>OX411771.1:53546408-55033687 GCA_948252455.1 Acleris cristana
TAAAAGTTCCCATTCCATTAGGGAAAGCTACAAAATTAATTGCAAATCTTTATGATAAATATAAATATGTGATTCATTATGTGCATTTACAAGAATGCCTAAAACATGGTTTAGTCCTACTGAAAATTCATAGAATACTAAGTTTTGATCAAGGATCATTTTTAAAGCCCTATATAGAACTAAATACTTCACTAAGGCAGCAGGCAAAGTCAACCTTTGAAAAAGACTTATTTAAAAAACAAAACAATTCAATTTTTGGTAAGACTATACAAAATAAGAAAAAACAAGTTGATGTGAAACTTGTTAACGTCTGGAAAGATAATTATAATAAGACAAATAAATTGTGTTGTAGTGTGGCAAAACCTACACAAATTAATTGATTCTGCAAAAGACGAATTCAAAACAATTCAGCCAATATTGTACCCAAACAACATCTATTGACGTGCTGCCAATAAGTTTCAATAAGTTTTAATATTACCCTCTCTATAACTGTCCCCGAGAGGGCAGGAAGCATAATACCCCTTACACTCGTAATCATATATTGGTATTTAAAATTAGTTATATACTTAATTCAATCAATGTTTTCTTATTTATTGCCAGAATTATCCTGAGGACGGATAGAATAATCCGATAATTATTCTTATTTGTTTTATATTCAATTAAATTTGTCATTTTTGCATGTGTTTATTCCAGACTTATAAATGCCAAAAAATCCAAATTTCAAATACTGAATACTGAAATAAGAAATCAGACATGCATTTTTTTTTTGATTTGTAATAACATTCTATTCGCCAATTTGTATGTGTCCTTTCCAGTGTTATAAAAGTCAAAAATCCAAAAATCAAATACTGAAACCAATATACAGAATACTGAATTTCTAAATCAAAACTATTAGACGGGCATCATTTTCCTTGTTTAATATTAAATTAAATTTAACAATTTTGTATGTGTTCTTTCCAGCACTATAAATGTCAAAAATCCAAAAGTCAAATACTGAATACCAAAAATACTGAATACTGAAATACTAAATCAGAACTATTAGACGTGCATCATTTTCTTTGTTTTATATACAATTTGATTTGCCAATTTTGAATGTGTTTTTCATTCCAGCATTATAAATGTCAAAAACCCAAAAGTCAAATACTGAATACTGTATTATTAAATCAGAACGCGAATATTGTTTTGTTTCTTTGAGTTATTTATTCAGTTTTCAATAAAAAAACAATCTAATAATATTTGTATGTCTTTTTTCTTTCAGTAGGTATTATAAATGCCAAAAATCTAAAAAGTTAAATACCGAATCAGAAATATACATAAATCAATAAGCAATTAAGACCAAGTAAACCAAGCCCAGTCCAGTATTTGAAATTACGTTGACCTCCAAGTATTAAATATGGTTTTCTGCGCCGATTGTCGAGTATATGTCTCCCGATTATCATCACATAAGAAAACTAGCATACATAAGTCTAACTGCTTACTTGGGACAGAATTTGATAATGTGCAGTTAATAGCAAATGCATTTAAGAGTCGGATAGTTAGTTATAGGTTGGTTGATCTCACACCTGAATTATTTCTCTTTGAAATATCCTTAACTGTTTGCAATCTTATAGAAAAAATGTTAAATAAACATACAGCATTAAAAATTAATTTAGAACTTTTTGTAAATTATATATTGCCTAAAAATAATCATACATCTTTGAAATCTTTTAATACAAAGTATATTGCAGTATTTCAAAGTTCTGACATATTAAAACTGTTCCAAGAACTAGTGAATATTCTCATTACTAAGTGTTCCGAATTTGAACTCTCCGAATCAGGATGGTCTATCGAGTCGATTAGTCATTTAGAACTTAATATCGCTAAATACAACCCTTTGAGAGCAGGCTCCTATATCCCTCTTCCAAAAAAAGTTCAGAACATAAAAGCTTGTCTTAATATACAAAATAATGACGAGTATTGCTTTCTTTGGAGTACCTATAATTGCCCAAGTCTATCCTGCCAAACAAAATCCAAACAGGGTGACATCATATTCTCACTATTCTAATCTGTTTCAAAATGTACGCCGGGTACTTATACTGTTTGTCGTTGTGCTTTGCTTATGGTCATGGCAATAGCTGTTTTTAGAGCACTCTTTTAAAGTTAAATGGTAAATCTATCGGAATTATAGGAATGCGGGGAATAAAAACATTTTCTCCTTTAGCAATTCCAGACATCATTATTGCCCTTAGGCCGGCATTACACCTGTAAGTTAATGCTGTGTCTATGACATACTCGTACGCCTTCTACGTGATATTTTTAGGGTTCCGTACCAAAATGGTAAAAAAGGAACCCTTATGGTGAGACTTTGTTGTCTGTCTGTCTGGCATGTCTGTGAAGTGTTCATTATTCACAGTTTTTGAGACATATCAAAAAAACTTTGAAAATCTGTATTAAAATTTAGGCTAGTCAAAATGGACCTTATTTCATAGATAATAAAGTTCATAAACAAATGAGTATTTTCTTTTGCGGTTACCAAGCATATTATCTTAAATACAGAGGCCCCAGTGTGCGAGTCCGACTTGCACTTGACCGTTTTTAGGGTTCCGTACCAAAATGGTAAAAAAGGAACCCTTATGGTGAGACTTCGTTGTCTGTCTGTCTGTATGTCACAGCAGGTTTTCTCAGCAACTACAAATGCTATCAACTTGAAATTTAGCATAGTTGTACAACTTGCTTGCCCGCATCTGTATTTAGTAAAAAAATATGAAACTAATTTAGTAAATAATTTAAAAGGGGTCTAGAATGGGGGGTTGAAAAATTAAAGTAGTTCAGTTATAGCAAATTGGGTGTCATATGAAAGGTCTTAATCTGCACATTTCAAAACTATTTTTATTTTTAATTTTTTGTTTTGTACTTTTTGATTTATAGCCAAAAATGTACAAAAAATGACCGCTCCCCCCCTTATCTCCGAAGAATATTAATAAAAAAATCCATACGTATACATAATTACTTATATTTTATGGGAAAAATAATATGAAGTGTTCATTATTTACGGTTTTCGAGAAATAACAAAAAAACTAAGAAAATCTGTATTAAAATTTAGGCTAGTCAAAATGGACCTTATTGCCTAGAAAATAAAGCTCATAACAAAATTAGTTATTTCTTTTGCGGTTACCAATCATTATCTTCAATACGGAAACCTCGGTGCGCGAGTCCGACTTGCACTTGACCGTTTTTATTTATTTATCTACCCATTAATTTTGTTTTTCGGTGCCTTTCACACAATCATTCTCTATTCTTTTTATTGGTTTGTAGATCTGGGTACACGTTATTTTTTAGATCATCTGTGTTTTGTACAATATTACAAAATTCGCTTTATAATGTAATCATATCGTTACTACCTCTTGCCATACGATATTTGCCAATTTTAATTAGAACTGCCGCATATTGCCCCGACCGTGTGATACATTTTTTTTACATATACCTACCACATTTTAGTTGCGGCAGCGTGCCCCTAGTTATCACCGGTAGGTAGATGAGAATCTGTCTAAATTCGCCATCTAAAAATACCACGATTTTTTCAAGTTATCATAAATCATAACCTCCCTAATATTTAAATAAAAGCCGTAGAAATAATATACTTACGCCTTGAATTAGTCTTGGTCTTGAAAATGGCGAAAAAAATTTAAAATCTGGATATGTCAACGCTATCAACATCAATCTGACACCGCTCCTTTTTACATAGACTAACAAAACAGAATGTACAAAGACTGTCCCATGTTGTCACCCACATGACAGATGCCATAGGAGAAAAAAATAAATCAATTTTACAATTTAGACAATAATTACTAATAAAGAATAAAATTTAATATTACTAACAATCTATGATCCTGAAATAAATGCATTAATTCAAAAAAGTTTGCTGTTAATTATTTGTTTACTTCATAATCTGATTGATAAATAAGTAACACTCAAAAAATTTGATATTTGTGACTTATGTTATACATGGAAATGACGAAATTGTAAGGTTTCTCTTTTTATTATAGGTAATGCTGCGGAACCTAAAGAAGAGAATAAATTATTGATCAAAATTGTAAAACTCAAGCTAAGTTAAAAATAGGAGTTTGTTTTTCGAAATATTGTCTTAAATATATATTCGAACTTTAACCCCCGATATTAACCATTAAAACACCGTTTTCAAGCAACAACGTGACACCGTTAGTTTCAATCACAGCGTCGCTTCTGTAACGTTAATCAATGATCGCGTGCTTTTTTTGTCTTGATCGCTCCAGTTTAGGAGGGATATGGTTGTCCTTGTCTTTGATGTCACATTATCATAGCGTCGCATTTGTTACAAAAACAAATTGGAATTATTTATTTTGCTAATTTATAGCATTTTGTACATTGAATTTTTAAAAATCTTTAATTTAAGTTTCTATGTAATAAACGGAGAATGAAATTTTGATATTTGTAATCACGTAAAGTAATCGACGGCCCTCGAATAGGGTTTTAAAGAAATACTTACAATTGGGCTAATTCGATAATTTCTTAGTTGTTTTAACTTTAATCGAGAAATCCTGAAATAAATGTACTTTTATTTCTTACGAAGAGTAATTATACAGAGTTTCAAGTGACCAGCTCAATCCGGTAAAAAGATAAAAAGATAAAAGTCATTTATTCAGTAAGTAGGCCGCACGGGCACCTTTACACGTCAGGAGTCTACCAGCGCTTCCCAAGAGGAGACCACTGCCGAGAAGAAACGCCGCAAGAAACTCAGCAGTCAGTCATTTTTTTAACCATATTTCCTATTACAATGATACAACTTAGTCTAGTATTATATAAAGCTATAAATATTAATTTAAATGTAATATCAAATATCATGCGTAGATCAGCAGGAAAACCTGGCAAAAATATTAGGAGAGATATAGACGGAGAAAAAGGCAAAAACAAAAAAATTAATAATAAACAAAGTTTCGACATGTTTTCCTACATCAACAGTGTCCCCTAGACAAGATAAAGGTTTTACATTTGAACAAATTATTATTGACTAATTTTCGAGTTTAGGCCATGCATTTTTGTCTGCTAGATAATCCTCGACCCTATAATACGCTTTAGACATTAACGACTTTTTCAAGTAATTTTTAAGTGCTGAAAAGGGTAACTTTAAAACTACGTCAGGTAATTTATTATAGAAATGAATGCATTGACCAACAAATGATTTATATACTTTACGTACGCGAAATTTTCTAATAGCAATTTTATTTTTATTTCTTGTATTTAAATTATGTATATCAGAATTTTTGGTGAAAGAATCTAAATTTTTAATAACATAAATAATATTCTCATAAATAAATTGAGATGCTACAGTTAAGATATTAATTTCTTTAAATAGTTCTCTTAAGGAGTCACGAGAATTTAAGTTATAAATAGAACGAATGGCCCTTTTTTGTAAAACAAATATAGTTTGTATTTCAGCTGCCTTACCCCAAACCAGAATACCGTACGACATGACACTATGGAAATAACTATAATAAACTAAGCGAGCTGTTTCAACATTAGTTAGCTGTCTAATTTTCCTAACGGCATAAGCTGCCGAACTTAGTTTACCTGCCAGTACAGCTATATGGGGACCCCATTGCAAATTTTTATCTATTGTTATGCCTAGAAAAACTGCCTTATCTACCATTTGCAGACACTCGTCATTTATAAAAATACTAGAATCTACCGGTTTAACATTAGGCAAAGCGAACCTAACACATTTAGTTTTCTTAGCATTTAGTAGTAAATTGTTACTAGTAAACCAATTAAGTACTTTAACTAGTATGGCGTTTATCATACTGTAGTCTACGGACTTTCTATCTACCTTGAAAATTAATGAAGTATCATCAGCAAAAAGCACAATATCACAAAGTTTATCTACTGTTGGTGGTAAGTCATTTATATAAACGAGAAATAGAAAAGGACCTAAAATGGAGCCTTGAGGCACACCTAGTTTCACTGTAGCTCCAATTGATTGCGTTTTGTTTACAACCACTGTTTGAGTTCTGTCACTTAGATAAGAAGACATAAGACTTAAAGCTTTATTGGACAATCCATAGTGTTTTAATTTTAAAATAAGGGTCGAATGATCCACGCAATCAAAAGCTTTGGAAAGATCACAAAATATTCCTACCGCATCACAAGATTTCTCCCAACTGTTATATATGTATTTAATGAGAACAGATGCCGCATCAATTGTTGATCGACCTCTGGTAAACCCAAACTGGTTACTATTAAGTAGTTTATTTCTATTAAAGTGACCTAACATATCATTCAGCATTAGTTTCTCAAAGACTTTACTTAAAACCGGTAGTATGGAAATGGGACGGAAGTTCGTTATATCACTCATGTCGCCCGATTTAAAAAGAGGTATGACTTTACTATATTTCATGAGATCTGGAAAGGTCCCCTCTGATATGCAGTTATTGTAAATTAATGCTAGGTGGGGTGCAATTACATCTATGATACGAAAAACTACTTTAACTGATGTGCCCCACAAATCCTCAGTCTTTTTTAAACTAAGCGATTTAAATACCTTGACTATTGAATCTGAATTTACAGGGCTGAATTCAAAGTTTATATTACATTTACTGACATTAGTGCAAAGTAATGATTTAGCTTCAACCGCGGATGATTTAAGACATTTTGTAGTATTGCTGGCTATGTTGGAAAAATAATCTTCGAATGCTAAGGCAACGTCTTTATTTGATGTGATTTGTTTGTTACCTGTGTTTATGGTGACTTGATTATCACGAGTTTTTGATTTTCCCGTTTCTCTATTTATAATATTCCATACAGTTTTTACTTTATTGTCAGATGATTTGAGTTTAAGACTAAGAAAATTTGCCTTAGCAGTTAAACAAGCTTGCTTAAAGGTCCTTGAATAATTTTTAACATAATTTAGGAAGTCAGCGTTCTTATTGTCTTCCCTCTCTCTATACAGCTCATAAAGCCTATTTCTACTCTTATGAATGCCTGCAGTAGCCCATTCACTAAACTTGGTTTTTGACTTCGAAATAGTTTTCATATTAAAATTATTATTAAATTGATCTAGAATTACGCCAAATAAGTCTTTATAAATACTATTACTCTCATTCTGTAAGAAAGGTAACACAGAAAGGTTACTTTGAACTTTATTTTTAAATAATTCCAAACGTTTACTAGTTATAGGTCGGTATGTTATTGTCTGCGGTTTTTGATAAAAATCATTGACGAAAGATGCCTTCTGACCACTATGGTCCGAATTAAAACAATTGAATATTTCTTTATCCAAACATTCGCAATTACAAAAAATATTATCTAAGCAGGTTGCACTACTAACACCTATCCGTGTTGGTTCAAAGAACAGATTACCTAAATTAAAAGATTTAAATAAACTTAGTAACCTAGTGGTATTATTTGATGTTTCGAGTAAGTTAATATTAAAATCTCCACAAACTATAATATGCTTCTGGCTATTACATGCTAATTTTAACACATGTTCCATTGTAGATTCAAATGTGCTAAAATCAGCCAATGGTGGCCTGTAAACACATATTATTATATAACTTTCTAGTTCTGCACATGAAATTTCTACAATCCTTTCTATCGATAGCTTTACAATATCCTTTCTTTCTTTAGATTTAAGAGTACTTTTAACAATTATAAAAGAGCCACCATGAATGGCACATTTTCTGGCAAAATAACTAACTAATTTAAAATTTAGAAAATCAAAAATTAATTGGTCTTGTCGAAGCCAATGTTCAGTAACGCACACTACTTACTGTACGGTAACTTTTTTCCATACCAACTTTGACCCCTCTTTTCCCCCCTTTGATTTTCATATCTTAATTTTTTATTATATATAAACCTGGTCACCGGTTATTGAAACGTTTTAGTGAAAACCGCATTAAGATTGGTTCAGTAGTTTTCAATTGATGCGAGGAAAAACAAAATTTAACAGACAAACTGACAAACAGACACCAACTCTAAAAATTATAGAAACGTGTTCTGCTGCTGATTCTGAGGTCCCCTATAATATTTTTAAGTTCATATCTCGAATGTACAGTTTTTTTCCCTTCTACAACTTTATAGATATAGATATAGATATAGATACCTATATTTTTATAGCCTATAACCTGGCCGGGGATTTTCTTGACAGATTAGTAAAGTTTGCATCAAAATCCGTTCAGCCGTTTTCACGTGATGCGCGTTCAAATAAACAGACAAACAGATAAACAGACAAAAATTCTAAAAACTGTTGAAACGTGTTCTGTTATCGATTCTAAGTATCCCCAGCCAATTTTTTTTGGAATATCTGCCATGTAAGTACAGACTTTTGACCCTCTTCAGCTTTATTATATGTATAGATAGATCTTTAAATTACCCATTATTCAATGCCATAAATGCTGTAGATTTGGACATATGGAGGATGTAACGCGTGTATATTACCCGCTTTATTACGTTTATATATAAACATAGTGAACATTTCATACAAAGTAATATAATATTACCTAAAACTTATTTTTCGAAATCTTAGAATAACCTATTGTACTGGTACACGAGTGTAGTGTCCTTTTTAAAATCCATTCTAAAAACTCAGGTTAATCTTCGCCATCAAACAGCTAGAAATTAGTCATTAGATTTTCTAAACAAACTGAAAATAGCACCCTCTCTGGAAAACATTGACAACTATTTAAACGATTAGACATTAAAATTTGACAGATTAATTCTGAGCGACTAGCGGAAAAATGGGTTCACTTTGAGTTACCTAGATGGCGCTGAGATGTGAAATAAAAAAAATTAATAATATGAAATAAAACAGATCATTCTAATTAGAATTTAGGAAATAAATAGATTTATTTCGTTATGTTAGTAAAATAAATTAAAGAGGGAAGGTTTACACAAATTATTTTGTAGTGAAGTAACATTATAGTTGTGTAACCTAATAAAGAAAGATCGAATTGGCTGGAAGTTGAATAAAAAAAGAAATGACGGCTATAATGCTAAGGTGAGTAGGAGACAAGTTCAAAGTATAATGAACTAAACGATTAGACATTTAAAATTGACAGGTTAATTCTGGGCGACTAGCAGAGAAATGGGTTCACTTTGAATTACCTAGATGGCGCTGTGGAGCAAGCGAAGGAAATGGTTGAAATTAAATAAATAAACAGATCATTCTAATTAGAATTCAGGAAATAAATAGATTTATTTCATTATGTTAGTAAGATAAATTAAAGAGGAAAGAATTGCACAAATTATTTTGTAATGAGGTAACATTAAAGTTGTAAAACCTAATAAATAAGGATCGAATAGGCTGGAAGTTGAATAAAAAAAAAAGAAGAATTATGACCGCTATGTTGCTAAAATGAGTAAGGGGTCAAATTCAAAGGATAATGAACTTTGTTTGTTACATGTTATGTTAGAATAATCATTGTCATTAGAAAAGTAAATGCATTATTGCGGGAAAACTTCTACGCAGCGCATCCCAGCTACGTTATACGCAGGGTACGCTAGAGAGACGCTAATATGAGGAGAGATGAGTTCAAACGAAAGTGAGCTTTATTTGTTACTTGAAATGATGAAAGAGACACTAAAGTTGAATAATTGAAATTTCTTTTGCGGGAAAAGTTTACGCATCCAAGCGATCTTATACGCAGGTTTCATACAGCGGGGCCGAAAATTAGGGGTTTCTACGCATGCTCAGGGTTTTCTATATAAATTCTGGCGAGGGTCTGAGCGGGGCTTTTTTATTCCGGTCGTCGAAGGGGTGAGTTGTTATTTTGCTGAGAGGTGTCATGTATCGTCCATTTTTGCCTTGTTGGTTTTTATTTATTTGTGTTGTGCTCGTATTATTATAAGTGATATTATTTTGTTCGTCGCTTCACGTTGCGTTCAAGTAACGCTACAAGTTAACGATTATCGCTACACAGGAATGTTGTAGTCGACTTTCTTTTGCTAGGATTGTGAGAATGTTTTAATAACTGGTGTTTGTGTGTTCCGGGATTGTTTTAACATGTTTATTAACCTTGTTTTGTTTTCCAGAACTCTGTAACGACGCCACAAATGGTAGTCGGTTACGCAGAGCTCCAGGCAGTTGTAGTTTACGAAAATGAATACCTACACTCACATTTTGGTTGTGAGTTGACACCTGAAGATTTCCACAATCAAGAAATGGATGGTTTTAACTCATTAACTGAGTGAGTTTGGAAGGTACGCGTACAAGGTTTCCTGACACCTTTATTCGGTATGCCAGGCTTCGTCGTTTGTAACTCATTATGTCTCCTCTCCAGGGCCCGTAAAAGTGGATCCGAAATCAGTTTGCGATTGTTGTGTGGACATATGAATTACTCTTGACGTTGATCCCCTTATTTATATATGTATATATAGACCACCGTAGGTATTTTCCCCACCTGGAAGCCAACTAAAGGCTAGAAATAGCCGGTTGAAGGGTCTTAGGACTACACACAGGAAGTTTTACTTCCGAAATCGAGGTTATGTTAGGTCTTAGTTGGTCTAGTAAAGGTTTTCTTACACCGGAATTCCTTTAACACTACTCACACGTTTAACGTAACTGTAAAAGTCATTTTGGACTTTTAATTTCTCTAAAACAATAGATTAATAGGTGTTTAGGGGTCTTAGGTAGTCAGTAGCTTTTCCATTACACCGTGGGAAGCTTATAAACACGTAATGTGACTAGCTAGGTATATGTAGACAAAGTTTGTTCTACTACTGGCATAGTAGAACAAGCTCTGTCGACGTAAGAACTATAATTATTGAACCAAGAAGACTTAAATTAGCCTTCTAAAACCAATAGGAAAATTAGGAACTAATAATAATTAATTCATATTAGAAAAGTAATCCTTTTAAATTAAATTCATATTAGGCAAATATTCAATCTAGGGTATCGAAACTTACTTATTGAAAGCAATCTTGATAGTCTGTGGTTAGGTCTATCTATACCTGTCAGAAACGTCAAATTCTAAGACCGTCCGTCTAGTTAGAAAATAAATAAAGGGTTGCCATTTGGTTTCCTTGGGAATAGCACGTGTTTGTGTTTGACCTGCGAAATTTCGTTGCTGATTGCATTGTTTTTGTGTTTTGCTGTGTGCATCGGGTACATCGAACGTTAGTAAGTGTTTTAACCCATTTTGTACGCTGCTAACTATTCTGCAATGTCTCCTATTCCGCCTAAACCGCCTGACTTGACTAGCAACACGGAGTTTTCTATCGACTCTCAGGCTGCCGCCAGGTCGCAAGACGCGGTAGCCGAGATGTCGATGGACACCTCTGACCCATCCCGTAGAGCCAGCAAAAGATCCTCTGAGCAGGAGGAAGCTCAACCGCCGGCTAAATTGTCGAACAGGGCACCATCCGACTCCATAATTTCCATGTTCATCCATCCCAATCTGAAAGAGGGCAGAAAATACTCTAACAAGGATGAGGGCCCTTTCCTCGTTCACGTTTCTCGCGTTGAGTCTAACCCATCTTCTGGCACTACCCTGAATCCAATCAAGTTCGGCCAGGTTATGCTAAATTCCCGCGTACAGGATATTCCTCGGTGAGGGATTAAGAAAGTAGGTAGAAACCGAATTAGTATTGAATTTAAATCACCAGCGGCAGCTAACTCATTTCTAACCAACCCCCTTCTGGTTGCTAATCACTATGAGGCAGTGATTCCTACATTTAATATCACTCGTATGGGTATTGTGAGGGGAGTTCCCTCTGACCTCTCCCTGGCGGACTTCGTCAAGGATGCTGAGGTACCCTCTGGCTGTGGGGAAATCCTTAAGGCTCGACGACTGAATCGGAAGGTTTACAAAGAAGGTGGTATGGAATGGGTCCCCACGGGGACTGTGGTGCTAACATTCAGTGGCCAGGTACTGCCCCAAAGAATATTTTGTTGCTACACTGCCATGCCTGTGGAGACATATCAGCTCCCTACTATCCAATGCCATAACTGTTGCAAATTTGGACATGTTGCAGAACAATGTCGATCCAAATCAAAATGTTTTAAATGCGCGCAAGAACACAACGGGAAAAGTTGTACTATCCCAGAATCGTTAGCTCTGTGCCTGTTTTGCTCGGGTAAGCACTTTGCCACGAGCCAGTCCTGCCCCGAGCAAACCCGGCAAAAGTCCATCAAAAGCACGATGTCCCAAGAAAATATCTCCTACCAGCAAGCCTGTGAAAGATTCCCCCCCGTTTCAAGAACCTATTCAGATGCTGCCCGTAGTAACCCGGCCCAAAATCCATCAATTCCTTCCTCTTCACCTCCTCCCACCCATTCCTACAGGAAAACAATCACTATCCCAAAATCCCCCCGTCGCCCCTTGCCACAAGGATATGACCGTTTGGCTCACCAGTCTATTATTTCCGAACGTGACCCTCCTCCCCCGAGTAATGGAATCGCCCTTCAGCCCCAAGGCCCCCCTTCTCTTCCGTTCTCCCAATCCTCGTCTAGTGACAATCTTCTGGATGTTTTGCTGTCCCTTTTGATTAATATGTTCAGCAAAATGAATGACTTCCCTTTACCGCCCAACGTCGCCGATAAACTGTCCGAATTCCTAAACATTATTAAAATTCCATTTCATTCAATGGAATAGTCACAGTCTTCGCCCAAAACGACATGAAATTTTACAAATGGTTGCCTCGTATGATCCTGTTGCCTTTGCCATTTCGGAGACTTGGTTGGTCCCGGGATCCCGGTTTCGGGTACCTGGGTATTCCTGCCTTCGGGATGACAGAGGCGACGGCTATGCAGGAGCCGCCCTACTTATTAAATCATCTGTCATATTTTCCCGTCTTACTCTCCCATCCTATCCATCTGGCATCAACGCGGTTGCTGCCAAAATCATGGATATATCAGTCCTTTCCATCTACATTTCGGACCCCCACTCTATTCAAATTTCTGATCTTGAACTCTTATTTTCCTCCCTTTCCGGCTCTTTCCTTATCTTAGGCGACTTTAACTGTCACCACCTTATGTGGGGAAGCGCAGACTATGACGCCCTAGCTTGCGATTTGGTGGATCTTATGGAGGATAAAAACATCTGTCTCCTCAATGATGGCTTGTACTGGAACACGAGTGTAGTGTCCTTTTTTAAAATCCATTTTAAGACTCAGGTTAATCTTCGCCATCAGACAGCTAGAAATTAGTCATTAGATTTTCTAAACAAACTGAAAACAGCGCTCTCTCTGGAAAACATTGACAACTATTTAAACGATTAGACATTAAAATTTGACAGATCAATTCTGAGCGACTAGCGGAAATATAGGTTCACTTTGAGTTACCTAGATGGCGCTGAGGTGTGAAATAAAAGAAATTAATAATATGAATTAAAACAGATCATTCTAATTAGAATTTAGGAAATAAATAGATTTATTTCGTTATGTTAGTAAAATAAATTAAAGAGGGAAGGTTTACACAAATTATTTTGTAGTGAAGTAACATTATAGTTGTGTAACCTAATAAAGAAAGATCGAATTGGCTGGAAGTTGAATAAAAAAAGAAATGACGGCTATAATGCTAAGGAGAGTAGGAGACAAGTTCAAAGTATAATGAACTAGACGATTAGACATTTAAAATTGACAGGTTAATTCTCAGCGACTAGCGGAGAAATGGGATCACTTTGAATTACCTAGATGGCGCTGTGGTGCAAGCAAAGGAAATGGTTGAAATTAAATAAAAACAGATCATTCTAATTAGAATTTAGAAATAAATAAATTTGTTTCGTTATGTTAGTAAAATAAATTAAAGAGGGAAAGTTTGCACAAATTATTTTGTAATAAAGAATTGGCTGGAAGTTGAATTAAAAAAGAAATGACGGTTATAATGCTAAGGAGAGTAGGAGACAAGTTCAAAGTATAATGAACTAAACGATTAGACATTTAAAATTGGCAGGTTAATTCTGGGCGACTAGCAGAGAAATGGGTTCACTTTGAATTACCTAGATGGCGCTGTGGAGCAAGCGAAGGAAATGGTTGAAATTAAATTTAAAAAAAAACAGATCATTCTAATTAGAATTTAGGAAATAAATAGGTTTATTTCATTATGTTAGTAAGATAAATTAAAGAGGAAAGAATTGCACAAATTATTTTGTAATGAGGTAACATTATAGTTGTAAAACCTAATAAATAAGGATCGAATAGGCTGGAAGTTGAAAAAAAAAAAGAAGAATTATGACCGCTATGTTGCTAAAATGAGTAGGGGTCAAATTCAAAGGATAATGAACTTTGTTTGTTACATGTTATGTTAGAATAATCATTGTCATTAGAAGAGTAAATGCATTATTGCGGGAAAACTTCTGCGCATCCCAGCTTCTCTATACGCAGGGACGCTAGAGAGACGCTAATATGAGGAGAGATGAGTTCAAACGAAAGTGAGCTTTATTTGTTACTTGAAATGATGAAATAGACACTAAAGTTGAATAATTGAAATTTCTTTTGCGGGAAAAGTTTACGCATCCAAGCGATCTTATACGCATGTTTCATACAGCGGGGCCGAAAATTAGGGGTTTCTACGCATGCTCAGGGTTTTCTATATAAAGTCTGGCGAGGGTCTGAGCGGGGCTTTTTTATTCCGGTCGTCGAAGGGGTGAGTTGATATTTTGCTGAGAGGTGTCACGTATCGTCCATTTTTGCCTTGTTGGTTTTTATTTATTTGTGTTGTGCTCGTATATTATAGGTGATATTATTTTGGGTGTCGCTTCAAGTTGCGTTCGAGTAACGCTACAAGTTAACGATTATCGCTACACAGGAATGTTGTAGTTGACTTTCTTTTGCTAGGATTGTGAGAATGTTTTAATAACTGGTGTTTGTGTGTTCCGGGATTGTTTTAACATGTTTATTAACCTTCTTTTGTTTTCCAGAACTCTGTAACGTCGCCACAAATGGTAGTCGGTTACGCAGAGCTCCAGGCAGTTGTAGTTTACGAAAATGAATACCTACACTCACATTTTGGTTGTGAGTTGAGACCTGAAGATTTCCACAATCAGGAAACGGACGGTTTTAACTCATTAACTGAGTGAGTTTGGAAGGTACGCGTACAAGGTTTCCTGATACCTTTATTCGGTATATCAGGCTCTGCTGAATGGTACTTTTCATGTCTCCTCTTCAGGGCCCGTAGAAGTGGATCCGAAATCAGTTTGCGATTGTTGTGTGGCCATCTAAAGTACCTTTGGCATTGATCCCCTTATTTATATATGTATATATAGACCACCGTAGGTATTTTCCCCACCTGGAAGCCAACTAAAGGCTAGAAATAGCCGGTTGAAGGGTCTTAGGACTACACACAGGAAGTTTTACTTCCGAATTCGAGGTTATGTTAGGTCTTAGTTGGTCTAGCAAAGGTTTTCTTACACCGGAATTCCTTTACACTACTCACACGTTTAACGTAACTGTAAAAGTCATTTTGGACTTTTAATTGCTTTAAAACAATAGATTAATAGGTGGTTAGGGGTTATAGGTAGTCAGTAGCTTTTCCTTTACACCGAGGGAAGCTTATAAACACGTAATGTGACTAGCTAGGTATATGTAGACAAAGTTTGTTCTACTACTGGCATAGTAAAACAAGCTCTGTCGACGTAAGAAATATAATTATTGAACCAAGAAGACTTCAATTAGCCTTCTAAAGCCAATAGGAAAATTAGGAACTAGTAATAATTAATTCATGTTACAAAAGTCCTCCTTTTAAATTAAATTCATATTAGGCAAATATTCAATCTAGGGTATCGAAACTTACTTATTGAATGTAATCTTGATAGTCTGTGGTTAGGTCTATCTATTCCTGTCAGAAACATCAAATTCTAAGACTGTCCGTCTAATTAGAAAATAAATAAAGCTCTATAGGCTGCGGAGTATGTATGTTGTCCGATAAACCCGTGTTGGTATGATTAGGGAGTTCGTTTAACATGAAAGGTATTGTAGTGGTTATAATTAGCAGATAGGTAGAGGTCTAAGTTTAAGAAGCATTCGCGTCTAACCTTAGTGATAAACCTTAGGCGGCTAACTAGGGAGACGCCCGCAAACATGTTTTATCAGTTTGTGTGTATAAAAGAGTTCACGTTAAAACTGTCCCAAACGAATAAAAGTAATTAGTTAGCTATGTGTATTTACACAAGGTTGTTGTCATAGAGGTCATCTAAGCACGTAACGAAACTTATTAGTCTACGGTATTATTATTAACCTTCTAGGATAGTAAGGGTAAATTAAAGAGTTCACGTTAAAACTGTCTCAAACGAATAAAAGTAATTAGTTAGTTATGTGTATTTACACCAGGTTATTTGTCATAGAAGTCATCTAAGCAAAACGAGAGTCTATGATATTATTATTAACTTTCTAGGATAGTAAGGATAAATAAGTACGGTTACATACCTGCTAAAAGATAAGCTAGGCTTATCATATTTAGATATTATTCCGAAGAGGTTCTAGTTGTAAGAATTAAATCGTTATCATTATAAGCTATACATTATCTTTAAACATCAGATAGAGTAAATAAAACTAGGTTAACGTAGTCCTTTTGTATAGGTAAAATTCAAAGTGATACTTACGAGTTGGTCTGTCCTTTCAATACACCTTTAACAGCTATAGATGTGCGGTACATACCTAGCTACGGCTTACTGTCTCTGTCCAAGGACAATCAGTGGTCACTGTACTTACACATATGCTTAGTTGTTGTCTGAAGGAACCCTAGTGTTGAGTATACACTATGTGGTTCAAGAACACACCACCTTTGTGAGAATATTAAGGTTATTAAAGAAGTTATTTAGTGATAAAACCAAAGGGCTACTAATTTAGTTAAATTAAGTGTTGAAACAGGATATCTGAAAGCGCATTAAATCAATTATAGGGCTACTTACTAGGGCTAATTAATTTTAGATATAATTTAGTGTTGGCAACTTCAGTGAAGTAGATGGTATATGTAAAATTTACACAAGTGTCTCAGACTAAGTTATGAATGGTGAGGAAACACTAATTCATTATTTTATTAAATTTTAAACTAAACAGTTTATGTACTAGGGATATAGTACTGAAATTGAATTATAGTAATCTGAGTGATTCAATAATTCATACTACAATCCAGAGTATAAAGGTTGTAGAACCCGCTTAGTAGGGTTAATTACATGATAATTACAGTAGGTATACTACTAAATAGTTTGGTAGTTATGACTACAAATTATAGAGAAAGACACACAAAGTTTGTCATAGGCATATTGAGTTTAATTCTATAAGTAAGAAGTAACAGGCTAAGAATTAAGAATAAAGCCTAAAACTAAGCATTGATATTATATTGTTCTAATATATTATTTTGTGTTCAAAGGTAAAATGAATAATTGAATTAAATAGTTTAATCCTTTGAGTTTGTCTCGGTCTCTCTTCTCAAAGGATCCTTTTGGAGAGACTAGTAGAATCAAGTTTACCTAAGACTAGAATTAGTCTACTAAATTTAACATTAATAAAATAATGTGTTATACTAAATAATAAAAGATATATTAGTGGGCGGGCTCTGAGGTTATGGTTGAAGAGCAGCGGAACGGCGTGTGATGGGGCCGTTCCTGTAATCACTAATATATTATTGCAATTTTATAAAAGTATATCTAGTAAGATATTTGAATTAAACCTAGAGTTCGTTCATAGTTATGTAGTTTATATCTGAAGCTCCAAGTAATATTCTAAGTCGCCTAATAGATATTATGTTTCAACAGAAGAATGATTATATTTTATGTTAGGATTTCTATATTCAAGCTAGCTATAACTCTGTTCCTTGGTTAATAATACAAAGTTAGGTTAATTAATCCTTTCCAGTAGACTATTATAATAATTTGAACCTTATTTCAATTAGGAATTTTATTAATATAATTCTTTACTGAATAGTTAATACTTTTAGTTTTGATTTAACAACATATAGATGTTAGCTGGCAAGTTTAATGGTATTCTCTAAAAGTAATCAGTAGGAAGGAGTAATTAGGAACTTCATAATAGACTAGTAATAATAAACTCTCGCTCATTAAAGTTCTTTGGTTTACTATTCGGTTCACAATGTAGGGTTCCTAGACATTAGACGATCATGAGGCCAACTTAAATATAAGTAAAAATACTTGTATAGTTAAATATATAAATAGAATTATTTTAAAAGTGATTTTTGGGGGGGGATCAGTACAGGCTCTCCAACCCGCAGGACGGCCCCAGGCCAGAATGCCAGCGCGGTTGATCTTTCCCTTTGCTCCCCCAATTTCGGCACTCTTCTTACTTGGTCTGTTTTATTTGACTCTTACGGTAGTGATCACCTCCCTATTTTAATTTCCTTCCCCTCCTCCTTTTCCCAACCCAAAACCCCATCAAGTTCTCGTAAGTTCCTCCTTTCTAAGGCAGATTGGGACCAATATGCCAAAGATTGTGACGCTTTCATCAACGAATTCCCTGTGGTGTCTCAAGATAACGCACTTGGCTGTCACGAGAAATTGGTGACCTCCCTCAAAGCTGCCGCCGAAAAAAATATCCCTTTTAAACAAAAGGGTAAAAAAGGTAAACCCTCTCCCCCCTGGTGGGATTCGGAATGTTCGGACATGATTCGCCGCAGAAAAGAAGCTGAATTTTTTTATTGTAAATACATGACCTTGAATAACTTCCTCCTATTTAAAAAAATCGTGGCTTTGGCTAAGCGAATGTTTAAAAAGAAAAAGAGAAAAGGATGGATTCGATTCTGCCAAAACATATCTCCCCGAACACCTGCGACTTTATTATGGAAAGCAATTAAACGCTTCCGTGGATCCTTCCTTCCATGCGACTCTTCCAGTAACGACGCTTCTGTTTGGCTTAAGACATTTATTGACACTCTGGCCCCCTCTTCTGCTCCTTGTGTAAATTCCCTCCCCTCCCCTTATGCTAATAGTCGCCCCAACAGATTCGACGAACCATTTTCATGGTCCGAACTCCTGGCTTCTCTGAATCACTTGAGTCATTCGTCCCCTGGTTCAGATAATATTCCATACTCTTTCTTGTCTAATTCCGGGCAAGTTACTAAAAAAACGTTTTTAGATATTATTAATAACTTTTTTGATCTGGGATTTGTACCAGAATCATGGAAAAAACAAATTGTTATCCCTATCCGAAAACCAGGGAAAGATCCCCTTTTGCCGTCTTCCTATCGCCCCATTGCTTTGTCGTCTTGTTTATTAAAAATAATGGAACATATGATAAAGAAACGGTTGGAATGGTTTGTGGAATCAAAAAAGCTATTGGCCAGAAGCCAATTTGGCTTCCGCAAAGGAATGTGCACTATGGATAGCTTATCTATTTTGACCACCGACATCAGGATCGCAATGACAAAGAATGAGTTTCTTGTTGGGGTGTTTCTCGACATTTCCTCGGCATATGATAATGTGATACTCTCCCTACTCAGAGATAAATTATCAAAGCTGAGTTTGCCCGAGAAGTTGACCCATTTTATATGCAACTTCCTAATGGAAAGAGCTATAGAGGTTAGACACTGTGACTCGCATTCCCCTCCAAGACTCATTTGGAAAGGTCTCCCTCAGGGATCAGTGTTAAGCCCTCTACTATATAGCCTTTATACTCACGACCTTGAGGAGTCCGTCATCCCGTTTTGCAATATATTGCAATATGCAGACGATTTAGCCCTGTACACTTCTTCCCATTCGGTCGAGGTTGCTTCTAACAGCCTCAACCAAGCTCTTTTTTATTTGGGGGATTGGCTTTCTTCACATGGATTAACATTATCGATTTCCAAAAGCATTGTGGTAATTTTCACTAGAAAGAGAGTCGTCCCTCCTATAGAAATAGCCTTTAATAATCAACTGATCCCCATTAGCAACAGAGTTAAATTTTTGGGCGTTATCTTGGACTCACGCCTTTCCGGGACCCACCACATAAATTATACAGTGCAAAAATGTCAATCAAATATCAATATTTTGCGGTGCTTATCAGGGGTGTGGTGGGGTGCCCACCCATATTCCCAGAAACTGCTATACAATGCCATTGTCCGCAGTGTACTGGATTATGGTGCCTTTATCTTGGAACCTTGTAGCAAGGTTGCCCTGGGCAAAATGGACAAAATTCAATATCAATCCCTTAGAACGATCTTGGGAGCTATGAAATCTTCCCCGACTAACTCTCTTCAAGTAGAAGCTGCGGACTCCCCCCTTGCTATTCGGCGACAATACCTGGCTGACCGTTTCTTTTACAGATTAGCTTCACTCTCCGATCATCCTCTGATACCAAAACTTCGCGAACTCTCCTCTTTGATTCCTAATAATGGATTCTGGTTAAACAAGTCTGTCCCGTGTCTGATAATCAGCCTCCGCAAATTCAACAATCTTCCTGACCCAACATACTCTTGCTCCCAGTTCCCTCTTTACTCCACTCCTTATGATGCCTTAATGTTCCAACCGAATATTGTTTTTGATTTTGGAATCGCAAAAAAACAGCTCGGGGCCAACGAGCTTTTCAACAGTAACTTCAATTGTTTTTGGCATGACTGGACGATGATATTCACGGATTCTTCAAAACTTACAATTAATGGTGCAGTAGGCTCGGCAGTATGGATCCCTAAAGACGCTAATATCCTGAGTTTCAAATGCCCCCCTCATACATCGGTATTCACTGGAGAATTGGTGGCTATCCTAGAAGCTATTAAGCATGTATTTTCTCACGGGATCAATAGAGCAATTATTTTTTCGGATTCACTGAGCGGCCTACAGACCATTAACTCCAATCAGTTTACATCTAAAAAAACTTACCCCCTTGTGCTACTTATCAGGCAGTCGCTGTTTGATTGCCATCTTCGCAACATTGAGGTTTCGTTGGCTTGGATCCCCGGCCACTCAGGGATTCAAGGCAACGAGATTGTCGACTCTTATGCTAAAGAAGCTATAGAAATAGGCAGTCTGGAACACTTCCATTGCTTCTTTCACGATCTTTTTTCCTTGGCCAAATTAGAACTTGACACGAGCTGGCGACTCTATTACGATCGTTCAAAATCAATTAAAGGTCGCTATTACAGTGACATCCAACCCAGCATCCCAACTAAGCCATGGTTTTATCGTTATCGCCTAGTTGACAAGCAGACGACATCAGTCATCTGCAGACTTCGTATTGGTCACACTTGTACCCCCACACGACTGCACAGATGGGGTATTATCCAATCCCCCATCTGTGTATGTGGCCTTGAGGAAGGCACAGCAGAACACATTCTTTTTAATTGCCCAAACAGAACAGTTTCCCTGTATAACATTCTCCCTCCCTGTGTGCCCAAACCCATAGATCTTAAATCTCTTCTGTTTCTTTCATCAACCAACAAAAAAGTTCTAAATTCCTTAATAAAATACATCCATTCGCAAAAAATTAAACTCTAATCGATTGCTTGCCCCCGCTTTTGTTATTTTCCTCTGTTATCGGGTGTACCAGAAAGTATAAGCACAGATTTGCAGTGCTACTATTTTTTTCATACTAATTATTAAAAAAAAGTTTGAATGTAGTTTTATTGTTTCAATGGTTACCAACCAATGTTGTTATTATTTGTTGTTGATTTGTGCAAAATACGAGACATTTCTCCAGAAAAACGTAAAGTGATCGTGCACAAATGGTGTACGATTCCTAACATAACTCTTAAACAGTTGGCAAAAACGGTAGGTGTCAGCATCGGAACCGTACGTACAGCTACTCGGAAGTAAGGTGAGGAATTTACCTTTTAAGATGCACTGAAAAGAGGCCGTAAAACGGGACCTGTAACCGAAACTTGGACCGGGAAATCGCTCATGCGTTTAGAAGAAAACCAGACTTGTCTGTCAGGGATGTGGCCAAAAACTACGAACATCGGCAAGTAATGTCCACCGAGCCAAAGCACAAATTGGTCTTAAAACATACAAAAAATAGAAGAAACCAAAACGAAGTGATAAGCAGGCCGCATGCGTGAAACCAAGAGCTCGAAAGTTTTACGACAATCTCTTGTACCGAAAATCAGCATGTATTATTATGGACGATGAGACATGCATAAATTTTGATTACAAAATGCTATCGGGTGATTAATTTTATACAAACAAAACACACAATCTTATCCTTATTTGCACTGCACTGACGCAAGTTGTGGGTGTTATCACGACACCGAGGACAATAAAATGTTTTGGTGACAGAGGTTTGCATTGCATGTACATATTTATTATTATTATTAGAATAGTTCTTGTTGGTTTGTAATTTATTTTGATTAAATTTATTATAATTATTAGGATAAGTTCTGTTTTTAATATAATTGTGATTTAATGTACTTTGCCAAGAATTTTGATTGTCATTATTAAAAGATTTTTGTGATGAATGACCACTATAAACAAATTCGGGTGCCATGGTGTCTGATGTCCTCTTGGGAGGCTCACGAAAACCAGAAAGTCGTGCTTGGATGTTTTCGTAATTACGGCACAGGGATCTCAAGGTATCGATGTCGGTAATTTCTGAAACCGAGGCTAGGGTGCTCGCGTAACAAGGCCTGATGTTATGTAAAAGTATCTCCAGCTTATCATCATTTGCCAGGTCGTTCGTAAGACGGGAAAATAAACCGGACATAATCGACAAGTAAATTGTTATATTTTCCGATTCACCTTGAGTCCTGGATCGTATTTCCGAGAACAACCTGTAGTCGTAATCTGCCTGATCGAAATCCTTCTTAAGAAGACTAACAACCTCATCCCAATCAGACACTCGATCTTGTATGTTACGGAACCAGTGCAACGCGTCACCAGTGAATATTTCAGTTCCATAAGACAGTAGCTTTGATGAGGAGATATTCCTGGCTACTCTAAATTCTGTCATGCGCTGAATAAAAGATCGCGCGCAAGACTTCCCGTCGAACCTTAATTTGGTGAGCTCACTGGCAATGCTACGGTCGCACGTCACATTAATGTTTAACGGTGGACCTGCTGGCTGGTCCAAGGACGTGCTAGGTACCGAAGGAAGTAATGGATCCACAGCATTGTCTTTGACGGCATTATATCGTTGAAATATTTTTTTGAAGCCATCTATGCATGTCTCGTGTAAACGTTTAGTCGCATCATCAACCACTATCCGATTAAGTCGGTGGTAAAGGTGATGAATATAATTTTGAAGACGCAATAAATCGTTCTTATCTGGTTGGGAATCAAGAATAGAGTTGCCTTTAGTGATGACGTCACTAACGCCTTTCAGATCTTCAACTATTGTAAGAGGGCTTTCCAGAATGTCCTCGGAAGGGAATTGAGGTCCTAACTTTGAAATCTGTTTACGCAATTCCGTGACAGTGGTAGCAGGGTTAGCGCCTCTAATAAGCACCTCGTACTCTAATTCTGCTTTTTGTAACGTTAAAAACTTAACGCGGTATGCCATTGTAATTATTTATATATATAAACACAAAAGTACAATAATTTAAAAAAAAACGTAACGATTAAACGCACCGCAACAAGGAAGTGTTGAACAAGGTTTGAAGAAATTATTCCGTTCTGTTACAATAGTAAGCAAATTAAAATCAACGTTATGGTTGGCAAATAATAAATTAAAAAAAAACAACACAAAAATAATAAGAACGAAAAAAAACAAAGCATTAAAAAAAATGCAACTAATGCGTACACCCTTGTGAGCCTAACAATATTTATTACAATCTGTTAAAATAAAAAAATGTTTAAATTTAACTCGTCAGACTACAACGCCGCGACAACTTAGAACAAAACTGCTCATGAAGCTGTTTACACATAAAGGATGTTTCTAAAAAAAATGTTTTTAGCGAAAATTAATTATTTCTTTTCCGGATATTGGGAAAGTAGACATTCACAAGCAATACAAAGATATTATATTCAGGGTGTAAACTTTAGCTACTAGCAACCAAAAATAAAAAACAAAAAAATAACGTTTCACAAAAAATAACATAAAGCACTAAACACACAACTACTTCTACGAAGCAAAACCAGAACCTTACGACCACGTAAAGGGCGCCAGTGTGACGTTCGGGTACATTTAATGTGGAAGTGTTTTCTATAAGGAAACAACCGAGTCATCAACATACATTTATTATTTAAGAGATCGGGTCGTGAAGGTTTAAGAAAAGCCTAGGTCTGGTTCTGCCGTCGTAGGACGGTACTCCCCTGCAAGGTGGCTGAGGCTGCTAGGTCTTCGGGAAGGCAGCAGTAGTGGGAGATGCACCAGGGCCGGGAAGCGCCGGCTGGAGTTGGTTGGTGTCTTGCGTAAAGATAAACTCCCTAGACTTTTAGGGTAAAAGTGACACCCTGTGAATAAAAAGGCACAGTAAGAGTTGGCTCAAACTCCCTCCGCTGATAGTGAACCTCTGTTATGGTACATAGGGAGAAACCGAAAGCAGTTGGTGTAAGTGTTCACTACCAGAACGGTGGTAAATAAACTAAAAGAGCACAGGCGGTGAATTAACACTATAAGCACTAATATGGGTAGATAAATGGAATTCGGTACACAACAACATTATACCGTTTATTATTATGCAACGTATAGTAGCGCACCGACAGCTTATTTTAAAATAATCACCTGTAAAGTAAATATTTTATAATAATCATCGGCATCATCATTTTACGCAAAAGCGCTTTAAGCGGACATAGGCCAGGAGACATTGTAGGTTTTACAGAAGCACTAACTTAAAGCTAAAAGCACTGCTTATAAATAAACCTTGTTCAACTCACCCTTATCGGGGTCCGAGATGTCACTTCACAAATCACTAATGTGAAATCCAATTACGTTGGATGTAATTATTGTACAAACGCCGCGAAGCAGGTATAATTAATTATGAATGATAAGATACCTAATTATTTACTTATGAAATTTATGGTGGCGCGTAAGAGGACACGAAGCTAAGCCGTGAACGCTCCAACATAGGTGTGCTGTCGCTGGCGTTTTCAAGGGAATGGCTCGCGGCGCGAGCGTTACCCGAAATTTTTGAGAATAAAAGCGACGAGTGAAGTGTAGAACGCTGACTACGTAGATGATTAAATATTATATTAATATTTAATGTTTTATTATATTATTTATATTAATATTTGATTGTTTGTTTTTACATGTTTGATCAATTAATAGTCAAAATCCTTTACTTACTTTTATTTGAAATTAAAAAAATTAAGAAAATTAGCTAAATATAATTATCATCTAAATAAACATGTACGTGCAACGTTACACGATAGAGCCAGGATATCAGTGATGCCCACAAATCCATTTACACTAAAAAGTTTAGTAAAAAAGTAATGGTGTGGCAAGCTATTTGTGAGTTCGGCAAGTTATCTAAGCCATTTGTCACTACGCAAACAATGAACGTCAATACTTACATCACCGAGTGCTTAAATCGTCGCCTGCTGCCTATGATCCGCAAGCATGACGGACCTGTTCTATTTTGGCCGGATTTGGCATCCGTGCACTATTTGAAGACCACGTTAGCTTGGTATAAAGACAACAGAGTCGAACACGTGCCTAAGGATATGAATCCTCAGAACTGCTCAGAAGCCAGGCCTATTGAAACTTTTTGGGCATTTACCAAAGCATATCTTCGGAAAAATACCAAGGCAGTGGATTCCATTGAGACCTTTAAAAGATATTGGTTGAAAGCCTCCAAATTCGTGGGGAGCAGTTCTGTGCTGAAACGTATGTCTAGTGTCAGGTCCAAGGTCCGGTATTTGGCATACCATTAAATGTGTTAAAAAAAAAAGTACATCATATCATTAGATAATAAGTTGAATGTTTAATTATTTAAAAAAAAAGTTAAATATCTAAATTGCAACATTTTTATTTTATATAGAACTCGTGCTTATACTTTCTGGTACACCCGATATGTATTGTCTGTATGTTTTGTACTGTTTTGTAATGTCTAAATGTCTTGTGTCCGTTTATTTCAGCGTTCACATCAAAACCTCACTGTACGCCAGACTATATTTTGGACCCATTTTTATAACTGGTCAACCACTCCATACACTGTGCTGCTTTCAGGAGTCATTGGCAGTAATGGTCGCTAACCTTAAAGTGACCCGGTTGCCATAAACAAAAGTTGAAGTTGAAGTTGAAAATAAATAAAGCGCTAGGCTGCGGAGTATGTATGTTGTCCGATAAACCTGTGTTGGTATGATTAGGGAGTTCGTTTAGCATGAAAGGTATTGTAGTGGTTATAATTAGCAGATAGGTAGAGGTCTAAGTTTAAGAAGCATTCGCGTCTAACCTTAGTGATAAACCTAGGCGGCTAACTAGGGAGACGCCCGCAAACATGTTTTATCAGTTAGTGTGTATAAAGAGTTTACGTTAAAACTGTCTCAACCGAATAAAAGTAATTAGTTAGCTATGTGTATTTACACAAGGTTGTTGTCATAGAAGTCATCTAAGCATGTAACGAAACTTATTAGTCTACGGTATTATTATTAACTTTCTAGGATAGTAAGGGTAAATTAAAGAGTTCACGTTAAAACTGTCTCAAACGAATAAAAGTAATTAGTTAGCTTTGTGTATTTACACCAGGTTGTTGTCATAGAAGTCATCTAAGCATAACGAGAGTCTATGATTGTATTATTAACTTTCTAGCATAGTAAGGGTAAATAAGTACGGTTACATACCTGCTAAAAGAAAAGCTAGGTTTATCATATTTAGATATTATTCCGAAGAGGTTCTAGTTGTAAGAATTAAATCGTCATCATTATAAACTATACATTATCTTTAAAACATCAGGTAGAGTAAATAAATCTAGGTTAACGTAGTCCTTTTGTATAGGTAAAATTCAAAGTGATACTTACGAGTTGGTCTGTCCTTTCAATACACCTTTAACAGCTATAGATGTGCGGTACATACCTAGCTACGGCTTACTGTCTGGAAATAATTCAGGAATGTTTGGAGGATACAGCACGTGACTGGGCCCGAATCTATAAGAACAGATGGACTACAGTAGCGGATTTTAAAGCGGATTTTCTATCCACATATTGGGGAAGCGTAGAACAAAACGAGCTTCGGCGCAATATAGTTCAGGGAGTGTGGGTGCGTACAGAACAACCATCAATGCTAACGTATTTTTTGAAAATAATCGGTCAAGCTAAAATGTTAAGTTTCGCTATACCAGAGGCACAGTTAGTTGCAGACGTAATCCGCCACTATCCCCGTTATATTCAACAAGCCTTTATTACATCAAAATTATCTACTGTGATTGAAACGGCGGAGTTTTTGCGCACCCTGGATGAGGTAAACAGACAAGAAAGTAGGATGAAAGGTAATTTGACAGATAGAAGTACTACTGCAGATACAGCGAGGAAAGGCGACAAAACAAAACCACGACAAGGATATCAAAATTGGAAGCGGCCAACAAACCAAACTCAACAAACCGGAACAAGGATGGCGGTGCAAAGCATGGACGTAGAGGAGATTAGAAAGACGGAAAACTATTAGCGGTTGACGAAAAGAGTCCCTGGTCAGCTGTAAATTTTAGGGTGTTACATATGATGTCAGTTATGGGGTGGAAGCCTGGACAGTTGTTAGGAATTAATGGTAGGGGACTGCAGTCACCTCTAGAGATGGGTTCCGTTAGTCAAAATGGGCATGTAGGGCTTGTATATACAGATGAAGTAGTAAAAGATGTAGTAGAAATTCAAGACTTAGTTAATGTGTTGAAACTAAAAATAGAACGGACCACGTTAGAAGAGGTAGGGCAAGTAGTTACGTCAGTATTTGAGGAAGAAGAGGACTTAGCAAATAAACAACAATTTAAGGCAGAAATTGCGATCAAAATGCAGGACTATAATTTAGTAGTTTTTCTTAGATACAGGTAGCGATTATCACCTGTATAGGTATCTGAGGAATTGTGGGAAGAATTACAAAATAAATACCCTAATACACCACTAATGCCAATAAAACCGATACAAATTAAAACAGCTTCCGGTCACAAAAGTAAAGATATAAAAAACATATTATTATTGACAATTCAAATACAGGGGGTATCTTTAGATGTGAACTTTTTAATAGTACCAGAATTGAGCTTTCCAGTAATATTAGGTTTTGATTGGATCAAGGAAAATGAAGTTATCATAAATCTAAGAAAAGGCGATAGTAGGGTTGGAATTCGGTGTAACGACACAGTGTTGTGGACAAATTTTCATCAAAGAGTTGAAGCGGAATTTTGGGGACAGGAATGTGCGGAAATAGAAAGAGAAGGATATATGGGTGAATTTGAGACAGGCATTGAATTGCAGGATAAAGAGTTTAAAAGATTAAATACATTGTTAAAGAGTTATAGGCGTTTGTTTAGCACCAAATTAGGTAGGGCAAATTGCTACCAACATGTTATTAAAATGGAAAAGCACACACCAATAATAAAACGTACATACCCTGTGCCCTATGCGTATAGAGAAAAGGTAGAAAATAAGCTATTAGAATTGGAAGAGCAAGGGATTATTAGTCGGTCACAAACAGAATATTGTAGCCCGTTAACGTTCACGCTAAAAAAGGATGGAACAATTAGGGTATTATTGGATGCTAGAGAATTGAATAAGTATATGGTTGCAGAGACTTTGAAACCACCATCCCAGCTAGATGTTATGAATGCTTTTCATGGTACTAGATACATAAGCATAATAGATATGAACAACGCTTACTTTCAAATCCCTATATCTAAGGAAAGTAAGAAATTTACTGGGTTCAGTTTCAACGAAAAGTCATATGTGTATAATGTTTTACCTCAGGGATTAAAGACTTCGGTGGGTAGCTTTTCTCGCGCGATGGATATAATATTGGGACATGAGGTGCGAGACTTTTGTGTAAATTATTTGGATGATTTGGCGATCATAACAACGGGAAATTTAGAGGAACATTTTAAACATATTAATATAATTTTAGGAAAACTTGATAAAGCTGGATTAACTTGTAACTTGACAAAATGTCGATTTCTATGTAAAGAGGTACACATGTTGGGATTTGTAATATCAACAGAAGGACTTAAAACAGATCCGGAAAAGACACGGGCAATTAGGGAATTCCCTATACCGAAAAAGGTGAAACAGGTAGAGCCTTTTTGGGGTTATGTAATTTTTATAGGAGGTTTATACCTAATTATAGCCAGCACATACAACCTTTGTATCAGATGTTGAGGAAAGGGATGACATGGCATTGGGGGGGTAAAGAGCAAGAGGCTTTCGAACGTATTAAAGACCAATTTGTTAAGGTGATAGAATTGCAACATCCAGATATCACAAAACCATATTACTTACAAACTGATTGTTCAGGGATAGGGATGGGAGGGGTGTTATATCAGTTAGATGAAAATCGGCAGATGAGGATACTAGGGTTTCATAGTAAAATGTTAAAGGGCCCACAATTGAACTGGACTACCACTGAGAGGGAGTTCTTTTCTGTGATCTGCTGTCTGGAAAAAATTGCGAGTTATCTGCGTGGCGCCAAAGTATTTATACAGACTGATCACAAAGCTCTAATATTCATTAAAAATTGGAAACTGTATAGTGCGCGCGTGACCCGATGGATAAATTATTTGGAACAGTTCCACTATGAATTGCAACACATCCGTGGTCGAGACAATGTAGGAGCAGACATTTTGTCTAGATATCCGCCACAAAGTGAATATCTACAAGAAGATAAAATAAAATTACCGGAAATTCTTTACACAGAGGTTGAGCCAAATAAGGGATTAATAAAGAAATTAAAGAATATATCGGAACTACAGAGAGAGGATCCTGATATCAGGGAAATTTTAGCGAATTGGGAGTTACAAGGGTTTTATGATAAACAAGCCAGAATTAAGCAGAAGTGCACGTTGCAGGATGGCATATTGTATTTTACACCGGATAATTCTAAAGAAAAGGTCTTATACTTACCACAATCATTAGTGAATGAAGTGATACAAAGCGTACATTTAGAAATGGGACATCAAGGGGCTTACAAGGTCATTAAATACATAAAAGATCGATTTTATTGGAGAGGGCTATCTAGGGATGTTAAGGTAGTAATAAAAACATGTCATGTTTGTCAAATATCATGTTTGTGAAAATAGGAAGCATGTAGGTCCTTGTAGGTCTATAGTTACTGATACTATTGGGGAAATAATTATGGCAGATTTGTATGGTGAACTCCCAGCAGGTAAATTTGGTATGAAATATATCCTAGTTATACAGGATTCCTTTAGTAAATTTATTAAACTATATACATTGAGGAAAGCTACGGCTAGGGCAGTAGTAGGAAAGATGAGGAAGTTTTTTAAGATTATAAAACCTGCGGCGGTTATGACTGATAATGGGAGTCAATTCATAAGTAGACAATGGAAAGAATTCATGGCAGGAGAACAAGTTAGAACAATTTACACGACAGTACGTAACCCACGACCCAATACTACTGAGCGAGTTAATAAAGAACTAGGACGTCTATTTAGAACCTATTGTGGGCGTAGGCATCAAAGCTGGGTGAATATTGTACCCAACATTGAAAATTTATACAATAATACTTTTCATGAGAGTACTGGGTATACTCCTTGTGAAATTTTATATGGCCAGCCAAATACAATGTCTTTTGATAAAGTGATTAGAAAGAACATTAAATTGAATATAGAAAATGTAAGACAAAAGGCTAAGATTAATTTGATTAAAGCTGCTCAGCATAGACAGGCTAGATTTAATCAACACTATAGATTAATACAATATCAGATTGGAGATTTGGTTAAAATTAGAAAACTAAATAAATCAGATGCGGATAAGAAATTGACCAAGAAATTCCAAGCACTATTTGAAGGTCCATATATCGCCTAGTGCCTGCTATACGGCCTCATCTCAAAAAATTACATTTTTGATATTATTGCAGATTCGTGGTCAGACGGGTTTAATTTACCACCTTAACTCAAAAAAATAAGGAAAACTATCCTCTAAAGCCTCTTAATGCACTTGTGGCTTTATGCAAATTTCCAAAAATCGACTATCCCTTACCTGCAATACGGCCACTTCGGGGTTGCGGCCGTGTAGCATAAACGTTCGGAACAAAGTTTTGAGTTACGTCCACATCGCACAACAGTAAAGGATGATTTCCACCAAACGGCTCGCATCGCTTCGGATCGGAAAGGATACGGACGGATGCGGCGACAGCCGATCGCGTCTATTAAAATTATTATTGTCTATTTATGACGAAGCCGATCGCGCGTCGCAGCATACTTTCGGCTACGATCGCGTGTCGCGGGAGTCACCCGCGTCAAGTTGCTGTGCGCGGCTTGGTTATATAGACTTTAAATAAGGTGAAGTTTTGTAATTGCAACTATCTGGTTATTGCAACTAACTTAAATAACTCCTTCTAGGATCAATGTTTTGAACAACGACAGGCGAGATATTGTATTTCTTAGAAAGGAAGAACAATATCACGCCTGTCGTTGTTCAAAACAGTGATCCTAGAAGGAGTTATTTAAGTTAGTTGCAATAACCAGACAGTTGCAATTACAAGACTTCACCTTACTGTGAACATGATTTAATATCGTTTAAAGACCATAAAATTCTTTCGTAAAAGTATTCCGTTCCGAGCCGTTGCGGGCCGTTTGGTGGAAACAGTGCTTAAATGGGATCGTGATTACAATGAATGCGTCAAAATATAAACGAAATAAAAATCACATCGATCTGTCAATACGATATCAGGCTTATTGGTGACAATAGTCCTGTACGTGATGACAGATCCTGTAGCTCCTTGCTCTTCCATACGTTCTTGCGGTCTTCAGTGCTCAACAACATTGGTCTGCGCCAGTTTTCGTTTACCAAGGAGAGAGGGGTGAGGCTCCTGTCTACTGCAACCACGATGCATCCCACACTCATTGCCAAGGAAATAATCCCTGAGATTGCACACCTCGCGGTTGCGGAGATTCTAAGCATTTAAAATGCCTCGACCTCCACATTTCCTCGGGATGTACAATCTCATGACAGAAGAGCGTGGGTGCAACATGCGATGTGATTTAAGCAATAGAGTCCACCTTAGTATGCCAAAGGAGTATGTGAGCAGTGGCATCACCCAACTATTGAAGGCGTGCACCTTATTACCCTCCGACAAAAGACTGTTAAGAACTTTTGTCAAGCGGCAGAAGAAGCGCTCCTTCACTGACTGCTTGAGATCGCCGTCCTTAATACCATGACATAAAAAAAACATGATAACAAGATCAAGAACGTATAGAACAGAAGCGGATAATGCGAACGCACACCCTCCACCCCAGCCCGCTTCGTTCAGCTCCTTGCCATCGTCGTCGGGTGATGAGTTCGCCACTGCACCCGACACCAGTGAGTCGAGCGACGAGCGCGGGCCGCCGCCTCCGCCGTCGCGACCACCTGCGTGACGAGCGACCACCGCTGCCGGCACACTTGGGGCTTGCGGGGCATCTTAATCCGCGCAAGGCTCCCGCCACCGGTGGTTTAGTGCGCCGCATGCGATGGTCAACATCAAATAATGAAAATTGCATGCGACCATACTACGGGGCTACAGAGGGAGGAACTAACCTCACTGCGTACCGTGAACGAATGCTGCTCCTGTATCAGACTCTTTAACCAGCCATCACCGTTACCGCCCAACGACTATCGGATCAAGTGCGGGCCATTCAGCGGCTTCGGCGACTGGATCAGTCTATACTTGATCGGCTACGCCTTGAATCGCTACCTATTCGTTCAACCTCCGCTTCATCACGGGACCCTCCTGCTGCGTTATCGGCTTCGATGCCAGTTGCCCAACATGCACTGATGTCAGTGCAGGATGATCCCGTTAGCGACTTTGAGGATTGTGCGAATATAATCGTAACTAGCCAGGTAAATGAGCAATTGAGGAGGGCTTTGGAAGACGCGATCGCGCAGTATCGGTCCACACCCAACTCTAGGCCTCGTTTACCACGCTTGCCTGCCAGTAAACGAAATTTAGCACTTATGGGAGCCCTATACGCCTTGCTGGCGTCATATTTACAAGCCAGCGAGTATATTATCTATACCCGCTCAATTTTGTACTGCGGGGCCATAGCTGCGTGCCGCGTAGCTCGAGTCAAGTTTTCGGACACCGGCCGAGCTCCGCGCGCTCGCGGGCCTGTCCCCGCTTGGCAAGTGCGAATTGAGTGGCATAATGATAAGTGGACTCTAATAGGAAAGCTAATCTGCTTCAGGGGGGCAATGAACGCTCCCGAGTCATGCGTTTCGTGAACCAGGCTTTTGCTGGTAGTAGGTCCCAGCATTATATGCCTGTGTCACGGAACGTATCGATAACCTGAAGCAGAAAGTTTGCGCGTGGGTAAGCCATATTCGTCGCTATAGAGAGCGTGTGGATAGATACCAGCAAAATCGCCTCTTACAAAGTGATCAGAGGAAGGAATACAGAAAGTGGGAAGGAACCGATTAAGAAGTTAGCGACGGACACCTAACGGATGCTGCTGCTATGATTAGTTTCTGGCGCAGCATCTGGTCACTGCCTGTCGTGCACACAGTAGGAGACTGGATTTTAGCTGGGCAGATATTCAAACATAGGTAATTTAAATTATGTACCTATCTGTCAAAAGAATTTAGAGACATTGATTATCTCATTTAATAATGTTGTAACTCTGCCAAAGATGATTATGATGTATCTGATAATTATTTTTCGTGTTTTACATTTATTTTAATTTTTTAAATGTGTTTTTGTATGATATTATGCTTATTATCGTCATTTAATTCTTCTGCGATTTTGGACACATCTCGAAATTTCGTAAAATACTTTCTGCGATATGGCCACAACACGAAGTGACTATATTTGAAGTCCAGTACTTTAAAAACTGTGCATACTTGAAAAACAATTACACATTGATTTGAAGCTCTATATAATGAACAACAAAATAACCTAAACCACAGTGTTATTGAGCCAAAACTTAAGGAATTAGACCCATTTTTCTGCCGCACACTCAAATCGCAAAACTTTGATCGGCGATTTCTCTTAATATTGGTTTTTTGAGATGTGTCCATATAGCAGGCACTAGGCGATATGGTGGCTGCAGTGCCCTAACAAAATGTTTATATTTTAGTGGAACCAAATACTAATAGAATCCGTGGAAAATATAATACTATCCATTTATCTCGGTACTATACAAAAGACAATATACAGGCGGGCCAGGGACTCTTAATGACTAAGATTTAGATTAAGAGATACGTAAAACAATTTTGTAATGTAAAAAAAATATAGATAGTAGACTTAAATATAGAATAAAATAGTTTGAATAGAAAGTAACTGTGTCAAACCTAAGGATTCTGAAATGTTAACTTATTATAAACAATAAAGTAATAAAAAAAAAAAGAGAATGAAAGAGAGAGAAAAGAATTAGATAGTAGACTTAAATATAGAATAAAATAGTTAAAAAAAAAAAAATCATAGATAGTAACTGTGTCAAACCTAAGGTTTCTGAAATGTTAACTTATTATAAACAATAAAGTAATAAAAAAAAAGAATGAAAGAGAGAGATACGGTTGGACAGGGAGAGAGCTCAATCAGGATCAATCCGATTGTCTGATCAGGAACATTGTCATCAAATAAGGTTTTCTTTTCTTTGTGAGAAGAAGAATAATTTTAAAATTTCTGATAAAGACATTACACATTGATCGTAGTTGGTGGGGAGTAAGAGGTGGCTCTCTCTTCTCTCTTTCATTATTTTTATTGCTTTGTCTTCTTTCTTCTTGCATTGTATATCTGGTGAGACGGAGTAGACAATTTTTTTCCAAAGGAGGAGCAGGATTAAGCCAGATAGCCAGTAGTTTTCATAATGGGAAAATCACTTTCATATAATTTTGAGCTGAAAAAAAAAAAAGTTGTGTTACAAAATGTTTTATTAAGGAAGTTGATTTGAATTTAGACGGTAAAGATCAAAATAAAAGGAAATATTTCAAAATGTAACAAAGGAGGTCTAAAATTGATAAATGATTCATTGTAGTTATAAAGAAAAAAAAAACAATGGAAACAGTTAAAGAATTGATAACCACCAAAATGTTTGAAAGTAAAAAAAAAAATTACCTTAAAGATTATCGTTTAATTATCACAACTGGAAAACTTCACAGGATTCTTTGTGAGCATATACATGCATTTATAATTGGAGATCTGGACAAGAGACGACATTGAGTGCACCAAGTAAAAGTCACTTGCAAAGTGTTTGGTATATCACGTTGTGAAACTTCGCCACGTCTTCATGGTAGAAAGCAGGACGGTCATTTATATAGTTAGTACCGTAATTGTTTTTCGGATTAAGGTACAAGAGCTAGAAACAAAAGGAGTTATGTTAGGATAAAGAATAAGTTGTGTACCATCTTAAAAGGGATCTAGTAACAATTTTTTGTAAGTACCATTTACTAAAGAGGTTTATTTATATTGAATTTAGTGGTTATAAAGGATCATCATGGCTTGTTGGAAAATTAATCACCAATAGAATGTCGAAGAAAACATGTTTGCGGGCAAACAATAGATAGAAAAAAAACAGGTACGTTACAACGAATTAGTCATGCGCGCGTTCAAGGACGAAGTAATTTTTTTTGACAAGTTTGGGTAGATTAGCTTAGAAGATGACATCTTATCTTTTTTTTTTTTTTATTTAGTTTTAAATTTTAAACTAAATTTATAACACGTATAAGTATTAGAATAAAAAAAAAATAAAAAAATCACTGTTGACAACGAGACGAGAAAACACGTCAGCATGATTTGAGTTAAATAAATAAGTTATAAGTACAATTTACATATACATAAAATAGATTAAAACATTGAAATAAGTTGATTGTATATTTATGTAATATAAGAAATTCTCTCCACTAGATTGTAACATGGTTCAAGTTACAGGCAGGTACACGTTAGCCATTTTGATTTGCTAATCACACCGAGTAATTTATCTTCCATATAATACTTCTTTTTCTTCTCTTTAAAGGCAATCTCAGACCTGGGGCCAATGTTAGGAATGTTCGATATTAGTTAAATACGCAAAACACAGGATTTCTGTTTTAATATTGATAAACAAATTATAATAGTCATAAAGTTCGGTAGGTAACGAACAATAAGCTTTCAAGTCATTATTTTGCAGTAGCGTCCACACCCACAGATAATAGGGATGTAAGGCGACCTTCTCTGTCCGTTCAGAAACCAAAACACGTTTAAGTAGAAAAAAACCGTGTCTGAAAATGTTGAGTGAAAATAATAATAATAATCTAACGTTTATTTAACTATAGCTATATATAAAGGTGCGGTTAATTTATTTTTTATGGTTAAGTTAGTTTCGGAGATATTTAAGGCAATGATGGTCAACGAATAATAAAACATTGTGGCCGCACCTTTATACAGATTATAATAAAATTCCCTTCTTGGCAAAGCAATCGGTAGGTTTGTAAAAGACCAAAGATTGGTACAAAATATAATAAATATTAGGAGAAGAAGGTAATATGTAAGAAAAAAAAACCATCAAGGGAAAAATCTAACCAAAAACAAAATATTATTTATTTAATCAAGGGTGTTAGTGTTGTTAGCAGCGAGTTGGACCGTCAATGTGACATGTCAGTCGTAATAGGAGACAGTGTCAAAATAGGGAGCTGTCAGAGTTTTGTGTTTATCTGTCATAATGTATTTAGTTATGAATATTTTATTCAAAGTTTAGTGAAAGAAACTTTTATATAGTGCAAAAATAATTACGCGAGCCGGGAATTAACTTGGAAATCATGGCGTAAGTTATAATAAGTTAGTGTCAAAATTAATTAGCTTCGAAGGTTTGACTGTCAGTGGTTATAATAATGAAATGTAAGTTTATGGTTTTGTATTAGAATGAGTGAAATTAAATGGTATTTAGTACAAATTAGATTAGAGGATCAAAACTATCGAGTTATAATCGAAGTTTCCCATGCTAAATTCGCGGAGTAACTACATCTGATTTACGCGTAGTGTAAATGACTGAATTTTCTCTTGCTTGAGAAATATATACCAGTCAATGTATATGTAAATATATTTATAGTTCATACATATTTAAGAACTTTTATCGAAGTTTTCTCTTGCTGGATCCGCAGAAAAATATACATTGGACGTTATGTATATAGATAGGTACTTTGAGAATCTCATGCTAGACCCGCTGAGAGATATACATTCAGACTAGATGTATATATGAATAACTAAAATCGTAATTTCACTTGTTAGATGTGGTGAAAGATATACGCCAAGTATAGTGTTTTTATATTTTAAAATATTTAGGGAAACACTATATTAAGTTCAAATTGGACATAGTGTGGTATTAGTAGATCTAGAGTTTATAAAGGTGGATGTTCTATTTAGAAATAAGTAGAACCAATAAAATTTGAATAAAATATATAAAATCTAACTGACTGTTAAAATAAATAATAATAAAATATTCTAGGGAGATTGTAAGTATTTAAGGATGAAAGTAAATAAAAGGAAGAGTTTAGAATAAGGCGATTAAGCATACTAGAAAAATAATAACAATAATTATAAAATAATTAAGTTGTTTGCTGGTGAGATTAACTTGAGGAATAGGGAGAGGTTATAGTTAAATAAAATTCAATTGAGAAAATCACTTGTATCATAATAGGTGAAATTAATTAATGAATAATAAGGTTAAGGGAAGGGAGATTTCTTGCAAAGGAATCTGGTTAAGAATTTATAGGAACGACTCCTCAAACTTGGTAGTATGTTTGGATATTACAGGAATACAATTCCTTTAGAGTGTGGTGATAAGGTGAAATGATTATGATCTAAGATGAATTCAGAGGATGAAGTATGGTTTGAGGTTTAACTATAATGGGACCATTTTGGAGTAGACGTTCTTGAATTATAACCAGGCTGGATCTGTCGATATCTGAACCTCTGGGGGGGAAATATACACAACTAATTGTCAAGAATTTATGTGTTAGGTTAAAATCGTATTTAAGATTCGACCCATTAAGGTTCTTAGGTAAGGTTCTTGATAATTAATACTATACAAGTGTAAAAGGTTATCACAAAAAAAAAACACACCTACTTTCAGTGATGAAAGGTTCAAAGTTAAAGGTTAAATAATTTAAAAAAAAAAGGTATCTGGGTGTATTGACATGCTTAATAGTCACAATATTGAGTGTGCTAATATAGCTAAAGTCGAACTATTTAGTTGTTGAAAGTAACACATGCACCAAGAAGGAGATGACAGATGACTAATTTTGTGGGGGTGAGGAATGGTTTTTGGTTTTGATTTTTGAAGATATTAGTACTTGCTTAACATTATATTAGTTTGCAAGTCGATTTTCCCGGAGGAATCTCTTATTCCGGGCAATGTAAAGAAATTTGAGTTCGGGCAATGTGAGCGTACAGATTTCGATTGATTCCCAGGAAAATTATTACTAGAATACACTTATCTCACAAGTAAGTGCTACTTTTGCGAACTAATAAAATTAGAGGAACATTATCATCATAAATTAATACTAGGAATCATAGATCCAAGCTTCTACCTTAGGTGTCGTATGTTTGTTTTGTGATTGGTTAAATACACAACACATTAAAGCATAGTGGTCGGAACAGATATCAACGGATTTGGTTTCCCATATAAGGTTAGGGTAAGGAAATAGGTATTTGAGAATAATGAAAAAAAAAAAAGGTTAATGCTAAGATTAAAGAACTTTGACTATAATTGACATTCTAAATCATGTACTTTAAGGTAAACACCATAGGGAAGGTATTATCGATTTGTATGAGAGGACTCAACTGTTTCTTTTACCAGAGCAATGTTGGATATGAATAATAGTCGGGCAATGTGACTAAGTTCTAATTGAAAAAGTGGAGTCTGAAGGTATTTTCTTTTACTCCTATAATCGGTGCAGTGATGGAGGTATAAGAACATTTGAGGGAACAAAGTGATTATATCTCTAACTGTATTGGTGTAGTTTGAGTTTTTGCAAATTATTAACACACATCAGGACGGATTATATAAAATAGAAAGGACGTGATTCATTGTGTAAAATTAGTTATGATAAATACATACCTATTTCTAATTGGTTAGTATATCAAAGAATTGAAAATTCAAATTTTTGATATGGGGATCCAGTTAAAGGCGGTCATCCTTATGTTTTCCAATGTCTCTTACAGATAACATCAAAAATGTTGTCTTTCTTAGTCATTGTGGGAGCTGTACTGGTACACGAGTGTAGTGCCCTTTTTAAAATCCATTCTAAAAACTCAGGTTAATCTTCGCCATCAGACAGCTAGAAATTAGTCATTAGATTTTCTAAACAAACTGAAAACAGCGCTCTCTCTGGAAAACATTGACAACTATTTAAACGATTAGACATTAAAATTTGACAGATTAATTCTGAGCGACTAGCGGAAAAATGGGTTCACTTTGAGTTACCTAGATGGCGCTGAGGTGTGAAATAAAAGAAATTAATAATATGAAATAAAACAGATCATTCTAATTAGAATTTAGGAAATAAATAGATTTATTTCGTTATGTTAGTAAAATAAATTAAAGAGGGAAGGTTTACACAAATTATTTTGTAGTGAAGTAACATTATAGTTGTGTAACCTAATAAAGAAAGATCGAATTGGCTGGAAGTTGAATAAAAAAAAGAAATGACGGCTATAATGCTAAGGAGAGTAGGAGACAAGTTCAAAGTATAATGAACTAAACGATTAGACGTTTAAAATTGTCAGGTTAATTCTGAGCGACTAGCAGAGAAATGGGTTCACTTTGAATTACCTAGATGGCGCTGTGGTGCAGGCAAAGGAAATGGTTGAAATTAAATAAAAAAACAGATCATTCTAATTAGAATTTAGAAATAAATAAATTTGTTTCGTTATGTTAGTAAAATAAATTAAAGAGGGAAGGTTTGCACAAATTATTTTGTAATGAAGAATTGGCTGGAAGTTGAATAAAAAAAGAAATGACGGCTATAATGCTAAGGTGAGTAGGAGACAAGTTCAAAGTATAATGAACTAAACGATTAGACATTTAAAATTGACAGGTTAATTCTGGGCGACTAGCAGAGAAATGGGTTCACTTTGAATTACCTAGATGGCGCTGTGGAGCAAGCGAAGGAAATGGTTGAAATTAAATAAATAAACAGATCATTCTAATTAGAATTCAGGAAATAAATAGATTTATTTCATTATGTTAGTAAGATAAATTAAAGAGGAAAGAATTGCACAAATTATTTTGTAATGAGGTAACATTAAAGTTGTAAAACCTAATAAATAAGGATCGAATAGGCTGGAAGTTGAATAAAAAAAAAAGAAGAATTATGACCGCTATGTTGCTAAAATGAGTAAGGGGTCAAATTCAAAGGATAATGAACTTTGTTTGTTACATGTTATGTTAGAATAATCATTGTCATTAGAAAAGTAAATGCATTATTGCGGGAAAACTTCTACGCAGCGCATCCCAGCTACGTTATACGCAGGGTACGCTAGAGAGACGCTAATATGAGGAGAGATGAGTTCAAACGAAAGTGAGCTTTATTTGTTACTTGAAATGATGAAAGAGACACTAAAGTTGAATAATTGAAATTTCTTTTGCGGGAAAAGTTTACACATCCAAGCGATCTTATACGCAGGTTTCATACAGCGGGGCCGAAAATTAGGGGTTTCTACGCATGCTCAGGGTTTTCTATATAAATTCTGGCGAGGGTCTGAGCGGGGCTTTTTTATTCCGGTCGTCGAAGGGGTGAGTTGTTATTTTGCTGAGAGGTGTCATGTATCGTCCATTTTTGCCTTGTTGGTTTTTATTTATTTGTGTTGTGCTCGTATTATTATAGGTGATATTATTTTGTTCGTCGCTTCACGTTGCGTACGAGTAACGCTACAAGTTAACGATTATCGCTACACAGGAATGTTGTAGTCGACTTTCTTTTGCTAGGATTGTGAGAATGTTTTAATAACTGGTGTTTGTGTGTTCCGGGATTGTTTTAACATGTTTATTAACCTTGTTTTGTTTTCCAGAACTCTGTAACGATGCCACAAATGGTAGTCGGTTACGCAGAGCTCCAGGCAGTTGTAGTTTACGAAAATAAATACCTACACTCACATTTTGGTTGTGAGTTGAGACCTGAAGATTTCCACAATCAAGAAATGGATGGTTTTAACTCATTAACTGAGTGAGTTTGGAAGGTACGCGTACAAGGTTTCCTGACACCTTTATTCGGTATGCCAGGCTTCGTCGTTTGTAACTCATTATGTCTCCTCTCCAGGGCCCGTAAAAGTGGATCCGAAATCAGTTTGCGATTGTTGTGTGGACATATGAATTACTCTTGACGTTGATCCCCTTATTTATATATGTATATATAGACCACCGTAGGTATTTTCCCCACCTGGAAGCCAACTAAAGGCTAGAAATAGCCGGTTGAAGGGTCTTAGGACTACACACAGGAAGTTTTACTTCCGAAATCGAGGTTATGTTAGGTCTTAGTTGGTCTAGTAAAGGTTTTCTTACACCGGAATTCCTTTAACACTACTCACACGTTTAACGTAACTGTAAAAGTCATTTTGGACTTTTAATTGCTCTAAAACAATAGATTAATAGGTGTTTAGGGGTCTTAGGTAGTCAGTAGCTTTTCCATTACACCGTGGGAAGCTTATAAACACGTAATGTGACTAGCTAGGTATATGTAGACAAAGTTTGTTCTACTACTGGCATAGTAGAACAAGCTCTGTCGACGTAAGAACTATAATTATTAAACCAAGAAGACTTAAATTAGCCTTCTAAAACCAATAGGAAAATTAGGAACTAATAATAATTAATTCATATTAGAAAAGTAATCCTTTTAAATTAAATTCATATTAGGCAAATATTCAATCTAGGGTATCGAAACTTACTTATTGAAAGCAATCTTGATAGTCTGTGGTTAGGTCTATCTATACCTGTCAGAAACGTCAAATTCTAAGACCGTCCGTCTAGTTAGAAAATAAATAAAGCGCTAGGCTGCGGAGTATGTATGTTGTCCGATAAACCTGTGTTGGTATGATTAGGGAGTTCGTTTAGCATGAAAGGTATTGTAGTGGTTATAATTAGCAGATAGGTAGAGATCTAAGTTTAAGAAGCATTCGCGTCTAACCTTAGTGATAAACCTAGGCGGCTAACTAGGGAGACGCCCGCAAACATGTTTTATCAGTTAGTGTGTATAAAGAGTTTACGTTAAAACTGTCTCAACCGAATAAAAGTAATTAGTTAGCTATGTGTATTTACACAAAGTTGTTGTCATAGAAGTCATCTAAGCATGTAACGAAACTTATTAGTCTACGGTATTATTATTAACTTTCTAGGATAGTAAGGGTAAATTAAAGAGTTCACGTTAAAATTGTCTCGAACGAATAAAAGTAATTAGTTAGCTTTGTGTATTTACACCAGGTTGTTGTCATAGAAGTCATCTAAGCATAACGAGAGTCTATGATTGTATTATTAACTTTCTAGCATAGTAAGGGTAAATAAGTACGGTTACATACCTGCTAAAAGAAAAGCTAGGTTTATCATATTTAGATATTATTCCGAAGAGGTTCTAGTTGTAAGAATTAAATCGTCATCATTATAAACTATACATTATCTTTAAAACATCAGGTAGAGTAAATAAATCTAGGTTAACGTAGTCCTTTTGTATAGGTAAAATTCAAAGTGATACTTACGAGTTGGTCTGTCCTTTCAATACACCTTTAACAGCTATAGATGTGCGGTACATACCTAGCTACGGCTTACTGTCTCTGTCCAAGGACAATCAGTGGTCACTGTACTTACACATATGCTTAGTTGTTGTCTGAAGGAACCCTAGTGTTGAGTATACACTATGTGGTTCAAGAACACACCACCTTTGTGAGAATATTAAGGTTATTAAAAAAGTTATTTAGTGATAAAACCAAAGGGCTACTAATTTAGTTAAATTAAGTGTTGAAACAGGATATCTGAAAGCGCACTAAATCAATTATAGGGCTACTTACTAGGGCTAATTAATTTTAGATATAATTTAGTGTTGGCAATTTCAATGAAGTAGGTGGTATATGTAAAATTTCACATTATAGTGTTTCAGACTAAGTTATGAATGTACTAGGGATATAGTACTGAAATTGAATTATAGTAATCTGAGTGATTCAATAATTCATACTAGGTACAATCCAGAGAATAAAAGGTTGTAGAACCCGCTTAGTAGGGTTACATGATAATTTCAGTAGGTATACTACTAAATAGTTTGGTAGTTATGACTACCTATTATAGAGAAAGACACACAAAGTTTGTCATAGGAGAATTTAATTTAATTTCTTAGGTAAGAAGTAACAGGCTAAGAAATAAGAATAAAGCCTAAAATTAAGCATTGATATTATATTGTTCTAATATATTATTTTGTGTTGAAAAGTAAAATCAATAACTGAATTAAAGAGCTTATTCCTTTGAGTTTGTCTCGGTCTCTCTTCTCAAAGGATCCTTTTGGAGAGACTAGTAGAATCAAGTTTACCTAATTGACTAGAATTAGTCTACTAAATTTAACACTAATAGAATAATGTGTTATACTAAATAATAAAAGATATATTAGTGGGCGGGCTCTGAGGTTATGGTTGAAGAGCAGCGGAACGGCGGGTGATGGGGCCGTTCCTTAACCGCTAATATATTATTGCCATTTTATAAAAGTATATCTAGTAAGATATTTGAATTAAACCAAGAGTTTGTTCTTAGTTATATAGTTAATATCTGAAGCTTCAAGTAATATTCTAAGTCGCTTAATAGATATTATGTTTCAACAGTAGAATGATTATGGTTTATGATAAGACTTCTATATTCATGCTAGCTATAACTCTGTTCCTTGGTTAATAATAGAATGTTAGGTTAATTAATCCTTTCCAGTAGACTATTATAATAATTTGAAACTTATTTCAATTAAGAATTTTATTAATATAATTCTTTACTGAATAGTTAATACTTTTAGGTTTGATTTAACAACATATAGATGTTAGCTGACAAGTTTAATGGTACTCTCTAATAGTAATCAGTAGGAAGGAGTAATTAGGAACTTCATAATAGACTAGTAATAATAATCTCTCGCTCATTAAAGTTCTTTGGTTTACTATTCGGTTCACAAAGTAGGGTTCTGTAGACATTAGACGATCAAGAGGCCAAGATAAATATAAAAATATAAAATTATAAAAGTAGTTTTTGGGGGGGGTCAGTACACTATAACAATAAAAGGTTACAAACAAAGGAGCCGCTGTTGGGATTTTTGGTTCAGGTCATTTAGATAATTTCTTGTACCTACATATTGTTTGCTAGATTGTTAAAAACAGACGTAGTGTTAAATTACCCTCTATGGCGGAGCTTTCAGTTCTTTGAAACATGTACACGTGCAAGAACAATAGCGAAACTTAAAAACAATATTTTATTGCCTTCTCGGCGTAACATTTGTAGATAAAAAAAAACCGGTCAAGTGCGAGTCGGACTCGCGCACCGAGGGTTCCGTATTGAAGATAATATGCTTGGTAACCGCAAAAGAAAATACTCATTTTGTTATAAGCTTTATTTTCCAGGCAATAAGGTCGATTTTGACTAGCCTAAATTTTAATACAGATTTTCTTAGTTTTTTTGTTATTTCTCAAAAACTGTAAATAATGAACACTTTATTTTATTTTTCCCAGAAAATATAAATAATTATCTATACGTCAGGATTTTTTTTAGAATTTTTGATTAATAAACTTCGGAGATAAGGGGGGGGGGACGGTCATTTTTTGTACATTTTTGGCTATAAATCAAAAAGTACATCACAGAAAATTTTCAAAAAAATAGTTTTGAAATGTGCAGATTAATACCTTTCATATGACATCCCATTTGCTATAATCAAACCACTTTCATTTTTGAACCCCCCATTCTAGACCCCGCGGGCGGGGCAAGCAAGTTGTACAACTATGCCAAATTTCAAGTTGATAGCATTTGTAGTTGTTGAGAAAACCTGCTGTGATATACAGACAGCCAGACAGACAGACAACGAAGTCTCACCATAAGGGTTCCTTTTGTACCATTTTGGTACAATTTCAAAACCATTTCGATGAATAGGCTTTTCGAATCGATCCCAGTAGTTAGATTAAAAAAATATCTTACAATGAATTAATTATATTAAAATTAAGAAATGATCTTCATTTGACCCCTAAATGCCCGTCCCAATTGCGCTATATCAAGCACTTGTGTGGTTTTACATAAAAAAATTAAAACCTCTCCAATATTTTATTTTATAAGTACAATTTAGATATCTAGCTGACACCTACGTTTGAAGACAGCTGTTGTCATGTCAAATTTATTTGTTTACAAATTGACTGTAATTCTTATGATGAAATTAATATATTAATGAGACCATTTCTCTTTTGAGTCATGTGTGATAAATGTTAATAATTTGTGTGGTGAGGTTTTACAAGAGGTTCAATATGACGGCGTAAACATTTATTGTAGAAACTCATGATTGGAAGTATGGAATCCGCCTTTTAAACAAATTTAATGTGATTGTGTTAAGTAAATCTAGTCTAGTAAGAAGGTCATGTAGGAAGTGTTGTATTAACTGAGGTCTAGGTAATAAGCAATGGTTGAATTCTTATGTACTCTTAGGGCTGATTTTTCAATCCCCAGATAAAGCTATCCGGAAGGTAAATTATTTAGCTCTGTCCTTTTCTTTCATATGACTTCAGAAAAGGATAGTAATACATTTAACTGACGGATAGTTTTATCTGGGGATTGAAAAATCAGCCCTTAAATAATAAATTATATCATATTGCGATTGTTTGTTTACATTATGCTTGAACGACGTTCGTCTATTATGACTTTGAAAACAGTTCACAGATATAGATGAATTACCGAGAGCGTGGAATTGCATATGTAGTGGTAACATGTCTTTACAGGCATTCTATATTTAAATTTCTTCTACTTCTTAACCATCAGCATAAAAAGAGTTTTTTCTACTCGCGTACTATAAACCGCTAATATTGATATCGTTAATTGTGTCAGTATTCTGCTATAGGTGGTATTCCACCTATAGCGTAACCGAAGAGTAAAAACAATTCTATAATGAGCGTTGCCATGGTAATAACAGTTCTATAATTTATTCATTCCGGATATCAGTCTTGGCGTTTAGTTAACACTTGACATCCTAATAATTTGTATAATAAACCTTTAAAAACATTTAACACCAATTAAAATTATGTATTATAAAAATAAATATAATTTTGAGACTAAATATGTGTTTAGAATTTCATTTTTATTAAGTTACTAAAATAGATGAGTAATATCCATCGATTTGTTATTTGGTTACCATGGTTACGTTCAATATGGATATCAACAAAATGGCGTTTTGTTTGGCATTCCAACTTTTATGATAAATTGTCAGAACTGTTTTAGTACCCAACTATTAAAAATTGCATGAAATTTGTAAACATTTAGCAATAAAATTTACAAACTATTAACGCCAATCGGAATAATGAAAATGACTTTGCTAACAAGTAATTTGTTAGCAGAAAAATCGAGTGAAGTATACGAGAAAAGTTAGCGATTGTTTATTTTTGTCATTATCATTCTAAGCTTGTAGAAAAAGTTATGTATGCAACGGTACATAATTAGCTCTTAAGGTACTCGTGCCTATAATTAACCGCGGCGCTCGTACCTTAAGAAGCTTCATTATGTACCAGTTACATAAATAACTATTGTTATATATTAAATAAGTAAGTACAAAAATAATGTCAGTGTCAAATTCTAAATACTTTTTACAATGCACTAAAATATACGTCTTATTTTATTGTACATACATACATACCTATACGCCTGTAATCCCAGAGTGGGGTAGGCAGAGCTATAGAATTACCTACAACTTTAAAAACTATTTTATTGAATGCTCGCAATTTTCAGAATTATTTTGACTGGGCACGTGCGACTGTAAGTTACACAGTTTGCAAAAAATATGGCAGAAAGAAACAGTAATTTTGGTCCGATTGAGAGTCAGAGTAAACAAATAATTTTAAATATTTTGAACTCGAACTAATGAAAAATTTAAATTCACCTTACACCGCTGCCCAATTCGTTGAAAAGGCTACAGGTGTTTCTCTCTCGACTATTTATGATAAATCCCCCTCTACTAGTAAGAAAAAGTTACGTACGGTCCGTCGGCAGTAGATGATTTTGATCAAGAAGTCATCAGGAGGCCTACCTATATATAATTTCATCTGTCCCATAAGCAATTTCCAACCTCAAAGATGAAAATTTAAATATATGATAGCGATTAAAAGCAAAAAAACAGGTCAAGTGCGAGTCGGACTCGCGCACCGAGGGTTCCGTATGTAAGATAATATGGTTGGAAAACGCAATAGTACTTTCTTCATTTTATTATGTACTTTATTGTCTATGCAATAAGGTCCATTTTGATTAGCCTAAATTTCAACACAGATTTTTAACTCTCTGCGACTGACGTATCAGACACCGCCAAAAAAAAAACTCCGTATAGCGTGTTAATTGGCTGAATGGTGAAGGTCTTAAATTTACTATACAACTTAAAATAATATAAATTTGAAAATTAGAGCAAATAACGCCCTTTTTACAACGTCATACAAAAACCAGTTTAAGCTGACCTCACATTTTAGGGGAAATCAGCGTACAGGGAGATAAAATTATACTGGGTATTAAGTTTTTTCGTTAAAAATAGCTTGTTTTTCAACTTTGTATAAATATTGATATTTCTAGCTTCAATGTGTTGAGTTTTGATCTTATATTTAGCGTCAAATAATATTATCCACCTAGATCGGGCTCTTGTCGCACTGTACGCCGTTCCTTGCATAAAGACCCTGTTTTTTTGTGATTTGGTTAAAAATTTACAGATTTCAGATTTTTCCCTATACTTGCAGTAAAAGACGGTGTTACTTGCCAAATTTCATAGTTCTAGGTCAACGGGAAATACCTTATACATTTTGATTCCCTCGAGAGTGTCGAAATACACGTTTTTTGCGACATAAACGGCCGTATCTTTTTTTTACGTAAATGTAGAAGTTTGATTTTTTTCCAGCTTCAAGGGACTGTAGATTTGAGTATATGGTTTAAATTTCAACTCGATACCTCCACGCGTTCCCGAGATAAAGGGTCTTGACAGACGGACAGACGGACGGACGGACGGACGGACAACAAAGTGATCTTAATTATAAGGGTTCCGTTTTTCCCTTTTGAGGTACGGAACCCTAAAAAGGACATACTTATTCCACTTGTTTAGGGTAATCCCATTAAATTAAGATCAAAACTTAAACGGTTTTTCCTTTTCATGCGAACGGTACAACCACTACATATGCAATTCCACGCTCTCGGTAATTCATCTATAATAAAAAATCGTCTTTCTAAATGATAGACGAAGTATACCCGTTTTTTATAAATATCTACGTCATCTTGTCGTTACAAGTAGGTAAGGTTACTTTAGTTTAATAAATTATTTTAAATCTCAATAATACATTTAATCATGAAATGTTTCAAATTAGTTTCTTATAAAAAAAGGCTATTCTTTCAAATAAAAATGTAAAATCAAGTAGTTATTTTTTTTGGTGTATCCCCATTCTGTCCCGGTGATTGTTTATATAAAATTTTAGGAATATTACGGCACTCGTATGATAGTGGTTTTAAATTCGTAATTTTTTTAGTTCTCAAAAATACTCTGGGCCAGTTTGATTCTTTACGAATTCCTTAATTGATAAAATGTTTCTTGGATTTTTTGTTCAAATATGATTGCTAAAAAATATTTTCAATTACTACTTCCCTTGAAGTGTGTTTCGAATGTGTTTATTTTTTAAGGAACTTCATACCTTCATTTTTTTTCTTGATAAATATAAACTAATCATGAACATGTATAATAGAATAGGATCATTTTTGAAGAAGTGGAATGCAAGCGGCAAATCAGCGGATCTGCCTGTCGCCATTCCGAAATGAACCGGAAGTACGGAATACCGGAAAAGGTGCAGCCCATACAAAACTTTTCATCGTACATCTAGTAAATCGTTGTTCCGGTAGCCTAAAAAGGTCTAATTGTTATGGTTTTTTGATATGTTGTGAAGGAAGACATGTCATGGTAACCCAAATTCTAGCTCTTTAGCTTTTTCCGTAATTTTGGAAACACTGACACTTTTTTCGGTTTTATGCCTTTACTGTCGTTAAATTTCATTCTAGTGCTAATAATCATGGCTTGCACAGCCATATTGTAGAATGCAAAATTTACTAAAACTTTTGGGTTCAAAGATTTTTTCCAGGACCCCTAGGGACGAAGATATAGAATCGTATAGGGGACCTAGCGTTAAAAATGGCTACTTTTTTCTAGTTTTCCTCCCATATTTACCTTTTAGTCCATTTTAGCGCAAACTGTAGTTAAACAATATTGTATATCACAAAAAATATATAACGTTTTGATTGAAATATTTTTTCCACGACCTATAGGAACGAAGATATGGAATCATCTATGGAGTGCTACCGTCAAAAAATTCTTTCTTTTCCAGATTTCCTCCCATATTTACGTTTTAGTGCGTTTTAGCGCAAACTGTAGTGTGGCAATATTGTAGCTAATAAAATTTGCTATAATTTAGACAAGATTTTTAACTGTGCAGTATACTATATACTTAGTTATTAAATATGTGATGGCGCGTCTACACAAGATCGTCAAACGCCTTCTACGAGCTAGGTACTTCACCTTGCAAGCCAACGCACCATAAATTGTTATAACGCTGCTCATCACTAAATCAATGTTTCAGTTTCAGATCACGCTACCGCGGTGCTGCCTTTTCCTTCTACAAGTCAAGAGGGATTACCTTCTACTTCAGGAAAGAGCTTGAATGGTAATACACTTGTACATAAATATAATTCGTACGAAAACGAGGTTGTGTCTGTCCGTCGCACAGTGGGGTAATTTGCTATTCTAGCCAGTTAAAAATATAAGAGTGGATTGGGACTCGTCAGTTCGGTCTTGATAAGCAGATAACGACTGAAAAAAAAGGAACGTCGGCAACAAAAGCTTGTCCCAAAAAGTTTCTGTTTCTATTCGTGCACTCGTAATCTACTGTTCATGGAGATAGAGTCGATAACCTATTGAACATTCAATATCTATTGAATATTCATTGGTGGTTGTAACGACTTATTACAACGTCGTGTTTTTCGGCTAGCCGCACACTGGTATTTGGATTTGCCAAAACAAAAAACAAACTGTGTAGTGTACTTTAAACTTAGTTATTAAATAGGTGACGGCGCGTCTACACAAGATCGTCAAACGCCTTCTGCGAGCGAGGTACTTCACCTTGCAAGCCAACGCGCCATAAATTGTTATAACGCTGCTCATAACTAAATCAATGTTTCACAGTTTCAGATCACGCTACCGCGGTGCTGCCTTTTCCTTCTACAAGTCAAGAGGGATTACCTTCTACTTCAGGAAAGAGCTTGAATGGTACATAAATATAATTCATACGAAAACGAGGTTGTGTCTGTCCGTTGCACAGTAGGGCAATTTGCTAAAAAAATATTAGAGTGGATTTTTTTAGTATGCTGAGCACTTTCCGTAAAAAAATTTATTGAAACAAGTTGATTTTTGTATGTAAACACACAATGTTATGTATGTATGTAAACACTTTATTGAACAAACAAAAGAAATTACAATTATAAAAAAGACAGGTATAGCAGTAAGCAGGATGTACAAAGGCGAACGTATCCCTCAAAGAGATCTCTTCCAGTTATCCTTTGACCGATTGAGGAATAATTAATGACAACGAATTGCCAAATAAGTACAACGCTGAAGTAAATAAAAGTATAAATTGCCATAAATGTATATACATATAATTAAATTCGTAATTACACGTGGATAAACAAATAATAATATAATAATGTAATCAAATCTCAACCAACAAGGAGCCTGGTTTTTCCAAAAAAAAAAACCGAAGCATCGTCGTATTCCATCTTTTGTTTTAATTGTGATTGCTGCGATCCATCACATCCCCATTTGCATATAAGCTCTAAAGATTGACATTCTACTTGAGTTGGCAATAATACCTGGCTTACTATTGTTACTTGATTACGTTATCTGCATTGACATTTTATTTTCTGACTTTTAACCGACTAGAATGGCAAATTACCCCACTGCGCGTCGGTGTATCTGTCAGCTTGCAAAACCAAAAAGAAAAGAAACAGACATTACGCCCTCTGGCAAAGAACAGAGATACATCCATGTTCTCATTAAAGTTTTAGTTAATTATGGACAGTCGAAAATAAACAAAAAAATATTTTGACTACGTCGCACTATGATCTTTAAATTAACAATATCTTTTGTTATAATTATATTTTTAGAAATGACACAAAGGAAAAGGAAATTTGATGATGCATTCCATTCTCACCGAGGGCAAGAGGGAATCAATATAGGTAAGTTCACCTAACTCAGTTACATATTTTTCATCGAAGATACACTTTTTTAAATATGAGTTTGAGCCGATATAACACATACAGCACAGCAGCAGTAGGTAACTCATCATTCAGTCATTCTTTTTTAACTCTCTATACAATTTAGACACTTCGTAGTACTTTGGAGGACAATTCCCCCTAACAGGTTGAGATTGGGCAGCTAAAAAAAAACACGTCTGTTATTTTAGACTATTCTCTAACATATATCAAAATACTGGAAAAGGGCCGAATTTTAAGTACCCGAAACCGACGTGCGTGCGTGACTCGATGTATGAATGTGGAAGAAGCGAAAGAGATTTGTCAAGATCGTAGCAGGTGGAAAGAAGTGGTCTCTGCCTACCCCTCTGGGAAACAGGCGTGATTTAATGTATGTATGTATATATCAAAATAAACCAAATCGGACTGTAGAACTGTGACGGAGAGGCCACAGAGCCAAAAGTTTTGATAAAAATTTTTGGAGAGACATGATAAAAGTTTAAAACATCTGTGCATTCCTTCACATTTGATCTTAATAATATTTCAGCTTTATCAGGAGATGATGGTAACGATTTAAAGGTATATTTGTAAAGAACCACTGAAACTCTTAAGCTACATCTAGGTCCAAGTTCACTACAGTATTTCAACCTGCAGCAGGCTGGTAGTGCGGGTCTCTAATTCTAGCTTCCTTTTTTGTAGACTTTAGTGGGGGATCTTAGGTCCGGCACCTTGCATTTTTGAGACAAAGCAAATCGCTTGGAACAGGTGTTCCTGGGGGTGATCTGAGCTGATTTAGCCCGGTTGCCCAGAGTGCATCCGGCGCGCCTCACTCTAAATTTTATATCTGCATACATCTAGCAACTATATCAAGTTTGGAGTCTTTTTGTTATAATTCGAGGACGAGGAATTTATTTCTGGAACAAAATTTTTACACACCCATACAAAAAAAAGAGGAATTCAAAAATAAAAAAAATACTTTAAATATTTTATTTCGGAAATCCTCTCTTGACTTAAAACTATGTTGACTGGCTCCAGAAAAAAAATACTACAGTGGTTTCTTGAGTAGATTCCGACATTTAAAATAGTTCTTACTATGTTATCCATTACTTCGTAATGAATTATGCTTTTTTGTTGTTTCAGACGATTCACCTAGAGCGAAAAAGTTAGTAGAGGAACTAAAAAAAACGAAATGTACATTAGCCTCTTTGCAAAAAAGTGCCAAACTAATAGAAAAGGTGCAATCGTCTATCTTGAAAGACTTGGTGGCAGCTGATCTAAAAAATCAGAAAAGAAAACCGAGAGGCAGGCGTTGGACACTGAAAGAAAAAATATCGGCTCTTGCAATATACAAAAGGTCACCTAAGACGTACAGGTATTTAGAGCACAGTGTAATGTTGCCTTGCGTAAAAACACTGAATAACTTATTAAGAAAGATACCTATGGAAACGGGAATTAATAAAGCTGTTTTACTAAATATGCAAAAAATATCCGCAACAATGGATGAGAATAATAAGTTTTGTGCTCTTTTATTTGACGAAATTGCGCTTAAACCACGTCTTATTTACAATGAAGCTACTGACCAAGTTGAAGGTTACGAAGACAAAGGCAAAACTGCAGAACCTGGAAGAACCGAAAGGGTCGCGGATCATGCTTTAGTTTTCATGGTCCAAGGTCTCCGTGCGCGGTACAAGCAGTTGTTAGCCTATTACTTTGTAAAAGGCACAGTATCTTCTCAGCAACTAGCTGCCTATATAAAACAATGCATTAAATCGATTAACGATGTTGGGTTTAACGTAATGGTTACAGTTTGTGAGCAAGGTCCGACGAATATGGGGAGTTTAAAGTTATTAAAGGAACATTCATCAGCAAGGTCTGGTCAGTTCACCGGTTCAATCGAAAACTGCAACTACTTTATCACAGACGATGACAAAAAAAATTACATAATGTATGACATCCCACATTTGTTCAAGTCCATCAGGAACAATTTCATGAACCATGGTCAAATACAAATCGACCATAATTCTGGTAGGTGGTCATACATATGCGAAGCTGAAGAAAAAAATAAATCCTTGCTGCACCTAAGCAAGATAACTGAAGCCCATGTGCGACCAAAGTATCGTGCAAAAATGAAAGTTAAATACGCAGCACAAGCCCTAAGTAACACAGTAGCGGCAGTATTAAAACTTATGTCCCTGGCTGAAACCGACGAAAGAAGAAAGGGAGAAATTATGCAAACCGCACTTGTTGTAGAGCAACTAGATCGTCTCTTTGACTACACCAACGGTCCATCTTGCAAAGAAGATATAAAAAAAGGTCAAAGGCAAAACGTCTCTGCCAGGACAAACCATCCTGAAGTTTGGAATGACTTTAGGAAAAGCTTTCTGACCCTAAGATTCATAAAAAAAGATGGCACCACAGCTTATAACGTGAAATGCGTCCAAGGCATGCTCTTATCGCTGAAAACATTACAAGATGTGTGGAATGTGGTACGCGTACAAGGGTTTCGCTATTTGAATTTAAGATCTTTGAACCAGGATGGATTGGAAAACTTTTTTGGTATCGTTCGTCAACACAGTCCTACCAATCGAAACCACACATGCGCAGGGTTTACAGCTGCGTTGAAAACTTCAGTGGTGTCGGGAATGACTGCACCGCATAGTAAGGGTTCAAACTGCGAAAAAGATAATCAGAGATTGCTTACTAATTTCGAAGATATCCTACATGATGCAGACACCCATGATTTGTCAACGACATCTGAAGTTTCTTCTACAAAGCAGAATGTATTGCCAGTGACATCTACAGCTGCAATACACGATCAAGATGAATATCCAGTACTGAACATTCCAGAGGAATTTGAAATAGATTGTGAAATTGATTTGACAAACATTCAATTTCAGCCATTAGTTTATGTCAGTGGATATATAGCATCTACCTTGAAAAAACACGAGTGTGCAACATGCCGAAAGTTACTAACCGAACAAGATGAGGAAAAACAGCAGGCAAAAATATATCAATACATTCAACTTCGTGAATGGTGGCTTGCCGCTTTGTCGAATGGTGGAAACAGCTGTTAATGTTTTTGAAACCGATATTATTTCTAGATTGCATAAAATCCCGCAACCCACCAATAGCCAAGATGAACACCGGCGACCCCTCCTGGAAAATTGAGAACGCTTGGCTCGACGAATGGCGATCCAACGCGGTGCCCGCGGACCTGTTCGAGCTGAACCCCCGCACAAGACCCCCGGGCTTCACTGAACATCGTCGAATTTGGTGCTTGCTGAACCGCTTCAGAACCGATGTGGGGAACTGCGCGTATCACAGGAGTAAATGGGGTTGGTGTGGGTCGTCGGCATGTGAATGTGGACACCCGAAGCAAACCGCTCGTCATATTGTGCTTGAATGCCCACGTACTAAGTTCGACGGCAGTGTTGAAGACCTGAAGAGGCTGTCTGGAAAAGCTGTGGAATACTTTAGGAGCGCTAACTTTAGGTTTTAGCTTAGGTTAATTTGTAATAATTATAGCATAGTAAAAATAATTGCAGTGACATAATAATTGCCATACGATAAATAAATAAATAGTGAATGGTGGGATGACAAACGTTCACTTACCTACCCCTCGTTGCCGCTTTGTCGAATGGTGGAAACAGCTGTTAATGTTTTTGAAACCGATATTATTTCTAGATTGCATGAATGTAACATTTCTGAACTTTGTACAAGTGTTTGTGGCCAATTGTAACACAAGTTGGTTCACGTGTAATCACGCAATGTTGGATATCATATTTGGGCGTTTAGGACATTTACTAATTAGACGACGACAATGCCAGCGTATCAACCAAAAATGTGCTGCTTCTGAAGAACACTTAAAAGATATTAGCAAGAAAGCAGAGCAAATGTAACACCTAAAATATGATACCAATAATCGTGACTTTTTGTATGATTACGTAATATTTTATGGAAGCCTGGTAAGTTTTTAGTTGTCTACAAGGTAAGGATGGTAGGCCCTATCAATGATTGGTTTCATACTCTCAGTTTTACTCGTTTTCAATCTACCGTTACTGCTTTAAACGCCATTAATATTGGTCCCGGTTCGACACTCTAGAACCTCCTCCTAGAAGGCCTCATCAAGGTGCCGAGGCGTTACAAAAGATGATGCAGGGTCCTACGTGCAGCATGCGGTTACCATTAGCGAGAGAGAGAGCGCGGGCTTTGGGAAGATGTCCCGCCAGTCGGCATCGACCTTAGGCGTGAGGTTGAGAGCCCCTACGAGTGGTTAGAATCGATTCGTATGGGGCGACTATCACCTACGCTGCTGCAGTATGGTATCAACGCTCTTCTGAGTAAGCGTCCTAAGGCAGACCCTTATTTAACGAAGGCTTACAGGTTGGCTAGCACAGCACCATGACTTATACTTGCTGGTATCTTTCCTGCCGACCTGGAGCATTTCGAGCAGGAACATTCGCAGAGGAGAAAAGAGTGTGGGCCGGCAAGGAATTCTAAAAAGGAGTTACGGACCGCTATCCTTACCCACCACCGTGAGCCTAAAATTGTTATCAAGGGTAAATTAGCGCGTTAATTAAAGCGGAGACTGTTTAATATTTGTATTCAAATTGACAGTTTGTCGGGATTTTTCACTCCGCGTTAGTTTATCCTTGGAAACCTGGCTAGGCCCGTTGGAACTTATTTGTTACAGTTGCATCATGGAACGATTTCAAAGGCTGCTCTGCATCTGCGAGCATTCATCCGGATTGGCACGGTGACGCCAAAGCCTGAGGAAACTTGGCGACGCTGTATTCAATCGAGAAGAAAGCATTTTTGGACAGCCTGTAACGAACAGAATTGCGCTACAATATCGTCAATTGGTCAGCTGCAGAGAACTACTGTTTTTTTGTGCAAGTTTGCACACTGAAGCAGATCGAAGCGAGATCAAGGCTTATAAGAGAAAACTCACGAGACATGAAAAATACATTATTGTTTCAATATCTGTTTTTTTATTTTTCTGCCAAATTATTCTTACTAGCACAATTTCGATGCAAGGAGCCCTTCAGACTGGAATTTCCGAAATATGCTTTAAAATTTCCTTAAAAACTAGTATATTTCCAAAATTCGGTCTGAGGTGCCTTTGCATTGAAATCGTTATTTACTATCTGAGCTGGTCGTGTGCTTTTTTTAAATTGTCGATATCGATATATAGATAGTGCTCAACACTATAAATATCGATAGCATCGAAATATTTTCGTCCCATCCTTATTGACAGCTGTCAAATCTATAATATTGGTACCACTGAAGTTTGTCTGTTGCATTGGTAGTAAATGATCTAGGTACAGTAAAAACGTAATGTTCTAAGTTCCGCCTCTTCTTAACGTAGTGTTATATTCTCTTTGGTAAAAACTAAGGGCTGTATGATTCTTACATCAACGAGGATCGCCTTTTATTTATACTCTTGTGGCGACCTAGCGACATCTAGCGCACACTTGTATCAACCAAACTCGCTAACTCGCTAGCGCCACCAACGTTAGACAGCGCAACTAAAGGTTTTGCATCGCGCTAACGAAGTTTCTCCAGTCAGTTGATATATATACAACTAACGAACTACGGATAGAGGGCACTTAGGACCTTATGAAAAAGCTAAAATAGGTTTAGTAAAAGTCGCACGGTTTTCGAGATTTTTGGACTTTTTTGTTTTTTTTTGAAAATTGACACCCTTACTCGACTTTTTGGTCATGGTTAGTGTACGAAGATTTTTTTTTCAAAAAAATACGTCAACGATCAATTCATATTATCAGTGATCGGAAATAGGTGAGCTAAATTACCTAAACTTGACGCATATTCATTCATGCGTGAGTGAGATGGGAATACATTATTGAATGAACATGCATCAAGTTTAGGTAAATTAGCTCACCTATTTCCGATCACTGCATATTATGCAGTGACACCAAAGTTTGACATAAAATGCTGAGAAAACAAAAAACGATCAAGATATGTTTTAAATTTCGAATAAATGGCATTTAAATTGCCCAGTATTGTTATTATTGAAACAAAAAGGTTGTAATGCTTTGCCCAGAAATTTACGTTCTGGGCAAAGCATTACAACCTTTTTGTTTTAAATAAAATGCTTTACAAAATTAGTGGCCAGTATTCTTATTTTAGCAAAGAAAAGTTTGTCACCATTAGGTACTCTATCTGGAATTCTAGAGCACAAATTTAATATGAAATAATCGACTCAATTGCGGAAAACTGAAGCTATTTTTTATTCTAATGTTTAAATAAAACAATATTTACTGTTTTTAAAATCTCTATTAAATGGGCATGTTTTTAAGCTCATGGGCTACCTTGTGGTAGTGTATTTTTTTTTCACTGCAACAGCTCAAAGTTTGGTAAATGTTCGATCAAAGATGCAAAATTCAAGTTTGCGATTATTTTTTTATTAAAGCACGGTAGTGACGCCATATTGGTAATGTTTATCTGATAGAACCACTATTAAACATTATTAAGGTAAAAAGTAAATTAAAAAAAATATCTTCGTACACTAACCATGACCAAAAAGTCGAGTAAGGGTGTCAATTTTCAAAAAAAACAAAAAGTCCAAAAATCTCGAAAACCGTGCGACTTTTACTAAACCTATTTTAGCTTTTTCATAACGTCCTAAGTGCCCTCTATCCGTAGTTCAAGGATTATCCACTATATACCTAACACCCTGTACATACAACTTCCAACTCATCCCAATGGACTTCGGTCCCCAGGCATAACACCCGCCTGGAGAGAGATCTCTCTATTGTCCTCTCTTGCTACATTGGTGACCCTCGACAATGGACAATTACGTAACCTGACAGCCTTCAAGCACCATGGTGTAGTTTCACAGCAAGCCAGACAACCCGCACTGTGCACCACTAGCATTCTGATATGTCTCAATGCCTGGTGTCTACAGTGTGCACACTACTCTCACTCAACAACGCGACTCACTGCGTCCTACTACGAGTACTTCACGAGCAAGATACATGACTCACTGTGTACTCTACTCACTCCTCTTCTCCTGCTACGCTCGCCAACGCGGCTCTGAGCACTACTGGAGACCCCACTACTGGCACTTGCAAGCGGCAATTCAACGCACAGACTGCACGTCATCACCATCAACCTCCGGTCTCAAAGGGGGGCTGGTGTGGCGACCTAGCGACATCTAGCGCACACTTGTATCAACCAAACTCGCTAACTCGCTAGCGCAACCAACGTCAGACAGCACAACTAAAGGTTCTGCATCGCGCTAACGAAGTTTCTCCAGTCAGTTGATATATATACAACTTCCAACTTCATCCCAAAGGACTTCGGTCCCCAGGCATAACACCCGCTGGAGAGAGATCTCTCTATTGTCCTCTCTTCCTACACTCTTATTTCAAGTGAGATTGTGGGAGGCGCGATGTAATGTGCCTACTGCAGCTTCTTACATTACCGAGGACCTCCTTAATTGGCGGAAGGCGAATGTAAAAACAAAGGGCTGTACGATTTCTATATCAACGAGAATCACTTTTTCAACTCGGACTTAAAAATCCAGACGTATACTGATGACTTGTATGGTCATAAGTTGAGAGAATGGATGCAAGATAGCAAAGTAGTTTGTCTAACTGAGGTCAGACCCCATCCAAAGTGAGGACCAATTTGATTTTTTCACTTCTTGTTCAATTAAATAATATATCGAGTACTTAAGAAAGTAGATTAGATCTAAGATCAAATAGGTTCTCACTGTAACCGACCTCTTTCGAGGTAGGGGTATAGGTAGGGATATCATTAAATTGTTGATTACATCCACGAAGGGTATACAACGATCAAGGTAGTACAAGGAGAATATGGGTGAGTCAAACCTTTATTTCAACTGTGTGTTATTTTGTGTTTATTTCGTGATTAGCTTGTTTATTAATAGATTTTGATTTTGTTTACGTTAGATAACCTTTTCTTTTACACAACGTAGAGGGACCTAATTTAGATAGATATAATTATAACTATAGACGATCACATGTTTTATTTTGGCCAATTCAATTAATTACACAACGTTGGATATTTTATCAGTTACTATATAGACCGGGGGTAGGAGTGTTACAAGGATCAATGCCGTTCCAACCCTAGATGTGCACGTTGTTCGCAAAACCATCCAGCTTCTGAGTGTTCGATCCCAGACTCTCAAGTATCATGTCTTTTCTGCTCTGGTCCTCATGTTGCCACAGATAATAGATGTCCTGATTATTCGCGACAGAGGTCAATCAAAATGGTCATGTCGGAAGAAAACATTGGCTATGTTGAGGCGGCCAGGAGATTTCGTCCTATCCGTACTTCATATGCTGATGCCACCAAGTCAACGCCCTTGACCCAACGCAACCCTGTATATGTGCCAGCGCCAGCTTCACATTCACCTCACTTCCCATCTCAGCATGCTTCGTCATCTCAACCTGTCTCATACAGAAAAAGTGTATATATTGAGCGTCACCCTAGGCCTGCTCCTGGGGTAACATATAATATTCAGGTTCATAGAGATATTATATCTACTCCTCAATCTTCACAGCCTTATGGATGTGCCATGGGCAACACTGACCAAGCCGGTCAGAATGATAATTTGGCAGAACTAATAACCAAAATGTTGATTAACTTGCTGTCAAAGTTCTCTGACATTATACCGTACACTGTTTTAGAAACCCTTCAGGGTCACATTAGTAGTGCTATAAATAAAATCATCAAAGATGGCCAATCACAACCTAGTTCAATGGAATTCCAGGAATATTAAAAAAAGGAACAAGAATTATTTCATATCATTAACACATATAGCCCGGTCATCCTTGCAATCTCTGAGACATGGTTAAGACCTGGATCCCTCTTTAGGGTAACAGGCTACTCATGCCTCCGCGATGGGTTCTCTATTGGATGGCATAAAATTATTTGTAATAATAGTGTTACGCATAATTGCTTTTAGCCGAAATAATGATGTGCATAATCATCTTTACGCATATATTATTACGCATAACATTAAAATGCATAAATACAGTAAGCATAATTGTCATCAAGACTAACGTCAAATAGCATAATTGCAAAAAGTCATAGTAATTAATTGGCATCATTACAAAATGCATAACAGTATCGTCCTAAAAAATAGTCATGTACTTAATGACGTGTTGCAATGAAATTGCTTTAGCGAAAGTCGTAGGCGTATCACATGACGGTACGTTGCCGTTGCAAAAGAATATTTAAAAATTGAAACTGAGGGTGAGTTATAATATATCATGAGCGAACAAGGACAAGTGTTGTTATTTGTGGTGTAGATTTCTGAATAGTCGTAACATGGAAAATCAAGTGCATATATTTAAAACAAATAGAGGAGGTATCAAATTAAACTGCAATGGTTATATTTACGAAAAAAATTGGGCGATTGACAAGAAATTCTACTGGGTGTGTGAACAACGTCGCAACGACAATTACAAGTGCAACGTTCGGCTTATAACTAGAGTAAATAATGGAAATAATCATGAAATCATATCCAAAGAAATAAAAAAACCACAATGACGAGCCTGATGCAATAAGAGAAAAGGTTAGTTTTGTGTTTATATTATAATTCGCACCTCTATTAGAACAACGACGTAAATGCAAAATTTTCCAAAAATGACTTAATTATAGGAAACGGTTCCAAATCGATCAAATTTTCTAGTGCAATATTGACCTTCAAGTATTTCCCGTAAAGTTTGGCCAGAGGGCGTTGCGTCATTATACTTATGAAGCCGCCATTGAAATCTACAACGACTGATTGGTCAGTTGCCCGCGTGGTGTGAAGACAGCCGGTCGCATCGTAAATGTACATCGACGTAAATGTAATTACGCCAATTTTTTTTCGATTTAAGACTCAACATTGACTTAAATGTATTAAACGTCATTTCAGCGTGTCGTTAAATTAAATTAAGATAAAATATTAACTGCAATATTGACGTTTGTAGCAATTAAGTCATTGTTGTTCCCAAGTAATATATAAAAGTAGTAATATATTATTGACACAATATTTACTTAATTGTGTTAAACGTCATTTTTGCATTTTACTTATGTAAAAATGGATGACATATTTAGTGTAAAATCGACGCTTTTAGCAATCAAGTCATTGTCGTTGTCATAATGTCGTCATAATGTATTTTATTAAAGCAACATTGACGAACCTGTGTTAAACGTCATTTTTTCTTTTTACGTTCAAAAAGTGTTTTCATGGTCATTGTTCCTTTTAGAATAAGGAAATAATATTGTTAATTGCGATGATTGTTCCTTTCAAAATAAATAAATAATAATGCACTGAGTTTTAATTACCTACCAATAACTGGGTTGTTTCGCTGACGATTAGTCAGTAAAATTAAATCTGTTGCTTTTAAATTATAAAAAAAATATTACTTACAATATATTCATCCATGTATTTATTTAAATAACGTTAATTAGAAGAAGTTTTGAATTTTTTATTTGAATCAATAATAATTATTAAGTATTTAGGTCGTTATTGCTTGCCTAGGGTTAAAAGGTATAAGATAATTATGTTCGATGAACAACGACGTAAATGTAGGTCTACCCAAAATAATATTTCCATAGACAAAAAAATACAATATTAAATAAAACAAAATAAATGTATAAAAATTGCTTATATAATGATGTACTAATTTACAATTCAAACTTTTACTAAACACCTAACGAAAAAACGTTACAGTGATTACAGTAACATAAAAATGTTCAAATGCGTTTTCTCTAAAATCGTCAAACTTACATTTACGTCGTTGTTCTAATAGAGGTTCCTACATATTATGTAGGAACTAAAACGAGGTCGACGGACGTCCGCTTCGCGGACCTCTTATTCTGCGTTGCTTGAGCACTTCGCGCCTGGATATCATACTGACATAACCTAACCTAATGTACCTAACGTGACCTAATTTAACCTTATCTAATATTTACAATTTTGTAGGTTCAATGCGCCCGTAACAAAATAAAAGAAAACGCAAAATTAAATCCCGATAAGAAGCGAATACACATTATATCCAAATCCGAATCTACGTCCACATCATTAGTATTGGCTAATCTACCTAAGAATATGAATTTAAAACAAATAATATACAGACAAAGGAAAAAAAACCATTTTGATAACCGAACCAACAGATATACATTTTGAATTAAAGAAAGAATACTTTATTCCAGAAAACGCAGAGACAGATCAAGGAAAAAATGTATTAATAATAGATAAAAAGTATGATAATGATAGAAGAATAATAATATTCACATCAAGAAAACAAATTAACTTGTTATGCAAGTCTAAGTACATAATTATGGATGGAACATTTAAGGTAGTTCCAAAGATATTCCAGAAACATTTCCATGTGTATTCGCACTATGAAACAACAAGGACAAAAATACATATAAAACATTATTATCATCACTTGTAGAATACTGTGAGGAAAACAATTTACTACTATCACCAAAATACATTATGATGGACTTCGAAAAAACCGCACATTATATGTGCCAGACAAATTTTCGAAAATACTACCATAAAGGGATGTAACTTTCATCTCGGTCAAATTATTTATCGCAAAGTTCAAAAAAGTGGTCTTCAAAAACTATACGGAAACAATGAATCATTTGCATTGGAAATCAAATGTTTATATGCTTTGGCCTTTTTGGAAGAGTCAGATATACCAATATACTTTGATGAATGGAAAAAAAATATAACACCACAAACAGGTAAAACCAATAGCTTTATAAAGTATACTATAATATAATAATGTATAAAACTGTAATTTTATATACATTCCTAATATTTTTATTATTTAATTCCAGAACAAATAGCAACGTGGTTTAGTCACAATTATGTATGGGGCAATTTAACTTCCCCGCCACAATTTCCACCGAAAACCTGGAGTACACACCAACTAACGCAAGAAAATATACCTAGAACACAAAATCATGCCGAAGCATGGCATAACAGATTTGCACATTTTGTAGGAAAACATCATCCCCCTTTTTATTATTTAGCAAGAAAGATTACCCAAGAAATAATACACCAAATAACAGAAATTGAAGAAGGACAACTTGGGACAGAGCCACAAACAAAAAATAAAAAATACATCAATAAACAGAAACGTATAGACAATATTCTCACTAAGAAAAATGAATATACAACAAAAATAACATTTCTAGAAGCCATAGCCAGCAATCTAAAACTCACATGAAAAAGCACCATTACCAATAAAAATATATAATGCATGTATGTAACTAAACTAAGCCTATAATATATAAAATCATTTCAAAGGAAATACAAATGCATGGAAACAAAAAAACTGTGTTTTATTCATTTAGAAAACTAATATTATGGTTAATCACAGATATAACAAATAATTATTAGCCCAAACAATAATATGCATAATGTGTATAAGTCAAATACAATATAGTCCAACTAAAAATTTTCTAATAGTGTAATATGCTAAAGTATTATTATGCGACAGTACTATTATGCCAATACAAATTATGCGAAAACAATTATGCGAAACAATATTAGTCAAAAACACATTATGCGATCCAAGTGGATCCCTCCGCGATGATAGGGATGATGGCTGGGCAGGTTGTGCTATCTTTGTAAAAAGGAATTTAACATTTTCTAACCTTCTCATTCCCACTCACTCCTCCGATTTAAATGTAGTTGCAGTCCGATGCCTCAACATCTCCTTTGTCTCTGTTTATATCCCCATCCCAACTCTACCGTTCTTCTTGAACTCAAATCTATCCTGTTATCTCTTCCAGGCCCTCTCATAGTACAGGGCGATTTCAACTGCCGCCATACATTATGGGGCTCTCACCTCTGTGACTCTGTCTCATCTGTCCTTCTTGGGGTGATGGATGATGTTAACCTGTGTGTCTTAAACGACGGAACTCCCACTCGCATGTCATCACCTCATCAAAATGTTAGTGTGCCTGACCTAACTCTAGCTTCTCCAAGTTTAGCCAGATCCTTACTATGGATAGTTGCTCCCAACTCTCTTGGTAGTGACCACCTTCCTATTGTTACCACCCTTGTAAATTCTCCCATTTCCCCACCCCCTACCCAAGCCCCCCTTTTAAAATACAGAGTCTGTCAGGCTGATTGGTGTAAATTTAGATCTTTTATGCTGGATTCCACTGAAGATCTACCTAGTATAACTGAGATGAACTTTTTAGAAGTCTACTCGTTGTTTACAAAGGCTCTTGTGGCGGCGGATAACTCAATCCCTTTGAAAAACGCTGTGCGAGACAAAATCCCCTCCCCGGGTGGTGGGATGCTGGGTACTCTGCTGCTGTCAAGGAGCGTAATCGAGCTGAATCACTCTTTTCAAATAACCTTTCGGTAGATAATTATTTGGACTTCCAGAGAATTTCTGCACGCTGCAGAAGATTATTAAGTACAAAAAAAATCAGGGTTGGCGTACCTTCTGCGAATCCCTCTCTCCTAGGGCTCCGTCTTTAACGGTTTGGAAAAAAATTAAGGCTTTTCGTTTTTCTAAAATAGATTGCAATATCAACAGTAACATCTCTTCCTGGATCAATGAATTTATTTCAAGGTTAGCGCCTCCTTTTGCTCCAACCCGAGAGGGTCTCGGGGGATATGGTTCATTATCGGCTCCATCGGAAAGGATGAACGAATCGTTCTGCTACGTTGAACTGTGCTGTGCTTTTGATCATCTAAGCGACTCCACACCAGGCATAGATGGTATTCCATATTCTTTTCTGACTCAATCTTCAAAAACAACGAAACTGATTTTTTTGGAAATTTTAAATACTATTTTCCTAACTGGATTTGTTCCCGAGAGCTGGAAATCTTAAATTATTATACCGATTTTAAAACCTGGGAAAGATCCAGCGTGCTCGAATTCCTACAGACCCATCGCTTTATCTTCAGTTTTGGCTAAAACCATGGAACACCTGATCAAAAACAGACTTGAATGGATTTTGGAAAACAATAACATCGTCTCTAGAACGCAGTTTGGCTTTAGGAAGGGTATGGGTACTCTGGACAGCCTCAGTATCCTTACTTCGGATGTTCGGGTGGCCTTATCTCCTAATGAATATGTAGCTGGGGTTTTTCTTGACATCACGGCAGCCTACGACAATGTAGATCTTCCTATACTCAGGCAGAAAATGCTCAATCTGAGTATCTCAGTGAGGATTGTTAACATAGTCTGTTTGTCCTTTTCATGGCCGCTCGCTACAAATTCGAAGCAATGGAACCATGTCCTCCCCTTACTTGGTTTGGAAGGACCTCCCTCTTAGCCCTCTTCTATATAGTCTATATACTTTCGACCTCGACACCTCTGTCAACTGTTTCTGTAAAGTTCTTCAGTACGCCGACGACATTGTTTTATACTCTTCTTCTAAGGTTTTCTCAGAAATTTCCCAATCTTTAAATTCTGCCCTATATTATTTAGGTACGTGGCTCACTGACCATGGCCTCTCTCTCTCACCAGATAAAAGCAGTGTCGTCATATTTTCTCGCAAAAAGGTGCGCTCCTGATATACATATTCATATAAATGACCAACCCATTAGTGTTTGTGAGAGCGTTAAATTTTTAGATATTATCTTAGACTCTAAGTTATCTGGTGTTCAGCATTTAAACTATATTTGCCAAAAAGTGGAAAAAAAATGTAAATATCCTCCGGGCCTTATCAGGCGTCAAGTGGGGTTCGCACCCTTACAGTCAAAAGGTTCTATATAACGCTATTATACGAAGCCATTTTGATTACGCAAGTTTCGTTCTAGAGCCCTGCAACAAATTAGCTTTAGTTAAATTGGACCGAATTCAAGCCAGGTGTTTAAGAATAATAACTGGTGCCATGAAGTCCTCTCCAACAAATGCCTTGCAGGTGGAGTGTCTGGACCCGCCTCTCTCCCTCCGTAGACAATATTTAGCTGACCGTTTTTTTCTTTAATGTCTAAATTCGTCCTCCCATCCTGTCCTTCCCATACTCAAATCCCTTCAAGAGACCGTAGCAAGATCCCCTTATTGGACTCACAAAGTATCCCCTCTTCAAGTTAATAGTTACAACAAGTTTTTAGGCCTCCCTGTTCAAGTTTTCCAAAGTTACAAAAATCCCTTGTTTGAAATTAGTTATGATAGCTTAATTTTTAACCCCACAGTTTTATTTAGCTTAGGTATTCCTAAGAATCATATTGGTTCTGACAATATTTTTAATAAAGTAATTAATGAAAAATTCTCAGATTACTTAACTGTTTTTACAGATGCTTCGAAATTCTTCATCCCTAGATATAAAACAACATAGACAAAGTGTTAAATTTTAAGCTTCCTGCTGGCAATTCAGTTTTCTCAGGCGAGGCTGTGGCACTGTTGGAAGCAGTTTCTTATGTTCATTCTCACCACCTCGACAAATCCCTTATTTTGAGTGACTCTTTGAGCTGCCTTCAGGACATAAAGAAACGCCCTTTTCAGGCCAAGGACAATTTTTATGTTACCTTAAAAATAAGAGATTTACTAAACAAATGTCACATGGAAAGCATAGAAGTTGTCCTGGCCTGGATTCCGGGTCATAGCGGAGTAGTAGGGAATCCCCTGTACTGCCCCCGACTCTGCTCCCCCGAAAAAAATGGTGCTCTGACGAGCGAGAGGCGGGGTTTCGCTCCTAAAAAAAAAAAAAAAAAAATTTAGTATTTTTTTCGGTGTTTATCCCCCCATTTAGAGCGTTTGGGGCGGGTCCCGAGACTCCCAGATCACTCCTTCCCATAGCTTGCAATAGTCCATGTACTCAATACAAAAGGTTATCAACTACCTGGGTACCCTTCTGTCCCTTTGCTCGCCCACCCTATTGTTCGCCCGAACGTCAGCCCCTTTGTTCTCGGTGGTGTCCAACACCATTGTCTTGCATTGGGCGCGTTCCTACCTTTTATTACATATTACCTGATTGCGCTATTAATTGTTGTAATGCGATTTTTAATTTTACCTACGTGTTTCTCATATTATTTAATTAAGTAACCATAGTGGTTTTCTTAACATACTGTTTTTAAGGGTCATAGTTCTAACCTAACCTAACCTAGCTTGTTGAAGTTAGCCTAACATCGTGAAACCTGTCCTAGCTTAACATACCTACTGTTTTTTAAGGGTTACAGTTCTAACCTAACCTAACCTACGTTACTGAACATACCTACTGTTTTTAAGGGTTACAGTTCTAACCTAACCTAACCTACCTTACTGAAGTTAACCTAAAATTATACAACCTAATCTAACTTAACATACCTACTGTTTTTAATACTTACCTAACCTAGCTTGGTGAAGTTGACCTAACATTATACAACCTAATCTAACTTAAAATACTTACTGTTTTTAATACTTTGAAGAAAATAAAGATGAACCAACCAACAAAGAAGTTACGAGTGGTTTTAATTTTTAACACCCCATGGTCGACTATTTTGAAGGATCACCTAACTTTACATGAGCTTAACCTAAGCTAAGAGCTGATTTAAATCTAGCTTTAGTCCTAAGTTTCACTTAATTGAATTTACCTAAGTTAATTTTAGTAAATCTAGCTAATCGTAGTATTCGTAGTATTATCTTAAGCTGTTGTTACTTAGAGTGTATTCTAAACAACTATCAAAACCATATATTGCATATAGGTATTTCTAAATGAATTACCTTCACTTAGGTTGTTAAAAATATAGTGGTTAAATGCAATCTAACCTACGTACGGGTATGTATCTACGAGCATGTATCTGCGGCTAACATTGGGTATGACATTATCTATCTAGTACGTATATGTGGTTTACCTTCACATACATTTTAATTTTATTGTAACACACTAGTATGTAAAACTTAAACGGAGCATGTAAACTGGTTCTGACTTGATTCAAAGTGCTATGGAGTAGGTGTATCAATCAAAAAAGCCTGTATCGACAAGTTTTGTGTACCCGAGTGCACTGTTATAACGGTTTAATTGTTTTATTGGTAGCCGCCTATTATGTTTTATGGTCACAACGGGTGCGATTGTTACTTGTGCGTTTTATTATTTTGGGTGTTGCTGAATAAGCGTCGTCTGTGTTAGATGAACTACAAGTTCAAACACGTTTTTAGGAAGACGCTTAACTTACGGAGCGTATAAAAGCGGTGGGGTATTGTGTCTGAACAACTATTAGCCGCGCAACAGTCTTCGTTACCGGAGCTCCCTGTACTTAAAGTAGTATATAGACATAATAGTGTTGTGTCGTGCAGTGAAGTGTTTATAAAAAGGTCTAATAATGGATGTGAGTATGTACAAATATTTTAACTTAATTGTGTGTTTTTTAGCATTTGTTCACCGTGTTTTTGTTAAGAGTATTGTATTTAAACAGTTGTGTAATTTATTGTTTGATATTGTTTCAGTTCTCTGAAAATACTTTCAAGAACTATTACTACCCGGAAAATAAAGATGAATCAACCGACGAAGAAGGCACGCCTGGTTTTAAAGTTAAGCAGGCCATGGCAAAAAAGCGTTCAGTAAATAACATCGACAGCTTTTTTGAACCTCCCAAGAAGAAAACTAAAGTATTGAAGCGCTCTTCCAATGTCAGCCAAAGTTCTCCTGACGGGGTGGGCTATATATCAACCGGACAAGACGACGGGGCATACGCTTCTCACTTGATTAAAATCGAGATATATGATTTGCAAAAAATTAAAAACATTCCGCCCACTGAGCACTGGAAACACGCAGATGTGAGATTAAAATTCTACGCGCCTTCTGAAGAAGACACTCAGCTCCAAACTACACGTGATGTTATATTTAACATCACAAAGCAAGTAGCTTCTAAAGACAGTTGTATGAAATATTTTATTGACAATAAGAAACAGTGATAAAAAGTGTTTGTGTAGGTTAAACAAAAGCTTGTTATTGTATTACATGTAAAAACCTTACCTTTTAAGAATTCAAGACCTTTTCCAGTCTAAACAATTATCTTTTCTTTGTAAAATTAAATTGTGCGAAATACTTTATTTACTATAAGATGCAGTGATAAAAAGTGTTTGTGTAGATTAAACAAAATGTTATTGTATTACATGTAAAAATAAAAATCATATTTTAGTTCACATATTCTTTTATTTCACAAAAAAAGTCTAAAACATATTTCTTAATATAAGATCATTACATAATGTATTTTCAGAAAACAAACTTAGCAAATCTTTCATAGTTTTTCCATGAAACTTAAAATACAAATAAACTAAACAATATTCCCCACAAACAGAGGTAAAATGGTTTTGAAGTGGTTTATAGTTATAAGACCAGCGCTTGGTATTCCTTTTTAAAAATAACTTATGATAACCTGAAGGTTTCCGAGCAAAGGAGTCAAAGTATTCCCCTATACCATTAATGTCAATATGTATAGCAACCCAGTGGGAGCCCGGTTTCGAGTCTGGGTCCAAATTACTCACAATAAAGACGGGAAGATTAGCCCAAATAGGAATTTTGTTAGCAGCAAAAACGTTTAATTCAAACGAAGGGCTGATTTTTTTCATACAAAATTGAATTTCATTTGTATCCATTTTTAATAAAAAAAATATGAATAATTTGATGATGTTGCCAACAATGGCTACAATGAAATAAACTAAATTGGTTAAAACATTGTATTTATGTGTTTACTAACTATTGTAATCTACAGATATATCACGATTTTTGTTTATTTCAATAACGTTATCAAATTCTGCATACACAATACAATTAATGGTGCAGGGTAGAGCAACATCAAAGCGAATTTCTAAGCGAACACTTCCATGTCTTACAAGATTCCAGTGTGAAGTTGAACTAGCAGATAAATCAGGGGTTAAATCAAAACATAACAAACAATAACCTACTCCATAATCCGTTCTGCTTATATCATTACCTTCGTTGTGAAAATGAATACCAGTTCCGGAAAATAAAGTGTGATATGATGATGCTATTAACCCAGATCCAGAACCAAATGATGGTTGTAATGTTTTAGAAGGAATTTCATGACCATCGACATATAAACTAAACGAATTCATATTATAGTGTTGAAAATTAAATGGATTCATAGCTAAATTGCCATTAAACCCTGAATTTGATACAAAACCAATAATACATCTTTTAGGAATTTGCCCGAGAAATATATTATCCAATGTTTTACCCTGTATCCCCGACGGTAATGTAAGAACCTTAACTTTTGCTCTTGTAATAGGATATTTTGCAGTCGTTGTTGCCAATACTTTTTGATGTGCTAACAAAACGCTAGGATTAATTCGTGCCCTTCTTATAATGAGGCTGGCATCCATTATTTGCACTTTAATTTTTTTATCTTGGTGACAAATTAGATTAAATGACTCCTTCGAACGTACTAACTTAATACGTATTTCGACACCATTTATTAAGAATTTCTCTTGGTTAAATATGTCGGCATGTAAATGCCCCATCATTTCCACTTCCTTACTCTCTTTGGTAAATTCTAGTCTTTTGTGAAACCCTTTGTTATTTGCATCAACAGTATCCATATGATTTGCAGTATCAGCATACCACAATCCACAAGTAAGGTGAGTTTCTTTGGCTGCTGGTCCATAGTTTAGAAGATTTTCCATATAAGCACGGTAAGCATATGTATTGTTTGGGGGTGATATGAGTTTTTGATTTAAATATACATCTAGTTGACTGAAAAGGGAATGTAACCAGTTATTGACGGGTGCAACCAGGGTATCTGGTTTTAATTTTGTACCATCCTGATTCAATATTTTAGCATTAATATGTAACATTGTGTGGGATAGATCAACATAGTCATCTCCTGATCCGGGAACTTGGAATTCGATGGGAGCGTCATCACTTAAAGATGAAATTGGTTTGTAATGAACCCACTGTCCACTTTCAATACTTGTTTGAGTTGATGGAAGGGCAAATATATCTAATTCAGATTTCGCACATTCACAAGAATGACTATGTAGGAATGACATTATTTAGTTTGTAAATATATCCTCAAGAGTTTTGTTTTTATTTTTTTTACTTCCTCTTCGTCTCGATGCTTTCAATGTAATGAGCGGTTCCCTTCTTTTAGATGTCATTTTATACCCAGATCCCGACATGAGGGAATCAATTTTTTCATCGGCTTTTCTTTTTAAATTAGCACTTGCCTCCTTGAATCGTGATCTAATCGAACTATCCATAGGGCGTGAATTTACCATATCGGATAACAAACCAACCCCTGCACCTAACGTTTCTTTTCCAATGGTTTTCAAACCACTAGATAACAAAGGGAGCACTGATCTAAATAGCCCTCCCAAAAAACTCCCTATACCATGCCCTCGTTGAAATGGAACTCCTTTATAGACAATTCCTACACCAGAGCCGGCTTGATGCGAATAATAATGCTGGTAAGGGCAAGAGACCGACGATCTGTTATAATTCATTTTACTCGTTGAAAGTGTAGCTTCACGCAGGAGCTACCAAATTGGAATGGTACATTAACACCGGTAGTTGTTCTTATATCTATTTCAATAGTATCGAACTCCCTACGTAAAACCGGTACATAGTGAGCAGGTGAGAAAATGTGAGTTTTATATGCACCATAAATAAACTTAGTTGGATCTAGTGGTATTATTCTAAGCAATGCTGTTATAACATCTCCAACTACTTGCGGATGAATTATATCGGTGTAAACAAATATTTGTGGTGGTAACCCTAAATATAAATTGGCAGGGTTTTTTCCATATGTAACTTGTTTCAAATTTGATCTCGGTTTGAAACCCAGCTGGAGGCTTAGTATCGGGGTTGTTATGATAGAGGTTATTTCATTATTTGTTGTTGTTACTCCAACCATTTTTGTCAATGTATCATACCTAAATTTGACATTATTTTTTAGTTGAGGGTTCTCATTAAACGCTTGAAGGAAATGATCAATATTATCGTATGTAGTGGCTGGTATATGAGTTTTTATATCAACAATTTTTGTTGACTTGTTTGTGGGTGACACCACCTTTTTCTTTATGTAAATTATATTTTCATGATCTTGAACATTATACATGGAACACGGGTATTGAAATTCCACTAATCCAACTACCCACTCCCCTTCTAATTTTATGTTCTTAGGTAATTTAGTTAGAAAATGTGCAGTCGTGTTGTCCGTATAGTAATCCGTTGAACTGTTGCTTAACAAAGTTAAATAAAAACTATTTTCGTTCATATTTTTTTCAAGCTTGATGCGAGTATCCAAGAGTTAAATTTATTGGGATAACCTTGCCACTTCACTAGTATTTCCTTTATGCCTCTAATATGACGCGAACGTATTATTTTATCAATTTTATACTCGGTGGAGGGGAGGTAAGTCACTTTTTGTAACTCTTTAGAATAAAATGTACCAATGATGGGTTCGCCTTCCAAATCCTTTAACATATAAACAACTCGCGGTGATCTATTAATAATTGAATTTATTATAAATATTTCATCACTCCAGTTACTTTCATAACCCTTTTGGAATACATGTTTATATTTAGTTATTCTAACATGATCGCCTACATTCAATTTTGGGGTTTCCAATGAAATTTGTCTATCTTTTTTTCGATAATATAAATTATTCCAAACGGTCATAATATTACCAGAATTAACATCAATTGGTCGCATTTTAATGCTAGAATGATAGGTATGGTTGTACGAATGAAGAAGATCTTGTAAAATTTTAGTGTAATTATATGTATTATTATGGGTGAAGTAACGCCACATTTTCATTTTAAGAGTTCTTTGAAACCTTTCTACTATACTTGCTTTAATGTCGGGGTTATTAGTAGTATAATAATTAATGTTTTTGCTCTTAAAATAATCTCTCACTACCTTTGAAACAAATTCTGTACCTTTATCAGATTGTATATGACGAGGAACAGAGTTGGCTTCGGTAAATATGCTTTCAAAACATTCTTTAACTGTTGATGAATCTTTCTTTTTCATTGCTCTCGCAAAAGCATATTTACTGAACACATCAATAACACAAAGAATATATTTGTATCCATGATTATATTGACTATACGTACTCATGTCACTTAGATCAGCTTGCCAGAGTTCATTAAAGTTAGATAGGATATATCTATTTCTGGTGAATCGCTTATGAATAGGTTTATGTAGCGTGTACGTATCTTGAGATTGTAACCATTTTTTTACTTCCTCTTTGTTCATTTGTTCTTTCATTTCCTTCGCTATATTATTTAAACTACTATAACCAGCTGGATTGGAGACATCATAGTAGATCCTATTAATATCTAATAAGGAGTCCATTTTTCCCAATCAATTTTCTTATGATGACGCTTAAGTTGTCCTGTAGTAAGTGGTGTAGCTCTTTGTTTTTCTTTATCTGTTGACGATCTCGTACTTGTTGATGCAGGTAATGTAATGGGTTCAATCGATTGAGCTGTTTTAATAAATTCCAAGTTTGCAGGATTGCCTATGCAGCTTAAAGGAACTCTTATATCTCTTAAAAGTAATGCAAACTCTTCCCACCCTGTTGGTTTAGGACGTTTTAGAGATCTAACCGTGTCACTTATCAGATCAGTAATATTACTATTTGAAATGGTGCGGTTGTTTATTACAACTTCACCAGTTGGCTTCCACCAAATTTTTGGTTTACTTAAAACAATGCAATCCAACAAAGTTCGAGTTTTTTTCTCATATGATTTGGGTAATATATCTATAATTTTTGATGGGCTAATTGGCATCGGTTCTGGATTTGTTTTACCAATCGGTGTAACTGCTGTAGTACCATCTCCTTCTGGTAAAGGTGGTTTTGCAACTGACTCATTATATTCATTAACCTCCTTTTTGTTCACTTTTGACTTTAGATCATTACTTTCGTAGTTGAGTTGAACCTCCCCCTCCGTTACGATTGGTATTCTAAATGGTTTTCGATCTGTTTCAATAAAATGTAAAAATCGTTGCAATGCTTGTGAATATAAGGTCCACTTTTCACGATCATTCATTTTACTTTTAAGGATTTTTTGCATCTCAGCATCTAGACGGGATGATGAATTTTCAGGTAGGCTCTCATTGCGTTTGAGTCTTTCAATAAAATCTGATTCTACTAATAGCATTTTTTTCGTATTTTCCATTTTGTTTATGATAAAGAGTTAACTAAGGCACTTAAAACTGCTCCTAATATAATAGGTAGAAATGCACCTCCCTTTTGAATGATAACAGTTTTTCTTATTTTATGTTTTCCTTTTGAAACTAATTTCCGTAAGATATCTTTATATTTTTTTAATTTAGATTTTTCTTTTTTTTCTAAAGGAATTTTTCCATTTAGGACGTTATAAATGCACTCACAAATAATGTTGATCTCATCATCATCACAAGATTTAAGTAACGCCGTGCGATATTTTGGTTTAAGCAACTGCAATGCTTCAAGTAAATGTTTATATGTGTTTACTCTCGCATGCATCATGTAGAACTGACTAAAATTTGTTGATTTTTATCGTATTTAAACCCCTTTTTAGGAACATACACTGTGCAATGTCCATCAAACGGAAATATTTTTGTTTTAAAACGACATATGTCATTTGTATTTTGTTTCAAATCAATCATGAGGTAACCATGTGGTTCTTTAGTAGCATCTTTGTAGGCTTCATCTACAAATTTTGGGTTTTCCGGGTAAACTTGTCGTGACAAGTAGCGTATTTGGGTTTTGTCCCTGGGATTCTTAAAATATACAATGTAACTTGTATTTAGTGAAATATCTCGTTGGCCTCTCCCCTGATGAAATATGTTTTGAGTAATATAAAAAACACTTAAGTTTCTATGATGGCTACCTTTTGTGAAAATGTCAACTATTCGTCCATCTGATTCTCTCATCAGGTCATCTATTATAAGAAGCTTAGGTTTCTTCCCATCAAACATTGAAAAATCTGGTATTCCCTGACTATAATTTACATTTTCCAGATTGTACAGGGGTTGCATTTCATCATAACACCAAATAATTTCATCGAATTCAACATTACATACATCTTTGAAATTATTTAAAAAGTTTGTGACAAATTGAGTTTTGCCACATCCACTTGGACCAGCTACAATGGTTGTGAAAGGATGATAAAAATGTATCATAATTAAAACTTGTAATACGTGTTGATATGAAAACAGATAAACTTGAAATGACACAATTTATGAACTCAATTACTTTTTAAATAAATCCACCAAAATAAGGGTAAACACATTAAACAAAACAAAGATATCATAGTCAATTTTTATTTTTATTTTGAAATTTACACTTTTCTGAGTATCATTTTTTTTTAAAGAACCAGTACAAAAACTCAACATAAGTCTCTTTTCAAGTTACTATAAAATAATAACTAAAAAACAAATACAGAGTACAACCACTTTATTTTAATTCACCTTCACCAATTTATATTTACAAAAAACTAAAATGTATTTACATTTTCTACAATTATTACAATTCACAATTCACAATTAAAAATTAAAAATACACAATGTACAAAAAATAAAGTTGAAATTTTTGAATGTTCTGTGATTATAAATTACATGGAATAATTATTTTGTGATGATCCATGGGGTATTTTATAATGTCCCCACGCTAGAGTGTCCGAAGAGTTTTCTAACAAGTACCGTTTTGTATCGTTATGAGATAATGATACTTTATTTATATTTTGAGTAAATATTACATGTTTTATTGATTTAAATCTCAGCATTTGAGCATGTTGCATATTTTTTTCAAATAAACACTTTTTATAATCGCTGAGGGTCAGTTTTTTAGTAACACATTTATTGACTCCTTTAGCTTTTGATATAAGACTATGATTCTCAACATCTAAGGCATACATTTTAGATCGTAGGCCAACAAACTCTTTAAAAATTTTACCATTGTTTTCATCTTTGAAAAACCCTAACCGCTTTTTATTTATTAATGGTAAACCATATTGATTGTTAGATGGATAGTCTGATGTATCAAAATATAAATTGAGCTCTGATTTTATGTCCTCATAATAGTTTTCAGTGAATATTTGATATACTAAACTATCGGTATCTGTATAAAGAAGCCTGAGATTTTCTTGATATTTGGTTTTCATGTAATCGTAATGAAATTTATACATGAAAGTTTTAGATATATCTAAAATACAAAATCCTAAGTAAATTGGTTTATTATAAAAGATTTTAGTTTTATTCAATTGAATAGCAACTAAGTTCTCCGAAAATACTGATAAACTGTGGAACTCAGGTTTCGCTATCATGGATTCAACCCCCTGTGATTTCCCATGATTTTTCCAATGATTTAACAATTTAACGTTAACATATTTCAAAACATTTTCCATGGTCTTACCGAACATTGAATTATTCATACTTTTATAGTGATCTTTATCAGAATCACAAGTTGCCTGCGATCGCATGCGTGTGTTTAAATCTATGTAACTTTTTAACCACTTAGATTGTTCGAATCTCAAAATGCGATGGATTTTAAGTAATTGCAAACCATTCTTCAAACATTGTTTAAGATTTCTGTAATGTAGAACATAATTCATTTTCCTATTTAAATTAGGTATCAATTTTTTTTCTTTGGAATTCCCTAAACAAACATTTTCAGGACAGAATGGTAAATCCGAATGAGAGTCATGCAATTCATTAGGGTATTCTAGATCGACTTCTAAAATGAATCCATGTTCAGCATCATCAGAAACATTAAAATCAGTATCTACATTTACCCATTCAAATTTACCAGTAGGGAGACATTGGGACATAGCCCAACCATAAAGATTATTTGCATCCAAATACATAAGATATGAAGAAGGAATATTTTGATCATATTCTGACATAAATTTATTATTAGCTTTTGCGTGTCTTTTACTGCATTGTGATATGCCACCTCGAATATTTTTAGTTATGAAAGCTATTTTATCAATGTCGGTTAAGAGTTCTAGATTTATTTTTGTAGTTTTGAGCATCGCGTCCCAACTTAATCCCGGAGCAGTATAGTAATGGGCTGGATCTAACCCATAAGTTCTAAGACATACATTTCTAAAATTTTCAAATACATCTGTTAGTAACAAAACATCTGTTTTTAAATACAAATCAGAATAATCCCCCATATTTTCACAATGAAAATGAGACCAAACATCTTTCGCATGTTTATAATCGTCTTCTGAAATGTTGCAATCAGTCAGAGAACTGTAGAATTTATCTTGAGAGGGAAGAGAAGTTAACTTTAACGAGTCATATGATGTCATGTGTTCATAGGGATAGATACCCTTTCGTATTAATCGTTTAAAATCCTCTTCACATGGGAAACTCAATTTTAATTCACGAAATTGTTCGGGTGTCAAGGTTTTGGCTAATTTTTCAAGACTACAACTCATAAATTTAAGTGAATCAAGAAATTTCAATTTTATTGTGCGATTATTCACTTTCAAGGATTTAGTAAAGGAAATGTATTTCTCTTTGTTCTCTGGTATCAATTCAATGTTTCCTTCCTCAAATCCAAGACCATGTACTATAAAATGACTATCATAGTTGCTCAAATTATGGAAAAATACAGGTACAAAATTAGGTGGCCTGTATTTTTCAGAACAAATTTGATGTGCTACTCCTTCATAAAAACCTGTATGATGATTATAAGAAATAGTGGATTCACCTTTTAATTTTTCATCACAAATGTAACATGTGATACTCTGAGCAACATCTAAATTATTTGCATCAGACAAAGGTAAAGGAGTTTTGGCAAAAGTATTACTCCTACAAATGTTTTCTAAATCTTTTTTAATGTATTTCATAAATGTCTCGGCACAATCTTTACCTTTATATGTTCTATATATTGACAACTTATCATCATAAGAACACTTAATGTAGTATCCAAAACTATATACCTCATGTTTTTGTATATTTGTTGTAGAGGATGTACTAGGATTATTGAAACAGGAAGGAATTGGATTTAAAAAAGCCTCAAAATCGGCATAAACAACAAAAGGCACCCTTAATTTACGATCATAATTATTGAAGGTAAGTTGGTTAGATGACACATTTTCATTGAACCAGTTTTTCCTTTTATCCTGTTCTGAAGGTAAATTTGTACAAACATGGAAACAGTCATTTCTTTGATGATTCAATAAATTTTCATTTGATGTAAAGCTTGTTAGACAACCATCGCAAATATGTACAGCATGTTGTGTATTATTCAGTTGTGTAGATACTAATCTAGATAAATTTTTGATAAAGCAATAATGTGCTTCGCTACCTTTGGTTAAATATAATAAGTTTAAGTGCCTAGCTTTTTTACATTTAGTAAAGTGTAATGGTCCTATCACATCATGTTTTTTACTTTGTAAATTGTACTCGAGTCCAAAAACATTTATGCTTATATCATTTATTTTTTCAAATTTATGAATATCAGTTAATTTAAATGGGAAAGTAAAATTTTCAAAATTTAATTTATTTTTATGCAATATATATGAATTCGTTGTATTTGTATGATGGTTAGTAGGTGCATATAACCCCGACAATACAGCCCATCTAAAACATTCATGGTCATTGTTTTTCACGTTAAAAACTGCCTTTTTATTCATTATATCTCGCGGTAATTCTATATAGGAAGAACCACGTAATGGGTTAAATTTATTTACATTCACATCTAGATAGTTGAATTTTACTAAACTCCAACCACTATCTTTTCTCTCAAAGTTAGATAATCTTGTCAAAATTTCGTTAACTATAGTTACAAAAATATCATTTTTGTCGCTGCTATGATTTACTACATTGTTGCTAAATTGAAAGTCAAACGTATTATTCAGTTGTTTGCTATCTTGAGTAAAATCTGCATTGAGAATAAAATTTACTTTTAAGGCACAATGATCAGCAAGTGATCGATCCAATAATGTAAAGATTTTTTCTTTATTGTTTTGTAAAATTGTTTCGGGGGTAAATGGATTGTGAACATTTTCATTAAGCAATATTCTATACGTAGCCACCCTATTCCTAAATGCGTTTTCAATTAACTGTACATTAACCCACTGATCGTCGGACCTTAAGACATTATTTTTGTGCATGTTACTATTCAAATGGTTGGTAAAATATCTTTTGGATACAAACTTACTGCACACAGAACATTCAACATTATCATTATTTTCTGTACTCACATTTTTATCTAAAAAAAATTCGGGTGATATTGATTCTGCATCGTGACTGGTTGAAGGACGGTTTTTCTTTGTCAGCACGTCTTCTGACTCCGAAGCTGTCCTCTTTACTCCACGCCCGACTTGAGAAGATCTATAAACATAAGAAAACATGAAATTAAACATAATGTATGTGTTAATAACAAATACAGACTTATGGATTAATTGGTTGGGATACTATACTAACCTAAATCTTGGGTACATTGTTGGCAGTATGCTTGCATTGTTAAAACTCCATCAATCACATCTGATGATGAACTATTCTGTTTGCCTTTAATATGTCCATCACATGGTGTAAAATATGGTCTTATATCAGGATCTTCTAATAGAGTGACTGGTAATTGATTTGATATAAACCACAACCGTATGCTTCTATGGAAATTAGCTATAATAAACTGTTTACTTAAACACTCAATTTGATCACGGACTAAATGGATTATGACGAACACCATGATGGAATAAACAGGCACTTAGTAACTCAAACACAGCAACCAAAACAGTGAATGATATCAACATCGGGTACCTCGGTTATATAGGAGCGCCCCCTCCTAATTGTTTCCATAACAATAAGATCAAGTCTCAACGAGTCGGAAACCCATCCTTCGTCAAGTATTGCTCAAGAACTTATAAACAGGTTAGAACAGGAATATTAGGAATCAAAAATATTACTTACGCGTCACGATGAAGTTGGCTTATAAATTCCCCAATGGCGTATAATTCTTGATCTTCTTCAAGCTCTTCACAGAGTCTGATGAGTTGGGCATCATAGATGTCACAGTTCAAACTATCCATTTTGTTTAATCTACACAAACACTTTTTATCACTGCATCTTATAGTAAATAAAGTATTTCGCACAATTTAATTTTACAAAGAAAAGATAATTGTTTAGACTGGAAAGGTCTTGAAGGTAAGGTTTTTACATGTAATACAATAACAAGCTTTTGTTTAACCTACACAAACACTTTTTATCACTGTTTCTTATTGTCAATAAAATATTTCATACAACTGTCTTTAGAAGCTACTTGCTTTGTGATGTTAAATATAACATCACGTGTAGTTTGGAGCTGAGTGTCTTCTTCAGAAGGCGCGTAGAATTTTAATCTCACATCTGCGTGTTTCCAGTGCTCAGTGGGCGGAATGTTTTTAATTTTTTGCAAATCATATATCTCGATTTTAATCAAGTGAGAAGCGTATGCCCCGTCGTCTTGTCCGGTTGATATATAGCCCACCCCGTCAGGAGAACTTTGGCTGACATTGGAAGAGCGCTTCAATACTTTAGTTTTCTTCTTGGGAGGTTCAAAAAAGCTGTCGATGTTATTTACTGAACGCTTTTTTGCCATGGCCTGCTTAACTTTAAAACCAGGCGTGCCTTCTTCGTCGGTTGATTCATCTTTATTTTCCGGGTAGTAATAGTTCTTGAAAGTATTTTCAGAGAACTGAAACAATATCAAACAATAAATTACACAACTGTTTAAATACAATACTCTTAACAAAAACACGGTGAACAAATGCTAAAAAACACACAATTAAGTTAAAATATTTGTACATACTCACATCCATTATTAGACCTTTTTATAAACACTTCACTGCACGACACAACACTATTATGTCTATATACTACTTTAAGTACAGGGAGCTCCGGTAACGAAGACTGTTGCGCGGCTAATAGTTGTTCAGACACAATACCCCACCGCTTTTATACGCTCCGTAAGTTAAGCGTCTTCCTAAAAACGTGTTTGAACTTGTAGTTCATCTAACACAGACGACGCTTATTCAGCAACACCCAAAATAATAAAACGCACAAGTAACAATCGCACCCGTTGTGACCATAAAACATAATAGGCGGCTACCAATAAAACAATTAAACCGTTATAACAGTGCACTCGGGTACACAAAACTTGTCGATACAGGCTTTTTTGATTGATACACCTACTCCATAGCACTTTGAATCAAGTCAGAACCAGTTTACATGCTCCGTTTAAGTTTTACATACTAGTGTGTTACAATAAAATTAAAATGTATGTGAAGGTAAACCACATATACGTACTAGATAGATAATGTCATACCCAATGTTAGCCGCAGATACATGCTCGTAGATACATACCCGTACGTAGGTTAGATTGCATTTAACCACTATGTTTTTAACAACCTAAGTGAAGGTAATTCATTTAGAAATACCTATATGCAATATATGGTTTTGATAGTTGTTTAGAATACACTCTAAGTAACAACAGCTTAAGATAATACTACGAATACTACGATTAGCTAGATTTACTAAAATTAACTTAGGTAAATTCAATTAAGTGAAACTTAGGACTAAAGCTAGATTTAAATCAGCTCTTAGCTTAGGTTAAGCTCATGTAAAGTTAGGTGATCCTTCAAAATAGTCGACCATGGGGTGTTAAAAATTAAAACCACTCGTAACTTCTTTGTTGGTTGGTTCATCTTTATTTTCTTCAAAGTATTAAAAACAGTAAGTATTTTAAGTTAGATTAGGTTGTATAATGTTAGGTCAACTTCACCAAGCTAGGTTAGGTAAGTATTAAAAACAGTAGGTATGTTAAGTTAGATTAGGTTGTATAATTTTAGGTTAACTTCAGTAAGGTAGGTTAGGTTAGGTTAGAACTGTAACCCTTAAAAACAGTAGGTATGTTCAGTAACGTAGGTTAGGTTAGGTTAGAACTGTAACCCTTAAAAAACAGTAGGTATGTTAAGCTAGGACAGGTTTCACGATGTTAGGCTAACTTCAACAAGCTAGGTTAGGTTAGGTTAGAACTATGACCCTTAAAAACAGTATGTTAAGAAAACCACTATGGTTACTTAATTAAATAATATGAGAAACACGTAGGTAAAATTAAAAATCGCATTACAACAATTAATAGCGCAATCAGGTAATATGTAATAAAAGGTAGGAACGCGCCCAATGCAAGACAATGGTGTTGGACACCACCGAGAACAAAGGGGCTGACGTTCGGGCGAACAATAGGGTGGGCGAGCAAAGGGACAGAAGGGTACCCAGGTAGTTGATAACCTTTTGTATTGAGTACATGGACTATTGCAAGCTATGGGAAGGAGTGATCTGGGAGTCTCGGGACCCGCCCCAAACGCTCTAAATGGGGGGATAAACACCGAAAAAAATACTAAATTTTTTTTTTTTTTTTTTTAGGAGCGAAACCCCGCCTCTCGCTCGTCAGAGCACCATTTTTTTCGGGGGAGCAGAGTCGGGGGCAGTACAGGGGATTCCCTACTACTTAGCGGTATTAAAGGAAACAATAAAGCAGACTTTTACGCTAAAGAAGTAATTGTTTTGGGCAACAACGCGTACAACTATTGTTATCCTCGTGACGTGAAATCTCTTGCTTTACCACAAATGCGTGCTGCCTGGAACAACCGTTGGCAGTCCTCTCGACTGTTAGTCGGTAAACAATACGGGAAAATCGAACCCGAACTACCAATGAGACCATGGTTTTTTACCCGCAGATCAATCCCCAAAAATGTGACATCTTCTATTATCCGCTTGCGTCTGGGCCACGTATGCACTCCGGTGTTTCTTGCCAAAATCCGTGTGCGTGATCACTCGTTGTGCGAGTATGGTCTCGCGGAGGGGGACCTCGAGCATTTATTTTTTTATTGTAATCGTATTGTAACTCCTCTGTATGATATCCTTCCCCCTAATATTCCCCGCCCTGTTAACATTAAATTCCTCCTAACATTACTACACTCCTCTTTATTATTTGTTCTGTGTTAATTTATATAAAATAACAAATTGTTTCTGTAAGTAGGTAGTCTAATATTAAATGTCTGTTTTGTCCTTTGTTTTAGATTCTCATCAGTGTCAACCTGCTATCGAAACTACCGGACAAATACATATTGGTAACTGCGTATCTCTTTAAATCCTGACATTGGCGGAATCATCGATAGTAACGATGGAGCTACAAACTAAAAATTTAATTGAATTGTAGGAATTGCTCAATATTTAGCAGACACTTCCTGTGATAAACAGACTTACACTTAACAACATCATCGTCTTTATTGAGCGACACAAACAGTTTGCATTTACTGCACTGTACCATTTTCAGTTTATTTTACGAGTACTGCAAGTTCACTAATAAGTTACGTGAGAATTAGACCGCTTTGTTATCTTACGCGTCCGCACGTGCACGCTTGCGCACGGAACTGTTAAAATTAGCGGATGTGTTAAAATTAGCGTGTAATAGCCAGAAGCATATTATAGTTTGTGAAGATATTAATATTAACTTACTTGAAACGTCAAATAATATCACTAGGTTACTAAGTTTATTTAAATCTTTTAATTTAGGTAATCTTTTCCTTGAACCCACACGGATAGGTGTTAGTAGTGAGTAGGGTAAAATTGGGGGACCTGGATACGGACCGAGGTATCCAGGTTCCCCAATCTTACCCGTGAAAGATCAAGTTTTCATCAATTCATCTATTATTTAGATTTGAAAGAGTGTGATAAGGGTTTGCGTATGCAAGAGTTGCTAATCAAATGCCTCTTATATGCCGATGATCAAGTTATACTTGCTTCATCGGTACTTGAGTTGCAGGAGATGGTGACAATGATGAATGAGGGATTTAAGCAAAAGGAGATGAAAGTAAATGTTGCCAAGACCAAGGTTATGGTGATAGAGAAGGACGAGGAAATGACTGAGTGCGTGATAAATATAAATGGTGAATTAGTAGAGCAAGTAAGTGAATTTGTGTACCTGGGAAGTATGTTTACAAGAGATGGTAAGTGTGAGAAGGATGTCGAAAGGAGGGTGAATGCGGGGAATCAAATAAATGGGGCACTGTACTTATTTGTGAGCAGAAGGGGTATTTCACAAAAAGCCAGACTGGCTGTTCACAATGGAGTGCTGGCCCCTACTCTGATGTATGGTAGTGAAAGTTGGGTGTGGCAAGATAAGCATGAAAGTCGTATAAATGCAGTTGAAATGCGCTCTTTGCGTAGTATGTGTGGTGTGAAACTGACTGATAGAGTAAGGAATGAAAAAGTCAGAGAGAAATGTGGACTAAAAGAAGATGTAGTGACTAAGATTGAAAAGGGCATGCTTCGATGGTTCGGTCATTTGGAAAGGATGGATGAAAGAAGATTGACGAAAGAGATATACAGAGCGAAAGTGAGTGGAAGGGTCGGAAGGGGCCGCCCTAGGCGTACTTTTTCGAATCAAATCGGAGAAATACTGGAAAAGGGCCTAATTTTAAGTACCCGAAACCGACGTGCGTGCATGACTCGATGTATGAATGTGGAAGAAGCGAAAGAGATTTGTCAAGATCGTAGCAGGTGGAAAGAAGTCGTCTCTGCCTACCCCTCTGGGAAACAGGCGTGATTTAATGTATGTATGTATTATTTTTATATCTTTTCTGAGTTATCCAGATCCCCTAATTTCAACTATTCAAAAACTGAATTCTTCTAGTAAAAGTCGTAATTCATCTATTCAAAAAGTCGTTGTTTAAACAATAAACCTTTTCGAACTTATCAAATTATACACAATGAGAAGTGACTTGATGTATTTAAGAAGTCGATCAAGTCTAATGATCTATTCAAAGTTGAATTCATCTTTTCAAAAAGTCTTTTTTCAACTATTCAAAAATTAATTAATCTACTTAAGTTATGAATAGATGGTACTAATAGTCTCCTGATATAGGAAGTAATCTCACAACATTTCAAAGTCTAATGCACCGGCTGTTACTAAAGATTATGCAATCAAGGAAATTTAGAACAACCAATTTCACACTTGAAAAGATCGAGTGTATGTTTATATATTCGAGAACTAAAACTCTTTCTATTCTATAACTGATTTTGAATCGTGAACTATTCAAGAAGTATAGTTTTAATCTATTCAAGAAGAAAAAACTAATAATCATAATCGAGTAAACATTAGTAAACCTGAAAAATGATTTTATTTTAAAATAAACACATTAAATCTATATTTGCTTAATTTCCTGAAAAACATAGATACCTTATACTTTTACGTAATGCGACACAGCGAGCGACAATTCAAAGGCGATCAATTCGGCGTTTTTCGACAATTTTTACGTGAGTTACTCGTTGTGATCTCCTTAATACGTATATTATCATGATAAATACAGGTTTGTACATCACACGATATTCATACAGAGAAACAAAATTAGGACTGCTAATATCTTCTAAATTATGAACAATCTCAGTACCTTATATTTCTTTAACCAATTCACTTTTTCATAGTCTTCAAAAAAGGAGCAAGTGATATCGAACAGAACAGATCAAACAGGTAATGAACATTACAGATCAAATTTTGTTATACTGATGCGGGCAGCTTGCTGTATTTCATGTCTCTATCCAAGTAAGAATAATGTATGTAGAACGAACTCGTATTACACTGTACTCGTAGTACATTATTCTATTGAACAGAACAGATCAAACAGGTAATGAACAGACCAAATTATGTTATACTGATACGAACAGCTCGGTATATTTCATATCAGTTAGCAAACGACCCGTTCAACTTGTTCACCGTAAATGCTAAAGTTCCAGGATTGTCTAATAAAGAAATCGGAGGGAATGTCTCTATCCAAGTAAGAATAACGTATATAGAACGAACTCGTATTACGCTGTACTCGTAGTACATTATTCTATTGAGCAGAACAGATCAAACAGGTAATAAACAGATCAAATTATGTTATACTGATGCGGACAGCTTAGTGTATTTCACATCAGTTAGCAAACAACCCATTCAACTCATCGATGATGACACATCACCCTCCTCCCAATCCTTTAGACCGCCAACACAATAATAACATTTTATTTGGTCACCGCACCCGTATAATAGAAACCAGCTTCCGCTAACTCTTCTGGTCTTTGTGCCATACTACAAGGCCAATTTTTAATTGTTTTCAATCGTGCTGCTTCTGTTGCATATTTAGGGTGTGCAGGACTCGATAGACTCATGGTGATGGTAATGGTGGAAGGAGACATGACCGCACGATCATTTTCTCCTGTCATTAAGTTACTTTGTGCTTGGGGCGAAATAAATCTTATTTTATCATCTGGTCTAATAAGATACTGACATTTCCTATATCAATAAATAAATAGTACGATCGTGATTAATCAGCACGAAGTTGAACTGATCTCCCCCCTAACAGAGGAACAAAGCTGCTTAAATCTCAACCGCATAATCGGCACAAAGTTGAACAGATCTCGCCACACACCGGTACAAATTTGTTTAAATTTAAGGTGTAAAAGTCTGTAAGTACTGTTTTAATTTTATCTTTCAAATGAGTACAACGTAAGAAATGTATTTAATACTTTCGTGACTTGTTTACGTTCTTTTTTAGTTAAATAATAAAACGGATATGGGGGTTTAATCAACAATACCAGGATATTATGTTTTTCACTTAAAATAGCTATTTCTTTTGGTATAAGCTTGTTCTTTTCATCTTTAAAACCTTGGACATCGATGATAACATTCATGACAGTTTCCGCACTATGTAACTCAACGGTTTATACTGGCTGTAGTATTCTCGGGGATATCATGCGAAGACTCAACTTCTAAACGAACATCAACTGGTCCAGTTTTTAGCGTATCGTTTTGTCTTGAACAATCAATAACAAATAATGGAGCCTTTTCTCCAAATGTCTTCAAATCAAGCAACGGATCAATGTCAAACGCATACACAACAGAAACATGTATACATATATTATGTTTTTTAATGTCTGTTAGAATTTTCTTACATTTTTTAGGTTGCGGATGTGTTTTTTTTGTATGTGAGAGAATATTATTAAATGTTTTCTTTAAACCAGCGCCGGTTTTGAATTTCAATGATGTTGGTGTTTTATTCTTCACTTTAAGATTATCATGACATTGTCGTGTACTCCTCATGATATAATAATTTAGTTTAATGAAGTAAATTCAATGAAATTTCTACTGCAAAAGTCCGCCTCGTTTAAAGATTAACTTTCAAATGAGCACAACGTAAGAAATATATCTTTAAATACATTAGTGTCAGTAAAAATATCTACTAACAATTTGTCGTTTCTTACCAACTGTTCTCGTAAGAGTTATAAAACACGCTAGCAGTTCCTGTGCCCACGTCGTTAGAGAATAAACTTTTTTCGGTTAATACTATATAGCCTATGACACTCACAAATAACATGACATTCTATCGGTAAAAGAATTTTCAAATCGGTTCAGTAGATCCAGAGATTACCCCTTACATCATCACAAATTTTACCTCTTTTTAATATTAGTAGGTATAAAAGTATAGATAAGAAATAACAAGACAAAGAACAATGTGTTGAATGAAACTGTATAATAATAATAATAATAATAATAATAATAATATATCATAAGAAATATAGACGCATCACATTATCAAAGGACGCCGAACATAATCGGACATTTTGGTTTTTTAATTGATAGCGCACATTTAGCGCATGCAACTACATGACTGCACGGTACAAACGCGATATCACATCTCTTAACGTAACATATTTTACACACTTTTACTGCCTCACTATTCACCACCTCCTCCTTTGGGGGGGAGACAGGTTGCTCTGAGAAAAAATCGGTGTTCACTTTCTCGACGTAGTCTCTACCCTGCACCAGTTTGACGCACACACACATCGCTCAAACGAGCGTGCGTGCTGTGCGTGGTGTTCACCAATCAATACACTTCAACAGTTTATTACATTCGTATTATTAATTAAACATGTTCTTGCTATAAAACAAAAAAAAAGACATAATTGTTTCACTATTCAATTGATACTTTTTCATTATTCAATCATCGAAAATCAATTCACTTCAACAGTTTATTACATTCGTATTATTAATTATACATGTTCTTGCTATAAAACAAATAAGACATACCTATATTATTACAAATACTAAATTTAATATTTTTCACAATTCAATCATCTAATAAATTTGATGTTAATAATTCTTTACCGGTTAATACATAAATTAAAATATCAATCTGCATTTAGACATCCAACTCATCACCGTTAGTATTCTTTAAGGTAAATATTTATTTATCTATTTATTTAGTTACAAAGTTATGATTAGAGACCATAATTCATAGAATAATTTAACATTGGTAGATAACCATACTTAGTCTACCCTCTACTTCACTTTGAACAATTAATCTCTTAAAATATAGTCTTACGATGACCCCATGCTAATGTATGTATTTGATCTCTCGAAACTTGTCTCTTATCATCACTTCTGTTCAATACTTGTTTTTCTACCTGTTGAGAGTATAAAACATATTGTTTTATAGACCTAATCATGTTCATCTTACATCGAAGTTGTTTATCAGCTATTAGTGCCTCATTGTAGTCATTTAGTGTTAAACGCTTAGAAATGTATTTAGAGATGCCTTTTGCTTTTTTAATGTCACTGTTCTCACTTTTGATGCAATATAATTTAGCCCTCAAACCTACAAATTCTGTTATTACATCACCTCCCATCTCGTCTTTGAATATGCCGGGTATTTTCTCATTCACTTTCGGTATGTTATAGGGATTATTGATTGCAAAGTTGCATGTGTCAAATTTAGAAATATCTTTATGCATCTCTTGATAAAAATCTTCTGTATAAATCAAGTACAACAGGCTGTCGGTATCTGTGTAGCACGGGTGTGAACCGTTTTTGTTTTTTTTTTATATATAATCGTAATGAAACTGATATAGTTGTTGTTTGGCAAGCTCTAAAACTGTGAATCCGATATAAATTGGTCTGTCTAAAACAATTCTTTCATGGTTTATCTGTATTGCCACAAAGTTTTCTGAAAATATAGTTACACTTTTAAAGTTAGGTTTGGAGATCAATTTTTCAGCTGTAAGATGTTTATTTGTTACATTTTCACTGTTTTTCCATTTAGTTACTAATTTTACATCGATTTGGTTACGATTATTCTGCAGAGTCTTTCCGAAAATTGCGTTATTGGATAATTTAAAATGGTTCTTTTCATATTCAGTTTAGCTGCTTGACGAAGGGTTGTATTTAAGTCAATGTTCAGTTAGCGAATTTATTGACATTAAACTGTAGTTCTAGGGTTCTCTAATTTGATGTTGTGTTTGTATTAGATACTTGACTTAGTATTAGTATAGTTTTCTAGTTTTCTGTTATTTGTCAAATTTAATTATTTAGCTATGTTATGACTGCTACTTTTATTTTGTGTTAATTATTGTACCTATTTTGACGAACATAGAACATAGATAGCATGTAAATTATATGTAATTTATAATGTAATTGTTTTATGCAATAAATAAAACTAAAACTAAAACTAAAACTAATGTATTTTTTCAAATAATTTTCTTGCCTAAAACTAAGAATACGGTGAATTTTATTTAAAACTAGACTATGTTTCAAACAATGTTTTAAGTGGGTGTAGTGAATAATGTAGTTAAATTTATCATAAAGATTTGCTATTAGTTTTGCACATTTACCGCCGGGGGGGATGAACTTTTCTGCAGCGAACGGTAAGTCATTGTGCTTACTATGCAAATGATCAGGGTATGCCAGGTCTACCTCCAAAATAAAGCCATAGTCATTGTTATCAGGAATACTCAACACATCAATTGTTTTAATTTCATTTTGAGCCAAAAATTTGAACTCTGATATAGGAAATCGCTGCATCATAGCATAACCATATAAGTTATTACAGTCAAGATAAATCAAACAACTTGACGGTGCAGCATCATTGAAATCAGACATATATTTATTATTTGCTTTGGCATGTCGAAGCGAGCACTGTGCTAATCCCCCGCGTATTCCTTTTTCCAACATTTGATATATCTCTAAGTCACTTATTAACTCTAATTCAACCTGAGTATACAGAAGCATTGCATCCCAACTTAAACTTGGGGAAGTGATATAATAAGCGGGATCTAGATTATAATAATGCAAACTGGTCATCCTAAACTTTTCGAAATGTCACATAATAATAATAATACGTCACTTTTTAAATATAAGTCAGTATATTCACCGAGTGATTTTATATTAAAGACATTCCATATTGTTCGCGCGCGTTCGTATTCAATTTCACTAATATGAATATCATTCAAACTGTTGTAGAAACAAGATTTTAGAGAAAGTTCGGTTTCAGAAAATTTAAAACAACTATTCATGTAATCATACGGGTAGACACCTTTTTTACACAATAAGTCACGACGATTTTTATCAGGAAACTCACGTGATAAATTGACAAAATCGTTTTCACCTCAGCAGCTCAAACAAGCAGGTTTTGCTGCTTAAAAACAGTGAGCAAAGTTCAATTTTGCTGCGAGCGTGAGGCAAAGTAGCTTTTTAATTATTTTTTTTAAATGCCGTGAGCAGTGCTGGGTCTACTCACAACATTCGATGGAATTGAACTTCACTTTGTTCTGTCACTTTCACTTCGATACGAAAAAAGCGAGAGATAGAAACAAGTTGATTATAAGTTCGATTTTCAAATTCCATACCTAGTAGGCCCTAAAAAAAACAAACAATAAAACGTTTGGATACACTTATAACCGTAAAATTGTAAAAATCTGTTAAAAAGTTAAAAGTTTTAAATGTGATTATTATATTTTTATAATCGAATTATATTTTTTATAATGAAATAAACAGAATATTTCATAAAAAAATACGCAGTTAATCATGTACCCATCTACATGATTTATCGTTTTACAATCTTTAATTTTGTTACATAAACCGCGGGTGCAGTATCAGAACGCATCTTTAAAAAATAGCGGGATTATTTTTATTGCTTTTGTTTATAGTTCTGTTACGCTATCTACTTTCGATACACGTTAAATATTATAAAAGTACTTAATAATAAATAAATATGAGTGAGTCTAGTGACGAAGTCTGCTATTTAACACCGGAAGCATTAAAGCAGAGCGTGTAAAAAATGCAGAATTAAGTTTCCTGCCTGAAAAGTCTCGCGAAAAATATCTAAAAGCGTAAGTATGATATTTTTAAGCAATGGAGACTTGCAAAGGGTGCAAACACTGTACTGTTAGCGTACTTACTTCATTAAATTATCACAATCACAAACGGAACAACCGTCTACAATGTGGAGTATTTACGCAATGTTGAAAACCACAATAAAGGCAAAAGTTGACGTGCACATTGAAACCTATCCCAAACTTATTGCATTTTTGGAGAGAATGTGTCGGTAGGGCACGAATTGCCATCTAAGGTTAAAAAGTTTTTTTATGAAGCTCCAGACTATAATTTTCTCGCTACAAACGTGTATTTATCCGTCATAAGTATAAAAATATATGTCTGTGCACACTAACCATTTGATTATGTTCTCGCTGCTGAGGTAAAAAGTTGTATGTGTCACACGAGACCAAAGTTATTTACATCTCGTGTCTTTGAATCCCTCGCTACGCTCAGGATTCTAACCTAGAATCACTTGCTACGCTCGTGATTCTATTTATAGAATCCTTCGCTTACTCGGGATTCAAAAACAACACTCGCAGCAAAAACCAACTTTGCTCTCTTGTTGCACAAATAACTATTTTCGGTAAACTTTTGCTTAACGCATCCAGACTTGAACTCATAAACTGATACGAATCAATGAATTTAATTTGAATAGAACGAGAGTTGCTATCAGTTTTTATGTATTTTGTTATAGAAAGGTACTTTCCTTTAGTTTGAGGAATAATTTTAACGGAACCTTCTTGTTTTACTAACTCTTCAATAAATAAGTGAGAATCATAGCCCGATAAGTTATGAAAAACAACAGGTATGAATGGGCATACTCTATGCATTAAGTTACAATGAGAGTGCGCCGCTCCTCTGTACATGGATGTAACTTGATCATGGTCTCGCACTTTTTCACCGAACAGATGTTGTTTACATATATGGCAATGTGTTGCGTTTTGATAAGATGATTCTTGTTCAGCAGTTAATAGAGTCATAGGTTTAACATTAGATAATATTTTATGTAATCGTTTTACATCCTTTATTATTCTCTTGACAAAAACTTCAACACAGTCTTCACCTCGATATGTCACAAATTTATTTAATCGATCATCGTACGAGCAACATATATAATAAGCAAAACATGACGGGCGGTGTTTTTTCAGAATTTGAGTGTTTTCAGATACGTTTTCAGTATGGTTACTCAAGAGGCATTCAAAATCGGCGTAAATAACGAAGTTGAGTTTCTGTTGTCTTTCATAATGTTCAAATTTTAAAACAGAATTTCTTTTAGGCAATGTAACTAAGACGTTACTACAATCATGAGATCTATATTTTGCTTCATCGTTATAAAATTGTAAACAAGTCTCACATAAATGTATTTTACCTTTGTGGTGCGAAACTTGTCGTCGAACTAACCTTACAAGATCTTTTATTAAACAGTAATGTGCTTTGCCTTCCCTTTCAATATAATATAGTAAATTAATATGATTAATTTCACTTTTTTTTGTCTTGTAAAGAGGTCCGGTAACTTTTGATTTATTATCTAAGCCATAAATATTAACACTTATATTCGGGTTATTTTTTTCAAATACTTCAATTTGTTTAGGTGAAGGTGGGAATGACAATCCTTCTATGTTGAGAACGGTAGAATAATGCGGATATGAACTGACTTTACACACATTCCCTGTAGAAGGAAACAAAGCTGGCATGATACTCCATAGAAAACAATGATTATCAGTATTCTGTATATTTATACAACCTTTCGAGCTTCTGATTGCTGGAGGTAGCGGAATATAAGCACCGCCTCGCAAAGGAGAATATTTGTTCATGTTAATTTCAATATGACTCATAGACAGGTACGTCCATCCAGATTCACGTAATACGAATTCGGTTAGTTTTTTTTTCAGAGTGTTACTTGTATTCAATAATAATTCATTCAAATCTGTGGTCTTTTAAACAGTTTCATATTTAGTGTTGAATGACTTTAAGTCTTGTTTGTCTGAGTGAGGTTGTATAAAGTACGCAGAGAATTCAAAGTTAACTTTAATACAAGTAAGGCTCTCTATCGATAACTTGATAAGTTTTATAAGATCTTTCTGGCAGTCATTAAAGAATATCTCCGGCGTGAAATAATCTACTTTTTGAGATGGATTTATACGATATGAAACAATTCTATTTTTAAAAGCATTAGCAATCATATAAATATTATCGAATTCAGTGTTCAGTAAGCAGTTTGACTTATGTAAATTAGTTTTTGTATGATATTGATATTCATTTCGAGACATTTCAATTTTACAGTTTTCACAGTACTTTAATTCATGTTTTGGGTTTGAGGTTGAGACTGGTAGAACTGTAAAGAAAAAAAAATAGTGAGATATTATGTTTTATTAAAATAAATCAGCTTATAAGAATGTCTTACTATAAGTAAATATAAAAAAAAGTTATTGTCTAACAAAATATAGTCTACTATAAATTGGTTATCATTAACACTAATTATACTTATTTATATTATACAAATAAGTGATTACACGGTATATTAATGATAACTACCAATAAAAGTAGGAGGACATGGTTTAAATTCCTTCCGCGTAGCTACTATGTAATCGGTTAACGCACGCCACCCGTCTGTACAATCATCCGTTCTGTTTTTTATGGTTAATATTGCGTGGCGCCACCGATTCATAGGAGCTATGTTCTCTATCTCATCACATTTGTAAACTTTCAGTTCCACTAATGAGAACCTAACTTAGAAATATCAGATTGTCGGGCAACGCCATTCGCAACTCTTCTCGTTAGAAAAGAGGCGAGTGGGGTAATTTTTTCACCAAACTTGCTGCTCTGCTCCGCTATCTCATCGTCGCTGTCGCTTCAGAACACATCGCGTGCCGAAGCTTTAGCTGTAGTGTTCGGTTTACTCTTCTTTTGCTCGGGCTCGCTGGTGCAGGACTCTTTGCTCGAACGCTTTTTCTCTGTCCGCTTCTGTACTTGAAGGTCTTCTAGTGCCCCATCTTGAATAATATAATAATTATCATAATTTGTTCTGATCAAATATTTGGGACGTTTTTTAAACTCTGTTCAAATGTTGTATGTACATATATATGTGTTAAGTTCTTTGTGTTAACTCGCACAAACTGATTGAGATATCGCCAAGCATCCGAATCGATGGTAGATTTACTTTTAATTTTCAAATCAATTTCAATTTCATCATACTTATACAATTTAAAAACTATGTAGTATGTTCCTTTTTTAGTTCTATCAATCTGACGTAAATATTCTTTAGAAATCCTTACAGTTATGAAGGAATCAAGATGACTAAGCTCCTTACCGGATTCGTCACTATTTTGTTCGTTCTCGCTGTCAGTTCCAAATAATTCACGCGACTGCGCCGGATTGATGTGAGCGGGACGAATTTGATTCTTTCTCGAAGTGCTGGCTCGTTGTGTAGACCTTGATCCATGACCTTCGATGACCATCCGTTTTTTATTTTTATCTTGTGTGCTTTTCTTCTTATCAGCAAGTTCGGACTCGACTCCCGTCAGAAATGGTTTTTCTTGTACTCTGGACCTGAAAAAAGTTACCTATTCTAGAACCTAGTTACCTGAAAATAGTTAGTTTGCTGTCTGATACAACTCATTGAAATAATTAACGATGATTACAATGTATAATGAATAATAATAATAGTAATAATGATAGGTAATAATATGAAACTTGTATTTGAGTAGGTCATAGACAACGATATACACATACGAAGTGGTACTAAGTACTAGTTAAGTGCTCATCACAAAAATATTTATTTTAGTTACGGATTCGAACCAGCAACCTGTAGCTTGGGGGGGGGGGGGGGGTTTACTGAGTACTACGCGATTCGCTCGTCAATAGCTCTATAAAAATACCTATAACATTAAGCGGAAAAATAAGCAACATTTGCCTCCGTGAGAATCGACCTCATCATCAAACAGTAAAATAACTCAGCTCATGACATATCGATAAACATAATCATGTTTGAATAGATGAAATATTTGATAGATGAATAGATGAATATTTGAAAGATACTTACATGATTGCAGATATGTTGACACTTGGTGCACTTTAGTAATTTGAAGTTCAGAAGACAACGGATGCTGATGACTTTGTGCCTTGGTCTCACAATTCCCGCTTTAAATATATGCGAGCGATAACCATTTTTGGAAAGAAAAACACACATCCAAATAAAAATCAAGCAGACTTGCACTTTTGCTGCTCCATACTTATCATGCACAATAGCTGTTCTCAGCGTTCTGTATCCCGATATAAAAGTAAAAATCTAAATATTTAATTACAACCTTATGTACTATGCAACAAGCACTATAAATAAGTGCAAGCAAGAAATTAACCACTATCATGTTTTTTTTTAGTCTCAACACGATTGGAATTCAGTCGGAAGTATACGTAGGCCGAACATTGAAAGTAAACTTTATTATCTGTAAATATAGTTCAATTTAAATGGCAGAAAATCAGACCTAATGTCTAACACCAAAAGCTAGAATTTAAATAGATAGGGAATCATCTTGCATTCGACACGTGCATAAACTTTCCTCTCATGGCGGATACCATAAAGGATTAGAATGTTAGATCAATATCCAATATTAAGCTACTTTGAATTCTATCGGCACCATTTTATTTATATATAAAGCTAAGAATTTTTCAAGGGATACCTATTGTAATAAATATTTGAAGGTACGTGGTTCTCTATCAAAATGTCGGTAAGTTAAATTTAATTATAAATATCCGTACATATGTTTTCTGTTTATATATTCCATGCTAACCAGTGTGTAAATTTCAGGATACGTCTGAGCATCTATTCAACTTTGTACCCTGCAATGCATCGCGACCTACATATGAACCACGGCTCGCGTTAGATCGTAAACGAAAGCCAGAAAACACAACAATTTATTCGTATATCAAGAAACCTCATCAGAATAGAGCTGCTAAAGTGATTAAAATAGAAATTTATGACGGAGACAAAATAGAGGATAGTGACCAAATATGCAAGTGTAATGCAGAAATGTGCCTGCAGTATGCGGTCAAAAGCGTCCCTCTGGACGGAATATACGAGTCAACACTTAACGTAATAGATAAAATAACGGAGTCTATATCATCTAATCTCTGTAATCGCTACACAGTGTTGTAAAATATACATTTTACAGAATAAATATTAATCGAGTTCAATGTGTTTATTTATTTATCACACCACTAACCCACCATTTTAAATTCGACTTATCAGTTAATAGGCAAACAATAACTGCCAGTGCTGATTCCTCGCGTTGTTTTGGAAAGGTGAGACCACTAAAATTAATTACCGGTGTCGATAACACTGTACGTCTCATAATTATGTTCTCGTCGTCGATGTATGAATCACTATCTATTTAATAGCTCTTAATATAAAATGGAGCACTCATAATTGATGTATTGAATACATGAATACTGATTTAGATCGGTTATAAATCTTGCCTAGCTCATAGCTATTAAACTAGATGAAAACTTGATCTATTCAGTATTCAGAACATGAAAACTTGCATCAATTTAGTATTAACGGGTACGATTGGGGGCTTGGATACCTGATCTTAAAGAGAAGATAAAGTAGAATTAATAGATTAATTGATGAAAAGTAGAATTTATAGATTAATAGATGAATCGATAAAAACTTGATCTATTTAGTATTCACAGGTAAAATTGGGGGACTTGGATACCTGATCTTAAAAAGAGAAGAAAAAAGTAGAATTAATAGATTAATAGATGAAAAGTAGAATTTATAGATTAATAGATGAATTGATGAAAAGTTGATATTTCACGGGTAAGATTGGGGGACCTGGATACCTCGGTCCGTATCCAGGTCCCCCAATTTTAGTGCAATCTGCTTAGATAATATTTTTTGTAAATGTGAATGTTTGGGTAAAGAAACATTTAATTGTTTTAATTCTGACCATAGTGGTCAGAAGGCTTCTTTCGTCAATGATTTTTATCAAAAATCTCAGACAATAACATACCGACCTATCTATTATACAAAATTGAAAAACCAGAACGGGATAAAAAACGAAGGAAGAAGCGAGATGGCGCCTTACAAATTTTAAGAACTTTGTTATCACGTTTCTCGAAAACAACGCACGTTACCTAAGAATAAACTATTGAAATCTATTCTCTAGACATGAGAATAGAACAAGAGCATAAAATTTACCGGTTTCGCTGCGTATTTTTTCTACAATCACGATATGAAATCTCGATACATTGACAATTTGAACCGTCGGCCATTGTTCGGAAATGTTCGGAAACGTTCGGGTCTCGCCACAGGGTCTCGCTTAATACCTTGCGTTTAAGTAGACGCTTTTGGTCACTAATAAAACCTTAAGCCCTTTAAGGCCGGCCGCATACATACGTTTTCCGTATACACGAAAACGTATACGGAAAACGTATATATGCAGCTGGCCTAAAAAATGAATAGGAGTGCTCCGTCTTTATCTCACAAGTGCAATACGGAGCTATAAGTTCCGATTTGCTATGGAAGGACTGCATGCAGGTTAAATTGGTTCGTCTGGGACAGGTTTTATAGCTTCGGCAGTCCGACGAGAGTTACGTTCTCTTCTCTGTGAACGCATCGTTTTGAAAGACATTAATACTCATAAACCTATTACAAATTCACAACAAAAAACACGGTGAAATCTATTTAAGAAAATGAAGTGACAAAAACTGTGAAGTAAAATTTAACATTACCCAATAAAGACGTGGCTTAAAGGTCCCGCAACCAGGCCAAAAAATATTTAAAAAAAACATAGTTTGCTGTGATGCCTAGAATTGTAAGTAGGTATAACAACAATCAATATTATTCTTAATTTGTCTTTTGATTGATAAATTTTAATTGAGTTTTATTATTGTTTAGATCGAGAGTCAGGGGTTTGGCAAACATTGCCAAGGTTGCGGGGAGTAGATAGTAAAAACGTTTGAGTATCGGTAACACAAAAGGAACTCTCCAGACAAATATTTTCGGACACATTAGAATAGTATTTAATTATTGCATAGTTTGATGTTCTCTACCTACCTACCTGCCAATTTTTTTTTATTTCTTGCGATGTCACTAAAAGTGGCAATTTGAGAAATGCTCATCAAACCTACCAAGAAATGTCACTGTCACAAAAACATTTGTCAATGTCAGTATGACGGTCCAGAGGCACTACTTTGAAATCCGTAATTCGAACTTCGTCTATTGCTATCCCTTTTGCTCTCGATGCGTCACTAATTCGCAAGAAAGTGACGGGGCGATCTGAAGTTCGAATTACTGATTTCAAAGTAGAGCCCCAGGGGCCCCATCGGATCGCCCCGTCACTTTCTTGCGAATTAGTGACGCGTGGAGAGCAAAAGGGATAGAAATAGACGAAGTTCGAAGTACGGATTTCAAAGTAGAGCCCCAGATGGCACCAATCCGTTTTTAATAATTCATAATATAATTATCTTACTGAAGGTGGAAAAAATAACGAAAGTCTTTGTAGTGGTGTAGATAATTAAGAGAAGATACGTCCAAATTCAAATATAGTCTCCATTTTCTGTACACAGACACTATACAATTACATAAACGTAGGGGTTCCGTTAATTTTGTCGCCTATACTACTTTGATTCCTAGATGTTTGTTACATATCGAAATAAACATTTATATTGTTACATAATTATGCTGTTTTTGTTTTTAAAAAGGATTATAATTGTTTCGCTTTAATTAGTGAGATGGTTTAACGCCCCTTCTCCAGTTAGGATGCTACAGTCAGGATAATGTAATACGCCTTCAAAATAGCCAACACAACTATGTTGGGGTTATTTTTTTTTCGAATTTACGTATTTTAGTTATAATAATTAATTAATAATATACGCACATCTTTAAACTATAATATTGTATCAAAACAGATACCAAATGTTATCGAGACCTGAAGTTTGCCATTGCAATATGAATATTTCTACCCAGAAATTGCAAAAAAAATAATTGCTGAGTTTCATGTGTAAATTTAAGCTATGATTGAGTGTTGACATTTTAATAAATGTATATAAACAATTATATAATCTGAAAATATTTCATTTCGTTGCTAATCAGGGCTCATGAACATAATACAATTGTGACAAATACGTTCATATAATTCATTCACGCGGGCGGAGCCGCGGGGCGGGCACGTCTAGTAACTAATAATCGTATGGAATTATAAAAAAATAAAGATCAGAGTAAAGATTTTTAAATTTAATAGAAACGTCTGTTTACGAAATTCTAAACTATATTGAAGCGAAAAAAATTCCGATGCAGGCGCATTACCAATTATGCCACCAAGACCCTACATAATAATAATAATAATCTTTTGAATGAAGTGGCCTATTGTACTCATGCTAATTAAAATGTAACTTGAAACATGAGTGTCGTTTGTTAATAAACAACGATAGATGGCGTCACCATACCCTCCGAGTATGAAAAGCAAGCGATTACTAATTTCGTGGATCTTAAGTAGGGCACAAAATAGAAAGGTACAGAAATCAATCTACATACAAAGTGCTCCCGAGTAACGCACACATAGACACTGCTCACGGACACGATATATTGGACCGGTTGGGACCAGTGCGAGCGCGAGTGCCATCCGCTTGAGACACGCGTCTGTGAACTTTTTTGTGAAATAATGGAGCAACAAAAAAAAGTTATTATAACTGTTCAGTGGACGGTTGTTTAAATTCGACATTAAACGGTGTAAGATCGATTTATATAATAGTTTCCTATTTTGAATCAGTATAAACAAAGTAACAAAAATTTTGTAAAGTAAATTCACGCCACCTTACGTAGCACTGTGGTTCAGCTTGAATGGAGAAAGTGTCAAAATTCGATTTCTCCAAAAGTATAAGTATTATATAGTGTTGTTCACATTATTGTTCATTCATTCGTACAATCGGTCACTGACTCACTCGCTCTCTTGCATATGGCTTCCTTAGTGTTCATATCGTCTGTTACTTTAAATTAATTATATACATAAATAAGTGTGTTTTCCGGTAGTGCAGTGGTATTAATTAATCTCCCAACTGACGACTATCCCGATATACAACAAATGGCGACGAGGACAATGGATTAAATGTGGAAATTGTGATTTAAAAATACGCGTGGGCCGATCAGAGCAATGGCCATATTTAATTTTTATCGGACAACCTGAAGTAAATTCCAAGTCACTTGGAACTGAACCATTCAATTCACTCTCGAACGAACCAGAGACAACTTCACTTTTGGTTATGAATGACATCACAGTTCAGTCAGACTGACAAATGGGTTGGAAACAATTTATAAACGAAATTAAAGAAAATAAAACCAGTTGGATCCAGAGTTTAACAAAGGAAGAATTATTGTCAATATTTGAAGAGTTACAGTAACCAAGTGACCATAACCTAGAAACCTTAAGAAAAACATTAAGAGAAATAACGAGAAGTGGTTCTTTGTTGAAATCGCAAATTGAAGACAACGAAAGTGATAGTGAAAATTTCGAGGATATTCCGCAGGAGAATATTCCAATTGAAACTAAAATGAACAACAATTACGGTCGCATTGAGCAATTTAACGGAAGTAACTTCGAGATATTCGAACAACAATTGGAATGCATTATTACGTTAAACGATATTCCAAAGACAAAACAAACACCTTTATTGATTACGAGTTTAACACCAAAGGTTTTAGAAACACTTAATCATTTATGTGCACCTGAAAAACCAGTAAAAAAAGATTATAGTGACTTGACATCATTTTTAGAAAAGAGATATGCAAAGATAACATCCAAGGTGCTCGACAGAGCGGCGTTTCGTTCAAGAAATCAAACAGTTAATGAAGGAATTGAAGACTATATTATAGAACTAAAAAAACTGGCAAAAAGGTGTGATTTTTAAGATATGGAAGATCAAGTGAAAGAAAAATTCATTGATGGTGTTCATAAACCACTTAAAAAGTTTGAATTGCTAAAAAATGAAGAGGAAAATCTGGAAAAAATAATAATTATGGCTAGGACCGTAGAAGCAGCCTTAAAGCAATCAAACTTAAGTGAGAAAGAGTCAATGGAGTCTCCATATACAGATGGAGCCAAGGAAATTTTCTATGCTGCCCGGCGGGACGCTCCATCAACATCTCAGACTAAGCAACAGCAGAGTCAGCAGAAGCAGGGCTGGAGGAAGCAACCTACCTCAACTAAAAAGAATAATTTAATGTGCTTTGTATGCGGAAAAAACAATCACCTTAGGTCAGAGTGTTCACTAAAGAATAAGTTTTGTTCGGAATGTGGTAAACAAGGACATATTTTCCGAGTGTGTCGGGTCCAGCAAACAAAAAAATTAGAGTTTGTGGATGAAGAGATTGAAGGTGATATTCAAAGTTTATTCAAGCAAGAGGATAAAGCAGAAATGTAGTGTATGTATTCTAATAATTTATTTGATAAAAAAGTAACCCCACAAATAATGAATATTCTAGTGGAGGGTCAACCGGTTGATTTTGAATTGGACACTGGTTCTGAAGTAAGCACCTAACAATTAATGATCAAATGACTTTATTCCCTGGTACAAATATAGAAAAAACGAACATATCATTTAAAAACTTCGACTAAAGTCTATCAAAACCAATTGGAATGATTGACATACATGTTAATTGGAACAATATCAAAAAACAAGTAGATGTCTATATTGTTAGTAATGATTAACCTAGAATATTGGGTCGAAATTGGCTTAGTTTTTTAAGCAATGGCCATTAGAATTAAATGATAAGACTGTAATGGTCCAATCGGTCCTTGTTCAGTTATTTCCAAGGGACGATATTCCATTCATAATCGTTAGATAACTTTGAATTAAGTAGTATACAAAAGTAAAGGAAATAATAATTATCTATTGTGAAGTAGGAAAGTAAATAAGATTGTTAATTAATTTGAGGGTTAAAGAAAACTTAATATTATTTATCAAACAAGAGAACATAAGAAATGATAATATGGTTCATACGTAATAACGAATTTATAAGAGATAAAATGTATTCCGTAACATAATCAAAATATAAAATGAGCACAATTTCATTTAAACTATGTTTAAGATTGAAGACAAATAACAAAAATCACGTCTATTTATAGAATAGGGTAGTTAGCGGCCTCTTTGATTTATTTTGCGAACTAAATTCACAAGACATACCAATCTAACTCTACTTGATGAATTGAAGACAGCGGCCTCTCTGATTTTTTTAGTATACTAAATTCACTTAGCGGATCCGAGATACGATAGTAAGTAAAACATACATCAAGAATTCCATAGATGGCGCTAATTTCAATGCCAAAACAAATTAATTTATAATTGGACAAATAATGATTAATTATGCTTTAAACTTAACCAATTATTAAACAAATTTAGCAAATTAAGGTAATAAAATAAGTTAAGGTTAATAAAGGGTTTAGATCCAGCAGACCATAAACAGAATAAGAAACAATAATAGACGCCATCTTGATGTTATACTTGTCAGCGGGTACGCGAAATTGAACCTTATGGGATGATGACAAGCATAGGTCCACCTTGGGCAGCGCTCTGAGCGCAAATGTGCACGAAGTGCTTCAAGTGCACAAAATGTTCAATATGTCCGATGCGAGAGCTTTGTACGAAATGTAGACCGAGGGTATATAAGAGCGCGCAGGTTGACGGTTGACGGGGATCACTTTTCACAAAAAGAAGTTGGCATCCCAACAAAACATGTGCATGCGGACCGTGACGAATGCCCCCCGCTACGTGAAGAACGCCACGATCCAGAGGGACCTTAAGGTCGAGAGCCTGGACGACTTCGTCGGACGCCTTGCCACGTCGATGTTCGCGCGAGCAGACGCGTCGCGATTCCCCCATCTGAGGGATATCGCGCCTCAGCACGCGCGGCCCCCCGACGGCAAGGCCTATCCCCGAGACCTCGACACGGCGACGACGTCGACATAACACAGAACCCGTGAAGACGCTGCTCAGCTCGTAGGTCGCTAGCCGGGCCTCCCCCAACGGGGTCTCACCTGGCTGGCTCGATCTCGCGAGCAGTGTAACCCACATTTTGACGCCTCCCTTTCCCCCCTACCCAAAATCCCTTCCCTCCCCCATATCCCCGCAGCCTGCGCCTCCAGCGCAGGCTGCTACCCTTGGACCCGACCGTTTTAACGGTCGGCGAAGAACACTCCGGAAGAGGGCCGAAAGGCCCGTCACCGGTTCCTCATCCCCCTCATGGATGGCGGGATTGAGACGACCAACGAGTGGGGATCACTTTTGTTACGAGCGTCGACGCGGTGAGTTGTCATTATTTTGGATTGTGGGTTGGAGGTTATCGTTCCATTTGCGTAATTTTCTTTGTTGTATTTGTGCTCGTTATTTATTTGGTGTTATATTTAATATGTGTGGGGATTTTGCAGTATATATTTGTGGGAAGTGGGAAACTTATATCTTAATTTATTTAAACGATTTTATAAATATACGATAACGATATAAAATATACGAATACGATATTAAACGATTAATTTAATTTCCCGTAGGAATGAGATGTGTTTCCGGGATAAAAACTATCCTACGTTCTATTCCAGGAAGCAACCTATATGTGGGCCAAATTTCATCCCGATCCGTTCAGTGGTTGAAGCATGATTGAGTACCAAACATCCAAACATCGAAACATCCAAACTTTCTCATTTATAATAGTAGTAAGATAAGATAAGATTGTATAATATGGTATAGTAATGACACTGATGAATTAAAATATATCATCTGGCTCCATGATGTCGCATTTTAGATTGACATTTAAAATGTTATTTTATAGACGTACTTATGATATAACTTAATTGAATTTAAAATGTGACTTGTAATTAATTTCGGTAATATACCTAAGGGAAGGTGCCTTTGTCTGTAAGGTAACGGATGTTTTTCTATTACTTGACCTATAATGTGTACAGCTATTGACAGGTAGAAAGTGAATGAAACTATTTTATTATTTTAGACCTATTTTGTATACCTACCCACGTGTAGCAAATAAATTCTTGATTTGACATTTTATAATTAAATAACTCACCATTTTTCATTACCCACCGCCGAAAAATAAAATGAGGTCCGTTCTTTTTTTAAAGTGATCATAATAACCGCCTTAATATTAAATAACGGGTGCACTTCAATCAGTATAAAAACTTTTTGCATATTTTCATGTAAATAACTACGAAATGGATAATAAACATCTAGTATAAAAACAAAATGTATATTTTTTTGTAGCATAATAGTCACATAATATAACTCTCATTTAACATAATAAACTTCTGTATAACATTCATATGGAATAATGCCATTTGAAATACTATGCATTAAGTATGATCATTAAAAATTATAAAAACAAATAACTGAAATAACTTATGATAAATTATAATGTTTAAATCAAGGTCATGTAAACCAATCTGCTAAATTAGGTCAATCTCGCTTTTACTTATAGGTTAGGTTAGGTTAGAGTTGCGTCAAGGCGCGAAGCGCCATAACTACGCGGAGTAGAAGATCCGCGCAGCGGAGCTCCGTCGACTTGTACGTAGTCTTTTTTTTGAGTTACTATTATACTATTTATTGAGTCAGTAGGTGTATATGGGGGAAAATAAAAAATAAGTAATTGAAGTAAGTTGTATAAAGTATTTGTTTTCTTTAATCATTATGAGGTTGGTTTTTATTAAAAATGAACGTTATGGGCATTAAATACTATACAAAGTGACCATTATACTGATTGTCTGTTATGCAGATTCATTACTATGCTACTAAGCTATTATTTTTGAAATTATGCAATTATGCAATTACGGATCAGGTCTTTTCACTACGGTCTATCACAGAAAAGTTCTTGGCTGTCAACCAAAAGGTTTTCTGTGCTTTTGTGGACCTGGAAAAGGCCTAGGATAGTGTAGATAGAAAGGAGTTGTGGAAGGTGCTGTCTATGTATGGAGTCAGCAGCAACCTGGTGCAGGCTTTGAGGTCACTTTATGAGGGCTCCAGAGCCTGTGTCAGGATCAATGGGGCATACTCTGCCTGGTTTAATATCTCCAGAGGTGTTAGACAGGACTGTGTTGCCTCACCATGGCTGTTCAATATATTCATGGACAGTTGTATGCGAGATTTTAAAGAGTATGATAAGGGTTTGCGTATGCAAGAGTTGCTAATCAAATGCCTCTTATATGCCGATGATCAAATTATACTTGCTACATCGGTACTTGAGTTGCAGGAGATGTTGACAATGATGAATGAGGGATTTAAGCAAAAGGGGATGAAAGTAAATGTTGCCAAGACCAAGATCATTGTGATAGAGAAGGACGAGGACTGAGTGCGTAATAAATATAAATGGTGAATTAGTAGAGCAAGTGAGTGAATTTATGTACCTGGGAAGTATGTTTACAAGAGATGGTAAGTATGAAAAGGATGTCGAGAGGAGGGTGAATGCGGGAAATCAAATAAATGGGGCTCTGTACTCATTTGTGAGCAGAAAGGGCGTTTAACAAAAAGCCAGACTGGCTGTTCACAATGGAGTGCTAGCCCCTAGAGTGTAGTGAATGTTGAGTGTGGCAGGACAAGCATGAAAGTCGTATAAATGCAGTTGAAATGCGCTCTTTGCGTAGTATGTGTGGTGTGAAACTGACTGATAGAGTAAGAAATGAAGAAGTCAGAGAGAAATGTGGACTAAAAGAAGATGTAGTGACTAAGACTGAAAAGGGCATGCTTCGATGGTTCGGTCATTTGGAAAGGATGGATAAAAGAAGATTGACGAAAGAGATATACAGAGCTAAAGTGAGTGGAAGGGTCGGAAGGGGCCGCCCTAGGCGTACTTTTTCGAATCAAATCGGAGAAATACTGGAAAAGGGCCGAATTTTAAGTACCCGAAACCGACGTGCGTGCATGACTCGATGTATGAATGTGGAAGAAGCGAAAGAGATTTGTTAAGATCGTAGCAGGTGGAAAGAAGTGGTCTCTGCCTACCTAACACCCAAAAAAAATAGGTATTTGTGACATATGTTATAGAAGGACATGACGAAATTGTAAGGTTTCTCTTTTAAGAAGAGAATATGTAGTTAATGATCAAGTCGCCGCCATTCGCGAGTGAGCGAGACGGACGGGTTCGTCTCCCGCGCTGTGTATAGGCGAGCGAGTGCTTCACGGGGAGGGGGATTCAGTTTGCAATGACCTGCTGCGCAGACGGATGTCATTATTGTCATTGGATCGCGGTGGAAAAATTGTATGTACAGCGGACAGCGGAATCATTCGAATTCATTGAATAACGTGGCTTAATTAAATTATTCACATATAAACTAAGGTCTGATTTTTATTCCCACGGAAAAAATGTAAACAAAGGTGTTGCCGCTAACGAAAAACATTTCCAGCATTCAAAATATTTATACTTCCCACTTTTATAAGAAATCGACTTATTATAAAAAAACTATATAACGTAAGCAAGATGAAAGAATTTAATTTGTTGATGGCAAACTTTATTTTGAAATATACTCTTTGTTATATTAATTTAAAACGAGAATACTGTTTTCGTATGCATAATTTATTTATTGCACTGGTATCACTGATTCGATACACCCGTCTTAAAAAGTCGAGGGCCGCTTGGCTTGATTCACGTCACTTCACTCGCTTCACAGTTAGTGCTCCCGTCGTATTAGCTTTCCAGTTACTCTTGTTAAATTGTTCTGTTAAATTTTCATTGTTTTTACGTTTTTTATTGTTATTACGTTGTTCGTTGTTACGTTTTCCGTTGTTTTTGTTATTGTTGTGTGGTAGGATGGACATGCGGTAGGTGGATGGTCTGTTAATAAATGTAAAAAGAATATTGCTGTTTCATTTCACAGATTTGTGCGATTTTAATTATATTTTTTTCTCAAATTTATTTGTAATATCACTGTTCCAACGACAAGATAATATCTAATGTTATTTTTCTTGCTGGTCCGTACTTTGAGATCCCCTGAAATGTCACTTTGACAGTGACGTAACTTTGTTTAGGTACATTTTTTCCGTGGGAATAAAAATCAGAATAATATTAAATAACGGGTGCACTTCAATCAGTATAAAAACTTTTTGCATATTTTCATGTAAATAACTACGAAATGGATAATAAACATCTAGTATAAAAACAAAATGTATATTTTTTTGTAGCATAATAGTCACATAATATAACTCTCATTTAACATAATAAACTTCTGTATAACATTCATATGGAATAATGCCATTTGAAATACTATGCATTAAGTATGATCATTAAAAATTATAAAAACAAATAACTGAAATAACTTATGATAAATTATAATGTTTAAATCAAGGTCATGTAAACCAATCTGCTAAATTAGCATGCTCCCGCGCTGTGTATAGGCGAGCGAGTGCTTCACGGGGAGGGGGATTCAGTTTGCAATGACCTGCTGCGCAGACGGATGTCATTATTGTCATTGGATCGCGGTGGAAAAATTGTATGTACAGCGGACAGCGGAATCATTCGAATTCATTGAATAACGTGGCTTAATTAAATTATTCACATATAAACTAAGGTCTGATTTTTATTCCCACGGAAAAAATGTAAACAAAGGTGTTGCCGCTAACGAAAAACATTTCCAGCATTCAAAATATTTATACTTCCCACTTTTATAAGAAATCGACTTATTATAAAAAAACTATATAACGTAAGCAAGATGAAAGAATTTAATTTGTTGATGGCAAACTTTATTTTGAAATATACTCTTTGTTATATTAATTTAAAACGAGAATACTGTTTTCGTATGCATAATTTATTTATTGCACTGGTATCACTGATTCGATACACCCGTCTTAAAAAGTCGAGGGCCGCTTGGCTTGATTCACGTCACTTCACTCGCTTCACAGTTAGTGCTCCCGTCGTATTAGCTTTCCAGTTACTCTTGTTAAATTGTTCTGTTAAATTTTCATTGTTTTTACGTTTTTTATTGTTATTACGTTGTTCGTTGTTACGTTTTCCGTTGTTTTTGTTATTGTTGTGTGGTAGGATGGACATGCGGTAGGTGGATGGTCTGTTAATAAATGTAAAAAGAATATTGCTGTTTCATTTCACAGATTTGTGCGATTTTAATTATATTTTTTTCTCAAATTTATTTGTAATATCACTGTTCCAACGACAAGATAATATCTAATGTTATTTTTCTTGCTGGTCCGTACTTTGAGATCCCCTGAAATGTCACTTTGACAGTGACGTAACTTTGTTTAGGTACATTTTTTCCGTGGGAATAAAAATCAGACCTTAAGGCCAGGTTTTCATGAAAAGGTGTTCTTGTGGAGTGACTTTTTTAAATGCAAGTTGAGCCGGCACGCGAAATCTAAACGGTTGGCTTTTGGTTTGTAGGTAGGTTAGACAAAATATCGGTTAAGAATGTTAAGATTTAAATTTAATAGTTAGGTACCTACCAACCTACTACGATTGATATAAAATGATATAAACTTTCGCGATGTAAGCAGAAGTTAGTACATTAGGTAGGCTAGGTAGGTCTGTGTTATTTTTAATTGTGCTGTTTCTCTAATGTTTTTGTTTGGTGTACCTACAATAAAGTGTTTTGTATTGTTGTATTGTATCGTACGTACTTAGGTATCATAGGTACCTATCTAATTCTAATTCTAATTTTAATTAATGGCTTTCACTTCTGTTTACATGTATTTCGCCTATGTAAAGTTATTTATAGAAACTCCCATGGACTTACTAGAAAAATACGTCCATGGATATCACACGCGAGGACAATTATTCGGTAAAAGAGTATTTTCTCTAATGGACTAAACAGGCAAACAACTCCACGCGCTTCTGTCAAGTGATCAAGTCCTAGGTAGATATCATATCAACGATAATGATAGTTTATTTTTACTGTCCAGAATAAATAACCTGGGTACCTACCTACTTTGAAATCTGACGTACTTATTCGTGTTTGTCAGATGAGGTCGTAACTTTGTCAAGTAGGCAGGTAGTTAGGTAGGTATATCGGCTTTTTGACGAGCCATAGCTTTGGTGTTCAACATGCTGTGGTTTGATGTACGTAGAAATTTGACATTTAGGTATGTTGTGACAATAAGCAAAGAAGGTAAAAACTAAAATAGAAAATCTAGGTAAGCACCTAGGTACCTACTAATACAAAAATAGTTTGACGTGTACAATCTCATGTGAAGTCATGTGGCATTAACCAACTAGGTAGGTACCTAATCCAAACACTTATGTTTCTCAAGCTAAGCATTATTGATCAAAATTTATAGGTAAGTTGTTTAATTTTGAAACTGTTCGAGGTTATTTAATGATTAGCAAGTTTGTACCTAACTACCACCTATCAAATTTTTTAACTTAGCCTATCACTATTTGACTATTAAGTGGACATGTGTCCTATTTTTGTCTGGTATAGTAAAAAAAGAACATTATTGGAGTTAAGTATTGACCGGCGTTATTGTACCTAGACGCGCAGAATTAATTACTAGTTCAAAAAGTAAGTAATAAACTTACTTCTCAATTTATGACTATTACGAGTTCGAAACTAAACACCTACTCGTAAGTTACTTACTTAAATAAAAGATAATCCAGCGAATTAGCACAGATCACAACACTGAAACACACGCACACACAGCCACACGCTAAAGAACAGAGTCACTTCACAAACAAACACTCAACTTAAGTAAAGGAAATCAGTAATGGAATTAGATGTCAATTGCGCACACTCAGTCACAGCCGCTGCCTGTGACAGCTCGAGTTCTAGCTAGCAAAGCTGGCCTAGCACTGCCATACCAAAAGTGCCAGAACCGGTCACGGGCCGGCCGGGCATCGCCTCCGCCCGCCCCGTCGTGCGCGCTCGGTCGGTGTCTGATTGAGGTGCTGTAAGTACTTACGTTCCTAATATTGTAACATTTTTAACCACGGACAGGTTCCTACTTCAGTTAAAATTTTACATTTCCCAAGCGTAAAACGTGTCAAATTTTGACCTGAAGTTTCAAACAATTCACGTTTTAATTCGTCGACGAATAACTGCCGACGCCAAGTTGTCCCAGCAGAGATGTGACTCTCTCAACGATGACGGACGGACGGACGAACGAGTGAATGTCCAAGCGGCGAGTTTGAGTAGTCCCGTCAGAGCGAACAAAACACATTTTAGCGTGTGTATTCAATTATGGCTTCTCGAACGTATAAGGCTGTCTAATTGTAAATGCACGCGCTAAAATGTGTATTGTTCGCTTTGACGGGACTACTTAAACTCGCAGCTGCGCTTTCGCTCGTTTGTTCGACCGACCGCCGTTTTTAAGAGAATAACACCCCAGAGCTTTATTGGTATTACTATTAACATTTTAGTGCGTAGAGCGGTCGGCCAAAGCGAAAGCTAATTTTAACGAATGTATGAGCTACTTTTTTGTTTTTATTATTTCATTTTGATTAATCGACCTGACACCGGCGCCTGTTATGTGAATTTTGCTGGAAGAGGTTTAGAATGTCACATATTCATGAATGGTTTAAACGTCTTAACGGTATGAAAAATTTACAATGTATTGCTGTGAAAGTCGTCTAAAAAATGTATGAATTACTTTTTACCACTTTCGTATAAAAATTTTGAGTAAAAAAAAATATAAATTTGGTAAGTTTTTATAGAAAACGGGCAAAAAATAGTTTTGATTTCGGCTACTCAGAACTCTCATTCATAAAATTAAAACAACAGAAATAAACTTTAGTTCAAAATCAGTCCAATACTTACCTTAAAAAAATATCCAAAAATTTCAAAAGAATTGGCAATAAAATAAAGTTTTAAAACAACCTAAATCTCGCATTATAATACTCGACAAAAATAAAAAAGTGGCTCATTTATTCGTAGCTCATTTATTCGATCATAACTAAAATGACATTTAATGTTGAGAATTAAAACTTATAGAAAAGCAGTATTTTCGGTACCTACAAATGAAGACGAACTGCGCATGGTTGGTCTAGGTTATTCCCAACTCGATGGAAAAATTACCTATTAGCGCATGACAAGTTGAGAGTAATTTAGCTATCAACATTTGTAAAATGAAATTGCTGTCTCCCTATTGTTATCGAATGATTACCGTCATGATATCCCTTATCGTCCTAACGAAGTGGGGTCTACGAGTACCTAACTCAGTGGACATTCGTATGTTTGTATGTTTGTTCGACAATAACCTGATTATGGTTCATCCGATCTGTATGAAATTTGTTAGAAGAGTAGGAGAGCTGAATACAATTTTTAAGTTCGATAATGATTATAGGATCGGTCTGGGGGTTACAGAGTTAGGGGGAAAATCGAGAGGTCTCTGTACGCGTTAAACTAGGTAATACTTAACTTGAAAGTACAGGCGGCCGAGCCGTCAACAATACAATGCAATAGAGCCAATAGAGGTGAAGCCAACTAGAATTGAGGCCCTGGCTAGTTTTTAGGTTTCCGCAGCTAAAATGGCTGTTTCGTGATGCCCGAGCGCAATAGCTCCGAAAGTGAGTGAAAAAATTGTGCCCCCGCCCCGCCCTCTTTAATTTTTAAACCACATGTTCAAAAAATATGAAAAAATAATACCAAGGTAACGCTTAATAAATAACTAGGTATTTTTAACAAAAAACATTTTCATCATAATCAGATATTGATATTGGTTTATGAGTTATTGCTGAGAAACTGAGCTTCTCGACAAAAGGACGTAAGTGCCATGAAGATACGCTTTTTTGATGGTGCACTTTTTGAGTTTTGTAGTAACGACTTCGAACCCTTTACTGAGCATGGCCCGGTTTTTGTTTTTATTTTTCTAACAATATCAGTAACTACTCTTACTATTTAGAATCGTTTTATGCTAATGACATTCTATGATATAAAGGAAATATAACTTTTAAAGATAATTGGTCATAAATAGAAAAATTAAGTACCTATCTCACGCCGTCGGGAATGCATCACCACCGATGAGTTGACGTTGCGTTGGAAATCACATTAGCTGTTCGAAGAGCAAAATACCCACATACAGCTTATTGCAGCCTAACCACTACGCAATATTCGTACGGCCGTTAAATCTGTCACCTATTACACATTATCAGTTTTCAAACGATGACAGATCGAGATTGACCGATTACCAAGTGACGACGATCGTCACCCCGCTAGTCGGCCACCCGCAAATGTAGAGGTATAGCGTGTTTGGCCGTAACGCATCCGACTGTCCAATGGCCGTGTGGCTAATCGCCACCAAGGCTCGGAGAGCTGTTATTTTTTTCCAATCAGCTCGCAAGAAACGCCATACATTTCAAATAAAGCATTTTCATTTCGATTCTACTTGAACAGAATCGATATTATTTCGGTTCTGATCAAAGAGAAAAATAAAACTGTTCCTGCTCAAAATAACGGTTAATTTCGCTCGCTAATTTGTTCGCACCGCCATCATTTTCTGGTCTTTCCTACCCTATTAGCTAGCTCTTTAGTTACATTTTCAATTGCTCAACTTAAAGTTAAGCGGGCCGTATCATTTTAGTCGCCAAGCCATCCAACTGCAGGACCAAACCACCAAATACCTAGAGCCGTAGCCAAGATGCAAACGCTACTAACGTTTTTCTTTTCTATCACTCAAAATGTATGGGATGACATTTAACCACGTGGCTTATCGCAACGTACTTACAAGAATGTCATCCCATACATTTTAAGTAATGGGCTAGGGCCTCTGGTTAATCCCAGCGATCATAAATTCATAACTCTCGCGAATCGATTCCGCATCGAGCGAGCGTTTACGAAAAACCTGGTTAAGTAAGAACCATAATTAACCAGTATTTATCGAACCGTTTCCAAGCCCTAACCGCCACACGCCCCACAATTGCAGTTCAATTAAATCAGTCTGTGTTCTAATACGGTGACCCGACAGACCAATATCGGCGAGCCGACTGTTAGTTTGTGTTGTCCTTAGGTGACAACACAAACTAACAGTCGGCTCAAAAGCTAAAAAGCTAAATCTATTCAATGTCGGTGACAATATTAGTTTTATTAGATTGTTTTGAACTTTTGCGATGCTTAGGTAAGTACCTACACGTAAGGACATAAAAGGCCTTTGTTTTACATAGAGGTGGTGGAGCATAAGTAGTTGTTTTTGGTGGACGTAGTTAAAGCATGGGGCACTAATAAAAAAACTAGAGGAGGCGTGCATGACCTGACCTGCCATCTTGAATTGAAAAATACTAAAAATTGGGTAGTTTTAAAATAATTCCTCGACAATTAAGTTTATGACAAAGAATAAACATGACTAAATTTATTGTGCACAGTTGGTGCATCGGAAAAAACGGTAAAACGTGGGCGTCAAATTTGGTATGATAACAGCACAAACCATGAATAAAAATAACAAATACTAAAAAATGGCCAAGTGTGAGTTAGGCCCGCGCTGATTCGATTCGATTCGAAATCCGATTCAAATCGTAATAATACCTACTATGCAGAGGCACGGAACCTTCGGTTGTCGAGTTCGACTCGCACTTGGCCGGTTTTTTTTGTATGTCTTTTTGGTAAAAAGTTACAATAGCGGCGAAAGAAATCATATTCCCAAAAATCATTCAACTCATTCCTCATCCAATTACGGTATGAGATTAAAAAATATGAAAATACAACAGATATTAATAAATAATGGTGTCTGAGAGCTGATCTTATGATGGAGTCTTAAGGCGGCAATACGATTTCCGCTGTTATTAACGTAGACCCACCGAGTTGGTTTAGATTCGTTAGTTTGGTCTCAATCGATCGAGGTCTCGAATATTTATAAAAATAGAAATAGAAACATTAATTCGACGGTCACAAGACAAAATAGAAACCTAATATTTTTGGTAGGAACAGTGTGATGGTCCAATAGGTCCCTGTTCAGTTATATCCCAGGGACAATATTCTATTCATAATCGTTAAATAGCTTTGAATTAAGTATTATACAAAAGTAAAGGAAATAATAACTTTCTATTGTGAAGTAGGAAAGTAAATAAGATTGCTAAATAATTTGAGGGTTAAAGAAAGCTTATTATTATTTATCAAACAAGAAAACATAAAGAAATTATAATATGGTTCATACGTAATAACCTATTTATAAGAGATAAATGTATTCCGTAACATAATCAATAAATAAATGAGCATAATTTCATTTAAACTATGTTTAAGATTGAAGACAAATAACAAAAATCATGTCTATTTATAGAATAGGGTAGTTAACGGCCTCTTTGATTTATTTTGCGAAATAAATTCACAAGACATAGCTAAACTAACTCTACTTGATGAATTGAAGACAGCGGCCTTTTTGATTTCATGGGTAATTGTATAAGGTTCTATAATAAGCTCCCAAGTAGTGTTACTCATTTATCAGTAAATAAATTTAAGAGTTACATTAAACGTAAACTAATTTCTAAAGCTTATTATAGTATTAAAGATTATATGAATGATGACAATGCTTGGGACTGATATATATATTTTTTTTTGTATTATAATTATTAATGACCGTGGAGACTATATACATCTCACTGTATGATTACCTATTATTTTAATATGACATCTGGAGACTCTTTACCATCTCCAAAATTGACCGTGGAGACTTTCTACATCTCCCTTATTTTATTTTTTGTGTGTGTGTGTGTTTTTTTTTTAATAATTGTATTTAATTTTAATTTGACATCTGGAGACTCTTTACATCTCCAAAATTAACCGTGGAGACTTTCTACATCTCCCTTGTTTTGTGTTTTTTTTTTAATTATATTTAATTCTTAATTTTAATTTGACATTTGGAGACTGTTTACATCTCCGAAATTGTATTATTTATTATAATCTGACATTTTGATATATTTAATTATTATTACTACTGGGACCTGTACATCCCTGTGACATTTAAATTATGTAGCTTAAGTTTAGTATTGTAATAAGTGATTTATTTGGAAAAAACGGCTTACTGTTGAGTTTCTTGCGGCGCTTCTTCTCAACAGTGGTCTCTTTGGAAGCGCTGGTAGACTCAGACTTGTAAAGGTGCCTGCGGGGCCTACTTGCTGAATAAATTATTTGAATTTGAATTTGAATTTGATGTTTTTAGTATACTAAATTCACTTAGCGGATCCGGGATGCAATAGTAAGTAAAAAATACATCAAGAATTCCATAGATGGCGCTAATTTCAATGCCAACACAAATTAATGATTAATTATGCTTTAAACTTAACCAATTATTAAACAAATTTAGCAAATTAAGGTAATAAAATAAGTTAAGGTTAATAAAGGGTTTAGATCCAGCAGGCCATAAACAGAATAAGAATCATAAAAATAGACGCCATCTTGATGTTATGCATGTCAGCAGGTACGCGAAATTGAACCTTATGGGATGACGACAAGCATAGGTCCGCCTTGGGCAGCGCTCTGAGCGCAAATGTGCATGTTCAATATGTTCAATATGTCGGATGCACAAGGTTTGTAAGAAATGTAGACCGAGGGTATATAAGCGCGCGCAGGTTGACGGGGATCACAGTACCACGCTCCAGCTGTCCAGAGTCCTGCACCACATGGCGGTCACCGCGAACAAACGCGAGCACACGGCCGCAGTCCTCCTGGATATGGAGAAGGCCTTTGAACGGATCTGGCACTCAGGCCTGGTCTACAAGATGTCCCAATCCTCGGCCCCACGCAGACTGACGAAGGTGGTCCAGTCGTTTTTGACGGATCGCACCTTCAGAGTGGTGGTAGAAGACGCCATTTCCGAAATTTGCCCCATAGCAGCCGGAGTCCCTCAAGGCAGCTGCCTATCACCGGTATGTTACGACCTTTACACCGATGACATACCGGTCGTTGATGGTTCCCACCTGGCTCTGTATGCCAACGATGCGGCATTCTACGCTTCCTCTTACAAGCCAGAATTTGCCGCCGTCAAGCTGCAGCGACAAATTGACGCCTTACCAGACGGCTCGCCAGGTGGAGGCTGACCGTAAACGTCACCAAGACCCAGGCGATTTTTGTAAGCAAATGCATCCGCCGTATCCCACCACTCACCCTCCACGGACAAGACATCTCGTGGTCCCCGGTTGTGAAATACCTGGGGATCACGATTGATAGACACCTAACCATGGGCCCCCACGTAAAGACCGTCGTCGCATCAGCAAGAACAGCACGAGTCCTGCTGCGTCCAGTGCTCGGATCTAGCCTCCCTCTGCATGTGAAGCTCGGGGTCTACAAGACCTACATCAGACCCCGCCTCACGTATGCCACACCATCGTGGTACGCTCTCTTGGTCGCAACGCACAGGAAGAAGCTGGAGTTCCAGCAAAACCTGTGCCTGCGAGTCGTGACGAATGCCCCCCGCTACATGAGGAATGCCACGATCCAGAGGGACCTTAAGGTCGAGAGCCTGGACGAGTTCATCAAACGCCTCGCCACGTCGATGTTTGCGCGAGCAGAAGCGTCGCGATTCCCCCACCTGAGGGATATCGCACCACGGCACGCGCGACCCCCCGACGGCAAGGCGTATCCTCGAGATCTCGACACGGGTCTCACCCGACTGGCTTGATCTCGCGAGCAACGTAACACCCATATTGACGCCTCCCTTTCCCCACCTACCCGAAATCCCCTTCCTACCCCACATCCCGGCAGCCTGCGCCTGCGGCGCAGGCTTCTGCCCTAGGACCCGACCGTTTTGACGGTCGGCGCAAAACACCAACCCCTTTGTTCTCGGGGCGCCCAACACCATTGTCTTGCATCGGACGCGTTCATACCTTTTTTTTACATATTACCTGATGGCGCTATTAACTGTTGTAATGTGATTTTTAATGTTATCTATGTTTTTCTCATATCATTTAATTAAGTTACCATAGTGGTTTTATTAATATACTGTTTTTAAGGATCATAGTTCTAACCTTTTTTTTTTGTCCCGGGGGAAATGCCTGTGCATACCCGCCCCGACGGGGGCCAAGACGAGTTATGTCCGACTTGCACGGACTAAAACCCCCGGGGTGTTACGCCAATCGCTTTAGGAGGGGGCTACGGGACCGCTATAGCGCCAAAACGTAGCCCCCCAGTAGCGGATGCCCTTTGGGCTCGCCTTCCGGTGGGGGCCTTTATAAGGCTCCTCGCCTACTCCGCTGAGGGCACCCTGGAACACAGCAGGGGTCTTCCAGCTCAGGACCTTTTACTGCAGGTGATAGACCCCCTGATCCATCACCCGCAGGCCCCCGTTACGGTGGCATGCGATTGACGTAAGCCAACCGCCGCCGACCCAGTCGCCTGCGGCGCATTGGCAGCACTACGGGATCAGCCTCACGCTGCCGCTCAGCTGCTTTCTTCAGCGTCATTACTATGTCGCTGAAGGTCGCCACCGCCTCCCACGCCTCCTCGCTGCCTACCATGGCTTGCGCCAAAGCAGGCAGCGAGAGGTCCCCGCCTACTACCGCGGACAGCGCCGCTCGAGGCTCCGCCCAGGCTGGACATATCTCACGCGTGTGTCGTGCCGTGTCTGCTACACCCTCTCCACAATGGTAGCACGCAACAATGGTGGCATGCAATCATAGTTATAACCTAACCTAACCTACCTTGTTGAAGTTAACCTAAAATCGTGAAACCTGTCCTAGCTTAAAATACCTACTGTTTTTTAAGGGTTACAGTTCTAACCTAACCTACCTTACTGAAGTTAACCTAACATATACAACCTAATCTAACTTAACATACCTAGTGTTTTTAATACTTACCTAACCTAGCTTGGTGAAGTTAACCTAACATTATACAACCTAATCTAACTTAAAATACTTACTGTTTTTAATACTTTCAAGAAAATAAAGATGAATCAACCAACAAAGAAGTTACGAGTGGTTTTAAATTTTAACACCCCATGGTCGGCTGTTATTAAGGATCGTCTATCTTAACATGAGCTTAACCTAAGCTAAGAACTGATTTAAATCTAGCTTAAGTCCTAAGTTTCACTTAATTTAATTTACCTAAGTTAATGTTAGTAAATCTAGCTAATCGTAGTATTCGTAGTATTATCTTAAGCTGTTGTTACTTAGAGCCTATTCTAAACAACTATCAAAACCATATATTGCATATAGGTATTTCTAAATGAATTACCTACACTTAGCTTGTCAAAAATATAGTGGTTAAATGCAATCTAACCTACGTGCGAGTATGTAACTACGAGTATGTATCTGTGACTAACATTAGCTATAACATTATCTATCTAGTACGTATATGGGGTTCACCTCCACATACATTTTAATTTTATTGTAATACACTAGTATGTAAAACTAAAACGAAGCATGTAAACTGGTTCTGACTTGATTCAAAGCGCTATGGAGTAGGTATATCAATCAAAAAAGCCTGTATCGACAAGTTTTGTGTACCCGAGTGCATTGTTATAACGGTTTAATTGTTTTATTGGTAGGCGCCTATTATGTTTTATGGTCACAACGGATGCGATTGTTACTTGTGCGTTTTATTATTTTGGGTGTTGTTGAATAAGTCTGCGTCTGTGTTAGATGAACTACAAGTTCAAACATGTTTTTAGGAAGACGCTTAACTTACGGAGCGTATAAAAGCGGTGGGGTATTGTGTTTGAACAACTATTAACCACGCAACCGTCCTCGTTACCGGAGCTCCCTGTACATAAAGCAGTATATAGACATAATAGTCTTGTGTCGTGCAGTGAAGTGTTTATAAAAAGGCCTAATAATGGATGTGAGTATGTACAAATATTTTAACTTAATTTTGTGTTTTTTTAGCATTTGTGCACCGTGTTTTTGTTAAGAGTATTGTATTTAAACAGTTGTGTAATTTATGAATTGATATTGTTTCAGTTCTCTGAAAATACTTTCAAGAATTACTACGCGGAAAATAAAGATGAATCAACCGACGAAGAAGGCACGCCTGGTTTTAAAGTTAAGCAGGCCATGGCAAAAAAGCGTTCAGTAAATAACATCCACAGCTTTTTTGAACGTCCCAAGAAGAAAACTAAAGCATTGAAGCGCTCTTCCAATGTCAGTCAAAGTTCTTCTGACGGGGTGGGCTATATATCAACCGGACAAGACGACGGGGCATACGCTTCTCACTTGATTAAAATCGAGATATATGATTTGCAAAAAATTAAAAACATTCCACCCACTGAGCACTGGAAACACGCAGATGTGAGATTAAAATTCTACGCGCCTTCTGAAGAAGACACTCAGCTCCAAACTACACGTGATGTTATATTTAACATCACAAAGCAAGTAGCTTCTAAAGACAGTTGTATGAAATATTTTATTGACAATAAGAAACAGTGATAAAAAGTGTTTGTGTAGGTTAAACAAAAACTTGTTATTGTATTATATGTAAAAACCTTACCTTTTAAGAATTCAAGACCTTTTCCAGTCTAAACAATTATCTTTTCTTTGTAAAATTAAATTGTGCGAAATACTTTATTTACTATAAGATGCAGTGATAAAAAGTGTTTGTGTAGATTAAACAAAATGGATAGTTTGAACTGTGACATCTACGATGCCCAACTCATCAGACTCTGTGAAGAGCTTGAAGAAGATCAAAAATTACTTGGCATCGGGGAATTCATAAGCCAACTTCATCGTGATGCGTAAGTAATATTTACACAGGTTACAACAGGAATTTTAATTCTTAATATTCCTGTTGTAACCTGTGTAAAAGCGCTTGACCAGTACTTACCTGACAAAGGATGGGTTTCTGAGTTGTAGTAACGTGATCTTATTGTTATGGAAGCAGTTAGGTGGGGCGCTCCTATATAAGTGAGGTATTCGATGTTGAAATTATTCATTGTTTGCGTTACTGTGTTTGAGTTACTAAGGTGTCGGTTTATTCCATCATGGTGTTCATCATAATCCATTTAGTTCGTGATCAAATTGAGTGTTTAAGTAAACAGTTTATTATAACTAATTTTCATAGAAGTATACGACTGTGGTTTATATCAAAACAATTACCCACCGCACTATTAGAAGATTCTGATGTAAGACCATATTTTACACCATGTTATGGTCATATTAAAGGCAAACAAAATAGTTCGTGCTCAGATGTGATTGATGGAGGTTTAACAATGCAAGCATACTGCCAACAATGTAGACAAGTTTTGAGTTAGTATACTATCCCATCTAATTAATTAAAATCTTTGTATTTGTTATAAAGTCGTACATTATGTTTAATTCATGTTTTTTTATTTTTATAGATCTTCCCAAGTCGGGGGTGGAGTAAAGAGCAGCAGCAGTTTCGAAGTCAGAAGAAGTGCTGGCAAAGAAAAACCGCCCTTCAACTAGTCGCGATACAGTATCAACATCATCCGAACCAATCTTAGATGAGAATGTGAGTACAAAAAATAATGATAATGTTGAATGTTCTGTGTGTAGTAAGTTTGTATCCAAAAGATATTTCACCAACCATTTGAATAGTAATATCCACAAAAATAATGTCTTAAGGTCTGATATTAAATGGGTTAATGTAGAGTTAATTGAAAACGCATTTAGGAATAGGGCGGCTACTTATAGAATATTGCTTAGTGAAAATGTTCGCAACCCATTTACCCCCGAAACAATTTTACAAAAAAATAAAGAAAAAATCTTTACATTATTGGATCGATCACTTACTGATCATTGTGCTTTAAAAGTAAATTTCATTCTTAATGCAGATTTTACTCAAGATACCAAAAAGCTAAATAATACGTTTGACTTTTAATTTAGTAACAATGTGGTGAATCTTAGCAGCGACAAAAATGATATTTTTATAACGGGTACACTACATAATCTCGAAATATTTTTTTCCGAATTTGATAAAGACGAATTTCAGAATTCAGATTTTGAAATTTCCGAATCATCACTATTCCGAATTTTAGTTTCACGAATTATCAGAATCCCGAATTTTATTCCGAATGTTTACATTTCCGAATTATTAAAATCCCGAAAAATATTTTTCCGAATATCACAATTCCGATTATTCCTATTCCGAATCCCGAATATTCATTATTCCGAAATATTAGCACCCCGAATTCTCTAAGATTTTTTATTTCAAATAAGCGCCTGATAAAATATTGTAAAATGTTTAACATGCTTAAATCTCAAAAACTGTAAGAAATGTCCGAAAAAGTCGACGGAGCTCCGCTCCGCCGAGCTCCTGTTCCGCAAAGCTGAGGCGCTTCGCGCCTTGATGCAACTGTAACCTAACCTAACTTATCGAGGTAAGATGATCTAATTTAGTTATGTGCTCGTCATCTCACCTAACTTTTGTTTCAAGTAGAAGACTTCAATTCAATTCAAGTGGTTAGTTCCAAATTTTTCATTATCGATCTGGTTTGTGAATTTTCGGAATTATAATTTTCGTAAAAAGAAAATTCGGAATTGTCAACATTCGTATATATAATATTCGGAAAAACGTTTTCGTGATTTTAATATTCGGTAATATAAAATTCTAGATTTTGATATTCGGCCTTATATTTTTTCGGTGTTGTAAAAATTCGGAATTATGAAATTCGGTTTTTTCAAATTCGGAATTAAATAATTTGAGATTTTAGGGTGTTGTCGGTTCTGGGTACACTACATAATCTCGAAATATTTTTTTCCGAATTTGATAAACACGAATTTCAGAATTCCGATTTTGAAATTTCTGAATCATCACTATTCCGAATTTTAGTTTCACGAAGTATCAAAATCACGACTTTTTAAAATTCCGAATGTTTACATTTCCAAATTATTAAAATTCCGAAAAATATTTTTCCGAATATCACAATTCCGATTATTCCTATTCCGAATTCCGAATATTTATTATTCCGAAATTTAAGCACCCCGAGTTCTCTAAGATTTTTTATTTCAAATAACCGCCTGATAAAATATTGTGTTTTCTTTTTTTTTAATTTATTTAATTACAAGATAAAGAAATACAGTATTTAACAATTAAAGCCACTATTAGAAACCTCTTAAGTTCTATACAATAGCAGGCGAGATCGCGCGAAGCGGTCCGTAATTATAGTAACTAATTAAACAAAAATAATAATAATACATTTATGAATACTTGCTTTAGTTATGTGCGAAGACATTTTCGATATAATGTTTTTTTAGTAGTTTCTTACATAATTTTGGGTTAGGGTTACATACGAGGCGATTAATTAAATCCTTATTTAAGGTGTTTAGTACGTGCGGCACCACGTACTGCTCAATTCTCTTTCCATAAACGTTGTTATAACCCGGAAGTGAATACATTGGTAGGTATTGTAAGGTACGTAAGTTATTGTGGCGACATTTTTTTTTCAGCGTGGATAATGTGGCACAATTTTCACTTAGCACGGACATACGGAACCCATTAAATACGTTTATCACTCGACAGTATTTAAATAGTTTATTATAGTCGTCTCTAAATTTATTCTTTATTTTACTAGGGGTAATGGTCTTAGTTAACGTAAGTTGTAGTTTGAATATTCGTTCCAAGTAGCGTTTAATATGCTTAATGTTCAAAAACTGTACGAAATGTCCGACAAAGTCGACGGAGCTCCGCTGCGCGGAGCTCCGCTCCGCGGACCTCCTGTTCCACGTGGCTGGGGCGCTTCGGGCCTTGATGTAACTCTAACCTAACCTAACCTATCAACCTAGTTTATTTATGTGCTCGTCATCTCACCTAACTTTTGTTTCAAGTAGAAGACTTCAATTCAATTCAAGTGGTTAGTTCCAAATTTTTCATAATCGATCTGGTTTTTGAATTTTCGGAATTATAATTTTCGTCCAAAGAAAATTCGGAATTGTCAACATTCGTAAATATAATATTCGGAAAAAAGTTTTTGTGATTTTAATATTCGGTAATATAAAATTCTAGATTTTGATATTCGGCCTTATATTTTTTCGGTATTGTAAAAATTCGGAATTATGAAATTTGGTTTTTTCAAATTCGGAATTAAATAATTCGAGATGCCGAATATCAAAATCTAGAATTTTATATTACCGAATATTAAAATCACGAAAACGTTTTTCCGAATATTATATTTACGAATGTCGACAATTCCGAATTTTCTTTTTACGAAAATTATAATTCCGAAAATTCACAAACCAGATCGATAATGAAAAATTTGGAACTAACCACTTGAATTGAATTGAAGTCTTCTACTTGAAACAAAAGTTAGGTGAGATGACGAGCACATAACTAAATTAGGTCATCTTACCTTGATAGGTTAGGTTAGGTTAGAGTTGCATCAAGGCGCGAAGCGCCTCATCTACGCGGGACAGGAGCTCCGCAGAGCGGAGCTCCGTCGACTTTGTCGGACATTTCTTACAGTTTTTGAGCATTAAGCATGTTAAACATTATACAATATTTTATCAGGCGCTTTGCTTTTGAAATAAAAAAAATCTTAGAGAATTCGGGCTGTTAAAATTTCGGAATAATGAATATTCGGGATTCGGAATAGGAATAATCGGAATTGTGATATTCGGAAAAATATTTTTCGGGATTTTAATAATTCGGAAATGTGAACATTCGGAATTTTAAAAATCGTGATTCTAATACTTCGTGAAACTAAAATACGGAATAGTGATGATTCGGAAATTTCAAAATCGGAAATGTGAAATTCGTGTTTATCAAATTCGGAAAACAATATTTCGAGATTATGTAATGTACCCATTTTTTACATGCCATCGTATAGAGCCTAATAGGTTAGGTTAGGTTACTTTTATAACATACATACATACATTAAATCACGCCTGTTTCCCAGAGGGGTAGGCAGAGACTACTTCTTTCCACCTGCTACGATCTTGACAAATCTCTTTCGCTTCTTCCACATTCATACATCGAGTCATGCACGCACGCCGGTTTCGGGTACTTAAAATTCGGCCCTTTTCCAGTATTTCTCCGATTTGATTCGAAAAAGTACGCCTAGGGCCCGACTTTAGCTCTGTATATCTCTTTCGTCAATCTTCTTTCATCCATCCTTTCCAAATGACCGAACCATCGAAGCATGCCCTTTTCAATCTTAGTCACTACATCTTCTTTTAGTCCACATTTCTCTCTGACTTCTTCATTTAGTACTCTATCAGTCAGTTTCACGCCACACATACTACGCAAAGAGCGCATTTCAACTGCACTTATACGACTTTTATGCTTGTCCTGCTACACCCAACATTCACTACCATACATCAGTGTAGGGGCTAGCACTCCATTGTGAACAGCCAGTCTGGCTTTTTGTGAAACGCCCTTTCTGCTTACAAATGAGTACAGGGCCCCATTTATTTGATTTCCCGCATTCACCCTCCTCTCGACATCCTTTTCACACTTACCATCTCTTGTAAACATACTTCCCAGGTACACAAATTCACTCACTTGCTCTACTAATTCACCATTTATATTTATTACGTACTCTGTCATCTCCTCGTCCTTCTCTATCACCATGACCTTGGTCTTGGCAACATTTACTTTCATCCCCTTCTGCTTAAATCCCTCATTCATCATTGTCACCATCTCCTGCAACTCAAGTACCGATGGAGCAAGTATAACTTGATCATCGGCATATAAGAGGCATTTGATTAGCAACTCTTGCATACGCAAACCCTTATCATACTCTTTAAAATCTCGCATACAACTGTCCATGAATAGATTGAACAGCCATGGTGAGGCAACACAGCCCTGTCTAACACCTCGGGAGATATTAAACCAGGCAGAGTATGCCCCATTGATCCTGACGCAGGCTCTGGAGCCCTCATAAAGGGACCTCAAAGCCTGCACCAGTTTGCTGCTCACTCCATATATAGACATCACCTTCCACAACTCCTTTCTATCTACCCTATCATAGGCCTTTTCCAGGTCCACAAAAGCAAAGAAAACTTTTTGGTTGACAGCCAAGAACTTTTCTGTGATAGACCGTAGTGAAAAGACCTGATCCGTACATCCCATTCCCTTTCAAAATCCCGCTTGTACATCCCAGATTCTGTCATTCGTAACATTCAATACCCTTTCAATTAAAATCTTCGCATATACTTTGCCGACAACACTAAGGAGGCTGATACCGCGGTAGTTTTTGCAGTCTTGCTGTGACCCCTTTCCTTTATACAGAGGGACGATAACGGCTTTGACCCAATCTTCCGGGACTCGGCCGCTACTCTAACATGCATTGAAAAGGCGGTACAATAGACTACCCACCACGCCATCCCCTCTCCTCAGCATTTCTATCGACACTCTATCACAACCTGCCGACTTTCCCGCTTTCATACTTTTTAAAGCTTTCATGATTTCACTCATGCTAATCACACTTTCATCTTCGCTACTTGCATCCTTACTCATGCTTTCTGGCTCAAGAGGAACATCTTCGCATTAAAACAAACTTTCAAAATAACTTTTCCATCTATCAAGCATTTTTTCTTCCGCACATATCAAGTCTCCACACTCATCCCTCACCGCGCTTAATTTAGTTTTCTCTGATTTCCCCCGAGCCGATTTTATCAAGCTCCAAAAGAGCTTAATATTCGACCGGAAGTTGTCAGAGAAACTCCTATCATACTTTTCATTCAGTAAATCTTTCTTTCTAGCTACAACTTCTTTCACTCTTTTCTTTGATCTATTATACTCTTCTTTCTTTCTGTTGCTTAGATCTTGTGCTGACTCTACAGCTATAAAATCCAACCAACACTTTTTCTTTTCTTTCACTGCATCATTTACCTCTCTATCCCACCATTCCGGACGTTCATTCTTGCTCTTTCTTCTTTTTACTACACCGCATACTTCAATGGCCGATTTAACCATTCCACTCTTCATAATCTCCCATATATTATTTATATCATTCTCAACTTCACTGTCATTCATCTTATTAACACATTCAAAACAATCTTTCAGCTTCCTTACGTACTCATCTTTTATAACTTGATCATTCAATTTTTCTACTTTTATCCTCTCTAACGCAGTTGTCGGTACGGGAACACGATGGCGCCAACGCGTGAACAGACCCCTTACTCGTGTTACCACTAAGTAGTGATCTGAACCTACGCTAACCCCCCGAAATGCTCTGGTATCTACAAAAATTACATAATTATTTGTGTTTACAGACCACCATCGGCTGATTTCAGCACATTTGAATCCAGTATGGAAAATGTGTTAAAATCAGCATGTAAAACCCAAAAGCATGTTATTGTTTGTGGAGACTTTAATGTTAACTTACTTGAATCATCAAAAAATACTATTAAGATCTTAAGTTTATTTAAATCTTTTAACTTAAATAATTTGTTCTTTGAACCTACACGGATAGGTGTTTCAAGTGCAACCTGTTTAGACAATATTTTTTGTAATTGCGAATGTTTGGACAAGGAAATATTTAATTGCTTTAATTCTGATCATAGTGGCCAAAAGGCTTCTTTTTTAAATGATTGTCATCAAGAACCACAGACAATAACATACAGACCCATAACCAGCAATCGTTTGGAATTATTTAAAAATAAAGTTCAGAGTAGTATCTGTGGGTTATCCTTTTCACATAAGGATTCTAATAGTGTTTATAATGATTTGTTCGGTGTAATTCTTCACCAGTTTAATAATAATTTCAAGATGAAAACTGTTTCTGGGTCAAAAACCAAGTTTAGTGAATGGGCTACTGTAGGCATTCATAAAAGTAGAAATAGGCTTTATGAACTATATAGAGAGCAAGAATGGTGACTTCTTAGTTTATATTAAGAATTATTCGAGGACCTTCAAGCAAGTTTGCTTAACTGCTAAGTCAAATTTCATAAGTCTTAAACTCAAAGCTTCTGACAATAACGTAAAAACTGTGTGGAAAATTATAAATAGAGAAACAGGTAATACAAAAACTCGCGATAATCAAATCACCCTAAACAAGAGTGACAAACAAATCACATCAAATAAAGACGTGGCCTTAGCGTACGAAATGTCTTCAATCATCTGCGATTGGAGCTCAAAAATTACTTGGTGCTAATATGACTAAATGTAATATAAGCTTTGATTTCACCCACATAGATTCAGTTTCTATTATTAAGGTATTTAAATCGCTCAGTTTAAAAAAAACTGAGGATTTATGGGGAACGTCAGTTAAAGTCATACATCATGTCATAGATATAATTGCACCTCACTTAGCTTTAATCTACAATAATTGCATTTCAGAGGGGGTCTTTCCAAATCTTATGAAATATAGTTAAGTCTTACCACTTTTTAAATCGGGCGAGAGGAGTGATTTAACGAATTTCCGACCCATTTCTATTCTACCTGTTTTAACTAAAGTTTTTGAGAAGTTAATGTTAAAAGATATGTTAGGTCACTTCAATAGAAATAAACTGCTTAACAGTAATCAGTTCGGCTTCACCAGAGGACAATCCACAACTGATGCAGCATCTGTACTCATTAAATATATATACAATATTTGGGAGACATCTTGTGATGCAATAGGAATTTTTTGTGACCTTTCCAAAGCTTTCGATTGCGTAGATCATGCGACTCTTTTATTAAAATTAGAACATTACGGTCTGTCAAATAATTCTCTAAATCTTATGTCTTCATATCTTAGTGATAGAACACAAACGGTTGTTGTAAACCAAACTAAGTCCATTGGAGCAGCTGTTAAATTAGGTGTGCCACAGGGTTCTTATTTCTCGTTTATATAAATGACTTACCACCCGCGATAGTTAACCTTTGCGATATTGTGCTATTTGCTGATGATACATCATTGATCTTCAAGGTAGACGGAAAATCCGTTGATTATAGTAAGATAAACGCGACGCTAGGTAAAGTACTTAATTGGTTTACTAGTAACAATTTGCTACTTAATGCTAAGAAAACTAAATGTGTTAGGTTCGCTTTGCCTAATGTTAGACCGGTAGAATCTAGTATTTTTCTAAATAATGAGTGTTTGGAAATGGTGGATAAGGCGCTATTCTTAGGAATAACTATAGACAAAAACTTGCAATGGAGTCCCATATAGCAGTACTAGCAGGTAAATTAAGTTCGGCAGCTTATGCTGTCAGAAAAATCAGACAACTTACCAATGTTGAGACAGCTCGCTTAGTTTATTATAGTTATTTTCATAGTGTCATAAGCGACATATCGTACGGTATTCTTGTTTGGGGAAAAGCTGCTGACATACAGACTATTTTCGTGTTACAAAAAAGAGCCATTCGTTCTATATATAACCTAAACTCCCGTGATTCCTTAAGATTACTATTTAAAGAAATTAATATTTTAACAGTAGCTTTACAATTAATTTATGAGAATATTATTTATGTCATTAAAAATCAAGACTCTTTTATTAAGAATTGTGACATACATAATTTAAATACAAGAAATAAAAATAAAATTGCTATTAAAAAATTTCGTGTCCGTAAGGTATATAAATCATTTGTAGGTCAATTCATTCATTTCTATAATAAATTACCTGACGAAGTTTTAAAGTTACCATTTCCAGTACTTAAAAATTACTTGAAAAAGTCATTGATGTCTAAAGCTTACTATAGGGTCGAAGACTATGTAACAGATAAAAATGCCTGGCCTAAATTAAAACCAAATTAAACACCTAAATATCTTAATAATAAGTTAATCATACAAATATGTAAACATTGTGTATTGTCTAGGGGACACGGTCTCTGTAGGAGAATGTATCGAAACTAATTATGTGTTGTTTTGCACCGTCGTAGGTTAGTATAATTTTTATTTATTTTTTATATTTACTATTTTACGAGTTCTTGTAGAAATATTGAGTTTTGACACATTTTCCTGCTCAACTACGCATTATATATATATATATACATATTTTTGTTACATTCATTGTTTTATATAATGCTAGGTTAAGTTTTTTTTCGTTGTATAATATCATATCATAAGCAATGTTTAAAAAACGACTGACTGTTGAGTTTCTTGCGGCGTTTCTTCTCAGCAGTGGTCTCTTGCGAAGCGCTGGTAGATTTTTGACGTGTAAAAGTGCCCGTGCGGTCTACTTACTGAATAAACATCTTTTATCTTTTTTTTTATTATATTCATTAACCTCCTTTTTGTTCACTTTTGACTTTAGATCATTACTTTCGTAGTTGAGTTGAACCTCCCCCTCCGTTACGATTGGTATTCTAAATGGTTTTCGATCTGTTTCAATAAAATGTAAAAATCGTTGCAATGCTTGTGAATATAAGGTCCACTTTTCACGATCATTCATTTTACTTTTAAGGATTTTTTGCATCTCAGCATCTAGACGGGATGATGAATTTTCAGGTAGGCTCTCATTGCGTTTGAGTCTTTCAATAAAATCTGATTCTACTAATAGCATTTTTTTCGTATTTTCCATTTTGTTTTTGATAAAGAGTTAACTAAGGCACTTAAAACTGCTCCTAAGATAATAGTAGAAATGCACCTCCCTTTGTAATTATAACGGTTTTTCTTATTTTATGTTTTCCTTTTGAAACTAATTTCCGTAAGATATCTTTATATTTTTTTAATTTTGATTTTTCTTTTTTTTCTAAGAGAATTTTTCCATTTAGGACGTTATAAATGCACTCACAAATAATGTTGATCTCATCATCATCACAAGATTTAAGTAACGCCGTGCGATATTTTGGTTTAAGCAGCTGCAATGCTTCAAGTAAATGTTTATATGTGTTTACTCTCGCATGCATCATGTAGAACTGACTAAAATTTGTTGATTTTTGTCGTATTTAAACCCCTTTTTAGGAACATACACCGTGCAATGTCCATCAAACGGAAATATTTTTGTTTTAAAACGACATACTTATGTCATTTGTATTTTGTTTCAAATCAATCATGAGGTAACCATGTGGTTCTTTAGTAGAATCTTTGTAGGCTTCATCCACAAGTTTTGGGTTTTCCGGGTAAACTTGTCGTGACAAGTAGCGTATTTGGGTTTTGTCCCTGGGATTCTTAAAATATACAATGTAGCTTGTATTTAGTGAAATATCTCGTTGGCCTCTCCCCTGATGAAATATGTTTTGAGTAATATAAAAAACACTCAAGTTTCTATGATGGCTACCTTTTGTGAAAATGTGAACTATTCGTCCATCTGATTCTCTCATCAGATCATCTATTATAAGAAGCTTAGGTTTCTTCCCATCAAATATTGAAAAATCTGGTATTCCCTGACTATAATTTACATTTTTTAGATTGTACAGGGGTTGCATTTCATCATAACACCAAATTATTTCATCAAATTCAACATTACATACATCTTTGAAATTATTTAAAAAGTTTGTGACAAATTGAGTTTTGCCACATCCACTTGGACCAGCTACAATGGTTGTGAAAGAATGATAAAAATGTATCATAATTAAAACTCGTAATACGTGTTGATATGAAAACAGTTTAACTTGAAATGATACAATTTATGAACTCAATAACTTTTTAAAAAAATCAACCAAAATAAGGATAAACGCATTAAAAAAAAAACATAGATATCATAGTCAAATATTTTTTATTTTGAAATTTACTCTTTTTCGAGTAATATTTTTTTTTTAAAGAAACTGTGCAAAAAAATTCAACATAACATAAGTCTCTTTTCAAGTTACAATAAAAAATTAACTAAAAATCAAATACAGAGTACCACCACTTGATTTTAATTCACCTTCACCAATTTATATTTACAAAAAACTAAAATGTATTTACATTTTCTACGATTATTACAATTCACAATTCATAATTAAAAATTAAAAATACACAATGTACAAAAAATAAAGTTGAAATTTTTGAATGTTCTGTGATTATAAATTACATGGAAAAATTATTTTGTGATGATCCATGGGGTATTTTATAATGCCCCCACGCTAGAGTGTCCGAAGAGTTTTCTAACAAGTACCGTTTTGTATCGTTATGAGATAATGATACTTAATTTATATTTTGAGTAAATATTACATGTTTTATTGATTTAAATCTCAGCATTTGAGCATGTTGCATATTTTTTTCAAATAAACACTTTTTATAATCGCTGAGGGTCAGTTTTTTAGTAACACATTTATTGACACCTTTAGCTTTTGATATAAGACTCATATTCTCAACATCTAAGGCATACATTTTAGATCGTAGACCAACAAACTCTTTAAATATTTTACCGTTATTTTCATCTTTGAAAAACCCCAACCGCTTTTTATTTATTAATGGTAAACCATATTCATTGTTAGGTGGATAGTCTTATGTGTCAAAATATAAATCGAGCTCTGATTTTATGTCCTCATAATAGTTTTCAGTGAATATTTATGGTTTAAGACATTTGTTCTCATAAGAATATTACAATATTCACTTAAAATGAGAAATTAATATAAATACTAGAAAAATAATTATATAAGATTAGTCCGGTGTGGCATAGTTTTCACATCGCAATGGCTTTGGGACGTAATGCGTAAGTATTGGAGTTTGTTTTTGTCCGGCACCGCGAGCTCCCAGTTGCGATGCGAGAACCGTACAACGAAAAAATATAAAGTGGGTAGCTTGCGAGAACACTGATACGTAACGCGCTTAGCAACCGATGAATGAATACAGTTCAATTACTTTTTGTTTAGTAAGAAGTTAAAAGTTGTATACATACTCGTTCAGAACAAAATGCTAATACGTACATAAACAATACAAAAACATGACAATTCAATACAATTTTATTGACGACGTGGTTCGCCTAGTCGGTAGTGAGCCCGACTGCGAAGCCAGCGGTCCCGTGTTCGACTCCCGGTCAGGGCAAACATTTGCGTACTGAGTGCGACCATTGGCTTCTCAGTTCTGGGTGTTTTGTATTTATATAAATAATGTAAGTTAGGTAAATTGTCGCTGTTTTACATCCATAGTAACACACGTATGTGAGATTGTCCCCTAATATTAAATTTATTATTAATTATTTATTTATGATTTCAGTAATGCTGTTTACTACATATTGTTTTAGTCTGTTTTTAAAGATACCTAACGTTGTGCTATTTTTTACATGCGGGGTAAGTTTGTTAAACAACTGCGCTCCTTCGTACATAATGGTTCTTTTCCCGTAATTCGTTCTGGGGGGTCTCAGTAACAAGTGATGTTTATTTCTTAGGTTATGCTTGGTAGACTTTTGAACAAACGAGATATTCGAGTGTATTTTTTTGTGTAAAATTTTAAAAACTAGAATGCATGTTTTATATACATACATTTGTTTTATGTGCATTAACTTAAGTTCTTTATAAATTGTTTGGGTTGGAGTTAAAAAGTCATATCCAAATAAAACCTTAACTAATTTATTTTGCGATGTTTGCAACCTCTTAAGATTTGATTTCGCCGCGCAGCCCCATAACTCAATTAGATATTCTAGATGTGGCTTCACTAGAGAATTGTAAATTACGTACCTCACTTTTTTAGGAAAGCAATTAACAACGTGTCGAAGAGATCCGGTCAGGCAAATAAGCTTAGATCTTGTTCGTTCTATTTGAGGAATTCATGTTAGTCGAGAATCTAGCATAAGACCCAGATATTTTTCTTGACAAGTCATGGAGATGATTTCTCCGTCGATATGAAGCAGGCTATGTGTTCCTACTTTTTTATTTTTTGCTGCGAAAATTATATATTTAGTTTTAGACGTATTTATTGTTAGCAAGTTTTTTTTCAGCCATTCGCATAGTGTGTTAAAATCTTGCTGGGCATGAATTATTATTTCATCAATTGAACTTCCGGAGTAAAATAGACAAGTGTCGTCCGCATAAAGTGACACTTGCCCTTGTAATATAAGGTCACTAAGGTTATTAATATAAATCAAGAACAGCAGGGGGCCTAAAATTGACCCCTGCGGAATCCCGTTTGTTATTTCACTAGGACTACTTTGAGCTGAGCCAATTTTAACAACTTAATTTCTATTTTTTAAATACGACTCGAAAATACTTAAGGCACTTCCCGCAACCCCAATGTTTTTTAACTTAATCAGTATCAAATTATGACTTACTGTGTCGAACGCTTTTTTAAGGTCGACAAATATGCAGAGCACAATTTTTCTTTTATCTATGTTACATTTGATTTCCGTTACAAGGTCTAGTGTCGCCGACAGAGTATTCGAATGCGCTCGAAATCCGTATTGATGTTTAGAAAGAAAATTAATTGAGGTCAAATATGATTGTAATCGTTTGTGGAGTATTTTTTCGAATATCTTGGAAAGTATCGGAAGGACTGAAACAGGGCGGTAGTTTCCCGGATCACTTCTATCTCCAGATTTAAAAATTAGTATCATTTTAGCTATTTTCATGCTGTCCGGAAAAATACCTCTTTGAATACAGTCGTTTAGGCAATCTGATAGTTTTTTAGCTAGCACACCTTTAACACATTTAACACTTTTTGTATTTACTTGGTCAATTCCGGAGCTCGTGTTGGTATCCAAGTTTTCAATGATTTTGCAGATTTCTGTTTCATTGCAAGGTTCAAGTTCTGTAAGACAATTTATATAAATTTCATCATCAATCATTATGCTTTCTGAGCTGGCATGATATTCACTGGGGATTTTATTAGCCAAGATTGAACCTATTGTTGCAAAGTATTTGTTCAGGTATTCGCAAATCTCACTTTCGTTTGTTATTTCTCCGTTTTCGGTGTTAAGCTTTGATGGAGCCTTATTTTCTTTGATTTTGTTTTTTGATAAGTCATTAATTGTTCTCCACATTTTTTTTGGGTTATCTCGGCACTTGCTGAATGTAGTTATATAATAATTATTCTTTGTTTTCTGTATATTACTTGTCACCTGGTTTCTTGTTTGAATGAATTTTGCTTTTAACGACTCATTATGTACATCGTGCTTCAGCTTTCGCCAATAACTGTTTCTTTCTTTTATCTCGTTTACGTATTTGATATTTGATATTTCGTATTTGATATTCTAAACTATCTGTATCTGTATAAAGAAGCCTGAGATTTTCTTGATATTTCGTTCTCATGTAGTCGTAATGAAATTTATACATGAAAGTTTTCGATATATCTAAAATGCAAAATCCTAAGTAAATTGGTTTATTATAAAAGATTTTAGTTTTATTCAATTGAACAGCAGCTAAGTTCTCTGAAAATATTGATAAACTGTGGAACTCAGGTTTCGCTATCATAGTTTCAACTCCCTGTGATTTCCCATGATTTTCCCAGTGATTTAACAATTTGACATTCACATATTTCAAAACATTTTCCATGGTTTTACCGAACATTGAATTATTCATACTTTTATAGTGATCTTTATCAGATTCACACGTTGCCTGCGATCGCATGCGTGTGTTTAAGTCTATGTAACTTTTTAACCACTTAGATTGTTCAAATCTCAAAATACGATGGATTTTAAGTAATTGCAAACCATTCTTCAAACATTGTTTTAGATTTCTGTAATGTAGAACATAATTCGTTTTCCTATTTAAATTGGGATTTTTTTTTTCTTTGGAATTCCCTAAACAAATATTTTCAGGACAGAATGGTAAATCCGAATGAGAGTCATGCAATTCGTGTGGGTATTCTAGATCGACTTCTAAAATGAACCCATGTTCAGCATCATCAGAAACATTAAAATCAGTATCTACATTCACCCATTCAAATTTACCTGTAGGGAGGCATTGAGACATAGCCCACCCATAAAAATTATTTGCATCCAAGTACATAAGAAATGAAGAAGGAATATTTTGATCATATTCTGGCATAAATTTAGCTTTTGCATGTCTTTTACTACATTGCGATATGCCACCTCGAATATTTTTAGTTATGAAAGCAATTTTATCAATGTCGGTTAAGAGCTCTAGATTTATTTTTGTAGTTTTTAACATCGCATCCCAACTTAATCCTGGAGCAGTATAATAATGAGCTGGGTCTAATCCATATGTCCTAAGGCATACATATCTAAAATTTTCAAATACATCAGTAAGTAACAAAACATCTGTTTTTAAATATAAATCAGAATAATCCCCCATATTTTGACAATGAAAATGAGTCCAAACATCTTTCGCATGTTCATAATCGTCTTCTGATATGTTGCAATCAGTCAAAGAACTGTAGAATTTATCTTGAGAGGGAAGAGAAGTTAATTTTAACGTTTCATATGATGTCATGTGCTCATAGGGATAGATACCCTTTCGTATTAATCGTTTAAAATCCTCTTCACATGGAAAACTCAATTTTAATTCACGAAATTGTTCAGCTGTCAAGGTTTTGGCTAATTTTTCAAGACTGCAACTCATAAATTTTAGTGAATCAACAAACTTCAATTTCATTGTGCGATTATTCACTTGAGAAGATTTAGAATTATCAACAAGTTTTTGGAGTTGTTGGTGAGTGTGTGGCTCTGCCTACCCCACTCTGGGAATGAAGGCGTGAGTTTATGTATGTATGTATGTAAAGATTTAGAAAAGGAAATATATTTCTCTTTGTTCTCTGGTATCAGTTCAATGTCCCCTTCCTCAAATCCAAGCCCATGTACTATAAAATGACTATCATAGTTGCTCAAATTATGAAAAAATACAGGTACAAAATTAGGTGGCCTGTATTTTTCAGAACAAAATTGATGTGCTACTCCTTCATTAAAACCTGTATGATGATTATAAGAAATAGAAGAATCACCATTTAATTTTTTATCGCAAATGTAACATGTACTACTCTGAGCAATGTCTAAATTATTTGCATCAGATAAAGGCAAAGGGGTTTTGCCAAAAGTATTACTCCTACAAATGTTATCTAAATCTTTTTTAATGTATTTCATAAATGTCTGTGCACAATCTTTACCTTTGTATGTTCTATACATTGACAACTTATCATCATAAGAACACTTAATGTAGTATCCGAAACTATATACCTCGTGTTTTTGTATATTTGTTGTAGAGGATGTACTAGGATTATTGAAACATGATGGAATTGGGTTTAAAAAAGCCTCAAAATCGGCATAAACAACAAAAGGCACCCTTAATTTACGTTCATAATTATTGAAGCTAAGTTGGTTTGATGGGACATTTTCATTGAACCAGTTTTTCTTTTTATCCTGTTCTGAAGGTAAATTCGTGCAAACATGGAAACATTCGTTTCTTTGATGATTCATTAAATTTTCATGTGATGTAAAGCTTGTTAGGCAACCATCACAGATATGTGTAGCATGTAGTGTATTGGATAATTGTTTAGATACTAATCTAGATAAATTTTTGATCAAGCAATAATGTGCTTTACTACCTTTGGTTATATATAATAGGTTTAAGTGGGTAGCTTTTTTACATTAAGTTAAGTGAAATGGCCCTATCACATCATGTTTTTTACTTTGTGAATTGTACTCAAATCCAAAAATATTAATGCTTATACCTATATCATTCATTTTTTCAAATTTATGAACATCCCCTAATTTAAATGGGAAAGTCAAATTTTCAAAGTTTAGTTTATGTTTATGCGCTATATATGAATTCCATGTATTTGAATGATGGTTTGTAGGTGGGTATAACCCTGACAATACAGCCCATCTAAAACATTCATGATCATTGTTTTTTACATTAATAACTGCCTTTTTATTCATTATATCTCTCGGCAATTTTATATAGGAAGAACCACGTAATGGGTTAAATTTATTTACATTCACATCTAGATAGTTGAATTTTACTAAGCTCCATCCACTATCTTTCCTCTCAAAGTTAGATAATCTTGTTAAAATTTCGTGAACTATAGTTATAAAAATATCATTTTTGTCGCTGCTAAGATTCACCACATTGTTAATAAATTGAAAGTCAAACGTATTATTTAGCTGTTTGGTATCTTGAGTAAAATCTGCATTAAGAATGAAATTTACTTTTAAAGCACAATGATCAGTAAGTGATCGATCCAATAATGTAAAGATTTTTCTTTATTTTTTTGTAAAATTGTTTCGGGAGTAAATGGGTTGCGAATATTTTCACTAAGCAATATTCTATAAGTAGCCACCCTATTCCTAAATACGTTTTCAATTAACTGTACATTAACCCTTAAGACATTATTTTTATGGATATTACTATTGAAATGGTTGGTGAAATATCTTTTGGATACAAACTTACTACACACAGAACATTCAACATAATTATTATTTTTTGTACTCACACTCTCATCTAAGATTGGTTCGGATGATGTTGATACTGTATCGCGACTAGTTGAAGGGCGGTTTTTCTTTGCCAGCACTTCTTCTGACTTCGAAACTGCAGCTGTCCTCTTTACTCTACCCCCGACTTGGGAAGATCTATAAAAATAAGAAAACATGAATTTAAACATAACGTACGACTTAATAACAAATACAAAGTTTTTAATTAATTGGATGGGATATTATACTAACTCAAATCTTGTCTACATTGTTGGCAGTATGCTTGCATTGTTAAAACTGCATCAATCACATCTGAGCACGAACTATTTTGTTTGCCTTTAATATGACCATCACATGGTGTAAAATATGGTCTTACATCAGAATCTTCTAATAGTGTGGTGGGTAATTGATTTGATATAAACCACAGTCGTATACTTCTATGAAAATTAGTTATAATAAACTGTTTACTTAAACACTCAATTTGATCACGAACTAAATGGATTATGATGAACACCATGATGGAATAAACCGACACCTTAGTAACTCAAACACAGTAACGCAAACAATGAATAATTTCTCGTTGGTCGTCTCAATCCGGCCCTTTTTATACAAAAAGGGGGATGAGGAGCCGGTGCCGGGTTGTAAGACCCCCGACCGGGGTAATCTGCGCCTCCTTGCGGTCCTTGGAGCGCAGCCGACGCCGAAGGCGCAGGCTGCGCGGTGGAGGGGGTAGGTGTTGGTACCTACGCAGAGATTGAGGGCTGCTGCGGGCATGGGCTCGCCGTCCAGTCTGGCCCTTACGGCCTCCTGGACCACGGCGAAGCCCTCCATCAGCGCCGCTCTTTGGGTGATGGCTTCGGGTAGTATGGTCGGGAGTGTACTCACCGGGGTGTCGGTTTGAGTTGTGGTAGTATTTGTGGCAGCTTGCGCGAAGGGCTGCGGGCCACGGTTTCGGGCTCCGCGCCTCTTTCCGCGGCGGGTGGTGGGTGGCTGCTTGGGGTCGTTCCCGGGGGCCATCAGGGTGGCGCTGTGTTGCGCCGCACAGTGGGAGATCGGAGGAAAAAAGTCCCATTTCGCTAGGTTTTAAAACTGCATTCCGGCCATAATTAATGTGAAATAGACCCCTTGACTAAGTTAATTCTTGAAAAGTATTTATCTCACAGGTTACTTATAAGAACGTTAATCAGCTGTCTAACTGGACTAGACTGAGCGCGTTGCATTTTATACGAAATTTTATGGTTATTTTGAAATGTGAAATCACTAGTAATAATGCGATATTAATAAAATAAAAATAATAACAATAACAAACCATGTTTTGTACTATTGGAAAAGTATATTTGCGATCGTGAAAGGCCACGTGTTTTTTTATTGTTGAATTTTTTATGTGGTTATCGATTTTCATCAGGTTTTTGAAAAATAAACGCTTGTAACTGTCTTGCCATCCACTGCCTTCCAGTGAATTGTGTATCAAAACATTCTTTGAAGTCTTGGCTATCATTATCTATTAGTATTAGCTGCTTCTAAGTGCGACTTTAAGAGATATCTTAATTACAACGAATTAACCTAATAACTCCTGTTAAAATGCGTATTTGCTTAAACCTCTTTAATGACGGTAATTAACTAATATATCAATGAAAAACATTTAAATAGGGTAGAATAATATATTTATACTCATTTTCGGGTGTCACATCAAGAAAGTAACATCGAATTTAACCATGTCTACTTTCAGCATTTCCAATAAGGAATTAGTTGACATTTTGCTTTTAAGCGGTCGGGAAGTGCACAAGTGTCTCGAAAATATCAAGACCAAGTACTCTGCTCTTGTTGATGATGATTTGGAGCAAGTTTATCGTCACCTAAGCCGGCATTTCATACCTGCGTTTTCAATGAAGTGGAAGCAATCGGCCAGAAGTAAGGCTAAGTTTTACAAAAAAAATGAAGCCTGGTTGCAGCTGGCATTTACTTTGCCGGCATCTTCGGTAACAGCAAAGAGTCCAGAAGAAGAAGAAGGCGAGCCTGGACCTTCGAAGCGGTCACGAATGGGACGTCCAGAAAAATCCTTTCAGGAATGCTGCGACCGCACAAAGCGCTACAAAGTGAGGACTTTATGCGACAATTACCCTCAAGAGATGATTATGAAGGCTGCTAGCAATCTGGAAGAAGAAAAATTAGACTCCACCAAGTTTTCGCCAGAGCAAGCATTGGCATTGTTCTTGGATGCCTCTTTATCGAAGCATCAATACGAGATTTTAAAAAAAGCGACGAAGGATTTGGGGTGCGACATTTTTCCTTGCTACGACTTAGTTGCAAACGCAAAAAGAGCATGTTTAATTGAAGAGATAGATTGCACCGAATCCTACGCCTGTGTAGAGTTACAAAGTTTACTGGATCACACTACAAAACGGATTTTTATGACCAAAACTAATGAAGAGTTGGCGGAAATTAATGACAGCTGTACATTAGTTTCAAAGTGGGGATGTGATGGCTCCTCTGGCCACAGTGAATATAAGCAACCGTTTGACGAAGAAGGTGTTTCAGACAAAAACTTATTTTTAACGTCATTGGTACCGTTACGGCTCATGGATGCCGAAAATGATACCAACGTACATTGGCATAATAAGAGCCCATCTTCTACAAGACTTTGTCGGCCAGTACAGTTCCAGTTTACAAAAGAGACTCGTGACATCATAAAGAATGAGATATCCAGAATGGAGTCGGAGATACTGAATCTCAACGAAACGATTGTGAACATAAACGGCAAAACATACACAGTCAAGCACACTTTATTGTTCACTATGATTGATGGAAAAGTAGCTCAAACAGTGACTGATACGTCATCGAATGCTGTGTGCTTCATTTGTAAAGCAAAGCCAACGGAAATGAACGATTTAAGTCGAGTGCAGGCAAAAGTGCTGAACGAAGATGCTTTGAAAGTTGGTTTGTCTCCTCTTCACGCACGAATTAAATTCATGGAGTGCATTCTACACATTGCGTATAATAAATCATTTCAAATGTGGAGAGTTAATAAAAACACATCATCTAAACGCGACGAAGAAAAGAAGAGGATTCAAGGTCTCTTTTCAAAAATTGGCCTTAAGATTGATTGTGTCAAACAAGGATCAGGTACTAGTAATGATGGAAACATGGCTCGTCGATTTTTCGCGAATGCTAAAGAAACATCAGAAATCACTGGAGTTGATTTCGATTTGATCCATCGATTTTCTATCATCTTGGAAGTCATCAACTCCGGAGCCCAAGTTGACGCGGAAAAATTTGGGGAATACTGCGAGGATACAGCCTTGCACTATTTGAGCTTGTACAGTTGGTACTACATGCCAAACACCGTACATAAAGTACTAATACATGGCAGTAAAATTATATCTGCTGCAGTGTTGCCGATTGGAAAATTAACTGAAGAGGCGCAAGAAGCACGGAATAAGGACTATCGCCATTACAGGTTGCATCATGCCAGAAAGTGCTCTCGGGAGAGTACCAATACTGATGTTATCAACATGCTGTTGACTTCATCTGATCCTTTCATATACAATTTAAGAAAGGAACCAAAAAAAAAACATTTACCCTTAGACGAGGATGCCAAAAAACTACTCAGTGACGCCTGAACGTCAAGTGTTTAATTAATTAAGTATGTATATAATTTATGTTTAAAATATAAACTTTATATGTTTTCAATTCGTAGAACTTACATTTTTAATAAAATATACATTTACTAATTATAAATGCATTTTTTCTTATTTTAAGCCTTAACTACCATAGAAAACCCATTTATTTAATCCCTTCACTGACTGATAAATATTAATGATGTTAAATCTTATTATAATCACTTAGTCCTATCATAATTTTATCATAACACTAATTATTAACAGTAATAAACAACCGTAAGGACTTTTTTCCGCGCGCCCATACACCGTCTCCCACTGTGCGCCGCCTCGACGGTTCGGGTAGTGGTGGTGGGCTCGGGGCCCTGCTTGATGGGCTTCGGAGGGTGTGGTGACTTCTTAGTCCTCCGGTTTTCCCTAAGCAGGACTGGGCATTTGGCGCTGTTGGCGGTGTGCTCACCGCTACAGTTCGCGCATGTTGGTGGCTCCTCTCGGGGCCGTGGGCACTCGCTGGCAGCGTGGGGGCCTCCACAGCGCACGCAGGCTATGGGGCGGTGGCAGTGGTGAGAGGAGTGGGCGAAACTTTGGCAGCGGTGGCACTGCGCGATGCCTCGCTTACCTATCCAAGGCTCCACGATGATCCCTGGCATGCAGAGGATCTCCCTGACGCGGAAAATGGCCGCATTTTTGGTGACCTGGGCGTAAAAAATACACCCGGGTCTGCCGCTGCGGGCTCTGATGGGCCTGACGTATTCCACGTCGAAGCCTTGGGAAGTGAGGTCGTCGGTGATGTCATCGGGGCTGGTGTCCACGGGGAGGCCCCTAATGGCCACCTTTTGGTTGCGCTCGACGGGTAGGGAGTAGGAGTACCACTCCAAGCTAGAGTCCTCCTTCTCCAGGTCGGAGAGGTACCGCTGTACCACTCGGAACTCCTGCTCACCGGTCGGGGAGAAACGTATCCCGGTTCTGAGCGGGCGGCCATTAGGGGCGCGTCCCAGAAGTCCCTTTAGGGCCCGGAAGTGCTTACCCCAGTGTGTGATCCGCTGGACAACCAGCGGCGGGTAGCGAATCTTCTTCGCGGGCGCCTGCGCTGCTGTCGCCGGTCCTTGACCACTAGTTGCGGAAGGAGATGGCGGAGAGGCGGCTGCTGCGGCGAAAGAGAGTGGCGGTGATGGAGAGCGCAGCTGTGAAAGCTGTTGGGCACCTGGTGGTGACGGCCCGGTTGTGTCCATCGGACACAGGTCGAGCCGGGGCAGTGAGCGCGGTTGCTGTAGCGTTGCAGGAGGGGTTTTCGCAACCCGCTTCTTGCTCGGCGTCGCTGCGGTGGAGGACGCAGCGGTAGCGGCAGGCGGCTTTGGGGTTTGAGGCGCGGCTCGCGGCAGCGCGACGGCCTTCGGCTGTTGCGGCGGCGCGCTTACACGCACAGGCGCGGTGGTAGGCCTTGCGCGGAAAGGTGGTGAGGTCGCGGGCGCATGCGCGCTCGCGGGGGCAGTCTGGGCCACGCGCGCTGGCGTGGCGGATGTTGAAGCGCGGCTGGTAGAGGCGGCAGCGGCAACAGCTCGCACGGGTGCGAGGGGCGGCGGCTCGTCCTCCGGGTTGTCGCGGAGCTCCGCATTTGCGGGCATCACGCGGGGCACAGCGCCGCGGCGCGGGAGGCTGCTGGGCAGTGCGAGCGAGGTGCGCGCCGTCTGTGGGCGCTGCTCTCGCGGTTGGGAGGCAGAGGGGGCCGATGTTGGGGCGGCGGCGGCAGCAGCAGTGGCTGCGGCGCGAGCGGCGGTGATCCGCGCGAACGCGGCACGCAGCACAGGCGGAGCTGTTTCGCCGTCCGCGAGCATCTCGCTCAACGTGAGCTGAGTACCCGGGGAGTTTGCGAACTCCAGGTCGCAGGAGTGGCCCGGGGACCGGATCCGCCGGGGTCGTCCTGGGTCAAGGCGGGGGTCGCGCTGAGGCGGCACGCCGGCGGCCATCTGCACGGCCAGCTCGGCAATAGCTTGGCCGTCCGGTGGCGGGGTGTTCGGAGCGGTCGTCGGCGGTGTTGCCTGACCGGCCGCTCGCAGCAGGTTGATCGCGCGCACGACATGGGTGCGGTCCTCAGTAGAGATCGGGATCCGTCGGGTGTTGCGGAAGATCCGCGGGCGCGTCTGCCTTCGCGCCGTTGGATCACTCCGGGATCCCGTCTGCATGTTGGGGGTAGCCCTAAAAAGGGCTTTTACAAATTACCCCACCTTTGCGGACTCGCACAAGGTGGGAGGGACACAATGTTAATTTGGAGGGTAGATATATTTGCGGAAAAAATAATCTACCCACCCAAATAAAACAAAGGATGACGTAAGATGGGGCAGTGACTCACGCGACCATAACGCACCGCGGCCTCACCACTCCCCTCCCTTTTCCCCCGTCCCAAGGCTCCCCTCGCAAGCGAGAGGCCGAGACTAGGTACTGGAAGGAAAGTTACCGGCCGGCGGCGGGGAAATTCCACTGTTGATCGGTCCGAGCGTGTGACGTAGGGGAGCCAGATGTTGGTGACTCACCTGTGTTTTTCCGCAGTTCCGCAAAACAATACGTCCCTACGTCAGAGGCTATTTGATTTAACGAATTGATTTTAATTTAAAATTCAACGTCCACCTCGGGTCACTGCGGCCTATCCTGAATAATTTCAACATCGGATACCTCACTTATATAGGAGCGCCCTACCTTACTTCTTCCATAACAATAGGATCAAGTTGCTACAAGTCAGAAACCCATCCTTTGTCAGGTAAGTACTGGTCAAGCGCTTTTACACAGGTTACAACAGGAATATTAAGAATTAAAAATATAACTTACGCATCACGATGAATTTGGCTTATGAATTCCCCGATGTCAAGTAATTCTTGATCTTCTTCAAGCTCTTCACAGAGACTGATGAGTTGGGCATCGTAGATGTGACAGTTCAAACTATCCATTTTGTTTAATCTACACAAACACTTTTTATCACTGCATCTTATAGTAAATAAAGTATTTCGCACAATTTAATTTTACAAAAAAAAAGATAATTGTTTAGACTGGAAAAGGTCTTGAATTCTTAAAAGGTAAGGTTTTTACATGTAATACAATAACAAGCTTTTGTTTAACCTACACAAACACTTTTTATCACTATTGTTTCTTATTGTCAATACAATATTTCATACAACTGTCTTTAGAAGCTACTTGCTTTGTGATGTTAAATATAACATCACGTGTAGTTTGGAGCTGAGTGTCTTCTTCAGAAGGCGCGTAGAATTTTAATCTCACATCTGCGTGTTTCCAGTACTCAGTGGGTGGAATGTTTTTAATTTTTTGCAAATCATATATCTCGATTTTAATCAAGTGAGAAGCGTATGCCCCGTCGTCTTGTCCGGTTGATATATAGCCCACCCCGTCAGGAGAACTTTGACTGACATTGGAAGAGCGCTTCAATACTTTAGTTTTTTTCTTGGGACGTTCAAAAAAGCTGTCGATGTTATTTACTGAACACTTTTTTGCCATGGCCTGCTTAACTTTAAAACCAGGCGTGCCTTCTTCGTCGGTTGATTCATCTTTATTTTCCGGGTAGTAATAGTTCTTGAAAGTATTTTCAGAGAACTGAAACAATATCAAACAATAAATTACACAACTGCTTGACAAAAACACGGTGCACAAATGCTAAAAAAACACACACAATTAAGTTAAAATATTTGTACATACTCACATCCATTATTAGGCCTTTTTATAAACACTTCACTGCACGACACAAGACTGTTATGTCTATATACTGCTTTAAGTACAGGGAGCTCCGGTAACGAAGACTGTTTCGTGGCTAATAGTTGTTCAGACACAATACCCCACCGCTTTTATACGCTTCGTAAGTTAAGCGTCTTCCTAAAAACACGTTTGAATTTGTAGTTCATCTCTCAGCATCCGTTGTGACCATAAAACATAATAGGCGGCTACCAATAAAACAATTAAATCGTTATAACAATGCACTCCGGTACACGAAACTTGTTGATACAGGCTTTTTTGATTGAAATACGTACTCCATAGCGCTTTGAATCAAGTCAGAACCAGTTTACATGCTTCGTTTTAGTTTTACATACTAGTGTGTTACAATAAAATTAAAATGTATGTGGAGGTGAACCCCATATACGTACTAGATAGATAATGTTATAGCCAATGTTAGCCGCAGATACATGCTCGTAGAAACATACCCGTACGTAGGTTAGATTGCATTTAACCACTATATTTTTAATAAGCTAAGTGTAGGTAATTCATTTTGAAATACCTATATGCAATATATGGTTTTGATAGTTGTTTAGAATAGGCTCTAAGTAACAACGACTTAAGATAATACTACGAATACTACGATTAGCTAGATTCACTAACATTAACTTAGGTAAATTCAATTAAGTGAAAATTAGGACTTAAGCTAGATTTAAATCAGTTCTTAGCTTAGGTTAAGCTCATGTAAAGTTAGGCGATCCATAATAACAGCCGACCATGGGTTGTTAAAATTTAAAACCACTCGTAACTTCTTTGTTGGTTGATTCATCTTTATTTTCTTGACAGTATTAAAAACAGTAAGTATTTTAAGTTTGATTAGGTTGTATAATGTTAGGTTAACTTCACCAAGCTAGGTTAGGTAAATATTAAAAACAGTAGGTATGTTAAGTTAGATTAGGTTGTATAATGTTAGGTTAACTTCAGTAAGGTAGGTTAGGTTAGGTTAGAACTGTAACCCTTAAAAAACAGTAGGTATGTTAAGTTATAATGTTAGGTTAACTTCAGTAAGGTAGGTTAGGTTAGGTTAGAACTGTAACCCTTAAAAAACAGTAGGTATTTTAAGCTAGGACAGGTTTCACGGTTTTAGGTTAACTTCAACAAGGTAGGTTAGGTTAGGTTAGAACTATGATCCTTAAAAACAGTATGTTAAGAAAACCAATATGGTAACTTAATTAAATGATATGAGAAAAACATAGATAACATTAAAAATCACATTACAACAGTTAATAGCGCAATCAGGTAATATGTAAAAAAAAAGGTTTGAACGCGTCCGATGCAAGACAATGGTGTTGGGCGCCCCAAGAACAAAGGGGTTGGCGCACGCGCAAACAATAGGCAACGTCCACGGGACAAAAAAGGGTACCCAGGTAGTTGATAACCTTTTGTATTGAGTACATGGACTATTGCAAGCTATGGGAAGGAGTGATCTGGGAGTCTCGGGACCCTTCCCAAACGCTCTAAATGGGGGGGGATAAACACCGAAAAAAAATTTCCTAAAAAAACCTCTCGCTCGTCAGAGCACCATTTTTTTCGGCCGAGTAGAGGCGGGGCCAGAACCGGCGAATCCCTACTACTAGTGGGCGAAACTTTGGCAGCGGTGGCATTGCGCGATGCCTCGCTTACCTCTCCAAGGCTCCACGATGATCCCTGGAATGCAGAGGATCTCCGTGGCGCGGAAAATGGCCGCATTTTTGGCGACCTGGGCGGAAAAAATACACCCGGGTCTGCCGCTGCAGGCTCTGATGAGCCTGACGTATTCCACGTCGAAGCCTTGGGAAGTGAGGTCGTTGGTGATGTCGTCGGGGCTGGTGTCCGCAGGGAGGCCCCTAATGGCCACCTTTTGGTTGCGCTCGGCGGGCAGGGAGTAGAAGTACCACTCCAAGCTGGAGTCCCCCTTCTCCAGGTCGGAGAGGTACCGTTGTACCACTCGGAACTCCTCCTCACCTGCCGGGGAGAATCGGATCCCGTCTCTGAACGGGCGGGCATTAGGGGCGCGTCCCAGAAGTCCCTTTAGGGCCCGGAAATTTTTACCCCAGTTGGAAAACCGCTGGACAACCAGCGGCGGGTAGCGTATCTTTTTCGCGGGCGCCTGCGCTGCTGTCGCCGTTCCTTGACCGCTAGTTGCGGAAGGAGATGGCGGTGAGGCGGCTGCCGCGGCGAAAGAGAGTGGCGGCGGTGGAGAGTGCAGCTGTGGAAGCTGTTGAGCAGATGGTGGTGACGGCCCGGTTGTGTCCATCGGACACAGATCGAGCCGGGGCAGTGTGCGCGGTTGTTGAGACGTCGTAGGAGGGGTCTGAGCGGCCCGCTTTTTGCTCGGCGTCGCTGCGGTGGAGGACGCAGCGGTAGCGGCAGGCGGCACAGGGGTTCGTGGTGCGGCTCGCGGCCGCGTGACGGCCTTTGGCTGTGGCTGCGGCGCACTTAAGCGCACAGGTGCGGTGGTCGGCCTTGCGCGGAAGGGTGGCGAGGTCGCGGGCGCGTGCGCGCTCGCGGAGGTGGTCTGTGCCACGCGCGCCGGCGTGGCAGATGTTGAAGCGCGGCTGGTAGTGGCGGCAGCTCGCACAGGTGCGAGGGGTGCCGCAGTCGCGGACGTCGCGCGGAGCTCCGCATTTGCGGGCATCACGCGGGGCACAGTGCCGCGGCGCGGGAGGCTACTGGGCAGTGCGAGCGAGGTGCGCGCCGTCTGTGGGCGCTGCTCTCGCGGTTGGGAGGCAGAGGGGGCCGGTGGTGAGGCGGCGGCGGCAGCAGCAGCGGCAGCGGCGCGAGCGGCACGCAGCACAGGCGGAGCATTTTCGCCGTCCGCGAGCATCTCGCTCAGCGTGAGCTGAGTGCCCGGGGAGTTTGCGAACTCCAGGTCAGAGGAGGGGCCCGGGGACTGGATCCGCCGGGGTCGTCCTGGGTCAAGGCGGGGGTCGCGCTGAGGCGGCACGCCGGCAGCCATCTGCACGGCCAGCTCGGCGATAGCTTGGCCGTTCGGTGGCGGGGTGTTTGGAGCGGTCGTCGGCGGTGTTGCCTGACCGCCCGCTCGCAGCAGGTTGATCGCGCGCACGACATGGGTGCGGTCCTCGGATGCGATGGGGATCCTCCGGGTATTGCGGAAAACCCGCGGGCGCGTTTGCCTACGCGCTGTTGGGTCACTCCGGGGTCCAGGCTGCATAATGGGGGTAGCCCTAAAAAGGGCTTTTTACAGAAAGCCCCACCTTTGCGGACTCGCACAAGGTGGGAGAGACACGATGTAAATTTGGAGGGTAGATATATTTGCGGAAAAAAATAATCTACCCACCCACATTATACAAAGGATGACGTAAGATGGGGCAGTGACTCACGCAACCATAACGCACCGCGGCCTCACCACTCCCCTCCCTTTTCCCCCGTCACAAGGCTCCCCCCGCAAGCGAGAGGCCGAGACTAGGTACTGGAAGGAAAGTTACCGGCCGGCGGCGGTGAAATTCCACTGTTGATCGGTCCGAGCGTGTGACGTAAGTGACTCACCTGTGTTTTTCCGCAGTTCCGCAAAACAACACATCCCAGCGTGGCAGCCAGATGGTCGGCTATTTGATTTAACGAATTTAATTTAATTACAAATTGAACGTCCACCTCGGGTCACTGCGGCCTATCCTCGCGGGCCCGCGGGGAGACGGGCGAGTATTTAAAGGTGGGGGTACCGGTAAAAGCCCTTTTTAGGGCTACCTTCCGGCATACACCGCCAATATGCCGCCAAAAAAGCCCCGGCCTGACCCAACAGCGCGCAGGCCTACGCGTCCGAGGGTGTTTGCAAACACCACCAGAAAACCTGCCGCCATCGCTGAAGGCCATGCTCACGTTGAGCGCGCCTTCGCCATCCTTAGGGCGGCCGGTCAGGGGGAAACACCATCGCCCGCCGGTACCCCGACGGAGGAGGGAGCGGGAGAGCTTTTCTTCCGCCCTCGGGACCTTCCAGGGAACATCCTGGAAAGTGTCGTCGCCCGGGAACCACGGAGGGAGGTCCCCTGCAACCGGCCCCCCTCGACCTCGTACCAAATCGCCCTGGAGATTGCAAACTCCCCGGGCTCGCAAGTGGCACTGAGCGAGTTGCTCGCCCAAGGCAGGACACCAGCCCCTCGCGCAGCTCCAACACAGCGCCCCGCCGCAGTACCTGCCCCGCAACCACTGGAACAGCGCCCTCCCAAGGCGCGTCCTCTTGTGGCTCTGCCGCCCGTCGGACACGGCACCCCTGCGCCCCGCAAGGCGCCCGCGCCCGCGTCATACCGCGCACCCGCGCGTGCCGCAAGTGGGTCCGCCAACTCCCAAACCGCCTCGCCCGCGCGCGCGGCCGCGAACGCTCCCGTAAGTGCGCCCGAGTCCATGACTCCTCGCGCACCCGCGCGTGCCGCAAATGGGCCCGCCAACTCCCAAGGCGTCTACGAAAGCGCTGGCAAGTCACCCGATGCCCAAGCCAGAAGACGGTGCTTAACGCCCTGACCACTAGGGTCAAAACGGCAATGGAAGACCACAGAGCAGCGCCGTGGAAAGAAACGCTAGCCGACGCGGCGGACGATTGGAACTCCATCCATCGTCCATGCCGTCGACTTAGCGGAGCCCCCACACCTGTACGACCACTGAACCATGCCGACGGTACTCCACGCTACCGAGCCGAGGACCGCGCTGAAATCTTCGCCGAGTGCCTGGAGCGACAGTTCCAGCCGAACCCATCCGACGAGGCAGACCACATCGCAGCAGTTGTAGAGCACCTTCGAACCTACTTCTCCACACCGATAGCTCTCACTGAAGACCCCATCTTCTTCACCCCGGGCAGAGTCATGCGCATGATCACGAGGACTAAGCCCAGAAAGGCTCCTGGTGCGGACGGCATCACAAACGCCACCCTCCGACACTTACCGCCGCGCGCTATCGCCGCGGTAACGCATCTTTTTAACGGCATCCTCCGCACCGGAAACTTCCCACAAAACTGGAAGTCTGGAATCGTGATCATGTTGCCTAAACAGGGGAAGAACATTTTGAAGCCCGAGAGCTATCGGCCTATCACCCTCCTCCCGAGCATCTCGAAGGTGTTCGAAAAACTGCTGCTGACCCAACTCGTCCCCCACATCATGCCCCGCCCCGAGCAATTTGGGTTCCGCGCTGAACACAGCACTACGCTCCAGTTGTCCAGGGTTCTGCACCACATGGCGGTCGCCGCGACAAACGCGAACACACGGCTGCAGTCCTCCTGGACATGGAAAAGGCCTTGACCTGACCGGGTCTGGCACTCAGGCCTGGTCTATAAGATAGCATTGTCCTCGGCCTCCCGCAGACTGACGAAGGTCGTTGAGTCCTTCTTATCGGACAGGACCTTCAAACTGATGGTGGAAGACGCCGTTTCCGAAGACCGCCCAATTGCAGCTGGAGTACCGCAAGGCAGCTGCCTCTCCCCGGTATGCTATGCGCTATACACAGACGACATACCCGCTGACGGTTCCCACCTGGCCCTGTACGCTGACGACGCGGCTTTTTACGCATCCTCTTTTAAGCCCGAGCATGCCGTCGTCAAGCTGCAACGCCAACTCGACGCCCTACCAAACTGGCTAGCCAGGTGGAGGCTCACCGTCAACGTAGCGAAGACACAGGCGGTCTTCGTGAGCAGGTGCACCCGGCGAATCCCACCACTCACTCTCCTCGGACAAGTCGTCCCCTGGTCCCCGGTAGTAAAATACCTGGGGATCAGCATAGACCGAAGACTAACCATGGGTCCACACACCACAACCGTCATCGCCTCTGCGAGAACAGCTCGCGCTCTACTCCGTCCAGTGCTCCGATCCAGCCTCCCTCTGCGGGTCAGCTCGGAGTCTACAAAACCTATGTCAGACCCCGCCTCACGTACGCCGCTCCAGCGTGGTACGCCCTCCTGGCCGCAACGCACAGGAAGAAGCTGCAAGTACAGCAGCAGAACCTGTGCCTGCGCGCCATCACAGATGCCCCTCGCTACGTGAGGAACTTCACAATCCAGAGGGACCTCAAGATTGAGAGCCTGGACGACTTCATCGGGCGCCTTGCCTCGTCAATGTTCTCGCGAGCGGACGCGTCGCGCTTCCCCCACTTGAGGGATATCGCGCCGCAGCACGCGCGTCCTCCTGACGGCAATGCGTACCCCCGCGACCTCGACTCGGCGACGACGTCAACACACACGGACCCATGAGGACCTCCCTTTCCCCCCCTACCAAAAATCACCTCCCAGCAGCCCGCGCCTCCGGCGCCGGCTGCTATCCAAGGACCCCGCCGTTTTCACGGCCGGCGCAGACCACCCCGGTCGGGGGCAAACAGCCCGTAACCGGAGCCTCATCCCCCCTACCATAGGAGGATCGAGAAGACCAGAGACTTCGCGCGCAGTCGTAAGACGGGTGGCGTGCGTTTAACATATGATGATTAATAATATGTAATATTAAGAAAACTATCAAAATGAATGTAAATAACAAGAATTGTAATAGTTATAAGGATGTTTATTTGAATAATAAAGTTTACGGGGTGGGGAAGGTTGAGAGAGTGAGGAGACGCAAAAAAAAATATAAAATGGCCGCTCTCGGGCCATATTTTCGCATTCAACCGACGGAGCTCGACCAAGAACAAACCTGAAGAAGAAACCCTGCCTCTCAAGCCTGCCTGCCCCAATTACCACCAATAGAAAGGGGCCTTTTTCTTTCAACGAACCAGCCATAGGTGTGTCACGCACACTAATAACAGAAACTGTCTTCAGGTAAAATTACAAGACTTTAACTTAACAAACATGTAAAGTTAAGTAATACCTTTTAATTACGACTTAAAGTAACTGATGTCATTTTGACTAATTAATACACTTTGACTAAGGTAGTTGCAATCATAAGTTTTCAGTTAAGGGGGTTCGTTAATGTTAATGTCTCTCTTGTGGTTCTTAATTTAGTTTTTTACATTTTCCTGTAAACCAAACACAATGCATTTTGTACAGGGGGTTTATTATTACTTAGCGCAGTTTTTAGAATAATTTCCAGAAAAAATGTTATGAAAATTTTGTTCACTAACCAGCCCCGAAAGTTCGAGTTAAAGTAAATTTGACGAAAAAATTCAAGTACACGTACAATTTTCTACATATTGGTAATTTTTATGATCACATTTTTAATTGGATACTCAAGACCAACTATTTCACTACCTACAAAACAAAAATCTTAGCTGTAAATTTAATTGTTTAGATTAAATTAGCGAAGATAGGTGGTAGGTGGCTGCTGTCTGGGTGTTAGTCAAATTTTACGAAAACTTAAATGTTGTATCTACAGGCACGGGAGACAAGTAATACGTCCGAGCATTTATTTCACACTGTTTAATGGTTTTAGAATGGCGGTGGGCGCAGCCACCCTACAGCTATACCTACGTACCTATGCACATATATAACATCTTCCCCCCATTAACCCATTTTAGAAAAACTGCTTATAATCTACTTTACGCCTATTTCGGCGGAATTTCGGTGATCGAGCGAGATCCAGAGCTACTAGACCTGGTGATGTGTCTTCTTGTGGCGTGAGTGGGTTTGCGTTGTCAGCTGCGGCGCCGGGCGAGCTGGTGGGCGTCGCGAACGCAGTGTCGTCGGCGCTCTCGCCGCGCGGCGGGGTGCCGCAGTCCTGCGCTCCTGCGGGTTGCGCCGGGCTGCGCGGTGACTCGTCAGGCTCGTGTCGCGGTGGAGTAGAAACCGGACTGGTCGCTGCGGGTCGGTCCGGCTCCGGATAGGGTCCCTGCTGCTCTTGCGGCGTAGTGATCGGCCATGGATCGTAATCGCTCAATGCATCCACCTCGCTCTCATCCCTCCCCCTGACTTCTACACTGTCATCTCCTCTGTATGGAAGCAGTTGGTTTTTATGGCGCATAACACTTTGCTTAATTTTCGTTAAATAAACTTCATACATAACTTGACCCACTCTTTTCAGTATCACACCTTTGCTCCAATAACGTTTATTATTGTTTGCGAATTGTCTCACCCAGACACTATCGCCTTGAGTAAAGTTCGCTCTGTATTTACCACCGTAATGTTTGACCTGCGAGCACTGTTTACGCTGGACCAGGGCTGCCAGCTCCGGGGACGCGGGCGGCACCGCGGCGGCGACCATGTCTAACCGACAGCGAAGCCTACGACCGAACACTAGCTCCGCGGGCGATCGATCAGTGGTATTGTTTACAGAGTTCCGGTAATCAAACAAATACTTACATAACCGATTTTCGATGCTGTCTACTTTATTGTTTGGTTGTAAAATGGTTTTTAACCCTTTCTTTACTATCTTTACGAAGCTTTCGGCTTGGCCATTGCTGGCCGGATGGTAAGCCGGTGAAAACAAATGAGTGATTCCGTTTAATAAACAAAATTGGCCAAATTCTTGCGATGTGAATGAGGTTCCATTGTCGCTGACTATGATGTTAGGAATACCAAAACGTGACATAAAACTATACAGTTTGGCAATTACTGCTTTAGACGTAGTATTAGTGTTCATTGTTTCGCATTCCACCCATTTTGAGTAGGCGTCTACTATAACTAAATACATTTTTTGATTTACTGGCCCTAAAAAATCTATATGTATTCTATAAAAAGCATGCGGAGGGTAAGGCCACGGCGCTAACGGCGCGCGCGGGGGCGCCGGGCGCAGCGCCGCGCACACGGCGCACGCGCCGGCCGCTCGCTCCAGCGCTGCGTCGATGCCCGGGAACCACACGCGTGAGCGCGCCTCTGCCTTCATTTTTACAATTCCGAAGTGCGAACTATGCAGCTCCGATAAAATTTCGTCCCTTAAAGTGGAGGGAATTACGACCTTGTGCCCTCTTAATAAGATTCCCGATTCTAATGCTAGCTGGTTTCGACATAAGAAATACGGTTTTATTTCTGCGTTAGACACTTTTTTAGGCCAACCGTCCATGACGTGTTGCGCGACGACCTGCAACAGCGGGTCGGCGGCGGTGGCGGCACGCAGGCGGGCCGCCGTGACGGGCAGCGTACCTTCTACCACGAAATTTACGTACGCCGCCGCCTCCTCTAGTTCTCGCTCCCCGCGCGTTCCCTCCCCCCGGAACGGTATAGCACGCGACAAGTAATCCGCACTATTAGCCGCGCTGGTTACGTACTCATTGTTATAATTATACGCGCTCAAGAATAAGGCATAACGTTGCAGTCTATTAGCGGTCACTTCCGGTACGCCGTGATTACTTCCGAATATTGTCGTCAGCGGCTTATGGTCGGTACGGAGCGTGAAAGGATCCGCTCGACCATACAAATATTGGTGGAAACGCCTTACTCCAAAAATAATAGCCGTAGCTTCCTTTTGTATCTGGGAGTACCTCTTTTCAGCGGACGAGAGCGCGCGGGAGGCGAACGCCACGGGCCGCTCGCGGCCGTCCTCCTCCTGTGACAAAATGGCCGCCAGGCCATCTGGAGACGCGTCAACCGTCACGATAATTTTAGCGTTCTGATTAAAATGCGCTAAGACCTGACCCGAAGCTAAGCATTCCTTAATTTTCTTAAAAGCTTTTTCTTGCTCCTCAGACCACTGCCATTTTACCCCCTTTTGTAACAACAAATGTATAGGGCTTAAAATTGCCGAAGCGTTTGGAATAAAACTCCTATAATAATTCAGTAAACCTAAAAATGACTGAACTTGGGAAACATTTTTGGGTTCGGTGGCCCCCAAGATAGCCCTTACTTTTTCCGGGTTTTTCCTTAGACCATTTTTATCAATTAGGAACCCTAGGTACGAAATTTCGTTTTGGAAAAATGCACATTTTTCCTTCTGTAAGACTAATCCTACGTCTTGTAAACGCTCTAGTACAGCTTGAAGCCTTTTTAAATGCTGAGGCGTATCTTTCCCGGTAATTAAGATGTCGTCAAGAAAAACTAGTACCCCGTCCATGTCACCAAGAACCGATTCCATTGCCCTTTGAAAAATAGCGGGCGCGCTAGCCAGCCCGAATATTAGGCGGGTATAGTTAAACAAGCCGCGGTGTGTGTTAATGCAAGTGATATTCCGGCAACTTTCCTCTACTACAAACTGATTGTAAGCCATTGATAAGTCTAGTTTTGAAAATTGTTTACCGCCGTACAATTTAACGAATAACTTCTGAATAGTAGGCAAAGGGTATTTTTCTATGAGCAACTGTTTATTAATGGTACCAGAATAATCGGCACAAATCCTCACATTACCGTCACGTTTAAGCACCGGCACGATGGGCGAAGCATACTCTGAGTACTTAACCGGTTCTAATACTCCTATCTTAACTAACCGATCGATTTCAGCTTCTATCTTGTCCCTCAATGCGAACGGTACAGTGCGTGCTTTACAAAATATCGGTTGAGAATCGGGTTTTAACTGTAGTTTTACCGTGTTTTTTTTGAAACAGCCTAACTTATCTGAGAACACTTGAGGATACGTTTTCTCTAACTGCGACACGGGGTCCGCGGCGGGCGCGGCGGCCCCGGCGGGCGCGGCGGCGCAGTAGCGCACGGGCGCCAGCTGCAGCCCGAAGGCGGCGATGAAGTCGCGGCCCAGCAGCGGCGGCCCGCCCGCGCGCACCACGTACACCGTCAGCGGCACCGCGCGCCCCGCGTACTCCACACTCAACACGCTGCAACCTACTATGCACATTGTGCCGCCCGTATAGTTTATTAAACGTTTTTTCGTCTGCGACAATGCAACCTCATTAAAATGCTTATTATAGGTTTTTTCTGATACGACCGTTACCGCTGAACCACTATCGATCTCGCATAAGATTTTTTTACCATGGATTAATACGGTTTCGGTCATAGGCTTCCCCTCGAGACAACGAATGTTATAAATTGACTTACCGTCATCGCCTTCGCCATCGGAACCGTCATCCTGGTCCACGTAATTCACCTTCCTATCGGGACACATCCGACGGAGGTGACCTTTACGTTTACACAATTTACACTTATATTCTACGAAGCGGCACTCGGATTTTTTGTGATTAGAATAACCACATATCGCGCACTGATCACTACTCGCTGACGCAGACTGACGGACGTTCCTGGGGGGACCGCTGTGCTTGATAGCGAGCACGGCCTGGGCGCGGCCGCCGTCGGGCTCCTGCGCAGGCGCGGCCGCCGCGGAGCCCGCGCGCGCGCAGCGCACGCTCTCGGCTAAGTCCACCGCTTTATTCAGCGTCAATTCTGCGATGTCTTGCGAAAACAATTTATCGCGCTCACGGCCTGGTATCATACCCATTACAAATTTATCCAACAGTGCATCCTCTAAGTTTTTAAACGCACAATGTGTGGCGAGGCCCCTTAACCTCGCGGCCCACTGAGCATAACTTTCATTAACTTGCTGCACTGCTGCGTAGAAAGTATACCTTTCTGCGAATCCACATCGTTTTGGGGTGAAGTGGTCATCCAGAATCTTTATCACTTCATCAAATGATTTATCCTCTATCGTCTTCGGCAAGGCTAAATTATTTGCCAACTGGTACGTGGCCTCGGTGAGTGCGCTCAAAAACACTGCTCGTCTTCGTATACCTGCTTTATCGTTCTCCTCATCGATGCCATTAGCAATAAACCACTGTAATAACCGGCTTTTGTATGTTTTCCAGTCTTGCGACTGGTGATCAAAGCTAAAAAATAGGCTACTATTAAAATTGAACGGTGATGGGGCAGCCATCTTTTTAATTAAAAATAACGCGGGTAGTCTTCGCCACTGTTGTATCTACAGGCACGGGAGACAAGTAATACGTCCGAGCATTTATTTCACACTGTTTAATGGTTTTAGAATGGCGGTGGGCGCAGCCACCCTACAGCTATACCTACGTACCTATGCACATATATAACATTAAATAACTTAGGAACAGTAGAAAATCGCAGATGAACATACATGGGGGTGAAATCGATAGGTCTTGACGTCCTCTATCGACCTGCTTCGTTTGATCCACTCCTTCTGTCACAAGTGTTGTCTCTCAAATGTGTCTTGAGTCCGGCGGTAAGTCAGTTGAAAATACGAGTTTGGACTAGATTTTAAATACGATCGATATCACAATACAGAGAGATTATTTCAAATCTAATTAAAGAAAAGCATAAAATGGCCCACTCTCCATTGGTGATTCCTCTTTGTCCATTGCTTACTGTTACTTACTCAAATACGATGATTTAGAGACAATTATTCTTTTGCAATTATCTTAGAAGCAGATCTTTGCTCGGGGACTGCCTAGTCTGGGTCGAGGTCCACAATCTTTGAGGGTACTCAAAATCGTATAGCACCGATTTGGGCGGAAGGAACGAGCCCGGGATCTTAGGCAAACTTAAATTGCTTATAATTTGGTCATCTTTCTTAAATCATTTACCATCATTAAAGAGCTTGAGTTACATCTCGGTTTCTAGTGATCTCGTATTTCGGATAGAAATTAAGGAACCCATTCCTTAATTTCTATCCGAAATACAAAATCACTTGGCCATTTTCAATCCGTTTGACTAAAAACTAAATCAACTTTACAACCCAACCCGTTGAACCTACCCCGAAGTACTATTATCTGAAAACCTTTTGAAACTTGATCCAGTTTTTAGTGAAACGAATCTGCCAACATTTCTTCAGTTTGCAGGGGGGAAAAAAATGCCGTCCACCTTAAATAAATACAATTGTACATACGGTCAAACGGGATTTATAGGCCACATTGTCAAAGTGACTTACATATCTATCAATAAAATCGTAAGAATTTTATGCAATGGACTTACGGCGACACCTAGAAATCCATTTGTTGTATAGGTTTATTTTTAAACAAAGTATTTAGCAATTTCATAGCATTAAACATGAAGACGATAGTTAATAAACAGTAACTAATGTCTGCCCTATCGTGGAAGTGAGATATCGACCAGGTATGTATGTGTATGTATGTGAATAAAAATAGTAGTTCTTGAACTACCACGACACGACTACCAAGAGACTGATTTTAATAAAATAAAGAAATCATTTGATTCGTGTATGACCTGCAACCATTATGGGCTAATAAGACTTATACAAAAATGAAAGAGTCATTAAAAACCGACGCAAACTACACCCACATTAATTTAGACGTAAAATTTGTTCCTACATTTTTTAAATTACCGAAAACATACGTTTTCACGAAAATTCCCAAAAAAGTTAGAACTCCAGGCGTTACAATTAACGAAATCAGGGATCAAAACGAACACTTAAATAAGGTTCTTAATAAGTATTTTATCTAGCTCAGTGAAGTAAAAAGTGTCCTAGAATGGAGATTTTCTACTAACGTACTATAAACCGCTAATGTTGATATCGTTCATGGTATCAGAATACCACCTAAAACGTAACCGAAAAACAATTCTATAATGAGCGTTGCCACGGTAATAACAGTTCTATAATATTATTACAGCATTGTTATTACCATGGTTACGGTCATTCCGGATATCGGTCTTGGCGTTTAGTGAACACTTGACATCTTAATTTGTATCATAAGCCGTTTAAAATATTTTTTACTTCTCATGCTCTTAAAATGTTACTTTAGTCTCTGCACATCGGGACTAAAGTTCCTTTTTAATCTCTAGGGATTAAAGTAAAATTGTTTTAATTTACTTTGGAATCCCCTTAACATCCAATCACGGTGTTTGTGAATGGAGGATTTATTGCTATTTTCAGTCTTTTTGTATAGACCACAGCATGACCACAGAATAAAGACTAAAGGCAAAGAAGCCGTGCAATAAGATTAACGTTGCACCAGCTACTTGTCTCTACTTTATAGATTACATTTTGATAAGAGGAAAAGAAACAAAAACTAGGTGTCTTTTCTTCTTTAATCTGTCATGATCAGAAGGTGAAGAAACGTCAAATCAACGACCAGTATTCTTTGGCATTACTTTCTTCCACACTGGTGCTTAAAGGTCCAAATCACGCCTGGTGTCGATCTCTTTCCAACTCACTATGAAAACCATAAGTAAAAGGAAGTCAACCATAATGTATTTTCTGCCTATTTAGTACGGTTTCTATGCCTCTAGTTTTTATTCTGTGGTATAGACATTTTTAGCGCGTGGAAATAACCTCAAAATGACAACTGTGAAAAAATACAAATAAAAATGATTTAATTTCGTGAAACTTGATTAATGATTCCGAATATGAATATATTTAATTATATTAAGGATGAATTCATTTAATTATGCTTGGTCCAATTAGTTTTAAAATAGTTTTCAAGTTTGAACCTGTTGGCTAAATATGCAAGCATTTAAAGCGGCACTTAACAAAAAATAAATAAAAGAAAAGAAAAAAACCGCGGAACAAATTTGTAAGAAACTTTCTTATAATCAACATTGTAAATGTGTATAGAACTTCGTCAGTGCTGGATTGAGCAAGCCCGTCGGGGTCCGTAGCAAATTCTATAAAGAGACCCCTGGGTTTGTTTTAGGTTACAGGTTGTGGCGGTCTTTTTTCCGCAACTGAGCGACTTAGATATGCACTTGCGTGGGTGTTTGTTTTAGGTTATTCTGGTGGAGAATATCGACTGGATTATTCATCTTATCGTCAACCCTGATGCATATGAGTACACGCATATGCATACTGATGTAAGTACTAGCATTTTAGAGGTTGGACGTGGATGCGCGGGGCCTGTAGCATTTGCTACTCTTGCTAGGTACGTGGCTAAGAACTGAACGTTGTTTTTTTTTCCTCGATTCAAAGTGAAAAGTAGAGTGTTTAACGCGAGACTAAATAACCATAATGACACTCGAACTATAGCCACTCTCGCTCGCTGGCTCGCTCGCGTGGCTAAACATCTCGTGTCATTATGGCTTGTTTTAGTCCCTTGTTGAACAATCTACTATTAATACCGATTAAAATTGCGTATATTAAGAACAAAATTCATTTACTGCCGCAATCAGAGACGTCAATTAAATTTAATGCTATATTAAAGTTGCTGCTCTTTGCTATAGCAATAGAATAAGACAACACGTCACTAAACAAGCATTACATTTAATTGACGTCTCTGAATGCGGCAGTTAGAGACTTATTATTTGTTTAAAATTACATTTTTAACAACATATGGATATCAACAAAATGGCGCTGGCGTTTCGTTTGGCATTCCAACTTTTATGATAAACTAGCTTTTGCCCGCGACTTCGTCCGCGTAGAACTCCTTTATCGCAGTTAAGTGTTTTAAGTAATATTATAGTTAAACATCCTCCCAGGCCAGGATGATCGTTTATGTAATATTGAGCTCCACATTTAAATTGAAATTGAATTGGATAACGTCATCTAGGTTAATACATTTTTGTATACCTACAATATTTTTTGTTTTGCCATCTTACGCTAGATCATGAAGATTTGGTGGGCTGGATACTCGTGAGCATGCTATATACAGTTGCCCATGGGAAAAACAATTTGCTTCAAAATGTACGCCGGCTACTTATACTGTTTGTCGTTGCGGTTTGCTTATGGTCATGGCAATAGCTGTTTTAGAGCACTCTTTTAAAGTTAAATGGTAAATCTATCGGAATTATAGGAATGCGGGGAATAAAAAAAAATTCTCCTTTAGCAATTCCAGACATAATTATTGCCCTTAGGCCGACATTACACCTGTAAGTTAATGCTGTGTCTATGACATTGTCTTTCGAGAGATACTCGTACGCCTTCTACGCATTGATTTAAACAACTAGATAGGGTCTTCCGAACAAAAATGTCACATATGTTTGGCCAAGAAACAGTAGCGACATCTATCAGATTGCTTATAAACTACGTCAAACTACATAGAACTACCGTAACGTGGCCGGTAACCAAACAACAGCTGTATTTACAATAATATTAAGAATGCTTGAAAAAATGGTTTAACTCGAGTAATACATTACTTAATATGCTTACCGGAAAAAAGAAACTCCATCCTTGGTTTTCGATACCTTTGAGGTATAATTATTGCACTTACTTATGACGCAATATGGCATTTTTGATTTTACTAGTACGTACGACTTGGTGCGAGGTTGAAACGTCACTGTCACGATTTGGTGCTAGATTCTTAGATTTAGCACCAATTTCATCGCCCGTTTTGTTTGTACTAGAGGCCAGTCCATACGAAGTAATATATTAAGTCTATGCTTCTACGTGATATTTTTAGGGTTCCGTACCAAAATGGTAAAAAAGGAACCCTTATGGTGAGACTTTGTTGTCTGTCTGTCTGGCATGTCTGTGAAGTGTTCATTATTCACAGTTTTTGAGAAATATGCTATCAACATTTGAAAATTTTCTGTGATGTGGTTTTTGATTTATAGCCAAAAATTTACAAAAAATGACCGTTCCCCCCCCTTTATCTCCAAAGTTTATTAAACAAAAATTCTGAAAAAAATCCTGACGTATTGATATTTATTTATATTTTCTGGGAAAAATAAAATAAAGTGTTCATTATTTACAGTTTTTGAGAAATAACAAAAAAAACTAAGAAATCTGTATTAAAATTTAGGCTAGTCAAAATCGACCTTATTGCCTGGAAAATAAAGCTTATAACAAAATGAGTATTTTCTTTTGCGGTTACCAAGCATATTATCTTCAATACGGAACCCTCGGTGCGCGAGTCCGACTCGCACTTGACCGGTTTTTTTATTTATCTACCCATTAATTTTGTTTTTCGGTGCTAATATTGCCCTTTCAAACAATCATTCTCTATTCTTTTTATTGGTTTGTACATCTGGGTACACGTTATTTTTTAGATCATCTGTGTTTTGTACAATATTACAGAATTCGCTTTACAATGTAATCATGTCGTTACTACCTCTTGCCATACGATCTTCACCAATTTTAAGTAGAACTGCCGCATATTGCCCCGACCGTGTGATACATTTTTTTTTACATATACCTACCCACATTTTACTTGCATTTATTTTATCCGGCAGCGTGCCGCTAGTTATCACCGGTAGGTAGATGAGAATCTGTCTAAATTCGCCATCTAAAAATACCACGATTTTTTCAAGTGATCATAAATCATAACCGCCCTAATATTTAAATAACAGCCGTAGAAATAATATACTTACGCCTTGAATTAGTCTTGGTCTTGAAAATGGCGAAAAAATGTTAAAATCTGGATATGTCAACGCTGTCAACATCAATCTGACACCGCTCCTTTTTACATAGACTAACAAAACAGAATGTACAAAGACTGTCCCATGTTGTCACCCACATGACAGATGCCATAGGAGAAAAAAATAAATCAATTTTACAATTTAGACAATAATTACTAATAAAGAATAAAATTTAATATTACTAACAATCTATGATCCTGAAATAAATGCATTAATTCAAAAAAGTTTGCTGTTAATTATTTTTTTGCTCCATATTCTGATTGATAATTAAGTAACACTCAAAAAATTAGATATTTGTGACCTATGTTATACATGGAAATGAGGAAATTGTAAGGTTTCTCTTTTTACTATAATGCTGCGGAACCTAAAGAAGAGAATAAATTATTGATCAAAATTATAAAACTCAAGCTAAGTTAAAAATAGGAGTCTGGTGTTCAAAATATTGTCTTAAATATATATTCGAACATTAACCCCCGATATTACCCATTAAAACACCGTTTTCAAGCAACAACGTGACACCGTTAGTTTCAATCACAGCGTCGCTTCTGTAACGTTAATCAATGATCGCGTGCATTTTTTTGTCTTGATCGCTGCAGTTTAGGAGGGATATGGTTGTCCTTGTCTTTGATGTCACATTATCATGGCGTCGCATTTGTTACAACAAAAAATTGGAATTATTAAGCATTTTGTACATTGAATTTTTAAAAATCTTTAATTTAAGTTTCTATGTAAAAACGGAGAATGAAATTTTGATATTTGTAATCACGTAAAGTAAAGAAATACTTACAATTGGGCTAATTCGATAATTTCTTAGTTGTTTTAACTTTAATCGAGAAATCCTGAAATAAGTGTGCTTTTATTTGTTACGAAGAGTAATTATACAGAGTTTCAAGTGACCAGCTCAATCCGGTAACTTTTTTCCAGACTAACTTTGACCCCTCTTTTCCCCCCTTTGATTTTCATATCTTAATTTTTTATTATATAATAATAATAACAATAATAATAAAAATATTTATTCTCAACAACACACAATTAAAGTAAAAATAAACCTGGTCACCGGTTATTGAAACGTTTTAGTGAAAACCGCATTAAGATTGGTTCATTGGTTTTCAATTGATGCGAGGAGAAACAAAATTAAACAGACAAACAGACAGACAGACACCACCTCTAAAAATTTTAGAAACGTGTTCTGCTGCTGATTCTGAGGTATAGTATTTTTAAGTTCATATCTCGAATGTACCGATTTTTCAAATTCTGAAAAAAATCCTGATAATTACATATTTTTTATTTACAGTTAAATGTTCATTATTTACAGTTTTTGAGAAATACCAAAAAAACTAAGAAAATCTGTATTAAAATTTAGGCTAGTCTAAATCGACCTTATTGCCTAGAAAATAAAGCTTATAAAAAAATGAGTATTTTCTTTTGCGGTTACCAAGCATATTATCTTCAATACGGAACCCTCGGTGCGCGAGTCCGACTAGCACTTGACCGGTTTTTTTTTGGAATATCTGCCATGTACAGACTTTCGACCCTGTTCAGCTTTATTATGTGTATAGATAGATTGTCAGAACTGTTTTAGTAACTATTAAATTTTGCATGAAATTTGTTAATATTTAACAATAAAATTCACAAACTATTAACGCCAATCGGAATAATGAAAATGACTTTGCTGATAAGTATGTTTTTCGCAGAATAATCAAAGAAATAATACTAGAAAAGTTAGCGATTATTTATTATTGTCATTATAATTTTAAGCTTGTAGAGAAAGTTATGTATGCAACGCTACATAATTAGCTCTTAAGGTAATCGTGGCTGAAAACGCTTAATTATGTACCAGTTACATAAATAACTATTTTGTGAAATAAGAGGACGGGATTACGCAAAACTGATAGTCGTATGTTTTTTTTAATATTTATTATATTAAAAAAAACCGGCTGATTTGGTCTTCGACTTAATAATTGCACAAATTTAATTAATTGCAGATTCAGTGGAAACTCAAGCCACAAAATAGATAGGTACAGAAGTCAATCACATGTATGTAGGTACTTCACTTTTCATACCTACGCTCGGCGGTCGCTCTATGGTTGTCAACTATGGATTATGCACAAAAAACTATCGTGGTAGTGGCACTCGTAGGTATCTAGTTGTTTGATTTATTGTAGAGAATTAAACGGGAAGAATGTAAATATAATTATGTTATTACAAATTTGACTATATAGCAAATCCCTAATAACTTCTAAACGGATTGCCCTAGTTACACAATTTCTATTTCCGTCTGTTTTAGACCTAAACCTGTCAAATGACACTAAAAACAACACAATATCTACTCTAACAAAAAAACATGGTTTCAACTTACGTAAGGTGGCGTGAATTTACCTTACAAAAATTTAGTTACTTCGTTTATACTGATTCAAAATAGGAAACTATCGATCTTACACCGTTTTATATTGAATTTAAACAACCGTCCACTGAACAGTTTTTTTTTGTTGCTTCATTATTGCACATAAAAGTTCACAGACGCGTGTCTCAAGCGGATGGCACTCGCGCTCGCACTGGTCCCAACCGGTCCGAGATATCGTGTCCGTGAGCAGTGTCTATGTGTGCGTTGCTCAAGCGCTACATATAGTTATTATGTTTTTAAATTTATTTATTTAATCGTATGGCTATAGTGTAATCAACAAGTCGCTTATAAATTATAATTGAATATCTAGAGTCTTAACCCATTGGGCTGCGTTGTCTGAAAAGATGAGCAGATCGCGAGGGTCTCCCCCATATTTCCGAATTGGGCAGTGCAGGATTAAGTGCTCAACCGACCGACACGGTGCTCCGCAGTCTTCTTTTAAATGAAATTATAAAACAACAAAATTTAATGAGTTGTCATTATTATTACTTTATAGTCACTTGTCGAAGAGTAAGGAACACGCAGAGTCGTCGGTAGGCTTCGAACAAGTTGAACAGACATGCATATGGTAGCGGGAAACCGATGTATGAGTATGCACGGGATCGGTCCCTGTGGCAAACCTTAGGGGAGGCCTATTTCCAGCAGTGCACGTCTTTCGGTTGAAATGACGAGTCGCTTGTTTATTTATTGAGTCTATTGCATAAAAATAAAAAACTGAATACAAAAGATTAACCTAACGCCTTGTTATCGAGGTAAGTAACTTCACACCAACACAACGTAACTTTAAACTGGCGAGTTATATCGACAATGTGCTTCTTTTTAACTTTGATTTTTACAGATCTAATCTATGAATGAATTAATGAAAATGTTTCGTGGGAACAAGTTAAGTATTTAAACAGTTTTAACTCATCCTTTACTGAGTCTTAAAATTCTAAACAAACGTATTTGCGTTGAACTTTTGACCGTTAATTACGATGAGAAACTGCAATTGCATATTCGGTAATTTCGGCGTCATTTATTTTTTCTCTACATTACTTTTTATGATTTTTTGTTTTTTTTTTTAATATTTTTTTTTTTTTGTTTCGGTTAATGCATAAAAATTGTACTCTAAGAATCTAAACTTGGTAGGTATTCTAGACAAGATTATCTTGTAGACCAAAAGATTGACTTAAGTTGAAGCACGACATCCTTAGGACACCATGAAGGTCTTTATGAATACCTATACCGTTTACCGTTTTGAGAAACCGGCCAACTACAAGTTGAATTCGCACACGAACGGTTCCGTATCAATCTTGTACGCGGGCCCCCTTTTATTATTTGTTGGTTTAAATCGGCAATGGTATAAGTCACTTTTTGAAAACTTCAACTGTCTTGAATTATGGTCCATGAGATATAGCTTGCTTACAGACAGACGGTCTGACGGACAGACGGACTGCGGCGGCCTAGTAATAGGAGGGTGACGTTGGCTTAGTAATACCAAATTAAATGGACCATTGCTGCTCCGGAGCCCTATTGCTAAGACAATTCTGATCATCCGTTTGTCTGTCCGCATCTTACTGGCTTTTTTTCGTTATAAAGAACCTGTCATTGTCCAGATTTCATTTACCTAGTAGAAACATACCTACTTATTGGTTTAATATTTTTTTTAAATAATGAAATGGAGATCGTTGAAAGTTGTCAGTTTTAGATAAATTTTGTTCGAGGTCTATCGCAAAAACTAAACTTGTAAGTATAGCCTGTGTCAATTCAAATTGCCCAAGAAAGAAACAAATTACTTAGTACCTACTGTTTGACACAACCTCAAATATTCATCAAGCCTGTTTTTATTTAGAATAACGTATAATTAATAGTTATTTAATATTAAACTTAATGTGAATGTAATAATTCGTTGCTAAGACCTTATTTGATGTTTAAAAGCACGTGATTATCGAGTAATAATGGTAAATTGGTTCGTTTGGTTGTGTTTACATCTTTGCCAATTTGTAGTAATGGGATTGACTTGAAATGCATGCTTATGCGATCTCGATGACAACAATAATAATATGGTACAAGCTGCTATGGTGGTGAAGACGGAAGGTGTTCATAGGAACTCCTCAATAGTTACAGTACCTACTCGTAGATCCATCGAGTTTGGATTGATTAACTCGTGTTTTATTTTAATAACGAGTTTATCATCATTCATCAGTGTTAGAAAAACAGTCTGCAAGAAGAGAGCGTTACTTACTAAAAATTACATTTAAAAAATAACTTAATTTTGCTAATTTATTTAAATACACTTAGTTACACGACTGACCAAGAAAGAGGATAATGTTTTTTTGGTTTTGGTTTGTTTAGAGTGCGCGGGGTAAGTTGTGCAATTGATTCTATTTACTTATGGAGCGTTATCTTACGTATCCTACCAATTCTATTCATTATTTATTAATCCATCCATTCATATTAATATTATAAGTAAATGCGAAAGTTACTCTGTTAGGCTGAATTCACACCGAAATGGCAGCGGCCGGCAGCGACCGGCTCGGCAGAGAAATAATTTATTGAAAAACAAACAGGATGACACTTGTAGGTACTTATAATAATCAGTTTAAGAATAGTTAAATCATTTCAAAAATAATCATTTACCGCATTAAAAAGCTACGTGTAATCGGCATACATATAAACGAATAAAATTCATAAAAACGTGCAAAAATCTCTTGTCAATAGAACAAATAATTAATTATTATAGTGCGAGGCAATTATGACCTATAAACACGTTATGATTAAAATTATGGCAGACGATATAAACCTGTAGGTACGTTTGCCTACTCCAAGCCATGAAGAAGATATGCTGCTTAGTCTGAGGAGCTGCACAAAACAGTGACATTTATCGAGATATCTTTTACTATTATTAATTTTAATTGGCATTAATCTAGAGTCTGTCAAGCGAGTCGTGTCCATGACCATTTGTCTGATTTCTTTACATGGCAACACTATTTAACTGTCAAACATCGAGTCACACTTTTTATTATAACCTCGTAGCGTGACGGTTTTTGTTTAATTTGGTCGTATATTTTGAGTCTACAATGGCAAAACCTATCAAAGGGAGTGTTAGAAGTATTTTATTTACTATGATCAACAAATATAATCATGTGAAGAGTGAATTTGATGACGTGATACATGAAAAGCGACGACTTTTGGATGAGATCGTGTTAACATCAGGTAGGTCGTCTACAACATTTTGATACTTTAGTCTCAATTATCATCATTTATATTTTTATTTAGCTTTTAAGTACTGTTTTAGTAGTCATGAGGTTGCATCTTACTCCACTTTGGTTGCACTTAACATTGGGAGTCACTTTATGATATTCTTCTCTGTTAGAACTAAAACTTTAATGTTTTTCTACATTTTTAATAACGTAACCTATATCGTTTTCAGGTATCTTGGACGATAAAATAAAAAATACAATTTATAATTTAGTTAAGCTACTCATAGCTATAGACGATGATAAAAAAATTAAAACTGAAACAGACTACCTGATGAGAATCTCTGCTATGACAGGTTAGTAGTTTTTTTCCCATTTACATTCCTATATTTTATACGTAGATTATGTTATTGTATAAAGTGATTTGAATTTATGAATGTGTTTGATAGTGAACTTATGAATTGAACTTTCAGATGTAAGTGTTAAAACATTACGAAGAATAAAAAAAGAAGGTACCATAAACCAGGGCGAGTGGAACACGCCAGGCAAAAAGCGTCCACGACAGCCAACTGTAGCCAACCATGATGATTTTGATTTATCAGCAATACGCAATAAAATCAACGAATTTTACTGCGTCAAAAAACAAGTTCCAACTCTACGAAGTTTGCTTGTAGATTTAAGAGAATCAATTGGATTTACTGGAAGTCATGAAACATTGAGACAATTATTACTCAAAAATGGATTTGAGTTCAAAAAGAACTAAAATGAGAGAAAAATTCTTATTGAAAAGTTTGAATTGTCTGCGTGGCGACATAGATATCTTAGAAGAATTGATGAGAAGCGGAAACGAGGAAAATTAATAGTTTACCTTGATGAAACATACGTACATCAAAATTATAATGTTAAAAAATCATGGCAAGGCCATCCACAAGCGGAGTCATTGATAAAATATCTTCAGGAAAAAGGCATATTGTTGTCCATGCTGGATCTGAAAAGGGTTTCGTTCCCAATGCATTGTTAGTATTCAGCACCAAATCTAAAATGGCCGATTATCATGATGATATGAACAGAAATAATTTCATGAAATGGTTACGTGAAAAATTAATACCTAACCTAACCCAGCCCAGTGTCGTTGTCATGGACAACGCTAGCTATCATGTAACACAAATCAATAAGCCACCAAATATGAATAATTTAAAGGCTGACATTCAGAAATGGCTTACGGAAAATGGAGTTCATTATGAACCATACTTCACGAAGGCTGAGCTTATGTGCCTTGTAATGAAAATAAAACAACTCCGATATATGAAGCAGAAGAAATTTTAAAAGAGCATGGTCATGAGGTGTTGAGACTTCCACCATATCATTGCGACTTAAATGCAATCGAACTTATATGGAGTTTGACGAAACGAAAAATTGCTAGCAAGAATTTAGGAATGCCAGGTGAAGAAATGGAGAAGCTAATAAAATAATGTTTTGATAGTGTCACAGCCAACGATTGGAAAAAATGCACAGATCACACTATTAATGTAGAAAATAAGTATAAAGTTCGGGACAAGGTAACAGAAACGGAATTGGACCCTTTTATCATTTCTGTGCGTAATGAATGATGATACTGACAGTGACTTCTGTTATGAAGGTATTGAATTTCTAGATTCTAATTTTGGTACTGATTCTGGTTAATAAATACTTAATTTGAAATATATTTTTTAAATTATTCCACAAGAAATATACTTAGTACAAAATACACTAAAACAACAATACAGCCAGGTAATGCAGCCAGTGTCTTGGGGACCATTCGGCGGGCGGACTTGTTGGAAGGGATGTTTTTTATAGTTGTTTTATTATTTTTTCCTTCTTTTATTTACTTTATTTAAGTAGTTTAGTATCCTTTTCTTTAAATGTATTATTGTTTTAGTGTATTTTGTGCATACTGCCAGTATTTTCTATTTTAATAATGTAAATAAATGACCCTTCACTACATAGTATAAAACAAAGTCGCTTCCCGCGGTCTGTCTGTCTGTCCCTATGTATGCTTACATCTTTAAAACTACGCAACGGATTTTGATGCAGTTTTTTAAATAGATAGAGTGATTCAAGAGAAAGGTTTTTATGTATAATAAATGCTGTTTTATTGTACGGGTATTACAGAAAACTCAAATAGTACATATTTTAGTCCTAATACCACAAAAATTGATAGGTAAAGCCTACCTAAGTTTGTAAGCACCAGTAGTTTTTTTTCGCTTTAATATAGTTAATTTCCTTTTTGGCTTTTAACAAATTGTTTCAATCAAAGTAATAAAAAAAAACGTGTGCGTCTCGGGACGCCCGATAGTGATAACTTAAACTAATGTAAGTTGAACTATTTAATATTGAAATTGTTTAACTTGGTGATAGTTTTAGGTTATATGCTCACTGTCAACAGTATTTATGCTTAGAAACGCACGGTGACGTCAGCAGGTAAGATCAAGTACCGTTTACCATTTTCGTCCATTCCTTGTAACTTAAGATTTGCCTAGCGGCTGGGAGGTAAGACTAAGGTGCCGCGGTTCAAATCCGATTCCTGCATCTTTTTGTATTTTAAAAATTAGTACTACCGCTGCCGTATGCGTGAGAGAAAGGGAACCCAGACAGTCTGTCACTAATCGCGCTACGCTAGTTATCACTTCAAAAATAGCTACATAAATTTAAGTACCAATCATAGTTTTCAGCGTATTATCAGTGTTGACATCTAAAAGATTTTTGAAAATACCGCCTTTTTCAAGGGACACGACTCGCTCGACAGACTCTAGTAGCTCACATTAATTATTAATGAATGACTGTACAGATTGTCTCCCAGATTGTCGTCTACGCAGGCTTCAGCAAAGCAAACGCGTTGCAGGAGCAGCGCAGGTAAAACGCGGGCCCGTTCCCCGTGTTGACACGTGGAAGGCATTGTTCTCGGCTCAGATAAAATTGACGCGGGAATGCGTTTTAACGAGTCACTGTTTCACGTGGTTCCTTCGGTTTTTTTTTTACTCTTACTCATTCTCTGTGAAATTATGCGTGACGTTGTGTCACTAATCAATAGACGGGTCCACACAGACCGTGTAGCCTCTGAGGCAATCGCCGCACAAAGCAGTCGTCCGCTGTTGGTTTATGTCTATGCTCAAAGGTGCCTCGGCCCGGCCAATGGACGTTCACACGTACATGTACGCACAGTCGAGTTATATTAAACTTGCGATGTTTAGAAGAAATAAGCATACGGTATTAAAATTATTACTGCGGCGCCATATTGTTTTATCTGTCAAACTGGCAAACAAGATAGCTCGGGCTTGCCGCGCGCGGCATTCGGTGTACGAAATGTCATCTGACCGACCGAGGCTGCCGCGCGTGGCAGAAATGCCAGTTTCCTCGCGAGGCCGCTCGCTCTGAGTGGCCGCCCTAATCACTAATCATGTGTGACGATCTAAACTAATACTCTATATATTGAATTACATATTGACATTTTGTATTGATAATTTAATTTAATATTTCTAGATTTTGTTGTAAAATTATTGTGTTTTGAACTTTTGACATGTAAAACTATGTTTTATCAAGGAATAAATAAATAAATAAATAAATAAAAGTGCCCAAGATAATTACCTACCTTTATCGGGGAGGCCACGTACTCATTAATGTGTCATTTGTGCGCGCCTAGTTTTTCCGAGGACAAGACTGACAATGATTTAGTGAAACTGGTGACGAAACACCTAGAGCAAGAGCGGCCGAAGATCGCCGAGCGCCACTTATTCAGGGGTGTTATTCTCTTAGGCACCCTTAGTCGCCAGGGTGCCTAGTTCCGCTCTAAGGGACACAAGGTAACCTTTTTTTTTTTTACGGAGAGGAAATGCAGTTACGCATCCCCATCCGGCTCGGGTAGCCAATGAAAGGGGTATGACGGACTCACGACCACCTCAGTCTCCTGCGAGAGCTGAGGTGGAAGCCTACCATCTAAAACCTCTCCGGTGTAACCTCCAAGGGCTGGTAGCAGGGGCATCGTGGGCTGATGACTATGCCACCACTGGGTGCCCCCCATGTTAACCCTAACCTAACCTACTAATAATACAACTGTTACGATTTTTCTTTTTTACTCCGGGGGATTCGCCTCGTCATGTTGGGTCATTGTGGATTAGGGCCTTTACATGAAGCTACAAAGCAATCGATCGATATCAGGTGTGCTGACATACTCGGCCTCCGGTTTCTGCACAAAACTCTTATTTAAACTCTGCCTATGCCTTCATTTTAGATGCGCCCGGTGGACCGAGACAAGAAGCATTCTACGAATGATTTCTGTAGTTATTGAAAATGTACCTATAGGATTAGTAAGCGTTTTCGAAAAGCAACCTGTCTGGCCACCCAGGTGACCGCCGTGTAATTTATTAACGATATTAATTTGCGACAATTCAACGGAGTAACGGTGTTATGACCTTGAGTTCATAAAATTGACGAAAATTGAATGGACAAAAATAAAATAAGTTTTGATTTTAAATCAGCATACAAATTAACAACAAAAAAGTTAAAAGTATTATGGTAGGTATGTTAACTGTGGTGAACATTACCAAATTAGAGTTAAAGGCCAACCGTTTGATACGCAAGTAGGTAAATATTCTAGCGTTTCAACCGCTGTCATTGTTGTCTTTAAGATATTAACGAAAATAATGAAAAACACCAGACGCAGAGTAGTTTTCATTCCATTTAAAAGAATAAGAAAGTTGTTTATTTTATCTAAAATAATGTGCAAAGACAATAATTAGGGCGGTTAAAACGCCGAAGAATCAACAACACGTACGTAGGGAAAAAAAAAGATATTCTCTTAAAGCGGCAATCGGTCGGACGAACGAGTGAATGTCGCAGCGTAGTAGTCCCGTCCCGTTAGAGCGAACAAAACTAATTTTAGCGCGTGCATTCTCAATAAGGCAGCCTTATACGTTCGATCTTATCGACAGAAGGCATGCCAAATTGAAAATGCACGCGCTAAAATGTGATTTATTCGCTCTGACGGGACTACTTAAACTCGCCGCTGCGACATTCACTCGTTCGTCCGACCGACCTCCGTCTTTGAGAGAATCACACCCCTGGGGTGTGATTCTGTCAAAAGCAGAGGTGATCGAACGCAGAGGCGATCACGATCGCATCGCCACCACCTTTGCCTGACATTTCATGACATTGACATTTGACTTTTGCTGTCATATTAGTAAAATGACGTTTGAAACCTAAGGCTTGTCGCAAATGCCCTAAACTAGCCCTTATTTATATACTTACTAAAGAGTTTTAAAATTACGTATGTAGCATTTTCCGGTACTTTATAACGGTTTTACCGACGGCAGTACCTAATCATGTTTTAATTTCCAACTAATTATTGCGTATTCTACACCGAACACGGTAATAGCGATACTAGCGCTCACAGACGTAAGCGGAACTTTTTGTCCCTACTATCACGCAATTCTTAACTTTCTCAATTCGTTCACCCGTTCGACAACGAGATCACATTAGTGTCAAATTGAAAAGCTCCTATTTTAGAGGTGAGTTGGTTTAGGGTGCGGTTTCCCTAAACAGAAGCAAAGGTGAAGAGAGAAATCAACCAATCAGAACCTGCGTTACGTGTCGTTTTCACTCTTTCACTGAGCATTGTTTGAGTGGAAACGTACCCTGACTTCTCAGACGAAAGATGGCCGCCATCTAAAATAATGGCTGTGTAAATGTGAGTGAAGTGAATTTATTGACCATAATGTGGAAAGTGGTTGTGTGGTGGTGGTGAAATATTATTTTTGTGTATTTACGTTCGTTTACAGTTGCTACTGGAAGAAGGGACATAGTTGAGAAATATTATAGCAAGTATTTTTTTTCTTATTTGGGTAATAAACTCATTCATTATTTGACTGAGCTAACCTTAGTAGAGGTTTAAAACAATATAATTTTGTCACGAGTTGGTTTACCGATTGCTTGTTGCTTTCGTACCTAGCCTTTAACTGTTTTGCGAGGCTAATCTAACAAGTTCACAAATTGATGTTTCTACTTTTTTCTTAAACGTAATTGTTACGAAAAAAACATACCTAAAGCTTACATTATTTATTTGGTATTTATTTTACCAATAGGACCATCATCAGATGATCTTTCCCACATGTTATTACTGGGTTGTAATTGAATTTGCATTATGCGTTCTTACTAAATTTTATTGTAAGAACTCTTCATTCATTCACTTCATTGTTACAATGAATACCTTATTGATAAATACAAGGGTAAATAGGATGAAAAGCTATTACATTCCAAATTATGAATCTCATACATACCACACGTCAGAAGAATTAAAATGTACCTATTGCCTGTGAAATCTCTGGTTATTCTTGGTGGTATGGAAATGTATGTTAGTAAGTGGCTGAAATAAAAATATGTAAATCTTCTACAAATTGATTGTAGTCACAAAATAATCTTTAGGTTTGTTTGTACTATGGCTACTAGACAACATACGTATTTATATTAATATTATATTTATATTAGCTGTCCGCGCCCGGCGCAGCCCGGGAGTATTTTTTTTTTCATCCAAAACTTAAGAAATATACTTTTTAGTCCTATTCTCAGACCTACTGAATATACACACAAAATTTCATAAGAATTGGTCAAGCCGTTTCAGAGGAGTTTTGTTACAAACACTGTGACACGATAATTTTATATATAAGAGAGATAGGTATGTACCAAAATGAAAATTAAATATCCATGACTCAAAATAGGTCATTCATCCAATATGTGTTCTTACCGGGAATGGAACCTGGTCTGCTAGTTTCATAGGTAAAACACTATTTACAAAATAGTTAGTAGGTATCCGTGTAATTAAGAAATTCCTACACTATATTTAGCCTTAATGTTGAAATAGAAGCCTTCATTCCAAATTACCCATAACTTCACCCGATTTCACTCAAATTTTGGCATACAGTGTGTAAATGGTATACGGGCGTTCCTTTTAACTGTGGTAAGAATAGCCCTATTGAGCACATTTAGGCAGCTTTTGTTAAAATTAAATAAAAAAAAATTAACCATACAAAATAATTTTACACGCAATGAATGAATGAATGAATGAATGATATTTATTTTCCAAAGTAAGTCACAGTATACATTGCATGTTATGTCAAAAGTACAAGAAATTACATTGGAATCGTCAAAAATATACACGAATTATAATAAAATCAAAAATATAAGAAGTCAGGATAACAATAACAATACAAAACTAAGGAGTTATTACCTTCAAGGATCGTCTTAAAAATATAGCATGCAACCAAATTAGCAAGTTTTTTAAAATAAATAACATAATAATTCAAAACATCAGAAATAATACAACAACACATATTAAATCAAAACACTTTAAATAATTTATATACCTAATTATAAATTAAGTTCCATAAACTCTTTAACTGAGTATAATGGATTTTCCAATAAAAGGTTTTTCAGCCGGCGACCAAATGCTTCGTCGGGTGGCTCATTCCTAAGTTCGGAGGGTAGACGTTCGTAAAAGGTGGGACCAATCACGCGCGGGTTCTTCCCTGCAAGTGCCATGCGACGGGGAACTGTTCTCAAACGCCCCGAGTGGCGGAGCTGCTTGCCGACTGCATGCACGCGGGCGAACATGTTAATATTTTTTCTGACGAACATTACAATTTCGTGAATATAAAGTGAGTAGTGCGTCATGATGCGGTGCGTCACAAAGAGATCCCTGCAAGAGTGTTTAGGTTTCACTCCAACTAATGTACGTACAGCACGTTTCTGCATTAGCATAACTCTGTTGGCATCCGTGGTGTATAACAAAAAAAGCAATTAATTAAAAACGCAATTAATGATGTTTCAAAGTTACGACAGATGGAATTAGATGTACATTGCGGGTCGATGGTATGTTCAAAAATGAATAACGTTGTATAAGTTAGCGTAATCAAAATAATTCTTTCTGTTTATGATTATTAGAGTCTTAATCTATGTCCATTTTTTATAAATGCCCGTATACCATTTACACACTGTATAAAGACTCACTTGCTACTTTTAAAAACAATTACTTATGTAAATAAAAATATTACACATGGAGGTACCATAGAAGTAGTATGAGGGGTGATCAATAAGTTTTTAGAATCGGTATAAAAAATGGGAGATATGTAAATCATTATATTTTAATTGGAATATGCACACTTTCTATATTTGCAAACATTTATTAAAATAATTTAAATGTTTTATTTTACCTCTATAAATTTTTTTTTTTCTTTTGGAGGTCAAATTTTGTACCTTCACTAGAACATCATCAGCTTGTGATTTTTATGTAGTGGTTTTTGTTTCATCAGTTTTTTTCTTTTAAATCCATAATTATACGGCAGAATAGTGTCACAGTATTTATTTGTAGGCCTCAATCATCCCGGAAAAAGCCGAAAAATCCACCTTACATTTTGGTGACCGAGTTGGAAATAAAAAAGTCCAGTGCAAACAACTTGTTTATCCTTTAAATCATGAGGGCATCAGGACTTTCTCCACACCGCTCCAAATAATTACAAAACTAACTCTTATTTTTACCGTCTTATAAAATTATTTATACAGATGTTTTTTGTTTAGCTTTCACAGAAAAACAAATTAATAATGTAAATTATTGTTTTCTCTTATTTAACGTTTGTTAGTGCCATGGTATAATCCACATTAAAATAATATTATTATGGTTCATAACAATTCTAAAAACTTATTGATCACATAGTTTAATCATTATGATTTTGGTAACAATGCATTTCCCTATGTCACTAATGATAATGCCATGTACAATTATATCATTATAGTGTAGTTAGCAGAATAAGTGCTTATCGATGATAGTGTCATAACACGAAATACTACGTTTTTGAGATAAGTATAACACGACGCGTGAAATATTCAAAAGTTTATGATGACTAAGACACCCATTGCATTATCTCCAAAAACAGCCACGTGGCAGCACTGTGCCCTTATGCCATTGGTCCAATTGTGACGCCATGTTGTGGGCAACAGCGTAGGTAAGCCAGTTGAGCCGCAACTACCAACAAAGATGCTAAATTTTTATCATGACTACAGGCACACCCCAAAATAATTCAGAAAAAAATGCTGATTATATTTGTAACATTGATACATTACAAAATAGTTTGTGCAATAGTGATTAATTTTTAGTTGCAACTTTATCATCCAGAAAGTAAGTAATTTTTTTTTGTAACATGTCAAAATAAGCTCTTAGTCATGAAATAATAGTCGTTAAGGTACATAATGTTTTCGGTATATGCCTATATTCCAAATTTATATATAAATATTGCCCGTGTGGTGCCGGGTTTAGAATGTTGCCACTCCATGTCTTCCATTGGATGTCGTAAGAGACGACTAAGGGACTTAAGGCTGTGTAGTGCTGTTAGGCGATGGGTTTGCAACCTGTCACTAATACACTGGATAACATCTTAGCCTGGTTGTGCAAAATGTGGTCACAGAATTATCAACAAGTTTTTGAAGTTGTTGGTGAGTTTGTGGCTCTGCCTACCCCACTCTGGGAATGAAGGCGTGAGTTTATGTATGTATGTATGTATATATAAATAAAATTGTGACCTATAACTTAAAAAATCTTTATGCACGATACATTTCGATACATTTTATGAAAAATAATTTGATCGGAAACCAAATGTTACCTTGTTCGTGAAAAAATCTAAATAAGAAGTAGATTCAAAGTATTTCAAAAATATTATTTTCGCATGAAACTTATTTTTTAAAGGCCCTTTATTTAGTTAACTTGAATGTTAGTATTTAAGTATATTATTGTAAAATGCCTAGCAACATTGCTAGGCATTTTTTAACCAGTTTCCGTTATTTAAATGGGATGAAATACAAATTACCGTCAATTATGCTGATGAATTATCTATAGGTACCTACTAATATTATAAATGCGAAAGTGTGTCTGTTTGATACGCTTTCAAAACCGCTTACGTCACGGCCAAACCGCTAAACCGATTTCGATGAAATTTGGTATGGAGATTGCTTGAGTCTCGAGAAATGACATAGGATACTGTTTAATTGCGGGAGCAGCAATAGACGACTTCTACGCTAAAAGTAAATAAGTTATAAAAACTCTAAAGTCGCTTATTTTTTGCATGTGGATACAGTGTGTACTTGTGAGGCTTATATTGCGTTTTGTGTCACATCTTGCCATTGCATATTCAGCAATTCGATGTTTTGTGGCAAAAAAATCATTTCAATTTAGAGCGTTCAAAAAATAAAATTAAAGTTAAAAAATATATCAGTAGGTATCCTATCTAGGTAGAATAACTAGGGGGCATTCGTATTCCTTTCTGTACCGCTGGTGGCGGAGTCTTCAACCTTGCAATACTAAAAGCTGGCACCAAGGTGTCTCACGGAACTATTACGGAGTTGATCTATGCTATTTATGAGGTTTTGTGGCGGAATCCCCAGAGGATCTACAAAGGCTTATGACGAGTCTCGATGAGTGATGTCGCAAATTTGGCCTGAAAATCAGTGTGAAAAAGACCGAAGTATTGGTTCTGGACACGCTAAATGGGGCCCAGGTTGACATCAAACTCGGTGATAACTCGCTTAAGCAGATAGACAAGTTCAAATATCTGGGTAGCACCATAATATCGCGGTGCCTCCTTGAGAACGAAGTCAACGGCAGAATTGGAGCAGCTGCCGCAGCCTTCGGCAAACTTCGTTCCAAGGTGTTTCGCTCACACTACATAAAAGCTCTAAGAAAATAGCTGTTTACATGGCGATAGTTCTACCGCAAGCATATTCGAACATAAGATAGATTCCACCTAGAATGCCTACGCGACATTATGAACATTCATTGGTCTGACCGTGTTCGTCAGTGCCGGATTAAGCCAGCGCGGGGCCCGTAGTAAGATCTATATATAAAGAGGCCCTTGGTTTGTTTTAGGTTATTTCTTAAGTCTAGGGTGCTAAATAAAACAGAACTGGTAGAAATCCATGTCAGGGAGATGTGGGTGCGCGGGTCCTCTCAATGCGCGGGGCCCAGCATTTGCTACTCTTGCTACGTGGCTAATCCGGCACTGGTGTTCGTAACACGGAAGTCCTACGAAGAGCTAATGTCGATGGAATAGAGGCCTATCTAATGCGACGACAGCTGCGGTGGGGCGGCCATGTCTCCCGCATGTCAGATGACAGAGAGGCAAAGCACATCTTCTACTTAGAACTACAGGATGGCAAGCGGAAACGAGGCGGCCAATTCCTGCGGTACAAACATGTGCTTGACCATGGGAGGCAATGGCAGCAGACCGGCCGTCTTGGAGGCATACAGTGAGCACTAAGGACTAAGGTTTCTGAGTTCGAAAGTAGAGATGTGTCAACTCGGTTTACCAAACCGGTTCAAACCGAGTTATGCTCAACTCGGTTTGGGTCGGTTTGAAGTTTCTCTAACTCGCTTCGAGCGAGCTACTCGGAAACCGTGAGCCCTCAAGTCAAAACGGTCGTTTGCCTCGCTCGAATGGACGGAAATTGACGAAATTTACCGATTGAACCCGATCAAACGCGGCGCGGCGTTCCGATGACGGGTGGACAAGCGGGAGCGAAGCGGGACTGACGAAGATTCCCGAATAAACCCGACACCGACTCGGTTTGACTCGTCTCCTGATGAACGAAACGCTAGTGTGCATGCGTAGGTTCGTACTATCAACTCGGTTTGAGCAACCCGGGTTGAAACCGGTTTACGTCAATTTTCGACTCGGGTGACTCGGTTTCGAATATTTACGGTTTGGCCCATCTCTATTCGAAAGGAAGAGACGTGAGGTGCTCGATGTTAAGCGAGACGAGCTCAAGGCCCGTACACCTGCGGTTATTCACTACAATAGGGTATTTATTTGCCTGATATTACATTTCATATATTAATTTGGATGATATATCAACATACGTAGTATGATAAAATAATTCAAAATCAAATTTGAAATTGGTACCTAATTAAAAGAAATTTATAGCCTTATAAAGTTTTTTGTCTATTTCTTTCTCACAAAACGATGTTGTGCGTGTAATTCATATGGCGGTTGAGTAATATGACGTCATGTTACTGTATTTTCCCCTTTTTCTAAAAGCAAGTTTTAAACATTTATATCTTTTGTATTTTTAAAGATATTAAAAAACTATTTAAATTAGGCTATTCGGAAGGTAAAAAAGCTTCAATTTAAATACTAATAAAACATAAGGAAAATACCCTATTATATTGGAGGGATGACTTGTATCGAATGTGGTCGAACTTTTGATGCAAGAATCAGCTATGTCAGTCATCATAGAGCTCACGAGCGAAGCTCTAAATATTCGACTCCCAGTCGCTGTGGCCGAAATCAGTCAGGATCGATCGATGGGACAATCTCACACAAATGGACCTAGTCCCAAACTATGTCCTAGGCTGGGTACTATGGGTACTGGACAACGATAAACATACTTAAATAGAGAAATAAATGCTTAAATACATAGGAAACTTCAAAGACTAGGACAAAATACTTGCGCTCAGCTCACAAATATTTTTCCTTACCGGGAATCGAGCCCTGGACCGCTAGCCTCGTAGGCAGGGTCACTACCAACTAGGCTAACCGCGTCTCGTTGAACCCCTGATCGCTGTTTTATTCCAGTTTGTCTTAGATATTATGTTAGCAAAACAATTCAGGGTTTATTATGTTCGACCAATGCGTTTTCTAAGGTGTCACACGTCAAATAAGGTAAATCATTACTTTGTAATATAAAAAAAGAGGTGTGCGATCACAAAATATGCCCTTATTTATGACAAAGAATTAATATTTTTATAGACATAATTCGTATTTCTTCGGTTTTGTCCATGATTTATTGATATTTTTTTAGGTATAAAACGATATGCATCATTAGTCATCAAAAAAAGAAGAAATACTAGGGTTTAACACGAAAGCATCGTTGTTGTCCAAAAGATTACACGTATAATTTTGTAGTTTCACTACTTGTGTCCTTATTGCACATAATCACGACGAAGGTTTTGAGAAGCATTTCGAATAGATCTACAATTTGTAAAGATATTAAATTAGACTTGCGTCTCCTGTATTTGATTTTTGGTTTAATAAATTAACTGGGAGGTGATAATATTACGACAAAAACAAGTATCTTTTTATCTTATGGAGGTCAAAAGTTATTTCAAAATGTTTTTTTTTTAAATGGCTCTCCTGAAAAAAATGCTTTTTTGAGTTATGCCTTTATCATTGATAGGCAGCGACATAAACAAGCTACAATTTTTTATAAGATTGTATGTTAACTTCATATATAATTTTACTTCATAAATAGCTATTAAATAAGGCCCTCATTTTAAACTGCCATATTTGCAAAAGTGTAGTATAATTATAGACTTATTAGTTATTAATCATTTCATTAGACAAAATGATCCATAAAATGATCAGATATTGTTAATAAATGCCTCATAAGTATGCCCAGATATCCCATTGATATGAATATATTCTAATAACTCATATAACAAGTGCAAGTGATATCGACATCTTCAGTAACTTGTTGCAAGTCTTTAGGACCAAGTAGGGAGCTATCTAATATAATTGAATAATTTGTTACCTAGCTACCTTAATTTAATTGTACAAAGGTTAGTTAGCTTAATATCGCTAATTAAATTGTATAAATAGTAGGAGTGCTGAATACATTTGCTCCGGTATCGCACACAGAATTAAAATGATTAATTGTTAATTGTGTAATTTTAACAAATAATCAGATATAACTATACTCGAAAATCTAATTTAAGACTCAAACATTGTTGGTGTCGCAAAGCCCAATTGAACATTTCAGATATACCTAGCCAACCTTTTTGCATAGATAATCAAATCGTTGAAAATATTATGTAGACTAACAATTTCAATATCAAAACTTACCTATATAACAATAGGGAATATGCATTCAATGTTTTTTCTACCCTATATTCAAAAACATTAAAATATCTCAAAACAAATATTTTCTGATATAGTGTGTGTTTAATCATTAAATGGTGGGTGTGTGTGTTAAATGGCGATTTTTTATCAGCTAAAACAAAATGACTAGCCAAATTCGGATTCCTTATACTTAATTTATTCTTGATTTAAACTTTACCAAGTGTTAGTGCGAAGTTCATACATTTGCTACTTGCGACTTAACAGCAAATGTATGAACTTCGCACTTGCACTTGGTAAAAAGAAAAATGTAACTAAGTTTCTTTTCTCGAACCGGTAGTAGCTTCTGACGCACACACACACACTTTTGGCCTTTTATTTTGTCGAATAGCTAAAAACATGTACTATTTAAATTGCTAACGTTGTTTACAACTATTGTTTATTTAATTTATCGTACCAAATGTTATTAAAACCTGAAGTATTACAAGTGCAATAACAGTTTTGCTACCAAAATCTTCTATGGTTAAATATTTAACATGGCATCTTGTATTTGTGTAAGCAACTTGAATTAACTTGTTTATTTAAATCGAAGGTTTAAAACTACCAATAAATAAACAGTCTTGTGCGGTCTTTGAAAAAGTGGAAATATACTTTTTTTATTTTATAGTGGCAACCCACGTTGGTCTTTAATACGATTTTCGAGTATAATTGTGTTATCATTTCAGAGCATTTTTTTTTAAATGTAGACAGTCATGTAAGTAAATGGATATTGGAAGACAATTTCACTCAAATTGAATTATTATAATCCCAAAATTAGCTTTAGTACTAGGGAAACTAAATTCTGATACTCACTCATACTCAAGAGTAAAAAATCCACATGCGGTGGTCCCGGGACTGCTAACCGTTTTAGGCAAGGATTTTAAATTATAGATTAAACAATATTTTGATATTTGATGTTGCCATGTCACATACAGACATTATATAAATACCGGGGTGGATACTGGATCACTCAATGTATGAATACATTTTTTTTTTGCTTCAACCGTATTCAGCTACTTAGAAAAAGTTTTTAAACCTACTTTACAATCATAATAATATATAAAATATAAAAGAGGTACAGTCAAGTTCATAAATATGTGTACACTTTAGTACCTTGTCACTTTAATTGATGTGACAATTCATATTATGGCAGTTTTAAGATGCCATTAAATAGACAAGGTACTAAAGTGAACAAAATATTTATGAACTCGACTGTACATGAATATTTTGTACTGCCCCAAACTCACGGAACTTTAAACAAATGGCTTAATTCCCTATTTTGTAAAAGTTTCGTTGGCTTGATGTAGTACTAAATATTTCTGTATCTCTTTTATATTTTATATATTATTATGGATGTAAGGTAGGTGTAACAAGTTTCTCATATTAGCAAAAGAGGATTAAAGCAAAAAAATACGTTTTCTTACCTTAAAGGTTGACTTCCATGGGTAGCGGCTGATGCGACAGACGCGTGCGGCTGACGTGCGCGATTGTAGCGCGCGTCTCGCGACAGTAGTAAACACTATGAAAACGTATGGCACCGCTTCCGTAGTAAGCGGCTCAGCCGCGCACGGCTCGCAGATTCGTCAGCCGTTAACCACGGAAGCGGTGCCATACGTTATCATAGTGTTTACTACTGTCGCGAGACGCGCGCTACGATCGTGCACGTCAGCCGCACGCGTCTGTCGCATCAGCCGCTATCCATGGAAGTCAACCTTAAGTGATCCACCCTTATAAGTACACTGGTAAATGTTATTGCCATATACTTACATAGGTGGTCACAAATACTGTGCGGGTAGTCTTGTAAAGGGTTAATTGCACAAGGTTTGGAAAAAAATCTTTGGCATTTGGCATTCCCTAGAAAGTTGTAGGTACTGATTTGTATGGACGGATGTGACAGCACTTAGTTTATCCCTACCTGTAAAATATAAGATCAGCTTTTAATACAGGTTATTGTACCTTTCTAGACTTAAGTCAATTATTACTATATTTACTACCTAGCAATAAAATTGATTAGGTACTTATTTAATGGTATGGAAAATATGTGAACACCTAGGTATATATATTCACAGTTATTAGCAAGACTTTCCCAGGTTCTGTAATTGTCTGAAGGGGCCCGTTTCTCAAAAGTATTAGGTACTTTAATAATATTTGTGTTTTGTTTCGTTTTGTAGTTTTATTCACGAAACAGAACACTATAATATTATTAGACTAATACTTTTTGAGAAATGGACCCTAGTCCGTACAACTTGTCAGGCTATAAATACCTATAATGCTTTTTTTTACATAATCGCACTTTTAATCCAACAGCGACACTGGGTATGTAAAAAAGACATTCCTAAAAAAAGTTAATTCTTCTTTACCTCAATAATGTCACTGTTCAAAATATGGTTTTTAACATGATTGATTAGATGTAATAGTAGTAGATTATTTATTCCATATTTTTCATACGACAGTCGGCAGGTATTATGTCATAAGTTGTGTTGTCTTGTCTTGCTTGTCATGTCATGTCAGAGGCTCTACTTTGAAATCCGTAATTCGAACTTCGTCTATTGCTATCCCTTTTGCTCTCGACGCGTCACTAATTCGCAAGAAAGTGACGGGGCGATCCGAAGTTCGAATTACTGATTTCAAAGTAGAGCCCCAGCTTGTGTGACATATGGACACAAGGCAATTTTTCATTTACGCAATCGTGCAAGCTGTCAACCTTAGTTTAAAAGTATATGTAATTAGTATATTTAAATTAAAATATAGTTCTGTAAAATTATCTTTATATTTTTTTTATTAATTTCAATAATTAAGTACACTAAAACACTCAATACGTGAAGCAGACCATAGACCCGTTTCATGAAGCTACAAGTTACAAATTACAAGCGGAAGTCTCTTTCTAACTCCTTTTGCTAGAAAGAGACTTCCGTTTGTAATTTGTAACTTGTAGGCTTGTAGCTTCGTGAAACGGGCTACAGGTTGGTAGAAATTGACTGTCTATGTAAGTAGGTTATAATCTGTGGACTCTGTGGTACTGTGGTTAGTATAGTGAGTGACTAAGTGCCGCACTCAGAGACGTCAATTAAATTTAATGCTTGTTTAGTGACGTGTTGTCTTATTCTATCGCTGTAGTAAAGAAAGTGACAGCATCCACTTTAATCAAGCATTAAATTAAATTGACGTCTCTGAGTGCGCCAGTTAGCAAGAAAGAAAGACTAGAGTGTAATATTTTTTGCAGGACACGTGCAGTCTTAATTTCAAGAATATGCCTGTACAAGCGCCGACGCGCGCGCTCCCGGGACCTGCCGCCTATAGAAGACGGCAATCTCAAGTGCTTTTATGTTTTCTGAGGTGATGTCATCAAGATAATGTTGTGAGTGTTGCGACCAGCAACTTGCATCACTGGCTTACTCGAGCGAAACTAGCTAAATCTGTCAATGGGGAAGAAGTTTAGTAATCCTGACGAGAGTTCTGCGGGAGCCTACACTGTAAAGAAAGCAGAGCCGCCGATTTGAGTGCATCGTATCTGTTGTGGGTGCCAGGCCTTAAAATAGATGAGGGCTACAACTATTTAATGAGTTACGTGAACAAAACAAAGAAAAAGTAAGTGAACATTCATGTATCATAGTTTAAATACAGGTTTACCCAAACATTCTTTGAAACAGGAGTAAGTAATACGAGATAGAAGATCTGAGAATGTAATAGGTTCGGGGTAAAACAAAGGGACGCAGGACAGAAAAAAAATCGACAAAATGGTGTCATAATGACACCTAATTTAAATTATTTTATCTTATAGAACACGTTAAAATAAGCATGTTTTACTTTAAAAAACTATTCTCTAAAATCAAAATTGGCTGAGATACGGGGGCTCAAATGTTGGTTAATTACAAGGTGTCAGGGATGAATTGTCGAATTTTTTTCCAAGTCCTGTGTCCCCTTTTCTTTACCCTAACCTATAACAGTGACAATATATATGGTCACTTTTTATAAACCCGTTTATTATAAAATTCACTGGAAATAATGAAACAAAGAAATGACTATTTCCATAAAGTACAACATTATTAGTATATAATACCAATTATTATAACTATTAAAGCCTTATGTACATGACAGCTAACATACAATATATAAAACATATACAAATCAATGAATCTAACATCAAAAAACATAATGCACATTATAATATAAACAGATAAAAAAATAACCTAACCTAACCTAGTCGGTTCTACCCTGATTCGTCTTGCTCATTGCATTTTCTGGATGGTTAAAAAACACCTCAAAGCCGCTAATGAGTTGTAAGGTATTGTTCAATCTTGGGATACCTTGCCAAATTTCCCTTTTCTGGTAGCCGATTCTTTCAGTACCTATTGAGTATAGCATACAATATTAGATCTTATAACCCTTATACTAAAAGATGCATTATGAACTCTATAATATGTCATGTATAATATATGAACTGAAATTATACAATATGAGCGTTATAGTATAGACAACATTACCTAATTAAAGATAAAAAAGATAAAAAAGATAAAAGATGTTTATTCAGTAAGTAGGCCGCACGGGCACTTTTACACGTCAAAAATCTACCAGCGCTTCGCAAGAGACCACTGCTGAGAAGAAACACCGCAAGAAACTCAACAGTCAGTCGTTTTTTAAATATTGCTTATGATAAATGATATTATACAACGAAAAGAAAAAACTTAACCTAGCATTATATAAAACAATGAATGTAACAAACAATATGAATATAATATCATGCGTAGTTGAGCAGGAAAATGTGTCTAAACTCAAAATTCTAAAAAAAAAAACTCATAAGTAGTAAATATAAAAATAAATAAAAATTATACTTAGACGGGGCAAAACAACACATAAATAGTTTCGATACATTTTCCTACAGAAACCGTTTCCCCTAGACAATACACAATGTTTTACATATTTGTATGATTAAGTTATTATTAAGATATTTAGGTGTTTAATTTAGGCCAAGCATTTTTATCTGTTAGATAGTCTTCGACCCTATAGTAAGCTTTAGACATCAACGACTTTTTCAAATAATTTTTAAGTACTGGAAATGGTAACTTTAAAACTTCGTCAGGTAATTTATTATAGAAATGAATGCATTGACCTACAAATGATTTATATACCTTACGGACACGAAATTTTTTTATAGCTATTTTATTTTTATTTCTTGTATTCAAATTATGTATGTCACAATTCTTAATAAAAGAGTCTTGATTTTTAATGACATAAATAATATTCTCATAAATAAATTGTGATGCTACTGTCAAAATATTAATTTCTTTAAATAGTAATCTTAAGGAATCACGGGAGTTTAGGTTATATATAGAACGAATGGCTCTTTTTATATATGTATCTTCTTCATATATACATATATACACCGTGCCCGGAACGTACTCGAAGGATTTTGACCATCGATTCTAGACCCTTTTTGGAGTATATAATGCGGTATAACATGTAGTCCAATATCACATAATTTCCGAGATTTTTATTATTTAAAAAACAATTCCATAGTTAATTTAATTTGAACTCTGTCACCTTAACTTAAAGCATTATTTACTAAGAAATTGATTAAATTAATTTTGTTGTACGTTGATGATATTGCTACTTACAACATGAATCTTTCTTAGTAAATAAAAAGGGGTATCATTTAACCGATCAGCAAGATATTCTTATTTTGGTGAACAGAAAAATGTATTTGGTCAGCGAACATAGCTAGTTATAAGCAACTTATGGTTAGCAAACATTTATAAATCTGTCTGCAATTAATGATATACTGAACTGCTCTAAATTATTTTGATCAGCAAATTAAATATTTGAGCTGCATTGAGCGACCCACAATTAATCAAATTTTGGTAAGCAATCAGTAGGTAAGCAAAATATTTCATTTTGTCCAGCAAAAAAAAAGGGGGCAAATTTACTGTCGTGCCGGCAACGCACATAATATGCCGGTTAGGGTGTAGCAGAGGGTAACCACTGAAAAAAGACAATGTTTTTGACCAATAATGTAAAAAACATGATATGATGATGATGACGATGACGATGACGATGACGATGACGATGACGATGACGATGACGATGACGATGGCGATAGCGATGGCGATGGTGGCGATGACGATGACGATGGTGATGATGATGGTGGTGATGGTGATGATGATGATGGTGATGACGATGACGATGACGATGATGATGATGACGATGACGATGACGATGAAGATGATGATGATGATGGTGATGGTGATGATGATGATGATGATGATGATGATGATGATGATGATGATGATGATGATGATGATGATGATGATGATGATGATGATGATGATGATAAAAATAACAATGCTTGGGTGCTCGCTTCACGTGGTCTGATTTCGCTCCGCCCACAAAAAAAACACTGCTGATTTTTCAAACTAAATGCAATCCACTTATTTATATAGATAACCATTATTTTAATATGCATACCTCTCAATTAAACTGCTTACAGACAAGTTTTCTCTGCTGACCAACTGTAAAATCTTGCTGCCCAAATAATTATTTTGCAGCTCGACTGTTTATTAGGCAGACCGAAATTGATTAAAATGTTACCCGTTTATAAATTATTTGCTGAACAAAGAGTTGTAGCCCGATTTTTATTTATTGCCACCCAAATCTTTTTATGCTGCCCAAATGAATTAATTGCTGATTTTTTTTGCTGATCAATTTTAATAACGGCTGACCATTTAATTACTTCCCAATTAATTTTGTTGTACGTTGATGATATTGCTACTTACAACATGAATCTTTCTTAGTAAATAAAAAGGGGAGTGACTGACCGATCGGTCAACGCACAGCCTGAACCGCTGGACCTAGGGACTTCAAAATTGAAAGGAATATTTTTTAAGGTACAACGGGGGTGCATTAAGTAGAGGTTTTTAGAAATTCATCCCCTAGGGGTTAAAATAGGGGGTGGAAGTTTGTATGGAACTATGGTACATTTTTATAGTCGGAAACGTGGTAATTGGTTTTTAACACTTTAACGGCCAAGAGCTCTGATTTTCATACAAAATGGACTCGCCTAGCAGGTTGGCGGCAGTTAAAGTGGCTACTGTTTATAAGCAAATAAAAAAAAATACAACTTTCATTGATTTTGGAAACAATGCCCACAAGGCAATAAATGGGGGGTAGAACTTTGTATGGGAGATTAATTATTTTTGAAGTAAGCAACCACCAAGGGTGTCATTTTCTTAGATTACGGTGACGCAGATTTCAAAAATGAAAACGAATTTGAAATTCAAAATGGCGGCCTTGATATTTTTTTAAAGTCGTCATGGGTATCATTTTCTTAGATTTTGGGGACGCAGATTTTGAAAATAACATCAAATTTGGAATTCAAGATGGCGGCAATGACTTTTTTTGAAAAAGTGGACATGGGTGTCATTTTCTTAGATTTTGGGGACGCAGATTTCGAAAATGATGTCAATTATAGGTAGAAATTCAAAACGGCGGCCATGATGTTTTTTTCTAAATTTTACATAGGTATCATTGCCATCGCCATCGTAATCGCCATTGCCATCGTCATCGCCATCGTCATCGTCATCGTCATCATTATCATCATCATATCATGTCTTTTACACTTTTGGTCAAAAACATTCAAAGTATTTTTTCAGTGGTTACCCTCTGCTACACCCTAACCGGCATATCGTGTGCGTTGCCGGCACGGCAGTAAATTTGCCCCCTTTTTTTTGCTGACAAAATGAAATATTTTGCTTACCTACTGATTGCTTACCAAAATTTGATTAATTGTGGGTCGCTCAATGCAGCTCAAATATTTAATTTGCTGACCAAAATAATTTAGAGCAGTTCAGTATATCATTAATTGTAGACAGATTTATAAATGTTTGCTAACCATAAGTTGCTTACCAACTAGCTATTTTCGCTGACCAAATACATTTTTCTTTTCACCAAAATAAGAATATCTTGCGGATTTAGTTGTTTAACATTATTTCATAAAAACATGAATGAGAACTTGTGTAACCAGTAACATTAGGGTAAGTTTTATTGATAAAAATACCTATACTTAAACCAAAATGCAATAATCACAGCGAATGTGAGCCCATTAAGGTAAAGATTTTGGTCTTGAATTAGATTTTCGAGTATAGTATTAGTATTATTTAGTGAACATTTTATGAAAACGAGATGATAGTCATATTAAAGTAACAGACCCAAATGTATTTCTACCCCGATTCTTTGCGGTACTTGTTTGCCCTACCCCTAGATTGTAAATAGAAGCCTGGAGGTGCGAAGGTAGAGCAGCCCCTGCCTGCTGTAACACAATCAGGCACTCCTAAAGTGCTTGATGGGTTACGCTAGGGCAGAGGGACTGGTCTTACCAAAGGTCCGGAGCAGTTGCTAACCACTTTCTGCCCCGAAGCCTGACTGCTGAGGTCGAAGGTTTGCGTAGGAAGTCTTGAGGCCAGAAAACTAGCGAGGGTCTTATGTGTAAGCAGCAGAAAGGCCGACGAAGCAAGCCTTCGGGTGAAGTCACGGGATGACTGGAACAGGATCAGGAACAGGAAGTGGTATGGGTTAGAAATAGCAAGAGCCCAGGGCAGTATTATTTATTAAAAGTCTTCAATTAATTTTAACTATAAAATAAGGCACCTGGAAACAATACAAAAGGGGAAACTTAGAAAATATATATTATATATAAAATTAGGAATAGATGAAGGGATGGTCTTAGATATAAAAGGTATAAACTTACAATTAGTGTTATAAACAGGGTTAACAGGGTTATTTAGATGAAGGGTTATACTTTATATGATTCACTTCACAGTTTTATAGTACACTAGACGTGCCCGCGGCTCCACCCGCGTGAATGAATTATATGAACGTATTTGTCACAATTGTATTATGTTCATGAGCCCTGATTAGCAATAAAATGACATATTTTCAGATGATATAATTGTTTATATACATGTATTAAAATGTCAACACTCAATCATAGCTTAAATTTACACATGAAACTCAGTAATTATTTTTTTTTGCAGTTTCTGGGTAGAAATATTCATATTGCAATGGCAAACTTCAGATCTCGATAACATTTGGTATCCGTTTTGATACAATATTATCGTTTAAAGATGTGCGTATATTATTAATTAATTATTATAACTAAAATACGTAAATTCGAAAAAAAAAACCCCAACCTAGTTGTGTTGGCTATTTTTAAGGCGTATTACATTATCCTGACTGTAGCAGCCTAACTGGAGAAGGGGCGTTAAACCATCTCACTAATTAGAGTGAAACAATTATAATCCTTTTTAAAAACAAAAACAACATATATAACAATATTAATGTTTATTTCGATATGTAACAAACATCTAAGAATCAAAGTAGTATAGGCGACAAAATTAACGGAACCCCTACGTTTATGTAATTGTATAGTGTCTGTGTACAGAAAATGGAGACTATATTTGAATTTGGACGTATCTTCTCTTAATTATCTACACCACTACAAATACTTTCGTAATTTTTTCCACCTTCAGTAACATAATTATATTTTTAATTATTAAAAGCGGATTGGTGCCATCTGGACCGTCATACTGACATTGACAAAGGTTTTTGTGACAGTGACATTTCTTGGTAGGTTTGATGAGCATTTTTCAAATTGCCACTTTTAGTGACATCTCCAGAAAAAAAAAATGGCAGGTATATAGGAAGGTAGAGAACATCAAACTATGCAATAATTAAATACTATTCTAATGTGTCCGAAAATATTTTGTCTGGAGAGTTCATTTTGTGTTACCGATACTCAAACGTTTTTAGTATCCACTTCCCGCAACCTTGGCAATGTTTGCCAAACCCCTGACTCTCGATTCGATCTAAACAATAATAAAACTCAATTAAAATGTATCAATCAAAATACAAATTAAGAATAATATTGATTGTTGTTATACTTACAATTCTAGGCATCACAGCGAACTATGTTTTTTTTTTATATTTTTTGGCCTGGTTGCGGGACCTTTAAGCCACGTCTTTATTGGGTAATACCTATTAAATTTTACTTCACAGTTTTTGTCACTTTATTTTCTTAAATAGATTTCACCGTGTTTTTTTGTTGTGAATTTGTAATAGGTTTATGAGTATTAATGTCTTTCAAAACGATGCGTTCACAGAGAAGAGAACGTAACTCTCGTCGGACTGCCAAAGCTATAAAACCTGTCCCAGACGAACCAATTTAACCTGCATGCAGTCCTTCCATAGCAAATCGGAACTTATAGCTCCGTATTGCACTTGTGAGAAAAAGACGGAGCACTCCTTTAATTCATTTTTTAGGCCAGCCGCATACATACGTTTTCCGTATACGTTTTCGTGTATACGGAAAACGTATGTATGCGGCCGGCCTTAAAGGGTTTAAGGTATTATTACTTAGTGACCAAAACCGTCTACTTAAACGTAAGGTATTAAGCGAGACCCTGTGGCGAGACCGAACCGAACGTTTCCGAACATTTCCGAACAATGGCCGACGGTTCAAATTGTCAATGTTATCGAGATTTCATATCGTGATTGTAGAAAAAATACGCAGCGTCGGTAAATTTTATGCTCTTGTTCTATTCTCATGTCTAGAGAATAGATTTCAATAGTTTATTCTTAGGTAACGTGCTTCTTCCTTCGTTTTTTATCCCGTTCTGGTTTCTCAATTTTATATAATAGATTGTGCATCAAGAGCGGTAAGAAGGGGATTGTTAACGAGAGACTATTATTAGCCCGACGCCGTAGGCGGAGGGCTTTTAATGACTCGAGTTGGTAATCCCCTTACTGCCCGTGATACACACAATGTTTTTCATCACGAGAAAGTAAAGTAACAAACTCTTTTAGCGAGTCGAGTTAATTTGTTTAATTGTTGTTTTTTTACAATTAAACAAATTAACTCGACTCGCTCCCGCGCTGACGCAGCTTGAAAAGCCAGCGCCTCGTTCGCCGCGTGCCGCCCCGCGCGCCGCCGCCCCGCGACCCGCGCGCCCCCCGCGCGAGTCTAGCCCCCCCGGCCCCGCCACCCTGCCGGTTCCTCGCAGCTACGCTGACGCAGCCGGCAAGGCCGCTGAACTTCGGCGGCCTATTGCGCCTGTTAAGGCGTCGAAGAAGAGAGCTCCAGCTTCTATGAAGGAGCTCCCTCGTACCGGTGTGGATAAGGAGGGATTCACATTGGTGCAGCACAGCAAACCACGTAGGAAGCCTCATAAGACTCGGTGTGGTACTGCAGTAACGGATCCGAATTCCGAGCTGCGGGCGGCTATACCGAACACGGCGCTCTACGTGTCTCGCCTGCACCACTCTGCAACGGTAGACGACGTGGTGGAGTACGTCCGTCAGAAGGTTGGATGTAGTCTGACGGTGTTCCAGCTACGCTCGCTTCGCTACGTGCACTTCAGTTCGTTTGTAGTGCGCGTGCCGCGGTTTATGCTGGGGACCGTCGAGTGTCCTGACTTTTGGCCGAAAGGTGTCGTGTTCCGGCGGTTTCGGGGCAACCTACCGGCAGCGACCAAGATGCCAATTTTGGCAGAACAGGACCACACTGCTCTGTCACCTCGGTGTTAGTTTTAAGTTTTTATATTGATATGTATGTTAGTCTATAAGGTATTTGTAAATATGGGCCTTGTTGCCTGAAATAAAATTTATTATTATTATTATTATTATATTATTAAAAGAGTTTGTTAACTATTTTCATCAATATAGTCTTCAACAGATAATGCTTAGAACTGTTAAACTTATAATTATTATACTTATACTATACTGCCAGATAGTATTGATTTTCAAAATGAAATTTGTTTAATTATACAGTAAAATTGGTTTGTAGCCAAGTTTCGTATATAGGATATAAACCTTGGCTGAATTTACACCTCCTTAGTCTGAAATGATGTACGAGTGGATTCTATATTTTCAAACTAAACTCATAACTCCCTAGGTAGTTATAAAAAACCATAACTCATAACTCACTAGGGAGTTATAAAAATACATAACTCCCGCGGGAGCTAAATCGGCTATAACTGTTATAGACGTCTGCGTGTTATAACACCCTTTCCGAGCAAGTGTGATGAAAAAATAATTATATTATATTGACTTGAATTATAATAGTTATTTATGTGACTGGTGCATAATGAGAGGCATTATACACGAGTGTGGTTTTATGAAACGAGCCGTAAGGCGAGTTTCATAATAAGATCATACGAGTGTTTTAATGCCTAATTATGCGTACAGTCGCATACATAACTTTATCTACATACATATCATAAGTTTTCTACAATATGTGAGAAACCTGTATCCGTCGTTACCCTGCATCTTAATGTTCACATTAAAGTGCAGGTCACTTATACTGTAAAGTGAACATTAAGATTCAACTACAGCGATAACCGATACTTTATTGACATGTTATACTGTAATGTTAACATTACAGTGCAACCACAGATACAGGTAACATAATGTAGGGCATTTGCTTATCGCTTCTGAACATATTATATTGAAATTATGATATGGATGTAGGTAAAAATGTATTATGATTGGAACTTGTTCATAGTTTGGAAGCATGTGAGCGACTGAACTTGTCGTCATGCGCAGGCGATCGTAAAATTAAGAATGAACTCAAATTTAGAATTAAAAATAGAAATAGCCAGATAGAAAATGCCATCCAGAACGATTTTAGTTGAACAAGGTGTAACATATAGGCGAATACACCTCGTTACAAGCCCACCCCCTTCCTCCCCCTTATGACTAATCACATGTAAAAGTAATTGTTTTTCTTCTTGTTTCAGTTAGCAGCCATCACAGACTTTTTATGGCCTCCGTCACAAACATTCACGACGCAAGAGCAGTCTTTGCCGTCTTGCTCCAAAGTGTCTAGTTCCAAATACAGGTACAAGAACCATTATAAAGAAAAAAAGAAAATTCAAAGGAAATTCAAGAAAAAATCGATGGGAACCGCTGATCAGTGTTTATATACATAACCGAACTTATTATGTTAGTGTTCTATTTTATATAGTAAAATGTTAAAAAGTTATACAGTTGTTTAATTTATCTCTGTCTTTAGTGTACTGGTATTGGTAATTGAATTAAATAAAAATACAATAAAATGTTTATTGTATACTATAAATATTCTGTTTTATTAACATATACCTATGCATTGACGCCCTCCCACACTATTAATATCATAAAAACTAATTTCATTATTCATTCATTCATATTCATATTCAATTTCATTGTTGCTTAAATAGAAAAGAGACACAAATCAAAATGTGTTTGTTGCATTTAAATTCGGAATGCTATTTATTTTAAGTTTGAAATCAAATTATGTTTATTTTTGATTTGTGGCGCTTCTGTATACAGGGTGGAAAGTTGAGAAGGGGCAGTAGGTAAGGGCAGCTACTAGATCCCTTGCTGCTACGCGAAAATGCTTTTAGGAGACATTAATTTAAGTACTAACTTTTTAAGAAATGAAAATCAACATTCACAGATTTTTGATAAAATGTAATAGTCAGCGAGAAAATCGACAGATTTGAGTAATTTTTTTTTTAATGCCAATCGATCCCATTTCTATCAAGTATTAAAACACTCTTAAAACACTCACTACTCGGCCTAGGTTGGATGTTGCTTAATAAATAATAAAGTAAGAGACTAAGACTTTATAGGGAAAATATTCTTGTTAATGATGATTTATTATATAAAGGTATATGTAAAAATTAACAATTCTTTAAAACTTTAGGATGGGAAATGGAAAAGACAATATGTTATTTATTATTATTTTAAGAATGTTTTATCCTACCCAAGTATTCATAGTCACAACCAGTAACTTTGAATACTTGGGTAGGATAAAACATTCTTAAAATACAATAGGTACCTTACCATTTAAGTAATTGTGATTGGTGAATTAAATCCAAGATAAGGGAGAATGATATTTATATAACAATTGGGTAAGTAAAGTTTTTTGAAGGGGTGTATATATTTTTTTTCTGATAGTGTTTGGTCTATAAACCAATAATCTACAGTTATTTTATTTTTAAACATTATAGTTCTTCTAAAATATTTTTTTTTAAGTCCGTTATGACAGTTCTCTGAGCGTTACGGAACTATACGCGTAACCTTAGCCTAAATGAAAATTTAAAAAAAAAGCCGTATTATGACAGTACTTTGTCTGTCTGTTGTCAAAATTGTCAAACGAATAAAATAAATAATGGTTTCGCTTTCGTTTGTTTATCTCCGTGTTATTTACCAATTGTTTCCTTGAATTTTACGATGACTTCTGCTCAGACCCTTGGATTTGGATATTACCGCATTTCTCGACAACCACCGCAACGATTTTTTGGACTTGAATTGGATCTACTCTTGACGGCGTATTTTGGCTGACGATTCTTACTATCCCTGACGACCTCTGCATTAGTTTTTGGACTACGATACAAGTTGTTTGCATCATCTTCATTCTTATCCCGTCAAGTGTCCGGCCCTTGATTTACAGAAGTACACGAAATGTCCAGCTAATTTTCGAGATATTTTTATTTTCTGTTAGAGTTTAGAAAAAGGTGAATTGTTTACGATTGGTATAATTATATTTTATGATTTATATATCAATGGAAAGATAAAAGAACAGGCAATGCAAATGCAATGGAATAAAGATTATACACTTACATTTTACTGATGAAAATAAATTATTTAATTAATAAAGTATATTATTATTAGGTTTTGATATTTTTTTCATCCGATCGGTTTATTCTTTGACACACCGCACTTAATAAATTGCCACATTTCACTTTTCTATTGTTAAATTATCACCATTATAAGTTTACGCGCCGAATTCATCAATTTATTTATCACTACACACATAAAGAACATCACAAAAAATATTTGTTTACGGAGCGGCACAGGCGGCGGCCATTGCGGACGAGCACGTCTTATTGGGCAATAATTTCGTTTTTATTATTTTTTCGCTTGTTCAGATGCTTGGTTTTTGGGAAAAAAAACCAGTATGATGCCAAATAAGTGACAAATCAATAGGATTATTTTTTTACACTAGCAGGGTCTTCGTTTATGAAATTTAAATTCTCCAATTACAGCGCCGTCCTGCGCACAACTGTTGTGCCTAGGACATGACCGGCCAAAATTTTCGACGCACAACTGTTGTGCGCAGTACACCTGACGGGTTATATAATGGATACATCAAATATAAGTCCTGCAAACGCTGCTTATGATAGAGTATATTACAAGGATGAAGTAAGATGTTTCGTACAGTCGTGTAAAAAATTTAGAAGAGACCATCCCAATGCCACTTATTCTTGTCCATACCAAAAGCTCTAAAAGCCTAATAAGTGCCTAACCATGAAAAGGAATTGACCAAAACGACTCTTGTATGTCTGTGAAGAGCATATCAATGTGATTCAGCAAGTCAGTATGAATTTCAAAAAGTACATAAGGCAGCCAGGATATAATCCATAGTAAGCACAGCTAATATTAAAGCAGTATCTTGAACCAAATTTTCTTTCATCGAGTGGCTTTGCGACACCAACAATGTTTGAGCCCTCGAGCCCTTCAACCTCAACATCATCAAGCAACAAGGAATATGTGTCTGCAAACACAGACATTTTTCTGGACAGCAGCACATAATGAGCCTTATAAAAGAAAAACCCAATATGTATATTGAAGTGCCGAAACAGTATTATTGGGTTATAGAATTTTTGGCAAAGCAACTATGTTTACAATAAAACAAAATGATACTCTACAAAGAAGACCATTTTAACTTGAGCAAAGTCACCGTTCAAAAAATATTAAGAGTATACCGCATCTGTAAAAATACTTGAAAAATATTATTTTTTAACTGCCAGAACCAATAGAAATATAAAAGACGTTACCTCCAGTACTCTAACGAATAAAATAATGGTTTCGCTTTCGTTTCCTTGAATTTTACGACTTCTGCTCAGACCCTTGGATTTGGATATTACCGCATTTCTCGACAACCACCGCAACGCTTTTTTGGACTTGAATTGGACCTACTCTTGACGGCGTATTTTGGCTGACGATTCTTACTATCCCTGACGACCTCTGCATTAGTTTTTGGACTACGATACGAGTTGTTTATTTGTTTATTTATTTATTTTATTTATTATAAAAAATACAATTATAGGCTTACAGTTGGGACCAAAGCACCTACAATGTTAATTTTAATTAAGATTACCTTACATACTATATGGCAAATGAATTACAAAAATAGCATATTTTAAGTAACAATGATTGCCAGCTATCGGCGAATACATCATCATCTTCATCCTTATATAATGGATACATCAAATAAAAGTCCTGCAAACGCTGCTTATGATAGAGCATATTACAAGGATGAAGTAAGATGTTTCGTACCGTCGTGTAAAAAACTTAGAAGAGACCATCCCAATGCCACTTATTCTTGTCCATACCAAAAGCTCTAAAAGCCTAATAAGTGCCTAACCATGGAAAGGAATTGCCCAAAACGACTCTTGTTTGTCTGTGAAGAGCATATCAATGTGATTCAGCAAGTCAGTACGGATTTCAAAAAGTAAATAAGGCAGTCAGGATAAAATCCATAGTAAGCACAGCTAATATTAAAGCAGTATCTTTAACCAAATTTTCTTTCATCAAGCGGCTTTGCGACACCAACTATGTTTGAGCCCTCAAGCCCTTGAACCTCAACATCATCAAGCAACAAGGAAAATGTTTCTGTAAAGCACAGACATTTTTCTGGACGGCAGCACATAATGAGCCTTATAAAAGAAAAACCCAATATGTATATCGAAGTGCCGAAACAGTATTATTGGGTTATAGACTTTTTGGCAAAGCAACTATGTTTAAAATAAAACAAAATGATACTCTACAAAGAAGACCATTTTAACTTGAGCAAAGTCACCGTTCAAAAAATATTAAGAGTATGCCGCATCTGGAAAAATACATGAAAAATATTATTTTTAACTGCCAGAGCCAATAGACATAAAAAAGATGTTACCTCCAGAATTTCAGGCCAGTATATGCAAACGTCCAATGTATTATCGATCGTTTCGAAATTCAAATAGAGAAGCCTTCAGACCCTGTAACTCAAGCCAGGACATGGTCACAATACAAGTACTGTAACACGTTAAAATATCTTATAGCTTGCTGCCCAAACGGTTTTAGCTGTTTTATTTCAAAAGGCTATGGAGTAAGGATATCAGACAAAGCCATTACAGAATGTAGTGGCTTTGTTGATATTGTTCCCCCAGGGGCTGTGGTATTAGCCGATCGAGGCTTCAAAGGGATAGAGATTCTTCTTAAAGACAAACGTGTAAAACTCCTTCGCCCTCCGAGTGTATCATCAACTGAAACGCCAACAAAAAAAGAAGTCATTCAAAGCAAAATCATCACAAGTCTAAGGATACATGTGGAGCGCGTGATACGGAGGGTGAGGGAGTTTACTTTCCTGAAACCTAACTCAGTAATTAATCACAGTTATATAAGATACATTGATGAGAGTTTGACCATTGCCTGTGCTCTAGCAAATTTATAGGGTAATATAATAAAAATACAGTTAACATTTAAAAACTTCGTTTTATTTTATTAAAGCACTTCATAATATTAACACTTCTGACTTCGATTAAAATGGGTTCACTAATAAGGGCCTGTTGTTTGATCAGTAGTTAAACTAACTAATTGTTAAAAATCATGAATAATGGTTAAATCTCAAGGAAATGTGTCAAATTTTCGATTCTTTTTTCGAATTTTAACAATTAGTTGAGTTAACTACTGATCAAACAACAGGGCCTGGGCCGCTTGCTAGAAGCAAAAGGATAACCTGGTACTAGATTTCAATCGAAATAATAGAAATAATTATAGTTCCATACTTACTTTGACTTAAACTAGATATTTCCTGCTGGAACAAGTGGCCCTAAGTTAAGAAAGAAAGCAGTAGTATAGCTTTTTCAAACCACACACGACACGGCGCCCTACGCCACTTAAAGGTTCGACCCCACCGCTGCTTAAAATACGGCTACGGTACGGAATCGCAGTGACGCATCGTATCCGTACCGTTTTTATCGCATGCCCTCCACACCGCTGCTTTAAAATACGGTGTCGTTGTGTAAACCACCGTCATGTTAATATTAGGTAAATTTCTGGAATCAGCTTGCACGAACTCGTTTGACGCAATCATTATTATCGCCTGGTGTCAGGGCAAAAAAAGTGTTATCCAAAGGCAGAGCAGGGACCCAATTCTCGTGACTTCGAGATGATTTTTCATGCGAGATATGTCGAAAAAACGTATGCAGTTGACAGTTGATCTCGCATGAAAAATCATCTCGAAGTCACGAGAATTGGGTCCCAGGGGTCGTCAGGGATAGTAAGAATCGTCAGCCAAAATACGCGCGGGAGTCGTCGTCAAGAGTAGATCCAATCCAAGTCCAAAAAAGCGTTGCGGTGGTCGTCGAGAAATGCAATAATATCCAAATTCAAGAGTCTGAGCAGAAGTCGTCGTAAAATTCAAGGAAACAATTGGTAAATAAAACGGAGGTAAACAAACGAAAGCCAAACCATTATTAGTTTGTCAATTTTGACAACAGACAAAGTACTGTCATAATACGTCTTTTTTTTAAATTATCATTTAGGCTAAGGTAACGTTCCGTAACGCTCAGAGAACTGTCATAACGCACTTGAAAAAAAATATTTAAGAAGAACTATAATGATTAAAAATAAAATAACTGTAGATTATTGGTTTATAGACCAAACACTATCAGAAAAAAATATAATATACACCCCTTCAAAAAACTTTACTTACCCAATTCAATGAACTTAGGTACTATTACAAAAATATTTTCATAAAATATTTAGCAGAAGCAATTTTTTAAGTTGTTTAAAAAAACCTCAGAAATCTATGTTACCTGTTAGACTGTCATGTTAAAAATGTTTTTATACCAGACCTATCAGAGATTTAAACTCAGTAAGTATGTTCAGGGATATTATTAGTAAGAGGATTTCGTCTTAGGCAATCATAGAAGATAAATATCTTCTACCGATCTCTCATCAAAACCACATTCGCAGTTGTCCTTAATCCGTATATTCACCAATTCCACCCCCGTTCACGTATAATAAACTTCAAGGATACAATATAAATACAATTCCAAGGATAATAAACTTGTCCGCCAAACTCCAGCTATTCTGCACGTCACTCGAGACTTGAATTCGGAGTTCGAGTATAGGATACAGAACCCTCCTACTTCTGCTTGCTTCTGCCCGATGGCTCAATTTTGCCAAGTAAAAGTAGCTATGGTATACAGAACGTCACTGGACTGCGTCGGAGTCCGACGGTCGGACCCAGATTTAAGTGCCGTAGTACTTCATGGAGAGCATATGGGATCTTTAATTTGGCGCGCCGCGTCTCCGTCTCGCATGAAATGTAATGTTAACAAAACAAACAAATCGTAAAACCGAACTCATAACACAAAAAACTTCACTACTGTCAAGACATAACAGACTATGTGATCTGGCAATTTTTGCAATATACCTATACCTACCTATAACAAACAAAATGAAGTATAATACAAATGCATAAGCTTAATTATTTTTAAGTATAATATGTATCCTTTTACTTAGTTAATTATATAAATTGGTATGAAAAAATATAAACAATTTATTTTATACCATTCCGACATCAAGCAATTGTGAACCAGCTTTAAGAAATTCAATAAACTTCTCTGTATTACCTGTGTTATCTGTGGCTTTATCACGTTCGCAACGCGTTTGCCTTACCTGACGTTAGTAGAGAATTGCGTGATAAAGTTGAGGTGATCGAGCAGACGGACGTATAAGGCTGCCTAATTGAGAATACACGCGCTAAATGTGTTTTGTTCGCTTTGACGGGACTACTTAAATTCGACGCTTGAACATTCACTCCTGCGTTCGCTCACCGTTGCTCTTGAAAGAATCACTACCCTGGGTATTGATTCTCTCAAAAGCAAAGGTGAGCGAATGCAGGAGTGAAGTCCAAGCGAGTTTAAGTAGTCCCGTCAGAGCGAGCAAAACACATATTAGCGCGTGCATTCTCAATTAGGCAGCCTTATACGTTCGAGAAGCCATGCTGCCAAATTGAATACACGCGCTGAAATGTGTTTTGTTCGCTTTGACGGGACTACTTAAACTCTCCGCTTGGACATCACTCCTGAGACTCTACTATTAAATACGTAATTCGAACTTCGTCTATTGCTATCCCTTTTGCTCTCGACGCGTCACTGATTCGCAAGAAAGTGATGGGGCGATCCGAAGTTCGAATTACTGATTTCAAAGTAGAGCCTCTGCGTTCGCTCACCTTTGCTTTTGAAAGAATCACTACCCTGATGCAAACGGTGCTCACATTTCTCTTTCTATCGACACTAATCCCCTTACTAATAAAAGTTGAGTAACGGTGGTATAGCTATACAATGTTTTGTCCTTATCTGTCATTGTGACATTTGGATTTGACAGATAAGGACAAAACATTGTATAGCTATACCACCGTTGCCCAAAGTTTATTAGTAAAGGGGTAATATTATTAGACTAATAATATTTGAGAAACGGGCCCCTGCAATACTGCCGATTATCTGAGCCGTTTAGACTACCGCTGTTACTCAACGTTTATTAGTAAGGGGATTAGTGTTTTGTCTCAATTCGTAGTTTCAATTACGAAACAAAACAGTAATATATTAAATGGGCCCCAGGAGATATCTACTTATGTACTTACTCAATGGTAGTAGACGGGTGCCAACCTCTTAACTTAACTACAGTCTCACAAATTCAGTCACCTAATACTAATACATTGGTCAAGGACAGTGGATAATGACTGGGACAGTACAGTACCTTGTGTAAACCGGTCGACGGTAGCGATTATTAAGACGATTTTTGTTATTCAATCATTTCTAGTGGATGCTAGCGGCAGTAATGGAAAATTCCACGCGCCCCGCCCGCCACCACTGCCAGCTTGCGAACAACATCCCTCCCGCTCGCACCCTAACAATTTGGCGATAGGGCCTAGAAACTAGTCTAAGGCCCGTATTAATAAACTCGTCTCAGCTGAGACGCCCGTCACAAGATGCGTCACAAGACTGAGCTCTAATTAATTGTTGTATTTCCAGTTATTTAGAGAAAACTGGGAGAGATAAATAAAAGCACATGTTGTTTTTAGAAACGAGATTTTGTATTACGTCATTGACAGTTCTTCCCCACAGATTCGTCACCCCACAAATAAAGCCAACATTATAACACTTTTCCCTTCTTTAACAAAATTGGTATTCTAATTTGTACATTTAATATTAAACATACGCGTTCACAAATCTAATCTGTCTACTTTCTTTCTCATCCTAGTACTCCTTCTTAAATTACTATCATTATTACTGCTGCTTCGTACAGTAGTGTCATTTACCACACCCTTTTCCACATTTCCAGTGTTATTATCACAATTTTTTCCTTCAACATAATCATTATCATTATTAGTTAATACAACACTTTTATCAATAGAGCTATCATTTATAGATTCACAATCGCTTTTAGCTTCGATTGGAGAACTTGCTGTGTATTGATTGTTAATTAAATTATCTCTAAACCTCTCTTGACACAGCAACCTCTCCTCGAAAACTGGAAATTCCTCAAAGGAATGCTCTAGCTGCTGTGGTATCTCATTACCAACACGCCGCAACTGATTTATATGTCTGCGCCATTTCTCACCCGAATCCAATTTAATTTCGTAATGAAATTCCCCTAATTTTGTAACAATATGTCCTAATTTCCACTTTTTATTACCCATATAATTTCTAGCAATAACTCTATTTCCCACATTAAGTCCTCTTGTGTTATTGCATCTTCCTGAATATTCATGTTTGTTAACTATTGGCATCATTAACGAAAATTTAGACCTGATAGGGTATGACAATATTAATTCAGCAGGGGATCTATTAGTTGTCGAATGTGGTGTGATCCTGTATTGTTGCAACAAAATTTTCAGATTTTCATGAACATTACTCCTGTTAGTTGTAAGAGACTTATTAGTGAGTACTTTATTGTACTTTCGGTGTCAATTTTGTTTAATGTATAAATTTCTGGCCATTTGGAAAATGCGTCCACGAAAATAAAGAAGTATGTACCTAAAAATTTTCCTGCAAAGTCAATATGTACCCTTTCAAAAACTTCACTTGGGTACTCCCAATGATGTTTAGGTACTTCATGAGGGTTGCATTTCTGTTCACTACACTGTAAGCAATTATTAACTATTTTTTTTATATCCGTATCTATGTTAGGCCACCAACAAAAACTTCGACCTAACATTATCATTTTAGTCATTCCAAAATGGGCTTCATGTAAATCTTCCTAATAAGACACGTTGGATATTCGCAACAGACTAACTTTATTAAAAAAAAACATGTAACCATAGTGACAATACTATGACGATAGATGGCGTAACTGGTACACACTTAGATACTAATTACTTTTGATAAAACCATACTAACACCCCCACTTATCAAAATAAGCTAAACACTACATAATAATTAAATAGGAACAATACCAAGCATATTCATAAACTTGTTATGTTTTACATAGCACAGACCTTTAGTCAGCAGATCAGCAGGCATTTCCTCGGTAGGAATGTATTTAATTTTAACACACTTTTCTTTGACAACATCTCTGATATAGTGATGGCGTACATCTATGTGCTTAGATCTGTTATGACTCTGGTGACTAGATGCCAATTTCAATGCACTTTGGTTATCACAATGTAAATTAATTACATACCAATTCCCAGTAATTTCATGCATTAAATTTCTTAAATAAACAGCCTCTCTTGAAGCTTCAGACAGGGCAGTGTACTCTGACTCGGTACTGGACAGACTAACTGACTTCTGTTTTCTGCTTTGCCAGGAAATAGCTGACCCCGACATCGTAAAACAAAATCCAGTATAGGATTTCCTGTCCAAAGCGTCAGATGCCCAATCACTATCTACAAAACCTTGTAAATCCATGTTATTACTGGTATATTTTAGACAATAGTTTTTAGTACATTGTAAGTACCTCAATATTCGTTTTGCATAATTATAACAGTTTATACTGTAACAATTGTTAAATTGGCTAAGATAACTTACAGCATAGGCAATGTCTGGCCTTGTTAATACTGCTAAATACATTAAACTGCCAATGAGTTTTTGATAAGGCACATCAGGTAAACCTTCTGTAGATTTTTCTACATTCAACTTTGGTTCAATGGGAGTACTTTGCAATTTACAATCAGACATCTGAAACTTAGAAACTAACTGTTCAATATATTGTCCTTGATCGACAATAATTACATTTTTATTTTTATTTACATTTATTCTCATGCCAAGATACTGTCTTACAGGGCCTAGATCCTTCAACTTGAACTCTGAACCCAAAACATTTTTCAATTTTACAGTTTCCGTCTCATTGTTTGAAAAAATCAAAAAATCATCTACATACAGTCCAATAATTATCTTAACATTACCATTAGATTTTGCAAACAAACATGGTTCATATTGACTGTTTTTAAAACTTAATTTATAAAGACAATCTTTTACTCTTTCATACCAAGCTAGTGATGATTGCTTTAAACCATAAATAGCCCGTTTTAATTTCAACACATTTCCCCCACTTTTGTTTGCGAAACCTTCTGGTATTGACATGTATATATTTTCTTTTAAAACACCATTAAGAAATGCAGTTGTTACATCTAGATGTGTTATGCTCATTCCCATTTTAACACTAAGAGCAAACAATAATCTGAGAGTGGAATGACGAATCACAGGTGCAAAAGTTTCTGTATAATCAATACCTGGCTTTTGTGTAAAGCCTTTTGCCACAAGCCTAGCCCTGTAACGCACATTATTATCCACATCAAACTTTTTATTAAACACCCACCGACACTTCACTACTGACACATCTCCTGGATGTTTAACTAACTCCCATGCGTCATTGTCTTGAAATGACTGTAATTCATCAGCCATGGCGCGCCTCCACTGTTCCTGCTCTGATCCCTCGAGAGCCTCTGAGAAAGAGATCTCTTCAGTTGCTGGAATAGTACTGGATACACACATGTTGCTGAAACCATACCGCTCTGGCTGTTTTCTCAATCGCTTGGCTCTCACATATGGCTCTGATTCTGGAACTGACGTTTCTTGTACTAATTGCTTTAGCACCTCACTTGACGGAGCTTCAATAGATGTGTCATTGCCATCAGTGTATACTGAAGTATCTGAAGAGTTGTCAGCATAATCCTCTTCATCTGGATCATTGACATGGGTTTCCCCCACTGAATCTTCGCTCTCCTTCTCCACACTGTCCTGTGGCATCTCAACACTGCCCTGTGGTGTCTCCTCATCTGGAACCCAGATTGCCTCTGCATTGGTTTCACTGCCAGCTGTCTCATCTTCCATCACAATGACATCTCTGCTGGTGATGATAGTCTTCTTGGAGGGGTTATATAACCTGTACCCCTTCACATCCTCTCCATATCCAACTAAGATGTGCTGTGTGGCTTTTTTATCCCACTTCAACCGTTTCTCCTTGGGGACATGAGCCATGACTTTGCTTCCAAATAATCGAATGTGACCTAGGTCAGGTTTTGACCCGTGCCACAGTTCATATGGAGTCTTTGGTACTCCTGACACAATGGACCTGTTTTTTAAATAAACAGCTGTATTGGCCGCTTCAGCCCAAAATCTCTTGTCCAACTTTGCATCATATAAAAGACATTTACCCTTTTCAACCACCGTACGATTGGCCCTCTCACAGACACCATTCTGTTCAGGCGTGTAGGTATTTGTTCTTTGATGTATTATACCTGATTGTTTTAAATAGTTTTCAAATTCTTGACTACAGAATTCTAATCCATTGTCAGTGTGAAAGATTTTTATTTTCTTTCCTTGTTGATTTTCAATCATTGATTTAAACTCTTTAAATCTATTAAAAACATCATTCTTTTTCTTAAGAAAATAGATGAAAGTCATCCGACTATAATCATCCACGAACAACAAAAAATATCTACTGCCATTTAGGGAATTGACTTCCATAGGTCCACATAAATCACTATGTATTCGTTGACATGTTTCTGTGCTTCTTTCACCCACATGAGTGAAAGGCAACCTCATTTGCTTTCCTTCACAACATGTTGTACATTTTGATTTTGTGACATCAAAAGAACCTTCATATGTCAACCCATCCACAATGCCATTTTTCATTTTGTTCATATCTTGACAGTTGATGTGAGCTAGCCTTCTGTGCCATAGTCTTCCTGTAACTGCAGGAGCTGCCAACAAACTATCTGGCATCTGCAACCTCAACTTGTACACGCCATCAGTTAAATCCGCTATCGCAACTAAAGCATCATTCTTGTCATAAATATAACAATGCTTTTCTTCAAATACAACATTGTTGCCATTCTTGAGAAGTTGGCTAACTGATAACAAGTTGGTTGTCAAACTAGGCACGCATAGTACATCCTTTACAGTTATGTGACATTTTAAATCCGAAATAATGTTTAAATCACCAGAACAAACAACTGACACTTTTGATTCGTTAGCAACGACGATTTCAGGTAAACATTGCGTTAAGTTTGGGTTCTTAATCCAGTCTTTGTTTACGGTCATATGCGCACTCGCACCACTGTCAACGTACCATTCTGTCTTGTTAAACTTTCCGTTAATAAAAACAACGTTAAATACGCATTTGCTCGCGTTTTTCTTTAACAATGGGCACTGATTTCGATAATGTCCACTACTTTTACATTTATAACAAATTACTTCTTTTTCTTTTGTTGTTGCATCTGTCAATGTCGCTGTCTTCTTATACGACGACGTCATTGGACCGCCATTTTTCTTTGGCTTAGTGTTGCCAGAGTAATATCTATTTCTCGCCCCGAATGCATATTCGCAACAGACTAACTTTATTAAAAAAAAACATGTAACCATAGTGACAATACTATGACGATAGATGGCGTAACTGGTACACACTTAGATACTAATTACTTTTGATAAAACCATACTAACACTTCCAATATCTTTTTCCTAAAAACACTTGGAACTACTACTCTAGTGCCTCTTAATATACACCCACTTTGTACTGAAAATTCACTTTGATCAATTCCAAAACGTTCAGGATGAGATAGTACCCTACCAGACTGCAACCCATGTAACAAACTTCCAAGCTCTCTGTCTTTAACTGTCGCTTCAACTAATTCTTGAAATGTTACCGGTAATGTTGACATTTGGTTTAATTCAACAATGTCTGCTGCCTCAAACAATAACTTTTTTTCATGGCCTGATGGCAACCGTGATAAAGCATCCGCATTGCTATTGTCTTTAGAAGTTTTGTACTTAATATCATAATTAAATCCTTGTAAAAATATGGTATAGTGTTGCATTCTAGTGGCTGACATATGTGGTAGTGGTTTAACTGGTGAAAAGATTTGTACCAATGGTTTATGGTCTGTAAATAATGTAAACTTTCGGTCATATAAATATTGAAAAAAAATTTTTACTCCAAAAATTATAGCATATGCCTCTTTATCAATCTGTGACCACTTCCGCTGGGTTTTATTTAAAGTTTGTGATGCCATTTGAATAGGGCGCTCAGTACCATCTGGCATTACATGAGAAATTACAGCGCCAACTCCTATTGGTGACGCATCCGTTGCCAACACTACAGGTAAGTTCGGTGAATAATGTACTAAAAAAATATCACTTTGCATTTGATTTTTTATTAAATTGAAAGCATTAGTACATTCCTCTGACCAATACCATTTATTCTCTTTTCTCAGCAACTCATGTAAGGGCTCCAGAATACCCGATAGGTTTTTAAAGAACCTTCCATAATAGTTAACCAATCCTAAAAAAGACTGTAACTCATTTAATTTTTTTGGTAGAGGTGCTTTTTGTATAGCTTCTATTTTAGACTCCAGTTTATGTATGCCTGACTTATTTATTTTGTACCCACAGTACTCTATCTCTTTTTGTAAGAATTGTGACTTTTTTAAGTAAATTTTTAGCCCATATTCCTTTAGTCTGCCAAATATCATTTCTAAACGCTGTAAATGTGTAAAATCATCTGGCCCTGTAATTTGTATGTCATCAATAAACACCGCTACCCCAGGTATATCTTTTAATATGTTTTAAATTTTTCTTTGCCACTTTGCTGGTGCACAGCTTAAGCCATACATTAACCGTGTACTTTTATATAAGCCTTTGTGAGTATTAAGTGTCAGGTATTTTTGATCCTCTTCTCTAACGGACCATTGTAAGTACGCACATCTCAAATCTATTTTAGTAAATTTTTCACCTCCCGCTAATCCTGCAAATAATTCTTCTGGTGTTGGCAATGGATGTTCATCAACAATAAGTTGTGGATTAATTGTTACTTTAAAATCTCCACACAAGCGAATCTCCCCATTTGGCTTTACCACTGGTACTACAGGAGTGGCATATTCACTATAGTCAACTTTAATTAAAATTCCCTGTTGAACTAATCTCTCTATTTCCCTCTCTATTCTACTTCTTAAACTAAATGGAACAGGTCTAGCCCTATAAAAAAATGGTTTGGAATTTTCCTTTAAATGTAATGCAACTGGCTCTCCTTTTATTTCACCTATAGCCTTATCATCAAATAACACATTATATTTTTTACATAACTCGTCTAAAATGACTGGGGGGGAAACAGAGTTTATCTTGTTAACTTCCAATATCTTGTTAACTAAATTCGGAGAAAAAGAGCGCAGCCATTGCCGCCCAAATAATGGCATTTTTTCGACATGAGACGCCACATACAACTTCAAGTCTTCCCTTGTTTCTCCTGCCACTTCAGCAAATCCTAAAAAATGTAAATAGTTATTAGAGTAGGAGCGTAGCTGTACAGTCGAGGCCATATTTGCATGGATAGTTGTCAAACAAAATCGTATAAAGTGAAAACGACGCCATTTTTGTGTTCGTGTTGTGTTATTACTTACGTATGAGGCTTCTTAATTCAATGAGATCTTGCTAGATGGCGCTGTCATCACCGAATAATTTAAAACATACTTTTTTCTACATCTTTACTTTTCTGCCGAAATAACATGTTCCTTTATTATTGTCTTAACGTTATAAACTTATAAAACTCCCAAAACAGTTAAATTTTTAACTTCCAAAAACACTAAAGTTTCGCATGGATTCGAACCCGTATCATTATGGATGGGAAACGCTCCTACGTGCCATTCGACCACAACGACATTTACTTGGTCCGTCGAAATTGTGTATCATCTTATTTTTACGTTCAGATTATCTTCCAATGAATAGGGTTAAGTAGTATTAAAATTTATGAGGGTAAGTTGTAAATGTCTGAACACCGGATCGGTTTTAATAAAGATTTACTTACGCCCGTTCGTTCGTTGCTCCCTGTTAGATTGCCTTTGTTGTTAATTGATACTTACTGTTAATAATTTTTAATGATGAGTTCTCATTGCAATATCGACTTGGTGAAAAGATCGCAAATAATTGCTTTGTATGATCAAGGCAAAAATTTGTCTGAAATCGCTAGAGAAGCCGGTGTTAACGTAAGTATTTTTGTAAATATAATTTAAATTACTAATTGAAATAAGTATATAATAATTATATTAAATATATATTTTAAAGGTAATTTAAATATCTGATATTTTGTTATAGAGAAAGACCGTTGTTTTATGGGTCCGACGATTTGAAGAGGAAGGTTCTTTGTTCCATCAATCACGTTGTGCCCAACATGGAGTCTGGCCGGATAAGTGTGAATATGTGGGGCTGGATGAGCGCAGCCGACCCTGGGGAACTAGTGCGAATGCCCAGCCGAGCGACCAGTGCTAATTATGTGGACGTGTTGGAGGACACCATGCTACCCACTGTTCGCAATGTGTATCCGGAAGACGAATTACCGGTTATATCATTTGTTCAAGATAATTGCCCTATACACCGTTCGCGTGGTGTGCGGGAGTGGTTCGATCAGCACAATGATATAGCGGTAATTCCTTGGCCGGCTAGGTCACCAGACCTAAATCCCATCGAAAATGTATGGGGTGTGATGGTTCAACGCTGGGATAACCAGAATGAGCGAACCCGAGAAGCATTAGAGGCTCATTGTTTGCAAGTTTGGGAAAGTATTCGTGGCTCGAGCTTGTGCAGGAATCTTATTGATTCAATGCGTTCTCGCATGCAAGCCGTTATCGAACATAATGGCGGCTACACTAGCTATTAAGTTATACCTATTAAGTAGGTAAGTAGATAGATAATATTATTTAGTTGAGACCGGGTTATATATTTAAATCTATTTAACAAGTGACTAGAAAGTGAACGCAAGAATAACGTTATAAATATAACTGTTTTATTTCTAGTGTGCAAAACCAAATTAAAACTTTATTTCATTTTGATAATTTAACTCACTAATTGTCTTATTCCCCTGTTATTTGTTTGAAGTAGGTGATCAACCTTGCACTGTTTATAATCTAGCTCCCCCCGCAATAAAAAAGCTACACTCACACGTTTTTGTAATTATTATAACCCGGTCTTTATAAGTTTATATTTGTTATTTATTGTGGTCAAGCTTCAATACATTTCCGAATCTGGAAACGAAACTTAAGCTTCTGGCCTCGATAAAATGGTAAATGGGTAAATATGAGTTGTTTTATTGTTACTTGGATGCGTATTATTATCAAATGAATATAACTCATTAATAAATGCTTAAATTACAAAAACAATAGTTTTATTTCATTAATAAATGTTTGTAAAAGCATGCATGCTTTTTGCTGTTATTATTTATTTATTTCATAGGGCCATCAGCATTATTTATCGCACTAACATCGTTCTGTAAAAATACAAAAATACAAAAAGAAAAAAGACCAACCCCGAAGAGATTCGAACTTCAGTATAATCAGACCAGAGCGATTAGTCCGAAGTAAAACCACTGAGCCATTACTTCGTCTAAGCGGCTGGGCGAAATATCGACTTTAGTACTAATATCTTAGGAAGTTGTAATAATAGCCAAATGAACTGGTTTAGTCAACAACGCCATCTAGTTTAATGTTTGAGAACGTGTACGCAAGTGTTCAGAGAATTATCGCCTTAGAGGTGCCCATGCAATTCTGACCGTGACTGTACATTGGTTGGATGTAACTTTGTATTCGGAAATCTTTTAAGAAATTCTTTTTGCCCCATTACTGACACTCCCGATCCACTGTCTAACTCCATTTTAACCAATTCATCATTTATTTTTGTATTCACTATAATTTTGTCATTTGTTTTATCTAAACAATTCGTCTCATAATTCACCTCGTATTCCATCTGATCTGCTTCACATACCTCTGTTTCCTCCACAAGGTTTGCATTCTCCCTTCTTAATTTAAGACATGAACGTTTAAGATGCCCTATTTTGTTGCAAAATGAGCACTCTGTTTCGCTATGTGGGCATTTATTAGCATAGTGTGGACCACCACATCTGAAACATATTAACTTCTTTTTTCTGCCAGAATCTGGTACAGTTGTGTCTCCCACTGGTCGTTTTACCTCTTGTTTAGAGCGAACAGAATGCACTTGAATTTCGTTTTGTTTCCTCGCTTCATTGCTTTGCGCAATTTGTAACGCTTTTTCTAAAGTCAAATCTCTTGTTTCCAAGATCCTCTCACGTGCGCGATCGTCATATAAACCACACGTAAATTGATTTCGTAAAGCAGTTTCTAAAAAACTTCCAAAGCTGCATGTCGCCGCCATTTTCCTCAGTGCCGCCATGTACTCTCTCACTGTTTCACCTTCCAACTGTTTACGATGGTGAAATTTGAAATACTCCGAGATCTCTAACGGCTCAGGGTCGTAGTAATCTTGTAAAGTTTTTTTTACCACTTCATATGTTAAATCCTTTGGTTCATTCGGCGATAACAAATCGCATAATGTATCGTAAGTGTCGCTTCCAATGTAATGTAAAAAGTACGCCCTCTTTTGTGGAACGTCCTTTATGTTATAAATTTCGAAAGCGCCCTCCAATCTTGCCAGCCATCGTGAAAATTTAGACTTACTTTCAAAGAATTCTATGAAATTGGGGGGCACGTGTCGCGTGCTTTCATCCGGGCTCGTCGCCATTGTTGTATTTCCAGTTATTTAGAGAAAACTGGGAGAGATAAATAAAAGCACATGTTGTTTTTAGAAACGAGATTTTGTATTACGTCATTGACAGTTCTTCCCCACAGATTCGTCACCCCACAGATAAAGCCAACATTATAACATTAATTAACATATCTCTACACGTGAAACGTAATCCTCGGATCAGATGAGACGATCATTTGTATGGGGAACTAATCCTGATCCTGATTATGGTCAATTGGTGACTTGAGACCATCTCGAGACATGAAAAAATGGCGGACACACGCAACATAGTCGAACATATGGGTGCTTTTTTATCAGAGAAAACGGTTTAAATATGATAAAGTGTTATTTTTGAAGTCTCAGAGGCAAAAATGTATACCTAAAACGTTTTCAATTATAATAATACCTAAATATTAGGTTTGAGTTTGCCGCTAAATAGGTACAATTGCCTTCGAAAATTGTGTGCTTTGTGTTGTGTTTATGTGAAATTATTGTGGGTGCTAGATAATTTATATTAGGTATAGAGACTACGAGAGAGAGACCGACCAAGCCGACGACAAAATAATAGCCCGATATGTTTGTATAACAATTCTTATGGGCAATCCCGAGGCGCGAAAGATTTACCTCCACACGGGCTCATTTCTCATAGGTAAGTACCTACCTACAATTTACATTATTTACCTAGTTATTTTATATTTATAGTGTGTAAATTAAAATGATCATATCGTAAAACCGTCAAATACTAAGCCAATGCATTTCTAGCTTATGTAATAAATATTAAAAATCAAACCTACAAGGTACCCTAACCTAACCTACCCATCCAACCCAAAAAATTCAACAATTTTAATCCGATTTGCATCGCAACCACAATGTACCTACCTAATTATTTTACTTTACTGCTGTTTAGAAAATAATTAAAGCTTGTTAAATATTTTGTTAACTACCTATTGATTTGATTAGATAAAGTAACGAAACATTTCGTGAAACGGGTTGCCAAAATAAGAGAGGAGGGGAGTGCAGTGTGACCACTTTTAGTAGATTTTTACTTTTTTGGTAGATTTGAAGCAAAATGGATTCGCTTTTGGTATGTAAAAATTAGTTGGTAGTATCTAGTAGATTATGGCAATAACCAATTTATTACCTAATCCTCCGAACATTTTTTGTTGAAAAACTGGCTACACTAGAAAATTACACGGGAATCCCTAAAAATCGGGTCACACTTTATTCTTTAAAAGGATATTCCCCGACTTTTGTTACTACTACTACACTACGTAAGACGAATCTTGCACAGTGAACGGAACTTAATGGCGTTAACGGCAAGGTTCAGTTTCAAGTTGAATTAATATTATACTTGTGCGAATTTAGTTTTCAGTAACTTTGTACTGGTACACGAGTGTAGTGTCCTTTTTAAAATCCATTTTAAAAATTCAGGTTAATCTTCGCCATCAGACAGCTAGAAATTAGTCATTAGATTTTCTAAACAAACTGAAAACAGCGCTCTCTCTGGAAAACATTGACAACTATTTAAACGATTAGACATTAAAATTTGACAGATTAATTCTGAGCGACTAGCGGAAAAATGGGTTCACTTTGAGTTACCTAGATGGCGCTGAGGTGTGAAATAAAAGAAATTAATAATATGAAATAAAACAGATCATTCTAATTAGAATTAAGGAAATAAATAGATTTATTTCGTTATGTTAGTAAAATAAATTAAAGAGGGAAGGTTTACACAAATTATTTTGTAGTGAAGTAACATTATAGTTGTGTAACCTAATAAAGAAAGATCGAATTGGCTGGAAGTTGAATAAAAAAAGAAATGACGGCTATAATGCTAAGGTGAGTAGGAGACAAGTTCAAAGTATAATGAACTAAAACGATTAGACATTTAAAATTGACAGGTTAATTCTGAGCGACTAGCAGAGAAATGGGTTCACTTTGAATTACCTAGATGGCGCTGTGGTGCAAGCAAAGGAAATGGTTGAAATTAAAAAAAACAGATCATTCTGATTAGAATTTAGAAATAAATAAATTTGTTTCGTTATGTTAGTAAAATAAATTAAAGAGGGAAGGTTTGCACAAATTATTTTGTAATGAAGAATTGGCTGGAAGTTGAATAAAAAAAGAAATGACGGCTATAATGCTAAGGTGAGTAGGAGACAAGTTCAAAGTATAATGAACTAAACAATTAGACATTTAAAATTGACAGGTTAATTCTGGGCGACTAGCAGAGAAATGGATTCACTTTGAATTACCTAGATGGCGCTGTGGAGCAAGCGAAGGAAATGGTTGAAATTAAATAAAAAAACAGATCATTCTAATTAGAATTTAGGAAATAAATAGATTTATTTCATTATGTTAGTAAGATAAATTAAAGAGGAAAGAATTGCACAAATTATTTTGTAATGAGGTAACATTAAAGTTGTAAAACCTAATAAATAAGGATCGAATAGGCTGGAAGTTGAATAAAAAAAAAGAAGAATTATGACCGCTATGTTGCTAAAATGAGTAAGGGGTCAAATTCAAAGGATAATGAACTTTGTTTGTTACATGTTATGTTAGAATAATCATTGTCATTAGAAAAGTAAATGCATTATTGCGGGAAAACTTCTACGCATGCGCATCCCAGCTACGTTATACGCAGGGTACGCTAGAGAGACGCTAATATGAGGAGAGATGAGTTCAAACGAAAGTGAGCTTTATTTGTTACTTGAAATGATGAAAGAGACACTAAAGTTGAATAATTGAAATTTCTTTTGCGGGAAAAGTTTACACATCCAAGCGATCTTATACGCAGGTTTCATACAGCGGGGCCGAAAATTAGGGGTTTCTACGCATGCTCAGGGTTTTCTATATAAAGTCTGGCGAGGGTCTGAGCGGGGCTTTTTTATTCCGGTCGTCGAAGGGGTGAGTTGTTATTTTGCTGAGAGGTGTCATGTATCGTCCATTTTTGCCTTGTTGGTTTTTATTTATTTGTGTTGTGCTCGTATTATTATAGGTGATATTATTTTGTTCATCGCTTCACGTTGCGTTCGAGTAACGCTACAAGTTAACGATTATCGCTACACAGGAATGTTGTAGTCGGCTTTCTTTTGCTAGGATTGTGAGAATGTTTTAATAACTGGTGTTTGTGTGTTCCGGGATTGTTTTAACATGTTTATTAACCTTGTTTCGTTTTCCAGAACTCTGTAACGACGCCACAAATGGTAGTCGGTTACGCAGAGCTCCAGGCAGTTATAGTTTACGAAAATGAATACCTACACTCACATTTTTGTTGTGAGTTGAGACCTGAAGATTTCCACAATCAGGAAATGGACGGTTTTAACTCATTAACTGAGTGAGTTTGGAAGGTACGCGTACAAGGTTTCCTGACACCTTTATTCGGTATGCCAGGCTTCGTCGTTTGTAACTCATTATGTCTCCTCTCCAGGGCCCGTAAAAGTGGATCCGAAATCAGTTTGCGATTGTTGTGTGGACATATGAATTACTCTTGACGTTGATCCCCTTATTTATATATGTATATATAGACCACCGTAGGTATTTTCCCCACCTGGAAGCCAACTAAAGGCTAGAAATAGCCGGTTGAAGGGTCTTAGGACTACACACAGGAAGTTTTACTTCCGAAATCGAGGTTATGTTAGGTCTTAGTTGGTCTAGTAAAGGTTTTCTTACACCGGAATTCCTTTAACACTACTCACACGTTTAACGTAACTGTAAAAGTCATTTTGGACTTTTAATTGCTCTAAAACAATAGATTAATAGGTGTTTAGGTAGTCAGTAGCTTTTCCATTACACCGTGGGAAGCTTATAAACACGTAATGTGACTAGCTAGGTATATGTAGACAAAGTTTGTTCTACTACTGGCATAGTAGAACAAGCTCTGTCGACGTAAGAACTATAATTATTGAACCAAGAAGACTTAAATTAGCCTTCTAAAACCAATAGGAAACTTAGGAACGAATAATAATTAATTCATATTAGAAAAGTAATCCTTTTAAATTAAATTCATATTAGGCAAATATTCAATCTAGGGTATCGAAACTTACTTATTGAAAGCAATCTTGATAGTCTGTGGTTAGGTCTATCTATACCCACAGATTATAAGATATGTCTATACCTGTCAGAAACGTCAAATTCTAAGACCGTCCGTCTAGTTAGTAAATAAATAAAGCGCTAGGCTGCGGAGTATGTATGTTGTCCGATAAACCCGTGTTGGTATGATTAGGGAGTTCGTTTAACATGAAAGGTATTGTAGTGGTTATAATTAGCAGATAGGTAGAGATCTAAGTTTAAGAAGCATTCGCGTCTAACCTTAGTGATAAACCTAGGCGGCTAACTAGGGAGACGCCCGCAAACATGTTTTATCAGTTAGTGTGTATAAAGAGTTCACGTTAAAACTGTCTCAAACGAATAAAAGTAATTAGTTAGCTATGCGTATTTACACAAGGTTGTTGTCATAGAAGTCATCTAAGCACGTAACGAAACTTATTAGTCTACGGTATTATTATTAACTTTCTAGGATAGTAAGGGTAAATTAAAGAGTTCACGTTAAAACTGTCTCAAACGAATAAAAGTAATTAGTTAACTATGTGTATTTACACCAGGTTGTTGTCATAGAAGTCATATAAGCACAACGAGAGTCTAAGATATTGTTATTAACTTTCTAGGATAGTAAGGGTAAATAAGTACGGTTACATACCTGCTAAAAGAAAAGCTACGCTTATCATATTTAGATATTATTCCGAAGAGGTTCTAGTTGTAAGAAATAAACCGTCATCATTATAAGCTATACATTATCTTTAAACATCAGGTAAAGCAAATAAATCTAGGTTAACATAGTCCTTTTGTATAGGTAAAATTCACAAAGTTATACTTACGAGTTGGTCTGTCCTTTCAATACACCTTTAACAGCTATAGATGTGCAGTACATACCTAGCTACGGCTTACTGTCTCTGTCCAAGGACAATCAGTGGTCACTGTACTTACACATATGCTTAGTTGTTGTCTGAAGGAACCCTAGTGTTGAGTATACACTATGTGGTTCAAGAACACACCACCTTTGTGAGAATATTAAGGTTATTAAAAAAGTTATTTAGTGATAAAACCAAAGGGCTACTAATTTAGTTAAATTAAGTGTTGAAACAGGATATCTGAAAGTGCACTAAATCAACTATAGGGCTACTTACTAGGGCTAATTAATTTTAGTATAATTTAGTGTTGGCAATTTCAATGAAGTAGATAGTATATGTAAAATTCACACTATAGTGTTTCAGACTAAGTTATGAATGTACTAGGGGTATAGTACTGAAATTGAATTATAGTAATCTGAGTGATTCAATAATTCATACTACAATCCAGAGTATAAAGGTTGTAGATCCCGCTTAGTAGGGTTTCATGATAAATACAGTAGGTATACTACTAAATAGTTTGGTAGTTATGACTACCAATTATAGAGAAAGACACACAAAGTTTGTCATAGGCATATTGAGTTTAATTCTATAAGTAAGAAGTAGCAGGCTAAGAAATGAGAATAAAGCCTAAAATTAAGCATTGATATTATATTGTTCTAATATATTCTTTTGTGTTGAAAAGTAAAATGAATAACTGAATTAAAGAGTTTAATCCTTTGAGTTTGTCTCGGTCTCTCTTCTCAAAGGATCCTTTTGGAGAGACTAGTAGATTCAAGTTTATCTAATTGACTAGAATTAGTCTACTAAATTTAACACTAATAGAATAATGTGTTATACTAAATAATAAAAGATATATTAGTGGGCGGGCTCTGAGGTTATGGTTGAAGAGCAGCGGTACGGCGGGTGATGGGGCCGTTCCTTAACCGCTAATATATTATTGCCATTTTATATAGGTATATCTAGTAAAATATTTGAATTAAACCAAGAGTTTGTTCTTAGTTATATAGTTAATATCTGAAGCTTCAAGTAATATTCTAAGTCGCTTAATAGATATTATGTTTCAACAGAAGAATGATTATGGTTTATGATAAGACTTCTATATTAATGCTAGCTATAACTCTGTTCCTTGGTTAATAATACAAAGTTAGGTTAATTAATCCTTTCCAGTAGACTATTATAATAATTTGAACCTTATTTCTATTAGGAATTTTATTAATACAATTCTATACTGAATAGTTAATGCTTTTAGTTTTGATTTAACAATATATAGATGTTAGCAGGCACTTTTAATGGTATTCTCTAATAGTAAACAGTAGAAAGGAGTAATTAGGTACTTCATAATAGACTAGTAGTAATAATCTCTCGCTCATTAAAGTTCTTTGGTTTACTATTCGGTTCACAATGTAGGGTTCCAAGGGTTCTTAGACATTAGACGATCGTGAGGCCAACTACAACTTAAATACTTAAGATAAATAAATATAAATATTTAAAATGTTTCTTTTGGGGGGGGTCAGTACAACTTCTATTTGACGTCACTAACTATTCTCACGTCACGAGCGGTCCTAATCTGTGTTATTATAAGTATTATCTAGTTTCGGGTTTAACATTAGTATTGTTTCGCTATGAAAAGAAAATACGAACAACAATATCGCCCGCAGTGGGAAGAAATTCCAGAGTTTTCAAAGTGGTTATCCAAATGTGACGAAGATAGCACTAGTGCCTTCTGTAAAGCATGTAATACGAAAATATTATCACGTATGGCTTCAATTAAAGAGCACAGCAATTCATCAAAACACACAAAAAACATGGTTGGTTTTTCTGGATCTTCGCAGGTATTTCTATTTGTATTTTTTTTTTACTATTTTGTTCTTGTCGTTCTACTAGCTAAACAGTGAGTGATCTATTTCATAATTTTGTAGATTGATTAATACTTCAAGAAAACATCGCTTGAAACGGAAGTTAAAAAGGCAGAAATAAAAATAGTTGCTTGTTTTGTGGAACATAACGTGCCGTTTTGTTTTATGGATCACTTGAGCGAGGTAATCAATAAAGCCTTTCACGATTCCGAAATCGCAAAAAACTTTGCTTGCAAACGAACAAAATCCGCCGGTGTCGCTTATAATGCGTTGGGTAACCAATTCGAGGAGAAACTTCACGAAGATTTGAAATTGGAACCATCTTCATTTGCCATCATTATAGACGAAAGTACCGATGTAAGTACAACAAAAGTTCTCGCAGTTGCAATAAAATTCTATTCCGAGGAAAGTTGTCGCGTGAAAACAAAACTATTTGGTCTGTTTGACATTCAAGGCGAAACGGCTCAGGATTTATTAGATACACTGGCAAACGCTTTTGAAAAACACGGTTTGAAATGGGAGGACATGATAGGGTTTGCAGCAGACACAACAAATGTTATGTTTGGCCAAAATGCAGGTATAGTGGCTAAAATGAAAGAATTGAATCCGCACTGCCTATATGTAAAATGCGTATGCCACTCAACAGCGTTAGCCGTAAGTTACGCATGTAGGATATTGCCACGAAAGTTAGAACAATTCGTAAAAGAAGTATACAACTATTTTGCACAAAGCAGCAAACGTCAACGTGAATTTCTAGAATTTCAGAATTTTACAGAAACGAAACCTTATAAGCTGCTGAGACATTACGATATTCGCTGGCTTTCCCTTTATGGTTGCATTTCCCGGATCTTGGATCAGTGGTCAGCCTTAAAACTATATTTTCAGGACCAATACCTAGGAGACAGACACTCTAACGCATCCGCAGAATTTCTACACAACTGTTTAAATGACGAGACGGTCAAATTGTATTTATGTTTCCTAGATTACATTTTGCCGTTTACGAATAAATTCAACACGATTTTTCAAGGGGACTACCCTGTTGTACACAGGCTTTTTAACGACGTGAATGACATGTTCCGAACCATTTTGAGCTGCTATATGAAGAGCCAATATGTAAAAAATACAGCACTTCAAGATGTTGACCCCGAATCTTCGGTAAATTACTTGCCATACCACAGTTTGTATTTGGGTGTCAATTTTGCTAAGCATTTAGAATCCCACAGAAATACAATTCCGCAACACCATGTTCTAGATATTTTCAAAAGATGTCAGGAGTTTTTAAAAGTCTTAAGCCTTCAATTAAAAAGCAGACTGCCACTTGATACAGGCATATTCCAGAATCTGACTTTTTTAAATCCACAAACAGCTGTACATGATGAATTTAGAAGTCTCAGTTGTGTTGCCTCTAAATTTCCAAACATTGTTTCCGGAAATCAGTTGCAAATACTTGACAACGAATTCCGGGAACTGAAACTGGACCGTGAGGTCGGAGATTTAATGTGTTCCACAAGCAACAGAGAAGCAGTAACTGATGTTGAAGAATTTTGGGCGGCTGTTAGCAAATTGTGTGACAATAACAAGAAACCCAAATTCAAAACTATTACTAATTTTGTAAAGCAAATGCTGTGCCTACCCATATCGAACGTGAAATGTGAACGGATTTTCTCCGCAGTAAATAGAATTAAAACAAAAGATCGGAACAGGTTCAATAATAAAAATGTCTCGGCTCTTTTGCACGCGAAAGAAGGCGTAAAGGAAGCAGGTAACTGCACGAAATTTGAACCGGAATCAAATGTGATTAAAGTAATGCAAAATGAGAAAAAATTGTACCAAAATATTAAAAAAATCGACAGTGATGACAATAGCGATAATTCATAAATAAATAAAATGTATTAAAAACTTGTCTTTTTTCATTTATTATCTTACACCTTTTTTCTAAAACATGTTTCTAATTGTAGTTAATTAAAATGCATTTTGGTAGATTCTAGTAGTTTTTAGATTACGATTTTAGTAGAAATGCCGATTTTAAAGTGGTCACGCTGAGGGAGTGTTTTTGTTGACATGACTGACAGATAAGACAAGGCCCAGGCCGGCATAGTTTAATTTTATTAATGTTTGATACTTACTTAAATGAAAACTGAGTGATTTTTTAAAACTTTTCAACACAATGAACTAGTAATAACAGTGAGATATATAAAATTTCGGGTCCTGACATGAATGTGGTGCAAAAAGTATACCTACTTGTGAAAACTAACCGTGAACCATCCAAAGAACCTGTTTTAATTATTTTGAAGTGATTAGACAGTGTTTATAACTTTGTTGTTTTGTAGGTTTGGGTCCAATAATGAGAAACTTGGATAACATGGCAGGGTTCGCCGAGAAAAATCAAGACTCCTAAAAAGGAAAATATGGATATTTTGAGAAGTCAGTGTTCACGAATTTCGACAGCCGGCCCCACGCAGTTGACGACTATGGCAATTCGTTTTCCAATTGCCAAACATATTTATGTCCATGAGGTATAATAATATTATTTACAAAGATAATCATTTAATTAAAAAATCCGTTTTTAATGTATTCAAAATTATGCTTTCTTGCAAACAATCATTGTCTTTGAATGAAGTGACTTTAGATATAAGTCGGGAAAAAGGATTCACAGATTATAGACTTCATTGTAAAGATGAAGATGATTGTGTTGATGTTGTGAAGATTGTTGTTGTTGAGAAGTTGTTTTATTACAATTTTCATGCTACTATTCATTATAGACGAAAGTACCGATGTAAGTACAACAAAAGTTCTCGCAGTTGCAATAAAATTCTATTCCGAGGAAAGTTGTCGCGTGAAAACAAAACTATTTGGTCTGTTTGACATTCAAGGCGAAACGGCTCAGGATTTATTAGATACACTGGCAAACGCTTTTGAAAAACACGGTTTGAAATGGGAGGACATGATAGGGTTTGCAGCAGACACAACAATGCTACTATTCATACTATGTAAGTACCCAAACTTATTAAAGGTTAGAATGTTTGCATTACCTATGATGAGACTGCTCAGGATACCTACTATAAGTAAAGTTAAGTGTGTTGATAAGTTCCATGGTACAAATCATTAACATGAAAAATATTAGACCTGTCATTTTTATTACCTAGTTTTCTCAAAGCGCTTCAGGTGCAATAAGTTTTGTAATTCAGAAGTTCAATATTTTATTCTTTCATCTTGGTCTACTTTTATTGGAGAATACGCGGTGAAAGCCAGATGAACGTAACTACAAAAAAATCAAAAATCTTTTTTTATGCATAAAAAGGTTCAGAATGTGCTCCTCAATGAAATGCCAAAACGACGTTAAGGTAAAAAAAAATGTAGATACGTTCATTTGGTTTTTATACCGCGAATAGTGCTACATGATAAGGGTAGAAAAGAGGATAAACACATCTTAATACTTGAGAATATTAAGATAAAATGTTTGTAGAAAATTGATATATTTAGTTCATGTTAACCTGTCCATAACAGAGCTGATGCAGGCATAAATAATAACTAAATTGTACATTTGGTAAACGGTTTTATTTTATTAAAAATAATATCTTAGAATATATATAATCACATATACTATAAATAATATAAATAAGAAATTTAATTGGTATATATTTGCTAGTCATTTGATAAAGGCTTTATGAATTAGAATGAATCAGATCAAGATCAGGTTTATACATAAAGCTATTTTATTCTATTAATAATATCAAGATAATTAATAGTTAAATAAAATAGCTTCAATTCAATAACAAGTTAGCGGAGTCTGGTGTGTAAAGAGGCTATCTGCAATATTTTAACTGTAAATGTACCTACCTATTTATTCCTTTCAATTTAGTACCATATTATAAGTATTAATTTAAAAAAAAATACTTTTACCTTTGCCTGCTATGAAACAGTATGTTAATAGTTGGATCACTATTGAGCGGTAAGACCACCGGTTGTATATCTATAATTTAAATGTACTGTTCTGACTTTTTTGTTATTCAATAAAGAGTATTTCTATTTTATAACAGTGAATCAGATCCCTACTTACAATTAATATTAGTTACCTATTGAGTTGATATTGAAACCTGTAAATATATCTAATTTAGTGACTTTTTTATAAAATAATCTTACTACATGCTAATAGTAGTTTTATTTTTTGGTGAAATAACATTCAGGGTCTCGAGGCTTGATACTACATGTAGATACTCCTTATATTATTTAACTTAGCAAAATGAAAGTATTTGGATCCTAAGATCCAGAGGCATAACATAACAACAAGCTCTCTGAACTCTGTAACTCTTCTAGCATGATCCTAGTAGCTATGGAATTCAGAAAGCCAGCACTGAATGTGTTAGTGCAATGAAACAATTTTATTTAGTTTTCACATTTAAAAATTACTTTTATAAACACCAAGTCAACAAGGGTCTGTGGTAATGGTATTGGACATTGGTGTATTTTGGTGTTTATATTGTATTTATTAATATTAATTTTTAATGAATATTGTGGCTAACTTTGATCTGTGTTCTCTTATATTAAATATCTGTAGACTTTAATTTATAACATCAAACTTGATTCTGATTTAAAATATCTTTTAACTTATATTAAACATCAATATCTATCCTTGTTAGACTAAAATCGAGTTGGACATTATAAATTTATGTTTACAGATGTTTAAAATTAGATATCTCTGATCTGAAAATCGGAATAGGCCCAACTGTGATGCAATAACTTCCACTACCTTTTAAGAAGAGAGGAGGAAGTCCATTGGCACAAACATTCATTAAATTACATTTCAAGTCGCTTGTAATTACAAAGTGACAAGTGTCCTAATGGGATAAAATGTATGTATGTATAGACAAAAATATTGCAGAGATTCCTTCCAGTGCTAACATAGACGAATTACTACAAATGTTTGTGCAATTGGGTGTCAGTTAAGTTTTATGTCACCCTAGAAATATTGTTTAATTTGCTGAACAGTTAGCACAAGTTGCTTGTGACTTGTTTGATGCTTGGCAACCCCTCTACCTAGTCTAAACAAACCAAACTGAGTGACAACTGAAAAAACAACTTGTGCTAACCACTGTTATAATAAAACATGAATAAATAAAACATAAAGGTAAACTGCATCTGAATTTTAATCGAAAAATAATCATTCAGTAATAGAGGAATTGGGATTGTTCATATTTTTACAATTACTCTAATTCAAAAACCATTTCGAGGAATAAGGTTTTAAAGCCGTTCTGCATTATTAAATTTTTCAAATATTTATCTATTTCGGATATTTCAACAAAGGTATATTTAACCTTTGTTTGACTTTCGTTTTCGGCTTGAAGCCCTCCTAGGTGTATCTTACGAGTTAGGCGAAAACCGCTTGAAATAGTATGATTTAATACACTGTTACAATCACTTTTTATCATTAAATATCATTTAATTGTTGTAATTTATTAGAAAACGACAATCCAAACTTTAAATAATCATGTCATCCATAAAATGTCAGCTAAATAAATAAAGATATTAAAATAAAACTATTGGGTCAAATACAAAATTAATGAAATGGGTCTCTTAAAATTACCTATTCTTTCGAATTAGAATGTAAAAACCGTGAGTTTTTTTTTGGTCTATCCCAATTATTTATTATTTAACAGCCTATAATGTCCTGCTACTTCCACTTAGCCCTATCTTGGGCAGTCTCCCACCAGTCTTGATTGAGGGCATCAAGCTCATCTCGCCAACGTCGCCTTGGTCTGCCGTGATGCCGATTATAAGGTACCATTTGGTACACACTTTTGCCCACAATAATAAAGGAATCAAAAACAATATAAACACCAGTTTTCCAGGGGCAGGGGTTGGCAGTTTACAGATTAAATCATCTGAAAATAACAAACACAATAAGTATAATCAAGTATAATGTACCTAAACCTACCTGTTTTACACAGTTTAACAGTTCCATAATTATCTTACGTTTGATATTTTAATTTTGCCGTGTGGTGCCGGGTTTAGAATGTTGCCACTCCATGTCTTCCCGTGGATGTCGTAAGAGACGACTAAGGGACTAAAGGCTGTGTAGTGCTGTTAGGCGATGGGTTTGCAACCTGTCACTAATACACTGGATAACATCTTAGCCTGGTTGTGCAAAATGTGGTCACAGAATTATCAACAAGTTTTTGGAGTTGTTGGTGAGTCTGTGGCTCTGCCTACCCCACTCTGGGAATGAAGGCGTGAGTTTATGTTGTTGTATGTTGATATTTTAATTTACATTCACTAAAAGCTTGGCATACATGCAAATAACTATAATATTGCTTATAAATTGTCTGCCAATGTCAAAACTATCTTTCATATTTACTTATAAATATCATTCAAATAAGAATTTTTCCATTACGTCTTGGTGATCACTGATCAGTTCCTTTATGCCGATACACTGAGGCAAACTGAGGACTCTGATTTATAATAGATTCTCATGTTGGTAGTGATATCCTAAGGTATCTAATAACTCAAGGTTAATTATTGTAGGTAAATAGATACCTTTTGGGAACGGTGCAAATTAAGCATTTGGCTTCGCCTGATTTGCCTTTCATATTTCATCTTATGCAGAAGGAACTCTTCCAGGCTCCAGTCCCAGATGCTTGCTGTAGGGGTCGGCCTTCTGGACACGTTTATTTTTTCAATAGATCCACAGCCAGGTTGGTGCCAAGTTGGATTCGAGAAGCTGTACTTTTTCACCTTTATTTAATACAAAGACACTTAAGTTCGGTTTAAATACAAATTTGGTGAGAAAAACGTAACCTGTAAACTAAACAAGCGAAACAAACTCTAACCACCTCTAACTAGGTAGATGGGTAGGTAGGTAAGGTACAGTAATTATGTGAAGTTCGCGCTATGTGCGTTTCGTTTTTTCAATATCACTCGGAGACTTTGAAACATTGTGTAATATTATACACCCCTTATCACCTTATATGATATAAGCAGAAAACGAGTTTAAAAAAATGATTTTAAAATAATGACTTGCTTTTTCACTTTACATTGAAAAAATGGATTTATGATGGTTTACGTATCTTACCTGTCATGTCTAAACGCAAAATCATCTATTTTAAAAACATGCCTAGTCAAAACGTTTCGTCGTTTCGTTCAAAAACGTCATTGTTGGGGTTGGGATGTGTTTTTAATGTAAGATCATCTCATCCGAGAGCTTCTCAAGATGAGTTTATTAATAAGCGACGATCCTAGCTCCAGGATTACGTATCGAGACGGTCTCATCTGAGAAGCTCTCAGTTCACGGATTGAGACGAGTTTATTAATGATGATGATGATGAGTGGGGACGCGGCCGAGGCAGACGGGCGGTCGAGTGGCTCTCCATTCATTCCGCCCGAGTTTATTAATACGGCCCTAAGTAGTCAGTGACGCGAGCGCACCGCACCCGATAACGCCGGTATTTATTCTCTTTAGACATCCCTCCTAATCTGTGTCAGTATTTTTCTAACTAACTAAAAAGTAACTTCGGTGCAAGGCGCGCCGCGTGCGCATCGCCGGGGCGGCGGCGCAATATCGAATGTTTTCACAAACCGGGAATGCCAGTGCATGGTGAGAATTCAATTTGAGTGTGGTGATAGTTTTCTACTTAAGTGCTTTAAACTACGTATCACGAAAGACTTGTTTTGTTGTGCGAATCAAAAACTGAAGGACACTTCGAACAATTACTCAAGGTAACTTAAAACATAAGTGAATTTATTAGTGTGATTAGGTTGGTTTATCTGTTTTCTACTTTACAATCCTTTATATTACATTTTTATTAACTACACTAATCGGTGTTTTTGACGGTCCCAAGCCCGAAAAGTACCTATGAAGGGAAAATTGGAATCTGATTTGCTCTGTAGCTATCTGATTGGTCCGTCGAGTTGTAAACCAAGTTGGTTAAAAGAACCACCTACCACTGAGCCTTTTTTCTAGGTAGGTAGGTAAGTAGTAGTATTTATTTATCTACCGGTAACCGAATAAATCTAGTAAGCACGTACTTAGGTGTGGCGAACGTACATAGGTACCCACGAAGGGCTGGAATGTTATTCTTTTAAACCACTTAGGTACCTACTTTTCAATTCGCTATTGAATTATTCGCCGGTAAACTAACCTTACGGCAGAACGTAAGTTAGAGTTAAGTTCGTAGTTAGGTAGTGTAAGTAGGTACCTAAGGTAAATGTCCCCCTTTTCGTGCTAGTACACGTTTTCGTGAGTTTTTGTTTCCGCGCCGAAAATAAGAAATTCAAGAACTATTACAAAATAATATACATGCCTAAAGAAAGTCTATTATTCAAGCTGTTTGATAAACCAACTTCCAACGTTAGGATGGCTAAGCTGACTGTAATACAACGAGTTAAACTCTCAGTCGGCCACGAACAGCTGTGCGAGCCCTGCGGGTTGCTTGAGACGTAAGGTGAAGCATCGAACTTCTTAAGCTCACTGACAAGAAAAGGAAAGTCAGATTTAACAAAACTTATATTTGTGCTTTTTTGTGTGTCATATCAATTAAATTAAGGTATATTTTCCGTTACTTTTAAGTATAAAATTGATAAAAATCGCGATTAACTGATTCACGAAGTAAGGTTCAGTTTATTTTTCGCTTGTCCCCTATTTCGTGGTACTCCCGAATTAGCGGTTTTTTAGAGATGTTTCTGTTTCGTGTTCATGACTATAAAAATATCAAATATTTCAAATATGATTTAAAAATTAAATAATGTATAAAATGTAGTTTCTTATGACCTAAATTCGGTATAACCTTTTTCCGCTTAAATTCATACAATACGTGTTTAAAGTGACCCTGAGTTTAGATTTTTAAGGAAAATGCGCTTACACTGCTGCGTTGTAATTTAACGTTTAAATCGATTTACTGTTTTTTATTTATTTTTTTGATATTTTAAATTAATAACTAGACATTTTATTAGTACTATGGTATTACGATAATTTACTTATTTTTGCGGGATTGTTTTATTATGAGTAACACGAAGTAAAGGTCTTCATTTTAATCCTTATGTCCCTAATTTCGTGAGTTAGACAACTATGAAGGTAAGGTGCATTTGGGTAAGATCTGGAAAGGCCAACAAATAACAAAAAAATGAAAATTTAAGATCTATTAATAACAATTATTATTAATAATAATGTTATATTTTCTAAGAATATTTTTTTTTATTAAAAATAATTATTAAAAAATAAGTAAAATAAATGAAATAAATTATATAAATAAATAAATAAATTATTATAAATTAATAAATTAATAGGTGAATTTTTAATAGGTAAAAGAGACAATTTTTTATTCAAATTCTGTTTTCTTTAGGTATATGTGATTTTTGATCTCTTTTGGTCTTTAATTATAGCCAAACATATATTTTTGTACTGCTATTTATTATAAATCCTATTTAAAATATCATAATTTCAAATTTGTAGGTGATTAAGGTACATAATTTATTCATAAAATTTATCCCGAAATAGGAAGCATGAACTCACGAATTTAAAAACAGAGCCAAATTTTGCCACGAAATTGCGTTCAAATGAGAGGTCTGTAAAAAAACTGATAAAAAAAAGAATTCAAACCACAACAATATAATTAATACATAAACATACTCTAGAAATACCAATCTTAAATAAACAAAAGCCTCTGAACTGATATTATGTGTGGAAAAATAAATAAAAAATCTTAAAGTCGTCAGAGCCTTAAGATGCCGAAATATGGGACATTTACCTTACCTCACTATTTGGCCGAGGTGTTACACGCACTAAAATGCTTCGAAGGGACTAGGGACTTGGGGTCGGCTGTTAAAAATAATAATAAAAAAAAAAACCGTGTGATTAGAATATTTGGAACACGGACAGCACCTCAGTCGGACCGTTCGCCGGCAGAGAGGCAGGCGGGTGCCGGGAGGGGCGGCCGCGCGGCGCGGTGGAGACCGGTTCCGCCGGGCTACCGGCGGGCACCTCCAGTATCACCTACAAATTGAGTCAATGCGTAGTGTGCGTACCTGCCTACCTTTAATGCCTAAAATGTTTTGTTTCGTACTGATCTCCTTTGCGAGTGTTTGTTTGTGATTCTGTTCTTTCGCGTGTGTTAGTGCTTGTGTGTGTGCGTGTGGTTCATTCAGTCTTGTGCTCTGTGCTAACTCGCTGAATTATCTTTGATGTAAGTAAGTAGGTAATTTTTGTGGAACTTACATTAAAAGCAACTTGATTCTACGCATCTACTTACAATAGAGTAGAATAGAATAGAAAGATGTTTATTTCCCTAAAATGATGTCTACTTACTATTACTTACAAGAACACCGGCCAGTAACTTAAATTGGTACGTTCTGCTTTTTGACTACATAGGGCACTTAATTAGGTAGGTACTAAATACGTTAAAGAAGTTGACAGACGGTAATCACCTGGGTAATAGGTAAGTACCTAGGTACAGTCAAGGGAATTGATTCCTAGTCCACTTTGGACTATGTAAAGTGACGTTATCCCATCCCAAGCTCCACTCCTATCCCCCTTTTTGGAAAAACCCCGCGGATAAGTAAACGGAGGAAGGACTTTCTCCTCCGGCCTTTCAGCACTGGCTGGGGTAGTATTCGCGGGAGTCTAAATTCTAGATGGTAATAGGGGCATTGGTGTTTTTAGCCGGTGCGAGCCCGGCAGTACCTGGGCCCTCCATTCCCAGGTCTCCGGAAGGGATTTTCACCTCTGCCCTTTTTCTTTTTCTCAAAGTAATGTTTTAAAAAACAGTAAACAAAAGCTAGGACTTTTGTCTTTGGCCCTTCAGGCGATTACCAAAAATTAAAATAAAAAACGTAAGAGACTAAACTTCTTATGATTTTATTTACAGTGTCACTTTGACATAGTCCAAAGTGATCTAAGGAATCAATTTCTTTGACTGTACCTAAGCATACTTACCTATTAAAAGTAATTTTTTTTGCAAATAACTCTTAGCTTGTCAAACAGAGCTTGGATAATGGTTAGTGGTTGCCACATAGGTAAGATTGTAAACGTCAAACTCTTTTTTCATTTTAGTTAGGTGTTACTTATAACTTTTTGCTTACTGTCATAAGATCATAGCATAGGTACTTAAGTAGCTGTTAAGTTTTAGCACGAAGTACCTACCTTGGTTCAGTAGTTACATCACCACGGGCATGTTAAACACCAAAGTTATGACGCATCAACATGCCGATTACCTACCTCTTATCACATAACAACTTAAAAAGAAAATAAGTACATTCATAAAAGAAAACTAAAGCATTAATAATTTATAAACTATGTACCAAAACCCTAAAAACATGGTGTTTTTTGTACGTTACCTCTATGTAGGTATGACGCGCGCATTGAGATAAATAGACTAGAGAAGCAAACCTCATTATAGCTCATGCAATTCACGATGGCGAGTGGGCTTTATTAGTGGTTGAACGTGTACATGCACATTGCGGTAGTGTGCGTGTCTGACGGAGCGATCAGTCGCGAGCGCGCCGTCGCTCGAGTTACTTGTGCATATTGTTTCCACGACGCTTACTGCCATGAACTACCGTCAGCATGTCCAATATCCGGAAAAAACGCAAAGTTATTCATAGCGAGGTATAACGGATTTTTATTTTGAAGTATCCTAAAATAAAAATAGTAAATTTATTTAGAACTGTGGGCCTATCCGTGTTTATCGCTTGACAAAACGGTAATAAAACATTCGACACTTTCTGACAAGTACATACATATAAGTGTGAGAGTGACGGATGTTTGATCCACGTTTAGTCACCCAAGAAACACAGCAATAATAAGCCCTCTAAAATAAAGATAAACCTACAGATAGGTTTTAATTTTAAGTAACATAAAATTGTACGTAATTTTCTGACAGAAAATACGGAGACATTTGAAATGTCATCTTCGCGACAAGATAGAGTTAGTTACATCAATTTCGTAGAAGATGCAACCAAGAAGGTCGCTAGTGTCGCTACTACATGTAGTATTACTAAGTAGTTCGCATATCACATCAAGAACATAATTAAGTAGTTTGTTGTTTTAATATTATAAAACAACAAACTACTTAATTATGTTCTAAGGTCAAACAAAAAAAGAATTTTTGAAATCGGACCATAATTGATGGAGAAATCAAATCGGTCAAACTGAGAACCTCCTTTTTTGAAGTCGGTTTAAAATACTTAATTGCATTATTTCTTATCATTTTTTGCTAGAGGGTTTGCGACAGTATAATAAGTATAATGTGTCCAATTACTTCTCTTTATTTTTTATGCTTACCATACCCGCTCTCGCTGTCACGCACACTTTGACACGTATACCGATATGTGTTTACCACAAGTAAAGCCCCCTCGCCATCATAAATTGCATGAGCTATATCAAGCGGTAAAAAAAGTATGACCACTTCTTAGCCGCGACGACGTAGCTTTGAAACCACTACACATTTTAAAATAAACACATAGTAAAAATATATCGGTCTCACTTACACAAGTTGCAAGAACAATGATGTCACTGACATTAGATAAGGACAGACACAAAAATATGCCATAATTGGTTGGTGTTGCCGACCATATGAAAATTTGCCCAATATAACAAATAAATAGGGATTTTTTAAAATAATACTTATATAGGTACTTTGTAATTAATTAATGCATGAAATTATTTTAAATGCGTATTTCTTATTAGATTACTAGAAATAGGCAAAGGTAATAAAATAAGTACGTCATTTTTTGTTTCAATGTTTTTTATAACGTATATGTATAATATTATAAGATTATTACTATGTACAAAGGATAAAATTTGTGAATGGAAAATATAAAGTCAATCCTGACATCTGTCATCGCACTACAATTTATAATCGTCATGGACTTATTAGAGAAACAAGCCCATGGATATCACACGCGAGGACAATTGTTCGGTTAAAGAGATTTACTCTGGTGGACTAAACAGAAGCACATGGGGTTAGCTCCACGCGCTTCTGTCAAGTCCTTTGAGGTTATTGTAATTTGTAGGTACTGGAAGGACAGCTGTCAGGATTACCTGCTTATCTGCGTTTTACTATCAGTGGCTTGTTTTGTAAAGCTACAAATTACAATTTACAGGTAACAAGTTTCCATTTGACACAACTTCGACCAATGACGACCAGAGGCCCGTTTCACAAAGCTACAAGTTACAAATTACAAGCGGAAGTCTCTTTCTAACTCCTTTTGCTAGAAGGAGAGTTCCGCTTGTAATTTGTAACTCGTAGCTTCGTCAAACGGGCCACAGCCATTTGAGCAGTGTTGCCAGTTTAGACCTGTAAAATTGTAACTTGTAGCTTTATAAAACGTGCCCCAGGATATGCAGGCCTGTGCAGTGCAGTCTTAATTTGTCTTTATCCCTGAAGTGCTTAGAAAATAATAATATTACAGTTGATTTAGTAGGCAGCAAGTCGGTCTATTTTTTCAACAATCGAATGATTTCCACCGACTTCTTTTGACGTAGGAAGGATGGATAAGGATGTAGCCTTAGGCACCCTGAAAATGTATCAATATAAAATAGGTAACTAAATGAAAATACTAGATTCTTCTATTATCATTAATCTGTATTTTTTATTAAATCTACTTCCAATATATTAGAACTCAAACATAAAATTTAAAACCTCCCGTCAATGTGGGAAAACCAAAACGATATTTTAATGGCAACACTGCGCCTAAATTGCAATATTTGGTATTTTAAATCGATTTCTGGGTTTTTTATGTTAATTTGAATACATAAACAATTAACTAACGTGTGGAAAGTAATTCCGCCGGATTTGTTATCTTTTTGTGATCTCGAATTACATTCTTTCACTACGCATTTTCCCATTTTGTAGCTCGGTGCAACTCTGTCGGCATCCCAACGAGCACTGAGTTGACGTTTGCTGACATATGGCTGTGGCCTTATGTGAAGTGGCAACGCTTTGTTGCGGTAATTGCTAATCTAGTGTAACATATATATCAATGGACGCGCGGCGCGGGAGACACGTAACCGCCGCGCGGGTTGACGACCGGCGCTGGCGACGAGGCCACGCCCCCTCCCTCATTGATACATCGTACTACGATTTACGGCACCATTACTGTGTTGATTCTTTATACATTGCGCGACGAGTTTTGTTAGGAAAGTAGAACTTTTTAACCTTACGTTTCCGGAAAAAAAATCCAGTGCATTTCAGTTCAGTATAATGGTCTGAAACTATAGTTTCAGTTTTCGGTGAGCCGTCGCTTACACCTTGTATATATATATATATTTATCGAACCAACTAAAAATAAAAATTAAACCCTCGCTATTTTATTCTACGAATCGTTAGGATTATTGTTCAGGATAACATTTGTCTAATAAATATTTAGTCTCACACTCATCTGTTGTACGAGATGCCCATGAATAATATTTATTACAAGTTCTTTACTAACAATAACTAGTACTGTTCACTTATAACAAGTAAATGACACGTTATAATTTTCATATCTCTTTAACATCTAAAGACATCGTGTGAAGTACAAACTTGCTAATGTTATTAAGATAAAGGAACTTTTACACGACAAGAATCTACCAGCGCTTCGCAAGAGGAGACCTCTGCTGAGAAGAAACGCCGCAAGAAACTCAGCAGTCAGTCTTTTTTTAAACATATTTCTTATCACAATGGTACTACTTAGTCTAGCATTAGGTAGTGTTCGGGGCGTTTGCAGTCGGATGGGGTGCGGGAAAGATAGATCAGACCCGAATACTAGCATCGTGGCCCGAATGAGGGAAGATAGATACTATTTATTGCGTAATAAATACGTAGAGGAAGTTAAGACTGCGTTTTACCACTCGATCTCAGGCACTTTGCTTCCTGGTTCATTTTATTTTCCTTCATGCGTTGTTATCTTCAGGTTCCGTTTCCGTGTCGGTTTCTGGACTCTTGTATATTTTTTCGGCTGTTTTTTTAAAAGGCTCCTGTTAGGCGCTCTGGATCTCCAATAGGTTCGACTCTTATTGGTGTAGTGCTCTATGTCATGTGCTAGGGAATCATCCCAGGTAAAGATTGTCCGGCCTACTTTCTTTTTCCTCTCTTTTAAGCTCAGCGCAGCACGTAGTAGATGCGGCTTTTTACGTCGTAGAAAGTGACCGTAGTAGGAAATTCTGCTCACTTTGACTACTTTGGTAATTGTTTTCCCCTCAAGAATCTGATGGATTTTTAGTCTAGGGGGGTCTTTTGCTACCTCCATCATCTCCTTCAGGATGTGGCGCTCATATTTCCTTAGTCTTGACCTATTGGCCTTTGTAAGTGCCATAACGTTTAATCCATAGGACATAGCCGGCGAGATCACCATTTTATACATAAGCCGCGCAATGCGCCATTCTAGTTTGTACTGTTTTACAAATTTGGTAAGAGCTTTTGAATTTTTGATCGCTTTGGCACATCTTGTTTTAATTGAAGCTTTACGATTGTGCGTCGCTGTAATATACGACACCAAATATTGTATTTGCTCGCCAGGTTGTATCGATATCCCTCCCATAGATTTTGGTAGCCGCTCCGTTGCTGTGGGGCCAAAGGGGTCCCAAATGACTAGTTTAGTTTTCGTGTCGTTATGACCAGATCAATGGTTTTGAGCAAATATTTCATTTTCTGCACTATGCGGTCTAGGGTAGTGCAACAGTCGCCCACTATAATGAGATCATCTGCAAAAGACAGGATTAGCGGTAGTGTAACCTTTACGTCCTGGATAGGGAATGCAAATAACCGGTTATAACCGCTTTTAACCGGTTACAAAAACGGTTAATAACCGGTTAAATTGCATTCCTTAGTCCTGGACTAGCTTGACCACATCCTCTTCTTCCTCTAAGGTTCGTAGCACATCATCCATTAAAACTGTAAATAATCTGGGCGACAAGCGGCATCCTTGTTTGACTCCTTTACCCTTGTTGATGATTTTTGAGTTCTGACCACACTACGTGATGAAGGTTCGTTCCCGCATACAAGCCTCGACTATCCTGTTTGTAAGCGGTATGTTTGTGCGGGTGACGAGCACGTCTCTCAAGGTACTCAGATCTACATTGTCGAATGCTTTTTCAATGTTGAGCGCTGCAACATACAGCCTTCTACCCGCCCTCCAGTTTACGTCTAAGACTCTACGGAGTGTAAATAGATGGTCGTCCATTGACCTGTTGTTTAGAAATGCTGCCTGATAATTTCCCAGAGCTCCGATTTTCTCATCCAGTTTTCTTAAACGGAAATTGGCGTAGATACGGTAACCTACATTACAAATCGATATTCTTCTATAGTCGTTGACGTGCTGTGGGCGTGTTTTCTTCGGTATCGGTACCTGCTTTGTAATGAGCCAGTCTTCTGGTATTTTGTTTTCCAACCATGCTTCGCACATTATGTTCGTTACCTGTTCTATAAACTCACTAGGTGCTGCCTTGTATAATTCCGGGACTATTTGATCCGTTCCCGGGACTGTCCCTCCTTTCAACTTACTAATAATGTTCGTTACTGTTTCAATATCGAGACCGTCGTCTTCTGGTACTCGGTTTGTGCTGTGGTCGACTGGTCTAATTGGATCTCCTTCGCTTGTTTTCAATTCAGAAACCCAATTGGATATTGGAATATATTTGTTACTGACTTTTCTGTTCTCTGGTTTATTTTTAAAGCTGCGCAAGTACTTGTACGTAACCTTCATTCGAACTGCTCTGTGCGCCTTGCTGAGATTGTTAAAGAAGCGCTCACATTCAGTGTTAAAGTCTTCTTCCTGGGTCCTACGCCAGTGTTAGCGCGCCTGTTTAACTTTTTGGCGTAACTTTGAAGTAGTGTATAATTGGGGCATCTGGATCAGAGAAGATCCAGCCGCGCCAATTATACATCGTTCAAGAAGTAAACTGAATCAATTCAACTGAATTATTGATCTATTCGAGAACTATCTTGAATCGATTCAGCTGAATTATCTGTCTATTCGAAAAGTAATTTGAATCGAATCAACTGAATTATCTACCTATTCGTGAGCCGAAAAGAAGTAATCTGAATTATTGATCTATTCGAGAACTATCTTGAATCGATTCAGCTGAATTATCTGTTTAGTCAAAAAGTAACTTGATTTGAATCAACTGAATTATCTATCTATTCGTGAGCTAACCGAAAGAAATAATCTGATTCAATTCAACTGAAGGTTTTTAGGTTCGTAGTATAATGAAAAGTAATAAAAAACCGTTTACATTTGTACAGTAGTTTTATTTATTTAACAAGAGTACACATTAAAAATTATGGTTATGTTTATATATAATTCAGAGTAATAAACATTATTAAATAATTTACAGGTTTTATAATATTGTGTAACCATGCGGAGTCATCCCTAAGATGCTGCCCTAAATTTTATCTATAACTCTTCGTGTTGCCTCGTACACATCGTCTAGTAAACCATTTCTCACAACATATTGCGTACACAGTTCAGCGTCACATTTGCATACATGGTCATAATTTGCATCTAATTTTTCACCATCATAAATTTCAATTTTGATTATTTTTGCGACGCCTTCCCGATGTGGTTTCTTTACAAACGAGTAGACCATGGGTTCTGCTCTTCTCTTCACCCCCAAACCTAGCCGTCGCGTCGCTCGCGCACATTACGGCTCGGGCTGGGCATGAAGTTAAATTGATGTTCCGAAGCATCCTGGTGAAGAAATGGATAAATGAATTAAATTAAGTTTTCGTTACACGCATTTAAATATTCATTGCAAACTAAATACAACAGTTAATGTCTTCAAGAAATATTAACCATTTATCGGCTTAATAAATAGTTGAATAGTTAATAATAATAATACAGCCATTTATTTCCACAAAAACATAAAATGAAGTAAATTACAGTTCGTTTACTTAAATAATAACAAATTTTAGCGATTAAAAAGCATTTGTGCTAGGTATATTACAAATCTTAACTTTAAATTGGTAAACCTACATAATTTATAGCATTCCATTAATAAAATAATCCAATCAAATAGGTATATAAAATTAAAACTTTCGTAATAAAATCAATTGAGTTATTTTACGCACCCAGTTGGGATAAAATCATGCACAATTAAGATTAAATTACTGAGAAACGTAATAAAATTAAAATCATTCAATAAAATATAATAATAATAATTAACACATTACTTTAAGTATAGTCAAAATTTAGTTTTTGGGGACCCAATTTAGGGCAAAGGCCTCCTCCATGCATATCCACAGCTTCCTGTCTTGAGCGAGCCTGGGCCAAACGCGGCCGGCGGCCTGCACGAGGTCGTCGGCCCAGCGGCGGCGCGGGCGGCCGCGGCGGCGCGCCTGGCCCCGCTCGCACCAGTGCAGCACGCGCTCGCTCCAGCGGCCGTCGCTGGCGCGCGCCACGTGACCTGCCCAGCGCCATTTTAGACGACAGGCGAGATCGGCCACATCTTTCAGTTTGGTCTTCCTTCTAATTTCAGAGTTCCGAATTCTATTTTGTAGTTTTAGTCCTAGCATACTCCGTTCGACTGCCCGCTGGAAAACTTGAAGTTTGTGGATGATTTCTTTACTTAGAGTCCAGCTCTGACAGCCGTAGAGAAGTGTGGGAGAGATGACTGTGTCGAAAGCTTTTTTTTTTAAGGTCATCGATAGGTTCGATTTCAAGATATGCTTTAACGACCAGTATCTTTTCCAAGCGAGTTTAATTCTACGCTCTACTTCGCTTACAGTTTGTTCTTTAAGTGAAATTTTTCTTCCTAAGTAGATGTACTCTTCGACGTATTTGATTACATTACAAGATATTTCAGTTAAGATTTTCTCTCCATTCGTGATTATGCAAGTTTTATCCATATTAATAGTTAATCCGCATTTTCTACTTTCCTTGTCCAAAGTTTTTAGCATATGTTCTATGTGATCGTGGTTGTCGCTAATAAGCACGATGTCGTCGGCGAAACGAAGGTGGTTTAAAAATTCGCCATTGATAGCAATGCCAATAGATTCCCAGTCTAAATTACGAAATATGGATTCAAGAAGAGCATTAAACAGATTTGGCGATATCGGATCACCTTGACGGACTCCGCGTTGAACCCCAAAAGGCCTGCCTTCCTTTTCTAGTTTGATTTTTGATTTTCCTCTTTTGTATATTTCTCCTAATATTTTTATATATTTGTGTGGCACTCCTTGTTGTTCTAGGGTTTTTAATAAAGCTACGTGTGCAATTGAGTCGAAAGCTTTCGAGTAATCAACAAAGGCAATGTAGAGCTGTTTACCGTATTCTCTGTACTTCTCAATTATTTGTGTAATGGTAAATATGTGATCCGTAGTAGAGAACCTTGGACGGAAACCAGCCTGTTCTTTCGGCTGATTATTTTCTAATACTGGCATTATTCTTTTCAGGAGAATTTGTGTAAATATTTTGTACGTTGTCTGTAATAAACTAATCGGCCTATAGTTTCCAATATCTTTTGGGTTTCCTTTTTTATACAGTAGAGTTATAATCGACGTTTCCCATTCTGACGGTATAATTTCGTTTGTTAAAATTTTATTAAACAGCTGCGTAATTATAGGGGTCAATGGCTCCATTAGGCATTTTAGGACGTCGTTTGTGACTCCATCATCCCCCGGGCTCTTAGAAGATTTGAGAGACTTTAAGGCTTGCTTTATTTCACTGTCTATGAATATTGGAACGTCCATGTTATCATTTGCTGGTTGTCTAGGCGTGAAGATTTCGGTAATGGTATCTCTACATCGGTATAAGTCTTCGTAGAACTTCGTAGCAGTTTCCACTAGTTCTTTTCTATGTGACGTGCTTTGTCCTTCATTCGTTATCAGTGAGGGAATCCATTTGCGCTCGTTATTTAAACGTTGTTGTCCTTTTTTCACAGAACACTTTGATGCCAATTCTTCCTCAATTATTTTCATTTTAGTGATGTAAGCTTCGTTTTTCATTTTTCTCTTAATTTTTTTGAATAGTTTAGATAGTTCCTTTTTTTCAGTTTTAGTCTTGTTTTTTTTTTCTTTTAGGTATGTCCTGTCTTTTATGAGTTTTTCAATCTCTCTAGGGACGATTGTGGCCGTATTTTTAACCGACTTCAAAAAAGGAGGAGGTTATACGTTCCACTGTATGTATCTTTTTTTTTTTTTTTTTTTTTTTATGTATGTTCACCGATTACTCCGTCAATTGTGGACCGATTTTAAAAATTCTTTTTTGGTTTGATAGAGTATACTTCCGAGGTGGTCCCATTGTCAGCAAATCTGAATCTGATGAAGGGATCAGTGAGGAATTGAGGGAACTCCTCAAATATTGTATGCAAACATATAGCGATTTTAGTATTTTTAGTAACAAGTGTAGCATTTGCATTCAGAAAGTGTCACTTGGTGAAGCGGAACTGATGATGAAGACCACAGATGGCCACCGGAACTCCTCAACGGTACCGATTTCAAGGGTGGCGATAAGATATCCCGATTAAGATAGTTGAGCGACTACAACGAAGCACATTTAATTGTTTTAAAATGACTATGATTTTCCCGCGGCGTTGCTTGCGGCGAGCTTGAAATGTCTTAAAGTTTCATATATCAACTAAGAAGTGGGACTAAATAAGCTTATTATGATCACTAAAAAGTGTAAAATAAAATAAATGTTTTAAAAAACAAAAAACCGCCTTCAAAAACGCAAAAAATAACTTCTACTACTAGGTACTTAGTAGTAGGTACCTATCCTATTAATTAGGTTAGTCTAACTGAAGTCGGCGACCACAATATTTTCAACAAAAGCCGACTTTAGTTGGACTAACCTAATTAATAGGATAGGTACCTACTACTAAGTACCTAGTAGTAGAAGTTATTTTTTGCGTTTTTGAAGGCGGTTTTTTTGTTTTTTAATGATTTGTGTAATCTTTTCTTGTTGATGAAACCACGTTTTTAATAGATTTTATAATTCTAGAGTATGATTCCTGGACGTCATCAGTTACAACGATAGAAGCCGCCACTTCGTCGAAACGACTTACAAGAGTTTCTTTTTCTAGCGGTGTTATGGCGCATACTCTACCTTTGTAAGATTTTCTTGATTTAGCTTGAGTGTTGTAACTAACCCCCCCTCAACTAACCCTACCCTAACCTATCTAATCTTAGCCTAGCCTAACTATCTACTTTTAAAATAAAATGATTAATTTGGCTCGTGATTGTCTAGTGATCAGGTCTCTTTAATTGTGAACCGATAATAACCCTAACGATCTTTATTCTATTGTTTTGACTTTGAAAGCGCAATAATACATGAGAATACTGAACAAAAATTGACTAAGGTGAATTGGAGTAAAGAATTTAAGTTTAAAATGAGAATGAAGTATGGTCAACCGCTTAAGGTAAAATTATTAGAGTCAAGAATAATACCTATTAAGTAAGTAGAAGTACCTAATGAAATTAATTTTCGTCATTTAATTAATTATTTAATTAAATAATAGTTAGAGTAAAGGTTTGTCATAGTCTTTGGTACTAGTTAGGAATACTAGGGTTAAACTGGAAAGTATGCTTAAGGCATTTTTCTTTGCGCCTAAGGTCAGAGCCCATGACTCCCCGCTCATGACTGTGGGACTCGTCTACCAGACTGGACATCCCTCCAGCGCCTATCATTTTTTTTCTTTCCAGGTTGGGATTATTGATTTTACAGTCTTTGTCAATAGTCTTTAATAAATTAGCCATTAGTAACCTGTCTTCAGTCTTCAAGGGTCGAGAGGATTTCACTAGACTCCTTTCTCCATTGCAGGAGTTAAATGTTAAATAATAATCATAATATGGTAATAATGATATTGTATGTAAACCATATTAAATACACTACGAGCAGATTTATTATTATGTCCAAGTCAAATTGTCCGGATGTGGATAGTATTGGTAGGTATTCATATAAACCAAATTAATGAAGATCTAATTAATGTTCATACATTACAGTTTCTATTTCAAGATCCTTCATTATTATGCTTATAATTTTGATAGCAACTTTTATCATTTTATAATAAAAGGTGACTTTAGCCTGATATTGCTAAATTATTGTATATAAGTTGTATAAGTCTAGTTTTGGACTTAGGTTTATTTTTATACCATAATGAAGTGTTCAATTTTCACCATTGCACTCATGTTGTACCTTATATTTTTGGTAAACAGTGGAGATACAGAAGTCATTTTGTCTTCGGCTATTTTGAAACCTCATAATAGCTATATATGCTTTGTATGATTTAGGTAACTAGCAATTCATTTATAAAGCCACTTTTTTATTGTTATTAAATTAGCTTGCTTATTTTATCCAACATAAATAAAGAATCTTTGTAATTAGAAACTGAAGTATTATACTATATTTATATAATCTAGATTTATTTTATTAAGGTTCAATCTAGATTAAATACCTTTAATCTCTCAAAACCTAGTAATTTATACTATCAAACTGTATTGTATGTCAAATTCCGATCTGGAGTATATCTCGCAGTTCTTGGAATCCTATTTCTATTATCAGTCCTAAACAGAAATTTAGATATCAGAAATTAAATATGAAAATCTTCCTACTTTAGAAGTTACCAACGTACATATAAACTATGTAAGACTTTCTAGTCTTTAACTATAGGTTTTAGTTCTCTTCTCTAACCTAACCATTTCAACTTATATTGTCGAACCTTTATCTACGGTATTATAATGTAATTTTCATGTAACTTTTGAATTGAAAATTACTATTAATAATTACGTTACAAAAACCTATTTTCTTACTATCTCAACTTGAATATTTACCGCTAATTAATTTAATTCATTCAATATCATGTCAAATAGTCTACAGCGACTACTTTCTATAAGACAATTTTGACATTTCGAGAATTTGACATTTACCTACGTTTCGATAACGCAACGTCTATCACAGAATACGATTTTGTATTGCTAAATTTCCTAAGTTTACTAAACTGATTTATTAATTTTAATATTTGGTTTTTTAAATATAAATATTAATTTGGGAATCCTAATTTATTTTAGGGAATTTCTAGATTTCTTTGTAATCCTACTCTAATGGTTTTATGACTAATTAGAGAGGCTGCTGACTCCCTTATTTAGTCTAAAACTGTGGCGAATGTTTTAAAAAGTTCTTCACGGTGTAATGAAGATCTTTTCTAGCTATACCTATAGCCCTAAAGTTCTACTGTTTTAAATCAAAACTAAGAGTCATGTAACTCTTACATTTACATTTAAACGTGTGAGTTGTGTTTAAAAATATCCGGTGTAAGATATTTTTACTAGGCCAGCTAACCTATCATAAGAGTTTTTCGAAGGCGAAAGCCCTCTATGAGTAGCCTACTACCTGTCCTTCGGTTTAATGAAAAACCTTCAGATGAAAGACAGGCCGGGATCATACCTACTTTGGCCAGATATATACATATATAAAGATTCTGGGGATCGTCACCAAAAATATTCCACGTATCAGTCTCAATTTTCTACCGAAAAACGGTCCAACTTGTGGTCCTTTGAGATGAATAAATGAAATATAATATCAGTGGCGCCTGATGTACCGAGTTAAGGCATCAGTCCTTGTACGCGAAAACCCATAATTTACTTGACTAATGGAGGTAAATCATCCGTTTTCTGATTGTGAAACCCTTTCAGATCTACAACCATAGTCAAACTGTAAATGCGGTTTTTGTATGTGATCAACGTCAGCCTCGGATCTTTATTAGACGGTTTACATATAACCATCACAGCAAAGATCTGGAAAACAGAAAATATTAATAACGGAACACGACAACACATAAAACAGCTTCCCACTACCCACAAATATATGCTGCAAAAACCCCACACATTTTAAAATAACACCAAATAAATAACGAGCACAAATACAACAAAGAAAATTACGCAAATGGAACGATAACCTCCAACCCACAATCCAAAATAATGACAACTCACCGCGTCGACGCTCGTAACAAAAGTGACCCCGTCAACCTGCGCGCTCTTATATACCCTCGGTCTACATTTCGTGCAAAGCTCGCGCATCGGGCATTTTGAACATTTCGAGCACTTGAAGCACTTCGTGCACATTTGCGCTCCGAGCGCTGCCCAAGGCGGACCTATGCTTGTCGTCATCCCATAAGGTTCAATTTCGCGTACCCGCTGACATGCATAACATCAAGATGGCGTCTATTTTTATGTTTCTTATTCTGTTTACGGCCTGCTGGATCTAAACCCTTTATTAACCTTAACTTATTTTATTACCTTAATTTGCTAAATTTGTTTAATAATTGGTTAAGTTTAAAGCGTAAATAATCATTATTTATCCAATTATAAATTAATTTGTTCTGGCATTGAAATTAGCGCCATCTATGGAATTCTTGATGTATTTTTTACTTACTATCGTATCTCGGACCCGCTAAGTGAATTTAGTATACTAAAAAAATCAAAGAGGCCGCTGTCTTCAATTCATCAAGTAGAGTTAGTTTGGTATGTCTTGTGAATTTAGTTCGCAAAATAAATCAAAGAGGTCGCTAACTACCCTATTCTATAAATAGATGTAATTTTTGTTATTTGTCTTCAATCTTAAACATAGTTTAAATGAAATTGTGCTCATTTTATATTTTGATTATGTTACGGGATACATTTTATCTGTTATAAATTGGTTATTACGTATGAACCATATTTTTTTTTTTATGTTCTCTTGTTTGATAAATAATATTAAGTTTTCTTTAACCCTCAAATTAATTAACAATCTAATTTACTTTCCTACTTCACAATAAAAGTTATTATTTCCTTTACTTTTGTATACTACTTAATTCAAAGTTATTTAACGATTATGAATGGAATATCGTCCCTTGGAAATAACTGAACAAGGACCGATTGGACCATTACAGTGTTAATTAAGAACTTTGCTCGTAACAAACGATGATCGGATGGATAGGAGGTATTTATAACATTGATGTCTCTCACTTTGTTTTTATTATTAGATATAAAGTAGTCGATTTCATTATATGTTTTATTATCGGGAGAACACCACGTCCATTTCTGTTTTCTCTTTTTTTTAAAGTAGGAGTTCATGATATGGAGCCGATGTTCGATACAAAATTCTGTAAGTATTTTTCCTCTTTTACTCCTTTTACAATCGTAGCCCCAGGAGCCCATTATATCTCTGTCTTCTAGTTTAGCTACACCTACTTTAGCGTTAAAATCGCCCATTATGATTGTATTAGGCCCTGTTTCAGATAGAGCTGTATTTAAATCTTCGTAAAAGAGTTGAATTGCATCATCTTTTGACTTTTCAGTAGGAGAGTAGACTTGTACAATATTTATTTTTGTATTGTTTACGCATACGTCGAGTCTCGCTACTCTATTGGAGATGGGTTTGAACTCTTCGACGTGTGTTTTCATGTGACTTTTTAGCATAAAACCAATGCCGCTGTAGCCACTTTGGCTTCCTGAGTACATATAAATAAGATCGTCTTTTTCAAATATTTCTGTATCTTTGTGTCTGGTCTCAGAAAGGCCCAAAATATCCCAATTTATTTTTTCTAGTGCGTGTAGTAGTTCAGTTTGTCTGGTGGCACACACTACAGATCTGACGTTATACGTGCATATATTAAGATAAGATTCGTTTTTTGTTTTTGTTTTCCATGTTATTTCATTTTGATGCATGGGGGGTTTTAGTCGATCTCTCCCGCGGGGACCAGCCGTATTGGGAGATCTTGTAATTTTTGTTTTTTCTTTAACATGTGTATTTAGCTTGGAGAGGGCCTGCGAATTTCATGCGTCGGTATTGGTGTTGCGCTGTGTAGATTTATCGGATTGTTTCAAATAAGTAGTAATTTGGTTATTCGCTTTCAGTTTCTTTTTGATGTTAGTTGTCCTGACGGAAGCCCCGCTGTAGTTCGTACCTGGAGGGGAGCTTGACGAAGCCCTTTTATTACTTGGCTTTTCATTTGTTTGCTTAACAATGAGTTTGTCGTAGAGTATGAAGGCTTTATTGCCTTTTTCCTTTTCTGATTGTACTTGTTTTTTCAACTGTTCTCTTATTTTTAATATTTTAATTGGAAATTCATGTTTGATGTAGATATTAGACCCCTCTAGGTCTTTTTTATTTTTCAGTATTTTTATTTTCATCCCAAGTGTTGTTAACGCGACAACAACTGGTCTGATCTTATCATTTTTCCTGCCAAGTCTCTTTACAGATTCTACTTCAAACTCCTGAATGTTAATTTTTAATTTCTCTCTAATAATCTTTAGTATTTTTTCTAACAGCTCAAAATATGACGTATCCCCTTCTTCGACGCCAAAAAATATTAGATTTTTTTGTTTCATATTCTTTTCTATCTCGTCAAGTCTATGTTCTTGCTGTTCTATTTGCGAATGCAAGGCACTCATATTACCAGTAAGTTGTGTGAACTTCTCGTTTACATTGTTGTTTATATTAGACGTGATCTTGTCTTCAAGTTTTGTAAGTGAATTTTCCACAGTGAGCAATCGTTCTTGAAGTTCAGATTTCATCTCTAAGATTATTTTCTGTAGGTCCTCCATTGTTATTGTTATTTGAACAGTACCCACTGCGCCCTCTATTGGTATTTAGTGACAACACGTAAGCATCAATAGTACCACTAATTATCGACTTTTATATTAGTTTAGCCTTATGACGCTAGATGGAGGTAGGAATATTTTGTGATCTTTCCAAAGCTTTTGATTGCGTGGATCATTCGACCCTTATTTTAAAATTAAAACACTATGGATTGTCCAATAAAGCTTTAAGTCTTATGTCTTCTTATCTAAGTGACAGAACTCAAACAGTGGTTGTAAACAAAACGCAATCAATTGGAGCTACAGTGAAACTAGGTGTGCCTCAAGGCTCCATTTTAGGTCCTTTTCTATTTCTCGTTTATATAAATGACTTACCACCAACAGTAGATAAACTTTGTGATATTGTGCTTTTTGCTGATGATACTTCATTAATTTTCAAGGTAGATAGAAAGTCCGTAGACTACAGTATGATAAACGCCATACTAGTTAAAGTACTTAATTGGTTTACTAGTAACAATTTACTACTAAATGCTAAGAAAACTAAATGTGTTAGGTTCGCTTTGCCTAATGTTAAACCGGTAGATTCTAGTATTTTTATAAATGACGAGTGTCTGCAAATGGTAGATAAGGCAGTTTTTCTAGGCATAACAATAGATAAAAATTTGCAATGGGGTCCCCATATAGCTGTACTGGCAGGTAAACTAAGTTCGGCAGCTTATGCCGTTAGGAAAATTAGACAGCTAACTAATGTTGAAACAGCTCGCTTAGTTTATTATAGTTATTTCCATAGTGTCATGTCGTACGGTATTCTGGTTTGGGGTAAGGCAGCTGAAATACAAACTATATTTGTTTTACAAAAAAGGGCCATTCGTTCTATTTATAACTTAAATTCTCGTGACTCCTTAAGAGAACTATTTAAAGAAATTAATATCTTAACTGTAGCATCTCAATTTATTTATGAGAATATTATTTATGTTATTAAAAATTTAGATTCTTTCACCAAAAATTCTGATATACATAATTTAAATACAAGAAATAAAAATAAAATTGCTATTAGAAAATTTCGCGTACGTAAAGTATATAAATCATTTGTTGGTCAATGCATTCATTTCTATGATAAATTACCTGACGTAGTTTTAAAGTTACCCTTTTCAGCACTTAAAAATTACTTGAAAAAGTCGTTAATGTCTAAAGCGTATTATAGGGTCGAGGATTATCTAGCAGACAAAAATGCATGGCCTAAACTCGAAAATTAGTCAATAATAATTTGTTCAAATGTAAAACCTTTATCTTGTCTAGGGGACACTGTTGATGTAGGAAAACATGTCGAAACTTTGTTTATTATTAATTTTTTTGTTTTTGCCTTTTTCTCCGTCTATATCTCTCCTAATATTTTTGCCATGTTTTCCTGCTGATCTACGCATGATATTTGATATTATATTTAAATTAATATTTATAGCTTTATATAATACTAGACTAAGTTGTATCATTGTAATAGGAAATATGGTTAAAAAAATGACTGACTGCTGAGTTTCTTGCGGCGTTTCTTCTCGGCAGTGGTCTCCTCTTGGGAAGCGCTGGTAGACTCCTGACGTGTAAAGGTGCCCGTGCGGCCTACTTACTGAATAAATGACTTTTATCTTTTTTATCTTATCTTTTATGATATCGAATATTTTAAAGAATGTAAGTAACATGTCTAAATCTAAAAAAATACCATCGATTCAAAATAAAGAACTGTATACAGGGTGAACGATATGAAGTGTTACCAAATTCAAAAGGCTACGATTTTTTTCTGTTGTAACCAATTATTTTTTATTAAGAAAAAAATGCGAAAAAAGTATCAAAATTTATAAATTCGTTTATTTTAACTCGATGTGACCACCTTTTGCCTTGACTATGGCCTTCAGACGGTAGAAAATTGAAAGCACGCTGCACGAATGTGGTCCTGCGGTATGTTATGCCAATTACATGCGATCGCTTTCTTCAGTGCATCCATACTGGCATGTTTTCTTCTCCTCAGCTTGCTCTCCAAAATGGACCAGATAAAACAGTCCATCGGATTCGCGTCTGGGGAATTCGAAAGTCATTGTGTGGACGAAATGAAATATGGAACGCGGTTTTTCAGCCATTCTTGGTTCACATGAGCTTTATGAGCCGGGGCCAAGTCTTGTTGAAATGTGCACAGTCTACTACCGAAATGTTTGCGTGCCCAAGGCTCCAATGCAGCTTCCAAAACAAATTCCAGATAGTAAGTCGCATTTACTTTGACACAGGGTTCGATAAAAACGATTTGGTAACACTTCATATCGTTCGCCCTGTACACTGTTATTCGAATAATTATCATACGTGCTTATGCAATCTGCACCCGTTCACATCCCCGCGAAACTCAACCTCTTTAAAAAGATTTATTATATGCAATTCGAGAAAAAGAAATGTTATATTGATTGATAATTCATTGCGCATATATAATGTTACACTGAATATACCACTATTTAAATGATAAAATAAAATAAAGAGAGTAACACTTACATTGTATAAAAATGTTGTTATGCTCCTGTGGTGGAAGGTGGCTGCTGGCTTTTTATGGCTCGGTGTAAAACGTAATAGTGCCAACAGGGCCACGCTCTCGACTTAAGTAGCAGAAATCCACGTGGACTCTATCCCATATATGAAGTATTAACGTATCAGCAGAAAGCCTAAATAGATCGTTTCCGAGAAGATCTAGCAAATCAGCACAAAGCCTAAAAGAACAGCAATATTTCCACTTACTTAGTTTATGCCGCGGTTTTACTTTTATAATATTTTATGTAGTGCTGAACATAAAATTATATATGTCCTCGAACAAAATAATAACAATAAACAGAAATGTGCGTTTATCCAAATGATATACGAAAAATAAGATTTGACGTGAACAAACATACATGCACACATATGTCCAGACATTGCAGTTAAATAATAGCTTGTAAAAGTAAAATGTACCATTATAAACTACTAGAGGACGCCCGCGACTTCGTACGCGTAGAATTAGTTCCCCGCTATTACCCCCATTGCTTCCCGTTGGGTGTCGATTTTCGGAAAATCCTTTCTTAGTGCTCACTTACATCATGAAAGGAACCCCTGTACCAAATTTCAAGTTTCTAGGTACAGTAGTTTCGGCTGTGCGTTGATTTATAAGTCAGTCAGTTTTGCCTTTTATATATATAGATTATAGGTACATAATTTTGTGTTGTGCTCTGTGATTTTGGTTTTAGTTTAGTTCTATTATATGTACTTTTAATTTTAAGTGTATATAAACTTTTCTTCTTTAGAGGTTAATCAAAATAGTGCAGTGTAGTTGTAGTTTATAATGAAATCGACGCGTAAGAAGCGGAGTCCCATTTGGGACCATTTCGAACAACTGGACAATAATCAGGCGAAATGCCATTATTGCTCATCGATTTTGAATATTCAAGTCGGATCGTCAAGCAATTTAAATAGGCACATGAACAGAAAGTATCCGACGATACCTATTGTTATGGAGAGATTGGAGAGGCAAACTTCAGCAGTCACAGCCAGCACCAGCTCACCGATTTTGGAGATGGAATCAGCAACTTCAGCGTCTTCAGCCGCACCCGTTGAACCGCAAACGTTCACTCCTCGGCCTCCTCCACCGCACCCAAGGAATCAACCTATTAGTGAATATTTAATTTCGACAAAACCGTTACCGGTACGTAAATCAAATGATCTTGACCGACAATTAATAAAAATGATCGCCAAAGGATATTTTCCTTTTAGTGTGGTAGAAGAGCCAGAATTTCAAAAAATTATAGAAATGCTCAACCCAGGCTACAAACTTCCTACGAGAAAGACCGTATCTAACACCCTATTGCCTAAATATTATGAGGAAGTCCGAACTGAAGTGGAAAAAGGGGTAGAAGAGGCAGATGCTGTCTGTGTGACGACCGATGGCTGGACGTCAATGAATAACGACTCGTTCGTCGCGGTCACGGCACATTTTATTGACCGCAAATCTCAATTGAAGAGTTATTTGTTGGATTGTGTAGAATTTTCGGAAACTCATACGGCAAATAATTTAGCTGGCTTTTTAAAAGATATTTTTAATAAGTGGAAGATCGACGACAAAATAACAGCGGTTGTGTCTGATAACGCTGCTAACATTTTAGCAGCAGTAAAGGCCGGTGATTGGCGATCGATTGGGTGTTTCGCTCATAAAATAAATTTGTTGCTACAAGACGCCCTCGGATCAAAGTCAAACGAGCCAATTATTAGCAACACGATTCGAGAAACAATCAATAAAGTTAAAGCTATAGTGCAATATTTTAAAAAAAGCTCACAGGCTAAGTCAAAATTGCAAGAAATGCAAAAAAATATGGGTTCGGTGGAGCTAAAATTGAAGCAGGACTGTCCCACGAGGTGGAACAGCACCTATGATATGTTACGTCGCGTCCTGGAAACGAAAGATAGCCTATTTGCCACGTTGGCGTTATATAGAATGGATTTATCATTATCGCCACACGATTGGGATGTAATACAATTAGCTGTCCCAATATTAAGAATTTTCTACGAAGTAACTACTACCGAAGTTTGTGGCGAGAAATATGTTACTTTGTCTAAACTCCCCCTATACCACAGAATAATGAGAGACCATATACTCACGCAGGAAAGAAAGTTGCCCGAAAGGATTCCTATCGAGATTATGTGTTTAATAGACAATTTGAAAACGGGGCTGGAATCGAGATTTCGGGGACTTGAATCCGATATTTTAATATCAGAAGCCACCATTCTCGACCCACGATAAAAAAAAAAGGGTTTAAATTCCCACACAATTTCGAAATGGCAAAAGACCGTATCAAAAGAAAGCTAGTGTCGATGGTCAACGCTAGGAACGCTACGCGGGACGACGTGAATGCCCCTGCGACGAGTACCCATACTACCCATCACCAACAACATACTGCATCGACGTCAATATGGCACGAATTTGATGCAGAAATAGCCAATCTTGTGCCAGAAAATCCAACCGCCGCCGGTATACGTGAATTGGACAGATACCTGCAGATTACCTCAATTGGTCCAAAGACCCATTGGAATGGTGGGAAGATCGAAAAGCTTTGTATCCATTATTATATGGGTACATGAAAAAAAGATTGTGCTTGGCCGCAACGTCGGTTCCTTGCGAAAGGATTTTCTCTAAAGCTGGCAACATATTAATTGAGAAAAGAAGCAGGCTAGCTTCTAGGAAGGTCAGCCAACTGCTGTTTTTAACACAAAATATGTAGGTTTTTATATATACCATTAAGAGGTATTTTTACGAATGTAAGTATGTAAATAAAAAAATAAGTAAAAAAAACAAAACAAAAAACAAAAAAAAGAGTAAAAAATTAACAAAAAAGTAAAAAAAAAATCAGTTAAGATTAGAGAAAATCAACAGCCAATGTAAATGGTAATCATTGTAAATATGAGTTGATTGATTTGTAAGTACGCCAACTTACAATTTTTTAACATATTGAAATTAGGTTGACAGTCCTAAGCCTGTATAAAGTACGAAGGGAAATCAATCAACAAAAACTACTCCATGTAAGTAAAGACCTAATCTACTCTAATAAATAAATAAAAACGTTTAACCTATTGCTTGATAAAAACGCGGCAATTCCAGTATTCAGTTCAATTTCAGAATTATTCATTCATTCAATGCGTTGTTGGATCCGGTCGGACTAAATTCAAAAGAAACGCGTCAATAAATCATATAAATCATTTCATTCTGATCGAATCCGGAGCGAATTGGTATGAAAGGTCCAGTGGATTCAAAGGAGTTGAAGAGTCGATAAGCGGAGTTGATTCCTATAGCGGAGCCGGATTTAGTGATTTGAATCCTAGCCCGGAGTCGAGAATACCCACCTCTAACAGGAATATTGAGCTCCACATTTAAATTGAAATTGAATTGGATAACGTCATCTAGGTTAATACATTTTTGTATACCTACAATATTTTTTGTTTTGCCATCTTTCGCTAGATCATGAAGATTTGGTGGGCTGGATACTCGTGAGCATGCTATATATAGTTGCCCATATGAAAGACAGTTTGCTTCAAAATGTACGCCGGCTACTTATACTGTTTGTCGTTGCGCTTTGCTTATGGTCATGGCAATATCTGTTTTTAGAGCACTCTTTTAAAGTTAAATGGTAAATCTATCGGAATTATAGGAATGCGGGGAAAAAAAACATTTTCTCCTTTAACAATTCCAGACATCATTATTGCCCTTAGGCCGACATTACACCTGTAAGTTAATGCTGTGTCTATGACATTGTCTTTCGAGAGATACTCGTACGCCTTCTACGTGATATTTTAGGGTTCCGTACCAAAATGGTAAAAAAGGAACCCTTATGGTGAGACTTTGTTGTCTGTCTGTCTGGCATGTCTGTGAAGTGTTCATTATTCACAGTTTTTGAGAAATATCAAAAAAAACTTTGAAAATCTGTATTAAAATTTAGGCTAGTCAAAATGGACCTTATTTCATAGACAATAAAGTTCATAACCAAATGAGTATTTTCTTTTGCGGTTACTAAGCATATTATCTTGAATACGGAGCCCTTAGTGCGCGAGTCCGACTTGCACTTGACCGGTTTTTTTATTTATCTACCTATTAATTTTGTTTTTCGGTGCTAATATTGCTTTTTCACTTCTCATGCTCTTAAAATGTTACTTTAGTCTCTGCACATCGGGACTAAAGTTCCTTTTTTAATCTCTAGGGATTAAAGTAAAATTGTTTTAATTTACTTTGGAATCCCCTAAACATCCAATCAAGGTGTTTGTGAATGGAGGATTATTGCCATTTTCAATGTTTTTGTATAGACCACAGAATAAAGACTAAAGGCATAGAAGTCGTGCAATAAGATGAACGTTGTACCAGCTACTTGTCTCTACTTTATAGATTACATTTTGATAAGAGGAAAAGAAACAAAAACTAGGTGTCTTTTCTTCTTTAATCTGTCATGATCAGAAAGTGAAGAAACGTCAAATCAACGTAGCAAATAAAGAGACCCCTGGGTTTGTTTTAGGTTACAGGTTGTGGCGGGCTTTTTTCCGCAACTGAGCGACTTAGATATGCACCTATTTTGCGAGGGTGTTTGTTTTAGGTTATTCTGCTGGAGAATATCGACTGGATCATTCATATGAGTACACGCATACGCATACTGATGTAAGTACTAGCATTTTAGAGGTTAGACGTGTATGCGCGGGGCCCGTAGCATTTGCTACTCTTGCTAGGTACGTGGCTAATCCGGCACTGAACGTTGTTTTTTTTCATCGCATTCAAAGTGAAAAGTAGAGTGTTTAACGCGAGACTAAACAACCATAATGACACTCGAACTATAGCCACTCTCGCTCGCTGGCTCGCTCGCGTGGCTAAACATCTCGTGTCATTATGGCTTGTTTTAGTCCCTTGTTGAACAATCTACTATTTCACACAATCATTCTCTATTCTTTTTATTGGTTTGTAGATCTGGGTACACGTTATTTTTTAGATCATCTGTGTTTTGTACAATATTACAGAATTCGCTTTTTAATGTAATCATATCGTTACTACCTCTTGCCATACAATCTTCCCCATTTTTTAGTAGAACTGCCGCATATTGCCCCGACCGTGTGATACATTTTTTTTACATATACCTACCCACATTTTACTTGCATTTATTTTATCCGGCAGCGTGCCCCATCGCCATCTAAAAATACTTCGATTTTTTCAAGTGATCATAAATCATAACCGCCCTAATATTTAAATAACAGCCGTAGAAATAATATACTTACGCCTTGAATTAGTCTTAGTCATGAAAAAGGCGGAAAAATGTTAAAATCTAGATATGTCAACGCTGTCAACATCAATCTGACACTGCTTCTTTTTACATAGACTAACAAAAAGAATGTACAAAGACTATCCCATGTTGTCACCCACGTGACAGATGCCATAGTAGAAAAAAATAAATCAATTTTACAATTTAGACAATAATGACTAATATAGAATGAGATTTAATATTACTAACAATCTATCATCCTGAAATAAGTGCATTAATTCAAAAAAAGTTTGCTGTTAATTATTTTTTTACTTCATAATCTGATTGATAAATAACTAACACTCAAAAAATTAGATATTCGTGACCTATGTTATACATGGAAATAGCGAAATTGTAAGGTCTTTCATTCTAAGTCTATTTACTATAATGCTGCGGAACCTAAAGAAGAGAATAAATTATTGATCAAAATTGTCAAACCCAAGCTAAGTTAAAAATAGGAGTTTGGTTTTCGAAATATTGTCTTAAATATGTATTCGAACTTTAACCCTCGATATTACCCATTAAAACAACGTTTTCAAGCAACAACGTGACACCGTTAGTTTCAATCACAGCGTCGCTTCTGTAACGTTAATCAATGATCGCGTACTTTTTTTGTCTTGATCGCTCCGGTTATAGGAGGGATATGGTTGTCCTTGTCTTTGATGTCACATTATCATGGCGTCACATTTGTTACAACAACAAACCCCGAGTGCGTGTGCGTGTGCCGTGTGGTGCCGGGTTTAGAATGTTGCCACTCCATGTCTTCCCGTGGATGTCGTAAGAGACGACTAAGGGACTAAAGGCTGTGTAGTGCTGTTAGGCGACGGGTTTGCAACCTATCACTAATATACTGGATAACATCTTAGCCTGGTTGTGCAAAATGTGGTCACAGAATTAATAATCAACAAGTTTTTGGAATTGTTGGTGAGTCAGTGGCTCTGCCTACCCCACTCTGGGAATGAAGGCGTGAGTTTATGATTGATGATGATTGAACAAATTGGAATTATTTATTTTGCTTCTTTATAGCATTTTGTACATTGAATTTTTAAAAATCTTTAATTTAAGTTTCTATGTAGAGAATGAAATTTTGATATTTGTAATCACGTAAAGTAATCGACGGCCCTCGAATAGGGTTTTAAAAAAATACTTACGATTTGGGCTGATTTGATAATTTCTCAGTTGTTTTAACTTTAATCGAGAAATCCTGAAATAGGTGTACTTTTATTTGTTACGAAGAGTAATTATACAGAGTTTCAAGTGACCAGCTCAATCCTCTAACTTTTTTCCAAACTAACTTTGACCCCTCTTTCCCCCCCCTTTGATTTTCATATCTTAATTTTTTTAAATACATATATAAAGCTGGTCACCGGTTATTGAAACGTTTTAGTGAAAACCGCATTAACATTAGTTCAGTGGTTTTCAATTGATGCGAGGAGAAACAAAATTTAACAGACAAACAGACACCAACTCTAAAATTTGTAGAAACGTGTTCTGCTGCTCATTCTGAGGTCCCCTATAGTATTTTTAAGTTCATATCTCGAATGTACACTTTTTTTCCTTTCTACAACTTTATTATATGTATAGAAATAGATATAGATACCTATATTTTTATAGCCTATATCTGGCCGGGGATTTTCTCGACAGATTAGTAAAGTTTGCATCAAAATCCGTTCAGCCGTTTTCACGTGATGCGCGTTCAAATAAACAGACAAACAGATAAACAGACAAAAATTCTAAAAACTGTTGAAACGTGTTCTGTTCTCGATTCTAAGTATCCCCAGCCAACTTTTTTTGGAATATCTGCCATGTACAGACTTTCGACCCTCTTCAGCTTTATTATATGTATAGAAGATTCACCTGTGTATAGTGTAAGGATATATAAATTATTAATTAAATATATATTACCCCTAAATTGTGTATTTTTGTTAACAGAACGAACAAGTAACCTCCGGTCAGCAAGCACCCTTTTAACACGATGTGATAAATGTCGAATTGAATTGCCTAAAGACCGATATAGATTTCATTTAAGAACAAATTTGCATAAATCGAATTGTTTACTGAATACAGAGCTTGCTGATATTGACATAATCGCTACGGCATTTAAAAATAGAATAGTTACATACCGTTTAAATCCAACTCAGGAAATCCGTCACCTCACACCAGAGGCGTTCCTGTGTGCGATGCGAACTAATATTAGGAAAGTTGTTCAAATGTCCTTATTAAAACATAACAGCGTGACAGTTAATTGTGAGCTGTTTGTTTATTTTACATTACCCGGCTCAGATGAACAACAACTCAAGTCTTTTAACACCAAATACGAGGTAATTTATAGCAGTACTGATTTGAATGACTTTTATGAGAATACTATTGAAAGTTTAAAAAATAAAGTAATCGAATTCGAACATTGCGAATCAGGCTGGTCTTTTTATGAAATTAGTCATTTAGAAATTAATGTACATAAGTATTGCCCACTTAGCCTCGTAAGGCCCACTGTGCAATAGGATGTACATAATCAATGCAATTTAATTTGAACTGTGTTGCAATAATATTAAGGTTTATTTTCCTATGTTTATAAACTGAAAAAGGCATTATCGAACAAACGTAATTAAACTTTATTGCCTTGACGGAAGATTCAAAGTCCCACTTACAAAAACCTCCCTGTTTTCAGTATGGTGGGCCTTACGAGGTTAAAGGTGGCACTTATATGCCGTTACCATCTTATATAAAAAACACAAAAGGCTGTGTGAATATTCAAAATAATGACAAATATGGTTTTTTATGGAGCATTATTGCGGGCCTTTATCCTGCAAAGAGTAATGTATGTCGGATTAGCTCTTATCCACACTATTCCAAAGTTTTAAATATAGACAGGATGTCATTTCCGGTATCAGTAAATGATAATATAAAGGCATTTGAGAAAAATAATCAAAATATTAGTATAAACGTCTATGGATTAGATAAATGTAATGTAACAGGCCCCTTGTATATGACAAAATCAAAGAAAAAGAATCACTTCAATTTGTTATACATTGAACAAAATGGTAAGGGTCACTACTGTTTAATAAAAGACCTCGTGCGCCTTGTCCGCAGGCAAGTGAGTCGACACAAGGGTCGCACTAGGTCGCAGTACTTTTGTGAGTCATGTTTACAGTTTTTTATAAGTGAAAACAAATTTAATTCGCATTATTGTTCTGAAATCATTTCAGTTTTACCTGTTAGAAATTCCGCTATATGGTTTAAAAACTATGACCGTCAGCAAAAAGTTAACTTTGTAATATATACTGATTTTGAAAGAATGTTGAAAAAATGCGAAACGGGCAGTATGAAAAATACGAAAAACCTTAAAAAACATGCCCCTACCTGTTTTGGGTATTATATATGCTGCTCGCACGATCCAAATTTAAATAAATATGTTTCATATCGTGGTAAAGATTGTGTAGGGTTTTTATAAAATGGATAATTAGTGACCAAATAATGGAAAATATGGATATATTTTAGAAGCAGACCTTGCTTATCCTGAATATTTACATGATTCTCATAGTGACTTACCTTTCGCGCCTGAAAAATTTATACCTCCCGGAGGGAAGTCAAAAAAAATAATTATTAGCTTGTATGATAAATACAATTACGTCATACACTTTGTAAATATAAAAGAATGTTTGAAAAATGGTTTTGTTTTAAAGAAATTGCATCGTGTCCTTCGGTTTAGACAGGATAACTTCTTACAAAAGTACATTGATTTAAATACTCAACGCAGACAAAATGCTACGACGATATTCGATAAAAACTTCTTTAAGTTGTTAAACAGCGCAATGTTTGGTAAAAAAATTGAAAATAAACGGAAATATGTAGATATCAAATTAGTTACAAAATGGAGAGATAGCAACAATAAAACAAATAAATACTTAGGTGCGTAAAAAATATTACTAAAACCTAACGTAAAGAATGTATCAATATTTACAGAAAATTTTGTGGCTATTCAGCTAAGTCCTGAGAAAATCATTTTGGACCGACCAATATACATTGGTTTTACTGTGTTAGAATTCGCTAAGCAACATCTTTTTCGTTTTCATTACGATTTCATTAAAACAAAGTATGAAGAAAATGCTAAGCTTTATTATACCAATACTGACAGCCTTCTATATAATATAACTACTGTCGACTTTTACAAGGATCTACTTACTCACATCAATCAATTCGATACTAGTAATTATGAGGCGGAAAATCCATACGGTATACCCCTGTTGAATGCTAAAATACCCGGCTTGTTTAAAGACGAACTTGGGGGGTCGCTTATCACTGAATTCATAGGGCTAAGAGCTAAACTGTATTGTTTAAAAAGTATGAAAACTGCTATCAAGAAAGCAAAAGGTGTAACCAAGCCTAATCGATTACGAATTTCTGACTTCAACAACGCTTTGCATTCCAAAAAAGCATACAGTCATAAAATGAATATGATAAGATCTATTAAACATATTTTGTATTCACAACAAGTTAAAAAAGTAGTTTTGAATAGCAACGATGATAAAAGACAAATATTGTCTAATAATGTGAACACCTTGGGGTCACTATAGGACTATATTTTAATTAGTAGATTTATATTTGATTTTTTTAAAGTTTTTTTAACCATGCTAATACTTAAATATTACTAATGTATAGTTGTTTGGATTATGTCATGTATAGTTTTCGTATGTTATAATTTTCTTGTATATATTAATGTTTTGGTAAATAGTATCAACTTCACTGGTTTGTTATATTTTAATTGTATTTTAATAAAATTTATTGAACCGTTTGTATTCAAAACAATAAAAAGGAAATGATGTGTAAATGAATCTGTGTGTAATTGTCCCACCCTCGATATTTCGACCGTCGATACGAGTAAAATCGTAACTACAAAACAGAGGTTTTCAGGAGAGCGAAAAAACGTTTTTTGCAACTTCAAACCGCGATATTTTACTTATTAGTTTATGTTTTCGTACAAATGTACATATCATGTTTCTCAGAATTTAGTGCTCTTTAATTCTAAATTTTCATTTTTTTTCTAAACTGTTTATTTTAAATTTTAGATCGAGTTACGATCACGTATTTTGCGTTATCGACTATCGAGTATTATTGTATATTACAATACCATCTTACAGCTCTAAGTTTTGCCATAATTTGTTAGGCCAATATCATCGTATCTAAAGAAACCATGTTACTTGCAACAGATTCGCGGCTATTTTATTGTATTTTATGACTTAAAATATAGTAACTCCGGTTAGAAATATAAAAAAAATATATTTATACAGTGAATTGTATTAGTTTCAAGTAGATAATTGCCAATTATCATTATTGTTCATTTAAAAAATATTTTTACTGAATATTGAAAGAATAAAAAATATTTAGGTACAAAATAGTTTAAACATTTTTTTACTTTTTATGTAATAAATAATAATTAAGAAACAATAAAAGTACTTTAACACTATAATTTGGTAATTACCATCCTCAATAAGTAGAGGGTGGTAAGTACTTAGATACTTCAGGACCTATCTGGTTGCCAGCTAAATAGTAATTAATAAATAAACATCAACACTTGCTTTGGCTTAATCAAGTTATTTAGTAACAAATGGGTAACAAAACATAAACTTTCTCTTTGGCACTATTAAGTGCTAATATTTAGTGTTTTGACTACTTTAATTAACTATTTTAATTACCTTTCTTCTTCAAAGAGATCACAATGATAAAATAATTGCAAATTAAAATTAAATTGGTCTAGCAATTTGAAAAAAATTAAGTCATTTTACTGAGGTCATGTTAGGCTGGTTAGGTTCCTCTTGAGCTGACCTACCTCCGGTGTCACTGTAGCGTGGTACTTTTGGGACACCCTGTAGATACCGTTTAGGAGTTCCGTTGGCCATCTGTGGTTTTCATCATCAGTTCCACTTTACCAAATAGTGTTTTCCAAGAGCAAATACACGAGTTACAATGAAAAATACCAAAATCGCTATAGGTGTGCCTATAAATTTTGAAGAGTTCCGTCGATTCCTCATGGACTCCATCATTAAATCTTCATTTTGATAAAAATGGGATTAAATGGGAAGCACCAGCTTTCAAATAAAAAAAGAATCTTCAAAATCGGTTCACCCAGTCGAAAGTTTTGAGGTAACAAACATAAAAAAAAAGGAACATACAGTCGAATTGAGAACCTCCTCCTTTTTTTGAATTCGGTTAAAAAGTATTTTGTTCAGTTTCATTTGAGCGAGGCAAGTTTCTGTAAAAGTCTCTATAGTGTTCAGGTATCGCTCCACTGACACGGAGAAAACTTAATTCCTAACATTTTATTTAATTATTTAAAATGTTTAAAAACAATAAAGCGACTCCAAACAAAAACATTAATTCAAAGCATCCTAAGTCTAAAGTCGGCTTTTTGGTTAAAATATTCTAGGACGCCGACTTCAGTTTGTTTAACCCAAGATGTCCTGAACAAATGACTCCGTTTAAAGTCAGTTCCTTCTTTTCTTAATTATTTTAATTTTAATTTTGCCCTTTTTAGTGATTATATTAGGTATTTAATACTTTCCTACCCTACCTAACTAATATTTTGACAAAAAACAAGCACAAGTTTAAAGTTTTCCGCAATTAACGCAGCGTGAAAGTTATAGTGCGTTGTATCTAATAACTTACTATCTTAGAAGTATGAGACTTATTTTTTCAAAAGAATTTCGCAAATCGGTGATGTAGCAATCCTTTGAAATATTTCAAATCACGCTCAAACAAACGTTAAATACGTATAGCTATACAATACTATACACATCGGGGCCTATTTTTAAAAAAAAGTCATTTTAAGTAATAGTAACGAAATACCGGTCGGAAATATTTTTTTCATTGTTCTCTTAACGTACTCTAGCGACTTATTACCCAACTAAAGAAAGTAGGTATTCACTAACAAAACCAGAATACTTAATATTCGAAAAAATAATCAGTTAGTATTACTTAGTAGGCGATTTACACTGAGTAAAAGTTTTACTCGTTTGGTCCAATTAACCTTTTAATTAATTAAACAGGTTTATAATACAATCGCAATAGGTAAATAGTTTTGTTCTTACGGGTACTTCCACCACTCTTCATTCATAACTAGATTTAGTGGAACTTTTCCATATTAATTTAAGTAATTAACACTCACTCAAAAAAAATAAAAATATTTCCAATACACATAAACAGACGTGCTCCTACATCCACGTCATACGGTGCAAGTAAAAACCGTCTTCAAAATTAATTTTTCGAGGCAAAGAATGCAAATGGAAGGAACGGGCCAGTAAAATCATAGTAAATCAATTTAGGCGCAAAACCGAAACACCCATAGCGCGAGCTCTTAAAGTAGAGTAACATTTTAACCACATTTTACGTGCTCTGTACTTGCTAAAACGTTGGCACATTAAAATCGTAACTATTTATGCGATGATACTGGCCTGTGATCGTGACAATTGGAAGCGATTTCGGGTAAAAAAATATTCTTAAGTCTAGTTACAATGATTTTCTCTTAATGTAATAGTGGATTACTATTGATGAACCTCGACATACAAATTGGGTATTTTTTTTATTTCTCGATGTATCAAAAATGTAAAAATACAGTTTTGTAGATCTTTTTTCACTTAACTCTCCCTGTAAAAGTCAAAAAAACACTTAAATTTAGTTACGATTTTACTCGTATCGACGGTCGATTTATTTATTTATTTAATAATGCTTACATCTGGCAATTAATCATAACATCTGAGAAAGGAATATCTAGTTTAGTATTAGGTATATAAAGAGATGCGAATGTTTCCCCTGTTTCACATCCACAATGAAGTTTATTAAACATAGACAAACTCTTGAAGTGAAAAATATAAAATTAGAAAACCATGCTCAACAAAGAGTCAAACATAGTGCATTGTTCCATAATACAATCCGTTGCATTATATGTGGTCCCTCAAATTGTGGTAAAACGAATGTAATGTTAAACTTGTTGTTACATGAAAATGGATTAAAATTCAAGAATATTTATTTATATTCAAAGACAAGTTTTCAACCGAAGTATCGATTTCTTCAGCTAGTTATAAACAAAATTCCAAATGCTAAATTCTTTATTTTTCGTGATAACAATGAAGTAATTCACCCAAACGATGCATTATCTAATTCAATAATGATTTTTGATGATGTTGCATGCGAAAATCAAGTAAATATTCGAAACTACTTTGCTATGGGAAGACATAGACAAATAGACTGTTTTTATTTATCTTAGACATATTCGAAAATACCCAAACAACTACTCAGAGATAATGTTAATCTTCTGATTATATTTAAGCAAGATGACACCAATTTAAAACACATATACAATGAGCATGTTAATACGGACATAGACTGGATAAAATTTAAAGGGCTTTGTTGTGCTGTGTGGATAGATAAATATAGCTTTCTTGTCATTAATAAGAATTGCGCAATAAATGAAGGAAGATATAGACGGGGGTTTGACACATTCATTTACTTTTAAACTCGTCATATAAAACAATGTTTAAAAAAAAATAACATTTTAAGACAAGAGTCTGAATTAAGTGGTTGAGATTAAAAGTTTATACAATGGATATAAATTTAAAAGCGCAGCTTATAAAATCAGTGAATAACATAAAAAAAAAAAAAAAAAAGATGATTACAAATGAAGAAGATGAAAATAATCTTGAACTCAAAAAGGTCTTTAAACCGATTATAGATCCTTTAGAAACACTGGTCAGCATAAATGAGAAAAAGGAAGACATGATTGATATGTACGAGAATATAAATGTACCATTCGGTATTCGTAGTGTTGATAAGAAACTTATGATGGGAAATACTCCTGTAAGCTTATCATTTATTAATGATGCTACTAACAGCCAAAAAAAAAAAGTGGTTACCGTCAATAATAAAAAATATGAATTAACCGTGGGTTTGAAGGAGCTTATGCGTAACAAACCTGATCTTAATCTTGTAACTGAAAAAGATAAAACCGAGTATAAAGAAATGTTAATTATAACAAATGTGCACAAACGGAACTGTGACCGCGATGGACAATTAAAAGGTGACAAAGGACTGAAATATTGTCAAATTATTAAACCTTTATTTTTACAACAAATTGATGCAGATGGTGGTGTTCAGAAACAGACACAAAAATTAAAAATTGGTGGTCATTTACCTGAATTAAAACGGTATAAAAAAACACGGATTACATTTATTGGGATGATCCGAATGAGCTGATTGAAAGATTAAAACTTTTAATCGCATCTAGAAACGCTGGTAACAGCAATCATGACAATGAAATTATTGTCAATCATTGAAGAATTAAAAGAGTCTGGTATTATAAAAGAGTAAAATTGATAAACTTTTATCATTTTGACAAGTAATCTAATACATATTAGACATGAACATCGAGCACACTATAGAAATTGATGACATTGATAATTATAAAATTGAAAGTAATAAAATCTCGTCTGTGGAAGAGTCTGGCTTGTTAAATAGAGTTGATAAAGAGTATGTTGATAAAATAGTAGAGGATTGTTTGAAAAAAGTATCATATCTTAGCAAACAAGTTATAATTTTAACAGAGCAAATTAATAAAACAAATTGAAAAAGATCTTATGTATAAAGACATTGAAGTAAAAGTTAGCAAGCACCTGTGGTGAAGCAGACGTTAAAAATATAGATCTGGACTAACATCAAAATAAAAAATAAATAAATAAACAAATACTATGATTAAAAAGTAAATGAATATGATGAATATCTCCCACGGAGAAGTATGATATTAAAAGATATAGATGATCTTTGGCAAGCAGATTTGAAAGACTAAAGAAATCGTTTCTAAACAGTTACAAACTTTGTTTGCAAAGGGGCGTTTCCCCAAAAATTTACAAACAGATAATGGTAAAGAATTTTTCAATAATACATTTAAAAAAGTTACTGATAAGTACAATATTAATCATTACTCTACATTTTCTACGAAAAAAGCTTCAATCGTAGAAAGATTTATAAGAACTCTCAAAAATAAGCTGTACAAAGAATTTAGTTTAAAAGTTAATTATAAATGGATTGATGGCAATCTTGAGAAGAAAGTTTACGAATATAATCACACTTTTCATAGAACTGTGGGAAAACGACCATCAGAAATTAATCATAATAATAAAGAAACTGTATTGCAGCGATACCTTAACAATTCGCTGTCTAAGAAAATAGCAAATCGTAAAATATTTCAAGTTGGTGATTTCGTAAGAATCAGTAAACATAAAGGATGTTTTGAGAAAGGGTTTACACCTAATTGGTCTACAGAAATATTTAAGATTACAAAAGTCCAACTCACTAAACCTACTACATATTTATTAGAAGATGCGAGGTCAAGACCTATTTTAGGTGCATTTTATGGTCAAGAAATCCAAAAAACTAAATACCCTGAGGTATATCTTGTTGAAAAAATCTTGAAGAGCAAAGGAAGCAAAGTATAATGTAAAATGGTTAGGACTACCATCTAGTGAAAACAGCTGGATAGATAAAAGAAATCGATTATAAATGTAAATGTTGTGTATAAATATACAATTTTTCGTTTCATCTACTCATTAGTATTCGGTTATTTATACAATCAAGAACTCTTCAAATAGAATACTTAATATTAATTAATTTTTACTAAAAATTAGACCCAAAGAAATTAGTTTCGACAAAGTAAATAAAAAGCAAACGTTAAGACCAAACATCCTGAAAACTGGAGCTGGACTGAAGAAAAGTTTTACTAATATTGTTTCGCATGCTAAAAGACATATTCGTAAACTGAAGCCCAAATGCAAGAAAATATTAACAGAATTAGCATATGCAGCTGCACAAGAAATAGCTTCCGAATTGCCTCGTGTGATACCTGTACCTAAAACTGGTGGAGTCCTACCATTAATTCCTATTTTTGCCGGTTTATCTGTTGCGGGTGGCTTAACCGGTGGTGTCGCTGGAATTAGCAAAGCTGTTCATCATTATAAATCAGCTAGAAAGCAATTCGCAGAGTCAAAAAAACAAAACATCAAAATGGATTCAGTGTGTATTGGTGCTGGATTACATCTTAAACCGTACAGGGGTGGTTTAGGACTTTATGTTTCAAATAAAAAAACTAGTAAGTAGGCTACCCGATAGAGCATTAAGTAATATCGATATACTAAAGCACACAAAAAATATTCCACATTTTCGCGGTGTATTTATGAGAGATGAATTACCAGAAGTGGCATGGCCGATAGAATGTGGCGTTATCAATTTAGATTCGTCTGAAAATTCTGGTACTCATTGGGTAGCCTATGGCAAAGTTAATGATTACATTGTATATTTTGACAGTTACGGTAATTTGAAACCACCGAAGGAATTTATAGCATATGTCGGATCTAATATTCGGTATAATTATGAAAATTTACAAAAAAACATTTATATCATTGCGGGCAGTTATGTTTGAAATTTCTTAAATCATTTTGGAAGAATAGATTTAATAATAAATACATAAATAAATAAATAAATAAATATTCGTGGACAATCTCACACAAATGATGTAATAATTCTCTACAATAAAAATGATATGATAAATGAATGGTATACATTCCTTTATTAGCAGTGTACAGGATTGAGTGTTAAGTTCTTAATAATTGTTACTAAAAATTAGGCATGTATGTTTTCAATATAAACCCTCCCATATTTAAAAAAACTAATATTCAACTGCCGATATTTAAAGAAACAAGACGGTTAAATGCAAGGTCTATTACTAAAAGGAATAAAAAGTTTCTCAACTCTCTTGGTTTTAAAATATTAAAATAAAATGTTGCTAATTACCGATCCGCCGCCGCAACACGACAACTCTATCGAAAGCTATGAGATCCACAGTTACAATCCCTACAATCACAGTTTTAAAGAAAATGATGAAATTAGAATACCTATTCATCAGCAAGATGTTTATGTACTACCATCTGCAAGCTCTATATACATTGAGGGGTCTGCAAAGGTATCCGGGTTAGATGCAGCAGGAAAAGTAATATTGAAGGATATTAATTTTACAAATAATCCAATAATGTTCTTATTTCAAAATATAAAATACGAACTGAATGGTGTTGAAATAGATGGCATTAAAAATGCCGGAATAACAACAACAATAAAATCTTATTGTTCGCGCCATCTGACGGCGCTTCCACGAGACGGCTCGCGGGCTCGCGGATTTACACATATGTCGATTCACGCATGCGCGAGACGCCAACCAATCACATGAGCCGCGCCGCGGACCAATAGCGGGAGCCTTCGGGAAGCTGGGAGATGACGCCGACCACCACCAGCGCCCTCTTCTCTATCTAACCACCAGCAGCAACACACGTCGCGTGTCCTGTAGAAATACCTATAGAGCTTAGAGATACCAAGCGACAGAAAGATTGTGATGGTAAATAAATTATTGTAAACATCTAGTTGTTTATCTTCTCTTCTATGCGCAAACATAGAAAGTGGCGACCGTGACAGGACACGCGACCGTGCTCACTTCGCTTTCCAGAACCGAGGAAGCCATCTTGTGTCGGCGCCGCGTTGGCACCGCCGACGCGACAAAAACGCGGAGCTTCGGGGTCCAGCAAGCCGTAGGCGCACCTCGAAGGCGCCGCGCGAGCCGCGCAAGAAGCCCGAGAACTTCGAGGAGCCCGGCCAGAGGCGGCCACCGCTGCGCGCCTCGTCGGCGACTCGCGCTATCGCCATAATTGCCATAAAGGAAAGTGCCGTGAGCCCAACCCAACTCCCTTTGCTCGTAACCCCAACCGACGGTGGTCGAGTGCCGGCCTGGCTACTTAATTTGCAGGTGCCGGTCAGTCTCCCACGTGCGTGGTGCGTCGCGGCCCCCTACACTTGAGGGAAGCCGCTTACCTTACCTGCTTAGGCAGGCCTTGTGTTCTCTTTTTTTTTGTGCCACGCACCTCTTATTTTGTGTCAACTTAGCTTCATTTAACTTTTCGTCTTTGCACCGTATCATGCACGTCGTATTTTTTCTTAACTTAACGTAACGTATCGTAACGTATATGTGTATCGTTTTTTTGGCTATGCACCGCGTGTTTTAGTGTAACTTAACTTCAAACATTTAATTAAAGGGATCGTTTTTCACCGGGTCATTCAACCTCGTGTTTTTTGCTAACTTAACTTATATGTTATAGAGAGGTCCAGTTTAGACTAAAGGGCCCGGCCACAGGTGCCCAACAGTCACCACTGGACCCTCCTCCCACCCCAACACCGACGGCCACCACACATGGTCCCCACGCCCCACAAGACCAGCCAGGGCCTTCCAGGCCTGACACATCGGTCGCGCTGGCCCCCACGCCCAACCGCAAGATCCCGAGGGGATCAAAGAGAGCAGTCCCCTTCACCCATCCCCACCCAACAACCAGTGGACCAGCAGAGGGCCGACAGCGGTTTCCCCTTAACAGGGGGACAAACAGGGGCGCCAACCGCTCCAGGGGGACACAAAGAGGCCGGCAAAGGCACCCCGGTGCCCACCGCCAGCCTCATCACTGACGCACCACGGACCAAGGGGGCGGTGTTCCTACAGGCCAATCTCCACCACGCTACCGCGGCCTCAGCGGTCGTTGAAAGAATCTTTGGCGAAAATGGCTTGGACATCGCCCTCATACAAGAACCATGGATCAACGCCAACTCCATGGTAGCAGGTATGAGTAATGCAGGTAAGATTCTGGTACATGAAAAAGGCTCAAAACCAAGGGCCTGTATCGTGTTTAACAAAAACATCAGCTTTTTGCCTATTTTAGAACTCTGCAGTGAAGATTTAGTCGTCGCCTACGTGGATCTCAAAGGGCGTGGAACATCGAAGGTCCTAGTCTGCTCGGCCTACTTGCCCGGAGAGAAACAGAACCCCACAGAAGAACTGACTAAAGTCGTGGACTACGCACAACGACAAAAGTCGGAACTGATCGTGGGATGCGACGCGAATGCCCACCATACCATCTGGGGCAGCACTGGAATCAACAGAAGAGGTGAGTTACTCTCTGAATTTATCTTTACTAACTGCCTATACTTGCTAAATAAGGGCAACACACCAACCTTCGTTACTAGAGCTAGGCAGGAAGTACTTGATATAACATTCGCAACTGAAAAAGTAGCCAAATGCCTAGCCAACTGGCATGTCAGTTCCGAAAACTCAATGTCGGACCACAAACATATCCTATTCGAGGTAACAAGTTCGTTAGGTAAAGAACCACAAAAACTTAGGAACCCAAGAAACACTTGCTGGCACACCTACAAAGACCACCTCGAAAAATACCTAACAGACCTCCCAAAATATGTTAAAACTCCAGATTCTCTCAACTGCGCAGTAATGAAACTCTCAGAAGGAATTAACAAAGCCTACGAGATGAGCTGCCCGTTAAAAGAATCTAAAACAAACAACATAACGACGTGGTGGAACAAAAAGCTGGAAAGGCTTCGCAGCTCCACACGGCGTATATTCAATCACTGCTCTAGGCCGCAAGATTGGGAAAAGTACGGTAGAGCTTTGACGGAATATAACAAAGAAATCAGAAAAGCCAAAAGAGCGTCTTGGAGACGATTTTGTGAAGATATAGCCCTAACACACAAAGGAGCGAGAATTCACAAAATACTCGCCAAGACACCCACAAATTATCTCGGCCTACTCAAACGACCAGATAATACCTTTACGACCACAGAGAGAGAAACTCTTGAACTTCTCAGAGTAACCCACTTTCCAGGATCGTACACCCCCGATGATACCCAGCGATGTACCTCAAGAAATCACCCAGATCACAGGGCGCATAGAGCGGATTGGAACAAGGCCACAAATATCTTTAGGCCTAACAATGTTAAATGGGCCATTGAGAAATTCCACCCATTTAAATCAGCGGGAGAAGATGGGATCTTTCCAGCCCTTCTTCAAAAGGGAGATACCATCCTCCTCCCGCATCTGGTAAGAATATTTCGGGCAAGCTTTGCCTGGGGTATAATACCAGAAACGTGGACCAGAGTCAAGGTACGCTTCATACCAAAAGCAGGGAAAAAGGACTACTCTCAGCCTAAATCCTTCAGACCGATCAGTCTCACATCCTTCCTACTCAAGGCTATGGAAAGGATAATAGACCAGCACATTAGAGCTAGATACCTAATAGCTAAACCCCTCAGCTTAAATCAACACGCTTACCAAAAAGGGAAATCCACGGAAACTGCCCTCCTCGATCTGGTCGACAAAGTGCAGAAAACCTTAGAGGATAAGCAAACGGCCTTATGTGCTTTCCTTGATGTAGAAGGTGCATTCGACAACACACCCACAAATACCATTTTAAACGGAATGGTATCAAAGGGGATAGACGGCACCACCATCAACTGGGTCAAGAATATGCTCTCTAACAGGGTGGCATCCCTGACTCTCAATGCAATTTCGCATGAATTCCACACCACTCGAGGTTGTCCACAAGGAGGTGTCCTTTCTCCACTTTTGTGGACCCTAGCAGTGGATCAACTACTTGCATTAATGACGGACCAAGACTATGACACACAGGGATATGCCGACGACCTTGTAGTCATAATCAAAGGCCCCAGCCTCCACACAATCTCATGTCTAATGCAAGGAGCTCTCAACACCATAAATAAATGGTGTAAAGAAAACGAATTGTCCATAAACGCAAGCAAAACTGTGATAGTTCCCTTCACTAAGAAAAGGAAGCTCGAAAAGCTACTAAATCTTAAGCTTAACGAACAAATAATCCCAATCTCAAGTGAAGTAAAGTATCTAGGGGTCACCTTAGACCAAAAGTTAACTTGGAACTCGCACATAAAAAACATAATCCAAAAAGCCAACATTGCAATGTGGACTAGTTGTCGAATGGCGGGGTCAAGATGGGGCCTAAAACCCAAAATTGCCCTCTGGCTGTACACGGCAGTGGTAAGGCCTATAATTACATTATGCCTCCGCTGTCTGGTGCACAAAAACCAACCAAAAGACAACAATAAACACCCTAAACAGTCTGCAACGCACAGCCTGCGTTAACGCAACAGGAGCTTTATCCTCAACACCGGGAGCAGCTCTGGATGCACTGCTAGACCTAACACCATTGCACCTACAAGTACAAAAAGAGGCTGAACAGTGTATATACAGAATCTGCACCACGACAAGGACGAAATGGAGCTCTCAAGCACTGACCAAGCGTATGGCATCGGTGTTTGAACACAAAACCTTATGCATGCCAACCGATGACATGCATATTGAATATAACTACAAAAAACTATACTCAGTGGAGATACCCTCCAGGGACAAATGGCTGAAAGGCCAGCTGGACTACAAAGAGGGGTGCCACATTTGGTATACAGATGGTTCCAAAAAAGGAAACGATGTGGGGTGCGGCATCTACGGTGAGAGACCAAGACTCAAAGTTAGCGTCAGCATGGGCACGGAGGCCTCAATCTTCCAAGCGGAAGTCTTCGCCATCAACAAATGCGCGGAAATCAACCTTGAGAAGAACCGTAGGCACCAGCACATCTACATCAACTCGGACAGCCAAGCTGCCCTTTTGGCACTAGACGCATTGGAGTTAAACTCTAAACTAGTCCAAAACTGCAAAGAAAACCTGAATGCCCTAGGAAACTCCAACAAAGTAATACTTAGATGGGTACCAGGGCACTCCAACATTGATGGAAATGAAATGGCAGATGAACTGGCTAGGAAAGGTGCTGACAACCCCCTGGTTGGCCCGGAGCCTTTTTGTGGTATCACAAAAAGGAAATCCTATTCACTGCTAAACGACCTATATAAATCTAGGGCGATCGAGCTGTGGAAGTCCACGAAAGGACAAAAGCACTCGAAATCATTAATTACAGGGTTCAAAAGCAACTTCTCCAAAGAGTTTCTACAACTCAAAAGAGAAAAGACTTGCGCAGTGACTAGAATTCTTACTGGCCACTGCAAATTGAACAAACATCTGTTTCTAATGGGTATGAAACAAGAACCGACATGCAGGTTCTGTCAGGAAACGGAGGAGACAGCAATGCACATCCTCTGTTCTTGCGGACCACTAATGCGTAACAGAAGTATCTACCTAGGGCGACACATTGTGGACCCACAGGAGATACAACTTCTCACGGCCCAAAGCATCTGGAAATTCTTAGACGCAACGGGCCTTTGCAGTGAACTTTAAACAAAGGGCTGTTACAAAAGATCAGCAATGGTCGAAGTGACACACAAGGCCCATACAAACCCCCCCAATATATATAACTTAACTTCATTTAGGTAATGTACCAACCCTTTTTTGCCGTGTTATGTTATGCATCTCGTATTTCGTTATAACTTAGCTTCATTTTAAATTTGACCTACGTGACGTAACTTCAATAAATTAAATTTTATTTCCCACTTGACCACTATAAACTCCTAATTTTTTTAACCCTATGACCTAACTTAATGCCTGCGCATGTAACGTTTATGCATCATTTTACGTAATTAACCCCACATTTCAATTGTTTTGCACATAAGTATTTGCGACTTCCACATAATGTGTTTTATTCGTGTAACAGCACATTTCTTAACGTTTTGACTTAGGTATTTGCGAAATCTTTCTTTCTTTTGCACTTAAATTTCCCTTGGTTTCTTTTTTGTTTTGCCGCATATGCACCCTGTTGCTTACGCCATTTCAGCTACGCGTTAATGCGTCGACGTGTCAAGCGCGGCGTGCTGACGCGTGTCTCTTCACCTACTTCGTGCCCTGCTGGGTGCTCCCGTGCCTGCCTCCGTTATGCGACGGGCGCCTCCACGTGGCCAAGGAACCGAGGGGCGTGAGCTGTTTGCGAATTATAACTTTATTTGTTTGCAAGTGGATAGCTTCAGTGTTTTATTTATCATTCTTGTATAACTAACAATAATTATTCAATATGGTTGATACAAAGGATGTTGTTGCTCAGCTTGCTGAGTTAAAAACTAAGCGTAGTTCTATGAAAGGACAAGTAACTAGATTCACAAGATACTTAGATGCAATTGATGATAATGAAATATTAGATGTTGTGAAATCTAATGATTTAACTTTGAGATTAAATAAAATCATTGAGCTATCGCTTTGATGAGCTGCAAACTTCGATTGAGGTCATAAATAGTGATGAACTGGACAGTGAACTCGAGCACCGAGAGCTGTTCGAGGATAATATAAACTTAGCTATTGCAATTGCACAAAGCATATTCGACAGAGCTGATCCTTCTAGAGAAAAAACCTGTGCTCAGTCCCTACAAAATTGCGCCTCGAGCTGTCATCATGCTGATGAACTCGGTTTCAAGTTACCACAAATTAAAATCAATCGCTTTGATGGCTCGTGTCACAAATAGATGGAGTTCAGGGATTTATTTGAATCTTTAATTCATAATAATGATAGAATTCAGTCAATTCACAAGTTTCATTATTTGATTTCATACTTGGAGGGTGAGCCTGCTCGAGTAGTCTCCAATCTGGAGGTCTCTGCTATTAATTATACTGAAGCCTGGGAACTCTTGTGTGAAAGATATAGTAATAAAAGACAGTTGATCACTAACCATTTGAACTCTTTGTTTAACATTGATTCTTTGCAGTGGGAGTCTGACCGTTCCTTACGTTTTCTAAACGACCATGTTACAAAGAATCTCAGAGCGCTGAAAACTCTTGGTCAGCCTACTGAACATTGGGACACAATCTTAGTGCATTTGCTATCTGCAAAATTAGATTCAAGTACAAACATAAAGTGGGAAGAGTACAGGAGCACTCTTAAGGAGTGGCCTACTCTAAATGACTTTAAAGATTTTTTGAAAAACCGCGCAGACATTTTAGAAAACTTGTATAGGGCAAAAAGGGATAAACAACCAAACAACAAGCCAGAAATTGCAATCAATAAAACTTCATTTAAACAAGATAAAAACATAAAAACATTTGTGATTTCAGCGAAACAAAGTGACAGCAGGGGTCGGCCGTGCGTCGTGTGCCGCGGCGACCACCGTGTCTACGACTGTCCCGTCTTCAGGCAGCTGCCTGTCGACGAGCGCTGGTCGCGGGTTTCCGGCCTCCAGCTGTGCCATGTCTGTCTAAGACCAGACCATGAGTAGCGTCGGTGTAAACTGAGCGGCTGTCGCGTATGTAAGAGACGTCATAACACATACCTACACACAACACAAACACAAAACTGTCCGTCTAGTGGTGCTAGCATGGATCGGAGCGTCCAGCCTACCAGTAGTGGTACGGTGGAGCCTGCGTCCTCCTCTACTATGACGGCTTCTAACAGTGCAGAGGTGCCACAGACCTCCACTGCTAACTCCTCACTGTCTAGCAGTGAGGTGCTGCTATCCACAGCTTTAATAGAAGTGATTAATCCTTGCAACAATAGGATAAAAACCGTTAAGTGTCTTCTGGACTGTGGAAGCCAGTCATCCGACATGAGTGAAGGACTGAGAGAACGCTTGCAGCTTGCATCTCGGCCCGTAATTGCCACAACCATTTTAGGTATAGGTAACACTCCACTTAAATGTGTCCCAGGTCGTTGTGCGGCAAAGATAAAGTCTAAGGTTGATAATTTTAGTGCCAACGTTAATTTCCTGGTCTTAAACCAAATAACTGATAACTTACCTAAGAGATACTTTGATGTAAGTCAATTAAATATACCTGCATCTATAAAGCTTGCAGATCCAACATTTAATGTTCCGTCCCACATTGATATTTTGTTAGGAGCAGATATTTTTTGGCAAATAGTGGGCGGTGAACAAAAAACATTGTCAAACAAACAAACCATGTTGATTCAGTCAAGACTTGGCTGGCTCTTGACAGGTCCAGTGGCCAGTACAAGTAACAATTTAAATACTGTTACACGCAGTAACCTTTCATTATCTGATCTGTCTGCCCAAATGACAAGGTTTTGGGAGACAGAGGAGCTACCCATTGAGGTGAGCCTCCCAGGGGATAAGTTTGAATCACACCCCATAGAAAAACATTTCACTGATAACACTTATCGTCAGCCAGATGGCAGGTTTGTAGTAAAATTACCTTTAATTGACACGCCTGATTGTTTAGGAAATTCATTTAATATTGCAAAAAGGCGTTTGTTTAACTTAGAGAGTCGCTTTGCTAAGCAGCCCGAACTTAAATTAATGTATACAGATTTCATAGATGAATATAGAAGCCTGGGTCATCTGACTGAATCAAAGTTCCAGTATCGAGCAAACTATCTCCCGCATCATGCTGTGATGAGGGAAGATAGTGAATCCACTCGACTTAGAACAGTTTTCGATGCCTCCAGCCCCACCTCGTCGGGAGATTCTATTAATGATATTCAGATGGTAGGCCCTAACATCCAAGACTCTTTATTTAACATACTGCTTAGATTTCGTAATTACAAATATTCGATCAACATGAAATGTATGCAATGACAAGTTGGTCACGTGGTTTATCACAATGAACAACTAAAATGACGTCATCGAAACGCTAACAAGCGATCAGTGTTGTCAAAATGACATAATCTTAGCCAAATGCCACTTTTGACCACTATTCTTTTCCATATTCCACAGTTGATTCACGCTGTATTTTCTCACGGCATTGGGCTCACGCTAAGAAGCCATTCCATTGGAATTTGTTTAAAATGGCGACTTTCAGTCAGCTGTGAGGGAGGAGTACTTGAGACAAATAAGTTTTTTATGTATTCCTTGCGACTTTTTTGGGCTGCTAACAATTGAAATTGTTGACTAAAGCAGAAGCAAAACTTCTTAGCGGTGGTCTCCTCTTGGGAAGTGCTGGTGGATATTTGACGTGAAAAAGTTCCCGTTGCGGCCTACTAACTGAATAAATCTCTTGAGATGAACAAGGAAATTATTTTCGAGGTAAAGGAATGATATGAGCTACGTTATTAACTTATTACTCTACTACTTACCTACCTACATTGATTTGATAAGCAAGTAAATAAACACGTATTTCATAGATGGTATTTTTTCAGGTCCTGTTTATTAACCATGGGATGTGGTGTGGCAACAGAAAATAGATGTCTTGCAGCACCAGTAAACTAGTAATGCAAGCCGTCAACCAGCCATTAAAATATGAATTTGGTTTCCCAATCAAGAAGTGTGTGGACGAGCGCTAAGCGTAAGTGAGTTGTGGTTTTTCCTAGACGGCATCTTTCTTTATTAGTGCACCTCTATGTTCTCCTTCATACAGGGTGACAGGAAGGTCGATACAATCCTGTTAAGAAGGTATAGTAGAGCTCATTTGGAACAAATTAGGTCATGTAGTACCCTGGCCGAAAATTATTAGTTTCTGAGTTATTCATAATTTTAATCTGAATTTTGGTGATTTTTCCTTAAGTCCATGTCATGAAAAAGCCTTAATGCCATGTTTTATTTTGGAAGTTTTTAGTGGTATTTTACATTATTAGAATCATTACAAATCAGTGCAGTTTTCAAAAACATTTGGCCTTTTTATATAATCAAGTTTTAAGTAATCACATAAAGTTTGTTTCTCCATACCAAGTGAAAAACAAACTTGGGAATACCTAGTATGAATAGGGTACTACATGACCTAATTTGTTTAAAAGGATTGTATCGACCTTTCTGTCACCCTTTATATAGGTAATGCATAAATAATGATATTAATATGAAGTGGAAATAAAACATAATTAAGTATTAATTTTCTATTCTGTCCCATAACAATATTAAAGTTGGGGCCTACTAGTAATTATTATGAAAACCTATCTAAGTATTATATGATAATTGTTTACATTTTCGCAGGATCGACACTAATTATGATAAAATATAAAACAAAAAACCACATTTTGTATCAGTAAATGCATACCTAAGTAAATAAAAATTGTTCGACTCAGAAACTTTAATATTCATGCTCATCACATAAATATTTATCTTTAGCTCTACCAGCTAAGTTAATATAGTTAATTTTCAATTTTGGTTTGGTAGTGAGCTTGCCTATAAATTATGCTGTGACAATACATATACATAGTATGGTATACTATGTCTTGTCATAATTTATAGTTAAACTCAGTGCGTAGTACCTAAACCATAATACTGTAATATAAATTTTGTGTTCAAGGTGATCCAGAATACACACAGAGACCATGGATAATGATGCTGATTTCAAGGAAGGACCATAGAGTGGTGTTTCAGCGTTGATGAAATCCTATTTATTTGAGATGCTTGCTAGAGGCATATTCATTCCAGTATTAGCACCATTGTGGCATATATGTGAATATTATGTATATTGCATATTGCAAAATATGGAGTTTTTACTCATTACACTGATGATAAGTCAAGTCTCTACTTTACATCGTCATAAGGCTGAAGGTTGAAGATGATGTCAAGTTGCCTTTTGGATACTTACTTAATAACAATTATTAATAATACTTTTTATAAAATTAAAACTTTAAATAATGAAAATTGATTTATTTTCTTTCCTATCATCAGTCATCACCCATGTAATAATGAAATGAAATAAATTATGTCTGGATAAAGTTACTTTGACTATATTAAAGTATTAGGTACCTAGTATAAATCGTTTTAAAAGAACTGCCATGAGGACCCAAAACCTGTATTAATTTAACTCGCATGTAGGTATATGTACCTAGTTACATTCAATCTATTAATTAACAGAAGCTCTTGTGAATTAACATATAAGGACATATTCCAGCATTTATTAATTTATTTACCTTTAATTATTAAACGTACAATAAGTTAGTATAATGCACTAAAACGTCTAACTACAATTCATGTTATAAAAACATGTACTTTTTAAACAATTAAATTAATTAACAAGTGTTTTAACGTTTGTACACAACACAAGCTTAACAACATAAAGAGCGTACCTAGCGCTCATAAACTTGTAGGTAATCGAGATGTGTCAGGGTTCACTTAGGGATCGGTGACGTTCGGCAGCTCTAGGCGAAGCCTTGCGCGCGCTCCAGCTCCACAATGTTGGCAGATGGGATCGGGACGTTTACAGGAGCACTGTATAACAATAGCAAATGAAAATTAAATTATAGTACAAATCTTCTAAAGATTGACTTTAATTACAAAATACATTATTCTTGAACTCATATTATATACTATGTCCACCTATCAATGTTTTTATAAAATAATATTATTGTTATATTGTCACGTCCTACCGGGTGGCAAGTAAAAACTCAGGAGAAGTTTAAATAGTTTATTATAAAAGAACGCCGGTAGAGTGAACAGAACAGGGTAGGTAGGTTCGTAGGGTGTGGTCTGGTTCTGCGAAGCGAGCTAGCACTTCCCTCGCAGTAGGTGACGTGGAGCGGCGGTGAAGAAACCGACGGCAGCCCGACGGTGTGCGGTGACAGGATCCTGGCGTCGGGGGCAGCACCCGGTGTGTAGCACCGGAACCCACTCGACGATCCTGGTCACCGTGGTTAGAGGCCGCTCCGGCCAAGAAGAGAAGTGGACAGGGTTTAGAGCCCGATCCCAAGACGCAAGAAGTGTTGTCCCAGCGGTAGTGCTCCTAGCGGTGCAGTGCTCCTAGCGGTGCGGTGAGATGCTCCAAGCCGTGGATTGCTCCAAGCCGTGGAATGCTCCAAGCCTTTGAAAGCTCCTAGCGGTGGACCCTGGAAAACCCAAGCATTGGCTGTGTGAGCCTGGTGTCCAGCATTGGGATAGTCCATGCCAGCCGCCGTTGAGGGGTGAAGCCCCGAGGGAATAGCGCAAGGTTTAATTATTGGCGGTGGCAAGAACTACCGGAACAGAGTTACAATTTAAAACAAGAAGAAGCTAAATCAAAAGAACAATTAATAATTACTAACGACCGTTATGAAGTAACGGTCGGTTATTCGAAATAAAAAGGTTAAAAGAACAATTTAGAAGGATCTAGAAGAACACAATAAGTATAAAACACAAACACAGTACACAGCAAAATAGAGATAGGATAGATAATTAGTTCGTTGCACTGAACTTACCCGATTTGGGGAAATGCACCGAATATAATAAAACTTAGGTATTTAGTACCTATTAAAAACAACACGTCAAGTTGTTAAAAAGTAGAAGTTGAGGCGGCAAAGAGACCGAATGAAGGGTGCGTGGTCTATACCTATATAAGCTTTCACCCCTTACTGTTAATTTCGTATCTGAGTAGGGCGAACAAAGAAATGCACATAGCAACTCGCGTCACGAGTGGAAAATAACTGGAGTCGTGTACGTGAGACACCAACATACCCTCAATTATTTCCTCATGCGCTGAATGAAAATAATAAAATACGATATTTATTTATAATTACAATGAATTAATTATTAGAAGATTATTTACATTAAGGTTGACTGTTAATTAATAAAAGATTTAAATATTAGTGAAGTTAATAAAGAATGACTAGTAACGCCATCTGTCGGCTTACTGCCGCTAACATATGACAGACGTCGATTTATGAAAAACGTCTTTAACCTGTCTGTTTGACAGTTATCAGTTATTAGTAAACAACAAATATAAGATCTGTTGTATTACAGTGAATTTAAGTGAAAATGAAGTGATATTAAGGCTATTTCGTCTATAAAATGCACACAGGTAAGGAGCGTAACAACTGCATTGTTACAATATACAGTGGCTGCCAGATTAGCAATGCTTGCGTTTTCCCCATTAAATTACCTAGCAAATATTCAAATTATCTCAGGTTTAAACTAATCTAATGAATTAATCTCAGTTCTATTCATACAAGCAATCTTTAGCACAACCCCACAGTATGTTTTTTGACCCGAAAAACGGCCATCCTCAGTTTATTTGCTTATTAGATAGAGGAAATCATTTTGAAATGAAGAGTAGCACTCCCGAGTGTGTAATTTTTTATAGAAATTGAGATATTAATATTTTATAAATTTTCAGGGATTTTAAAAATTTCTCGATAATCACAAAATACTTAGCGCGTATTTTTTTCTCTTCTTCAATGAAAATAATATGAACTATATGTTAAGTAATTAATACATAATACAAAGTTAGTCAAACTTGTACAGTCGCCCACACACTTAACTGACCATTAAAGACGGAGCTGAGAATAAGTGTCAATGCTTGAAAGGGATGTAAATATATTTAATATGAAAAAAATATCTACATCCCTGTCAAGCATTGATATTTTCTCTCTGCTCTGCCTCCAATGGTTAGTTAGGTGTGTTGCTGTGTGTACATAAACAAAGAAAGAAAAAGTTTTAATTTTTTTGGTTTTTATTTTTTTACAGCTCTATTCCGACATATTGGGATTTGATAATAACTCTAAATAACAATTACAATAATACCAATGACTCATAAAAAAAATCGAACCCCTAACCCTCAGGATATAGGAATAATACGCTTCTAAAGTTTTTTCAGATAATTCTGGTTTTAGGGTTGGCACATTAGTTTTAATTTTATTTATTTTTATTTCTATGATTTATTTTAAAATATCTTAGTTTTATTGTTTATTATGTATATAATCGAGTTCTTCAATTCTATCAATACCTTAAAGGTGGTCTCGTTCAAATTAGGTTCAGATCTGATAACAAAGTGGCGAATGAAGTCGGCCTTTCTTTTTTAAAGAGTCAATTATAAATTTCGTCTTCGGTGGGCAAAACTTCGCTTATATCATCATCCCAGCCTTCTATAAGTGCTCGCATCACATCTTCGTCACTTATATCATCGGAAATGTCATCTTGTTTTTTTGAACGATCTTCTTTTGGTATTTCGTGTGGTTTTAATAGTTGAAGTACGGTGGGTGGTAACGGCAACCTTCTTAATTTTTCTTGCCTTTGTTTCAGTCTCATATTTGAAATAAATGGATCGGATGATAGTAGTGCCCTGTTAAATAAATCGGTCACTGTTTTTATTCTGTCAGACTTGCGAGCATGATGTTCTCTGTCAGACCTCCAGAACTTATTTCTGGCTTCTCCCGCTTGTTCTGACTGTAAACCTACAGGTACAGCAGAATTCTGAATTATGTCTTTGCCGTGTACTAAAATTTTGTGCAAGGTGACTGTCATCGGATGCCATTCAAAATGTTGGACGTATTTAGTTGCCAATGACTTGCAAAAATCACCAAACTTGTCAATATCAACTGGTAGTCCGCAAGATAAGACAACTAGTATTGTATATATATATCATCAAGAAGCAGATGAGGGATGCCTAGTATTTGTGCAAATATTTCTCGGTTTTTGTTAGACAATGCTGTACGGGCTGTATTGCCATCATTTGTCGTCCCTGAATTGGGCCGCACTACATCAACCAGAAGTCCCATTTTCTGTCTTACTTCTTGCTGCACTTTTTTTTTTCTTTTCTTCCACAGTGATTGCCTGCGGAGAGTTGCGGGTGATCCTCCATTTTTTCACTTCCATTTTGTATCCCAGATGAAGCAAAAACTCTAAGACTCGAATCCAGGCGTGCAGTGGACTAATTCCAAACTTCATAAGCGATTCATCTACTGGCCTACAAAAAACTACATCCATAAATAATATTACAAATACTTGAACATGTAAATATTTATAAGTAAATATAATAATAACTAACAACTAGGTATGAATTATTTTCTCACTGTTCACTAATACAGCAGACCCTCTAATTTTTTTCATATAGCTAAGCACACATAGTTAAGAGTTCCAATCTAGATCTAAACTGTAACCCTGTCTCAATATTCTTCTAATACTTCTAATTCTGACTGTAATTTGTTTTGTGAACCAAATAAATAAATACTTATATAAAATTATTTTGTTAGGTGTCAGCCCTAGTGCAAAAATTTAAAAAACCTGTAACTTCTGGATCCTATAAGATTGGGATATGATTTAATCAGGTAGTATTTTTAAAGACTTAAGAAAGAGCTTTGTGTAGATACTGAACCCCAATCCTAAGTCCATAAAATTAAAATAATGAAAATATACTTTTTATCGTGTAACTGCCGTTATATACACGATATTGTTGTTTTTATTTCGTCATAATATAGCTCATTTAACGTATTATACGAATACAATGAGAAATACAATGAAAAATGAGCATGTCTAAAGTTATAGCGATTTCTATGTTTTTTCTGGAAACCATATAAAATAATTAAACAAATTGTATCTCAATTACCATGAGAAATTGACACACGGGAGTGCTACTCTTCGGTTCAAAATGATTTCCTAGATTGATTTATTAGATAATAAGCAAATAAAATGAGGATGTCCGTTTTTCGGGTCAAAAAACATACCGTGAATCCGTCACAACTCATACAAACCTAGTTGTTGCTCCGACTAACATATCAAAAATTGATCAAAATCAGTTATAATTTAGAGGGGTGGAAATAAAACGTAAAAGCAGTTTGTATGGGAAGCCGTCAGGGAAGAAACATGTGCGAATTTCACCATAATCACCACCATATTCACCATATTCTAATTTGAAAAAAGACAAAGTAAGTACCTAAAGAGAAGGAAAAGCTAATAAACCATTTTTAATTTCTCGTGTATACTTAGTAATGTTTACTTTACAGATATTTTTGGTTGGTATAGTATGTAGTTTTGCATCTGAAAGATGAATACAAGTTAATTGCATCTTAAAATAAAAAAGGCCTTTATTCACTGATCTCTACTGCTACTTATATTAAATATAAATTTACATCTAATATTATTAATTAAACATACATATACATCCATACACTCACGCCTACATTCCCAGAGTGGGGTAGGCAGAGCTACAGGATTACCAACAATTATAAAAACTTTTGGTTAATTATGTACTTAACCACATTTTGCATAAACAGGCAGGTGTGATGTTGTTTGTTTGTTTGTTTGTGTGTGTGTATGTGTGTGTGTTATTAATTAAATTCTTAGTTAAAGTGCCATTTTTATCTATTTTTAGCCTTCTGGCTGGCTCCTTCAGGAAAATGGTCTTCCCATCTCATTATCTGGCCCTCGGTCCTCTTATTACATGTTACAATACCTTATCAAGCTAAAACTAAACTAAACCGCTATAACTTTCCATCAATATTTGCATGTCAACACAGAAAAATATCTTTTATTATCTACCACATAAGAAACCCACCGCAGTCACTTCATTGCAGAGTTAATGTGGTTTGACTCTACAAAGTCATATTAAGATCTAGATGTATTGGTAAAAGAGAAAATAAGTTATTTTGATTATCGATAAGGATTATAAAGGAAATGTTGATTTAGTATTCTGTTATAGTCATGAATTTCCATTATAAAAACAGTTTTTTATAAAAACTTAGCTTTAAATAGTGACTTACATAAATTATACTTCAGTTTATTTAGAATTAGAAACCACAACAACATTTTATATTGCGGCTCGTGAACTGTAATCTCTTTAAAATTTGTACCAGAGTAACAATTGACGACACGCAAAAAAGTGACATTAAAACAATTTTATTTTGCGGCTCCCAGACTATTGTACTGTACTATTTGCTAGGTAATAAACAGTTGACCAGACGCAATATAATGTTATTGTGGTTTCTAATTCTAAATAAATTGAAGTATAAATCACGCCTGTTTCCCAGACAGAGAGGTAGGCAGATACCACTTCTTTCCACCTGCTACGATCCTGACAAATCTCTTTCACCTCTTCCACATTCATACGAACATACAAAATTACTTAAAACTACACTAATCTAACCTAACAAACCGCTACCAGTGGACATTGTTCTCAAAATGCTGGCAGCATTGCCACGTTGAATGGCAATGCTTAATCTTTGTGCCAAGTATAGGCCAGGATTTTGGTCACGAGTTGCGTCGACCAGGCACTTTGAGAGGTCTTTAAAAATACGGCGTGGTCCTGAAGTTTCGATGAAAGACGTAATGAAACCTATACTTATAGCCTTAGATTTCGGTTTGATAGGGCTTTTCAACTGCATCTCCAAGATTTGGGATAGGGCTTCCAATCCTATAGGGTTGTATTATAATTTCATCAGAATCTATTCATTAAATTATGTTAACTTCATTATGTTGTTTGTGCATTGACAGTTGATGTCAATGTCATTCATTAGCTAGGTACGTTGATTGACGTTTCAAGTAGAGCAAAGCATAGACATTATTAGATAAAATGCCAATATAAGGGAAAAAATCGAATGGAATAGGCGATTAGATTTGATTGATGTTCTTGACTAAGACATTGCGATGGATTCGTGATGGAATCGCCCAAGCGATCCGTTTTGGATGAGTACCTACTACGAAACTTTGTATTTGTATACCTGTGGCCCGTTTCACGAAGCTACAAGTTACAAGCGGAACTCTCTTTCTAGCAGTACGAGTTAGAAAGAGACTTCCGCTTGTAATTTGTAACTTGTAGCTTCGTGAAATGAAACGGGCCTCTGGCAGTATTTAGAGAATACATGCTCGTTACGGACCAAGTTTGCATAATGCATTCCTTAAGACTTTTGTTGGCCTCTCACAACAAAGTTCGGAGGCGCCAACAACGAAATTATTCACGCGCTAATCTGGAGCAGATAGATGCCATGCCCGATGGTTTATTTCGTCAGCACCTCCGCTTGGATAAGGGGACTTTTAAGGGGCTGTCCGACGAGCTAAAACAACGCACCCCGTTAAATGGAACCAGGGAGATTCCCTTAGACGTAAAGGTAGGAATGGAGTTATTATTTATTAGTATGTACCAAGTTGCAATACATCGATGTAGACGCAATTTTAAAGTTACTTTTTTTGCAGGTTCTATGTGCTCTAACATTTTTCGCTACGGGGCCGCGGGGGGTGGGCTCCGACCAAAGGGTGGTGGGGGTTTCTAAGCACTTGACGCAGCGGACAACAAGTCATTGCATCAGGCAAGTGGTGCAACCCCTCAATAACCCGTGTTGTGCGAAAATGGATTGTGTTTCCTCAAACACCTCGCTGGTCGAACTCCAGACAAAAGTAAGTAGAGTATTCTAGATGGAGCCCTTTGAAAACATGATGATGATTACAGAGAAAATAAACACGGAAGTATATTAAAAAAAACTTGGACCTATTTGTTGTACCCTTTGCAATAAGTTGTATAGTTAAATTCTACTCTCATTTGAATTTGCAAATTCACACAAAAAGTTATCCTTAAGGAATGTATAGGTATATACCTACTATTCAATATAACTAAGGCTAAGCTAAACCTTATTTACCTATTAAAAGCTGTGAATCATTGTAACAATCAAAATTGTTTTAGGTTTCAAATTTTTTAATAGGAAAGGGTACCATTCCCTAAATGTCCAAATGGTAAGTGTAAACAATGAACATTTAGTAATATACATATTGACGCTGTATGTAACTTTTTGTGTTTAATAATAAATTTTAAACTATAAAGTTTTTACACAGTTGTTTAATAGCAAATTTCATGATCCTCACATTATCTAGAACACTTCTTAGACAGTTTCAAGTATTGCATAGATTGTATGTTACTTAGTACCAATTTCACCGTATGATGTTAAATTTAATCAATGTTAATCGACTGATAGTTATAAATTTTGACAGCTGTTAACCCTCTAATTGTCAGTTAAGTGGTTAACATTGTTTGGTGAAATTGGTACTTAATATAATAACTCATCTTACCCGTGTATTAAAGTGAAAACAAAAAAAAACATATTGGTTAAGCCAGATTAACAAACAGCAATACATTTTTGGATATAAAAAGAAAAATGACTATAAACCCTCTGATGTTAGCCTGTAATTTATTAAAAATTAAATACTAATAATGTACAATTATGTTAAATCGTGACAAATGTAACGTGAACGCGTCATAAACGATTAAAACGGAACGCATCAAAACTCTCCTCTCTCGCTCGTCCGCGTGCTATCGCTCTCTCTCTTCTCCCAGCTACCGAGCAAGCCGCACGCGCCACGCAACGCGTTGCAGGCCCTTTTTTCTAATAAGATTTCATAAATCCATAAGTGTTTTGCACAAGTTTCTGTAACCCACAACCAGTACGTATAAGAAAATACAGCAAGTAATTACAAACCTGCGTCTGTATATTATTTATGCGATCACCTTCCTCACACAAATTATTTAAAGTAATTTTGTTTATTGAATGTGAAATGTAACTGATGATTAACTGAACTTGTTAGATATAGGTATATGTGTATTGAGACTATTCATGATAATAGGTACAGATAATAAAACTAGTTCTTGCCGTCAAAAAAGAATTAAAGTGATTATGTATTTGTTTAAGGCGACTCAAGATATCCTCAGAGACCTTGGTTGAGGTTCTCGCGAGGAAATCTACGCGAGGACGCGTGTGCAGGCAAGAAACTGCGTTGAGCGGCCTGCTGAAGTCGCGGTGGAGGTGCTTGCTGAGGATACGCACCCTACAGTACGAGCCTCATGTCGCCGACCACATCACGGTCGCGTGCAGTGTACTCCATAACATGGCGTTGGATGCGCGTCTACCCCGCCCGATGAGCTCGGCAATGATGACGCGGATGCTACTAGTAGGAGATCTGAAGAGGAGACGACCTTCACCGAGCTGCTTATTCGATCAAAAGTATTTTATATCAAATTTAATATGTGATATAGGGTTGCCTACGAGAAATCAGTCCCGATTCCGGGTTGCCAACTTTAAAAAAACGAAATATTGATGCGAATGAATACGTGCGACAAAGAGATCCCAGCGAAAAATCCAGTGCGATACAAGAGGACGCAGCATATATTGCAGCTGCTATTTGTCAAAATCATAATGTGAATGTGTACAGTCAACTGCATAAATAAGTGATCATTTATGTACTTTGTCGCTTTCAATCCTTTCACAATTTTGTATAACACTTCAAACACGACGTTAAAGTGACAAGGTACATAAATTATCACTTATTTATGTACAAAAGTAATAACAATAATGAAACAAAATAAAAATAGTCCAAAAAAACAAAATAACCCTCCTTCTAACGCAGTCGGGTAATAAATATAGTTCAATTATTATGTTACAGTCATAAAATGTCAAGAATACAATAATATTTAGAAATGTCAAAATGCGGAATTTAAATAGAAGTAATTATTTCCTCGCAATAGCAATAGCTATCCAACGAGGAAATGCAGGCAGCATTATGGGCACCATTCCCAGTGACCTAGGGGACATTTGTACATAGTATAGTTACTTAGAATAAGTTAATTTATTTTAGTATTAAGTTTTAGTTATGTTTTTATTATTTGTCTTTTGAATAAATTATTTGTTAGTATTTGTATTATAAAAATAATAATTCAAGGTATAGGTAGGTACTATAGTTCTATGTTGGGTCAAAGTTCCAATGGGCCTATAGTACATACCTATATTGAATTGTTATTTTTATCACTTTTATTTAAATTCCGCATTTTGTCATTTCTAAATATTATTGTATTGTTGACATTTTATGACTAACAATAATAACTGTAATAACTGAACTATATTTATTACCCGACTGCGTCAGAAGGAGGGATATTTTGTTTATTTGAACCATTTTTAATTTGTTTCATTATTGCTATTACTTTTGTACAGTCAACAGCATAAATAAGTGATCATTTTATGTACCTTGTCACTTTAACGTCGTGTTTGAAATGGTATACAAAATTGTGAAACGATTGAAAGTGACAAAGTACATAAATGATCACTTATTTATGCTGTTGACTGTACACATTATTTAATTTTGACAAATAGCAGCTGCAATGCTGCGTCCTCTTGTATCGCACTGGATTTTTAGCTGGGATCTCTCTGTCGCACGTATTTATTCGCATCAATATTTCGTTTTTTAAAAGTCGGCAACCCGGAATCGGGACTGATTTTTCGTAGGCAACCCTATATCACCGTGTTCGCAAAGAAATAAAATTATCTTCATTTTGGTATACATTTTATTCAATAAGCAGACCGGTGCAATTTATTACTACCGACTTCCTGTTCAGGTATAAACAGTTATACCCAATAGTTATGACGGGAAAAAAATAGTCAACCTAACGTTTGCATATTCTATAGGCTTCATACTTTCGATTGGTATGTAATTTGTCTAATAAGCAAGACGGTGCAATTTTCAAAAAAACAAACAATTTTTAATTACTTAAATATTATACTGGACTGATTTTTTTCAGTCAACCCATTCGCTACATATTACGTAATATATTAAATTTGCTATAAAATACTTTTGATCGAATAAGCAGCTCGGTGAAGGGCGTCTCCTCTTCGGATCTCCTACTAAGAGCAGTGGCGAAACTAAAAACTGGCCTTTGATCTATTCATTATGTTCTGTGATCAATCAGTATTGATACTTTTACAATTATGTTTATATTTCGATATTTGTATTCGCTTTTACACAAAATGGCGTATTTAATTTTATTTAGTTACTTACATATGATTATGTATGTACCTGTGCCATAATTGATCTCTTATGGCCGAACCCTATATTCAAACCGCGGATAGATAGGCTTACTTCGGATTAAAATTTGACACATTTTGTATGGACAAATGTCAAATTTTAACCTGAGGTAAGCCTTATCTATCCGCGGTTTGAATATAGGGTTTGGCCGTTAAAGTGTTCAATACTCTAATAAATACACACAATTACATTTGTTTTCGTTTATTATTTCACCAAAAAAAATCCCTTGAACTTTTTTACACCGTTTAGGCCCGGTTTTATAAAGCTCCGTTAGTAAATATGTCAGATCAAATTTTAGTAACATCATACAAGTTTTTACATTCCTGACCGAAATTTGATCTAACGGATCTTTATAAAACCCATCAGTTAAAAGATCAGTTTAAACGGAGTTATGTCCATTTAATTTTTATTTCACATTTATAATATTAGTAGAATTATTCTTTTATATATTAGATTCAGTGTTACGTAATGATACATTAAGGAATTAAAGTTTAAAATATTTATTGAATACTCTTTATTCATACAATAAAGTATTAAGAATGACAAAAGCGTAAATTTTTGATCTTCATATTTACACATATATATATATATATATATCTTTAAGTAAAGAAAAAACATTTTGACGCGAGTAGAAAAAAACAAGTAACATTGATCAACAATGGAAAGGGATTTTACATTCAAAACGCTTTTTTATTGTAATAATGGCAAGTCATCTCTTTATTATAATTAGTTCTACAAAATTAGCATAGTTTTAACATGCATCTAATTGTTTAAAATTTAACAAAAGATGTAGTAGATCACATTTATATTTTTTAAACATTACTCAACGTTATTAATTTAATATAAGTGTAGTTTTTTTTTTTTTTTTGGTAATCGCCTGAAGGGCCAAAGACAAAAGTCCTTGCTTTTGTTTACTGTTTTTTAAAACATTACTTTGAGAAAAAGAAAAAGGGCATAGGTGAAAATCCCTTCCGGAGACCTGGGAATGGAGGGCCCAGGTACTGCCGGGATCGCACCGGCTAAAAACACCAATGCCCCTATTACCATCTAGAATTTAGACTCCCGCGGATACTACCCCAGCCAGTGCTGAAAGGCCGGAGGAGAAAGTCCTTCCTCCGTTTACTTATCCGCGGGGTTTTTCCAAAAAGGGGGATAGGAGTGGGGGTTGGGATGGGGGGGGAGACTTATATCTATGTGAGTCGCGGAGTGGGAATCCTGACGCATGCATGCTTACGGACTACGGGCTTCCTTTCTTTTGCCCGACAATGGAAGGGTTGGGTCGGAGATCTTTTCTGGACCGCTTGTGTGGCTGTGGACACCATCTTTATGGGTGGGGCTACCCTTTTTTGAGGCTTGGTCTTTTGCCTGGAGATACTATTTTTGCGCGTGTCTCCTTGCGCTGCCCTCTTTTGTGACCTCTTCCATTGCAATTTAGCCTAAACATCTGCTATAATTAAGGGGGGAGGGGCAGGTGTCAGTTTGACGAGGGACCGGTGAATCGCGAGCGGAGTCTTACCCCAGCCAGTGCTGAAGGGCCGGGAGAGAAAATCATTCTCCCGTTTAGGAGGCCGCAGGATTCCCGATCCCCCGTCCCACCAACACCCCTTAGGTGTTCGGGTGGTGCGTGCGTCAGGAGGTTACTTAACATAGGTACACTTAAGATCAGAGTTAGCTATGGTTTAAACAAAGAGATTGTACAGAGGTGCTTAGGGAATGGGGTGTTTGGGGTTGGAAACGTTATATTATTGCGTCATCCTACAAGATTAGGGGTGCAGGGGGACAGAAGAAAATTGAGTTTACTTGGAGGGGGGGGGGACAGAATAGGAGAAGGATGTTTGGGGGGTAGGAGGGGCGGGGGCGGAAGGTCCACTTCAGATGCTGATTAGAGAATGGTGCACTCAGGATCGCACCCGGCCTGTGGGCCTGGGCTCGAGACTGACCGCCTCAGACCGTGGAACTCGTCAAAGTTCCTCCTGGTTGCGTTATTCTGTATTAGCCACCTCGAGCTCAACTCTGAGCGGGCGTTCACCAGGTCTCGCTCTACCAGTTCCCGGTCCAGTCCCTTCTCCAAGCAGAATCTGAAGTAGACCCTCTCTAGATCTTGGTCGTCGCCCGGCAGTCCCCCGTTTGACAGCACTATCCTGTTAGCCACGTAAGAATTGGAGTCTATGGCAGCGTCCCTGTGGTGTCTAAAGAAGGCGAGCTGAAGTCTTGCTCTCTGGTAGACGCCACTATTCGACAGGAGGCTGGTTGCTATCCTATCGGCGAAGTCGCTGCCATAGTCTAAACCAATTTCGTTCCCTTTGCTTACAAGGGGGGTTTCGGCTTCGGTTTCCTTTTCCTGGTCCTGGGTGCTGGTTCCTGTCGACCTCATCGTTATTGACTCCAGGACCAACTGTCCGTTGAAGGAAACCTCCCTGGTTGCCTCCAGGTTTTTTGCGACCTTTTTAACCCGTCCGCTCGTATGAACCTTAACCGCCTCTTGGCTGGTGTTCTCCGATGCAGACTTGTCCTCTGGGCTTGCCTGGGAGGCTGTTTCCCTCACGAACTTTACTTCCCTCAGCCGATGTTTGGTAGGTGTAGGCGTCATTCCTGAAACAGCAAGGTTTGGGTTGTATGTGGGAGAAGAATGCTCGGGTGGGGGGATACGGCGAGGGGGGGGATACAGCGAGGGGGGGTTGGAAGGGGGGTACGAGTACAAAGGTTTGGAGGGAAGGTTGGGGGAGGTCTGTGGGGGTTGTATCGGCGTAGAATCCTGCCCGGGTCCTGTGCCCGAGGGGTTTGCGTGGTGTCAAATTTCAGCGTAGCGTTTTCCAGAATAGTCCGGGTCCCGAACTATTTGTTCCTTAAACACGCTACGCGTACCACTTTTTCTATGAAACCCTTCGTGCTTTCGCGGTTGGCTTCTGTTCCCAGCAGGGCTTTCCAGCTTGAGCTATCCGGAGAAACTTTGACCCCGGTCTTTTGCTCAAGGTCGAGCCTTTCCATGCCGAAACGCGGGCAATCGCAGACAACGTGCCAGATGTCCTCGTCAAGGGTCGGGTTGCAGACACACGAGGGTGTGTCTTTGATCTTAAACGGTGGAGATAGGCGGCGAAGCCTCCGTGACCAGTAAACGCTTGAACCAAGAAGTTTGTGAGTTTGAGTTTCTTTAATATGCTGTTCGCATCTCTCACAGTTGTAAAAAACTTCTTGGTTGTCGCACCTGTCCCGGATGCGTCGTAGCGAACCTGCCACTGTTCGACCGTGTTTTGTCTTATCGACCTCTTGGCGTAGGACACCAGCACCATGTCGTATTGGGGGGCGGTCTTCTTCCTAAGGGCTGCTTGCTTTGCCAGTTCGTCTGCTCTCTCATTTCCTGGCGTTCCGACGTGAGCTCGCAGCCAATAGAACCTGAGGTCGGTCCCCATTGCTCTTGTTTGGGTTGCGGCGTTTTTGATCTCTTGGACCAAGGGGTGTGTCGTGTCCGGTGATTTGAGGAGCTCCAGTGAGGATCTTGAGTCACTGAGGATGCTGACGCTCCGCGCCTTGTGCTTCCCTGCGATCTGTACTGCCCTGAGAAGGGCGTACAGTTCAGTTTGAAACACGGTGTTATAGGGCGCTAGCTTGAAGGTTGAGTGGCGGATTTCTCTTCCATTCTCCCACCATGTGAGTGCCGCTCCCGTCTGGCCCTCAATTTTACTCCCATCGGTGTAAATTTGAGGGCCTTCGAGGTCGTATCTATCGACCACGTCTTGGTTGAATTCCTCCAAGCAGACGTAGTCGATGGACACAACCCTTGACGGGTGCAGTCTCTTCAGGGCGTCAGTTTTTTCTTCAATTTCTCTTCCTGGTGGAATGTGGTCCTCACTGTAGCCCTTTTTGACCTCGTAGAGGCTTGCCGCTTCGTGAATACGCAAATCCAGTGGGAGGGTTCCCGACAGGATCAGCGCCGATGTCAGAGAGACCGTCCTGTACGCTTTGCAAATCTTCTGGGCGAAACCACGCTGTATTGAGTCTAGCTGGTTTCGCACCATCAACTTGTTGGCAGACTCGTGCCATGCGCTTGCTGCGTACAGGACGATCGGCTCTATCACCGCCACGTAGATGGTTTTCACTATCTCGCTATTGAGACCCCATGACACCCTTGCCGCACGTGACAGCTGTCGGTAGATATTCGTTACCTTTCGGCACGTTTTTTCTACGTGTGCGTTGAAGGTCAACTTACGGTCTATGGTAAGTCCCAATAGTTTGATTTCGTCGACAAGCTCTACTGCGGTCCCAGCCATTGAGATTCGGATGGGGTCCCATTTCAGCTTCCTCGTTATCACCATGGCTCCCGTTTTGTGAGCGGCGAAGTTTAGCTTATTTTGGGTACCCCATTCGACCACTTTTTGGAGAGTCCGTTCGGCTTTTGCTTTTACTGCACCTGAGTCGTTGCCAGAGAACACCAGAGTGACGTCGTCAGCGAAGGCCTGACAATGGGCGTCCGTGTCGTTGAGCATCTGTAGGAGATCGTCTAGAATTACATTCCAGAAGATTGGACCTCCTATAGAGCCTTGGACACATCCCTTTGTGGTGGGCTTTTCGCTGATTTCGCCCGCGTAGTGTACCCTTATCATGCGGTCGTCCAGGTAGGAGCAGACCGTATGATAAAGATTTCTCGGGCAGCCTTTCTTGGCCAGTTGGGCTCTGAGCTTCGGCCACCAGGCGTTATCGAAAGCTCCCTCTATGTCTAGCGAGACAAGTAGCACGATGCGTTTCTTCGTTTCTGCTTCAGTTCTTATGTGTCTCATCAGGTCATAGAGGGCGTCTTCCGTTGACTTTTGGGGCATGAACCCGTACTGACGTTTGTTCAGGGCCGGGAGGATATGCCACTTGATCCTGTTTACCAGCATTTTTTCCAGGATTTTCCCTAGTACCGACAATAGACCAATCGGTCGGTATGACTTGGGGTGGGTATAGTCCTCCTTACCGGGTTTCCGTAGAATGCAGACGTGTGCTGACTTCCAGGCTTTGGGGAAGTAGGCTAGCTTAAGGCAGGAATTCGCTAAGCACAAAAATACTTCGCCATTGCACTGGATAGCTGCTGTGCATATGTCTGCAGTGAGTCCGTCCGACCCAGGTGCCTTTTTCGGGTTCATACTTCTGACTACTGTATCCATTTCCACTTGTGTGAAAGGTGGATCATCGCCAGTGAGGTGTGACTCCACTGCTGGGTTGTCTCCCTCCGTATCGTCCCTGATGCTCCTGTGATGGTCCGACTCACCGTCCTGGCGGTCATCCGGGTAAAAGCATTCTGCCAGTCTTTGAGCCGACTGTTTCGGTGTTAAGGTGAGCCCCTGTTCGTCTCTGAGCAACGTGTTTTCCTGACGTCTAGCCGTTTTCCTGATTACTCGGTAGATTTTGTCCCACATAGACTCCCTATCCTGTGTGGTACAAAAATCTTTCCAGCTAGCCGTCTGAGCCTCTGTCGCTTTCACGGCGTACTCTTCCTTTACCTGGAGGTATTGGTCGATTACGTACTGCCTTCGGTTTGGGGCTGCGTTCCTTATCCGCCTTTTCCTTCTTAACACCTCTTTTTTCAGTCGGTCCAAATCTTTGGACCACCACGGCGGCTTTGCGTTTGTCTTGGGGGCACCCAGTTTTGGGATGCATTCTTCGCATGCTTTTGACACCGCACCGATGTAGGCGTTGGTCGCCCGCTCCAGTGCTGCTGTGTCTCCAATGTTATTGAAGGAATGCACTGTCAAGTCTCTTTCCAGAAGCTCCCCTGACAAAACTGTCTTAAACTTGGTCCAGTCAGCTTTCTTTGTGTTGTAAATCCTGGTAGTTGGTCTTGGTACTGGCTTTGGGGCTGCTTCGCTACACACTGCAAATTTTATGGTGTTATGATCGGACGTGACAACATTTCTGTCTACTTCCCAGTCTTGGATCCTGGACAGAATGTTTATACTGCACGCCGTAACGTCAACGATGCTAGAGTATAGCTTGCCCCCCCGGTATGTCTCGAATGTCGGAGTGTGTCCAACATTCAGGACATTCAGATCTACCTCATTGAGGAAGCTATGGTAAGCTGCCCCCCTGTGGTTCTCCGATCTGCTTCCCCACCAGTAGCTCCAGGCATTCACATCACCTCCCACGATGTAGCTGTCTGCACCCAATTTAAGCATGATCTCCTTTGTTTTGGCCATGTATCCTTCTAAGTCTTGGTCTCCCTCGAAATAAACCGAGATTACTCCAACTGATACATTACCAAACTTCAGGAGTGCCGCCGTGATGTTCTCCGTGACCAGTTGTGGGTCGTGTTGCACCTGGACTCGATCACCTAGCACTACTATTGCTGACTTCACTGGTTTCGCGCGATTTTGTGTACACTGAATCACCTTGAAACCTCGTTGCGGCGTCATCTCTCCCTTTCCACCCACATACGGTTCCTGTAGCAGTGCTACTTCGCAGTTACCGTTCCGCATGGCCTGGTGGAATTCAGCTGTAACCAGCTTTGCCCTTTGCAGATTGGCTTGCAGGAACTTCGTCTTGTAGGGGGCGGTGGGGGGGGAGGTTTGCGTGTTGTTCGCCGGTACAACTGTGTCAACAACAATATGCCACTCTCGACCGTGCTATGGTGTCCCATTTCTGACGTTCTTTGCAGTCGGGGCTAAACGCCTCATGCTGTACCTCCGTCGGTTCCTTGCCTGCCCTGGTGCAGTTGATACACTTTGGTGTCTCAGGATTTTCCGGGCATTTGCCGGGTCCGTGGCAGGTCAGGCAGAAACGACAGTTGGTGCCCGCTTCCTTGCACAACGTCCTTGTGTGTCCGTAGGCCAGACATTTAGAACACTGTACGAGGGGCGACTGGTCTTCCACTTTTTGCCTTTGGATGCCGATGTAGACTTTTCCAGTCTCCACAAACCTCTTCCAGACAGCCGGTGGAAGCTCAAACACCAGGTGACAGCAGTGAGGGTTTCGAGCTTTCCTGCGGTACCGGAGTTTTATCTGAGTGGGGTCCACGTTTAGGCCTTTCAACAGGTGGTGGTTTTGAGATAACAGCATTTGCGGTAGGTCCTCGTCGTTAAGGTAACTGACGACGTCCCTGATGCAGATTAGGGGGTTTCTCATTTGCGGATATTCCGCATTGAGTTTCCCTTCTGTTATCTTTCTGAGCAGCTCGAGGTCTCTCTCGCTGGCACAGCTAACCACCACCTTTTGGTTCTTGGCCTTTCGTACCCGCTCGATCCTCAACCCGGTAGACTTCACGTCACAGACTTTATTGAATTCTTTCAGGACACCATCGCTGGTCTTTGTCGGGTCCTTGGACGATAAGATCGCGGTGTGGTTGGGGGTGCCGGCCTGCTTCGGGAGCGCTGCCTTCTGGGCGTATGTGCTTGGGCCGTGGGCTACCATTGTCCGCTGTTGCGTGACCTCCTTACTCACTTCACTGACCGACTGTTTAAGTTCGGCCAGTGCCATCTCCGTGTTCAAGGTTGAGACTGGGGCTGAGTCGCGTTCCTTTTCGGTCCTTATTTCCTCCGTTAAGGTTCTGACAAGCGAGCTCATTGCCTTCATCCTCTCCCTGATGTCGGTTAACTCTTCCGATGGTTGTGTTACTGTTTCGGGGTCTCGCCGGCTCTTAAGTTCCTCGGTGGAGTGTGTGAGGAGGTCAATCCGCTGCGTGAGCGTGCAGATGGCCTCCTTCAGCTCTGGGTCCTTTGGTGGCTGACTTTGCGTCTCCATTACCTTTGGCAACATTCCCTCGATGGTCTTCGGTATGGTTGCCGTGGCACTCGCTAGTGCGTCCATGGTTTTCCTCATTTGGTCTATCTGGTTCGAGACCCTATTCACCTGGACGGACAGCTTTGACACTTGTTCTGCCACCTTGCTGACGTTGGCTGGGTTTTCCTGGGCTCCGTTGCCTTTGCCTAGTTTATCCACCGCCAATTTAACCTCTTCCACCGAGGTTCTTATTTCTCCGATCTTTTGGAAAGGAGTGGCCGTCTCGTAGCCCAACCAATCCCTCACCGACTCTGTCTGTTGCAGAGTTCTGGTGGCTAGGTCTTTTAGCACTCGCAATCCGGCCACCACCTCCTGCCTCACCACCGCCATTTCCTTGGCATGCTGCCTCTCCATCCGGACCACTTCTCTAGCGCTTCTGGACCTTTCGCGCTCGAGGTTGAACTTGTGTCTGGACCGGGAGTCGGATAGTGACAAAGCTGTCTCAAATAGGGTCTGCATGCAGTCAAGAGCGGTTGCTTTGCATTCCCGCTTCATCTTGCCCGCAGACTCCAGAGCGTCCTTGCCTTCTAGCAGCTTCGCATTAGCCAGCTTTGTCGCCATGTCCATCTCCACTCCCGGTCCTCTTCCACTTCGCGGCACGAGGATGCTGACCCTACCCACTGATGACCCCGGGGACATCGAGGCATTGGAATAGCCCTCTTCGTCTAGGTCTCGCTCGGATGTGCTTTCCCCGACGTAGGACTCGAGTGTTTCCATGTCCGCGATGTCGTCCGGGTCCGGAGTGGGGGTGGCTGGCGCTGGATCTTTGGCCGCTGCCGCCGCTGTTTCCTTTTGCAGAACTTTTTCCCTTAGCGATTTGCCCGAAGGGGGGCCTTTTTTCGCTGCGGGGGGTGCCTGGGTCCTGCTCGTGGATTCCTCGGTCCTTGCTGCCTTCTTTGTGGGGGGGTGGGCTTGGGGGGCATTTTTATTGGGGCTGCTACTTTGGGGAGTTCGTTTTTAAGGGGAGAGGGGGTTGGTTTGAGGGTAGATTTGATGGGGGTGGTGTGGTATGGGGACCCTGACTCAAAGAGCGGGAGTGGGAGATTTTTAATCGGGCCAAATTAAAGGGCTTGACCTGCTGTTTCGTTTAAGCCCAAACACGAGGGTCCTACTTGTTCTTGATCCCGAGTTATGGGCCGCGGGGGTGAGGTATGTGAATCCGGGGGGGGGGACTGCTTCCCGTGAGACCTTGGGGGGGGGGAGGTGGAGAGGTTGGGGGTTATATGAAGTAGCCAAAGAAAAAGGGAAGAGGGGATTTTTGTTGGGGCCAATTTTACCCCGGCCCGTCGCGGCCGTCGAAGTCGAAACTAGAGCTGTCAGCTATTTGAACCGTCAGCTACTAGAAACGAGGTCGGCAGCCCGGCGAGCGCGTGGCGTGTCGTCGCGTCGGATGATGCAATAATAGTTGCACTTGCATCGGCCGCTACTGTCCAGCTAGCTAGAGCCCTCTGCGCCGTCTATGACTGGGCAGCGAGGGGTCTACAGCCGGCTAAGTCGCGTGGCGTCGAGTGTTAGCTATATTCTACGGAATGTTTTTTGAAGTTTGGGATGTGCTAGCTTTGTGGGGAGGGTTTGTACAGGCAAGATAGGGGTATCGGAGGGTAGGGAATTTAATAAGGAAACTAATTATATATAGCAATCAAGGTTCTGTTCTAAAATTAAGGTATAAAAACGGTGTGACCTAGTTAATCTAATTATAGCTATTTTTTGGGCCTGTGGAGTCTCTCCGGTTGCTCCTGTGGGGCTGGGACTCTGCTCCGGATGCTGATTGGGGCACGGTGAGTCTCCACAAGGGTTGAGGGAAGGGGTGGGGTGTTTAGATGGGCGTAAAACATGCGTCGAAGTGTCTCGGTACAAAATGTATCGCTTTCCCTATGGTCGGAAATATGGCGATAATTCGGCGAGTTTTGTACGTAGCGGGATGGGGTGTGTATCGACTTACTGTGCTGTCCTTGGGCAAACCTGGGAGCCGAGAAGATCACGTCCTCACAGCAATTTCCGGCGGCCGTCAACACACACTTTAAGTCACTGCCAAGGGCGAAAAATAGTCAAATTTTGGAAAAATACCATACAATTTTTTCACCCTCGGGTAGCCCGTAACGCGCCGAATCACCGGACACTTCAAACGATGTTTTACACGAATAAGTTAGTTATTTTGCCGATTAGGTGCGGAGCGACTCAAAAGCGTGGCACTCGCACTGGCAGACGGTTCGCGACCTAATATAAGTGTAGTAATTATTGAATTATTGATATCATACATCCTTTTTTATTTATTTTACTAATCTTTTTAAGATTTATTTTTACAAAAGTGGATGTAAAAACAGTATTCTTGTACTTCCTAAATATGAAATAACTTTTATACAATAAATATATATTTGAGATCTTACTTATTGAGATCCTACCATTAACAGTTTACTTTTATAAATAATTAGGTTGGGTTATCGAAACAGTCTTTACAAAATATGACTTTTATTAAATTTGTGCATAAATCAACAGAAAAATAGGAACAATACATTACTTAATTGTGCTGTAAAAACCTTCTTACTTTCGCTGTGTGTTCATTATTTTTGAATAAATTGTTTTTCTTCTTCTTCTTAACACTCTTAATAATCAAAATCAAACAGTACAGTATTTTTTCCATGTTTTCCCAGAGCAGATTACTTTGTCAATCTGCATAAACCTTAATACAAATAATAAAATAATTCAAAAATAACACTCAAAAATTACATATTTTATAGTCATCAGTTAAATAATTTCAAATCTAAATTATTCATAATCAACTATCTTAATTATTTAAATGTTCGGTGACCTGCTGAGGCCCTACTGTGAAAATCGAAGTTTAAAGTTACGTTAGCTCCATCTCTGACACTCGTCATTCGAGACTAAATCGAGAGAAAGGGATGGAAATAACGTGACTTAGAACTTCGATTTTCAAAGTAGGGCCTCTAGGCTTAAATATAGCCTAGCGACACCCGGCACACTGTCAAACACTTTAAATTTGTGCAATACTTCATGGAAGAGCGCGTCCACCTCCACGCGACGCGCCTCAATGCGAAGGCGCTCGGTCTCCCGCCTGTCATTATTGCGCTCTTGCAATTCCGCCAGCTGCTGGCGCGCGGTCTCCTGCCTGTCCTTGTTACGCTCCTGCAACTCCGCCAGCTAAAGGCGCGAGGTCTCCTGCCTGTCCTTGTGGCGCTCCTGTAACTAGGCCAGCTCCAGGCGCGCGGTCTCCTGCCTGTCCTTATTGCGCTCCTGCAACTCCGCCAGCTGCAGGCGCGCTGTCTCCTGCCTGTCCTTGTTGCGCTCATGCAACTCCGCCGCTTTTGATGAACGGTTTGGGGTAGTGGAGTGCGGCGACTGTATTGAGAGCGGCGGTGTAACGACAGGGACAGGTCGGGTGCGATGGCTTGGAGCGTGGCGCGGGGGCCGAGCGCGTGGACGGGCCGGGCACGGAGGCCGAGTGCGTGGCCAGCATGAAAAACGATTTGTTTACATACCGAAATGAAATGTTAGAAGAACTAACTATAAGTAACAGTATCTGTCTAACGAACTGGGGCTTACAGCGCATCAGTTTTTTCACTAGATGGCGCCTCTGGGAAGCGAGGTCTTTTTGACAGTTCACGTTAAAATCTAAGCCTAGATTAAGACCAAAGGAGTGGCAATTTACTTTTTCACTTGATACGTAAGCATTTCAAATATTTACTTATTTAAAATATTTTTTAATATCAACTGTCACTTCCCGGAGCCATCTAGTGAAAAAACTGATGCACTGTAGCCGCTCCCCCATTTCACAGGGGCTCGAACTTCGTCTATTGCTATCCTTTTTGATCTCGACGCGTAACTAATTTGCAAGAAAGTGATGGGGCGATCTGAAGTTCGAATTACTGATTTCAAAGTAGAGCCCCAGATTGTATGTCATTTCTTTCGTTGACGTTTCTGTTAGAGCAAAGCATAGACAATTAATGCCAACATAACGGGAAAAACGAAAAGAAAAGGCGTTTCGATTTTCCACTCCATCCTAGCTAGCCAACAACGTTTAGTACAGATTAGAATCGCTTAAGCGATGAAACGAAAACGCTTGGTAGCGTATGGCTCTTTGCTAGGCCTACTGTTCGCTCGCTCACTTTAAACACCGTAAGACAAGGGTTACACGATCAGTTTGGCGTCAGTTCAGTCCGTGCTCGAAAGGGACGCAGCTATATTGACATAATAGCTGCGTCCCCCTCGATCATGATTGAACTGACGCCAGACTGATGAAATACTGAGCGTGTAACCGATGTCTAACGTACGGCTTTGCTTCTGCAAGTTTTCTAGCGGCTAGGTGTTTGTGGCAATTCCGAATCCGACTTACTGCTTATACAAACCAAGGTTTCTCAAGCTTTAGCTTCTGGTTGTTTTAATCTACGTAAATACCGTTCAAACTCGACTCAATTGTTAAACTTAGAGTCCATCACTTCACAAGGGAACTTGACCTTAAGTCAATCTTGCCAAACGCTTGGTCTAGGGTGGGATCCTAGTCAAGACATGTTAAGTTTTTCTATTGATGTTGATGATGCTAGTAAAAATGTGACCAAACGAACCATTTTATCTACAACATTTAATACACATACATACATGACAGACATACCTGAGAATACAGCGGCTTACTGTTTGATCTTAAACGATCGTCTTAGCGAGTCGAAGTGAGGTGGTTGGCAAGTACCTCTCTGATATACCGATGGTCGTAATCCATATCCAGCACTGTTTTCATTTGATGTGCTATCGCTCTAAATAGACAATTTCCGTCCTTGGGAATCGACATAATTTCCATTACTCTAACCGTGTTTGTAGAAAGCGTAACATCCGTTTTTAAATCAAAGGAACGGCTCGTCCTTTTTTTGGTTCATACATACTCAGGGTTGCTTGTTCTCGGAACTATTGAGTAACTTGCGTCGACTTGTGTAATGCTTACACATCTGGAATGTCGTCCTTCTTCTTCCAAGTCGCTGACCGCGGGGTAGTACAGAACCGAAGCTTGACCCTTTTTTTTCCCATGGACTTGTCGGGCCGGGTTTTTCCTTTCTCCTATCTTGTTTGAAGTGTTACCGTATGTCCTTACCCTATGTTGAGATAAACTTAATTGTTATGATGAACGTAAGCTTATCGCCTATCGCACTAACCTGAGTCCTGTAGGTTTCGTAAGAAGCCTCTTTGCATACCGTTTTGCGCTACTTAAACACTACTCCTCTGCCGTATCGACTAATTTATCGAAACCCTTTGCTACACGTACTTTTTTTTTAATTCTACTCTAGTTAGTTATTTATTTTAAAGGCTAGGTACGTGTTAGTGGAGTTGGTTCGATATGTCATTAACAGCCGCGTATGGTGATGTCCGTATGAGCAAATACAATTGCGCTACTATTATAAGCCGAATTTTATACACCCTATTAACTTAGGTACAAATTTTGGGTAGCCCTACTTACGCTCCTAACAATATATTGTGTTTTACTCGGATTCATAAGCTATTGGGAGGTCGCGATAAAAAAAAACTAAAATCTACTCGCAAGACAGTTAAAGCGTATGTAATGAAACGATCCCACCCGAATGGTCGCTCATGTGCCCAGGATGTTCTGGCCAGGGCAGCGGTACTGCTGCGAGGGGCACGCAAGCCTGCACCCTTACCACACTCACACTCGCCGTGATGGCGTGGGGTAGACGCTGCCACCGACACATGTACACACTTGCCGCAATGAGGAAAGACGCGGCCAAACACACAACGCACGCACACACGAAATTAATAAAAGACCGAATTTTTGATTCGAATTAAGCACCGACTATGTACGCGATTCCGTTGTTGAGTAAAGGGCAACCGGACCTACGCTGGGTAGAGGTAATGCCTCAGCCAACTTCTTAATAGCGGACCATCTCGTCCCAAACACGTGTTGCTCCCTTGGCAGCTGACCGGCAACTCACTTAGTCTAGCATTATAATAAGCTATAAATAATATCAAATAAGATGCGTTCAGCAGGAAAACATACCAAAAATCTTGCGAGAGTTAGATAATCCTCGACTCTATAATGGGTGATTCTTCGAGGTCGTGATTTTTGTCTTATTCCTCTGTCATATTTTTTTTTGTTTATTTGAGTAATAAATATATTCTCCCATGAAAGTAGATCTATTTAGAAACATGAATATGGTTTTGGCACTCATTTTTATGAACTCGTAAAGAAAATAATTAACTTTTTAATTTTTGTGGCCAGAGGAATAAGAAATTGACGACAAAGGAGTAAGAATAGGTTTAAAATATTAAAAATTATGTGATTTTCTCGGTATTTAAATTACTTAAAAATAAAACAATGTGCAATTATTCATTGTGGTTTTAATCAATTCAATAAATCACAATATTCTTATAATCAGCTTTATTTATTAAAAAATATAAGAATGTATACAAAAAATGAAAGTACACAAGTCCGCATGAATCGAGTCTGTGTATTTATTCTTAAAACAAATTAAAATCAAACTGTTTCAACAAAAAAGTTCAAATTTGGATTACTTAAAAAAAAAACAAATATTTCTTAACATATTTTTTATTTTTTATTTAATGATACCCATTTATAATCGGCCTTAATAAGAATACAAACTGCACAAGGCTTCATAATCCAAGTCAGTCGGTAAGTTTTCAAAACTTAAAAATAAAGAAAAAAGTTGTTCTACGAGCCATTAAAATGTAAACAGTAGTAACAATAACCTTTTTGGTTTCAATCACACCATAATTATAATCATGGCAATTATAATCAGACTTTGATTAAATAATCGTTTAAAAGTATCACGTGGAATAGATTTTTACTTATTGTTCATTTTAATTAAATATTTTAATTTAAGCATACCCGTTTACATATAATCAGCCTTAATAAGAATACAAACTACACAATGCCTCATAATCCGAGTCCATCGGTTAGATTTTAAAAAACTTAAAATAAAGAAAAAAGTCGTTCTAGGTACCTGTAAAATTTAAACAGTAGTAACAATAACCGTTTTCGTTTCAATCACAACATTTTTATAATCAGGTTTTAATTAAATAATCACTTAAAACTATGTCCTGGAATATTTTTTACTTATTGTTAATTAAAGAAATATAATTTTAATTAAAGCATACACTTTTACATATAATCAGCCTTAATAAGGATACAAACTTCTGTAACGGAACTAATTTCATCTTAAGCCAATTCCTCACTTCACAAAATAAAGTTACAGACGGTAAGAGCAAATAATAATTAAAAATAAGCGATTTATAACTTTGGAAACAAAATAATCAATATACATATATATATTAGGGCAGAATAAAGTACTGTAAGGTAACCTAATTCAACTATGTTTTAATTGAATTATATTTAATAGAAGGAATTAAGATGCAATATCATATAAAATAAATACTTAAACAATTGTCATTATTGTAGGAGAATGAGAAATTAATTAGATAATAAATAACTAAGGAAAGTTAAAAACAAAATTTAAAAACAATCAACAAAATCTGTTAAAATTAAATTTATTAAGGAAAGTCGAGAGACAAGCATAGTTTAGGAATAAATAATGTGACTTATCAATTAGGGAAATAAAAATAGGCTTTATTTGTTGGTCATTGTGATGGGTTTGACAAGAACAGCTGGGAAGCGAGCACCATTTTGTTACGGTAACAAGGAGGGAAAACTCTTATAGATAGGAAATTAACTTTAAATCAAAAGTCGTAAAGGTGGGATTTGAATGGACGAAGTATCTGTAAAATATGTGTAATAAAATGAGGAACGTACGAAGCGAAAACTCTTATAGATAGGAAATGAACTTTAAACCAAAAGTCGTAAAGGTGGGATTTGAAGGGACGAAGTATCTGTAAAATATGTGTAATAAAAATGGCGAACGAAAAGAGGGAAATCTTTTGTAGATAGATAATGAACCTAATGTTAAAAGCCGTAACGGTGAAATTAGGAGGGATGTAAAGATTGTAGTCTTAGTAATTAAATGGTGGCTGTAGAGAGGGAAAACTTTGATAAATTAAAAAAATGAACTTTAAACCAAAAGCTACAAGGGTAGATTTAGCAGAGTTGTAAAATTTGTCGCAGCAAAAAGTTATAAATATAGGTGGTGGTAGTTCGGGGCTTCTTTTGCTTTTTATCGTTGAGGGGTAAGATGTTGCTGTTGTCCGGAGTTGGAGGTTATCTTCGTGTGGTATATTTTATTTTCATTATTGTGTATTTATTGTTGGTTTTATTTATGTAAGGGATTCCGGAGGACCTGTGAGCTGCACTTCGTGATTGCGTTAAACTAAATAATTCATTTTACTTACAATATAGGATTCTAACTTAATAATTTCGTGTACCTACTTTGTAATATCATGTGTATTTTCTTGGTACTAATATTTTCTGTTTTCCAAATCTTTGCTGTGATGGTTATATGTAAACCGTCTAATAAAGATCCGAGGCAGACGTTGATCACATACAAAAACCGCATTTACAGTTTGACTATGGATGTAAATCTGAAAGAGTTTCACAATCAGAAAACGGATGATTTACCTTCATTAGTCAAGTAAATTATGGGTTTTCGCGTACAAGGACTAATGCCTTAACTCGGTACATCAGGCGCCACCGATATATATTTCATTTATTCCTCTCAAAGGACCACAAGTTGGACCGTTTTTCGGTAGAAATTGAATCGGATACGTGGAATATTTTTGGTGACGATCCCCAAAATCTTTATATATGTATATATCTGACCAAAGTAGGTATGATCCCGGCCTGTCTTTCATCTGAAGGTTTTTCATTAAACCGAAGGACAGGTAGTAGGCTACTCATAGAGGGCTTTTGCCTTCGAAAAACTCTTATGATAGGTTAGCTGGTCTAGATAGTTATTTCTTACACCGGAGATAACTAACACTACGCACACGATTAGCGTAATAATAAAAGTCGTTTTGGACTTTTAGTTGCATTAAAACAGTAGTCTGGTAGGAATCTAGGGTTCAGTTAGCTAGAAACTCATCCTTTACACCGAGGCGGAGTTTATAAACAAAGCACATATCTATTGTGACTATAGCTAGGCATAGACATTGGAGTCATTTGTTGCCATGTAAAACAAAAGAAAAACAGTGGTAGCTTTGAGTCTGATGAATATAATAAAATCACGCTTAGGTATAAAACCTTTGGGTAAATTAGGTAAATAAAACTAAATTTTATTTGTACGAAACTAAATATATAATAGGAAGAAATTCACTTACGATATATTTAATTTTGGCAAATTCCAAATCGAAAGAGAACTAGCAGCGATTTGATAATTGATTAGATAGTTAGTTAATTCATTGATAGCTAACTAAAATATTTATTAGTGAGAATTGTAGGCAAATTTGTGTTTTATGGATCAGCTGAATTTGGATGAATTTAAAAGTGATAAGTTCCTAGTTTTAGTCTGAGTCAAACTAAATCTATGCTTAGAGAAACATAAGAAAGATACGAATTTCATGTTCTAGTAAATTACATTGGTTATGCCTTTGGGTTATGCATAGATCAGTGACGGTAAAATACCTAGATCTAAGAAACTAACGGAAACACTCTGGCTAGATTGATTTTTTAAGATACGAAATCAAGACTAAAAGGTTCTAGAATGAATCTCACTAAACCAGTTTTGACATATTATAGAGCAGATGTCTCTGTAGATGTGCTAGTATCGCAGATAGATACATAGGTTCACCTACACCCAAAATAGTGTTGGATTTGGTTGGGACCTAAGATTGGGGTTGAGATAAAATTTATACCATCCTTATTGTTATAAAAGAATCAATCAGCCTAGAGACTATTCATTACTATATAGAGTTAAAGGGCAGAGAACCTACTTAACAATATTCTTATGTTTCTTGAGGTCGAGATTGACCTTTATTTAACTTAGATATTACCTACATATAGAGTCAAAACTAGCTAGAAGGCAAAATGACTTTTATAGTTACTACTTATTATCTAGTTAAACATAGATAATTACCTATTTACTTAGTCAAGAATTGAGATAAAATTCATACCATCCTTATTGTTATAAAAGAATCAATCAGCCTAGAGACTATTCATTACTATATAGAGTTAAAGGGCAGAGAACCTACTTAACAATATTCTTATGTTTCTTGAGGTCGAGATTGACCTTTATTTAACTTAGATATTACCTACATATAGAGTCAAAACTAGCTAGAAGGCAAAATGACTTTTATAGTTACTACTTATTATCTAGTTAAACATAGATACTTACCTATTTACTTAGTCAAGAATTGAGATGAAATTCATACCATCCTTATTGTTATAAAAGAATCAATCAGCCTAGAGACTATTCATTACTATATAGAGTTAAAGGGCAGAGAACCTACTTAACAATATTCTTATGGTTCTTGAGGTTGAGATTGACCTTTACTTAACTTAGGCCCGTATTAATAAACTCGTCTCAGCTGAGACGCCCGTCACAAGATGCGTCACAAGACTGAGCTCTAATTAATAAACATATCTCAACACGTGAAACGTAATCCTCGGATCAGATGAGACGGTCATTTGTATGGGGAACTAATCCTGATCCTGATTATGGTCAATTGGTGACTTGAGACCATCTCGAGACATGAAAAAATGGCGGACGCACTGCAACATAGTCGAACATATGGGTGCTTTTTTATCAGAGAAAACGGTTTAAATGTGATAAATTGTTATTTTTGAAATCTCAGAGGCAAAAATGTATACCTAAAACGTTTTCAATAATAATAATACCTAAATATTAGGTTTGAGTTTGCCGCTAAATAGGTACAATTGCCTTCAAAAATTGTGTGCTTTGTGTTGTGTTTATGTGAAATTATTGTGGATGCTAGATAATTTATATTAGGTATAGAGATTACGAGAGAGAGACCGACCAAGCCGACGACAAAATAAAAGCCCGATATGTGTGTATAACAATACTTATGGGCAATACCGAGGCGCGAAAGATTTACCTCCACACGGGCTCATTTCTCATAGGTAAGTACCTACAATTTACATTATTTACCTAGTTATTTTATATTTATAGTGTGTAAATTAAAATGATCATGTCGTAAAACCGTCAAGTACGAAATATATACTATATATACTAAAGCCAATGCATTTCTAGCTATGTAATAAATAAATATTAAAAATCAAAACCTACAAGCTACCCTAACCTAACCTACCCATCCAACCCCAATTCAACAATTTTAATCCGATTTGCATCGCAACCACAATATACCTACCTAATATTTTACTTTACTGCTGTTAAGAAAATAATTAAAGCTTATTAAATATTTTGTTGACTATTGATTTGATTAGTTAAAGTAACGAAACACTCCGTGAAACGGGTTGCCAAAATAAGAGGAGGGGAGTGTTTTTGATGACATGACATGACTGACAGACAAGACAAGGCCGAGGCCGGCTTAGTTTACTTTTATTAATGTTTGATACCTACTTACTTAAATGAAAACTGAGTGATTTGTTTAACAACTTTTACACACCATGAACTAGTAATAACAGTGAGATATATAAAATTTCGGGTCCTGACATGAATGTGGTGCAAAAAGTATACCTACTTGTGAAAACTAACCGTGAACCATCCAAAGAATCTGTTATTTTGAAGAATTTGAAGTGATTAGAAATTTGTTGTTTTGTAGGTTGTCGTCAGTCCAATAATGAGAAACTTGTATAACATGGCAGTGTTCGCCGAGAAAAATCAAGACGCCTAAAAAGGAAAATATGGATATTTTGAGAAGTCAGTGTTCACGAATTTCGACAGCCGGCCCCACGCAGTTGACGACTATTGCAATTCGTTTTCCAATTGCCAAACATATTTATGTCCATGAGGTATAATAATATTATTTACAAAGTTAATCATTTACTTAATTAAAAAATCAGTTTCTAATGTATTCAAAATTATGCTTTCTTACAAACAATCATTGTCTTTGAATAAAGTGACTTTAGATATAAGTCGGGCAAAAGGATACCTAGATAGTTACCTAATTTTATTTTAGGCTACTTCATTGTAAAGATGAAGATGATTGTGTTGATGTTGTGATGATTGTTGTTGTTGAGAAGTTGTTTTATTACAATTTTCATACTACTATTCATACTATGTATACCCAAACTTATTAAAGGTTAGATTGTTTGCATTACCTATGATGAGACTGCTCAGGATACCTAACCTACTATAAGTAAAGTTAAGTGTGTTGATAAGTTCCATGGTACAAATCATTAACATGAAAAATATTAGACATGTCATTTTTATTACCTAGTTTTCTCAAAGCGCTTCAGGTGCAATAAGTTTTGTAATTCAGAAGTTCAATATTTTATTCTTTCATCTTGGTCTACTTTTATTGGAGAATAGTGCTACATGATAAGGGTAGAAAAGAGGATAAACACATCTTAATACTTACTTGAGAATACTATAATAACATGTTTGTAGAAAATTGATGTATTTATTTAGTTCATGTTAACCTGTCCGTAACAGAGCTGATGCAGGCGTAAATAATAACTAAATTGTACATTTGGTAAATGGTTTTATTTTATTACAAATAATTGCTTAGAATATATATGAACACATAAACTGAGTAATAATATAAATAAGAAATTTAAGTAATTGGTACATATTTGCTAGTCATTGAATAAATAAAGGCTATATGAATTAGAATGAATCAGATCAAGATCAGGTTTATACATAAAGCTATTTTATTCCATTAATAATATCAAGATAATTAATAATGAAATAAATTAGCTAACAATCCAATAACAAGTTAGCCGAGTCTGGTGTGTAAAGAAGCTATCTGCAATATTTTAATTGTAAATGTACCTACCTATTTATTCCTTTAAATTTAGTACCATATTATAAGTATTAATTTAAAAAAAAACAAATTTATTTTTACCTTTTGCTGCTATGAAATAGTATGTTAATAGTTGGATCACTATTGAGCGGTAAGACCACCTGTTTTATATCTATAATTTAAATGTACTGTTCTGTTTTTTTTGGTGTTCAATAAAGAGTATTTCTATTTTATAACAGTGAATCAGATACCTACTTACAAATAATATTAGATACCTATTGAGTTAATATTGAAACCTGTAAATATATCTAATTTAGTAACTTTTTTATAAAATAAACTTACTACCTACATGCTAATAGTAGTTTTATTTATTGGCGAAATAACATTCAGGGTCTCTTTATGCTTGAATGTTAATACATATTACATGTAGATACTCCTACAATATTTAACTTAGCAAAATGAAGGATATTAGGATCTTAAGATCCAGAGGCATAACATAACAACAAGCTCTGAACTCTGTAACTCTTCTAGCATGATCCTAGTGGATATGGAATTCAGAAAGCCAGCGCTGAATGTGTTAATGCAATGAAACAATGTTATTTAGTATTCATATTTAAAAATTACTTTTATAAACACCAAGTCAACAAGGACCTGTGCTAATGGTATTGGACATTGGTGTATTTTGGTGTTTATATTGTATTTATGAATGTTAATTTTTAATGAATATTGTGGCTAACTTTGATCTGTGGTCTCTTATATTAAATATCTGTAGACCTTAATTTATAACAACAAACTTGATTCTGATTTAAAATATCTTTTAACTTATATTTATAAACATCAATATCAATCCTTGTTAGACTAAAATCGAGTTGGATATTATAAAATAAGGTTTACAGATGTTTAAAATTAGATAACTCTGATCTGAAAATCTGAATAGGCCCAACTGTGATGCAATAACTTCCACTAACTTTTAAGAAAAGAGGTGGAAGTCCAGTGGCACAAACATTCATTAATTAAATTTCCCCCCAAGTCGCTTGTAATTACAAAGTGACAAGTGTCCTAATGGGATAAAATATATGTATGTATAGATAGACAAAAATATTGCAGAGATTCCTTCGAGTGCTAATATAGACGAATTACTATTGTGAATGGTGGTAACAAATGTTTGTGCAATTGGGTGTCAGTTAAGTTTTATGTCACCCTATGTATGTGTACAGATGCAATAACAGAAATATTGTTTAATTTGCTGAACAGTTACCACAAGTTGCCTGCGACTTGATTGATGCTTGGTAACCCCTCTACCTAGTCTAACTGAAAAAACAACTTGTGCTAACCACTGTTATAATAAAAACTTCTATAAATAAAACAAAAAGGTAAACTGCATCTGAATTTTAATGGAAAAATAATCATTCAGTAATAGAGGAATTATTTATTATTTAACGACCTATAATGTCCTGCTACTTCCACTTAGCACCAGTCTTGATTGAGGGCATCAAGCTCATCTCGCCAACGTCGCACAGTGGTGCACGTTGTATGGAGCCGCGGAATTAATTGTTTTTTTTAGGTTAATGGATAAAAAACACATTTTAAATATATTTATAAGTATAATAAAATCATTCCTACTAATATTTAAAAAAATACCTACATTGATTGAACTTAAAATAAAATGTACAAGAAATATACTCAAGTCAAACCATAACTAATGTAACATTAATGATCCATATTATATTTATCACAGAGATTAATAAAAAGGTAAATAAATAATAAAAAATGGCTTTTTAATAAAATCAATCCTTAGAAAAAAAAAACTCGGAAAAATAAGTTTATTAACTTAATGGGGTAGTATTAAAAAGTTTGCAAATTATTGCAGCTAGAACCAATTAAATAATGATCTAGATTAAATAATGTGTAAATATTGTTATATAAGAGCTTGAGGGTCGTTGTAGCTAAAAAGTTATAGCCAATGAATGTAATATTTAGGCGAGAAATACTATCAACTTCTTACAGCCCTAAAATTACACATAATTAAGGAGAAACCATAAATATTTTTTTATTTACAATAGCTGGAATAATGTTTCTTGTATATAAATAAAACATGTTAGACAAAGTCTATAGCTTGAGAGGAATACACCCTTTGCAAATGCAAGGTATTTTAACGGTTATTTCATGCGAGTTCATTTGTACGAGTTTGGCGGCCTAATTTCTTTATAAAAATAATATATATACACAATATTTTATTAGATCATAGGTATTTGAAATGTTATATATACATATCCGATAAAAAATGTGACTACTGCTGACCATCCCAAAATGAATTAATTCCGCCGTTGCCCCACTGTGCGTCGCCTTGATCTGCCGCGATGCCGAATTTTATCACGTGGTACCCATTTGGTACACACTTTTTCCCACAATAATAAAGGAATCAAAAACAAATTAAACACCAGTTTTCCAGGGGCAGGGGCTGGCAGTTTACAGATTAAATCATCTGAAAAGAACCAAAACAATAAGTATAATGTAGCTATACCTACCTGTTTTACACAGTTTAACAGTTCCATAATTATCTTACTGCCGCACTCAGAGACGTCAATTAAATTTAACGCTTGTTTAGTGACGTGTTGTCTTATTATATTGCTATAGCAAAGAAAGTGACAACAGCTACTTTAATCAAGCATTAAATTCAATTGACGGCTCTGAGTGTGGCAGTTAGTTTGATATTTTAATTTACATTCACTAAAAGCTTGGCATACATGTAAATAACTATAATATTGCCTATAAATTGTCTGCCAATGTCAAAACTATCTTTCATATTTACTTATACTCTAGTTCGAGCAACGAAGACCAAATACTGCCTCTCGGGGGAAATAATTCGTGTATAAGCGAATTTTGGCATAGTTGTAGGGAATGGTGTTTTAAACCACATACTAAAAGTACTGACGGGTGGGGGTGGAGCGTTCGGGTGGGGGGGGGGTGTAAAGGTCCCTTTTTTTAGTTTTTCTTAAATAACTCGTAAACGGTGGCCCATAGCAAAAAATGTTCCATCACATAAATAATCTGCATAAAATTCTCTACAAAAAAGATATTTACACTTTTTTACTGGGATCAACATTTAATGAGATATGGAAGGAAGAAGATGGACAATAAAAAACAAACTTACATTTCTTTAAGTATGGCAGGTATATAAATAAAAATAAAAATCCTAATCCTAGTCATATTATAAATGCGAAAGAGAGTGTTTTTCTTGACCATCCAGAATCCAAATAGGCTTGGTTAGGTTAAGTTATTTTTTAACCACCCAGTACCGAAAATTAACCATGTAAAAATTAAACAGGTACAATAATTATTTTTCGACCACCCAGTACTAAAAATTAATCATGTAAAAAATTAAATACCGATGTACACTAACTATTCTTAATTACCTATTCAACTTTGGAAGTAAAAACTAATTGGACACTTACATCTACCTAGTAAGTACCTACTATACTTTACGCACTAACATCTAAATCGTAAAATTCGTTCAGTGTGAAATTGTGCGACTTTAGTTTATACATGGAAGTATAATATACTGCGACAAAGTTCTTTGCAGGGAGTGTAAATAGGAGCGGCAAAGCCCGCTCGCACTCAATGATCGAAGACCTTCGTCCTTCTTGCTTTGTTTAGGACATTGTCAGTTTGTATTATTCAATACAAAATTAAGATAAAAAAAACATTTCATTACAAACGATGGTAAAACACACAAGCGACAAATTTGGCATGATTATTATGTACATAGTACTAACACTAAAAAAACAAAAAAAAACTGAAAACCGGTCAAGTGCATAATGGTTTTTACGCATAATGTATCATTACGCATAAAACCTTTTGTCATAAAACGGTTTTTACAATAGAAAGGGTTTTGTTTTTATTATTATTATAACCTAACCTTACCTAATTTAACTTAATCTACACAACGGACGTTTATTAACTTCGGCAATGTCAGCCTGAAAGAGTGTTATGACAAACGATTCTATGCGTAATGATACATTATGCGTAAAAAAATTATGCGTGTCAAAGGAGTCCCGTTTAAAGCACCGGCGTCCTCTAAAACTATGCTAAAATTCGCTTATAAACGAGTTTTTTCCCCTGATTTTGCCTTATTGCTTAGGGTATTGGCCACACATATTGCTCATTTTTGATAGGAAGTACCGCCTGGAAAATTTTGTTATTTTGGCAAGTAGTAGTGCCAATATATGGTCTATTCTGAGAAAAAAATCTAGAGGTGTCACTATTTCACAACCACATAAAAAATAATGTTTATTTTTTATTTGGTCTTCATTTTCTTTTTTTTATATGATAACTAGTATTTGTTTTTTGGGAGGCGATGCAAATCTATAAAAAGAACATCATCCCAAAGTTTGAACCAAATCGCTTGAATACATCCCAAAAAACAGGAAATTTTAAAAAAATCTTAAAAAAATTATAAGTCGAGAACTGTCACAATTAAGATGTTGATACTCAGCATAAATAATCTTCACTATAAGAGACACCCACAAAAAAAGCCCGAGCCCATTTGATATAAGGGCCGACTTACAATGGAAACCCGATTATGGCCTTTCGGGAATCATTCTTCCCTCCATATCTCATTAAATATTGATCCCAGAGAAACAATGTCTAAAACTTTTTTGTACAGAATTTTATGCAGATTAATCATGTAATGGAAAACTTTTTGCTATGGGCCACCGTTTACGAGTTATTTACGAAAAACTAAAAAAAGGGACCTTTAGACCCCCCCCCACCCGAACGCTCCACCCCCACCCGTCAGTACTTTTAGTATGTGGTTTAAAACACCATTCCCTACAACTATGCCAAAATTCGCTTATACACGAATTATTTCCCCTGAGTTTGCTTCGTTGCTTGAGCTACTCAATACTCAATCAATTAAACAACAACAACATTCAAATAATAATTTTCCATAACGTCTTGGTGATCACTGATCATAGTACCTTTATGCCGATACACTGAGGCACACTGAGGACTCTGATTTATAATAGATTCCCATGTTGGTAGTGATATCCTAAGGTATCTAATAACTCAAGGTTAATTATTGTAGGTAAATAGATACCTTTTGGGAACGGTGCAAATTAAGCATTTGGCTTCGCCTGATTTGCCTTTCATATTTCATCTAATGCAGAAGGAACTCTTCCAGGCTCCAGTTCCAGATGCTTGCTGTAGGGGTCGGCCTTCTGGAAACGTTCATTTTAAATAGATCCTCAGCCAGGTTGGTGCCAAGTTGGATTCGAGAAGCTGTACTTTTTCAACTTTATTTAATACAACGACACTTAAGTTCGCTTAAAAAACAAATTTGGTGAGAAAAACGTAACCTGTAAACAAGCGAAACAAACTCTAACTAAGTAGGTAGGTAGGTACTGTAAATGTGAATATGTGAAGTTCGCGCTATGTGCGTTTCGTTTTTTCAATATCACTCGGAGACTGAAACATTATGTAATATTATACACACCTTATCACCTTATATGATATAAGCAGAAAACGAGTTTAAAAAAATGATTTTAAAATAACCATTTGCTTTTTCACTTTACCTTGAAAAAATGGATTTATGATGGTTTACGTATCTTACCTGTCATGTCTAAACGCAAAATCATCTATTTTAAAAAACATGCATAGTCAAAACGTTTCGTCGTTTCGTTCAAAAACGTCATTGTTGGGGTTGGGTTGGGATGTGTTTATAATTGTAAGATCATCTCATCCGAGAGCTTCTCAAGATGAGTTTATTAATAAGCGACGATCCTAGCTCCAGGATTACGTATCGAGACGGTCTCATCTGAGAAGCTCTCGGTTCACGGATTGAGACGAGTTTATTAATACGGCCCTTAGATCTTACCGACATATAGAGTCAAAACTAGCTAGAAGGCAAAATGACTTTTATAGTTACTACTTATTATCTAGTTAAACATAGATAATTACCTATTTACTTAGTCAAGAATTGAGATATAATTCATACCAAATATTTTGAATTTTGAATTTTGAACAGAGTAATAATTTCTCATATTATAGATTACCCAAATTTGTCCTTTACTAGACAACTGACTGACTAATCGAACATATTGGTAAGGAGGCTCTCCTAGTCGCTGGAGGATGCCTATTGAAGAATACTAAGGTCTTGGGATAGCAATCCTGGAGCGTACACTACACTTTAGATGCTTAATATTGACTTTATCTCTAATAATTTCTCACTTTTTAGAACAGTTTCAATAGGTTAGGAGTCACTAAATAAATTAGGATAATAAATAGTTATAAATAATAGGTTGTTTGTAATTGTGTAGTTATATTATTAGGTAGTATTAGGTAAAACTAGGTCATAAAACAAAGACTTAAAAATTCTATGATTATAAAAATATAATTAAGGTGGTCTTGTAAAGTGGTTGGTAAACACATGTCCATCTATTCAATATTATTATAAGTTAATAGAGTTAGAATTAAGTCAAGCAAAACAATCTGAACTTTTAAAGCTTGAAACGGAAAGTTGGTATGGGTAGGGATAGGGCTTACTTACAATTAGAAGTAGGATAGACAGCCTAACAGCGATATTAACTTGATCAGTTACTATTTAGTGTCTGCGACAAAATAAATTAAGTTAACAAACAATTTAGTTGAAATACCATTACCTCAGCAATAGTAATTAAGTACTAAGGTGAAAGTATTATACTTAAATTAGTTAGTATTTTTGTTACTCGGAAACTAGACCTTTATAGAATTTTAAATCTAAATACTAATCTATTTATACATATAATAAAGCTGAAGAGGGTCGAAAGTCTGTACATGGCAGATAGTCAAAAAATGTTAGCTGGGGATACTAAGAATCGATAACAGAACACGATCCAACAGTTTTTAGATTTTTTATCTGTTTGTCTATTTATTTGAACGCGCATCACGTGAAAACGGCTGAACGGATTTTGATGCAAACTTTACTAATCTGTCGAGAAAATCCCCGGCCAGGTTATATGCTATAAAAATATAGATATCTATATCTATATCTATATCCTACTAATATTATAAATGCGAAAATTTGAGTGTGTGTGTGTGTTTGTTACCTCTTCACGCTGCAACGGCTGGACGGATTTGGATGAAATTTGGAATGGAGATAGCTTATACCGTGGAATAACACATAGGCTACTTTTCATCCCGGAAAATTTAAAAGTTCCCGAGGGAATAACTATAATCGAAATCTAAGCGGACGAAGACTAGAAACTATTATCCACTAATCCTACTAATACGAGTATCCTACTAATCCTACTCATATCTAAATCTGTGGTAGCACTGACAGCTGATAGACGTCAAATTAACATCTCCTTATTTTATTAAAGTATTTTATTTAAAAAATATAGTTATTTGACCTATTAACCTTTAGTTCGACAGTAAACAGTGTTTTTGTGGAATTATAACAGCGAATTATACATATAATCATTACATAACAGTAAAAACAGGCCGCTTGCAACAGCGCCTGTCAACCGTTAACGGACGATTTCAAATTCTTCAAGAAAACCTGGGGAGTATTTCTTTTAATTCTTACTTACTTTTGTTTTTTAACACTGTGTCACTGTTGAAGCCGTGAGCGACGTCAAAAACAAAACACTGGCACGGTGAGGACTATCTTTGCTTGACGAATAGTGGAAGCAAAGTTGAGACATATCACATTCGCCACAGACATTGAAAGAAAAGAAAGAAAGAAAGAAAATCATTTATTCGTGACAAACATAAGCAAGAACAGATAAAAACGTACAAAAAGAAAATAGCCACGAAATGGTCCCAACTCAGCGTAATGCTGGCTTTAAAGTCAGCGCTGGTCTTCCGGTGGAACCATACACGATACACTATTCACAAACATCTATTCACTCACATCCTTGTTATAATAACCAACGATCTTCCTTTGCTCAAGTTACTAAGTTGTACTCAGTTGTTTTATATCTTTCAGTGCGTTTGTGGAGTTACTGTGAGACAATGAGCGCTTCGAACATGAAATCTCGCAAGGCCACTGCACGTCAACAAGAAATCCAACTCAAGGCCACCTTGAAACAGCTGCAGGAAGCTAGGACTTTGAATGACCAGCTAATGAGGGAGAGGGATGACATCGAGGAGGATCTGAAGAAATTGATGGACAAGAACACAGTGTTGAGAAGTGATCTGGTGGAGTATGACTATAAATTATCAGACGCTCAAGATAAGTTGGAGCAGTTGCAGTCTGTGATTGATACCTTCAATCAGTGCGCTTCTACACATGAAGTGGCATTAAAGCGCATCACAAACCTGAAGGAAGAACTTGGCGCAGCAAATGAAGAACTAAATTACTTAAGGAAAGAATGTCAGTGTTATGATAGTTTAACAACACAGAACCTGTACCAAGAGCTGGTAGGTGATAACGATAAGGACAGTAAGAAATTAATATTTTTTAACAGTAATAATAAATTGAAGAAGTATGTTAAAATTAATAATTATATTAGGCGTACACAGAAATTAATTAAAAGCCAAACATGTATAAAAAACTATTCGATAGGGTGCGGCATTGTAATGAAAAGTTAGATTCTAATAGGATAACATATGATTTAAATATTCAGAAACTCGATGCTGAGATTAGTAAGTTAAAGGATCAGCTTGAAGTAACTTATTTAAAGTATGTAACCACTCAGAAGGAAGTCAAGGAGCATATCCTGGCTTTCACTCAATTGGTAGAAGAAACTAGATTAAATGAATAGCGTTTTAACTCTTTAATAAACAGTGGTTATGGTAATTGTGATAGATTACGAACTTCACCAACCGCTGTGATACAGTCAGATATGGCTCTTGATACTAAGGAGTCCCCTAGACAAATTATACGTAGGAATAAAACTATTATTTATTCTGACCAGCTTGGATCTGGACTAGGTTTATTGTTAAATAGTAAGTTGAAACAAAATGTTACAAATTACTGTTACCATAATGCATCTCTTATGCAATTATGTAATTTACTTTTGAAAGGAAGTTTTGACAGGTTCACCACTTTAGTGATTTTAATAGGAAATAGTCTTAGTGTGGATAAATCCAGTGTTGATAAATTAATATCAACACTAAATATTATTGAAGAGAGGGGCATAGGTAAAATTATACTGTGTGCGCTACCATACTCATAAAGTATGCCATTTAGTTATAATAATAGAATAGCACACATTAATTCAATAATGTATAACGCTATATCCTGCAATAATAAGTACCATTTTTTTAATTTAAACAAATTTTTAAAGCCCATCACACTAATATCAGGAAAAATTCATGTGCCAAGGAAATATATTTTGACCTTGGTTGACCTATTAGCTTTTAACCCTTAAATGCATAATGATGTATATATACATCGTATATTTTAAGTTCAATTTCAAACATAAATTTTAAGTAAATTTCAAACTTAGAATTTATGCAGTAAGTTTTGAAGCTTTGTCAAAATTTAAATTTGGAAATGAACTTTAAAGACGCGTTTCACTTTCGACATGCTATGCATTAAAGGGTTAATATAGAACCAAATAAATACAATAGTACCCAGCCCCAGCAAGCCAATATCGGCAATAATGACTTGCCTAGTGATTTAAACTAAATTATAGGACAGCGGAAACATCCTTGAGTATAAATTTAATTCACCAGAATATTCAAGGTTTTTCCAGCAAAGAACTAGAAATAGGGTTGTTCTTAGATAATGAAAATGTACAAATTATGTGCATTACTGAACATTGGCTTAAACAAGACCAATTAATTTTTGATTTTGTAAATTTTAAATTAGTTTGTTATTTTGCTAGAAAATGTGCCATTCATGGTGGCTCTTTTATAATAGTTAAAAATACTCTTAAATCCAAGGAAAGGAAGGATATTGTCAAGTTATCGATAGAAAGGATTATAGAAATTTCATGCACAGAACTAGAAAGTTATTTAATAATATGTGTTTACAGACCACCATTGGCTGATTTTTGCACATTTGAATCTACTATGGAACATGTGTTAAAATTAGCATGTAATAGCCAGAAGCATATTATAGTTTGTGGAGATTTTAATATTAACTTACTTGAAACGTCAAATAATACCACTAGGTTACTAAGTTTATTTAAATCTTTTAATTTAGGTAATCTGTTCCTTGAACCTACACGGATAGGTATTAGTAGTGCAACCTGCTTAGATAATATTTTTTGTAATTGTGAATGTTTGGGTAAAGAAATATTTAATTGTTTTAATTCTGACCATAGTGGTCAGAAGGCTTCTTTCATCAATGATTTTTATCAAAAATCTCAGACAATAACATACCGACCTATAACTAATAATCGTATGGAATTATTCAAAAATAAAGTTCAGAGTAATCTTTCAGTGTTACCTTTCTTACAGAATGGGTGTAATAGTATTTATAATGACTTGTTTGGCGTAATTCTGCATCAATTTAATAACAATTTTAAAATGAAAACTATTACTAGGTCGAAAACCAAATTTAGTGAATGGGCTACTGCAGGCATTCATGAAAGTAGAAATAGGCTTTATGACCTATATAGAGAGAGGGAGGACAATAAGAACGCTGACTTCCTAAATTATGTTAAGAATTATTCGAGGACTTTTAAGCAAGTTTTTCTAACTGCTAAGGCAAATTTTCTTAGTCTTAAACTCAAATCATCTGAGAATAAGGTAAAAACTGTATGGAATATTATAAATAGAGAAACGGGAAAATCAAAAACTCGTGATAATCAAATCACCCTAAACACAGGTGACACGTCAAATAAAGACGTCGCCTTAGCTTTCGAACATTATTTTTCCAACATAGCCATTAATACTACGAAATGTCTTAAATCATCCGCGGTTGAAGCTAAATCATTACTTTGCACTAATGTCAGTAAATGTAATATAAACTTTGAATTCATCCCCGTTGATTCAGATTCAATAGTCAAGGTATTTAAATCACTTAGTTTAAAAAAGACTGAGGATTTGTGGGGCACATCAGTTAAAGTAGTCTTTCATATCATAGATGTAATTGCACCCCATCTAGCATTAATTTACAATAATTGCATATCAGAGGGGATCTTTCCAGAGCTCATGAAATATAGCAAAGTCATACCTCTTTTTAAATCGGGCGAGATGAGTGATTTAACGAACTTCCGTCCCATTTCCATTCTACCAGTTCTTAGTAAAGTCTTTGAGAAATTAATGCTGAATGATATGTTAGGTCACTTTAATAGAAATAAACTACTTAGCAATAACCAGTACGGCTTTACCAGAGGTCGATCAACAATTGATGCGGCATCTGTACTCGTTAAATATATATATATATAACAGTTGGGAGACATCTTGCGATGCAGTAGGAATATTTTGTGATCTTTCTAAAGCATTTGATTGCGTAGATCATGCGACCCATATTTTAAAATTAGAACATTATGGATTGTCCAATAAAGCTTTAAATCTTATGTCTTCTTATCTAAGTGATAGAACTCAAACAGTTGTTGTAAACAAAACGCAATCTGTTGGAGCTACAGTAAAAATAGGAGTGCCTCAAGGCTCTATTTTAGGTCCTTTTTTATTTTTGGTTTATATAAATGACTTACCACCAACAGTAGATAAACTTTGTGACATTGTAATTTTTGCTGATGATACTTTACTTATTCTTAAGGTAGATAGAAAATCCGTAGACTACAGTAGGATAAACGCCACACTAGATAAAGTACTTAATTGGTTTACTAGCAACAATTTGCTACTAAATGCTAAGAAAACTAAATGTGTTAGGTTCGCTTTGCCTAATGTTAAATCGGTAGATTCAAATATTTTTCTAAATGACGAGTGTCTGCAAATGGTAGATAAGGCAGTTTTCCTAGGCATAACAATAGATCAATCCCCATATAGCTGTACTGGCAGGTAAACTAAGTTCGGCTGCTTACGCCGATACGAAAATTAGACAACAAACTAATGTTGAGACAGCTCGCTTAGTTTATTATACTTATTTCCATAGTGTTATGTCGTACGGTATTCTGGTTTGGGGTAAGGCAGCTGACATACAAACTATTTTTGTGATACAAAAAAGGGCCATTCGTTCTATTTACAACTTAAATTCACGTGACGCCTTAAGAGAACTTTTTAAAGAAATTAATATCTTAACTGTAGCGTCTCAATTTATTTATGAGAATATTATTTATGTTATTAAGAATTTAGATTTGTTCACCAAAAATTCTGATATACATAATTTAAATACTAGAAATAAAAATAAAATCGCTATTCGAAAATTCCGTGTCCGTAAAGTATATAAATAATTTGTTGGTCAATGCATTCATTTCTGTAATAAATTACCTGACGTAGTTTTAAAGTTACCCTTTTCAGCACTTAAAAATTACTTGAAAAAGTCGTTAATGTCTAAAGCGTATTATAGTGTCGAGGATTATCTAGCAGACAAAAATGCATGGCCTAAACTCGAAACTTAGTCAATAATAATTTGTTCAAATGTAAATTATCTTGTCTTGGGGACTCTGTTGATGTAGGAAAACATGTCGAAACTTTTATGTGGTCGTCTTGTTGTTTTTTTGTTTTTTGCCTTTTTCTCCCTCTATATCTCTCCTAATATCGATGACCGTAATCTAAATTGGCATAAGGGACAAAAGGGCGAAAATGAGTTATGAATGCAGTTGTATTCAGTTTTTTTTCTCTTTCGAATGGTATAGGTTACATCTCGATAGCTTGAAAAAACATGCCCCTTACACCCTTAAAAAAAGGTTACTCTGACGCAGTATTTGAAAAAAATCACACGTATCAACAATAAGGAAAAAATATTCAATTCCGACTTGGTGTAACTGTCATCTCCGCAATTCACTTAACGTCGTAAGGAGCCATCAAATAAGAAAAAGAACGATACACCATTTTACGTTCTCAAAAATATCTACAAAAATTCATTTGATTAAATTACAAATAGATGTAACTATCATTTTTTTCAATTACCTGCGTCGTAAGGGACCATTCTGTAAGCAAACGTCTCTAAGATACGCAGTTTTGCATTCACATGTGTAAGACAACACAGACCTTACGGCCATCTGTCGTTGTTATAAATATGATTTCATGGCATATACGTCATTTTTTCACTAGTACAAACACTAAACTACCGGCCCTTACGTTAAAACAAAACTGTCTAATTTGAAGGAATCCCATAGATGTTAGTGTTATCTCTTTCATTACATGACAGAGGCAGTGTTCGTTGATATAGCTGAATTATTCGCAAGCAAGCATGTATGCTTACACATGGCCATAGTATCTCTTTCACCAACAACACACTTCACAAAAAACAATGTAAAGTCCCAGATAGATGTGCGAGTAAGTACGTCGTACTTATGGCTTGGCTACCTTACTCGCCCGTGTGTCACCCTAAGTACGCGAACTTCTAAAGGTAAACGCGGGCGAAAAATGTCGTCGAGCTCTAAGTACGCGTTCTTACTCGCCCGTCTATCTGGGACTTAAGAGCATGTTGCTGCTGGTTGTAGTTGAGTGCTATGATGCTCAGTTCTGTTTTGCACGTATGCTTGTATAGACGCACGCTTCAAGTACTTTTCGATACGAAGGCAACCGGATTTTGTTAAAAGTTAATTAGAACAGTATTACTACAGAATCACTCTTAGCTCAAAGCGATAGATTACTACGAGCATGAGACAAGTTATTGCACTAAGTATCTTATCTTACTAATATTATGAAAGAGAAACTGTGAATAGTTTGGATGTTTGTTACTCAATCACGCTTCAACCACTGAACGGATTGAGATGAAACTTGGCACAAATATAGGTTAAGTCCAGGAATAGGACATAGGACACTTTTAATTCCAAAAAAATTAACAGCTCTAGAAGGTATAACGATAATTGAAATCTCCGCGGATGAAATCGCGGGCAGAAGTTAGTTTTTAATAAACTATTTCATATCCGGCGGCACGTAATAACCGGGTTTGTGTTTATTTTGCGAGTCTTTTAGTATACAAAACAAGTTCCCAAAGCGTTATCACAACGGATATTTAACGTAACCTCATTCCCAAATGATAACAGATAGATAATTTAACGTAAACTGATGGCGACCAGGGCCGGTATTCTAGGCGCTAAAAACCATATCGTCTTTGACCTGTCATCATAATTGTCAATGTTTTGATAACTCTTAGTAGCGGCATCTGACGTCAAAACAATACCGTAACCGGTCAAATACGAAATGGTTTTTACCCAGTAAGTTCTTTGATCAATCAGTATTGATTCTTATAAAATTATGTTTAGAATAGAGTAGAATAGAAAATATTTCAATATTTGTACTCGCTTGTACATAAAATGGCGTATTTAATTAAATTATTAGTTACTGGCATATTATTATGATAATGTATGGACCTGTGCCATAATTTATCTCTTAAATTGTTTAATACTCTAATAAATAACACAATTACATTTATGATTTCGTTAATTGTTTCACCAAGAAAAAAATCCCATGTACCTTTTACACCGTGTAATAGAATAGTTTAAATGGAAATACGTCCATTTATTTTTTATTTCTCTCAATTTAGTTCTTGATACATCAAATTGACTTCGAAGTCTACTATTAAAGAAGGGTTTATCGGACATTTTTAATTATTTTTTTGACGTAAGGGACATGCTATCTCAGTAAATAAGCGTTAGCTGATAAAATGAGTAACTTGTAGTTAAAGAGTGGAAAAAAATAAGTAATTGGCTATTTTTAGTTATATGATACGTTAACAAACCACAAAATTATGAATTTAAAAAGAAAAAAAAACTGTTTTTTGGCTCTCCTGAAAAGTAGCCATTTGTTCGTTACGTCAATTTAGATTACGGTCGTCGATATGAGTTTTTGATTTAAATATACATCTAGTTGACTGAAAAGGGAATGTAACCAGTTATTGACGGGTGCAACCAGGGTATCTGGTTTTAATTTTGTACCATCCTGATTCAATATTTTAGCATTAATATGTAACATTGTGTGGGATAGATCAACATAGTCATCTCCTGATCCGGGAACTTGGAATTCGATGGGAGCGTCATCACTTAAAGATGAAATTGGTTTGTAATGAACCCACTGTCCACTTTCAATACTTGTTTGAGTTGAAAAAGAAAGAAAGAAAAGAAAAATACATTTATTCACTACACACATAAAACACACAGAAATAATAAAAAATTAAAAACGGAAAACAGCAATAAAAAGAGTAGTGAGTGTGTCTTCGCGGCAGTGAATTGGACACTGGCTCAGCATAATGCTGAGGTGTCAAACACCTGCAGCGCTGATTTTCAGCCAGCTCCGTTTGTGACAGACGGACGGTACGTTAAACGAATAAATAGTGTAGGTAATACAAAAATATATATACTATTAAACAAATACTTATAGTTAGTGACAGAATAAATACAAAAACTACATGCAAATACTTTAAGGAAACCTAATATGTAAAATAGAAATACCTACTTAGCCAGTATACAGCATCGACAATTTGGCACAATTTAAGTAACAAACAAAAACAAAAGAAAAACAATAAAAACTAAACTATAATTTAAGGACAAAGTGCTGGTTGGGAAATTATGACTTTTGGAGCGTCAACAAATAGCCTTTAAGCTTACGCTTAAAGGTGTACTTGCTAGGCGCTCCTTGGATGGGAGGGGGGAGATCATTCCAGCACTTGGACGCCGCGAACTTGAAACTACCCCGAAACGCCGCGGTTCGGTGCAGCGGCACAATCACCCTAGGTTTAAACCTGCGTACATTGCTGGACCACTGGATCCGTTTAAAGAGGTACGACGGGGTCATGTGTTGCACCACACCAAACATAAGGGTCGCCAGGTGCATGCGCCTCCGCGCAGCCATGTTTAGCAAGTTAGCGGCGTTCAAATACGGAATGATGTGGGAGCGGGGAGCGACTCTAAAACAAAAACGAGCACATGCGTTCTGGACTCGTTGTATTAGCCTCTTGGACCGACCAAGTATACGACCATCATAAACGACATCACAATAGTTTGCTCTAGATAATATAAGTGATTCACACAGGTGGACACGCATATCAACACTGAGGTAATCACGAATATTATAAAGAACCTTGAGACGGTAAAAGCAATTACTCACGACTTTAGTTACGTGGCTCTCAAAGCGTAGCTCGCTGTCCATGAGCAGGCCAAGGTTACTTGCTTCCACCACCCTTTCTATGGGGTCGCCCATGATAGCAATATCCCTGGACGCCAGGCTATCCAAAGTTCTACGGGTTTGATGCTTCGATCCAAATACCAAATATTTGGACTTTTCGGGATTGAGAACTAGGCAATTTCTCTCCGACCAAGAAGCATCACGGTCGAGGTCAGCGTTTATGGTCTCTACGGCGTTGACTGTATCTGAGAACGTGCTAGAAGTGTAAAGTTGCAAGTCATCGGCGTAGAGATGGTACTTACTACTCCTTATACTGGTAACAATGTCAGCACTGTACAATATAAAGAGTAGAGGACCCAGGATCGAACCCTGCGGCACTCCCCTAGTCACAGGACTAAGAGAGGACAGCAAAGCATCGCCTGACGCTTTTCGAAGCCTGACCGCCTGCAGACGACCGGAAAGGTAACTGTCAAACCATCTAAGCGCAGCGACATCAAACCCGTAAAAGGACATCTTAGATAATAGCAAGGGCAAACTAATGCAATCGAAAGCCCTAGAGAAATCTAAAAGAACTAAAATAGTACTTTTGCCAGCATCCCGAGCCTGTAAGATGTTATCGACTACATCGAGCAACGCAGTAGCAGTCGACCGACCCTTACGAAACCCCGACTGTAGTTCAGGTAGGATGCTGTTTTTCTCAAGTATTCCGACAGTTGATCACAAATTACCCTTTCTATTATCTTAGATGCGCAGGGAAGGATGCTAATAGGATGGAGGTCAGACAGGTTCACTGGGTTCGGTATCTTAGGTAAAGGGGTCACTTGAGCGATTTTCCAGTCAGTCGGGAAAGTCATAGTTAAAATACTCGTGTTGATTATGTGTGTCAGGATGTCAGCAGTCCTTGAAAGAGTCAAATGCAACATGTCAATAGAAATCGAGTCAAGTCCCTTTGCAGTCGTTTTAATTGAGGTTATGATTTTACTGACAGCTGTCGAAGTCGTGGGCATAAGAGTAAAAGTCGTGTCTCCGTGTCTACTAAATTCATAAAATGTCAAGTCAGATATAGTGACCTCTGGTTTCTCAGGTGTATTGAGGAAATGACAGTTTATTGAGTCAGGGTCGTTAAAAGGCGTCGGTAGGTCGGGTTGCGAGTGTGGGTCGGGAATAACGGTACGCTTTAGGTCTTTCCACAGCGTCTTTGTGTCAGTGGCGTTATTGATATGGTGATCGAAGAAGGCTCGCCTCTCGCTGTGGATAGCTGCAATGACAAGGTGCTTCAAGTCGAGGTAGTACTGTTTATGCGCGTCAGACTTCGTTTGCTTGTACTTATTATGAGCTTCGTTTCTAAGACGCATCATAAACCTCACATTACCAGTCAGCCAAGGCTTGGGAGCCTCCTTCACCACGATCGTCTTCTCAGGTGCATGTCTGTCGAAAAGTCCAAGTAAAAGGTCATTAAAGCGCCGCACCATGTCGTTAACATTGTCAAGGTGGAGTATTTGGTCCTAGTCAATTGTGTCTAGGTCTTGGTAAAAGTCACAAAAGATAATATCTTTTAGAGGTCGGTACGTAATGGTCGTCGGCGTCGGCTTTCGTTTTTTTATGTCAAGCTCAGTAGTGACGAAAGCATGCGCCCCTAGGTCCGGGATATGCTTCACGTCCACAGTCACAACGCGAGCGTCGGTGCACACAAGGTCTATCATTGTTTCACTGTGGCTCGTGAAGTGAGTCGGGTCGCGTACGTGTTGAGTCAGGTTAACAGTCTCCAAAAATTGTGTCAAACATTTAAATTTAAAGTCATTTCGGTCATAGCAATTTATATTAAAGTCTCCAACTAAAATCAATCGGTCGTAGTGGCTAAACGAAGTTATCGAGTCAGTCAGTGCATCAAAAAACGTGTCAACATTGAGCCATGGAGGGCGGTATGCAGTGCCTACAATTAAGTGCTTGCAGTTAATTGTTACTTTAAGCCACATTTGTTCGACGAGTGCGGCAGGCGGGTGCGGCTGGGAGCGGGCGCTGAGGCCCCGGCGCAAGTACATCCCGTCTCCGCCGCCTCTCGTGCGAACCCCGGCCGGGCGCGGCACATGTCTCAGTCGGTAGCCGGGCACAGCGGGCGCGCGCGCGTCCTCCCCGGGCCGCAGCCAAGTCTCGTTGATCACAACAATGTCTGCGTCAGTCTCAGTAATAGTCCCAATCAACTCGTCGTGCCCCGTACCGAGGGAACCAGCATTAAACAAACTAACTTTAAAATTGTTACAATGGAACATTACAAGATTTAGAAAGCATATTACAACAATAACAAATGGATGGCTGTATACGTGTAAGTAAAGTGAGGTTACTCGAGAAGAACAAGTGATATAATACCTTAAAGAGTGAAATAATAGTTATATACATACTTAAGTTTATAAATATAATATTGTTCCAGAACGAATAATACAGGGTGACTGGTAACTCGACCTATTCCATAAATGAGGTTATACTAGAGCTAATTTGCTATAATTTTGTCCTAGTCCACTAGGGGTCTAATCCCACTGGTTTTGGAGTAATTTAATTTTTAAGTTTATTTTAAGAAATTCCGTCCTTTGGTGTTAAACTATCAATTGTGAAAAAAGTACCTGGCTTTGGGGACTAAAATGACGTTTTTCGAATAGCTGATGAATTAGGGAATCCTTTAAACAAAAATACTTTGCGAAAACTGCAAGAACCTCAGAAATAAAAGGTCCTTAAATCGCAATTCCGTTATTTCTTTTAAAAATGTTTACTTTCGGGGGGGGATTACTCCAAAAAAATGTAATACACTTGGCGTACAAATTACGTAAATAACTTCCTTATTTTATAAGCTTTCCGAAAAGGTGCAAATGTTGTCAACTTTATTACAGGTTTGAAAAATTAAGCTTATTAAAAGAGCAGAGGGTGCGATGTAAATTTAACTCGGAAAGTTGATATCAAAAACTAGGTAACATTCGTCGGACTATGGTCGCAGCCAATGTGCCTCATGAGTTGGAGCCACGGGGTCTTAATCGCTCGGACCGCTGGTTATGTGGGCTAGGGCAGTCTCATGTGCGAGGCCACGTGCCTCAGCATTTTTCCTTCCTCGCACCTCACAGCCATACAATACGGAGCTCAGGTCGCTGTTGAAAATGGTGCAAGCACCAGCACACCAGATACTCAGAGCTCAAGCGGGCGTATGAGTTTGTTCCAGAGCTGTAGAGCGCAGTTGTTCTTGGTGCGTAGAGGCAAAACCTCTTTTTTAAGGCTTTGGGACAGCGATTGAGGGATAGGGCCTGTGACCTCCGGTCCGGTTTGTAATCTGTTCCATCACATTTCGTTGGCAACACAGCATAGCAATGTTGCCAGCATTGGATACCTTTGAACCAGGCGCTACCCGAGCCGCGGAATAATTTTGCGGAAGATTTATTGACGAAAAATGATACTGATTTAATTTATGTACACTGTTGACGAAGCATGTTGCTAATTAACTAATCGTAAACTTTTGACGAAACTTGTTGCCGATATTTTTTTGTAATTGGCATAAATAAAGTTTTAGAAAACATTACAAATCTTGTTCAAATTAGGAACTTGAAGTCGCGCGATGTTAAATGCAGACTCCTTATTGGTCATGGGATTGAGCCGCTCAACGAATCCAGGTTCAATTTAAAACAAAAAGAAATCAGTTAGTTTCAACCATCTTAGAGATCGCAATTTCCCTTGTTACCTAACATTTCTGTGCTAATACCGCTTCCTTTTCAAATGGCTTTGTACCAAAATGACGAATACGCGGATATCATGTATTGTTACGGGTTTTGTGATGGTGACGCCGCTGCAGCAAGAAGAGAGTATCAAAGACGGTTCCCTAACCGCCGTTTACCTGATGTCAGTGTGTTTGGTGGGACATATCGGCGCATTCGGGAAACAGGATCGGTTCGACGACACCAAACCGATACTGGAAGAGCTAGTGTTAGAGATCCTAACGTAGAAGAGCAAATCTTGCAACGTTTTCAAGCAGACGGCACTACGGCAGCTGCCCAAAAAATTAAAGACACGCTTTCAACACGAGTGACAGTAAGCGAAGTGCGACGCCGACTTCATGCATGCATACGTAATGGAGGGAGGCAATTTGAACAAGAATTGTAATGTTTTAAAGTCAGAATCCGGTAAAATAAGATACTTTTTTTGCTATTTTTGTTATTGATATCACACCTTCTGCTCTTTTAATAAGCTTAATTTTTCAAACCTGTAATAAAGTTGACAACATTTGCACCTTTTCGGAAAGCTTATAAAATAAGGAAGTTATTTACGTAATTTGTACGCCAAGTGTCTTACATTTTTTTGGAGTAATCCCCCCCCGAAAGTAAACATTTTTAAAAGAAATAACGGAATTGCGATTTAAGGACCTTTTATTTCTGAGGTTCTTGCAGTTTTCGCAAAGTATTTTTGTTTAAAGGATTCCCTAATTCATCAGCTATTCGAAAAACGTCATTTTAGTCCCCAAAGCCAGGTACTTTTTTCACAATTGATAGTTTAACACCAAAGGACGGAATTTCTTAAAATAAACTTAAAAATTAAATTACTCCAAAACCAGTGGGATTAGACCCCTAGTGGACTAGGACAAAATTATAGCAAATTAGCTCTAGTATAACCTCATTTATGGAATAGGTCGAGTTACCAGTCACCCTGTATAACGGGGAGTGGATGAAAGGTCGATTCACTCCCGCGACGACACACCTAAAACCACATAATACAAACAAGAAGGCTACAACAATAAGGCAAGTTTTACTATTACTAAATATGTTTACCGCATAAGGAGGCAAAACAAACAATAAACATTTATAATAACATTTTAGGACTCCACAATATAGAAACAAGGAAACACAAACTAAGTGGCGTTTTGGACCGCTACGACGGACCCAAAAATACACAGATCGGTCAGGCGACGTAAACGGTGGCTCGGCTGCCCGTCGGCCTGCCGCGTGAAGATCCTGCCGTCGCGGGTCCAAACGTAGCGCCAGGGAGCGGCGCGCGCGGCCTCGCGGGCACGCTGGAAAAGCTGCCGGTTTTCTGTAGTGAGCCGCTCGTTCACGTAGAACCGCTGCGGTGCGGCGGCTAGGCCCAGGTCCGCCGTGGTGGCGCCGCGGCGCACGCGCGCGCCCTGCAGCAGCTCGTCGCGCACGGCGCGCCGCGCCAGGCGCAGCACGAGCGGCCGCGGCCGACCCGCCTCGCGCACCCGGCCCGCCCGGTGCACGGAAACCACGTCACGCGCGTCCAGCTCCACTCCAATCACCGAGCAGATCCGCTTGGCCAGGCCTGCAGAGCTCTCACCAGGCTCCTCCGGCACGTTGGAGATCTGCACATCATTGGCGAGAAGCTCCTGGTCCCGATCGCGCAGCTCCATCTGAAGGGTCGCGATGGCTTCCTCCATGGCCTTGTGCGCCACCGACACGGCGCCATTCGCGACTTGTCGCTCCAAAGCGTCGACGCGCCCGTCCAGTGCCTCGAGCCTCCCGGTGAACACCGTCATGCTCGCCCTGATGTCGAGGAACTCCTGTCGGAAGTCCCGGAATTCCTGCCGGACGACCTGCAGCTCCTCTCTAAACAACCGGATCTCGCGACCCAGTGCCGACTGTACCTCCTCCACTTCGCCGCCGGGCGAGGGCGCAGGCGAGGTCCGCGCGCCCACACGCGCTGGTTCCGCGGCTGCCGTGACTGGGGCGGGCTTCGCGGTGGGCTTCGCGGCAGGCTTTGCGGCGGCGGATTGGGCAGGGGCGGTCTCGGTAAGGAGGCCCTTGACCGGCGTTTCGGCCCGGTTGTCTGTCGGTTGGGACCTTTTGCACGTCGGGCACTTCCAATCTCGAGGAACCGCCGCCGCAGAAACTCCCACACATGCCAGGTGGTACTGGCAACTGCATTTGTAGCATACGGCACCATCATTCCTCGTCATGAATTTTGCACAGGCCGAGCACTTAAACATTGTTTTTTATTTTTATTTTCACGAGGGTAGTTTTTGTCACTGCAGTGTCTATTTTAAGCCTTACGTTTAATATACGCCACCAATTAACACGCGCACAATAAATGTTCGGATTTAGACTATAATAAACAAGAATAAATCACTACTGTCACTAAAAAGATGGTTGTTTTATTTATTAAACGTTAAGATCGCAGTCCAGTGTTAGTCGTATAACGTACCGTCATCTCTCCGAGTTGATGGAAGGGCAAATATATATATATAAATATTTCATCACTCCAGTTACTTTCATAACCCTTTTGGAATACATGTTTATATTTAGTTATTCTAACATGATCGCCTACATTCAATTTTGGGGTTTCCAATGAAATTTGTCTATCTTTTTTTCGATAATATAATTTTTTCCAAACGGTCATAATATTACTAGAATTATCATCGATTGGTCGCATTTTAATGCTAGAATGATAGGTTGTAAGAATGAAGAAGATCTTGTAAAATTTTAGTGTAATTATATGTATTATTATGAGTGAAGTAGCGCCACATTTTCATTTTAAGAGTTCTTTGAAACCTTTCTTCTATACTTGCTTTAATGTCGGGATTATAAGTGGTATAATAATTAATGTCTTTGCTCTTAAAATAATCTCTGACCACATTTGAAACAAATTCTGTACCTTTATCAGATTGTATATGACGAGGAACAGAGTTGGCTTCGGTAAATATGCTTTCAAAACATTATTTAACTGTTGATAAATCTTTCTTTTTCATGGCTCTCACAAAAGCATATTTACTGAACACATCAATAACACAAAGAATATATTTGTATCCATGATTATATTGACTATACGTACTCATGTCACTTAGATCAGCTTGCCAAAGTTCATTAAAGTTAGATAGGATATATCTATTTCTGATGAATCGCTTATGAATAGGTTTATGTAGCGTGTACGTATCTTGAGATTGTAACCCTTTTTTTACTTCCTCTTTGTTCATTTGTTCTTTCATTTCCTTCGCTATATTATTTAAACTACTATAACCAGCTGGATTGGAGACATAGTAGATCCTATTAATATCTAATAAGGAGTCCATTTTTCCCAATCAATTTTCTTATGATGACGCTTAAGTTGTCCTGTAGTAAGTGGTGTAGCTCTTTGTTTTTCTTTATCTGTTGACGATCTCGTACTTGTAGATGCAGGTAATGTAATGGGTTCAATCGATTGAGCTGTTTTAATAAATTCCAAGTTTGCAGGATTGCCTATGCAGCTTAAAGGAACTCTTATATCTCTTAAAAGTAATGCAAACTCTTCCCACCCTGTTGGTTTAGGACGTTTAAGAGATCTAACCGTGTCACTTACCAGATCAGTAATATTACTATTTGAAATGGTGCGGTTGTTTATTACAACTTCACCAGTTGGCTTCCACCAAATTTTTGGTTTACTGAAAACAATGCAATCCAACAAAGTTCGAGTTTTTTTCTCATATGATTTGGGTAATATATCTATAATTTTTGATGGGCTAATTGGCATCGGTTCTAGATTTGTTTTACCAATCGGTGTAACTGCTGTAGTACCATCTCCTTCTGGTAAAGGTGGATTTGCAACTGACTCATTATATTCATTAACCTCCTTTTTCTTCACTTTTGACTTTAGATCATTACTTTCGTAGTCGAGTTGAAGCTCCCCCTCCGTTACGATTGGTATTCTAAATGGTTTTCGATCTGTTTCAATAAAATGTAAAAATCGCTGCAATGCTTGTGAATATAAGGTCCACTTTTCACGATCATTCATTATACTTTTAAGGATTTTTTGCATCTCAGAATCTAGACGGGATGATGAATTTTCAGGCTCTCATTGCGTTTGAGTCTTTCAATAAAATCTGATTCTACTAATAGCAATTTTTTCGTATTTTCCATTTTGTTTATGATAAAGAGTTAACTAAAGCACTTAAAACTGCTCCTAATATAATAGGTAGAAATGCACCTCCCTTTTGAATTATAACAGTTTTTCTTATTTTATTTTTTCCTTTTGAAACTAATTTCCGTAAGATACCATTATATTTTTTTAATTTAGATTTGTCTTTTTTTTCCAAAGGATTTTTTCCATTTAGGACGTTATATTTATAACGTCACTTACAAATAATGTTGATCTCATCATCATCACAAGATTTAAGTAACGCCGTGCGATATTTTGGTTTAAGCAACTACAATGCTTCAAGTAAATGTTTATATGTGAGTACTCTCGCATGCATCATGTAGAACTGACTAAAATTTGTTGATTTTCGTCGTATTTAAACCCCTTTTTAGAACATACACTGTGCAATGTCCATCAAACGGATTTTTTTTGTTTTAAAACGACATATGTCATTTGTATTTTGTTTCAAATCAATCATGAGGTAACCATGTGGTTCTTTAGTAGCATCTTTGTAGGCTTAATCTACAAATTTTGGGTTTTCCTGGTAAACTTGTCGTGACAAGTAGCGTATTTGGGTTTTGTCCCTGGGATTCTTAAAATATACAATGTAGCTTGTATTTAGTGAAATATCTCTTTGGCCTCTCCCCTGTTGAAATATGTTTTGAGTAATATAAAAAACACTCAAGTTTCTATAATGGCTACCTTTTGTGAAAATGTCAACTATTCGTCCATCTGATTCCCTCATCAGATCATCTATTATAAGAAGCTTAGGTTTCTTCCCATCAAATATTGAAAAATCTGGTATTCCCCGACTATAATTTACATTTTCTAGATTGTACAGGGGTTGCATTTCATCATAACACCAAATTATTTCATCAAATTCAACATTACATACTTCTTTGAAATTATTTAAAAAGTTTGTGACAAATTGAGTTTTGCCACATCCACTTGGACCAGCTACAATGGTTGTGAAAGGATGATAAAAATGTATCATAATTAAAACTCGTAATACGTGTTGATATGAAAACAGTTAAACTTGAAATGACACAATTTATGAACTCAATTACTTTTTAAATAAATCAACCAAAATAAGGATAAACACATAAAAAAAAACAGATATCATAGTCAAATATTTTTTATTTTGAAATTTACACTTTTTTGAGTATAATTTTTAAAGAAACTGTGCAAAAAACTCCACATAACATAAGTCTCTCTTCAAGTTACAATAAAAAAATAAATAAAAATCAAATACAGAGTACCACCACTTTAATTCACCTTCACCAATTTATATTTACAAAAAACTAAAATGTATTTACATTTTCTACAATTATAACAATTCACAATAAAATTCACAATTAAAAATATACAATGTACAAAAAATAAAGTTGAAATTTTTGAATGTTCTGTGATTATAAATTACATGGAAAAAATATTTTGTGATGATCCATGGGGTATTTTATAATGCCCCCACGCTAGAGTGTCCGAAGAGTTTTCTAACAAGTATCGTTTTGTATCGTTATGAGATAATGATACTTTATTTATATTTTGAGTAAATATTATATGTTTTATTGATATAAATCTGAGCATTTGAGCATGTTGCATATTTTTTTCAAATAAACACTTTTTATAATCGTTGAGGGTCAGTTTTTTAGTAACACATTTATTGACTCCTTTAGCTTTTGATATAAGACTATGATTCTCAACATCTAAGGCATACATTTTAGATCGTAGACCAACAAACTCTTTAAATATTTTACCGTTATTTTCATCTTTGAAAAACCCCAATCGCTTTTTTTTTATTAATGGTAAACCATATTCATTGTTAGGTGGATAGTCTGATGTGTCAAAATATAAATCGAGCTCTGATTTTATGTCCTCATAATAGTTTTCAGTGAATATTTGATATACTAAACTATCTGTATCTGTATAAAGAAGCCTGAGATTTTCTTGATATTTCGTTTTCATGTAGTCGTAATGAAATGTATACATGAAAGTTTTCGATATATCTAAAATTCAAAATCCTAAGTAAACTGGTTTATTATAAAATATTTTAGTTTTATTCAATTGAACAGCAGCTAAGTTCTCTGAAAATATTGATAAACTGTGGAACTCAGGTTTCGCTATCATAGTTTCAACTCCCTGTGATTTCCCATGATTTTCCCAGTGATTTAACAATTTGTAATTCACATATTTCAAAACGTTTTCCATGGTTTTACTGAACATTGAATTATTCATACTTTTATAGTGATCTTTATCAGAATCACACGTTGCCTGCGATCGCATGCGTGTGTTTAAGTCTATGTAACTTTTTAACCACTTAGATTGTTCAAATCTCAAAATACGATGGATTTTAAGTAATTGCAAACCATTCTTCAAACATTGTTTTAGATTTCTGTAATGTAGAACATAATTCGTTTTCCTATTTAAATTGGGAATTAATTTTTTTTCTTTGGAATTCCCTAAACAAATATTTTCAGGACAGAATGGTAAATCCGAATGAGAGTCATGCAATTCGTGTGGGTATTCTAGATCGACTTCTAAAATGAACCCATGTTCAGCATCATCAGAAACATTAAAATCAGTATCTACATTCACCCATTCAAATTTACCTGTAGGGAGGCATTGAGACAGCCCACCCATAAAGATTATTTGCATCCAAGTACATAAGAAATGAAGAAGGAATATTTTGATCATATTCTGGCATAAATGTATTATTAGCTTTTGCATGTCTTTTACTACATTGCGATATGCCACCTCGAATATTTTTAGTTATGAAAGCAATTTTATCAATGTCGGTTAAGAGCTCTAGATTTATTTTTGTAGTTTTTAACATCGCATCCCAACTTAATCCTGGAGCAGTATAATAATGAGCTGGGTCTAATCCATATGTCCTAAGGCATACATTTCTAAAATTTTCAAATACATCAGTAAGTAACAAAACATCTGTTTTTAAATATAAATCAGAATAATCCCCCATATTTTGACAATGAAAATGAGTCCAAACATCTTTCGCATGTTCATAATCGTCTTCTGATATGTTGCAATCAGTCAAAGAACTGTAGAATTTATCTTGAGAGGGAAGAGAAGTTAATTTTAACGTTTCATATGATGTCATGTGCTCATAGGGATAGATACCCTTTCGTATTAATCGTTTAAAATCCTCTTCACATGGAAAACTCAATTTTAATTCACGAAATTGTTCAGCTGTCAAGGTTTTGGCTAAATTTTCAAGACTGCAGCTCATAAATTTTAGTGAATCAACAAACTTCAATTTCATTGTGCGATTATTCACTTGCAAACATTTAGAAAAGGAAATATATTTCTCTTTGTTCTCTGGTATCAGTTCAATGTCCCCTTCCTCAAATCCAAGCCCATGTACTATAAAATGACTATCATAGTTGCTCAAATTATGAAAAAATACAGGTACAAAATTAGGTGCCCTGTATTTTTCAGAACAAAATTGATGTGCTACTCCTTCATAAAAACCTGTATGATGATTATAAGAAATAGAAGAATCACCATTTAATTTTTTATCGCAAATGTAACATGTACTACTCTGAGCAATGTCTAAATTATTTGCATCAGATAAAGGCAAAGGGGTTTTGCCAAAAGTATTACTCCTACAAATGTTATCTAAATCTTTTTTAATGTATTTCATAAATGTCTGTGCACAATCTTTACCTTTGTATGTTCTATACATTGACAACTTATCATCATAAGAACACTTAATGTAGTATCCAAAACTATATACCTCGTGTTTTTGTATATTTCTTGTAGAGGATGTACTAGGATTGTTGAAACATGATGGAATTGGGTTTAAAAAAGCCTCAAAATCGGCATAAACAACAAAAGGCACCCTTAATTTACGTTCATAATTATTGAAGCTAAGTTGGTTTGATGGGACATTTTCATTGAACCAGTTTTTCTTTTTATCCTGTTCTGAAGGTAAATTCGTGCAAACATGGAAACAGTCGTTTCTTTGATGATTCATTAAATTTTCATGTGATGTAAAGCTTGTTAGGCAACCATCACAGATATGTGTAGCATGTAGTGTATTGGATAATTGTTTAGATACTAATCTAGATAAATTTTTGATCAAGCAATAATGTGCTTTACTACCTTTGGTTATATATAATAGGTTTAAGTGGGTAGCTTTTTTACATTTAGTTAAGTGAAATGGCCCTATCACATCATGTTTTTTACTTTGTGAATTGTACTCGAGTCCAAAAATATTAATGCTTACCTATATCATTCATTTTTTCAAATTTATGAACATCCCCTAATTTAAATGGGAAAGTCAAATTTTCAAAGTTTAGTTTATGTTTATGCGCTATATATGAATTCCATGTATTTGAATGATGGTTTGCAGGTGGGTATAACCCTGACAATACGGCCCATCTAAAACATTCATGATCATTGTTTTTTACATTAATAACTGCCTTTTTATTCATTATATCTCTCGGCAATTTTATATAGGAAGAACCACGTAATGGGCTAAATTTATTTACATTCACATCTAGATAGTTGAATTTTACTAAGCTCCATCCACTATCTTTCCTCTCAAAGTTAGATAATCTTGTTAAAATTTCGTGAACTATAGTTATAAAAATATCATTTTTGTCGCTGCTAAGATTCACCACATTGTTACTAAATTGAAAGTCAAACGTATTATTTAGCTGTTTGGTATCTTGAGTAAAATCTGCATTAAGAATGAAATTTACTTTTAAAGCACAATGATCAGTAAGTGATCGATCCAATAATGTAATAGTATTTTTCACAATCGTGTTATAATAGAGAGCTTTTTAGTCGAGTACCGTGTTTAGGCCACGAAGCTTGCTGAGTGGCCTAAGTAAGGTACGAGATTAAAAAGCTTAATTATGACACTATTGTGAACAATACTTTTTGTACGAGTTCATTAAAATTAATAATTTAAGTCTAAATACGAGTATATAAGAAAACGAAATATCGTAAGTACTATAACACCACTGGCGTCCGTAATTTTGCAGTACTGTGCTGTGATTGGCTACAATCACAAAGAGTAGTTTTTTTTTATGCCCTGGATACAGGAGCATGTTTAAGTAGATGTTGACAGATGACGCGACGTTGGTACGTTCCGAAACGCCATAGAGTATCCATTTTGTATCGCATCGAGTCTCCTTAAACAAGGACACATACTATTGAAATACGAAGTTCTATTTTCAAATTTTTTTCGATCGTCTGGAGCGTATCGAAATGGTTATTTCGGTTGTTTCGGAAGTAACATAGACTATGCAACGATGAAAAGAGTGACGTTGCAGTATTCTCTGTGAAATCTTAATACACAGATTATAATCGACGAGTACAAAAATATTTTTTCTTTATTTTTTTGTAAAATTGTTTCGGGGGTAAATGGGTTGCGAACATTTTCATTAAGCAATATTCTATAAGTAGCCACCCTATTCCTAAATGCGTTTTCAATTAACTGTACATTAACCCATTGAATATCAGATCTTAAGACATTATTTTTGTGAATATTACTATTCAAATGGTTGGTGAAATATCTTTTGGATACAAACTTACTACACACAGAACATTCAACATTATCATTATTTTTTGTATTCACATTCTCATCTAAGATTGGTTCGGATGATGTTGATACTGTATCGCGACTAGTTGAAGGGCGGTTTTTCTTTGCCAGCACTTCTTCTGACTTCGACACTGCTGCTGCTCTTTACTCCACCCCCGACTTGGGAAGATCTATAAAAATAAGAAAACATGAATTAAACATAATGTACTACTTAATAACAAATACAAAGTTTTTAATTAATTGAATGGGATATTATACTAACTCAAATCTTGTCTACATTGTTGGCAGTATGCTAAAATTGTTAAAACTCCATCAATCACATCTGAGCACGAACTATTTTGTTTGCCTTTAATATGATATGACCATCACATGGTGTAAAATATCTTCTAATAGTGTGGTGGGTAATTGATTTCATATAAACCACAGTCGTATACTTCTATGAAAATAAGTTATAATAAATTGTTTACTTAAACACTCAATTTGATGACGACAGTGGCTCTGTTTTCTCCAGGTCGGAGAGATAGCGCTGAACGCTGCGGAACTCGTCCTTGGTCTTCGGGAGGAACCTGATTCCCTTCCCGAATGCACGAGCGCTGGGCTTGCGTCCCAGGATGTGGTGTAGCTTCTTAAAGTGGCGCGGCCAATCCGGGAATACTTCCACGATGATCGGTGGGTAGCGACTTCTCTGCTGGGCTTTGGATGCCGTGTCTGCCTCCTCCTGAGGGTGTGGCTCTTTGTCCCCGATGTCGGCCGTGATTACAGGCGCATCAGGGGACAAGTCCAGCCTCGGCAGTGAAGAGGAGGTTCGGTTGTCGGTGGGGACCCAGGTCCACGTTTCTGGGACTGCTGCTCCGCAATGCGGGGCAGCTCCGCAATTCGGGGCAGGGTTCCTTTGCTGCGCGAAGGGCTTGCCACTTCAGCAAAGGAGACCCTGGGCCAGTCCGCACTTGTGCTCGCTTGCGAATGGCTCGCTGCGGCAGCAAAGGGCGGAGGGGAGAACCTGGGTGCGGCTCTCGGTGTGGCGGTTGGTGGCTGCGCTTGTTTTGACGCTGTGGTCGGCCTTGTGAGGGCGGGTCGAACGGTCGCGGGCGCACGCGCGGGAGCGGTTGCGGCCGCGCGCACGGGCGCGGCGGGTTTTTGGGGATTGTCGGTCCCATTTGTGGACGCGGGTGCGCGGGATTTCGCGGACGCGGGTGCCTTGCGAGGCGCAGTGGTGCCTGGTCCGATGGGCGGCAGTGCCACGGGAGGGCGCGCCTTGGGTGGGCGCTGCTCCGGTGGGTGCGTGGCCGATGTTTCGGCGGAGCCCCGTGTTGGGGCTGCGCGCAGGGCGGGTCGTGCGGCTTGGGAAAGGAGCTCGCTCAGGGCCACTTGCGTGCCCGGGGAGTTCGCGAACTCCGGGGCAGACGCGGTCGAGGTCGGCAGCCTGCGGTGGTGTGGTCCAGCCTGGCGTGGTGCTCCGATCGAGACACTCCCGAGAATGTCCTCGGGATTGGGATGTCCTCGGGGGCGGAAGAGTTCTCCCCTGGATTTCTCTTCAGTCGGGGTGCCGGCGGGCGACGGTGTTTTCGCCTCGCCTGCCGCCCTGAGGATTGCGAGGGCGCGCTCCACATGGGCGATGGTGGCAGTGTCGCGCCTTTGGGTGCTCGTGAACACCCTTGGGCGCGTGCGCCGGCGACAGGTTGGATCTGGAATGGCCTTCGGCGGCATTCCGGAGGTGGTGGTGAGCTGGTAGCCCTAAAAGGGCTTTTGTCCGTATGCCTCCACCTTTGCGGGCTCGCAATAGGCGGGGGCCAGCAAAAATATTTGGGGGGTGACTACCCTCGCCAAACTCCTACTTACGGAATATTCCGTGGGCTTCAAAAATTTTCCGCTGTTGACAAATTTTGTTGTCAACAAGCGTGACGTGGGCAGTGACGACGCGACCGGTTTCACGCCGCTACCTGGATTTCCGGTCGGGCGGCGGAAATTTCCGTGACGTATCCTTCCGAGCGTCAGAGGTGGGTAGCCAGATGTTGTGACTAATTGTTTACACCGAATTTAATTTGAAATGCAAACGCGACCACCTCGGTCACTGCGGCTGTCCTAGTTGTTCAGACAATACCCCACCGCTTTTATACGCTCCGTAAGTTAAGCGTCTTCCTATAAACATGTTTGAACTTGTAAATCATCTAACACAGACGCCGGCTTATTCAACAATACCCAAAATAATAAAACGCACAAGTAACAATCGCATCCGTTGTGAGCATAAAACATAATAGGCGGCTACCAACCAATAAAACAATTAAATCGTTATAACAATGCACTCGGGTACACAAAACTTGTCGATACAGGCTTTTTTGATTGATATACCTACTCCATAGCGCTTTGAATCAAGTCAGAACCAGTTTACATGCTTCGTTTTAATTTTACATTCTAGTGTGTTACAATAAAATTAAAATGTATGTGGAGGTGAACCCCATATACGTACTAGATAGATAATGTTATAGCTAACGTTAGTCACAGATACATACTCGTAGATACATACTCGTACGTAGGTTAGATTGCATTTAACCACTATATTTTTAATAGGCTAAGTGTAGGTAATTCATTTAGAAATACCTATATGCAATATATGGTTTTGATAGTTGTTTAGAATAGGCTCTAAGTAACGACGACTTAAGATAATACTACGAATACTACGATTAGCTAGATTTACTAACATTAACTTAGGTAAATTCAATTAAGTGAAACTTAGGACTTAAGCTAGATTTAAATCAGTTCTTAGCTTAGGTTAAGCTCATGTTAAGATAGACGATCCTTAATAACAGCCGACCATGGGGTGTTAAAATTTAAAACCACTCGTAACTTCTTTGTTGGTTGATTCATCTTTATTTTCTTGAAAGTATTAAAAACAGTAAGTATTTTAAGTTAGATTAGGTTGTATAATGTTAGGTTAACTTCACCAAGCTAGGTTAGGTAAGTATTAAAAACAGTAGGTATGTTAAGTTAGATTAGGTTGTATAATGTTAGGTTAACTTCAGTAAGGTAGGTTAGGTTAGGTTAGAACTGTAACCCTTAAAAAACAGTAGGTATGTTCAGTAAGGTAGGTTAGGTTAAATTAGAACTGTAACCCTTAAAAAACAGTAGGTATTTTAAGCTAGGACAGGTTTCACGGTTTTAGGTTAACTTCAACAAGGTAGGTTAGGTTAGGTTAGAACTATGATCCTTAAAAACAGTATTTTAAGAAAACCACTATGGTAACTTAATTAAATGATATGAGAAAAACATAGATAAAATTAAAAATCACATTACAACAGTTAATAGCGCAATCAGCTAATATGCAAAAAAAGGTATGAACGCTTCCGATGCAAGACAATGGTGTTGGGCGCCCCGAGAACAAAGGGGTTGGCGCACGCGCAAACAATAGGCAACGTCCACGGGACAAAAAAGGGTACCCAGGTAGTTGATAACCTTTTGTATTGAGTACATGAGCAAGCTATGGGAAGGAGTGATCTGGGAGTCTCGGGACCCTTCCCAAACGCTCTAAATGGGGGGATAAACACCGAAAAAAATACATTTTTTTTTTAGGATCGAAACCCCACCTCTCGCTCGTCAGAGCACCATTTTTTCGGCCGAGTAGAGGCGGGACCAGAACCGGCGAATCCCTACTACTCTTACCCTAATAGGGTTGTATTTAGGAGTAAGATTATTTTGTATTAACGCAATAAAATAAATAAATAAATTAATTAATAAGTGATCAGTGCTTTAGCTGCATTGATATAATAGTAAGAATATGAATGTTTAGAGTTTGTCTCAGGCATATGCAATATTAGGTACCTACCTACCCAAACTGTTTAAGTACAATAAATCAAAGTTTAAGTAATATAAATTAACCGGCGTATCTGCTCTCTGTATCATCATAATATTATTTACTTAATCTAACTTTTTATTAATGTTTTGTAAGATAAAATCAAGACCAATATTTTAAGATGAATGTTGTAAAGAAAAAAAACATAAAAGGGACCGACTGTTGAGTTTCTTGCGGCGCTTTTTCTCAACAAGGTCTTCTCTTTGGAAGCGCTGGTAGACTCATGTAATAAAACTAATTATTATTCAAAGGAAGAAATGTAGTGTATTGGAATAAACGCCCTGCACAACACTTCCTGCCTGACAACTGGATGTGACATTGATCTGTCATGGCGGTCGGTCGGTGGGTCGCGGCGTGAGCGTGTGGGGCAAACACAATACTGTGGTTTTATTACCTATCCAATAACCTACTTGATCCTAAACCTTAGGACGTTACACGGGGCGCCCTCTATTCGGCACGCACTGGTGGATTGGCTGCAGTGACCCGAGGTGGACGTTACATTTTTAATTAAATTCAATTCGTTTAAATCAAATAGCCTCAACATCTGGCTACCACCTCTGACGTAGGGACGTGTTGTTTTGCGGAACTGCGGAAAAACACAGGCGAATCACCAACATCTGGCTCCCCTACGTCACACGCTCGGACCGATCAACAGCGGAGTTTCAAAAAAATAGCACACCTTTGACTTTTTCTTCAGATTTGGGAAAAAAAATGCACGTTGGTTGGGATCATCATTCTGAACAAGAAAAACTAGTACTCCCGATATGTCCCCAAAAATATGTATGGAATTGTTCAGTTTTGTTATCAAAATCCAATACGTTTCTTGGTAACAAAACGGACAATTCCATACATAGTTTTGGGGACATATCTACTATTTTTTCTTGTTCAGAATGATGATCCCAACCAACGTGCATTTTTTTCCCAAATCTGAAGAAAAAGTCAAGTGTGCTATATTTTTGAAACTCCTCAACAGCGGAATTTCCCCGCCGCCGGCCGGTAACTTTCCTTCTAGTACCTAGTCTCGACCTCTCGCTTGCGGGGGGAGCCTTGAGACGGGGAAAAAGTGAGGGGAGTACAGAAGGCCGCGGTGCGTTACGGTCGCGTGAGTCACTGCCCCATTTAAAGTCATCCTTTGTTTAGTTTGTGAGGGTAGATTATTTTTTCCGCAAATATATCTACGCTCCAAATTAACATTGTGTCTCCCCCACCTTATTGCGAGTCCGCAAAGGTTGGGTTATCTTGAAAAAGCCCTTTTTAGGGTTACCCTCATCATGCAGCCTGGATCCCGGAGTGACCCAACGGCGCGTAGGCAAACGCGCCCGAGGGTTTTCCGCAACACCCGGAGGATCCCGATCTCGACAGAGGACCGTACCCATGTCGTGCGCGCGATCTACCTGCTGCGAGCGGCCGGTCAGGCAACACCGCCGTCGACCGCTCAGAACACCCCGCCACCAGACGGCCAAGCTATCGCCGAGCTGGCCGTGCAGATTGAACAAGCGCAAGCAACCAGTGCAATAGCCGTTTCAGGGCTGGAGTTGGTCAGATACGAACTGATCACTGCCGAAAACTCCAGCGGGACGGAGGCTGCCCGCTTATATGCCGATTCGAGAATTCAGGGCTGGCTTACCCTGCCTTTCCTGCCTGGCCTTTGCCCTGGAGTTCGCCAACTCCCTGGGCACTCAGCTCACGCTGTGTAAGATGCTGGCTGACGGCGACGACGCACCACCTGTCCTGCGTGAGCAGCGCCCACCGACGGCGCGCCCCACCATGGTTCTGCCAAGTAGCCTCCCGCGCCGCGGCGCCGCGCCCCGCGTGACGCCCGCGACTGCGGCACCCCGCGCACCCGTGCGAGCTGCCGCACCTACCATCCGCGCCTCAACATCAGCCACGCCAGCGAGCGTGGCCCAGACCACCTTTACGAGCGCGCACGCGCCCGCGACCTCACCACCCTTCCTCGCAAGGCCGACCATCGCGCCTGCGCGTTTAAGTGCGCCGCCGCAAAAGCCGAAGGCCACCGCGCTGCCGCGAGCTGCGCCGCAAATCCCATTGCCGCCTGCCGCTACCGCTGGGTCCTCCACCGAGCGGCGCCGAGCAACTAACGGGTTGCCAAAACCCCTACTTCGACGTCGCAACAACCGCGCTCACGGCCCCAGCTCGATCTGTGGCCGATGGACACAACCAGTCCGCCACCAATATCTGCCCAACATCACCGACGACCTGACTGTAGTGTCACTGTTCATTATATTATATATGATCCAGGCAGGTCTAGGTAGGTATGCAAACGGCTCGATAAGTACTCGCCACATCCGCAACCACACCGCTCGCCGGTCGGGCGATGAATGCCCCCACCACCGAGCGCCCGTGACGTATACAACGAGACAAGTAGTTATACACTACATCCCCTTCCCGATTAAAACATGTTTTACTTTTTATTTTAATCGGATGTTATAAACTTAATTATAATCTTAAATTTTCCTGCATCTCTGCATCACTATTACCGTGGTCCTCTGTTCCGGTTTCAGTGTACCTAATCATTAATAAAATAACCTTCCACTGACCTTCTACTTTCTTTAAATTTACTACTACTTACTATTTTATTTCTATTAGCTTACCTTATTAACTTTGTTCATGTTTTCAATGTAGACTTTTTCTCCTGGTTTATTGTTTAGGATCAAGTAGGTAATAACCTACTTGATCCTGGATAGGTAATAAAACAATAGTATTGCGTTAGCCCCACACGCTCACCCCGCGACCAACCAATCTTACACCCGTATTCACAAACAATACTTAAGGGATTCTTCTCTGAGTAAACGCACTGCGTTCAATACAGCTTTGTGATTGGTCCTTTTTGACCAACCTTTTGTTTATGAGACGATTTGAACCACCCAGTGCGTTCGTGAGCACTGTGAGACCTCATAGCGACGTTTGTGAATACGCGTGTTAACATAGTGTTATATTATATTCTCTTTGCGACCAACCGACCGACAACAGTGACAGCTCCTTGACACATGCCGTTGTCAGGCAGGAAGTATTGCCAACGGCAGGGCGTTTATTCCAGTATTGGTATCTCTGTCTCCCTCCCTTTTAATAATAATTGATTTTCGTACATGAGTCTGCCAGTGCTTCCAAAGAGAAGACCGCATTCGAGCTGGGGCCGTGAGCGCGGTTGTTGCGACGTCGAAGTAGGGGTTTTGGCAACCCGTTAGTTGCTCGGCGCCGCTCGGTGGAGGACCCAGCGGTAGCGGCAGGCGGCAATGGGATTTGCGGCGCAGCTCGCGGCAGTGCGGTGGCCTTCGGCTTTTGCGGCGGCGCACTTAAGCGCGCAGGCGCGATGGTCGGCCTTGCGAGGAAGGGTGGTGAGGTCGCGGGCGCGTGCGCGCTCGTAAAGGTGGTCTGGGCCACGCTCGCTGGCGTGGCTGATGTTGAGGCGCGGATGGTAGGTGCGGCAGCTCGCACGGGTGCGCGGGGTGCCGCAGTCGCGGGCGTCACGCGGGGCGCGGCGCCGCGGCGCGGGAGGCTACTTGGCAGAACCATGGTGGGGCGCGCCGTCGGTGGGCGCTGCTCACGCAGAACAGGTGGTGCGTCGTCGCCGTCAGCCAGCATCTTACACAGCGTGAGCTGAGTGCCCAGGGAGTTGGCGAACTCCAGGGCAAAGGAGGGGCCCGCGGACGGGATCCGTGGTCGTCTGGGGTCGCGGCGGCGGGAGTCGCGCTGAGGCGGCACGCCGGCAGCCATCTGCACGGCCAGCTCGGCGATAGCTTAGCCGTCCGGTGGCAGGGTGTTCGGAGCGGTCGTCGGCGGTGTTGCCTGACTGGCTGCTCGCAGCAGGTTGATAGCGCGCATGACATGGCTGCGGTCCTCCGTCGGGTTGGGGATCCTCCGGGTGTTGCGGAAAACCCTCGGGCGTGTTTGCCTATGCGCCGTTGGGTCACTCCGGGATCCAGGTTGCATGGTGAGGGTAGCCCTAAAAAGGGCTTTTTAGAAATGACCCCACCTTTGCGGACTCGCAACAAGGTGGGGGAGACGCAATGTAAATTTGGAGGGTAGAAATATTTGCTGAAAAAATAATCTACCCTCACGAACTAAACAAAGCATGACTTCAAATGGGGCAGTGACTCACGCGACCGTAACGCACCGCGGCCTCCTCCACTGCCCTCCCTTTTCCCCCGTCCCAAGGCTCCCCCCGCAAGCGAGAGGCCGAGACTAGGTACTGGAAGGAAAGTTACCGGCCGGCGACGGGGAAATTCCACTGTTGTCGCTTAGCCGGTTTTTTTTATTTTTTTTTAACGTTTCACAACTCGTCATACCGGCCGAGATGTACTAGGCGCACATAAAACTGAGATGGTGCGGAGCAAGCGATGCTGAAATGAAGAGAAATCGCGCGATGTCTGGTCTGAACGAGATAACGCTTTTGGTTTATGATGCCCTGGTACTTTTGGAGCTGAATGATCAGCTTTTCATGTAGTATAAGTAGCCTTTTTGAAGGCTATCACAGTCTTTACAGATAGTTCCAAATTCAAATAATATGATATGTTATGGAATTTCCATACTTACTTACTGGACACTTTTTGATTCCAAATTCGAAATTCCTCAACTTTACTGGACACTTTTCCAGTTGTCCAGGAACGTCAACCTACTGGCTCCTTTTTACTGGTGTTATGGCAAGATTACATAGCATTTTTGAGTAAATGAATATTATAGTTAGTTACTCATCTTATTTGGAGATATTAAATTATCCTTTTAGCTAGCGTAATCAAGGAAACATAGTTTTAGAATTTTACTATTATGGAAGTAGTAAGAAGTAAGTAGCTAGATATAAGGTGAGTGAATAAATTTTGCTCATGTTATATTAAATTTTGTTCAAATAAATAGCGTTTTTTATAAATTATATAGAATTTTACTATTATGGAAGTGTGGTCTGTTTGTTTGTTTGTTCGAGTATCACGCAAAAATACTAGGGTAATTAATTTTGATGAAACTTTGTGCTTGTCGGAAAATGTATAATGTCACTTAAAAAACTTGAATTAGTATATTCACGGGTAAAGCTTCCGTTAAAAGCTAGTTAAAATAAAAAATTTATGCACAGGGTGCAAAAAAACGAACGAAACACGGAAGAAATATACCTTATAAATATACTTAAGATAGCTAATTTAACAAATTTTACTCAAAGGACACATAATTTTTAGAAACAACTTACCTGAGCCGGGAATTAAAAAAACTAATAACGCGACTTTCTTTGTTGCAGACTTAAAATGCCTAAAGTTATTAATCCGATTTGGGATTATTTTGAAAAAAATAGTTCGTCACCGTCTAAGGCAGCATGTAAACTTTGTAATAAAACTGTTTCACTGGGAAGTATTCAGCCTAAACTACAGACAGTTAAAGGCTTAAAACTCCACCTGTCCAAGTACCATATATCTGAAAAAGAAGAATGTTTAACCAAACTAGAAAATATTAAGCAAGATACAAATTTGAAGAAAATAATTACAAAACCAGTGACAGTAACCTCAAAAATGATAAAGATACTGAAAATAAGTCTCAACCCACTATACAAGATTTATTGGCCAATCCACCAAAATCGCATGGCCAGATGACTGATGATGATTACATAATTGTAGATATTCAACCATATAACACTGTAGCAAGTGATGGTTTCAAACGGTTGAGTTTTGCTGATCCAGCTGGCCCAAAAAGATATAGATTGAAGTCAGAAAAATATTTCCGCACGCAATTAATGCCAGCAACATATGAAAAGGTTAAATCTAAAGTAGTCACATTGATATCTGAAGCTGATTGGATAAGTTTTACCACCGATATATGGTCTAATCCTACAAAAACCTGCTCCTTATTGAGTTTTACGGCTCATTTTATCCGAAATGAACATCGCCTAAAGGTAGTGCTAGCTGCAAGTGTTTTAGAAAATGATCATACTGGGATGTATATCTGCGAAAAACTTGAAGAAGTTGCTGTAAAATATAACATTGAATCAAAAATTCATCTTGCAATACGAGACAACGCTGCAAATATGGCTCGTGCAACTAGAGTGGCTGATTACGCATCTTTGGGCTGTGTTGCTCATACCTTACAGCTTGTTATTCGTGATGCCGTACTTATCGTACCTGCAATCGATGTTTTTATAAAGAAATGCAGAAAAGTGGTTGGAAACTTTCATAGAAGTGAACAAGCCTGCAGATACTTGATATCATATCAAAAAACATTAAATTTACCGGAACACGCGCTGTTTCAAGATGTCGAAACAAGGTGGAATAGCACATACTTAATGCTGGAACGTTTGCATGAACAAAAACACGCTATAAATTTATACCGCGTTGAAAAGGGTACTATCCAGAAAATAAATGGAGAAGAATGGAACATTATTCATGATGTTGTAGATGTTTTACGATGCTTCTATCAGGCTACATTAGATATGTCATCAGACACATCTTGTGTTTCACTGGTCATACCGTTAGTAGCAATATTGAATGGAAAATTATCCCCTACACAAATTTTACAAAGGTCAACTCAAGACGACGAAATTTCACAAACTTCCCAAAGGCATGCGGGGACACAGCTGATGAAAAGCAAATTGCTGGCTGCATTAAATCTGCGGTTCGCATTCTTAAAAAATTGTTGGCCTTTAATTACTGCAACACTCATAGATCCAAGATTTAAAACCAAATACTTGACCGAAAATGAAATTAATTCAGCCAAAATTAAAATATTTGAATTGCTCAATACAAATTTAAATTTGGAATCCCAGGAGACGGAGATGCAGGGAGCTACTTCAACAAATTAAATGATGAGCTCACAAGGCAATGACTCTTTGTGGGCGGTTCATGATTCCATTGATTCTGAGGACGAGCCTATGAATATAAGCAGTGACACAAAGGCACTACAGGAATTGGCACTGGACAGCTTTCTTCGAGAACCAAGACTACAGCGCAATGCTAATATTTTTGAATATTGGCATTCATCGCCATATAAAATATTACGCCCTGCAGCCACCAAATCCTTGACAGCACCACCAACGAGTGTTGCCAGTGAACAGCTGTTCAGTCGAGCTGGACAATTGTACGACAAAAGACGGCATAATTTGACAGGGTACAATGCCGAAAAACTGCTTTTTTTGTCGTACAATATTGTTCTTTTTAATTTTGAATATTAAGTTTGTTAAAACCATAATTAAACCTTTTTTTTTTCATTATTAACGGGGTTTTTTTTTAGTTACAAACACGCAAATATAGAAAAAATACCCATTTTTCCGTGTCTCGGTCTCGGTCTCGGTCTCGGCCGAGAATTTATTTTATTCTCGGTCTCGGTCTCGGTCTCGGCCGAGATTAAAAAAGCGGTCTCGGTCGGACCTTAATATCCACATTCTTATTTTTTGTTGGTTGTTTATTGACCTTTGCAAAACCCACAGACCAGACGATGTTTAAAAAATATTAATTACATACATTGTTAACATAAGTATTTATTATTTCTCATAAATAAAAATCACTACTAGTTTCTTCAATAGAGCGAAATAAAGGCGCGCGCCCACTAGCGCCATCAAGACCGAAACGGTCAAACGCTCAACTTCTATCAATGTCCGCGGTCTAAGTTCCCAGTCTCATCACAAGATTGTATTCAGAAATGCACAGTCACATACATACATTGGTTTACACTGGTAAACTTTTGTAAAAGTATAATGTTCAGTGTTAAACTTGCGTACTTACATACACAGCTACGCATTAATAATAACAAATAGGTAACACACTATACAGCAAAGTTTTATACAGCTATTCCGTTGCTACACGGTCAAACCAACGAATTTACCCATTCTATGTGATGATTCTTTGATATCATGGAGCAAAGTTATATCTATTTCTCGATAAGCATCAATAGCATCAATCTACTTCAGTGGTAGGGATTCGCCGGTTCTGGCCCCGCCTCTACTCGGCCGAAAAAAATGGTGCTCTGACGAGCGAGAGGTGGGGTTTCGCTCCTAAAAAAAAAAAAAAATATATATTTTTCGGTGTTTATCCCCCCATTTAGAGCGTTTGGGAAGGGTCCCGGGACTCCCAGATCACTCCTTCCCATAGCTTGCAATAGTCCATGTACTCAATACAAAAGGTTATCAACTACCTGGGTACCCTTTTTTGTCCCGTGGACGTTGCCTATTGTTTGCGCGTGCGCCAACCCCTTTGTTCTCGGCGCGCCCAATACCATTGTCTTGCATCGGACGCGTTCATACCTTTTTTTACATATTACCTGATTGCGCTATTAACTGTTGTAATGTGATTTTTAATGTTATCTATGTTTTTCTCATATCATTAAATTAAGTTACCGTAGTGGTTTTCTTAAAATACTGTTTTTAAGGATCATAGTTCTAACCTAACCTAACCTACCTTGTTGAAGTTAACCTAAAACCGTGAAACCTGTCCTAGCTTAAAATACCTACTGTTTTTTAAGGGTTACAGTTCTAATTTAACCTAACCTACCTTACTGAACATACCTACTGTTTTTTAAGGGTTACAGTTCTAACCTAACCTAAATTACCTTACTGTAGTTAACCTAACATTATACAATCTAATCTAACTTAACATACCTACTGTTTTTAATACTTACCTAACCTAGCTTGGTGAAGTTAACATTATACAACCTAATCTTACTTAAAATACTTACTGTTTTTAATACTTTCAAGAAAATAAAGATGAATCAATCAACAAAGAAGTTACGAGTGGTTTTAAATTTTAACACCCCATGGTCGGCTGTTATTAAGGATCGCCTAACTTTACATGAGCTTAACCTAAGCTAAGAACTGATTTAAATCTAGCTTAAGTCCTAATTTTCACTTAATTGAATTTACCTAAGTTAATGTTAGTAAATCTAGCTAATCGTAGTACCTATTCGTAGTATTATCTTAAGTCGTTGTTACTTAGAGCCTATTCTAAACAACTATCAAAACCATATATTGCATATAGGTATTTCTAAATGAATTACCTACACTTAGCTTATTAAAAATATAGTGGTTAAATGCAATCTAACCTACGTACGGGTATGTACCTACGAATATGTATCTGTGACTAACATTAGCTATAACATTATCTATCTAGTACGTATATGGGGTTCACCTCCACATACATTTTAATTTTATTGTAACACACTAGTATGTAAAACTAAAACGATGCAAGTAAACTGGTTCTGACTTGATTCAAAGCGCTATGGAGTAGGTATATCAATCAAAAAAGCCTGTATCGACAAGTTTCGTGTACCGGAGTGCATTGTTATAACGGTTTAATTGTTTTATTGGTAGCCGCCTATTATGTTTTATGCTCACAACGGATGCGATTGTTACTTGTGCGTTTTATTATTTTGGGTATTGTTGAATAAATCGGCGTCTGTGTTAGATGAACTACAAGTTCAAACATGTTTTTAGGAAGACGCTTTACTTACGGAGCGTATAAAAGCGGTGGGGTATTGTGTCTGAACAACTATTAGCCACGCAACAGTCTTCGTTACCGGAGCTCCCTGTACTTAAAGCAGTATATAGACATAATAGTGTTGTGTCGTGCAGTGAAGTGTTTATAAAAAGGCCTAATAATGGATCTGAGTATGTACAAATATTTTAACTTAATTGTGTGTTTTTTTAGCATTTGTGCACCGTGTTTTTGTTAAGAGTATTGTATTTAAACAGTTGTGTAATTTATTGTTTGATATTGTTTCAGTTCTCTGAAAATACTTTCAAGAACTATTACTACCCGGAAAATAAATATGAATCAACCGACGAAGAAGGCACGCCTGGTTTTAAAGTTAAGCAGGCCATGGCAAAAAAGCGTTCAGTAAATAACATCGACAGCTTTTTTGAACGTCCCAAGAAGAAAACTAAAGTATTGAAGCGCTCTTCCAATGTCAGTCAAAGTTCTCCTGACGGGGTGGGCTATATATCAACCGGACAAGACGACGGGGCATACGCTTCTCACTTGATTAAAATCGAGATAATATGATTTGCAAAAAATTAAAAACATTCCACCCACTGAGCACTGGAAACACGCAGATGTGAGATTAAAATTCTACGCGCCTTCTGAAGAAGACACTCAGCTCCAAACTACACGTGATGTTATATTTAACATCACAAAGCAAGTAGCTTCTAAAGACAGTTGTATGAAATATTTTATTGACAATAAGAAACAATAGTGATAAAAAGTGTTTGTGTAGGTTAAACAAAAGCTTGTTATTGTATTACATGTAAAAACCTTACCTTTTAAGAATTCAAGACCTTTTCCAGTCTAAGCAATTATCTTTTCTTTGTAAAATTAAATTGTGCGAAATACTTTATTTACTATAAGATGCAGTGATAAAAAGTGTTTGTGTAGATTAAACAAAATGGATAGTTTGAACTGTGACATCTACGATGCCCAACTCATCAGACTCTGTGAAGAGCTTGAAGAAGATCAAGAATTACTTGGCATCGGGGAATTCATAAGCCAACTTCATCGTGATGCGTAAGTAATATTTTTAATTCTTAATATTCCTGTTGTAACCTGTGTAAAAGCGCTTGACCACTACTTACCTGACAAAGGATGGGTTTCTGACTAGTAGTAACTTGATCTTATTGTTATGGAAGCAGTAGGGTGGGGCGCTCCTATATAAGTGAGGTATTCGATGTTGAAATTATTCATTGTTTGCGTTACTGTGTTTGAGTTACTAAGGTGTCGGTTTATTCCATCATGGTGTTCATTATAATCCATTTAGTTCGTGATCAAATTGAGTGTTTAAGTAAACAGTTTATTATAACTTATTTTCATAGAAGTATACGACTGTGGTTTATATCAAATCAATTACCCACCACACTATTAGAAGATTCTGATGTAAGACCATATTTTACACCATGTGATGGTCATATTAAAGGCAAACAAAATAGTTCGTGCTCAGATGTGATTGATGGAGTTTTAACAATGCAAGCATACTGCCAACAATGTAGACAAGATTTGGGTTAGTATAATATCCCATCCAATTAATTAAAAACTTTTTATTTGTTATAAAGTCGTACATTATGTTTAATTTCATGTTTTCTTATTTTTATAGATCTTCCCAAGTCGGAGGTGGAGTAAAAAGGACAGCTGCAGTTTCGAAGTCAGAATAAGTGCTGGCAAAGAAAAACCGCCCTTCAACTAGTCGCGATACAGTATCAACATCATCCGAACCAATCTTAGATGAGAATGTGAGTACAAAAAATAATGATAATGTTGAATGTTCTATGTGTAGTAAGTTTGTATCCAAAAGATATTTCACCAACCATTTTAATAGTAATATCCATAAAAATAATGTCTTAAGGTCTGATATTCAATGGGTTAATGTACAGTTAATTGAAAACACATTTAGGAATAGGGTGGCTACTTATAGAATATTGCTTAGTGAAAATATTCGCAACCCATTTACCCCCGAAACAATTTTACAAAAAAATAAAGAAAAAATCTTTACATTATTGGATCGATCACTTACTGATCATTGTGCTTTAAAAGTAAATTTCATTCTCAATGCAGATTTTACTCAAGATACCAAACAGCTAAATAATACGTTTGACTTTCAATTCAGTAACAATGTGGTGAATCTTAGCAGCGACAAAAATGATATTTTTATAACTATAGTTCACGAAATTTTAACAAGATTATCTAACTTTGAGAGGAAAGATAGTGGATGGAGCTTAGTAAAATTCAACTATCTAGATGTGAATGTAAATAAATTTAGCCCATTACGTGGTTCTTCCTATATAAAATTGCCGAGAGATATAATGAATAAAAAGGCAGTTATTAATGTAAAAAACAATGATCATGAATGTTTTAGATGGGCCGTATTGTCAGGGTTATACCCACCTACAAACCATCATTCAAATACATGGAATTCATATATAGCGCATAAACGTAAACTAAACTTTGAAAATTTGACTTTCTCATTTAAATTAGGGGATGTTCATAAATTTGAAAAAATGAATGATATAGGTAAGCATTAATATTTTTGGACTCGAGTACAATTCACAAAGTAAAAAACATGATGTGATAGGGCCATTTCACTTAACTAAATGTAAAAAAGCTACCCACTTAAACCTATTATATATAACCAAAGGTAGTAAAGCACATTATTGCTTGATCAAAAATTTATCTAGATTAGTATCTAAACAATTATCCAATACACTACATGCTACACATATCTGTGATGGTTGCCTAACAAGCTTTACATCACATGAAAATTTAATGAATCATCAAAGAAACGACTGTTTCCATGTTTGCACGAATTTACCTTCAGAACAGGATAAAAAGAAAAACTGGTTCAATGAAAATGTCCCATCAAACCAACTTAGCTTCAATAATTATGAACGTAAATTAAGGGTGCCTTTTGTTGTTTATGCCGATTTTGAGGCTTTTTTAAACCCAATTCCATCATGTTTCAACAATCCTAGTACATCCTCTACAAGAAATATACAAAAACACGAGGTATATAGTTTTGGATACTACATTAAGTGTTCTTATGATGATAAGTTGTCAATGTATAGAACATACAAAGGTAAAGATTGTGCACAGACATTTATGAAATACATTAAAAAAGATTTAGATAACATTTGTAGGAGTAATACTTTTGGCAAAACCCCTTTGCCTTTATCTGATGCAAATAATTTAGACATTGCTCAGAGTAGTACATGTTACATTTGCGATAAAAAATTAAATGGTGATTCTTCTATTTCTTATAATCATCATACAGGTTTTTATGAAGGAGTAGCACATCAATTTTGTTCTGAAAAATACAGGGCACCTAATTTTGTACCTGTATTTTTTCATAATTTGAGCAACTATGATAGTCATTTTATAGTACATGGGCTTGGATTTGAGGAAGGGGACATTGAACTGATACCAGAGAACAAAGAGAAATATATTTCCTTTTCTAAATGTTTGCAAGTGAATAATCGCACAATGAAATTGAAGTTTGTTGATTCACTAAAATTTATGAGCTGCAGTCTTGAAAATTTAGCCAAAACCTTGACAGCTGAACAATTTCGTGAATTAAAATTGAGTTTTCCATGTGAAGAGGATTTTAAACGATTAATACGAAAGGGTATCTATCCCTATGAGCACATGACATCATATGAAACGTTAAAATTAACTTCTCTTCCCTCTCAAGATAAATTCTACAGTTCTTTGACTGATTGCAACATATCAGAAGACGATTATGAACATGCGAAAGATGTTTGGACTCATTTTCATTGTCAAAATATGGGGGATTATTCTGATTTATATTTAAAAACAGATGTTTTGTTACTTACTGATGTATTTGAAAATTTTAGAAATGTATGCCTTAGGACATATGGATTAGACCCAGCTCATTATTATACTGCTCCAGGATTAAGTTGGGATGCGATGTTAAAAACTACAAAAATAAATCTAGAGCTCTTAACCGACATTGATAAAATTGCTTTCATAACTAAAAATATTCGAGGTGGCATATCGCAATGTAGTAAAAGACATGCAAAAGCTAATAATACATTTATGCCAGAATATGATCAAAATATTCCTTCTTCATTTCTTATGTACTTGGATGCAAATAATCTTTATGGGTGGGCTGTCTCAATGCCTCCCTACAGGTAAATTTGAATGGGTGAATGTAGATACTGATTTTAATGTTTCTGATGATGCTGAACATGGGTTCATTTTAGAAGTCGATCTAGAATACCCACACGAATTGCATGACTCTCATTCGGATTTACCATTCTGTCCTGAAAATATTTGTTTAGGGAATTCCAAAGAAAAAAAATTAATTCCCAATTTAAATAGGAAAACGAATTATGTTCTACATTACAGAAATCTAAAACAATGTTTGAAGAATGGTTTGCAATTACTTAAAATCCATCGTATTTTGAGATTTGAACAATCTAAGTGGTTAAAAAGTTACATAGACTTAAACACACGCATGCGATCGCAGGCAACGTGTGATTCTGATAAAGATCACTATAAAAGTATGAATAATTCAATGTTCAGTAAAACCATGGAAAATGTTTTGAAATATGTGAATGTCAAATTGTTAATCACTGGGAAAATCATGCGAAATCACAGGGAGTTGAAACTATGATAGCGAAACCTGAGTTCCACAGTTTATCAATATTTTCAGAGAACTTAGCTGCTGTTCAATTGAATAAAACTAAAATCTTTTATAATAAACCAATTTACTTAGGATTTTGCATTTTAGATATATCGAAAACTTTCATGTATAAATTTCATTACGACTACATGAAAACGAAATATCAAGAAAATCTCAGGTTTCTTTATACAGATACAGATAGTTTAGTATATCAAATATTCACTGAAAACTATTATGAGGACATAAAATCAGAGCTTGATTTATATTTTGACACATCAGACTATCCACCTAACAATGAATATGGTTTACCATTAATAAATAAAAAGCGGTTGGGGTTTTTCAAAGATGAAAATAACGGTAAAATATTTAAAGAGTTTGTTGGTCTACGATCTAAAATGTATGCCTTAGATGTTGAGAATATGAGTCTTATATCAAAAGCTAAAGGTGTCAATAAATGTGTTACTAAAAAACTGACCCTCAGCGATTATAAAAAGTGTTTATTTGAAAAAAATATGCAACATGCTCAAATGCTGAGATTTAAATCAATAAAACATGTAATATTTACTCAAAATATAAATAAAGTATCATTATCTCATAACGATACAAAACGGTACTTGTTAGAAAACTCTTCGGACACTCTAGCGTGGGGGCATTATAAAATACCCCATGGATCATCACAAAATCATTTTTCCATGTAATTTATAATCACAGAACATTCAAAAATTTCAACTTTATTTTTTGTACATTGTATATTTTTAATTGTGAATTTTATTGTGAATTGTTATAATTGTAGAAAATGTAAATACATTTTAGTTTTTTGTAAATATAAATTGGTGAAGGTGAATTAAAGTGGTTGTACTCTGTATTTGAATTTTATTTAATTTTTTATTGTAACTTGAAAAGAGACTTATGTTGAGTTTTTTGCACAGTTTCTTTAAAAAATTATACTCAAAAAAGTGTAAATTTGAAATTAAAAAATATTTGAATATGATATCTTTGTTTTTTTTAATGTGTTTATCCTTATTTTGGTTGATTTATTTAAAAAGTAATTGAGTTCATAAATTGTGTCATTTCAAGTTTAACTGTTTTCATATCAACACGTATTACGAGTTTTAATTATGATACATTTTTATCATCCTTTCACAACCATTGTAGCTGGTCCAAGTGGATGTGGCAAAACTCAATTTGTTACAAACTTTTTAAATAATTTCAAAGAAGTATGTAATGTTGAATTTGATGAAATAATTTGGTGTTATGATGAAATGCAACCCCTGTAAAATCTAGAAAATGTAAATTATAGTCAGGGAATACCAGATTTTTCAATATTTGATGGGAGGAAACCTAAGCTTCTTATAATAGATGATCTGATGAGAGAATCAGATGGACGAATAGTTGACATTTTCACAAAAGGTAGTCATCATAGAAACTTAAGTGTTTTTAGGGTTCCGTACCAAAATGGTACAAAAGTAACCCTTATGGTGAGACTTCGTTGTCTGTCTGTCTTTCTGTCTGTCTGTATGTCACAGCAGGTTTTCTCAGCAACTACAAATGCTATCAACTTGAAATTTGGCATAGTTGTACAACTTGCTTGCCCGCATCTATTGGTAGTAAAAAAAATATGAAATTAATTTTTTTAATGATTGAAAAGGGGTCTAGAATGGGGGGTTCAAAAAAAAAAGTGGTTCGATTATAGCAAATGGGGTGTCATATGAAAGGTTTTAATCTGCACATTTCAAAACTATTTTTTAAAAAAAATTCTGTGGTGTACTTTTTGATTTATAGCCAAAAATCTACAAAAAATGTCCGTTCCCCCCCCTTTATCTCCGAAGTTTACGAATGAAAAATTCTGAAAAAAATCCTGCCGTATAGACAATTACTTATATTTTCTGGGAAAAATAAAACAAATTGTCATTATTTACAGTTTTTGAGAAATAACAAAAAAACTAAGTAAATCTGTATTAAAATTTTGGCTAGTCAAAATCGACCTTATACCAAGCATATTATCTTCAATACGGAACCCTCGGTGCGCGGGTCCGACTCGCACTTGGCCGGTTTTTATATTACTCAAAACATATTTCATCAGGGGAGAGGCCAACGAGATATTTCACTAAATACAAGCTACATTGTATATTTTAAGAATCCCAGGGACAAAACCCAAATACGCTACTTGTCACGACAAGTTTACCCGGAAAACCCAAAATTTGTAGATGAAGCTTACAAAGATGCTACTAAAGAACCACACGGTTACCTCATGATTGATTTGAAACAAAATACAAATGACAACAAATGAATACAAGTTCGCCTTTGTACATACCTTTTGTGTTTCTGTTTCTTTTTGATTTGTTTTTTTCTGTTTGTACAATAAAGAGTTTACATACATACATGACATATGTCGTTTTAAAACAAAAATATTTCCGTTTGATGGACATTGCACAGTGTATGTTCCTAAAAAGGGGTTTAAATATGACAAAAATCAACAAATTTTAGTCAGTTCTACATGATGCATGCGAGAGTAAACACATATAAACATTTACTTGAAGCATTGTAGTTGCTTAAACCAAAATATCGCACGGCGTTACTTAAATCTTGTGATGATGATGAGATCAACATTATTTGTGAGTGCATTTATAACGTCCTAAATGGAAAAATTCCTTTAGAAAAAAAAGAAAAATCTATTTTAAAAAATATAAAGATATCTTACGGAAATTAGTTTCAAAAGGAAAACATAAAATAAGAAAAACTGTTATAATTCAAAAGGGAGGTGCATTTCTACCTATTATATTAGGAGCAGTTTCAAGTGCCTTAGTTAACTCTTTATCGTAAACAAAATGAAAAACACGAAAAAAATGCTATTAGCAGAATCAGATTTTATTGAAAGACTCAAACGCAATGAGAGCCTACCTGAAAATTCATCATCCCGTCTAGATGCTGAGATGCAAAAAATCCTTAAAAGTATAATGAATGATCGTGAAAAGTGGACCTTATATTCACAAGCATTGCAGCGATTTTTACATTTTATTGAAACAGATCGAAAACCATTTAGAATACCAATCGTAACGGAGGGGGAGGTTCAACTCAACTACGAAAGTAATGATCTAAAGTCAAAAGTGAAGAAAAAGGAGGTTAATGAATATAATGAGTCAGTTGCAAATCCACCTTTACCAGAAGGAGATGGTACTACAGCAGTTACACCGATTGGTAAAACAAATCCAGAACCGATGCCAATTAGTCCATCAAAAATTATAGATATATTACCCAAATCATATGAGAAAAAAACTCGAACTTTGTTGGATTGCATTGTTTTAAGTAAACCAAAAATTTGGTGGAAGCCAACTGGTGAAGTTGTAATAAACAACCGCACCATTTCAAATAGTAATATTACTGATCTGGTAAGTGACACGGTTAGATCTCTTAAACGTCCTAAACCAACAGGGTGGGAAGAGTTTGCATTACTTTTAAGAGATATAAGAGTTCCTTTAAGCTGCATAGGCAATCCTGCAAACTTGGAATTTATTAAAACAGCTCAATCGATTGAACCCATTACATTACCTGCATCTACAAGTACGAGATCGTCAACAGATAAAGAAAAACAAAGAGCTACACCACTTACTACAGGACAACTTAAGCGTCATCATAAGAAAATTGATTGGGAAAAATGGACTCCTTATTAGATATTAATAGGATCTACTATGATATCTCGAATCCAGCTGGTTATAGTAGTTTAAATAATATAGCGAAGGAAATGAAAGAACAAATGAACAAAGAAAAAGTAAAAAAATGGTTACAATCTCAAGATACGTACACGCTACATAAACCTATACATAAGCGATTCACCGGAAATAGATATATCCTATCTAACTTTAATGAACTCTGGCAAGCTGATCTAAGTGACATGAGTACGTATAGTCAATATAATCATGGATACAAATATATTCTTTGTGTTATTGATGTGTTCAGTAAATATGCTTTTGCGAGAGCCATGAAAAAGAAAGATTCATCAATAGTTAAATAATGTTTTGAAAGCATATTTACTGAAGCCAATTCTGTTTCTCGTCATATACAATCTGATAAAGGTACAGAATTTGTTTCAAAGGTGGTGAGAGATTATTTTAAGAGCAAAAACATTAATTATTACACCACTAATAATCCCGACATTAAAACAAGTATAGTAGAAAGGTTTCAAAGAACTCTTAAAATGAAAATGTGGCGTTACTTCACTCATAATAATACATATAATTACACTAATATTTTACAAGATCTTCTTCATTCTTACAACCATACCTATCATTCTAGCATTAAAATGCGACCAATCGATGTTAATTCTAGTAATATTATGACCGTTTGGAATAATTTATATTATCGAAAAAAAGATAGACAAATTTCATTGGAAACCCCAAAATTGAATGTAGGCGATCATGTTAGAATAACTAAATATAAACATGTATTCCAAAAGAGTTATGAAAGTAACTGGAGTGATGAAATATTTATAATTAATTCAATTATTAATAGATCACCGCGAGTTGTTTATATGTTAAAGGATTTGGAAGGCGAACCCATCATTGGTACATTTTATTCTAAAGAGTTACAAAAAGTGACTTACCTCCCCTCCACCGAGTATAAAATTGATAAAATAATACGTTCGCGTCATATTAGAGGCATAAAGGAAATACTAGTGAAGTGGCAAGGTTATCCCAATAAATTTAACTCTTGGATACTCGCATCAAGCTTGAAAAAAATATGAATGAAAATAGTTTTTATTTAACTTTGTTAAGCAACAGTTCAACGGATTACTATACGGACAACATGACTGCACATTTTCTAACTAAATTACCTAAGAACATAAAATGAGAAGGGGAGTGGGTAGTTGGATTAGTGGAATTTCAATACCCGTGTTCCATGTATAATGTTCAAGATCATGAAAATATAATTTACATAAAGAAAAAGGTGGTGTCACCCGCAAACAAGTCAACTAAAATTGTTGATATAAAAACTCATATACCAGCCACTACATACGATAATATTGATCATTTCCTTCAAGCGTTTAATGAGAACCCTCAACTAAAAAATAATGTCAAATTTAGGTATAATACATTGACAAAAATGGTTGGAGTAACAACAACAAATAATGAAATAACCTCTATCATAACAACCCCGATACTAAGTCTCCAGCTGGGTTTCAAACCGAGATCAAATTTGAAACAAGTTACATATGGAAAAAACCCTGCCAATTTATATTTAGGGTTACCACCACAAATATTTGTTTACACCGATATAATTCATCCGCAAGTAGTTGGAGATGTTATAACAGCATTGCTTAGAATAATACCACTAGATCCAACTAAGTTTATTTATGGTGCATATAAAACTCACATTTTCTCACCTGCTCACTATGTACCGGTTTTACGTAGGGAGTTCGAAACTATTGAAATAGATATAAGAACAACTACCGGTGTTAATGTACCATTCCAATTTGGTAGCTCCTGCGTGAAGCTACACTTTCAACGAGTAAAATGAATTATAACAGATCGTCAGTCTCTTGCCCTTACCAGCATTATTATTCGCATCAAGCCGGCTCTGGTGTAGGAATTGTCTATAAAGGAGTTCCATTTCAACGAGGGCATAGTATAGGGAGTTTTTTGGGAGGGCTATTTAGATCAGTGCTCCCTTTGTTATCTAGTGGTTTGAAAACCATTGGAAAAGAAACGTTAGGTGCAGGGGTTGGTTTGTTATCCGATATGGTAAATTCACGCCCTATGGATAGTTCGATTAGATCACGATTCAAGGAGGCAAGTGCTAATTTAAAAAGAAAAGCCGATGAAAAAATTGATTCCCTCATGTCGGGATCTGGGTATAAAATGACATCTAAAAGAAGGGAACCGCCCATTACATTGAAAGCATCGAGACGAAGAGGAAGTAAAAAAAATAAAAACAAAACTCTTGAGGATATATTTACAAACTAAATAATGTCATTCCTACATAGTCATTCTTGTGAATGTGCGAAATCTGAATTAGATATATTTGCCCTTCCATCAACTCAAACAAGTATTGAAAGTGGACAGTGGGTTCATTACAAACCAATTTCATCTTTAAGTGATGACGCTCCCATCGAATTCCGAGTTCCCGGATCAGGAGATGACTACGTTGATCTATCCCACACAATGTTACATATTAATGCTAAAATATTGAATCAGGATGGCACAAAATTAAAACCAGATACCCTGGATGCATCCGTCAATAACTGGTTACATTCCCTTTTCAGTCAACTAGATGTATATTTAAATCAAAAACTCATATCACCCCCAAACAATACATATGCTTACCGTGCTTATATGGAAAATCTTCTAAACTATGGACCAGCAGCCAAAGAAACTCATCTTACTTGTGGATTGTGGTATGCTGATACTGCAAATCATATGGATACTATTCATGCAAATAACAAAGGGTTTCACAAAAGACTAGAATTTGTCAAAGAGAGTAAGTAAGTGGAAATGATGGGCCATTTACATGCCGACATATTTAACCAAGAGAAATTCTTAATAAACGGTGTCGAAATACGCATTAAGTTAGTACGTTCGAAGTAGTCATTTAATCTAATTTGTCACCAAGATAAAACATTCAAAGTGCAAATAATGGATGCCAGTCTCATTATAAGAAGGGCACGAATTAATCCTAGCGTTTTGTTAGCACATCAAAAAGTATTGGCAACAACGACTGCAAAATATCCTATCACAAGAGCAGAAGTTAAGGTTCTTACATTACCGTCGGGGATACAGGGTAAAACATTGGATAATATATTTCTCGGGCAAATTCCTAAAAGATGTATTATTGGTTTTGTATCAAATTCAGGGTTTAATGGCAATTTAGCTATGAATCCATTTAATTTTTAACACTATAATATGAATTCGTTTAGTTTATATGTTGATGGTCATGAAATTCCTTCTAAAACATTACAACCACCATGATTCTGGGTTAATTGCATCATCATATCACACTTTATTTTCCGGAACTGGTATTCATTTTCACAACGAAGGTAATGATATAAGCAGAACGGATTATGGAGCAGGTTATTGTTTGTTATGTTTTGATTTAACCCCCGATTTATCTGCTAGTTCAACTTCACACTGGAATCTTGTAAGGCATGGAAGTGTTCGCTTAGAAATTCGCTTTGATGTTGCTCTACCCTGCACCATTAATTGTATTGTGTATGCAGAATTTGATAACGTTATTGAAATAAACAAAAATCGTGATATATCCGTAGATTACAATAGTTAGTAAACACATAAATACAATGTTTTAATCAATTTAGTTTATTTCACTGTAGCCATTGTTGGCAACATCATCAAATTATTCATATTTTTTTATTAAGATCTAACATGCAATCTATCTGTAAGATGTAACATGCTCGCTCGCAGGTTTGCTCGCTGCTCGAGAGAGGTTAAAATCTCAATATTTAAAGCATATTGCCAAAATTTCTACACGACCAGCCTGTGGGTGAAGTTTACGCAGAGAACCCTGAATGTGTTAAGGGTGCAATATAACAACGCTTTCAGGATGCTAATGGGGCTGCCGCGATATTGTAGTGCATCCGGTATGTTTGCGGAGGCGCATACCGATGGCTTCTACGCCGTTATTCGTAAAAGGGCCGCCTCCTTGATGTCTCGTGTACGTGGCAGCCCTAATAGCATCATGGCCGTTGTTGCCAGCAGCCAGAAATGCCCTTACCAGAGGCATTGGGTGCACCTGCACGTGCGGGGGCTGAAGGGTAATCTGGGCTGTTGCGCTCGCAATTGTTTTATTTTTTATTTTACGTTTTTTGTTTTCTTACTTTCTTTTTATTTAAGCATTATTTGTATCATACTAACCTTAGTTATTTAAGTATTTTGTTTGTCTAACACAATTATGGATCGAAATGATGGTCTGAAATAAATGATTTCAATTTCAATTTCAATTTCAATTAAAAATGGATACAAATGAAATTCAATTTTGTATGAAAAAAATCAGCCCTTCGTTTGAATTAAACGTTTTTGCTGCTAACAAATTTCCTATTTGGGTTAATCTTCCCGTCTTTATTGTAAGTAATTTGGACCCAGACTCGAAACCGGGCTCCCACTGGGTTGCTATACATATTGACATTAATGGTATAGGGGGAATACTTTGACTCCTTTGCTCGGAAACCTTCAGGTTATCATAAGTTATTTTTAAAAAGGAATACCAAGCGCTGGTCTTATAACTATAAACCACTTCAAAACCATTTTACCTCTGTTTGTGGGGAATATTGTTAAGTTTATTTGTATTTTAAATTTCATGGAAAAACTATGAAAGATTTGCTAAGTTTGTTTTCTGAAAATTCATTATGTAATGATCTTATATTAAGAAATATGTTTAAGACTTTTTCTGTGAAATAAAAGAATATGTGAACTAAAATATGATTTTTATTTTTACATGTAACTAATACAATAATAACCTTTTGTTTAATCTACACAAACACTTTTTATCACTGCATCTTATAGTAAATAAAGTATTTCGCACAATTTAATTTTACAAAGAAAAGATAATTGTTTAGACTGGAAAAGGTCTTGAATTCTTAAAAGGTAAGGTTTTTACATGTAATACAATAACAAGCTTTTGTTTAACCTACACAAACACTTTTTATCACTATTGTTTCTTATTGTCAATAAAATATTTCATACAACTGTCTTTAGAAGCTACTTGCTTTGTGATGTTAAATATAACATCACGTGTAGTTTGGAGCTGAGTGTCTTCTTCAGAAGGCGCGTAGAATTTTAATCTCACATCTGCGTGTTTCCAGTGCTCAGTGGGTGGAATGTTTTTAATTTTTTGCAAATCATATTATCTCGATTTTAATCAAGTGAGAAGCGTATGCCCCGTCGTCTTGTCCGGTTGATATATAGCCCACCCCGTCAGGAGAACTTTGACTGACATTGGAAGAGCGCTTCAATACTTTAGTTTTCTTCTTGGGACGTTCAAAAAAGCTGTCGATGTTATTTACTGAACGCTTTTTTGCCATGGCCTGCTTAACTTTAAAACCAGGCGTGCCTTCTTCGTCGGTTGATTCATCTTTATTTTCCGGGTAGTAATAGTTCTTGAAAGTATTTTCAGAGAACTGAAACAATATCAAACAATAAATTACACAACTGCTTAACAAAAACACGGTGCACAAATGCTAAAAAAACACACAATTAAGTTAAAATATTTGTACATACTCACATCTATTATTAGGCCTTTTTATAAACACTTCACTGCACGACACAAGACTATTATGTCTATATACTGCTTTAAGTACAGGGAGCTCCGGTAACGAAGACTGTTGCGTGGCTAATAGTTGTTCAGACACAATACCCCACCGCTTTTATACGCTCCGTAAGTTAAGCGTCTTCCTAAAAACATGTTTGAACTTGTAGTTCATCTAACACAGACGCCGATTTATTCAACAATACCCAAAATAATAAAACGCACAAGTAACAATCGCATCCGTTGTGAGCATAAAACATAATAGGCGGCTACCAATAAAACAATTAAACCGTTATAACAATGCACTCCGGTACACGAAACTTGTCGATACAGGCTTTTTTGATTGATATACCTACTCCATAGCGCTTTGAATCAAGTCAGAACCAGTTTACTTGCATCGTTTTAGTTTTACATACTAGTGTGTTACAATAAAATTAAAATGTATGTGGAGGTGAACCCCATATACGTACTAGATGGATAATGTTATAGCTAATGTTAGTCACAGATACATATTCGTAGGTACATACCCGTACGTAGGTTAGATTGCATTTAACCACTATATTTTTAATAAGCTAAGTGTAGGTAATTCATTTAGAAATACCTATATACAATATATGGTTTTGATAGTTGTTTAGAATAGGCTCTAAGTAACAACGACTTAAGATAATACTACGAATAGGTACTACGATTAGCTAGATTTACTAACATTAACTTAGGTAAATTCAATTAAGTGAAAATTAGGACTTAAGCTAGATTTAAATCAGTTCTTAGCTTAGGTTAAGCTCATGTAAAGTTAGGCGATCCTTAATAACAGCCGACCATGGGGTGTTAAAATTTAAAACCACTCGTAACTTCTTTGTTGATTGATTCATCTTTATTTTCTTGAAAGTATTAAAAACAGTAAGTATTTTAAGTAAGATTAGGTTTTATAATGTTAGGTTAACTTCACCAAGCTAGGTTAGGTAAGTATTAAAAACAGTAGGTATGTTAAGTTAGATTAGATTGTATAATGTTAGGTTAACTACAGTAAGGTAGGTTAGGTTAGGTTAGAACTGTAACCCTTAAAAAACAGTAGGTATGTTCAGTAAGGTAGGTTAGGTTAAATTAGAACTGTAACCCTTAAAAAACAGTAGGTATTTTAAGCTAGGACAGGTTTCACGGTTTTAGGTTAACTTCAACAAGGTAGGTTAGGTTAGGTTAGAACTATGATCCTTAAAAACAGTATTTTAAGAAAACCACTACGGTAACTTAATTTAATGATATGAGAAAAACATAGATAACATTAAAAATCACATTACAACAGTTAATAGCGCAATCAGGTAATATGTAAAAAAAGGTATGAACGCGTCCGATGCAAGACAATGGTATTGGGCGCGCCGAGAACAAAGGGGTTGGCGCACGCGCAAACAATAGGCAACGTCCACGGGACAAAAAAGGGTACCCAGGTAGTTGATAACCTTTTGTATTGAGTACATGGACTATTGCAAGCTATGGGAAAGAGTGATCTGGGAGTCCCGGGACCCTTCTCAAACGCTCTAAATGGGGGGATAAACACCGAAAAAAATTTTTTTTTTTTAGGAGCGAAACCCCACCTCTCGCTCGTCAGAGCACCATTTTTTTCGGCCGAGTAGAGGCGGGGCCAGAACCGGCGAATCCCTACTACTTACTTCCTTGGCACATTACATTGTAAGTACCAACTGAGAACATCAGTTTACTACTTTGACACATTACATTGTTAGAATGCCAACAATTGGATAAGAAAAGTTACTCTTTAATTGTTTGTCTAGCAAACAACATTTGTGTTATCACTATTCCTTACTTGATAGGTGGCGCAGCTTGTGATAGCATGGACTCCTATTAATTTTCATTCAAACATTATATGAGTGCACTTTATTGTAGTACAATTTGTTAGGCTGAGTTACATACTCACTAAAATGTGGCACCAGTCACACACTTTTAAGGAAATTACCAGATTCAACTGCCTCACAGTTTTCCAATTTAATGGTACATATAATTGGTTTTTTATAATTTATTCTGAAGCCAATAGGGTAGATAGTACTCTTAGTTATTCTGTTATTGACTTACTTAACATAAAGTTGAGTATTGGATTGACAGATCAAACAAATGAACCAGTAGAGCTCAGGATTAAATGCTCATACGGTAACACTGATATTGGAAATACATACATTGCGTCATACTTGTGTGAGAAATTAATATTATTCAATGCACATAATTTATCGCCATGGTGTCAGGCTAGCTGGTGGATAACAGATGCTATGGTGGTTATTTTATTATTGTTATATTGTAAACGTATAGACAGGTGAATAATTATATGTCTTCGTATTGTTTACAGTAACAACAAAAATGTAACAATGGAACCAGTACGCATGTATTTATGATTGTAACATTCACCCTTGTAAATTTCTTTTTTTGGAAAGTATCACACCTTAGTGTTGTTATCGATGTACCTTTTATCCCCATTGGGCGTTCGATTAAATTGTTTATTGTTTATTGCATAGCCTGGCACAGTTGACAACTTATGAGAAACTCAATAGTCATAGTTGTTATGACGAATTTTTGGCCTAAAGCTGCATTTTGTGATGGAAGCAAGCCGCTTTGTACATACATAGTAGGGACCAAAATAAGCGATTTTACCCGCAGCAGCAAAACTTTCACCCCTTAGGAAAACAGATGGCGACACATCAATTTTTCATTTTTCAAAAAATTCCACTACCTAAACGGCTGCACCGATTTCAATAATTAGGATGTCAATCGAAAGATAATTAAACAATTTATTGTAAAAAAAATATACTATAAAAAACAAAACATATTTGCTACCAGAAACCCCTCATTTTTGTTAATTTTTTTTAGCTATTCACCAGTTTTTTATTTATTTATATTAAAAAATGCATGAAAAGGGTATTATTTTATTAACTTGCATGATTACGCTGTTAATAACACATTTAATAAAAAAAAACTACGTGTCAATACCTTTAATATTTAGAGAGATATTTACGATTATATGCGAGAGGGCGACGGGGTCATTGACCTCAAATACGCGCGCCACCCCAATTCTGGCCAGTAATTAAAAAAATATATACTTTGAAAATATCAAAAGCTTAAAAATTTACGTCTAGGTTACTTTCAATCATGGTGCATGCTAATTACTGATCATATTATTGAGGAAATAGGGTTAAGTAGTTTTAAATATCAGTAGTTTTAAACATCTCTTCTAATACCGTGAAACCGTCCAAGTTTGCCCGATTATTTTTTATTATCTTGATTTTCTTTAAAAATGATAATGTTTCACTATGCTTTTTCATTTCAAGGTTGTTAATTCAGTCTTATTTATAAACGATTTCAAGTAATTTATGATTTTCATGGCGGGCAACCTAATTTTCACTTGCGTCCATGTTTGCCCATACTCATTATCTGCTAAACTGTAGCTTTTATGGCGTTGTTGTTTAAGAAGGAGTATCTTATCTTATCAATACCTTTAATATTTAGAGAGATATTTACTTATCTTGTTGGTGGGGTCCTTACGGATACACTTCGACCTTATGGGATATTTTGTGTAGTTACCCCTCTTTAAGCGCTTAATCCAGTGCAGCCTCCACCCCTTCCAAAAAGCGGATAGTGGAGTGCAATGGCAGTGCCTTAAAATCGTTCGGTTCTGGGAAGCCAAAACTGAGGATTTTCATTGTTACTCCGGCGAGAGCATCACATTCACACAGTAAGTGTTTCATTGTCTCCACCTCTTCGCCGCACATTCTACAATCTGTGTTGTCATAAAGGCCCATCTTTGCTAGATGTTTAATCCCAAAGTGCCCGGTAAACACTCCGATAATATATCGGAGTTGTCTTCTGCTGAGTTTCCAAAGTTTTTTGGTCCAGCTCTGGTCAACTCTTTCTATGAAGAGCTTTGCATGCCCTAAGCCTACCGTAGTTTTCCACTCTTTTTAGTGATATTCTAGGGCGTTATTGTTCAGGGTTGCTTTTATGGTGCCCAGTGAGGGTGCCACAAATGGTTCAGGTCCGACGTATGCGCCCTTGGACCCTTCCCTTGCTAGCTCGTCCGCGGCTTCATTTCCGGGAAAGCCTTCGTGTCCTGGAATCCACATCAGTTTCACTTTATTGTGCCTGCCAAGCCTGTTTAAGGCTTGGACTCCATTGTAGACTAGTTTCGAGTCTACTTTTGGCACTGTAAGCGCTTTAAGTGCCGCTTGGCTGTCGCTTAGAATATAGATAGTTCTCTCATGTGGAAGCTTGCCAATATTCTCCTGCGTGCAGGCAATTATCGCATACAGCTCCGCCTGGAAGACCGTTGCGTTGTTGCCCATGCTTATGCTACTGTTATAGTCTTTGGCGTGAATACCTACCCCCGTATCGGAGCACATTTTAGAACCGTCCGTGTACCATATCGCGTTGTCTTCCTCTGATAGGTGCAACCCATTTTTCCAATCCCTCGTCGGAATGTGGACATTGAAGTTTCTCCGGAATACATACTTGGGTTGCATTTTATCGCCACCCATCGTCAGTATTCTGTCAAGATCAAAATTGTGTGCCATTTTTGTGTGTCATGTAGGTAGTTTTAAACATTATTCTATACAACACGGTTGTAATAAACTTGCACATTTTCCAATTTTTGATCATGTCTGATATCGAAACCTTGTCACGCGATATTGACAAAAGCGTCAATATCGGGACCACAATGGTGCTGAATGAGCCAGACCAATACAAAAATGTCTTCATTAATTTGAAAAATACGCTGTAGATTTTCACACTGAATATAAGAAGTTTAAATCGAAATTTTGACGATTTACAAGTGCTTTTAGATATATTATATATTGATTATGAGGCTATTATACTAACGAAATGCTGGCTTGCTAAGAACTCTATGATACCCAAATTACAAAAACATCGGCCATTTGCAACAACTCGAAACTTTAATCAGAATGCTGGAATTGTTATTTATGTAAAAGAAAGTATGTTGTTTATAACATCAGAACCAACTGAATGCATTGAAGCAAATTGCTTAATCACTACACTAGGCTTGGAATATGCTATTGTTTCTGTGTATCGTCCCCCTTCCTTCAGGAAAACAAATACTTTCGTAAACGGATAGGATCAAATCTTGAAAAAGCTTAAGCAATTCAAAAACATAATCGTGTTGGGAGATATGAACATTGACATAAAAGAAGGCAATCAGGATACTCGTGCACCAGATTATCTGGACATGATAGCACTTCACGGGCTTTTACCTGCCCATACTCTACCTACAAGACATAATAATTGTCTTGATCATTGCTTAATCAAGACTAAAGTCCCAGTAACAAACTCTTGTGTGATGGTATCACTCTCAAACCAAGAAACGCCGCAGCATACAAATGTTCGTGTGTTAAAAAAAACAGATTATATTGCAGCTATTAAAGACCTTGAACAAGTTAATTGGACTGAATTGTTACTAGGCATGGATGCTAACAGTGTAACTAATATATATACATGTCACATGTAGCCCACACTCTTGCCAAGTTTACTAAGTATGTAACTATTTCTCGCAGAAAACAAAATATTAAGCCTTGGATCACTCCAGGATTGATCCGCTGTATAAGGAATAGGGATAACCTACACCATAAACTTAAAAAGATCCTGATAATGCCACTCTTAAAAATACTTACTGAAGACATTGTAATACCTGCAATAACATCCTCAATAAACTGAAAAGAGCCTATCAAAGAGCACAAATTAAAGCAAACACTAATAACATAAAAAAGCAATGGGAACTAATTAAGAATATCTGCAAATTTAACGATAGCTCAGATAACAGGACGCATCTCCTCAACTTGAAATCCAACCCACCGGAATCGGTGAATTATGCTAATAAATATTTTACAAATATTGGCAAGGAATTAGCTATTAAAATAATTAATAGATCCCAAGTATCTGAACATCAGCAAGTCAAGGCTATGAAAATTGAGATGTCCACTCCTCACTCTATGTTTATGTACCCAACTGATGTACTAGAAGTTAAACAAATAATACGAAACCTAAAAGCAAGTACATCTACTAGATGGGACGGCATCTCTTCAAATTTTCTAAAAATGGGTGCTGGGGTTCTTAGTAGCTTTCATTTGCAACCTGTGCTTCCAGGAAGGTAAGTTTCCGGATGCTTTGAAGAAGTCTGTGGTCATTCCAGTGTTTAAATCAGGGGACAGAGACTGTATAACCAATTACAGACCAATTTCATTACTGCCTTCTGTCCGTCCATAATAATTGAAAAACTCATAAATAATAGACTTAAATCTTACCTAGAGAAAAATAATATTCCATCGAATAATCAGTATGGATTTAGAGAAGATAAGTCCACTGTAGATGCTGTAGAAAATTTAACTTCTTATATAGTTAACCAATTAGATAATAACAAAAAACTCTCGGTATAATTCTTGACTTAAAAAGCATTCGATACAGTCTCTGTACAAATCCTAATTAAGAGGTTGGAAAGCGTAGGCATACGTGGTCTACCAATCCTACTTTTGAGCGATTATCTAATAAATAGAAAGCAGTCAGTCAGAGTGGGAGAACATCTTAGCTCGAAAGAAGACGTCCTCTATGGCGTGCCGCAAAGTGTCCTTGGACCTACCCTTTTCTTAATATACATTAATGAGTTTTGTCTCCTCTCACTAAAGAAAGCCCAAATTATAACATTCGCCGATGATACGGGTTTAATTTTTCAGGATAATACATGGACTCAGTTAAACAAGACGGCTCAAGATGGGTTAAATCTAGTTAATAATTAACTAAATTATAATCTTCTTACCTTGAATTCCTCGAAAACAAAGTATATTACTTTTAGTATACGCAATAATACTCAACCACCTCCGGATTCAGTTACGATAAAAGCTCATTTCTGCCCTAGGCTATCTGACTGCTCGTGTCTGCTAATCGAACGTACTGATTCTATTAAATACTTAGGCATCGAACTAGACCAAAACTTGAAATGGAATAGGCATATTTCAAATATAACTGGTAGAGTAAGAAAGCTGATATATATACTCAATATCGTAGACATATCTGTGACAGTAAGTTATTAACCACAATGTACTATGCACTCTGTCAATCAATTTCAACTTACTGTATTACTGCATGGGTAGGCGCTGCAAAAACTACATTAATCCCATTAGAACGTGCCCAACGCGCTGTTCTCAAAGTTATGTCGTTTAAGAACTTCAGATATCCGACACAAACCCTGTATAAAGATACCGTAGTACTTACCATACGTCAGCTTTTTATTAAAAGCCTAACACTAGCTCAGCATAAAACGCAGCCTGAATATTCTACAACACGCCGTAGACTTGACCTAGTTTATTCCAGTCCCACATTCAAATCACACACACACACACACACACACACACAAACACACACACGCACACACACACACACACACACACTCACACTCACTCACACACACACACACACACACACACACAGACACACACACACACACACACACACGCATGCAGACAGGCATAAAATTTATTATTATTATTATTATTATTATTATAAACACACTCGAACAATCACACATACTCTCACATACACACATACTCTCACATACACACATACTCTCACATACACACATACTCGTACATACACACATACTCACACACAGAAAAACACTCACTCGGTCACATAAAATTGCATACAAATATTGTAGTTGTTAGTATTGGTCACTTTATAAGAATGCATCCATATTTTTTGCATATACTACCTACTTGTTTACGTTAAACTTAACTTTGTTACCAGCGAACATTGATATATATGTTACACTAGATTAGCAATTACCGCAACAAAGCGTTGCCACTTCACATAAGGCCACAGCCATATGTCAGCAAACGTCAACTCAGTGCTCATTGGGATGCCGAAAGAGTTGCACCGAGCTACAAAATGGGAAAATGCGTAGTGAAAGAATGTAATTCGAGATCACAAAAAGATAACAAATCCAGCGGAATTACTTTCCACACGTTAGTTAATTGTTTATGTATTCAAATTAACATAAAAAACCCAGAAATCGATTTAAAATACCAAATATTGCAATTTAGGCGCAGTGTTGCCATTAAAATATCGTTTTGGTTTTCCCACATTGACGGGAGGTTTTAAATTGTATGTTTGACTTCTAATATATTGGAAGTAGATTTAATAAAAAATACAGATTAATGATAATAGAAGAATCTAGTATTTTCATTTAGTTACCTATTTTATATTGATACATTTTCAGGGTGCCTAAGGCTACATCCTTATCCATCCTTCCTACGTCAAAAGAAGTCGGTGGAAATCATTCGATTGTTGAGAAAATAGACCGACTTGCTGCCTACTAAATCAACTGTAATATTATTATGTTCTAAGCACTTCAGGGATAAGACAAATTAAGACTGCACTGCACAGGCCTGCATATCCTGGGGCACGTTTTATAAAGCTACAAGTTACAATTTTACAGGTCTAAACTGGCAACACTACTCAAATAGCTGTGGCCCGTTTGACGAAGCTACGAGTTACAAATTACAAGCGGAATTTTCTTTCTAGCAAAAGGAGTTAGAAAGAGACTTTCGCTTGTAATTTATAACTTGTAGCTTCGTGAAACGGGCCTCTGCGGCCCGTTTCACGAAGCTACAAGTTACAAATTACAAGCGGAACTCTCCTTCTAGCAAAAGGAGTTAGAAAGAGACTTCCGCTTGTAATTTGTAACTTGTAACTTCGTGAAACGGGCCTCTGGTCGTCATTGGTCGAAGTTGTGTCAAATGGAAACTTGTTACCTGTAAATTGTAATTTGTAGCTTTACAAAACAAGCCACTGATAGTAAAACGCAGATAAGCAAGTAATCCTGACAGCTGTCCTTCCAGTACCTACCTACAAATTACAATAACCTCAAAGGACTTGACAGAAGCGCGTGGAGCTAACCCCATGTGCTTCTGTTTAGTCCACCAGAGTAAATCTCTTTAACCGAACAATTGTCCTCGCGTGTGATATCCATGGACTTGTTTCTCTAATAAGTCCATGACGATTATAAATTGTAGTGCGATGACAGATGTCAGGATTGACTTTATATCTTCCATTCACTATACATGCAAACAAATTTTATCCTTTGTACATAGTAATAATCTTATAATATTATACCTACATATAGGTAATAAAAAACATTGAAACAAAAAATTACGTACTTATTTTATTACCTTTGCCTATTTCTAGTAATCTAATAAGAAATACGCATTTAAAATAATTTCATGCATTAATTAATTACAAAGTAAGTATTATTTTAAAAAATCCCTATTTATTTGTTATATTGGGCAAATTTTCATATGGTCGGCAACACCAACCTACCATGGCATATTTTTGTGTCTGTCCTTATCTAATGTCAGTGACATCATTGTTCTTGCAACTTGTGTAAGTGAGACCGATATATTTTTACTATGTGTTTATTTTAAAATGTGTAGTGGTTTCAAAGCTACGTCGTCGCGGCTAAGAAGTGGTCATACTTTTTTTACCGCTTGATAATGAGGTTTGCTTCTCTAGTCTATTTATCTCAATGCCAGCGAAACATTTGCTGGACTTGTATTACAAAATACCCTCAACTTGTAATTTTTAAGTAAATGTTGTTTAAAAAGTGTGTGAATAATTTAAACTACAGTTATTATAAGTTTATTGGAGTACCTATAAACACACGATTGAGGATGACGAATCTTACTCTACCACACTGTGGTCCCGTAGAAGGCCATAAGTCCAGATTGTTGGTATAGCCCAGCTATAATTTATCTATGCCTAATTACTCACTAGTAGCCGTACATCCATAAACTATAAATAGTTTGCAAATTATTTGAAATAATCATGGATAGGCCGCAGTGACCCGAGGTGGACGTTAATTTTTTTATTAAAATCAATTCATTAAATCAAATAGCCGACCATCTGGCTGCCACCTCTGACGTAGGGACGTGTTGTTTTGCGGAACTGCGGAAAAACACAGGTGAGTCACCAACATCTGGCTCCCCTACGTCACACGCTCGGACCGATCAACAGTGGAATTTCCCCGCCGCCGGCCGGTAACTTTCCTTCCAGTACCTAGTCTCGGCCTCTCGCTTGCGGGGGGAGCCTTGGGACGGGGGAAAAGGGAGGGGAGTGGTCAGGCCGCGGTGCGTTATGGTCACGTGAGTCACTGCCCCATCTTACGTCATCCTTTGTTTTATTTGGGTGGGTAGATTATTTTTTTCCGCAAATATATCTACCCTCCAAATTAACATTGTGTCCCTCCCACCTTGTGCGAGTCCGCAAAGGTGGGGTAATTTGTAAAAGCCCTTTTTAGGGCTACCCCCAACATGCAGCCTGGATCCCGGAGTGACCCAACGGCGCGAAGGCAGACGCGCCCGCGGATCTTCCGCAACACCCGACGGATCCGGATCCCGATCTCTACTGAGGACCGCACCCATGTCGTGCGCGCGTTCAACCTGCTGCGAGCGGCCGGTCAGGCAACACCGCCGACGACCACTCCGAACACCCCGCCACCGGACGGCCAAGCTATTGCCGAGCTGGCCGTGCAGATGGCCGCCGGCGTGCCGCCTCAGCGCGACCCCCGCCTTGACCCAGGACGACCCCAGCGAATCCGGTCCCCGGGCCACTCCTGCAACCTGGAGTTCGCAAACTCCCCGGGCACTCAGCTCACGTTGAGCGAGATTCTCGCGGACGGCGAAACTGCTCCGCCTGTGCTGCGTGCCGCGTTCGCGCGGATCACCGCCGCTCGCGCCGCAGCCACTGCTGCTGCCGCCGCCGCCCCAACATCGGCCCCCTCTGCCTCCCAACCGCGAGAGCAGCGCCCACAGACGGCGCGCACCTCGCTCGCACTGCCCAGCAGCCTCCCGCGCCGCGGCGCTGTGCCCCGCGTGATGCCCGCAAATGCGGAGCTCCGCGACAACCCGGAGGACGAGCCGTCGCCCCTCGCACCCGTGCGAGCTGTCGCCGCTGCCGCCTCTACCAGCCGCGCCTCAACATCCGCCACGCCAGCGCGCGTGGCCCGGACCACCCCCGCGAGCGCGCATGCGCCCGCGACCTCACCACCTTTCCGCGCAAGGCCTACCATAGCGCCTGTGCGCGAAAGCGCGCCGCCGCAACAGCCGAAGGCCGTCGCGCGGCCGCGAGCCGCGCCTCAAACCCCAAAGCCGCCTGCCGCTACCGCTGCGTCCTCCACCGCAGCGACGCCGAGCAAGAAGCGGGTTGCGAAAACCCCTCCTGCGACGCTACAGCAACCGCGCTCACTGCCCCGGCTCGACCTGTGTCCGATGGACACAACCGGGCCGTCACCACCAGGTGCCCAACAGCTTCCACAGCTGCGCTCTCCATCGCCGCCACTCTCTTTCGCCGCAGCAGCCGCCTCTCCGCCATCTCCTTCCGCAACTAGCGGTCAAGGACCGGCGACAGCAGCGCAGGCGCCCGCGAAGAAGATTCGCTACCCGCCGCTGGTTGTCCAGCGGATCACACACTGGGGTAAGCACTTCCGGGCCCTAAAGGGACTTCTGGGACGCGCCTCTAATGCCCGCCCGTTCAGAACCGGGATCCGTTTTTCCCCGACAGGTGAGCAGGAGTTCCGAGTGGTACAGCGGTACCTCTCCGACCTGGAGAAGGAGGACTCTAGCTTGGAGTGGTACTCCTACTCCCTGCCCGTCGAGCGCAACCAAAAGGTGGCCATTAGGGGTCTCCCCGTGGACACCAGCCCCGACGACATCACCGACGACCTCACTTCCCAAGGCTTCGACGTGGAATACGTCAGGCCCATCAGAGCCCGCAGCGGCAGACCCGGGTGTATTTTTTACGCCCAGGTCACCAAAAATGCGACCATTTTCCGCATCACGGAGATCCTCTGCATGCCAGGGATCATCGTGGAGCCTTGGAGAGGTAAGCGAGGCATCGCGCAATGCCACCGCTGCCAAAGTTTCGCCCACTCCTTTCACCACTGCCACCGCCCCATAGCCTGCGTGCGCTGCGGAGGCCCCCACGCTGCCAGCGACTGCCCACGGCCCCGAGAGGAGCCACCAACATGCGCGAACTGTAGCGGTGAGCACACTGCTAACAGCGCCAAATGCCCAGTCCTGCTCAAGGAAAACCGGAGGACTAAAAAGTCACCCCACCCTCCGAAGCCCACCAAGCAGGGCCCCGAACCCACCACTACCCGAACCGTCGAGGCGGCGCAACACAGCGCCACCCTGATGGCCCCCGGGAACGACCCCAAACAGCCCCCCACCACCCGCCGCGGAGCCCGAAACCGTGGCCCGCAGCCCTCCGCGCCAGCCGCTACGTCAACAGTAGCCACTCAAACACTAACCGACACCCCGGTGAGTACACTCCCGACCATACCACCCGAAGCCATCACCCAAAGAGAGGCGCTGATGGAGGGCTTCGCCGTGGTCCAGGAGGCCGTAAGGGCCAGACTGGACGGCGAGCCCATGCCCGCAGCAGCCCTCAACTGGCTGAACAATCACATGTCTGCGTAGGTACGACAACCTACCCCCTCCACCGCGCAGCCTGCGCCTTCGGCCCGGTCGGGGGTCATACGACCCGGCACCGGTTCCTCATCCCCCTTTTTGTATAAAAAGGGCCGGATCGAGACGACCAACGAGTCGCAAATAATCATTACGTTTCGGACCTTCAATGTGAATGCATCTGCCACTCGTAATTAGCGTTATCAGTAAGTCGTTAAAGTGAAAGTTTGTTTATGACATATATCTCAGGATTATTTGTGTATTCATCTTTTACATCATTATGGAAGTTGTTAACAAATGTATGTATTATTATTATCTGTACTATTTCGTTAAATTTTTTATAATAATAATATTAAATTGATTGAGGTCAACGTGACGCTTAATTGCAAACAAAGTATTTGAGTACTGTGTACGTTCACGTAAGGTTTTAACTATGTTGGTATAACAATCTAAAGAAGACTCTATATCTAGTAGAATGCTCAGAAAGGCTAGATTATTATTTCATATTGACTACTGGCCGATTTTTGCCGGACCCTTGTCCAGAAGCCTTCTACGGAACTCGTAGCAGTGCTACGAGATTGCTCCCCCGTAAAGAACTATCAACATCCCTTCTTAATACATGCTCTTTTCATTTCAGGTACTTTTATTCTTTGCAAATTTGCAAGAATGCATATATTTGAGTTGTGGCACCTTGCTCCTGGTTCGCAAACTGAGAAAACAAGCCACGTACTTGAGTTACTTCTACAAAATATTTCGCCGGAGGATGTTGAAAACGTTGATATTGGGGATCTACAAAATTGCATTAAATATATTTGCAAGCAACTGTGGACATATTGGAATAAAGTCAATAGAACTTCTATAGATTATAGTTTTTCCTGGTACGTTAATGTTTGTTTGCTGAATATTTTCGGTGGACGTAGATGGCGTATTCGTTACATTGAATTGTTGATTCGAACAGGAAGGTACGGGACTTCTTTCTATTTTAGACGTAGATGGTTCTGGACTAGATACCCGTTGGGAGAAGGATTGTTCACATACTAAATGTTGTCTCGATGTGGAAGGCTGTGGGTCTTCGTTGTTTGTAGATTGCAGCTTGATGGTTTTATTTATTCGGTCTGATATTTTCCTTTTATTTTGCACAGAATCTTCAATATAGCTCTCGGCAACGACACCCGACTTCCACCCTCCGTGCCTCTTGAGAGTTGTTAAATTTGCCCCAGAGTCAGCTAATAGAGTAGCCGACGATCTACGAAAGCAATGCCCAGTGTAACATTCGCTGTTTGGCAAATTTAAATAATTAGCTATCTGAGTCGGCATTCTCGCCATTTTGTGCCTCCCAATAACCTGGTTGGTGCACTTTCCATTTATGTAATTAATGAAAAATCTGTCCGATTTTACTGTTTTTGGACGAAGTGCCTGATATTTTTTTACTAGAGGCACGAATTCTTGAATTATCACGAAGGTGCGGTCTATTTTAGTTTTGGTGTCACGTAATTTAATTAACATTATGTCATCGTGGCATGTAACGTCATTTATAGTTAAATTTGTTAACTCTATCATACGACAAGCACCATTCACACCTAAAATAAGGGCAACCTGCAACAAATACAAAGAAATCATTTAACATAAGAAATCATTGAATCATAGGTATCTATAAATGATGCATTCATGAAGTGATAGATAGGGTACGGCTTATACTCGTATTTACCTTAGTTACTAGAAAAGTATCATCTGGAGCTTCATTTAAAAACATTGTTATGTTTGCATCAGTCAAAATCTTAGATTTTTTGCCCTTGGAGCCTGATGATTGCCTTTTCAAAAATGTTACCAAATTGGTGTAACTTTTGATGTCAATGTCACATTTTAATATTTTTTTTTCAGCATTGAATATATCGCCCATAGTGTACTCGGTTTTTTATCTTTAGCAAGCTCACTAAAGTAAGCTAAAATTACGTTTTCAGACAGTGAAATCGTTTTTTTCTTCTCTCTCCATAACATGAAATTTTCAAATGTTTTTAAATATTTTTCTGCCGACTTCGGTGGTAGTAATTTGGTCTTAACCGACTTTGCTTCTGCTTTACACTCTGGTGGTGTGCCGATAAGCATGTCTTCATCACTGGAACTCATTTTACTTTTGTATTTTCGTGAAACAATAATAATAAGAAACCGTAACTACGTAAACTTCCTTGAGAAAAAAATATTCCCGATTCCCGCCTTATTTTTTTTTTTTAATTAATACGCTTGTCCCCCACATAATGCCATATTTTTATTTGAAATAACAGGTTTGATTTATAAAACTGAAATACACCATTTAAAAAATTTCATATTTAAAAATGACATAAATCTAAATTCAATAAAAAAAGATTTAAATTATAACGCATGTTAGTTAATTTAGCAATTTATTTTATTTCTAAACGCAAGATGTTTTAAAAAAGTAAAACTATTTGACACATTTTTAAATACGCTGTAAACGGCATTTGTGAAGGTTTACCTTTTTAGTCTATGACATTTAAAAAGTAAAATAAATTTGGAAGAACTTTAATTATACGAGTGTTTCGCTGTTCGGAGTTAGTTATCATAGTTCAAACATGGTTTTAAAAAGTAAAACACCGGGTACGTAATGAAATTTGTATACATTTTCGCGGCCGCTGCCGCTGGTAAATAATAACTTTTTTTTTTAATTTTGCCTGGACCTGGAACTTAGAACTTCGCGGGCTGATTTTACGACAGTAAGGTTAACATTTCCGAGCATGTGGGAGAAAAGTTATTATTATTATATTATTATTATTATCGAAACCGACCGTGATTAGACCGTGTGGTGCCGGGTTTAGAATGTTGCCACTCCATGTCTTCCCGTGGATGTCGTAAGAGACGACTAAGGGACTAAAGGCTGTGTAGCGCTGTTAGGCGATGGGTTTGCAACCTGTCACTAATACACTGAATAACATCTTAGCCTGGTTGTGCAAAATGTGGTCACAGAATTATGAACAAGTTTTTGGAGTTGTTGGTGAGTCTGTGGCTCTGCCTACCCCACTCTGGGAATGAAGGCGTGAGTTTATGTTGTTGTTGTTGTTGTTGTATTATTATTATGTTTACGTTTCTTAACTTTGTTATTTTTGTCTATAATTGAAAAATAAAAATAGGATTATGTATAGAATGAACTTTTAAGATCTTGGGCATTAAAAAGTGAAAATCACCCAAAATCGGGTTAGCGTAGTATTCGAAGATAGTGTCGATTTTATCGTTATTAAAGGTATGTAATTTTTAAATATTATCATATTAAATTAAATTAACGGGATCTCTCGAAGTAAATACAAGCAGAATGTTGGCTAGTAAAGTCGCCGTCAATAGAATTTGCTAACTATGTAAACAAATTAGTACTGTTTGACACTTAACCTCAAATATTCACCAAGCGTGTTTTTATTAAAAACAACGTATAATGAATAGTTATTTCATCTTAAACTTAATATGAAGATAATGATTTAGTGTATAAATCGTTGCAAACACCTCACTTGATCTTTAAAAGTACGTGATTATCGAGTAATCACGGTGAATTGGTTCGTTTGGTTTTGTTTACATAGTTAGCAAATTCTATTGACGGCGACTTTAGGTATAAAATCAACGTTATTTTGAATGGTTCTTGGTAGACTGGAAATTCACGCTAGTATACAGGATATAAGCGACGGCTCGCCGAAAATTGGAACCATAGATTCAGACCATTATACTGAACTGAAATCCACTGGATTTTTTTTCCGGAAACGTAAGGATAAAAAGTTCTATTTTCCTAACAAAACTCACTGCGCAATGTATGAGGAATCAACACAGTAATGGTGCCGTAAATCGTAGTACGATATATCAATGACCATGGCTTGGCCACGTCGCCGGCGCCGGTCGTCAACCCGCGCGGCGATCACGTGTCTTACGCGCCTCGCATCATACCTACATAGCGTACAAAAAACTCCCCATGTTTTAAGGGGTACCTAGTTCATAAACTGTCAATGCTTTAGTTTTTTTAATAAATGTAAGTACTTTTTTTTTTAAGTTAAGTGATAAGAGGTAGGTAATCGGCTTGTTAACGAGACATAACTTTGGTGTTTAACATGCTCGTGGTGATGTTATTATTATTATTATTCAGGGGGTGGCTATTCAAGGCATAGAGCCTAGTATTACCGCGACCAACATTGATCTATTGTGATCGCCACAGCTTACAGTTCTCCGCTGAGTCCTGTTATCGCGAGGAATTTCAGGACTTTGTTGGCGCCGAGATGCTTGATCTCCTCTGGGCACATTAGGTGCTTTCCCAGTGAGGAGCTACGGTGTCGCATTAAGGCCGGGCAGACAATGAGAAGGTGCATAAATAGGCGTTTCCTCCTCCAGTCGGCAGAGTCTTTACAACCACAAAATAGATAGGTACAGAAGTCAATCTACATACAAAGTGCGCTCGAGCAACGCACACATAGACACTGCTCACGGACACGATATCTCGGACCGGTTGGGACCAGTGCGAGCGCGAGTGCCATCCGCTTGAGACACGCGTCTGTGAACTTTTATGTGCATTAATGAAGCAACAAAAAAAAACTGTTCAGTGGACGGTTGTTTAAATTCAATATAAAACGGTGTAAGATCGATAGTTTCCTATTTTGAATCAGTATAAACGAAGTAACTAAATTTTTGTAAGGTAAATTCACGCCACCTTACGTAAGTTGAAAACATGTTTTTTTGTTTGAGTAGATATTGTGTTGTTTTTAGTGTCATTTGACAGGTTTAGGTCTAAAACGGACGGCAATAAAAATTGTGTAACTAGGGCAATCCGTTTAGAAGTTATTAGGGATTTGCTATATAGTCAAATTTGTAATAACATAATTATATTTACATTCTTCCCGTTTAATTCTCAGCAATAAATCAAACAACTAGATACCTACGAGTGCCACTACCACGATAGTTTTTTGTGCATAATCCATAGATGACAACCATAGAGCGACCGACGAGCGTAGGTATGAAAAGTGAAGTACATACATGTGATTGACTTCTGTACCTATCTATTTTGTGGCACAACCTTGTGTCATATTTCCCAATCGTCTGCATGTGCTTGTTTAGGCAACAGTGCCCTGTGAGCGCCCTGACCAGAGTGCGGATATTGTTCCTACTTAGCGCTAAGGCCTCCGTCGATGCCTTTTTGCTAAATGCTTTTATTAGAGCCTTGGAATGGTTTAATCCTGGAGTTGTCCTCCAGAGTTGAATGGCTGCATGGTAGCAATATGTCCACAGGGTAAGTTTTGTTAGGCTTTTAGGGATGCCGCAGAATGGTTCCGGTCCAAACTGTGTACCCTAAGCTCCTACCCGTGCGAGTTCGTCAGCTTTTTCGTTGCCAACAATACCCGCATGCCCTGGGATCCAACGTAAAATTACCCTGTTTTTTGCACCCAGGGTATTTAAAAGTGTCCTGCAGTTCTCGACCAGCCTTGAGTTCATGTCATCAGAGGTTAGGGCCAAGAGAGCCGCCTGACTATCCGAGTGGATATAAATGGTACTGTTGACGTAGTTGCTTTGCAGATTGGTTGCCGCACATTCAATGATGGCCTACACCTCCGCCTGGAATATAGATGAGTACTAAAAAATAATATCTTACAGAAAATTTATTCAGCTTTAAAAAAATATATATTTTATATATATAGTTATCATACAATGTCTAAGTGAATAAAAAACGATAAACTTAAGGTGAGTTCATTAAACGGAGTTATTTTACGACCAACACCTAATAGTTAGAGAGGTGGCGAGCATTTCGGTATATGATTTGCACACGTTTCACATCGAGGTGGATTGCAGTTTATATCAATACGAATCGATTTGGTCTAGTCAATTAAGGTCCTATGTCGCTGCGGTTTCGCGTTACAGCGGATTGAATTTGCATAAAAAAGGAGGGTATTAAATCATTTGCACATGTATGCCTCTGGGGTTCATGGTCACAATCACCTTGGAAACGAAGAATCGAAGAGGCGGACATTCAGGGTTCTGCATTATCATGGGACGGAGTTGTAAAAATGTAAAAAAAAGCTCTACTAAGTCATTTGCACACGGTTCTCATTGTGCCCATTCGATTCAGTATGACTCCCTCGATACGAAAAAACATTTGGCAGACACTTTGCTCACTGATTTTTAGCTGTACAACAGTTTGAAATTCACAGAATCAAGGGAAAGCGGTTATAGTGGAGGGCTTTTAGCTTTGAACCTTGCAAAAAATCTAAACAGCGGTTTTTTATAGTATCATGTATTTCAACTTATTTCTCTAAATAATAACAAAAAATTTAACATTTTACATGACCCGGACAACGTAACACTAACAAAAACGCGTTTTTATGAATAAAATTCAAGGTATAGTTAATAGGACAATTCTAGTTATTATATATAAAAAATTGTTAGAACCAATATATTTTTGCAGAAATAAAGAATTTCCCCCAGGGAAATGAAAATAAGAAAAAACACGATTTTTTTGATTTGTACTTATCAACTCCTTTCAATTGTTACTCCGACTAGCCGCACGGTGCATCGGGACTCGGTACCGACTGACATAGATAGGCGCTGCGTAGATTTAATATAGTGTTCAGTTCAGTTTCGAAAAAACATCGTCAGAAATACCAACTGAATACAAAAAGTAAAAAAAAAAACACATTATTCAATGTGTTGTTGAATCCGATAGGACTAGATTTAAAAGAAAAGCGTCAATAATTAATTTAATTCTGATCAAATCCGGAGCGAATTGGTCTGAAAGATCCAAAGGAAAGTTGAAGAGTCGATAAGCGGAGTCGGATTTAGTAATTTGAATCCCTGCTTGAAGTCGAGATTACCTATCTCTACAGTTGACAACTGACGCATGCGCAGCACTATCACTGCGGTGTTGCCACTACTAAGGACGCGTTCAAAATAAATAATCGAAATAATTGCTAGTCTAGTGCGGCAGTGAGAGAGAGAGTGAGGAAAAGCGTGCAAAATAAAAGGGAAGGCTCTCTTCTGTTCTGTTTCTTTCTATATACTTCTAATACTCTGTTATATATATGTATATATATATATATATATATATATCTCTGTATATATATATATATAGTATAGTGAAGGTTGGGTGTGGCAAGATAAGCATGAAAGTCGTATAAATGCAGTTGAAATGCGCTCTTTGCGTAGTATGTGTGGTGTGAAACTGACTGATAGAGTAAGGAATGAAAAAGTCAGAGAGAAATGTGGACTAAAAGAAGATGTAGTGACTAAGATTGAAAAGGGCATGCTTCGATGGTTCGGTCATTTGGAAAGGATGGATGAAAGAAGATTGACGAAAGAGATATACAGAGCGAAAGTGAGTGGAAGGGTCGGAAGGGGCCGCCCTAGGCGTACTTTTTTGAATCAAATCGGAGAAATACTGGAAAAGGGCCGAATTTTAAGTACCCGAAACCGACGTGCGTGCATGACTCGATGTATGAATGTGGAAGAAGCGAAAGAGATTTGTCAAGATCGTAGCAGGTGGAAAGAAGTGGTCTCTGCCTACCCCTCTGGGAAACAGGCGTGATTTAATGTATGTATGTATGTATATAGATATACACTATATATACATTTAGGTACACAATACGGAAAAGGTCGGAACTGAGTTATACCGTTCTCACTCATATTCCCCAAATAAAAGAGAGACACAACGAAAGGAACTATGGAGATATTTTATACCTGCGGGGAAGCAGTTGAAACAGACAGAACCCAAATATTTCTGACGCGTTTTGAAAATCGTTCCTATTGTTGAAAAAAAATTCAAATGGCCTTATCGATTTTCTTAGTTTTCATAAGAAATCCAAACATCAGTCCAAAAGGCAGACATGTGCGCACAACTTTTTTTTTTACATTTTTGAAGCGCTGTCATTAGACAACGCAGAGGCAACATGCTGGCGGACTATTTTTCCGTGGTCCTTCTCATTGTTTTTAATCGAACAATTGAAGTCTGCCAAGTTTGCACTTTATATACCGTTTTTTAAATCATAAAAATAACTTAAAAAATTGAATACTACAAAAGTCAGAGCCCTGGATGTCTGCCTCTTCAATTTTTTGTGTTTACAGGATGACTGTGATCATCAGCCCCAGAGGCAGACATGTGCGCATCATATAGCACACCTATTTTTTACATTTTTGAAACGCTGTCATTTTGACAACGCAGCGCCACCATGGTGGCAGACGAGGTCCTTGATGTTTCTTAGGGTATAATTATTGCTATTAATAATGTAACAATGCAGTTGTTACGCTCCTTACCTGTGTGCATTTTATAGACAAACTAGCCTGTCATGCCGGCACCACACTTCGCTATTCGCTATTCGTTATTCGGCTTATGCGCCTGCATTCGACGAAGTGTGGAGGGTTTATTCGTCTATATTTGCTTTATTCGCACGCAAAACGCATAAGCGCGAATAGCGAATACGAGTATCCGTCGACTTGTCGGTTTTTTGGCACACATCAAAGGAAACGAATAAGTCGAATAGCGCATCGTCTGCCCACACTTCGTTCACTCATTCATTCGCTCCCTTATTATAATCTGTGGTGTCTCTACGTGATTTTTCCAAGTTTTTATCCGTCGTATTTGAATCTGATTGAAGTTTGTTCAGCGGGTTAATATTAATAAGAAAATGGAGTGGACGAACGAAAAAGTAATTTAGGTAACAGTAAGCTGCTGCCCTGTCGACACGTCCATCGCTACCACAGATAAGGGTAGGTATCGCTGCGCAAAAACACACATATTTGGCATATTCGCCGTACCGCCACGAAGTGTGGTGGGCATGTTTGTTGTTCGCGCATATAACAAATATTTTAACAAATACGGCGCAGCTATATAACGAATAGCGAATAAAGAAGATTATTGAAGACGTTTGTGAATCGACAGATGGCGTTACTAGCCATTCTTTGTTAGCTTCACTAATGTTAATTCTTTTAATAATTAACAGTCAACTTTAATCTAAATAATCTTTTAATAGTTAAATCATTATTATTGTAAATAAATATTGTATTAAATTCTTTTCATTCGGCGCATGAGAAAATAATTGGGGGTATGTTGGTGTCTCACGTACACTATCCAGTTATTTTCCACTCGTGACGCGAGTTGCTTTCTAGCATTTCTTTGTTCGCCCTACTCAGATTCAAAATTAACCGACAGGGGCCAAAGATTATAAATAGACCACGCACCTTTCATTCGGCCTCTTTGCCGCCTCAACTACTACTGTAAAACATCTTAGTTAACGTATTAGGTACTAAATACCTATTTATTAAAATCGGTGCAATTCCCCAAATCGGGGTCCACGGCTTAGAGCACTTCACTCCACCGCTAGAAGTACGACCACGGCTTAGAGCACTTCACCGCACCGCTAGAAGTACATCTCCGCTAGGAGCACTGCACCGCTAGGAGCACTACCGCTTGGTCTACACCACTTGCTTCGCGGATCGGGCTCTAAACCCTGTCCACTCCTCTTCTTGGCCGGAGCGGCCTCTAACCACGGTGAACAGGATCGTCGAGTGGGTTCCGGTGCTACACACTGGGTGCTACTCCTGACGCCAGGATCCTGTCATCGTACACCGTCGGGCTGCCGTCGGTTTCTTCACCGCCGCTCCACGTCACCAACTGCGAGGGAAGTGCTAGCTCGCTTCGCAGAACCAGACCACACCCTACGAACCTACCTACCCTCTTCAGATCACACTACCGGCGTTCTTTTTTTAAATAAACTATTTAAACTTCTCTCGAGTATTTAATTGCCACCCGGTAGGACGTGACAACGACTGCCACGTGTTCTGATTATATAGAAATTTTGCTCGCCACCTCCCTAACTGTAATAGTACATTTCGATGCTAGTTCGGAAAGTATAGTGCGACAAAAAAGAGTAGAAATTAAATGAGGGCGCCACTTTCTACGTAACTGTCACATTTTTGACGTAAAATGCTTGAACATGGCAACAATTTAGTATGGAATTTTTTTAGTTCCATTTTATTTAATTTCTACTCTTTTTGGTCGCACTGTATGTCATTACTCCACGAGTACCGAGATATCTCGGTACTCGCCTATGGCTCGTGGCAAGACTCGGGACGAGTGAAGAATGACATTTTCGCACGTGTATCGAACGACGTTTTTTAACATCTGGAGACTCTTTACCATCTCCAAAATTGACCGTGGAGACTTTCTACATCTCCCTTATTTTTTAATTTGACATCTGGAGACTCTTTACATCTCCAAAATTGACCGTGGAGACTTTCTACATCTCCCTTGTTTTGTGTTTTTTTTTAAATTATATTTAATTCTTAATTTTAATTTGACATTTGGAGACTGTTTACATCTCCGAAATTGTATTATTTATTATAATCTGACATTTTGATATATTTAATTATTATTACTACTGGGACCTGTACATCCCTGTGACATTTAAATTATGTAGCTTAAGTTTAGTATTGTAATAAGTGATTTATTGGAAAAAACGGCTTACTGTTGAGTTTCTTGCGGCGCTTCTTCTCAACAGTGGTCTCTTTGGAAGCGCTGGTAGACTCAGACATGTAAAAGTGCCTGCAGGGCCTACTTACGGAATAAATTATTTGATTTTGATTTGAATACAATTGCGAAAAAATACGTATCTGTGTATATGTGTATTTGGGTATCTGTGTATCTGTCCTCTTCCTCTTGGACGTCTGAAGTGAACTTAACGTCTGCACACACTCTGTCCGAAATTACTTAATAAATTTTAATAAAATTATTAAAACAAAAATTAAAGTCTGTCTAATGAATGATGAACCGGGCTTTTATTTGACTGGCAAGTCTGGAAACACTATTAAAATGAAGTTTTGCGAGTCTGTCAAATTAAAGATTTCTTTTGGAAAGTTACGGTCTAAATATGCGTAAAACTATCAAAAGTGGTGTGCGACTGATCCTTTTTACCATTATAAACAAATAAACTTAAGAAAAACAAGAGAAGAGGGAAGCATTGTTGAAATAAAAAACAGAGTGTTTAGATACGGTGACCGAATTCATAGGTTAGTACGGCATGTTAATTTTGATACTTATTATTTATATAATCTTCAATCCAAAGTTTCATAGAATATATACCTTTTTTCTGTCCAACCTATCTTTTGAAATTGGTATTCCTTATCCATTAAGAAATTAAACGATGTATTCCTTTCCGAGTTCACCAACCAATTTAACAGACGGTTAAGTCTTAATCAGCTGTTAGTCAATACATTTGACAACCGTTAAACCGCTAACCGTCCGTTTAATTGTTGGTAAACATTGCACTTACTATGCCAGAGTCAGACGAAGTATTTAGAAGAATTATCTTCAATGACCGGAAAATATCAGAAATTAATTAAATCATTGTCTTTCCCTATATATAGGTGTATTGTCTGTACCTGTATCATGTTGAATCTTTTAACATTCGCAATTTTATTAAATGAATTAAATAAACAGATGATTAATATAACTGACACTCATAGTTTCAGTAAAACACTACGGAGGTGTTTATATACATTTAGTTAAAAGATATCATAAACATATTAATATGTATTACTGTATGCAGAGCAAACAGCATTTTGTTGTTTGTGAACCAAATGTACTTACGTACACTTCATGAGCTCTTGGAAAAGATGTTCGGGTTATACCTGTCTTCCGTGTTCTTAAACCGTTGCAATTTGAACCTCACCGATGCAATTTGATTTCACCTAAACCCAAATGGTCTAAGAGCTGTCAGACTGTATAATGGGGCTGTACTGCGTGCCACAATGTATTTGTAAAATGGTGTTCTGTTTATTTCATTATTTAAGATAGATAGATTTATTTATCATAAAGCACATAATTTTTTTTTAAAAGTGAAAACAAGTTAAACAGCAACACAGAACAACACATTATGCTAAAAAGGGCCCCTCTCAGCATTGTGCCGCGGCAAACCGTGACGCTGGTATTCTGAGGAACCCTGATTAAAACTAACTTAAACTAAACAAACAAACAAACAAGTGACGCACAAACGCTAGCGACACATAAAAAGACACTTAAAATGTAAAGAAACAGAATAAAAGAAGGAAAAATAATAATTGAATACTGACTAACACTAAACAAAAATAATAATTTTTAACCTTTACATATTATAATGGCTGTATGGCAACATTTAACAATACAACAGTTTCCGGTGAGACGTAGCAAGTTACTGCCAGTTTAATTGAAGAAGACAAATTTATGCATACCATCAGTTTAATTATTAAACAATTAAACAGTGATATAACACCTCATCTTACAGACACATATTCTAAATAGAAAAAAAGAAATATCTCGCTAGAAGGTAACATTAAAAAAATAAAAATAAAATGGCGGTAGCACAAACCCAGCATAAGTTCGCGTAGGGATACCGTTACTTCGTGACTTTATGTGTACAAAAGGAGGGAACGTAGTCCACTAGCGACATGAAATGAAATGAAATAATTTTGGATCAAGCCCGGCAAGAAGGCCAGGTAAGAAGAAACATTGAAAAATAGTAATGAATAAATTTTAAAACACAAATGTAGCCTTATCTGCCCTGTTTCATAAATATTAATATTAATGAATAAAAAAAATTGATTTAAATGTAAGTAAAATAGTTAAATTGTTTATAAGTATTTATTTTTATTTGCTGAATTGCTCCCCAAGTAGGAGATTCCGACATTTAATTTTAAATAACCCTATTGTTTTTAGCACACGAATTGGAGGAGGATTTCTTTCTTCTTATAGATATCAGTGTTTCGACATTGAAGAGAATTAATAATGAACACAAAGTAAACTATGGTGTCTTCAGTACTCTAAGAAAGAAGCGACTTCACAAGGCCACAGTATCCAATTTAGATAGTTTTGACATCCATGCCATCCGAAATAAAGTGAACGAATTTTATATTGTAACTAGAGGACGCCTGCGACTTCGTACGCGTAGAATTAGTTTCCCGCTACTCCCCCTATTTCTTCCCATTGGGGGTCGATTTTTGGAAAATCCTTTCTTAGTGCACCCCTTGAGTACTCAAGGGATACTCCCTCCAAATTTCAAGTCCCTAGCTGCAGCGGTTTGGGCTGTGCGTTGATATATAAGTCAGTCATATTTGCCTTTTATATATATAATACTATCTAATCTAACCTTTCTATTAGGTCCTTACCTATGAAATTGGCGTTTTATATGGAGAATTTTATGAAAACGGTGGTTTTCATACATTTAATTTTGCGGATTATTTAGTAACGTCAAATGCAAACCAAACAAAATTCTGTCAGGAATATTGGACACTTCTAAGCTATATTATACATATCTTAATTACTTAAAAATAGTTAGCTTCATAAAACTCTGCGTAATTGAAACACTTGAACTCACAGCACATGAAAAGAGTTGAGTTCACACTTTAATTTTAAACACTAAGTAAGAAATTGAACCCTATTATTTGTATCTAAAACCTTTGTAGCATACTGCATTAATGAAATTTAAAAATAATTTGGAAGTTAAAATTGAAATTAATTAATTCCGTACGAAATAAAACACGTAAAAATAACGCCAATTTCATAGGTAAGGACCCAATATTTTCTATACTTAACATAATTTTGACTTTGGCAGTCAGTTTTTATGAACTTAGTAAAAATAACAAATCTCATTAATTTGCTTGCAGACCTTGCAGTACCTACAGAAAGTATTTTTCCATACAAACTTTGCAATCCCCTTTCACCCCTCTAGGGGTTGAATTTTAGTAATCGCTGAAATACGTGTCTCATTATTTGCATTGAAAAGTATTTCTACCAAGTTTCAAGTAAATTTGACCATAAAAATATTTTTTCCCATACAAACTTTGCAACCACCTCTTCCCTCTAGGGGTTATATTTTAGTAATCGCTGAAATAAGTGTCTCATTACTTGCATTGAAGAGCATTTCTACCAAGTTTCAAGTAAATTGGACCATAAAAACATTTTTTCCCATACAAACTTGGCAACCTCCTTTCATCCCTTTAGGGGTTGAATTTTAGTAATCGCTGAAATACGTGTCTCATTATTTACATTGAAGAGTATTTCTACCTAGCTTCAAGTCAATTGGACCATAAAAACATTTTTTCCCATACAAACTTGGCAACCCCTATTTTTCCCTTTAGGGGTTGAATTTCGAAAAATCCCTTCTTAAAAGACGCCTACGTTATAAAATCAACTTTTCCTCAAAATTCCAAATCTTTATCTTAAGCGGTTTGGGCTGGGCGTTGATGAGTCAGTCAGTCAGGACATCCTCTTTTATATATATAGAAGAAGCAAGTGCCTACACTCAGATGCCTATTAGCAGAGAAAGCATCGGTTTTACCCTAATAATAAATAAAATCTTTTTACTTAATGACTTATTATTTATGATTTTATTCACTAAACGAGAAAGCATGGTGATGCACGCATTATTGTAGTGGTCTGCATTTATTTTTCATAGATAGTTTCAAAGCATCAAATACTTCGTGACACCCAAAGTCGCCAAATAGTTCGGTACACGTTTGGCAACTTTGGGTGTCACTATCTATTTATTTAATGCTGACTATACGGGTAAATCAATTTTTCTTTGTATTTCGTTGCCAGGGTAACGTTTTCTGGATCACTCATTAAAACTATGATTTCAAAGGATATAAGTCCATCATCATCATCATAAACTCACGCCTTCATTCCCAGAGTGGGGTAGGCAGAGCCACAGACTCACCAACAACTCCAAAAACTTGTTGATAATTCTGTGACCACATTTTGCACAACCAGGCTAAGATGTTATCCAGTGTATTAGTGACAGGTTGCAAACCCATTGCCTAACAGCACTACACAGCTATAAGTCCACTATCATTATTTTATGGCTTTCTCCTGAATGTGCTAGAAGATTATAACATTTTTTTCTAAGAAACTCTATCACTGTTTTCTACTGGCTTACAGGAGAATAACAACAACAAAAAAGTTGATCACCCATACGTATTAAGTAGTAAGACTCTCGGGCTTCTATTAATAAACTGTACTTAAATATGATACCGTGTGTGGTCTTAATATGGACAAACGGATACTTGAGTGCGGTATTAGTAGATTTGAATACCTATAGTTTATTAATACGGGCCTTAGTATTGTGAAAAAGTACGCGTTTCCTCTTCCTTTTTGTCCACCTAAATAAACAAAATAAGAAAAGTATAAAAATCGTTTATTCCTACATTGATCGGTAATACCATAATTATGAAGATTTTTTAAATTTGCCGCTTTTTCTCAAGTTGATATTTCATTAGATGGACTCTAACGTCAAATCAAATACTAGGAGTCAAATCAAAATGTCTTTATTTGCTTAAAATGTGGTACAAAAGATGGTAGTTATATAATCATTGTTTCGTACCTGACCCAAGCACCAAACTTGAAAACAACTCTGGTTGTGTCAGCGCTGGGCCCTACACTGTGGTTCAGCTTGAATGGAGAAAGTGTCAAAATTCGATTTCTCCAAAAGTATAAGTATTATATAGTTATATATGTAGGTAACTTATTATTATTTGGTCTAATAAAAAACCGAAAATGACATGAATTGAATTTATTTAATTAACCAAAAAAAAAAAAACATAACTAAAATTATAGCAAAATTCACTCTATTTCAATCCTTAATAAAAAATACAAATAATGAATATTAATAAAAACCCGGTCAAGTGCGAGTCTGACTCGCGCACCGAGGGTTCCGTATTGAAGATAATATGCTTGGTAACCGCAAAAGAAAATACTCATTTTGTTATAAGCTTTATTTTCCAGGCAATAAGGTCGATTTTGAGTAGCCTAAAGTTTAATACAGATTTTCTTAGTTTTTTGTTATTTCTCAAAAATTGTAAATAATTAACACTTTATTTTATTTTTCCCAGAAAATATAAGTAATTATCTATACGTCAGGATTTTTTTCAGAATTTTTGATTAATAAATTTTGGAGATAATGGGGGGGAACGGTCATTTTTTGTACATTTTTGGCTATAAATCAAAAAGTACCTACATCACAGAAAATTTTCGAACGAAATTTCAAAATGAAAGTTTTGAACTGTGCAAATTAAGACCTTTCATATGACACCCCATTTGCTATAATCGAACCACTTTCATTTTTGAACCCCCCATTCTAGACCCCTTTTCAATTATTAATAAAATTAATTTCATTTTTTTTACTACAAATAGATGCGGGCAAGCAAGCAAGCAAACTATGCCAAATTTCAAGTTGAAAGCATTTGTAGTTGCTGAGAAAACCTGCTGTGACGTACAGACAGACAGACAACGAAGTCTCACCATAAGGGTTCCTTTTGTACCATTTTGGTACGGAACCCTAAACAACTATCAAAAAAACAAAACTGAACACTGAACACTGAACTGAAACAAAAGTACCTGAAATGAAAAGAGCATGTATTAAGAAGGGATGTTGATAGTTCTTTACGGGGGAGCAATCTCGTAGCACTGATACGAGTTCCGTAGAAGGCTTCTGGACAAGGGTCCGGCAAAAATCGGCCAGTAGACAATATGAAATAATAATCAAGCTTTTCTGAGCATTCTACTAGATATAGAGTCTTCTTTAGATTGTTGTACCAACATAGTTAAAACCTTACGTGAATGTACACAGTACTCAAATACTTTGTTTGCAATTAAGCGTCACGTAGACCTCAATCAATTTAATATTATTATAAAAAATGTAACGAAATAGTACAGATAATAATAATACATACCTTTGTTAATAACTTCCATAATGATGTAAAAGATTAATACACAAACAATCCTGAGATATATGTCATAAACAAACTTTCACTTTAACGACTTACTGATAACGCTAATTACGAGTGGCAGATGCGTTCACATTGAAGGTCCGAAACGTAATGATTATTGCAAATAATTTGCAAACTATTTATAGTTTATGGATGTACGGCTACTAGTGAGTAATTAGGCATAGATAAATTATAGCTGGGCTATACCAACAATCTGGACTTATGGCCTTCTACGGGACCACAGTGTGGTGGAGTAAGATTCGTCATCCTCAATCGTGTGTTTATAGGTACTCTAATAAACTTATAATAACTGTAGCTTAAATTATTCACACACTTGACCACAGTGGAGCGGTTTGAATCGATGTGTAACGCTAAACTCGGATATTTTTTTAAAATGATTTAGGTAAATCCAATCAATATAAAATACATTTAAAAATTAAGGATAACGCGCAGTTAAAATTTTTTAAGCCCCGACCCGTGCCTCTGGCCTTAAAACCTAAAGTGGAGGAGGAACTCAACCGATTGTTAGATTTGGGAATTTTAGAAAGAGCTAGTCATTCCGAAATGGCTACTCCCATTGTCCCCGTGTTATGTCCTGACGGCAACATAAGAATTTGCGGAGATTACTCGGTAACTCTTAACTAGGCGTTATTTATTGACAATTATCCTTTGCCCCATATTGAGGACCTTTTCTCAAAATTGCATGGAGGTGAGGAATTTTCGAAACTTGACCTCTCAAGAGCGTACAACCAGTGCGAGCTGGATGACGCATCGAAGGACTTGACATGCATAAATACACACAAAGGACTTTTCCGCTATACGAGGCTAGTGTTCGGTCTGTCCAGTGCCCCTTGTCTTTTCCAGCAAATTATAGAAAAGCTTTTGTCGGGTATTGAAGGAATTTGCATTTTTCTTGATGACGTATATGACAAATGGTAGATAAGGCAGTTTTCCTAGGCATAACAATAGATCAAAATTTGCAATGGAGTCCCCATATAGCTGTACTGGCAGGTAAACTAAGTTCGGCTGCTTACGCCGTTAGGAAAATTAGACAACTAACTAATGTTGAGACAGCTCGCTTAGTTTATTATACTTATTTCCATAGTGTTATGTCGTACGGTATTCTGGTTTGGGGTAAGGCAGCTGACATACAAACTATATTTGTGATACAAAAAAGGGCCATTCGTTCTATTTACAACTTAAATTCCTGTGACTCCTTAAGAGAACTTTTTAAAGAAATTAATATCTTAACTGTAGCGTCTCAATTTATTTATGAGAATATTATTTATGTTATTAAGAATTTAGATTTGTTCACCAAAAATTCTGATATGCATAATTTAAATACTAGAAATAAAAATAAAATCGCTATTCGAAAATTCCGTGTCCGTAAAGTATATAAATCATTTGTTGGTCAATGCATTCATTTCTATAACAAATTACCTGACGTAGTTTTAAAGTTACCTTTTTCAGCACCTCAAAATTACTTGAAAAAGTCGTTAATGTCTAAAGCGTATTATAGGGTCGAGGATTATCTAGCAGACAAAAATGCATGGCCTAAACTCGAAACTTAGTCAATAATAATTTGTTCAAATGTAAAACCTTTATCTTGTCTAAGGGACACTGTTGATGTAGGAAAACATGTCGAAACTTTTATGTGGTCGTCTTGTTGTTTTTTTTGTTTTTTGCCTTTTTCTCCCTCTATATCTCTCCTAATATTTTTGTCATGTTTTCCTGCTGAACTACGCGTGATATTTGATATTATATTTAAATTAATATTTATAGCTTTATATAATACTAGACTAAGTTGTATCATTGTAATAAGAAATATGGTTAAAAAATGACTGACTGCTGAGTTTCTTGCGGCATTTCTTCTCGGCAGTGGTCTCCTCTTGGGAAGCGCTGGTAGACTCCTGACGTGTAAAAGTGCCCGTGCGGCCTACTTACTGAATAAATGTCTTTTATCTTTTATCTTTTTTTTTTCTACGTACTTGTTACGGGCCCGAATCGACAAATTCATATAGGAAGATTAGAACAAGTTTTCAGTAGGTTCCAAAATGCTGGTTTGCGTTTAAAAAAAGACAAATGTGAGCTATTTAAAAAGTCAGTTGAATATCTAGGATTTGTTATAGATAAATTTGGTCTACATAAGTCAAAAAGTAAAGTAGAATCCATTTTAAAAGTAAAGAGTCTTTTAAACCCATTATATAAATTGCCTAAAAAAGACTGTAAATGGCGTTGGGGAGAGGAACAAGGATCAGCGACAGCGCCTTAAAGTTGTTGTTCCTTACAGGAACAAGGAGAGATAATTTAAAACTTCGATATCTCGGAATTTGATTTTATTACAATAAAATTGTACAAAATTGGGTGGTTTGGTTAGAGTATTGAAGGCAAGTGTGGAAGTGAGTACGTGTAATGTATGACGAGTGTGTGACGTATGTATGTAAGGGTCTGTGATTGGGTGAGTAAATGTATCGCGTGATGTGCGAGTGTTTCAATTGGTGAGAAAGTATACATTACAACTATGACTCTAGTTTATATAAAGTTAAAGGCCATTTGACCGTAAACGGAGCGATAGCGGCGTGAACATCCTCCCGGCCGTTGAAAGCTTTATTAGCTTTCAAGAAGAGCGCGCGTCTGGCAGCAGACACAGGCGGTTGAGGGCTCGACGTAAGGTCCCGCTGGCGGTGATCACATCTGCTACCCTTGGAACTCCATCCGGTCCCGGGAACAGCTTGTTGACTCGACCTAGCCGCCAGTATAGAGGCGGTGTTTCGTCTTTTATCAGCACTAGGTCATCTAGGCGCAAATCCTTTTCTTTAAGGCGCCATTTCGTACGTTGCTGTAGCTCTGCGATGTACTCTCGTGACCAGCGCTTCCAGAAATGTTGGCGGACTTGCTCTAGGCGTTGGAATCTGTCGCGGAGTGGGGCGTCGGAGTCTCCGTAGCACGCTGACGGCAACGAAGTAAGTGGCCTGCCGATTATAAAGTGAGCCGGTGTGAGGGGTTGGAAGTCGTCGGGTGATGGGCTGAGAGGACACAGGGGGCGGCTATTGAGGATAGCTTCGACTTGAGCAAAGAGAGAAGAGAGCTCCTCAAATGTTAAATGTGTTTGCCCTAATATACGACGTATATGAAATTTAGCCGATTTGACCCCGGCCTCAGCTAGTCCGTTGAAGTGAGGAGCGTACACCGGTGAGAATTTAAATTCAATGCCTCGTTGAGATGTGAAGTCACAAATTGAGTCGTTATTTGACTTAAGGAAATCTTTTATTTCCTTGGCTGCGGCCACAAAGTTTCTGCCATTATCGCAGCAAATTTGCTTAGGCAACCCTCTACGAGCAATAAACCTTTTAAGCGTTAAAATAAAAGCGTCTTTGCTTAATTCACTAACTGCCTCTAAATGCATGCATTTGTATCTAGAACAGACGAAAATACACAAATAACATTTTGTTATTTTGCACCCCCTACCCCTGCGATCTGTGATTAAAAATGGGCCAGCAAAGTCAGTGGCAACAGTACTAAATGGGAAATCCGATTCCACTCGGTGCGGTGGCAAATTGCTCATAATATTCGTCATGCCGCTGCCTTTGAACCGGCGGCATTTAAAACAACGTTGATAGACATCGCGAGCTAACTTGCGGCCGCCTATGGGCCAGTACCGATCACGAACAGAGGCCAGCAACAGTTGGGGTGGGGCGTGCAGTAGGCGATCATGCTCATGCTGAAATATTAATTTAGATAGATGATGATTACTTTGTAGCAAAATAGGATGTCGTTTATCATAAAGATGATTTGAGTTGCCGATTCGGCCGCCAACGCGAATTAAGTTTTCTTTGTCAATAAAAATGTTAAGAGAATTTAAGTTAGACTTAGATGGTAACGGCTTTTTACCTTGCAGGCAAGCAAATTCATTAGGAAATGAATCGATTTGAGCGCATTTGATTAAATAGTTTAAAGATTGTTGTAGCTCGTCAACCGATAGAAATTCTTTATTATGTTTCTTTTTAGGGTTTCGAGTGTTATGTATGAATCTAAGTACCCGGGCACATACTCTTTGTAATTTTGTGATTTTTGAGTATTTGCTTATATTTATTAGCGGTACCGAAGGTGCAGTCTCCGCCACTAAAGCAGGCAACGCTTTTAATTCCGGTAGTTTGACGACCTTGAAATCTGACGCTGGCCATGAAGTTTCAGGCTTAGTTAGGAACGTTGGCCCGTGCCACCAGAGATCGGCATCGATGACCTTATGGGGATCTACACCGCGAGAGCATAAATCAGCTGGATTTTCGGCAGTTGGCACATACTGCCAGTCATTAGGGTCAGAAAGTTCCGAGATGGCAACTACTCTATTTGCGATAAATGTTTTGGTTTTGTTAGGTGATTTGAGCCAACCCAGAACCACCTGTGAATCGGACCAATAGACGTGGCGATGTATTTTACACCGTAGAGCTTGTTTCACGGCAGAGCTTAACTGAGCCCCCAAAAGTGCGCCGCAGAGCTCGAGTCGTGGGATAGTGGTAAGTTTGAGAGGCGCGACGCGAGCTTTAGCGCACAATAGATTAGTTAGAACGTTTTCTGCGGCGTCTCTTGACCTGAGGTAAATACAAGAACCAAAAGCTTGCTGAGACGCTTCACTAAAACAATGCATCTCTATGTGAACAGCGTTGTTAATAAGCACTCGTCTTGGAATTTGCAACAACGAGAGTGAATTTAAAGATTGTGCAAACTTCGACCAACGCCTTTTGATACTATCTGGCACTTCTTCGTCCCAATCTAGTTTTAACGTCCACAATGTTTGGAGTAAAATTTTAGGTTTAATTGTGCACAAGGCTAGAAGACCGAGGGGGTCGAAGATCTTGAAGGTTGAGGACAGGATAGACCTTTTAGTCAAACTAGCGCTGGGCGTATGTTCGATTTGAAATTGAAGCATGTCCGATTCGGGACACCAACCTATACCCAACGTACTGGTCGAATTACTTATAGTTAAATTACCCTCCTCGGGCGAATAGCTGGCGTCGAGTAGATTTGTCAAATTAGACCTATATTTTCTTAGGTGGAAACATCCTTTAGCTAACTCGCTCGATACTTGGCGCTGGATATACTTCAAATCATCTTCGTTGTCCGCCCCAGTTAGTAAATCATCGATATAAAAATCATTTTGGATGATTTTTTTTATAGTGGGGTCATTACACTCATCGCCCAGTTGCCAGATGCACCTCGTAGTGAGAAAACTAGCGCTTGAAAAGCCATAGGTAACGGTATTCAGCCTCAACGTGCGAAGAGACTCATTTTCGTTCTCACGCCATAAAATGAGTTGCATATCTCGGTCTGATTCCCTTATAAGGACCTGGCGGAACATTTTTTCTATGTCCCCTGAAATTATGTATTTATGCTGGCGGAAACGTAGAAGTATATTAAATAGGGAATCCTGTATGACGGGACCTACCATCTGTAGGTCATTCACTGATAAACCGGAAGTAGAGCGCGCGGAGGCGTTGTATACGACACGGAGCTTAGTCGACTCGCTTTTAGTCCTAATGACAGGGTGGTGAGGAAGGAAAAACCCATTAGTAGGTCTAGGGATGGTTGAAACCGAGAGATGACCGAGTTGTGCGTACTCGTGAATAAAATCAGAGTACGGATCCTTTAGCTCGGGTTGTTTTCTGAAGTGAGCTTCCAGGCTTAGAAATCTCTTTTTAGCCAGTGAGTAGGAGTCGCCTAGGCAGTCCCCTTCGTCGCGAAGAGGGAGGCCTACACAGAAACGACCATTCTCCAAACGATAGGTATTAGCTAGGTAGTGCTGGTTACAAATCTTTTCTTCTCTAGAGTAAGGGTGAGATTGTGGGATGTTTTCTAGTTCCCAGAATCTTTGCAGTTCATCATGGATAGTAGGTAAGTTAGGCTCTTTAAATAGAAAATTGCAATGGATAAATCTGCTTGTCGATTTTATTTTATTAGGTAAGATAGGCAAAGGACCTGCAATGAGCCATCCTAGTTTAGAGCTGCGAAGAATAGGATTATTTGTTCCTAGCGAGTGCTGAGAGGACCCTATTAGGTCCCAAAATAGATCAGCACCGATGAGCATGTCGATGGAGGAGGCCTCGAAAAAACTAGGGTCCGCTAGTTGAAATTGGGACAAATCGTACTGGCTTATATCAAGCGTGACCTTTGGTAATTTGTCAGCAATATTAGAGATGACAAGGCATGTCATATTGACATTAAATGGGTCAGTAAGTGACTGAAGATGTAGAGCACAACGCTTCGTGTCGACGTTTATTAGAGTGTCCGACAGGCCCACTATACTGACATTTGATGGCTGAGGAGTCAAGTTTAAATTTTGTTTAACCTTTTCGGTAATAAATGATGACTGGCTCCCGCTGTCTAGTAATGCGCGTGCTGTGAGCACCTTGTTGGTATTAGGGTTCTTTAACTGAACTTGGGCGGTGCACAACAGAACATCGGAATTTGTCATAGCAGCCAAGCTATGAGATTGTGTGGGGCTGGCATTAGATAATGCAGATTGGTCTGGGACATGTAAAAGAGTATTGTGCTTTTGCTTACACGAACGACACGAACCCGGCAGCCTGCAACTTTGAACTTTATGACCAACCCTTAGGCAGTTCTCACACAAGTTCAAGCTTCCTACTAGAGAAACCCTATCCTCAGGTGATTTAGATTTGAACATGGTGCATTCATAAAGGCGATGAAAACCTTTGCATAACAAACATTCAGGAGTAGATTTCGAGAACGCCGGGGTTTGTTTAGTCGTTAGAGCGAAAGACTTGCTTTGTGACTTAGTCTGGGGCGGTGGCGGTAGGTGTTTAGATTTGTCGTGACGTTGTCTATTTACAGTTTCTAAAACATCGGCCCTACTCTTTAAAAAGTCAAAGAACTGGTTCAAAGTGGGAATTTCCGGTAGCGTATTTCGGTGTTCTTCCCATTTGTAACAAGTACCACTGTCCAACTTTGCTGTTACCATATAAATGATAAGGACATCCCATTGATCAGTGGGCAGCCCTAAAGTGCGGAGAGCCCGCAAGTTCTTATTAATATGATCAATAATAAAACGAAGTGACTTGTCGGTCTCTCGCACGGTTTCGATGCTGTACAAAGCCTTAAGGTGATTATTTATTAGTTGACGCTTGTTATCATAACGCTTACAAAGCAACTGCCAAGCCTCGGAATAGTTCGCGTCGGACACTTCAAAATTACTGAGAACACGGGCAGCTTCACCTTCTAAATAAGAGTGAAGATAATGAAACTTGTGAATGTTTTTAATTTTGCTATTGTCGTGATCTAGAGAAATATAAGTCTCCTTGAACTCAAGCCATTTAAAATATGTGCCATCAAAATTTGGGATTTTAATCACCGGCAGTTTAAAACCTAGAACGTCACAGTTCTCGTGGTGACAGTGTGAGGAAGTGGTACTCGCATTACTCGACGGAGAATTTTGTTTTTCGGTCGAATTGGCTTCTATAAAAATTTGGGCACAAGAAATAAAATTATCAAAATCCTGTTCGATTAAATCACGAGCGTTCAGTTCCTCAGCTTGGTTTGACTCACTATAGATCTCTATGTGGCCTTGCAACTCATCGAACTCGCAATACAATGCTTGTAATCTCGCTAGTTTCATTGAAAGTTGACTAATGTCCGCATTAGAAACTTTCTCTAATGAAATGGTTTTATCCAAATGATTTTTAAATTTTGTTAAACGTCCTTTAATGTAGCTACGTTTACTTTTTAACTCTTTTTGTTCCAAAGGTACAGACATTGTAATTGTAAACTATCCAGATAAATTAAGCAAGCTACGAAGCAAACAAGTGAATATAAAAGGTACAATACGCTCCTCGCTTCATCGATCAGCTGGCGGCCGGCCGTCGTAGACCGGTTCCTTATCAGCCGACGCGGCGCACTCCGCTGCGGTGCGGCGAGCGACGGACGTGGTATAGTTGGTTCCAGTTTAAATGACGAAAATGCATTTAACGCGGGATTTTACAACTTCTTTTGTTGCTAAATATGAAAAGGAAAGATAACAAAGGGACGACTGAAGTGTGGCACGTGCCTTGGAGTAGCTCAACCCTTCTTGATCATTGAAATAAAAGATTTTTTAAGCCGTCTATATTGTAATGCAAAAATATACTTAATAAATATTATATATTATATACATTCAATATAATTTTAAATTGTCATTATTGATACATAATAAATCAACACAACACTAATACATATCGCATATTCTTATGGCTAACATGCAATAAAAAACTATCAAGATTGTTTATTCAAAGTATACTTTGGCCGTACCGACACACCTGCGTAATTGTTTTACAACCCTACTTGAAGATAACAATTGAACAATACTTTTTGGTAATGGATGGTTTTAAGTGCATTTTCGTCGTTTAAACTGGAACCAACTATACTCGGGTGCCTGGAATTAGTTAATTATGCACGGCTAAACAACTGATAGAAATAATAGCAAGCGGGACGTTTTTGGCTACTTAATAATGTCTAAGTGCGATTAAAGTTTAATATACCTAAGCTTAAGTTGAGTGGAAGGTATGGATAGTGTTAAAGCATGTTAAAAGCTTTAAAGCAATTAAATGACTGTTTACGGAAGAATAATGTGTTTATCGCTATTGTATTTTAGAGGTTATGAAGAGGAGCGAATGATTTGTCAGCACAGTGATTGGCTATATTTCTATAATATGCATCGGCGTAGGATTAGAAACGTAAAAGGACTTGCACTTCTAACCAGGTATGTGCAGTAAGAATATTTGACTTCTCGAGCTTTGCTTAAGCTAGACTAGGCGAATGATTGTTATAAGCTTAGCGCTCAGCAAGTGCGATTAGCGAGAATTATTATAGGTACACAATACACAAGAGAACAAAATGAGGAACTATAAACACAATTTGCACAAATCAAAGAGGAATGAACTAGGAAGTATACAGGAACGGGCTCACTTGTCAGTTGGGGCATGCAGGGCAATTTGGGCAGTCTGGTTGTCCGCCGCTCGTGGCTGGCGGTGCTGGCTCTGCGGCGCTGCTGGCTGCGGCGCGGCCCGGGGTTGCTCGGGGGCGGGTCCCACTGCACGATGACGATGTAGGCGCAGCTGATTGCTTGGGTACTTGTCCAGCAATCTAGACGCTGCACGGCGTACTCGTGGCGGTGACCGCTATAAGTCGCTCGAGAACAATGATCTGCAACTGAGACCTCAGGAACCGATTAGCTATTGCTGCAGGTCCTGTCACGGTCGCCACTTTGTTCCTTACAGGAACAAGGAGAGATAATTTAAAACTTCGATATCTCGGAATTTGATTTTATTACAATAAAATTGTACAAAATTGGGTGGTTTGGTTAGAGTATTGAAGGCAAGTGTGGAAGTGAGTACGTGTAATGTATGACGAGTGTGTGACGTATGTATGTAAGGGTCTGTGATTGGGTGAGTAAATGTATCGCGTGATGTGCGAGTGTTTCAATTGGTGAGAAAGTATACATTACAACTATGACTCTAGTTTATATAAAGTTAAAGGCCATTTGACCGTAAACGGAGCGATAGCGGCGTGAACAGTTGTTTTATTCAACAATGTTCCCGAAACGCCAGATGAAGACACTTCGAAGGTAGCTCTGGACATTGTTTGCAATAGGTTGGCGATAGGTAATGCTTCGCTTGCATCGATTAAGCAGTGCCACAGACTAGGCGCTAAGCAACAAGGTCGTGACCGGCCTATTCTTGTGCGTTTTTCGGCCCTCAAGACAAAGGCAGCTGTGTGGAACCAAAAGAAGTGTCTTAAAGGAACCACCATCGCATTATCCGAATTTCTAACGCGGAGAAGACAGGCGGTATTCATCAGAGCTCGTCACTATTTTGGTATGCGGAACTGTTGGACGTTAGATGGGGTCATCTCGGTCAAGCTGCCAAATGGTGACCGCCGTAAGTTGACAACCGGCGACGAACTTGACGGGCTCATAGTCAAATTCCCGGAGCAGGTGTCTCGGAGCAGGGAGTCGGCTAAGGTGCCGCCGAGTCGCGGTGCATCGGTGACGGGTTCAGCAGTCACTAAATAAGCGTCTTTGGGCTAAGCGCTGGTCCCGATGAAACTTTGTGTGCCGTTTTTATACAAATCTCACTCGGTTTGGTATTGTTTGAGCTGTGTAAGTGATAATTACAATCCAATTTAATTTAATTGCAATTCTATAGGTAGTTCAACTTTATTTTCCTTTTTTCACTCGAATACCGCACGTTTCCACCTTTTTGTTGTTAACTTTGTTGCGTCAAATCTGACAGGTTTCAGAACTTTTAAATATTACTAAATGTCATCAACGTAGTGTCACATGGTTCGGGTTCCAGTATTTTAAGCCCAGGTTACGTTGCGTTTTTCGTTTGTTTGATTTATAGTTGGTTATTTTGTACTGTAGTTACTGGCAGGTGGAGCAGAATTCAACTGAATATTTGTTGATTTTATTGTATATTTTAGTGTTTTATTGTATATTTATTTGTATTTTTATTTATATATTTTTAATTACTTCGAATGTCCGATGATGATTCTTTTCATTCTTTAAATGACTCCGAAAGCTCCTTCTTATCTTGTGATGAGCCTTTGGACAACTTAAACAAGTTGCTCCTTAAGCATCTCGAAACAGTAAATTATAAAAAATATTTTAATGTATGTCACATCAACGCGCAGAGCATTCCAAGCCATTTTTCTGAACTGTTTGAGGTATTCGGTGCTGGTGTGATGGATGCGATTTTGGTATCCGAGAGTTGGCTGAAGCCTGGTTTGTTGTCAACGTCATACCCGTTACCTGGTTATGTTTTAATTAGGAATGACCGGGTGGGTAAGGGTGGTGGAGGGGTGGCGATTTACTTGCGTAGTCACATATTGCTTTTAAAATCATAGCCGTATCTTCAGGTTCAGGTTCTGCAGAATATATCTTTGTAGAACTGGATTTTAAAGGTACCAAAGCAATTCTTGGTGTCGTAAATTGTCCCCCGACCATAGACTACTTTCCGATTTAGAAGTCACTCTTGACTCGCTAGCGCCTGAGTACACACATCTCATAACAATGGGTGATTTTAATACTAATCTCATACAAAAGGATTCCTTACGATCGCGGAAGCTGCTATCAATTTTAAATTCTTCTAATCTGTCTCTTTTTCTTTTAAATCCCACGCACCATAATTTCGACACAGATGACACGTGGATCGACCTTATGTTCACCTCTTCACCCGAACTTGTTGCCACGCATGGCCAGTTTTCTGCCCCGGGCTTCTCCCGCCACGACTTAATTTTCATGTCTTATAAGATTCGTCCTCCTAAACACTGTCCTAAAGTTCTTCACTTGCGGAGTTTTGCTCGGATGGATACGGATAAGTTGCAGGCTGATATGTCGAAGCTTAATTGGGAGCCCATTGAAAGCTCCTCTTGCATAGATACCAAAGTCGCCATGTTTAACTCTATGCTCATAAAAGTGTACGATGCGCATGCACCCATCCATAATGTTAGAGTGAAGCGTCTACCTGCGCCATAGATGACCAGAGGCATTCGCATGGAAATGAGGTGACGGGATAGAGCCTTTCGCAGGTATAAGAGGGATAGATGTGAGGACACCTGGCACTATTTTAAAGTTGCAAAAAATCGTTGCAACCAGATGGTGCGTGCGGCTAAGCGTCGTTATATACATTCCAACGTTTGTAATACTTCTTCTGCTGATATTTGGAAGTTCCTTCGAACCCTTGGTATCGGCAAAGTTCAGCAGCAAGGCACTGTGCTTCCTGTGACTCTTGACGATATCAACGTACATTTCTCTACAACTTCTTCTTTAAATCTCTATACTAGATCTCTCACTGTTGCGGAAATTGATGCTATGGCGTCGCCCGACAATCTCCTCTCCTTTAATTTCACTCTTGTCAGTCAGTCTGACATTAAAAAGATAATAATGTCTATTAAATCCCAAGCCGTGGGTTGTGATGACGTTAGCCGCGTCATGATAGTCTCGGCATTAGACCCTCTCCTTCCTATTCTTACGCACTTGGTTAACTTTTCATTGGAATCAGGTCAATTTCCATCTGTCTGGCGTAAAGCCTTTGTACTTCCTCTTCCTAAAATCTCCAATCCCACCGCAGCAAACCATTTTCGGCCAATTTCAATTCTTCCGTTCCTGTCAAAAGTTTTAGAGTCATGTGTCCATAAACAGTTGTCTCGGCACATGTACAATAATAACCTCCTCAGCCCGTATCAGTCCGGTTTCCGTCCAGGCCATAGCACCGCGACTGCACTTCTTAAGGTTACGGATGACATCCGTGCTGGTATGGACGTTACGGAAATCACAACCCTTGTTCTTATCGATTTTTCAAACGCCTTCAATACTGTTGATCATGATATTATTTTGGCCATTCTCTCTCTCCATAAAGTTTCCTCTTCTGACTTAAAGTAGTTCTCTTCATATCTTCGAGGACGCCAGCAGTCTGAAGATTGCTGGCAACTCTAGCCAAGTAAACATCTAACTTGTTATTAATAATAAAATATAATAACATCTTCATATTACTTGCACGACGGTAAGCGATAAACGATACGATTTAATGTCAGCGGAAGGCCGAAAATCATGGAAATGCAAACAATGTGCAAAAATCCCTCAGAAACAAACACACTCTATTAAGAAAAAGCCAGATTCTAATATTTCAATTAGGAAAAGTCAGGAAAAAAGAGATAACATTGTAATGCATCAATTACCCCTTGGGATCCCTCTGCCTACCTCTGTATTAAATGAATTAATCCAATCACCAAACATTGAAATGCCTGACCAGCAGGCGAACATAACAATGCGAAAACCTTTACCGAAAAAAAAACATAGTAGGCTGGACATACTATCAGATCCAGAGTCTGAAGTTGAATCGCAGGGAGATACTGACTTAGATATCAGCACACATAGCCTTCCCAATATTACATCGTCTGAAACTTTACAAGTACACGATTTGAAGACCCAAGTTAACACTTTAACAATGCAACTGGCAGGTGCAAATCAAGAGATAGATTGCCTTAATACACAAATAGTTAAACTCCAAAAGGTATTGGCTGAACAGCAGAAAAAGACAGACATTTATAAAAAGTTATTGACTGGCAAAGGACCCCTGACAAAACTAACTCCATTAAAAAAAGGTCTAGTACCTGTTAAAAGTAAAAGACCAGTAAATTTAGATAGCGATGATGATACGCCACAACTGCTCTCGCCAGCGTGTTCTGTACATGATGAACAAATGCTGCCTTTACAAGAACAGCCTATTTCCATCCCTATCCCAATTACAGAAAAAAACTCACCAAATACCACTAATGGGGTTAATAATAATGAGGGGATTAAGAACAAAGCTGTTAGCGATGTTCCGTTGCCTGAAAGAAGAAAAATGTGCATTATTAGCAGCAACAACACCAACAAAATTCTACAAACAGCAGAAAACACGTTTCAATCAAAAGAAATCTGCCACTACATTAAGACAAACGCCGGGATCTATCATTTGTTAACTGATATTGAATTCAGAATCCATGGATTTACAATGAAAGATTATTGTATTATACTGTTTGGTGCAGCCGATTTTAAAGACCCTACAAATTACTATAATCTAGTTAGTTTTATAAGATCCGAGTTAGAAAAAATAAAACACACAAACGTAATTGTGTGTTTGCGAAATTTTAAACTTCACAAATTTGGAGCATTATTTAATAAACGCATTGAGTTTTTTAACAGAATCTTATATTCTGATGTTTGTGAATATCAATATGCTTACATGTTAGACAGTAATAAAAACTTGCAATACTCTAGTAAAATGTTCAACAAAGAGACAGGGCTAATAAATGATATTGCTTTGCAAACAGTACTCAAAGATTTAAAAGAATACATCGCTGAAATTGACCGCTTTGATGGTGGTGTCTTTGATGATGATAAGTTACGTGGTAGTTCACCTTCATTCGATGTGTCAGTTCAGTTTGATCATCTAATTTCTACTAGCACTCAAACAGAATATATATTTTTTCGTGAACAATGATTTTCTTTGTAAGGCTTCTGATGACAAACGACATGAATTGTTACTGCTCCACCAAACTATAGCAGGTTTTATAAGTAAAAGGGACCTTCTTGAAATTACGTTAAATGATCTAGAGGTTAAGGAAGGTAAATACATAGATGTAATGTGTATATCTGAAACTTTTGTTAAAATAGGAGATGAAGCAAACATTCATATAAATGGTTTCAAACTCGCAGCTTGTTTCTCGAGATCCAAAAAACGAGGGGGAACCTGCATATTATGTAGAGATTATATGGAAACAAAACCATTAAACTTTTTAAATGATTTAATAACTGAATTTATTTTTGAAATTTGTGGTGTAGCAATTCCGGAAGTAAAGTGTATAATTATTTGTATTTATAGAATCCCCAATAGTAAAACCAATTTGTTTTTGTCTAAACTTGAAAGTTTGTTGAAAATCATTGCAAAAAAACTATCGAAGAAGAATGTAATTATAGCAGGAGATTTCAACATTGATTTAGGTAAACCAACAAAAATGCGCAGTGAATTCTACAGAATAATTCAAAACCACAACTTTCAAATACATATAACAACACCAACAAGGCTAAATTCTTGTATTGACCAAATTTTATCCAATGTTCCACACGCTACAGGAAGTTCTTCCCTTGGGTCTCTCGGATCATAATACTGGTCAACTACTTCGAATACCAGTAAAAGAAAAATACATTCCTCCCCTATTCAAATCTATAAAAAGAACAGATTTTAGTCTTGATAATGTACGAAAGTTTCTGATTAGCCTTAAGAGCTTATCGTGGAGTGAAGTATACTCAGAAACGGATAATAACATTGCATTCGATAAGTTTCATGAAATGTATACCTTACTATTCAAATTGTGCTTTCCTAGTTACAAAGTAAAGGTTAAAAGCTCGCGTAAAAATGTGACATGGATAACCAAGGGATTGAGAAACGCCTTAAAAACTAAACGACGTCTAAGATATCTATATTACCAAAACAGAACACCGGTCAGTAGACTTAATTATATCGGGTATAGTAAAGTTCTCAAGAAGTGCATAGTTGCTTCCAGAAGAATAGAAAATAAAGCGTCTATGTATAATACAAAAAATATTTCTAAGACTAGCTGGGAAATCATAAAAAAGGACATAGGTATGCTAAAAAATTAACATAAACCCATAAAATCAATTTTTTACAACAATTCCAGCGTGGATAAACCAGTTGACATAGCCAATGCATTTAATAATTTTTTCATCAATAATGTTATTAATAATCATAAATCAAATCTCCACTTAAATCAATACGAATACTCTTTAAAAAATAACAGTAACAGTATGTTTCTTTTGCCTACAGACCCTAGTGAGGTCTCACGAATAATAAAAAAACTCAATAACACTCGTTCCGTAGGTTACGATGATATCCTAACAAAAATAGTAAAATTAACTTGTGACATTATCGCACCCGTGTTATCGCATTTGATTAATTTGACCTACCTACTAGGCACATTTCCAAACAAACTAAAGATATCTATTACCAAACCAATTTTTAAAGCAGGTGACAAACTGCAACCAGGTAATAATTATAGATCTATTACACTTGTGCCAGTCTTAGCCAAAGTATTGGAAAAAACCATGCATAATAGAATAACGAGTTTTATTAATAAGTACGGAATACTATGCACTGAACAGCTTGGATTTCAAAAAAATAAATCTACTACTTTAGCAGCCTTTAACCTTATAAATAACATACTCAGTAATGTCTTCTTCTTCTTTGTCGGTATCACTCTTGACAGAGTGGTCGTGGTCATCACTTCAGGTGTTGGTGGCAAGCTTCACAACACGCCGCCACTCTTCTCTGATAGCCGCCTTCCTCGTGCATTCATGCAGTGATGATGAGCCATTTACTGCCGCTTTTAACTGATAAGATAAGATAAAAAAGATAAAAGACATTTATTTAGTAAATAGGCCGCACGGGCACTTTTACACGTCAGGAGTCTACCAGCGCTTCCCAAGAGGAGACCACTGCCGAGAAGAAACGCCGCAAGAAACTCAGCAGTCAGTCATTTTTTTAACCATATTTCTTATTACAATGATACAACTTAGTCTAGTATTATATAAAGCTATAAATATTGATGGTGATGTGTGTTATTGCGACTTAACTGAAGAGCTTTTAAATAAATTAGATCGCCTTCTCAATTATTGTATCCGCTTTATTTTCTGTTTGCGTAAATTTGACCATATTTCTGCTTCTCGTTCTCTTTTGGGATGGCTCACTATCCGTCAACGGCGTAGTACTAGAATGCTTTGCACACTTTATTCTATCCTAAATGATCCTATTTCTCCTAGTTACCTCAAATCATTCTTTCACTACCTCGGTTCTTCTAGCGAACGTCAGCAACGCCCAGCTCGAAATTTAACTCTTTCTTTCCCAATCCACCGCTCTGGTTTTGTTAGCAACTCTTTCACCCTTCAAGCTATTCGTCTTTGGAACGGTCTCCCTCCTAAAATCAGGCAAGCCCCCAATAAATTTGCGTTTAAGAAATTAGTTCGAGCACACTTTTCCTCATTGAACTGACATCTTATTATTGTCCTTTTAGAGTATATATATATATATATATATATATATATATATATATATATATATATATATATATATATATATCCTATGATCAATTTTGCGTCCACTATGGGCTTTTTTACATTTAATGTGACGTCCACCTGCTTCTGACGTCCGATATACGGAAGTCAAATAGGAGACCGGTCGCAATCGATTCCCTTTACGAGTCTGACCACAGACAAGTAAAAAAAAAAAAAAAAAATCGGAAGTCATTTTACTTCCATGTCGTCTGAATTGAATATTTCCGTAGTTCCGCGAATTTTCGTTGCCAATATTGGTGGCGCTGTTGTCTTCAATCGCAAGTTCAAAGTGCGCCGCATTTGACGTCTCGTCAGTGCTTGTTTGATCACAGTCGACTTTTCAAATTGCGGCGTTGCCGTAACGTGCGCTATGTGTGTAATGAGGTTAAATTCCAAATTATAATTGAAATGCCGTCCTCGAAGAAAAGAAACAACCGTTGCTCAATAATAATGAAGATGGTTCAAGGAACGACAAGTAAGTTTTTGAATTCCGTTTCTATTATATTAAGTACCTATTATCTTTATTTTGGGTATGTAAGATTAATAAAAAGAAATTATAAAACTTGATAACAGGTAAGTACCTACGCATGTATGTATGTACAGTCACTTCTAAATATATGTAAACATTACGGAACATAATATTAGGTCAAGGGATTTCAAAATTGTATTATATTTTCAATAAATGTAACGTAGTACCTATTTACTCGTTTTTACTATGCGATGCAGAGTAAACTTGAACGTTAATAATAGGTAGGTATACGTATCCTTAATGTTTTAAGCAAAACATGACATGCCAGACAATTGACTCGGCACCTACTGAAACAAACTAAAACTGTGTAGGTACCTACCTGCTTCGTGAGATCTGGTTGTTGTCATCTACCATTTGTCTACAGATACCTACCCTTAGAGTAAGTTCGATAGTAATAAATTTCTTGTAAATCGATAGACCTTAATCCATGGCAAATTTGCGAATCTGCATTTTGATTTCAAAAGACAATGACGGAAACGCCTCTTGGTAAAGTAGTGAATCTGCTATTCTAATTTTGAATCAAAATGCAGGTTCCTCACTTCGCCATGGATGTGACGTTGCAATAGGGATCAGTAGTTTTGTCAGATGTCGCGTTCAGTAGTTATTATGACGAATGTGTGTTTTCGTATTGGAAATGATAAGTTATGCAACCAAGTTATTGCACTGCTTTAGAAAAACGGACGTAGAATATGGGGCAGCATATACAGTTAACTGACGTCCGTATATAGTTTCAAAGGTGCGCGACACATATACGGATGTGGGTTTGACGCGTATTATTCATATTTAACGATGTTTGACTTCCGAATATATGAAGGCACTACTTGAGAAAAAAAACACGGACGTCGATTATAAGGCGGCATGAATAGTATACAGTTAACTGAAGTCCGTATATAGATTCAAAGCTGCGCGACACATATACGGATGTCGGTTTGATGCTTATTATTCATATTTAACTATATTTGACGTCCGTATATATGAATCTATGGCACTATCTTAGAAAAATACACGGACGTCGAATATGACGCGGCATGAATAGTATACAGTTAACTGACGTCCGTATATAGTTTCAAAGCTGCGCGACACATATACGGATGTCGGTTTGATGCGTATTATTCATATTTAACGATATTTGACGTCCGTATATATGAATCTATGGCACTATCTAAGAAAAATACACGGACGTCGAATATGACGCGGCATGAATAGTATACAGTTAACTGGAGCCCGTATATAGTTTCAAAGCTGCGCGAAACATATACGGATGTCGGTTTGACGCGTATTGTTCATATTTAGCGATATTTGACATCCGTGTATATGAATGTAGGGCACTACCTTAGAAAAAAACACGGACGTCGAATATGATGCGGCATGAATAGTATACAGTTAACTGACGTCCGTATATAGTTTCAAAGCTGCGCGACACATATACGGATGTCGGTTTGATGCGTATTATTCATATTTAACGATATTTGACGTCCGTATATATGAATCTATGGCACTATCTAAGAAAAATACACGGACGTCGAATATGACGCGGCATGAATAGTATACAGTTAACTGGAGCCCGTATATAGTTTCAAAGCTGCGCGAAACATATACGGATGTCGGTTTGACGCGTATTATTCATATTGAACGATATCTGACGTCCGTATATATAAATCTATTGCAACACTTTAGAAGAAAAACTCGGACGTCGAGTATGAGGCGGCATGAATAGTATACAGTTAACTGACGTCCGTATATAGTTTCATAGCTACGCGAGACACATATACGGATGTCGGTTTGACGCGTGTTATTCATATTTAACGATAACTGACGTCCGTATACATAAATCTAATGCAATACTTTAGAAAAAAAACACGGACGTCGAATATGAGGTGGCATACAGTTAACTGACGTCCGTATATAGTTTCAAAGCTGCGCGACACATATACGGAAGTCGGTTTGACGCGTTTTATTCATATTTAGCGATATTTGATATCCGTGTATATGAAAGTAGGGCACTACCTTAGAAAAAAACACGGACGTCGAATATGAGGCGGCATGAATAGTATACAGTTAACTGACGTCCGTATATAGTTTCAAAGCTACGCAACACATATACGGATGTCGGTTTGACGCGTATTATTCATATTGAACGATATCTGACGTCCGTATATATAAATCTATTGCAACACTTTAGAAGAAACACTCGGACGTCGAGTATGAGGCGGCATGAATAGTATACAGTTAACTGACGTCCGTATAGAGTTTCAAAGCCGTGCGACACATATACCTACGGATGTCTGTTTGACGCGTGTTATTCATATTTAGCTATATTTGACATCCGTGTATATGAATGTAGGGCACTAACTTAGAAAAAAACGCGGACGTCGAATATGAGGTGGCATAAACAGTATACAGTTAACTGACGTCCGTATATGTTTCAAGGCTGCAAGACACATATAATGGATGGATTTATTAGGTCAGCCAAACTGAATTGAATTAAAAAAGAAAACGTAATATTTATTCAGTAAATTGACCACATGAGGGCTCTTTTACATTTTCATTGTGATGTTACGAACCCATGATCTCTTTCTAGAAAGATTTTATTTTGCACCTAGACTGACGCAGTGATGTAGGTAGGTAATTATTAGGCTTCTTTAATTAAACCTAGAAGTGGTATCAGCTAAATGAAAGTTGCGATTAATGAAAACTTTATTTACAGTGAATGAGGATTCTATTGAATGCTGTAGAGAGACTAGGTCTCGAAAGCAATCTCGTGCTAGCCGAGACCAACGTCAAATGTCCTTAGTGAGTAAATTTATGTTTTGATTTATTTACTTATGTCGATTGTCATGCCAGGGGGCCTATTATGAGCTTTTAGGAAAACATTCTGGTTTCTGACATTTCAATTTTCCGTCGTAAAGCCTGAAAAGATTTTATTTGGCCTTCGCCATATTGTGGATTCATATATTTTAGCCAAATATAATCTTGTCAGGCTATAATAAGCCTTGCTTAAATTGGTATTACCAGAGGCCCGTTTCACGAAGCTACAACCTACAAGTTACAAATTACAAGCGAAAGTCTCTTTCTAGTTCCTTTTGCTAGAAAGAGAGTTCCGCTTGTAATTTCTAACTTGCTGATTCGTGAGCTCCCTCCTTACAAAATGGATGACTTTCGAAGCTGTCTGTTTATTTTACTTTTTTATAAAATTATAACTCAATTGCAAGGTGTCGTTCCAAAAATAATATAGGTACGGATTTTTACTTATGTGATTCATTTTTAGATTTACAAATTCGTGATTTATTTTGCGATTAATAATGGACTAATACGAAGTAAATTATACAAACATTTAATTACTAAAGAAAACATACTAAGAAATTAGTGAATTTATTTTTTATTTACCACTTTTATTTTAAATTTATAAAAAAAATTGTTTATTTAGATAATACCTAGTAGGGATTTATGCTTCGAACGCACTTGACATTGACGGGCGAGTATTAACTTTGTTGTTAATGTAAACATTTTATACTTTTTATAGTGTTAAAACTTCTCGCTAATGCACAAAAAATAGTTTTATTTGGAATTCACATTTGCGATATGGCGTTAAAATGTAGTTTACTCTTACAAAACATAGTTTGTCACTTGTCACCCTAAAAACGTGATTACTGCAACGAGCCGTCGAGCGCTAAACGCAAAAAGAAAAGTTCAATGAAAAAAAAGTGCCTGGATTGTTAGCGAAGACGTACACTAAAACTACTTGCCGATGCCGCCCAAGTGATCGATACCAGCCATAATTGCTAGTAACTACAATCGCCTAACCAAACTATTTGCAACAATAAAGTACCGCTTGCATTCACTAAGTGGTTTTCGGTGGAGCTACAGAACTCGGGCGCCTCAAATGGGTATGAGAGAACGAGCCAGTTATAAAAGACCCCTCTACAGCAAAGTAAGACGGTGATTGACGAGACCTGCGAGGCAAGGCGATCTAATCAATTGAGTAGCAAAGCTTGGAATTTCGAGGTTAGTGGGAAGATAATAATTTCCATGTTAGGTAAAAAAAGGTTCATTGTACTTTAATTAATTTAAATAAAGCCTAAGTTTGACATAAAAATGTTACAAAGTAATGTTCTAGTTTGACAGAAAAATATAACAAATGATTAAAAATGTATGCTTTGTCAGGTTTGGCAACGAGACACCCACAGGCTTCGGAGATAACTGCTGCATCCGGGTGCACACTATCTATACTGGATGTGGGTGCATGTGAGAGCTGCCACAGGGACCGTGTCGAGACATATAAGCAGCTCCTTCACCAAACTTGTTTAGACAGATTATCCTCTTGCAAAATATTGGATAGTAGTGAACATGTGAACTAGTAAAAATTATGTTGTATTAAAAATATATCAATTCATTTTACAATTTGAGTGTTATTTTACTTATTTAATTATTCAGATTTGGGATAGTTCTAATTAAAATTTAAAATAAACATACCAAGGAATCATTCAATTGATGATTAAAGGCTAGCTCATATAAAGATGTTGGGTATATGCATCACACACAGCGTTACAAACCTAAAAACAATGTTATATTATTAAAGTAGCTTATTATTATGACAGTTCCCATTAAATGCCAAGTCTGATATCCGGAATGACCGTAACCATAGTAATAACAATGCTATAATAATTATTATAGAACTGTTATTACCATGGCAACTCTCATTATATAATTGTTTTCCCGCTTCGGTTACGCTATAGGTGGTATTCTGATACCGTTAACGATATCATAATAGCGGTTTGCAGTACGCAAGTAGAAAAACTCTTTAAGCTGATAATAAATAGTTTAGGCCGTAAAATGAATGTCAAATAACACCTCATAATACGATTTTACGCCAGGCAGCGTGCTACCCGTCTAAAATCAGGTGTCCTGAAACAGAATGTCTTTTTATGAGCTCTTAATACGAATTTGACATGCAATTCTGTTTTTGCCGAGAACAGGCTGAAAATAAGGAGGTCATAATAGGCCCCTTTTCAATAAAGAAAGTCGGTAAAACATGTAAAAGTATTTGCAGTTGTTTGATTATTTTTCACAGACACCCAGATCTATTCATCAACCAGATGCGTCACTTGAAAGCGTTATTGAAACACCACAACACACTTTGTTGGGGGATTCACTGGCTACTTGTAGTCCTCCTCTATTGGATGTAGCCAGTAATGTCACAGTCCATGATGTCTACGAATACCTGCCATCTACCTTGGGACAGAAAATTATTTCACCTGATAGTGACACTGACACGTCATTTATAAATGATTCAGAGGAGATGGAATCGAGTCACGCCTACAACGTGTGTGTTCTTCCTAGTGACGATTCCAGTCTCACCGTAAAAGATCAAGTACGGGTAGTCGGTCTACCTAATGACACTGTCAGCTCGGATTTAGACAATTCACAGATATTGCAATCCTGCGTGCCTGCAATATACGACGTCTGTGTTCCTACTAGTGACAATGAGAAATTCAATTTCAACATGGATAGTAACCAGGGATCAAACAAACTTCACGAACTTAGAACTGTTCCATTACAAGAAGAAAAAATAACAAATCAGTCTCCAACTTTTACTCCTCCAAAGATAACATCAAACATCATCTCTACTCAAAATGAAAATATGATTCCCTTAGGTCTAGAACATTTAAAATCACGTTCGCTTACCCCGGGTTTAAACTGCACTACTGGAAGCGCAGATTTAGAGTCTGTTGGTTCCGCCTCCGAGTATTACGATAGCGATAGAGATGCAACTTTTAATCCCGAATTTGAAAATTCATCAAGCAGCTCAAGTGATGAAGAAGAAGAAAATAAGGAGGACGCTGAGTTTGAAACTTTAAAAGAATCCCAGGTGAAATTACGTCTTTACTAGTAATTATCTGATATTAATCTATCAGCTGTTAACCCTTATACTATAAGAATAGAATTAAATAATAACTACGTAGAAGCGAATCTCCTTTGGGAAGGCCCCAAATGCCGCGCTCTACTTCCCCCTTCACTTCCGCTACGCCCCTCTCTGTCTTCCGCGGCCAAAGTTAGGGCTTGCGAAATATTTTAAACGGTTTAAGGATGTGTTGTCCATGTTTAGGCACAAAAAGTTAATTATGTTTTTCTTCAACGTGGAAACATTTTTTCAAAATATTTTTTATTTCTTTTTTACATTTACGTTAAATTGGACAAAAAAACTTTTTGATGATATTAACATTATCTCTAGAAATTTACTTGGCTTACTAACTAAAACTAGTCTATACAACCTGTAAAATAATTATTAAGCTCAATAACTTTTATAGTCAGCGAGCCAGAGTAACTTTTTACGTTCCTTTCCGGACCATTCATTTGAATTTTTATGTAGTTGAAACAGCTTTATTACTAAATACTATTATTATCTATTAACTCGTTTTTAAGCGGTAACCTTAAAAACGAGTTAATAGATAATAATAGTATTTAGTAATAAAGCTGTTTCAACTACAAGTTTCTTGGAAAAACATAAAAAATACAGATAACTTGCAAATTTGACTTGCAAGATTTGACGGGAAACGTACATACTAACAGTGCAAGTTAAATAAAAGCCTGTAACATACAAAAATGTTCTAAATAACACGTCATGTAAAATAACGATACCTACCTACTTAATGATAAGTTAAACAAACAAGTAAGGCAAACTAAAAAAATGAGATCTGGCATAATTTTGGTCACTGACTTTTATAGCCAAATAGACTGGAATAATGTTTTCCCATGGCTAATTTAAAAGGTACGTTTAAATAATTTAATAGGTACTTTAAAAAAATCTAATCGCAACGCGTGCGGTGAAACAAATGCAACGACCGCGCCACGCCGCGCTGCACGGTCTAACTAACTGACCAGAGGCCCTACTTTGAAAATCGAAGTTCGAAGTTACGATAGCTCCATCCCTGTCACTCGTCATTCGAGACTTAATTGATGGAAGAGGATGGAGCTAACGTAACTTCGAACTTCGATTTTCCAAGTAGGGCCTCAGGACACCCCGGGCGTCGCCAGACGATAGGTTTCGCGCGCCGAGCGCGCATCGGGAGCGGCATTTTCGTTTCTACGTAGTTATTATTTATTCTTATGCTTATATAGTACTTCTTCCTACATCGCTGTCACATTGATGATTGACGATAGTTTTCTAGTGTTACGTTGCATAACCTTCCTTCCTCGCGTTTTAGCTCGGACACTTTTGCTACTAGAAAGCTGTAATTTGGAATGAATATACATATTAGTCACGCCGACAAAGTGGTAAAATATAAACGTGAAAAAAAATAGGGTACCTACCCTACAAGTAAAGTGGGAATGGTTTTTTTTTCTTGACTACCCGATGTTGAGGGGTGTCGTTGGATAGGTCTTTCAAAAATATTGCGGGTTTTTGAAATCAATCTTTTGATTAAGGGATCCGTTTGTGAAATATTAAGTTTTAAAGTGCAAATTTTTATTTGTGTTTTATTAGACTTTGAATAGAAAATTACCTAATATTTATGTTTTTATTTGGAGATTGTTGTTTGTGTTTGTAATAATGTCAACGAAATCCTACACTGAGAATAGTCCGACATGCTCTTGCCCATTTTTTTAATAATGTTATTTCATTAACTTTCACTGTTAGATGTTTTCATGATAGTAATGATGAATCAGAGAAATTACCATAGAAAATTGACTTCTTGTTTGTCTGCTTCAATTAAGTTAAGTTTCATTTTAGGGCTGCATTTTTTTTCTGGTTTCTTAGCCTGGTTGTGCAAAATGTGGTCACAGAATTATCAACAATTTTTTGGAGTTGTTGGTGAGTTTGTGGCTCTGCCTACCCCACTCTGGGAATGAAGGCGTGAGTTTATGTTGTTGTTGTTGTTGTTGTCATTTTAGGCCTCAACATCAAGTAATAAAGCTAGTAAACGAAAATACAAAATAAAGAAGTTGTCTCGTGACTCATCTGACGAAGAAGCAATAAATAATAGTAATGGCGAAGAGCAGCTTGACATCTCTGAAGAGCGTCAGGTGAGTTTACTCGTACTAGTTAATCTTATTTCTCAAATTTGAATAAGACTTTTAATTAAATTAAAAAATATATTTTTTACATTTTAGTTAGGGCCGATTTTTCATTTCTCAAATAAATTTATCCGCCTAGGTATCACATAAGTACAATTAAGTGTTTACAGACGTCTACTAATGCTTACGATTCTACACATATTATCAAAGTTAGGTTAGGTTAGGTTATAAAGGTCGAAATTTTGTGAGAATGTACCTACATACATTTTGTGACAATGTGCAGTTTCCAACTACCCTCATGCTCCCTAAATTCTACTCGCCGTGGTGGAAGTTCCGGGATCACTCGGCGCCGAGCAGTGTGCGCGCCTAAGCTTAAGCGGCCTGCACACGGAAAGTTCGGACCGCGGGAAACGCAACGCGCTGTTCCAATTTTCGTTCCAAACCGTACGTGTAAATGCAACTGTAATAGTAAAATAGTAAAAAATTTACGGTTCGGAACGAAGATTGGAAAGACGCGTGGCGTTTCCCGCGGTCTGAACTTTACGTGTAAAGGCCGCTTTTGGGTACACCGCACGTGTCCCTCCTGAGAACCCGAGAGAACTCTAAACGAACGAACTTAATCTAGCTAGGGTATAAGCCACCTCTATTCCAAATTTGATCCAAATCCGTCCACCATTTGTTACTCTCACGCAAATATGGCTAAATTGAATTAGATGAAGTTTGGTACACATGTAGTTAATTATTACCTGACATATAGGATACTATTTATCCCGAAAAAATGTTAAATTCCCCTGGGGCTCTATTCAAAATCAACGCTAAAGAAGTCGCGGACAGATTCTAGTCCATAAATATACCTATGTGTGTAACAGTGTGATCAAATTGATGATACAAAATGAGTGATTCTAAATCGGTTAACGATGGGTAACATTTAGATTAACTTAATCACAGTCGACACTTATTTAATGTTTTATAAACTTTTAGGTACAAACACCGAGTACAGCAATTGGTGAATACCGACAGAAGTCAGCTCGTATCAGGACCAAGGACTTTTGCTTCTTTTGTGAGACTGGGGTTTTAAACTTTGCAAGACATGTAATTCGTAACCATGCGTTGGAAGCTGATGTACAAAAAATTATGTCATACCCTAAGAAAAGTTGTACTCGCAAAAACCTTCTGACCAATTTACGTAAAAAGGGAAATTACATAGCAAATGTCTCACAATGCGTAAAACCCGTGAAAAAGAGCGATTTACACAATGATTACTTACCGTGCGAAAACTGTTTAGGCTTTTACTCGCGGAAGCAGTTATGGAAACATAAAAAGTCTTGTCAACCAATGTCTAAAACGTCTAATACACAAGTTGAAGCGCAAAACTTTATGTTGCGAAATCTGAATGTAGATAAAAAACTCAAGGAGGAAGTGTTTTGTAAAATGAGGCCAGACCGTGTTTCATTAGAAGCTAAGAAAGACTCGTTGATTTGTGCGTTTGGTGCGCAATATCTACGCATACACCGGGAAAAACATTTTATAAATGTTACCTCGCGTAAGATGCGTGAGCTAGCCAAATTATTAATCGAATTAAAGAAATTGAAGCCTGGACTTAAAGACCTAATGGATTCTTTAAAACCTCAATACTATGATATTATTATCACAGCAACAAAAAAAGTTGCAAGTTATGATGATAAATTAGATCGCTATGGTGCCCCTACTTACGCCATGAATATCAGCACCAGTATCAAACAGTGCTGTAATATAGCTATTATGAATATCTTAAAGTCCGGCAGTACCGTACAAACTGCGTCAATGCAAGCAGATGTTAAGACATTAATTCAGCTTATTGAAGCCAATTGGAAATTCGATGTCTCCAGTCAAGCATGCAGTGATTTGAATCTAAAAAAATGGAACAAAATAACTATGGTTCCCTTAGCAAGTGACCTTAAACTGTTAAAAGATCATCTATGCGAAAGGGCCAAAGCTGCGGCATCTAAATTAAGTCTTGCCGAGTCAACTGATGTAGAAGCGTATATTACTTTAATGGAAACAGTTTATTGTCGTGTGATACTTTTAAATAGAAGAAGACCTGGAGAATTGCAAAGACTGTTACTCAGCACATACCAGGAGTGCAGAAATGAAAATAACGCGTATGAAGAATTTGATCGCGCCATTTCTGCTACTGAAAAACTGTTAATCAAAAGTTTCAAACGCATTGTTATAAGAGGCAAAAGGGGTAGAGGTGTGCCAGTTTTGTTCACTGATGATATTCAAAAGGATATAGACTTGCTGCAGTCTATTAGACGTATGTATATTCCTGATATAAACAACTTCTTGTTCGCCAAACCTGGATATGAAACTCCATTATGCGGTTACAAAGTTTTAGAGAAATATGCTAAAACATGTGGAGCGAAAAATCCCAAAGCTATTACTACGACAAAGCTACGAAAACATTTGGCGACACTTACGCAGATGTTGAACTTAAAAGATTCAGACATCGAACAACTGGCAAATTTTATGGGACATACGCAATCGGTACATAGACAAAACTATAGATTACCTGATGATATATATTAAACGGCTAAAATATCAAAACTGTTGTTACTTATGGAGAACGGTAAAGCTGATTGTTACAAAGGTAAAGCTTTGGATGAAATAGATTTGGATTTAGAACAGGATTTATTACAAGAAACAATAAATGACAAAGAAAATGATGATATAGCGGAATATGATGATATAATGCCGGACGAAGAGCTCCATGATATGCTCTCTAGTGAGTTGAACATTGGAACAACCGACAAAGAGGTCAATCTACCCCTTTCCGAGGCTACCAATGCCAACACGCCATTTACACCAGCCGTAGTTACGGCAAAGAAAAAAAGAAATCTAGTACCATGGACCTCGGAACAAAAAAAAATCGTAATGGCTTTTTTTAAGAAGCACATAAAAACTAAGCGTCCTCCAAAACGTTACGAATGCGATGAACTTCGCGGTCTACATCCTGATGTTCTCCATAATAAAGACTGGCTAAAAATTAAAGTTTTCGTTCAAAACACATACACAAAAAAATCATAATCTAATTACTGTTGATGACCGAATATTTTTTTGTTATACAGGGTGGAAGTTGAGATGGGGCAGTAAGGGCAGCTACTAAATCTCTTGCTGCTACGCGAAAATGCTCTTAGTAGACCTTTACTAACTGTTTAAGTGATGAAAGTCGACGCTAAAGAAAACTTGACTATGTAATTAATTAGGTACCCTAAGAACTGTATGGAAAAGGTTTTGTTTGATTTGTGGGTGTTCTAGTACTCTAACCTTAGTTGGTCTCAAGGAGTATTTTAATTCTTGATAGAAATGGGACCGATTGGCATTAAAAAGTAACTCAAATCTGTCGATTTACTAAATCTATCTAACTGAACATTTTATAAAAAATCTGTGAATGTCGATTGTTATCACATAAAATGTTAGTAAAGGTCTCCTAAGAGCATTTTCGCGTAGCAGCAAGGGATCTCGTAGCTGCCCTCACTGCCCCATCTCAACTTTCCACCCTGTATAGGTGATACGGGTAATAAGTTAAGCATTGATCAAAGTAATTTGTAAGTCACAGGCAGCATAAAGGATATACGGATCGTCTTTAAAGGTTTATATCCTAAGACAAATGTCGTGTCGTCATATACACCGTGGACTCGAGTAATCCGACAAACTTTAACCACGTATTTCTGACGATATTATAAATATATAATGTTTTGTGAACATGGGTCCGATCGTGTAATTTTGGCTTAGCTATTTTTTGGACCAAATAAATTAGTAAAATTTAGTAAATCCTTAGTCAGAACTTCGGTGACAATCAGTTTTTGTTTTATAGCCTTGACAGTTTAGTGACGCATCATATTCATTAGGGTTCGTTACAATTGAGATTTTTCAAATTATACATTTACAAAAAAAAAATATCTTGAAAAGTAAGCATTTCTACGTGGTAGGTAACACTTTTTTTACTCTAATTGGACATTAGAATCGAATGGTTAAAATCTATCGGGTTACTCGGGCCAACGGTGTATAATCAATGCTACTAGATAGGTATATGAATAAAACATAATAAATTAAAAAATAAAATAAAATAGATCTAAGAGGGGTACTCTTATTCATAAAAACTAAAAACGTTCTACAAACCTATTTTAGTTAAAATGTGTTTTGTCTTTTTCTGCCACTGACATACCTAGTTGAACTTAGATGAACAAGACGAAACACATTTTAACTAAAATAGGTTTATAGGACATTTTAAGTTTTTATGAATAACGATTTTTAATTTTATTTAATTACCGTACTACATGTTATGTTTGCACTAAGCGCAATTTTCAAATTAATCTGAAAGTCTTCAGAAGGGATTTGTATCTTACAACTAATGACGTCCGTATATTTTTAATGTGGTATTATTGACAGTAGGTATGCACCGTGGGTGTTAATAACCCGAAATATTTTAACCATTGATTCTAGAGCCTATTTAGAGTATTCAATGTGGTATATAACATGTAGTCCAATATCGCATAATTTTCGAGGTTTTTATTATTTAAAAAACAATTTCATAGTTAATTTAATTTGAACTCTGTCACCTTAACTTAAAGCTTATCTACTAAGAAATTGATTAAATTAATTTATGATGTACGTTGATGATATAACTACTTACAGCATTAATCTTTCTTAGTAAACAATGCTTTAGGTTAAGGTGACAGAGTTCAAATTACATTAACTATGAAATTGTTTTTTTTATAATGAAAATCTCGGAAATTATGCGTCATTGGACTACATGTTATACCACAATAAATACTCCAAATGAGCGCTAGAATCGACGGTTAAAATATTTCGGGTTATTAACACCCACGGTGTTTGTTTAAATTACGACACTTTAAAGGTTATTTTCAGTTTTGCTCTATGCGCATTTTTTTGTTTTATTTTAGTGTTGTTGAATTATATTATAATAAAATATAGTAGAATAAATACGGACGTCAGATTACCATTAAAGGTCTATTCCCCACGACCTATTACGTCCGTATAATTTTATTCCTATTATAGTTATAATCAAGTGCAAGATGTTGGTAAAAATATTACAATTTAGAAGGTAATACCTAAAGTGATACAGTATAATAATAATATTAGTTCACAATTCGTAATACTAATTACCAAGGAGTTGGCCAAAAGAATGAGTGCTGCCCACGTGTGTGTGCGTTAAGTTGTGCATATGGATGTCGAATACCGAGCGGTATGGCTAGTATTCGACCAGCTTCAGTCGTCAGCCCGCGCATCCATGGTCAAACGTGTCGTATCTTGTAAATTTTAATTCAAGTAATATAATTGCCCTACTCCTGCTGAGAAAAATACATTTTGTTTTGAAGTATGGTGGTATTTGCAGATATTGACATGTTTTTGGAGAAAAAGTTACTTTATCGTATTTTAAAAAATAAATTAAAATGGCCTTGGCAAGAAGTTCATTTTATAATACGAATCAAGTGTTTCAACTGCCAAAATATAGTTGATAATTATAACCATGAATATCCTCGTCATATTGTTGCTGACATGAATGTTCCTGAGAACTTAGTATTTCTACTTCAGAACCAAAGTTTTTGGTGCTCGCTTTGTGATTTTGCTGTGTATGAACATTTTCCTACAGATGAATGCGTAGTTTGTGTTCATTATGATTAACTTTCTAGTGCACTCACATACTCTTCGTCAAAGTTTAAGTAAAAACGAAAACATTTATCGCCTTTTGTAATCTAATGGTACAGGAAATCCTAAATTGCCTGTATAATAAACTGGGTGTAAGTACCTAAATGTTAACTCGTCAGTCAGATTAGAAACGTTAAGAAGGTCGTGGTAGAGGCCTGAATCAACCATAATTATGTCTTTCACTGTATTCGTGTTGGGATTGTTATTTATTAATATTTTAGTGAAATGTGTAGTTTTGTGTTTTTTCATGATACGGACGTTAGATTGCCTTTAAAGGTTTATATCCTACCGCTATTGTCGTCCATATATATATTAAATAGTAATATTTATTTGTTTCCATTATGATAATGTAGACAAAGTTTTGTCTTTATAACGGTTTATCTCAGTTATATCTTTATGTCGCTTGATTCGCTGTTCCATAACACTGTCCATGTTATGTTCGCAATAAGCGCAATTTTTAAGTTTTTCCAGATAAACTAAGGTCTCAGCAGGGACTTGTATCTTGCAACTTATAACGTACGTATGTTATGAATGTGATACTTGAGAGTATTTGTTTGAATTACTAGGCTATGTTACCTAAACGTTATGTTTGTTAGCAATTGGACTATGAGCAATTTTTATATTTTTATTTTAGTGTAGTTGAATTATAATAAAATATAGCAGAGTAATATACGGACGTCAGATTACCATTTAAGGTCTATGTCCCACGTCCTATTACGTCCGTATAATACCTATTATATAATCAAGTACGAGATGTTGATGCTATTATTACAAAGAGAAAACAATGTGCAAAGTTTTATATTAGGTCACAATTGTGTATGCCAATTACTTAGGACTTGGCCAAAGATACTGTAACTACAAGACTAAAATATTTTAATTTAATTAATGAACCATTTCATTTTAGGTACTATGCTATAAAACTTAACGGGCGTCAGTTTTCGCATACTTTTCACACTGCTCAATATTCCGCGTCCGTGTGTATCTTGGAGTAGTGCCGTACAGGTAGTACAACATATTTTTATGGATGTCTAACATTAGCGGCCTGAACACGTAAAGTTCGGATCGCGGGAAACGCCACGCGCCGTTCCAATCTTGTAATAGTATAAGAGTAAAAAAATGTACGGTCGGAACGAAGATTGGAACGGCGCTAGGCGTTTCCTGCGGTCCGAACTTTACGTGTAATGGCCGCTATTGAGCCGCTTGCATAGGTTAATACATACAGTCCGCGCAATTTTAAGATCATTGACGGTCGTCAATTATGAAAATAAATATGTACTTACCTATTAACGGATATTTGCCTATGACGTTCGTATAGGATAATAAAATTTTGGGATACACTTATGTCATAAAAACTTCCATCAACAGTACAATTAGATAACGGGTAACATACAAAATTAAAGCTTAATTTCACTAAAGTTCAATCCAGTAACAACCATAGTAGATACGTAGTAATATAGTTGGAAATGTTCTAAATTAAAATAAGACCCCATCTGAAGATCTGTATGAAGTGAGGCGTCATTCTCTCGGCCGTTTTTTGTTTTCAGGGTACCAGTCAAGATACATACGCTAAGTAACGTTTCGATTCGATTCGGTTTTAAACCAATCTCGTCGCTGGTAGATCACGTGATACGAAGAGTCACGTGATCTACCAGTGACGCGATTGTTTTAAAACTGAATGGAATCGAAACGTTGTTACTTAGCGTATGCATCTTGACTAGGCACCATGACCCGTTATCTAGTTGTATAGTTCATCGAAGCATAAAAAGCATAACGTTATACTTTATAATTTGCAGACTGAGTAGTTTAATTTGTTTTTATAAGTAAAATAGTACCTATATTAGAATAATTGATTATGTTTTGTACACTCCTATTAGGTACCTTTTTGATTACATTATAAGTAGGTATCCGTGACCTCAGTCACTAACAAAATGTTGTTATTTCTGTAATATTTAATAAAGTAAGGCAAAACAATTAATAAAAGTTTTTTTTTTCTAAAAAACCTTTGTCCTATAGTTAATCCGTACTAAAATTATAATAAGAACACTATAATAATATAATTAATTGCCTATAATTATTTTAACGCACTACGTGGCAACGTCGCATACTAGAGGACCTACTTTAGTCGGTAATGTAAATAATAGGACAAGATATACGCCGGATGTTTAATGGGTCGAAATGTAGATGGGGGTTACCATTGCTATTATTGTGCGTGGTGATATACATATATTTGTATATCGATATGAGTAACTTTATGGAAAAACTAAGTAATACACTATAATAACAGGTAATTTAGTAAGTAATATTGACTGACAGAATCGATCTAAACCTAGTAGAAGTGGTGGACGTTACAATAATGCCAAATGAAACGACAAATGAAACGGTATCTGGTATATATTGTATTTATGTATATATTTAAGTATGTATTCTTTTGCATGTGCCTTAGTTTATATATATATTGTTGATGCTATTGTTCATACAATATTGCACCGCCTACAAAAAATTTCTGATTTGCCCAAAGGTCAACTGGTAGAGAATGCCATTAGGCATTAAGTTCACCTTTTGTACTCTAATTTGTATTTTTGTGCAATAAAGATTAAATAAATAAATAAATAAATAAATATTAATTTAAATATAATATCAAATATCATGCGTAGTTCAGCAGGAAAACATGGCAAAAATATTAGGAGAGATATAGACGGAGAAAGAGGCAAAAAACAAAAAAATAACAAGACGACCACATAAAAGTTTCGACATGTTTTCCTACATCAACAGTGTCCCCTAGACAAGATAAAGGTTTTACATTTGAACAAATTATTATTGACTAAGTTTCGAGTTTAGGCCATGCATTTTTGTCTGCTAGATAATCCTCGACCCTATAATACGCTTTAGACATTAACGACTTTTTCAAGTAATTTTTAAGTGCTGAAAAGGGTAACTTTAAAACTACGTCAGGTAATTTATTATAGAAATGAATGCATTGACCAACAAATTGATTTATGTACTTTACGGACACGGAATTTTCGAATAGCGATTTTATTTTTATTTCTAGTATTTAAATTATGTATATCAGAATTTTTGGTGAACAAATCTAAATTCTTAATAACATAAATAATATTCTCATAAATAAATTGAGACGCTACAGTTAAGATATTAATTTCTTTAAAAAGTTCTCTTAAGGCGTCACGTGAATTTAAGTTGTAAATAGAACGAATGGCCCTTTTTTGTATCACAAATATAGTTTGTATGTCAGCTGCCTTACCCCAAATCAGAATACCGTACGACATAACACTATGGAAATAAGTATAATAAACTAAGCGAGCTGTCTCAACATTAGTTAGTTGTCTAATTTTCCTAACGGCGTAAGCAGCCGAACTTAGTTTACCTGCCAGTACAGCTATATGGGGACTCCATTGCAAATTTTGATCTATTGTTATGCCTAGGAAAACTGCCTTATCTACCATTTGCAGACACTCGTTATTTAGAAAAATACTTGAATCTACCGATTTAACATTAGGCAAAGCGAACCTAACACATTTAGTTTTCTTAGCATTTAGTAGCAAATTGTTGCTAGTAAACCAATTAAGTACTTTATCTAGTGTGGCGTTTATCCTACTGTAGTCTACGGATTTTCTATCTACCTTGAAAATAAGTGAAGTATCATCAGCAAAAAGTACAATGTCACAAAGTTTATCTACTGTTGGTGGTAAGTCATTTATATAAACCAAAAATAAAAAAGGACCTAAAATAGAGCCTTGAGGCACTCCTATTTTTACTGTAGCTCCAACAGATTGCGTTTTGTTTACAAGAACTGTTTGAGTTCTATCACTTAGATAAGAAGACATAAGATTTAAAGCTTTATTGGACAATCCATAATGTTCTAATTTTAAAATATGGGTCGCATGATCTACGCAATCAAATGCTTTAGAAAGATCACAAAATATTCCTACTGCATCGCAAGATGTCTCCCAACTGTTATATATATATATTTAACGAGTACAGATGCCGCATCAATTGTTGATCGACCTCTGGTAAAGCCGAACTGGTTATTGCTAAGTAGTTTATTTCTATTAAAGTGACCTAACATATCATTCAGCATTAATTTCTCAAAGACTTTACTAAGAACTGGTAGAATGGAAATGGGACGGAAGTTCGTTAAATCACTCATCTCGCTCGATTTAAAAAGAGGTATGACTTTGCTATATTTCATGAGCTCTGGAAAGATCCCCTCTGATATGCAATTATTGTAAATTAATGCTAGATGGGGTGCAATTACATCTATGATATGAAAGACTACTTTAACTGATGTGCCCCACAAATCCTCAGTCTTTTTTAAACTAAGTGATTTAAATACCTTGACTATTGAATCTGAATCAACGGGGATGAATTCAAAGTTTATATTACATTTACTGACATTAGTGCAAAGTAATGATTTAGCTTCAACCGCGGATGATTTAAGACATTTCGTAGTATTAATGGCTATGTTGGAAAAATAATGTTCGAAAGCTAAGGCGACGTCTTTATTTGACGTGATTTGTTTGTCACCTGTGTTTAGGGTGATTTGATTATCACGAGTTTTTGATTTTCCCGTTTCTCTATTTATAATATTCCATACAGTTTTTACCTTATTGTCAGATGATTTGAGTTTAAGACTAAGAAAATTTGCCTTAGCAGTTAAACAAACTTGCTTAAAAGTCCTCGAATAATTCTTAACATAATTTAGGAAGTCAGCGTTCTTATTATCCTCCCTCTCTCTATATAGGTCATAAAGCCTATTTCTACTTTTATGAATGCCTGCAGTAGCCCATTCACTAAATTTGGTTTTCGACCTAGTAATAGTTTTCATTTTAAAATTGTTATTAAATTGATGCAGAATTACGCCACACAAGTCTTCATAAATACTATTACACTCATTCTGTAAGAAAGGTAACACTGAAAGATTACTCTGAACTTTATTTTTGAATAATTCCATACGATTATTAGTTATAGGTCGGTATGTTATTGTCTGAGATTTTTGATAAAAATCATTGATGAAAGAAGCCTTCTGACCACTATGGTCAGAATTAAAACAATTAAATATTTCTTTACCCAAACATTCACAATTACAAAAAATATCATCTAAGCAGGTTGCACTACTAATACCTATCCGTGTAGGTTCAAGGAACAGATTACCTAAATTAAAAGATTTAAATAAACTTAGTAACCTAGTGGTATTATTTGACGTTTCAAGTAAGTTAATATTAAAATCTCCACAAACTATAATATGCTTCTGGCTATTACACGCTAATTTTAACACATGTTCCATAGTAGATACAAATGTGCAAAAATCAACCAATGGTGGTCTGTAAACACATATTATTATATAACTTTCTAGTTCTGCGCATGAAATTTCTATAATCCTTTCTATCGATAACTTGACAATATCCTTCCTTTCCTTGGATTTAAGAGTATTTTTAACTATTATAAAAGAGCCACCATGAATGGCACATTTCCTAGCAAAATAACTAACTAATTTAAAATTTACAAAATCAAAAATTAATTGGTCTTGTTTAAGCCAATGTTCAGTAATGCACATAATTTGTACATTTTCATTATCTAAGAACAACCCTATTTCTAGTTCTTTGCTGGAAAAACCTTGAATATTCTGGTGAATTAAATTTATACTCAAGGGTGTTTCCGCTGTCCTATAATTTAGTTTAAATCACGAGGCAAGTCATTATTGCCGCTATTGGCTTGCTGGGGCTGGGTACTATTGTATTTATTTGGTTCTATATTAAAAGCTAATAGGTCAACCAAGGTCAAAATATATTTCCTTGGCACATGAATTTTTCCTGATGTTAGGGTGATGGGCTTTAAAAATTTGTTTAAATTAAAAAAATGGTAATTATTATTGCAGGATATAGCGTTATACATTATTGAATTAATGTGTGCTATTCTATTATTATAACTAAATGGCATACTTTGTGAGTATGGTAGCGCACACAGTATAATTTTACCTTTGCCGCTTTCTTCAATAATATTTAGTGTTGATATTAATTTATCAACACTGGATTTATCCACACTAAGACTATTTCCTATTAAAATCACTAAAGTGGTGAACCTGTCAAAACTTCCTTTCAAAAGTAAATTGCATAATTGCATAAGAGATGCATTATGGTAACAGTAATTTGTAACATTTTGTTTCAACTTATTATTTAACAATAAACCTAGTCCAGATCCAAGCTGGTCAGAATAAATAAAAGTTTTATTCCTACTTATAATTTGTCTAGGGGACTCCTTAGTATCAAGAGCCATATCTGACTGAATCACAGCGGTTGGTGAAGTTCGTAATCTATCACAATTACCATAACCACTGTTTATTAAAGAGTTAAACGCTCTTCATTTAATCTACTTTCTTCTACCAATTGAGTGAAAGCCAGGATATGCTCCTTGACTTCCTTCTGAGTGGTTAAATACTTTAAAGAAGTTACTTCAAGCTGATCCTTTAACTTACTAATCTCAGCATCGAGTTTCTGAATATTTAAATCATATGTTATCCTATTAGAATCTAACTTTTCATTACAATGCCGCACCCTATCCTTCATTATTGATAATTCTAATTTCATTGTAGAATAGTTTTTTATACATTTTTGGCTTTTAATTAATTTCTGTGTACGCCTAATATAATGATTAATTTTAACATATTTCTTCAATTTATTATTACTGTTAAAAAATATTAATTTCTTACTGTCCTTATCGTTATCACCTACCAGCTCTTGGTACAGGTTCTGTGTTGTTAAACTATCATAACACTGACGTTTTTACCTTAAGTAATTTAGTTCCTCATTTGCTGCGCCAAGTTCTTCCTCCAGGTTTGTGATGCGCTTTAATGCCACTTCATGTGTAGAAGCGCACTGATTGAAGGTATCAATCACAGACTGCAACTGCTCCAACTTATCTTGAGCGTCTGATAATTTATAGTCATACTCCACCAGATCACTTCTCAACACTGTGTTCCTGTCCATCAATTTCTTCAGTTCCTCCTCGCTGTCATCCCTTTCCCTCATTAGCTGGTCATTCAAAGTCCTAGCTTCCTGCAGCTGTTTCAAGGTGGCCTTGAGTTGGATTTCTTGTTGACGTGCAGTGGCCTTGCAAGATTTCATGTTCGAAGCGCTCATTGTCTCACAGTAACTCCACAAACGCACTGAAAGATATAAAACAACTGAGTACAACTTAGTAAATTGAGCAAAAGAAGATCGTTGGTTATTATAACAAGGATGTGAGTGAATAGATGTTTGTGAATAGTGTATCGTGTACGGCAATGTCTGTGGCGAATGTGATATGTCTCAACTTTGCTTCCACTATTCGTCAAGCAAAGAGAGTCCTCACCGTGCCAGTGTATTGTTTTTGACGTCGCTCACGGCTTCAACAGTGAGCAATGAGAAGTATGAATATGAACACAGTGTTAAAAAACAAAAGTACGTAAGAATTAAAAGAAATACTCCCCAGGTTTTCTTGAAGAATTTGAAATCGTCCGTTAACGGTTGACAGGCGCTGTTGCAAGCGGCCTGTTTTTACTGTTATGTAATGATTATATGTATAATTCACTGTTATAATTCCACGAAAACACTGTTTACTGTCGAACTAAAGGTTAAGAGGTCAAATAACTATATTTTTTAAATAAAATACTTTAATATAATAAGGAGATGTAAATTTGACGTCTATCAGCTGTCAGTGCTACCACAGATCTGGTCAGTCCACCTCATAGGCGATCTTCCTCGTGGCCTGGTACCCTCAACCTTTCCCTGGACCACAAGTCGCTCAATAGCCACCTCTCCTCAGCGGCATACGTGGCCAAAAAAGGTGAGGATGCGAGACTGTACCAAAGACGATAAACGCTGCTTGATGCTGAGTTCTCGAAGTATAGACTCGTTGGTACGGAATTCAGTCCATGATACTTCGAGCATTCTCCTCCAGCACCACATCTCTAGGGCGTCTATCCTCTTCTTCTCTACTTCCCGCAGGGTCCACGTTTCTGCGGCGTATAGGAATATGGGGAATACAAGTGCCCGAACTAGCCGGATAATTGTGTCTCTATATATGTTGCGATTCCTCCATATTTTCCTCAACTTGTCCATTGCAGACCTAGAAATTGCCATACGCCTCTTCACTTCGTCGATACATCCACCGTTGTTCGTAATTAAGGCTCCCAGATAAATGTATGATTGCACCACATCACAATTAGCAATTTGTGTAGTTTCTGGAGAATTGTTATTCATGCGGTCGACAATCATCATTTTTGTTTTATTCCGGTTTATCTTAAGTCCGAACTCAAGGCTAACTCAGTAATGTAGATCTAGGAAATAAAACAATGGCCATTTTCTTTGACATGAGCAATGTTTCTCATGGACTTTTGCTCAAAAAATGCGAAATTTATGGTATGAGAGGCTTGGTTTATGCTTGGCTAGAAAGTTATCTTAATAATCGACGCCAAACAGTAGAAATCACAGGTATTAACTCCGAAAAAGTTGAACAAAATTACAGGTCAGATTTAAAATTCAATAGAGTAGAGGTACCTCAAGGGAGTATTCTAGGCCCCCTCCTATTCTTACTCTACATCAATGACCTACCCTCAATTACCAAACATGATTGTACATTATTTGCGCATGATATATCCATTGTAATTTCTCATACTAATAAGAAAGAGTATAGGAAAAATATAGATAACACTATAAGTGTCATATTAACTAAAAAATAATTACAAAAAGTTTTCTGTACTTTGAAATGAAATGAAATGAAATGAAATATATATATATATATTGCATTGTGGCGACACCCCTAGTACAATTCGCTTATGTAGCAAAGCAGACGCGGCACAGGCAAGTCACCGTCGAGCTACGGTAGTAGCTATCGGAATACACACTTAACAACACGCGTTAGTTAACGACACCTATGCCCCGCCTGGTCCTCTCTTTGTGTAGCATATTGATATAATTAAATCCGCTTCAGTGTATGTTAGTTGGAGTAAGGAATAAACATTTATAAAGTGTAACTGTTTTATTATTTGACAATACTACTCCACATTGGTGACCCCGACGTGATTTCTAAAGGGCCAGGTGGGACAGTGAAAATTTTTTTTGTTGAGCAATGGAAGCGTACGCAGCGAAGTCCGGCGCGACAGCACCGCCCGGCGCAGCAGCACCGCCGCCGGCAATGCCCGGAGGCAGAGTTAATGAATGCGGTCAGGGCAAATGTGCAGCAGTAACGGTTGTCTCGAGGATCTCACCGTTTTGGACGGACATGTCGAAATTATGGTTCGCGCAACTGGAAGCAATTTTGGCGCCGCAAAAATTGGGACAAGAAGCGAAGTTCGACATCGTAATTGGCAAGTTGACCAGAAACGAGCTCCACGTGGTAAAAGACTTGCTAGAGGACGCGCAGAATCACAAATACGACGACCTAAAGGCTCGACTGATCGCGGAATACCAGGAAAGTGCCGACTCTCAATTCAACTGGCTGGTGAAAGAGCTCGAGTTGGGCGATTAAAAGCCGTCGCAATTATTCAGAAGCATGGCGGAGGCCGCTCGCAATTCCGGTGTGGGAGACGATCGGCTTAGGAATTTGTGGCTGCAGAGATTGCCGTTGGCAATAAGGACGGTCTTATTGATTAGCGAGGACACCAAACTAGAAAATTTAGCAAAAATGGCAGACAAGTTGATGGAATCGGCTAAGCAGGGAGTGATAGCGGAAATAGCAGCACCACCAGCAACGCCAGTAGCAGCGCAGACAGTCGCCAACATAGAGCTGATCAGTGAATTTAAGAACATGGCCATAGAACTGGCGCATCTTAAGGGTGAAATTAATGAGCTGAGATCCAGGCCATCGGAAAGATGGGACGGTCAGAGGAAACGCTCGCGTTCCCGTTCCGGAGGACCATCAACGAACAATAGCTGGCTATGCAGATATCATTTCAAGTTCCGAGAAAGAGCCCAGAGATGCCTGCAACCTTGCGCGTGGAGGCAGTCACCGCAAGCACCTTCAGGCCCTGCACCGTCATCGTCGTCGAGCGGGTGGCAACAGTACCAGGGAAAATAAGTGAGGTACTTCCAGAAGCGGCTGGAGGAGGTGCCTTAGTAGCAGACAGCCATCGCCTCAGCGTCATCGACTATAATAGCGGAATTAGCTTTTTAGTCGACACGGGGGCAAACGTCTCAGTGGTACCGGTGAGTAAATTTAGTGCCAATCGCCGCGAGTGTAGCTACAAACTGTTCGCGGCCAATAATTCAGAAATAAAGACATTCGGAGCGATAGCGTTAGAATTAAATTTAGGGTTAAGACGGGCTTTCAAATGGACATTTATCGTTTGTGATGTAAGGCAACCAATTTTAGGAGCAGATTTTCTCAAGGCACAAAGGTTGATAGTAGATTTATACAATAGGAAATTAAGAGATAGTGTTACAGATTTGTGTTCATATGGGACCATTGTACCATGTACCAGGATGATAACCCATACCGTGACATCCTGGAGTAGTTTGCGGACATTACCAAACCCATGTCATTCAAGGAGCCTGCTAAGCACGGCGTCATGCATCATATAGAGACCTCAGGACCCCCGGTATACGCACGAGCTAAGCCATTACCGCGGGATCGCTACGAGTTAGTAAAAAATGAGTTTAGACATATGCAGGAATTAGGAATTTGCAGGCCTAGCAAGAGTCCGTGGGCCAGTCCATTACACGTAGTTCCCAAGAAGGATGGGCAAATCCGACCTTGCGGAGACTACAGGAGGTTGAATGCGGTTACGAAGCCGGACCGGTATCCAATTCCTAGGCTGCAAGACTTCACATATGTGCTAGCAGGTAAGAAGGTATTTTCTACTCTCGATATAAATCGCGCGTACCATGTCATAGAGGTAGCACCCGATGACATCGAGAAAACAGCCATCATAACACCTTTCGGCCTATTCGAATTCCCTAGGATGTGTTTCGGCCTCAGGAACGCGGCTCAGACTTTTCAAAGGTTCATGAACGCTACGCTTCGAGAATTAGAATCTTTCACAGACGAGCAAGGAGCCAATTCAAATTTGTTTTGCTACTTAGATGACATTATCATAGCGTCGGAGAGCGAAGAAGCTCATAGGGAACATTTAAAACAAATTTTCATGAAATTTAGCGAAAACGGTTTAACCATAAATCTCGGCAAGTGTCAATTAGGACAAAATTCGGTAGAATTTTTAGGATACCGCGTCTCAACGGAAGGTTTACAGCCGCGCGAGGAGAATGTTAAAGCCATCACGGATTACCCACGCCCAGAGACAGTCGAACAATTAAGACGTTTCCTTGGCATGGTAAACTTCTATAGGACACATTTGGACAAGGCTGCTAACCAGCAGATGCATTTGAATAAGTTTTTACATAATGCTAAGAAAAAGGATCAAACGAAAATAATTTGGGACGCGGAAGCCATAGCGGCGTATGACCACTGTAAAGAGAGCCTTAAAAGCGCTATTACATTGTCATACCCGCTCGTAGACGTTCCGCTCGCGCTTATGACGGACGCGTCGGGGACCTCCGTCGGTAGTGTATTACAGCAAAGGGTACATAACGTATGGAAACCACTCGGATATTTTTCTAAAGCATTGTCAGATACGCAGCGTAAATATAGTACCTATGACAGGGAATTATTAGCTATTTACATGGCAATATGTCATTTTAGGAACTCAATAGAGGGACGTAGATTGATTGTGTACACAGACCACAAACCTTTGACATCGGCTCTAGGTAAGACAAATACGGCTACAGAAACACCTAGAAGGGCTAGGTAGTTGATGTTTATCGGCGAGTTTACGAATGAAATAGTACATATTAGTGGTTCGCAAAACCTAATAGCGGACGCGTTATCACGTGTAGAAACAATAGGCTGCCCTGTGGGCGTTGACTTCGCCGAGGTGGCCCGGGCGCAGGAAACGGACGATCAAGTTACAAAGCTACTCAGTAACAAAGTACAATTAAAAGCGTTAGCAATCCCAGGAACAACTACAAAGTTATATTGTGAAACGTCTACAAATAATGCCCGGCCGTACCTACCGGAAAAATTTAGGATAATAGCGTTTCATTCGGTACATGATATAAGTCATCCCGGGATAAGAACCACCCGGAGGATGATCGCGCAAAAGTTTTACTGGTCAAAGTTAAATAAAGACGTCGGCATTTGGGCCAGAAGTTGTTTACAATGTCAACGAGTCAAAGTCACGCGTCACACGGTATCTAAATTAGGTCAATTCGAAAACGTAGACAGATTACAGCATGTGCACGTAGATATAGTAGGACCGTTACCGACATCTAACGAAGGCTACAGGTATTTGGTAACAATGATAGATCGTGCCACGCGGTGGCTGGAGGCGATTCCTACAGTTGACATAACAGCAAACACGGTAGCTAGGGTCTTATATGAAAACTGGGTTTGTAGATTTGGATGCATGGAAGTAATTACAACTGACCAAGGTACACAATTTGAAAGTGATCTCTTTGGTAAACTTATGTCAATTTTAGGAGTGCATAGAATACGCACTACAGCTTATCATCCACAGAGCAACGGCCTCGTGGAACGTTGGCACAGGTCATTGAAAGCTGCATTAACGGCCAGGTTAGCTGATAACGCTTCCTGGGTTGATGAGCTCTCAACAGTACTATTAGGTCTTAGAACGGTTTGCAAGGCAGATAACAGCGTCAGCTCAGCAGAAATGTTATACGGTCAAGTTATGCGTTTACCAGGCGATTTTTATGTAAGCTCGACGGTAAACAACAATGATCCATTTACGTATGTGGAAAACCTAAGACGTATAATTAAAGACTTGAAGCCCATGTCAAAGGCGGTTGGCGATTCGCGGAAAATTTTCGTTCATAAGGAACTGGCTACTTGCTCGCATGTGTTCATAAGAAACGACATGGTTAGGAAACGGCTGACCCCAAATTACAACAGCCCATATCTGGTTTTAAATAGGAAAGACAAAACCTTTAAGATCCAATTACCAAATAGACAAGTAGAAATTTCAATTGATAGGCTTAAACCCGCTTTCGTGACGCAACATCATGTAAACGATAACGCTAGCAATACCACTGTAAATGTACCATCAGCGATGAGGGACACTGATGTGCCTATACAGCCAGCAGAGCCCCAAACGCAACAGTCTATGCCTCGGACCACACGTAGCGGCCGAGTTATTAAAACGCCAGTCAGATTTTTATTAGATGAGTAAGTAAGTACGGCACACAGTAAATTAGTTTAAAACAGTAATTAGGTACCGAGCGGTGCCGAGACAATTACTTAGGTTTAGTCGGCGTTGCTGAGCAGGGGGGCTGTTTGGTGACCAAATGATTAATTATTGCAGAGCCAGCCCTACACAGTGACTACCATTACCGTTAGTTTAGGCTCAAACGTTAAGAAATTTCAAGCCGAACCTTGCAACACAGGTATCGCATGTAGGTAAGTTAGTTTAGGTTACTGTTCGCAACTATGTACTGCGACAATCTACGCAAGTATGTAATCAGGTCAATCTATGACAATAAGTTAGAGAAATTTGTGTAATGATTTCATTTGTAATTTCAACACTGTGTTTCATAGAGGTTTTAGCGAAAAAAACAGATCATACAGTACGTGTATTGTGTTATGTGTGTGTTTGCTGGATTACCATGGGCTGGGGACAGAGTAAAGAAGACAAAGGTTCCCACAATACCATTGCAATTGCCCAAGTGGAAACAATGTCTAACCAAGTGGAATCCAAGTTGAATTATGTAGGCATAGCCCTCATAATCCTAGGAATAATTTTGTTACTAGTGGCGTGCTACGTCATACATAACAAATGTAAGCAGCGTGCAAAATCCTGGTTGCAGAAGGCCGTAACAGAAGTTGTGCCAACGGGCATTAGAGTTCAAAATGTGCCACAACAACAACCAGTGTACCAATAGTGTATTTAGCCAGCTGGCATTCTTAGAAATAGAAGTAAGTAGTCTCTGAATGTAATTTAAAACCTATACTTTGTAATAACAACATGATGTAATGTGTCGCAATACAATCTGCAATCCAAGCAGTAGAATCAGCGGAAGCAAGGTTCACTATTGTTTTATATAGAGTTTGTGTTTTAACCGATCTTTAAGAATTAAGGGTTATGTTTTTTATATTTTTTTAATATTTTACTTTAGTTTTCAAAAAAATTTTTTTTTAAGAGGGGGAGTATTGTGGCGACACCCCTAGTACAATTCGCTTATGTAGCAAATCAGACGCGACACAGGCAAGTCACCGTCGAGCTACGGTAGTAGCTATCGGAATACACACTTAACAACACGCGTTAGTTAACGACACCTATGCCCCGCCTGGTCCTCTCTTTGTGTACCATATTAATATAATTAAATCCGCTTCAGTGTATGTTAGTTGGAGTAAGGAATAAACATTTATAAAGTGTAACTGATCTTTTATTTGACAATACTACTCCACAGCATGGTAAATTTTTGGTCCCAAGAATATACCTTGTCGTAAAAAAATTAGAAATTATTGAACTTTTTCACCTGAACTTTTGGTTCCTCTCGGCTTCCACCCAACCACGAGCATTTGCATAAAAACTCACGTGTCATGAAATAGTCCAGTAGCTTGTAACAGCAGTTACTCCGCTGCCTTCTGTCGAATGACATAAAAGTGAGAGACGGTTCTTTAATTTTAATCGGTCAGCTTTGTTTGACAAAGTTATTTCCAGTTGTTCCAACTGGGTTTCATGTTGTATTTGTTTAAAAGTAAAGCTGTCTTTTTCTTCTGGAGTGACACCTTTCAACATAGTGACACTAACAGGTTGATCAATTTTTTCGATCACACTCATACTGATGTCGTCTAGTTGAACACTTAATAATGCCAGTTTATGAGCAATTTTTCAAAATTCAAATTCAAAATTCAAAATATTTATTCAGTAAATAGGCCACATGAGGGCTGGCTCTTTTACACGTCGGTAATATGAGTAAATCTACCAGCGCTTCGGACAAGACCATCATTGAGAAACTCCAGCAAAAGGTAATTTTTTCAATCATAATAACAAAATAATACTTAAAAGTAAGTTAAATTAAGTAATAATAAGTTAATAAAGTAATAAACAACAAATTCTTAAAACTAGCAAAAATAAAAAGGTCAATAAACCTTAAACTAATAATAAAGACTATGAGAATAACACGACGAGGTCTCTACGTCAAAAGCCATAACTAGGTAGAATGATTAATTTAACAATAAGTCCTTGCAAACGTGAACAGACCGGACCCAACAAACAGCACCCGTTCACGAGTATGACGCGTAGGTATCTCAGCCATCGCCTCTCTCAACCATGTGTTCGGGAAAGTGGCGACCCGATCAACGACGCCGCCGTAAGCAAATCCCTTTGAGCGAGCATGTCATGCTCATGCTGCCAGACAACCAAAATAAAAGTAATATTGTGTGAAACAGTTGTCCGGCGAGAAACATCACAGTGTGTTCCCATTTAAAAGCGTCTTGTATACACAAGAACTAGTAAATGTAAAAAATAATAATACAGACAGTGAACATGAAATTGAGTGCTTGAATACGCAGTTTGCTTAAAGGCTATGTTAATCAAGCTACAAATATTGTAACTATCCTAGATACTACTTAAGGACATCTTGGTCACTAATGAAGTCATTTACAGTGTAATATGCCCTACCCAACAAGCAGCGCTTGATGTGAGACTTAAATTTATTGAACGGCATATTGACGATATCAGATCTTGTTGTAAAAACGTATACAGTTCCCCGCAAACGAAGTGCTTACCTTACGGAGACGGTGACCTGGAATAGCGAGCTTATCCCTATTTCTATTATTTAAATTATGAACGTCGCGGTTATATCTAAACTCATGTATGTGTTTGCGTACATAGATGATATTCTCAAAGATATATTGAGACGCGACTGTAAGAATATTGATTTCTTTAAATTTATCCCTCAGCTAAACACGAGACCCTAATTGATAAATAGCACGTACAGCCCGCTTCTGTAGTACAAAGATGATTTGGATGTCAGCCGCTTTTCCCCAGAGCAAAATTCCGTAGCTCATAACACTATGGAAATAACTATAGTACACAAGTCTCGCCGTCTCGACGTCAGTCAGTTGTCGAGTCCGCTTTACCGCATAAGCCGCCGAACTTAGTTTACCTGCAAGTGTGGAAAAAAAAAACTTGTAATCGTTTTTTTCCAAGATGATATAATTAGTAGACAGGCAGCTGGAAAAAAAGAATTTATAACAAGAAATAAAACTAGAAAACAAAAAAGATATCTTTTTAACAATTTGAAGACCTCATATGAAGAATTTAAAATGAAATCAAAAATAAGTTTGAGTTATTCCACTTTCTGCCGGCTTCGACCATTTTGGGTGAAAATGACAGAGAAACATGCTTGTGCCAGAAACACTTAAATATGGACCTGCTAGTACTTGGCGTATGTAGTGCAAAAAATATTGAAAAATTCCACTTACCTACGTAATTAATAAATTATGTTGCAATCCAAGAACAAGTACATGCTTAGAAAGAAAATGTGTCGAATGTAAAAACAAAGTATTAGCTTACAAAGAATTTAACAATGAAAACGATGTGCCTTTCAGCTACTGGTGTAAATCTGAGATCCAAGAGAAAGATAAAGATGGTATAGAGAAAACTTTAAAAATAGTGAAAAAAATTAAATCATCCGAAAAACCATTGAATTTGATAAGAAGACTAGAAAAAGACCTTGAAGATTTCTTCAAACATTATTTTACAATAGAAAACCAATATATAAAGCTAAAAACACAACAGACACTTTAACTACAAATGAGGCAGTAATCCACATGGACTGGTCAGAGAACTATTCTCTAAAATATAATGCTGAGGTACAATCTATGCATTTTGGTGCCAACAGACGTCAAGTTTCATTACACACAGTTGTCATTTACTTGAACGAAGAATCTGGTAACAAAATAACTCGGTGTTTTTGTACCATAAGCGAGAGCACTCGCCATGATGCTGCCGCAGTTAGGGCGCATTTGAAACCTCTGTTTGACTATATATTTAAATTAAACCCTACGATTGACACATTTCATATTTTAACAGACTCTCCGAGTAGCCAATATAGAAACAAGGGTTTATTTTGGACTATGTCTGAATTACAGCATGATTTCCCTGGGTTTTTGAAAGTAATTACTTGGAATTACTCAGAGGCCGGGCACGGCAAAGGTGCCCCTGATGACGTGGGTGCAATACTAAAGCGGACTGCAGACAGATTAGTAAATCTTGGTCAAGACGTAGCAACTTTTGAAGAATTCTATCAGTTTGAAGAAAAAAGTAGTATAATTTTGAAAGCTCAAGCACTAACCGCTCAAACCCTTCCAGGTTTCAATGGCACCTTAAGAGTTCACCAAGTCTTGTGGGATATATTTTGTAATGATACTCTAACTCTTAGAAAGTTTAGTTGTTTTGAATGTCCAGCTAATGTTATATGCGAACATGGCAGTCACCTGGGGTAGGGTTCCAAAGCCAGTCAGAGAAACGCCGATAAATACCCAAATCTCAGCATTCAACGGATTACAAATGGATTCCGAAGAATTGATCAGTAGGTTAAAATTAGGGTATCTGGATACAGATCTGAGTTATCCAGATCCCCTAATTTCAACTATTCAAAAACTGAATTCTTCTATTTAAGATGTCGATCAGGGTGTACCGATCTATTTAAAAGTCGTAATTCATCTATTCAAAACGTCGTTGTTTAAATTATAAATCCTCTTGGAACTTATCAAATCAAACACAATGAGAAGTGAACTAATGTATTTAAGAAGTCGATCAAGTAGATTCGACTTTTTAAAATGTCGACTTGTATTCAAAGTGTTAATTTAACTATTTTTCATATTATTTAGTCTGCTTACAAGAATTACGTACGTCTTCTATATGATATTTGACATTGACATTAGCTCCTAATAAAAGTCAGTAATCGTTTATTCGTATCGTATCATTTTATGTACCAACCGTTCTTAAAGTACAGAAGAAAATCAAACACATATTTATACATTATATTACGTTTATTTATAAAAAACTATTTTCCAAGCACCACTTATTCAAGCAAGTTACATTTTTGAATGCACATTATTAGAATGGTAAATACAATTTTGGATATCAGATGATGAAGCATATTTTTCATGAAGTGTTTCTAAATTAGGACGCTTAATCTCTTCTAAAACATAAACATTATTATTTTCTAATATCTCCTTCAACCACCTCACTTTTTCATTGCCTTTTGTATAAATTCGTTTATTTTTACAAAAGTTTAATAAAGAAAGAAAGAAAGAAAAAGAAAAATACATTTATTCACTACACACACAAGACACACAGAAAAATAGTGAAAACAGAAAACAGCAATAAACAAGTAGCGGATGTGTCTTCGCGGCAGTGAATCGGACACTGGCTCAGCATAATGCTGAGGTGTTAAACACCTGCAGCGCTGATTTTCAGCCAGCTCCGAGTGTGACAGACGGACGGTACGCTAAACGAATAAAGTGTAATTTAAAAATAAATAATTATATAGGCACTATTTAACAAATACTTATAGTTAGTGGCGAAATAAATACAAAAACTACATGCCAAACCTTACATAAACGTATTTAAAGTAGAAAAACGAGTACGTACTTAGCCAGTATACAGCATCAACAATTTGGCACAATTAACTAAAACAAAAGAAAACTAAACTCTAATTTACAAAGTGCTGGTTGGGAAATTAGGATTTTTGCAGCGTCAACAAATAACCTTTAAGCTTACGCTTAAAGGTGTACTTGCTAGGCGCTCCTTGGATGGGAGGGGGGAGATCATTCCAGCACTTGGACGCCGCGAACTTGAAACTACCCCGAAACGCTGCGGTTCGGTGCAGCGGCACAATCGCCCTAGCTTTAAATCTGCGTACATTACTGGACCAGTTGATCTTTTGAAAGAGGTACGACGGGGTCATGTGTTGCACCACACCGAACATAAGGGTCGCCAGGTGCATGCGCCTCCGCGCAGCCATGTTTAGCAAGTTAGCGGCGTTCAAATACGGAGTGATGTGGGAGCGGGGAGGGACTCTAAAACAAAAACGAGCACACGCGTTCTGTACTCGTTGTATTAGCCTCTTAGACCGACCAAGTATACGACCATCATAAACGACATCGCAATAGTTTAATCTAGATAATATAAGTGATTCACACAGGTGGACACGCATATCAACACTGAGGTAATCACGAATATTATAAAGAACCTTAAGGCGGTAAAAGCAATTACTCACGACTTTAGCTACGTGGCTCTCAAAGCGCAGCTCGCTGTCCATGAGCAGGCCAAGGTTACTTGCTTCCACCACCCTTTCTATCGGTTCGCCCATGATAGTAATATCCCCGGCCGCCAGGCTATCTAAAGTTCTACGGGTTTGACGCTTCGATCCAAATACCAAATATTTGGACTTTTTGGGATTGAGGACAAGGCAATTTCTCTCCGACCAAGAAGCAACACTATCGAGGTCAGCATTTATGTTCTCTACGGCGTTGACTGTATCTGAGAACGTACTAGAAGTGTAAAGTTGCAAGTCATCGGCGTAGAGATGGTACTTACTACTCCTTATACTGGTAACAATGTCAGCACTGTACAATATAAAGAGTAGAGGACCCAGGATCGAACCCTGCGGCACTCCCCTAGTCACAGGACTAAGAGAGGACAGCAAAGCACCTCCCGACGCTTTCCGAAGCTTGACCGTCTGCGCACGACCGGACAGGTAACTGTCAAACCATCTAAGCGCAGCTACGTCAAACCCGTAAAAGGACATCTTAGATAATAGCAAGGGCAAACTAATGCAATCGAACGCCCTAGAGAAATCTAAAAGTACTAAAATAGTACTTTTACCAGCATCCCGAGCCTGTAAGATGTTATCGACTACATCGAGCAACGCAGTAGCAGTCGACCGACCCTTACGAAAACCCGACTGTAGTTCAGGTAGGATGCTGTTATTCTCAAGGTATCTCGACAGTTGATCACAGATTACCCTTTCTATTATCTTAGATGCGCAGGGAAGGATACTAATAGGACGGAGGTCAGACAGGTTCACTGGGTTCGGTATCTTAGGTAAGGGGGTCACTTGAGCGATTTTCCAGTCAGTCGGGAAAGTCATTGTTAAAATACTCGTGTTGATTATGTGTGTCAGGATGTCAGCGGTCCTCGAAAGAGTCAAATGCAACATGTCAATAGAAATCGAGTCAAGTCCTTTTGCAGTCGTTTTAATGGAGGTTATAATTTTACTGACAGCTGTCGAAGTCGTGGGCATAAGAGTAAAGGTCGTGTCTCCGTGTCTACTGAATTCATAAAATGTCAAGTCGGATATAGTGATCTCTGGTTTCCCAGGTGTATTCAGGAAATGACAGTTTATTAAGTCAGGGTCGTCGAAATGCGTCGGTAGGTCGGGTTGCGAGTGTGGGTCGGGTATAACGGTACGCTTCAAGTCTTTCCACAACGTCTTTGTGTCAGTGGCGTTGTTGATACGGTGATCGAAGAAGGCTCGCCTCTCGTTGTGGATAGCTTCAACGACAAGGTGCTTCAAGTCGAGGTAGTATTGTTTATGTGCGTCAGACTTCGTTTGCTTGTACTTGCTATGAGCTGCGTTTCTAAGACGCATCATAAGCCTCACGTTACCCGTCAGCCAAGGTTTGGGAGCCTCCTTCACCACGATCGTCTTTTCAGGTGCATGTCTGTCAAAAAGTCCAAGTAAAAGGTCATTAAAGCGCCGCACCATGTCGTTAACATCGTCAAGGTGGAGTATTTGGTCCCAGTCAATTGTGTCTAGGTCTTGGTAGAAGTCACAAAAGGTAATATCTTTTAGAGGTCGGTACGTAATGGTCGTCGGCGTCGGCTTCCGTTTTTTAATGTCAAGCTCAGTGGTGACGAAAGCATGCGCCCCGAGGTCCGGGATATGCTTTACGTCCACAGTCACAACGCGAGCGTCAGTGCACACAAGGTCTATCATCGTTTCACTGTGGCTCGTGAAGTGAGTCGGGTCGCGTACGTGTTGAGTCAGGTTAACAGTCTCCAAAAATTGTGTCAAACATTTAAATTTAAAGTCATTTCGGTCGTAGCAATTTATATTAAAGTCTCCAACTAAAATCAATCGGTCGTAGTGATTAAACGAAGTTATCGAGTCAGTCAGTGCATCAAAAAACGTGTCAACATTGAGCCATGGAGGACGGTATGCCGTGCCTACAATTAGGTGTTTGCAGTTAATCGTTACTTTAAGCCACATTTGTTCGACGAGTGCGGCAGGCGGGTGCGGCTGGGAGCGGGCGCTGAGGCCCCGGCGCAAGTACATCCCGACTCCGCCGCCTCTCGTGCGAACCCCGGCCGGGCGCGGCACATGTCTCAGTCGGTAGCCGGGCACAGCGGGCGCGCGCGCGTCCTCCCCGGGCCGCAGCCAAGTCTCGTTGATCACAACAATGTCTGCGTCAGTCTCAGTAATAGTCCCAATCAACTCGTCGTGCCCCGTACCGAGGGAACCAGCATTAAATAAACTAACTTTAAAATTGTTACAATGGAACATTACAAGATTTAAGCATATTACAACGATAACAAATGGATGGCTGTATACATGTAAGTAAAGTGAAAATACTCGAAAAGAAAAAGTGATATAATACCTTATAGAGTGAAGTGATAGTTACATACATAGTTAAGTTTATAAATATTATATTGTTCCAGAATGAATGCAAGACGTGGATGATAGGTCGATTCACTCCCGCGACGACACACCAAAAACAACACAATACAAACGAGAAGGCCACAACAATAAGGCAAGTTTTACAACTAACAAATATGACTATTAACGCAGAACAAGGCAAAACAAACAATAATAAACACTCGTTATCTCGTTTTAGGACTCCACAACATAGAAACAGGGAAACACAAACAACTAAGTGACTTTTTGGACCGCTAAGACGGGCCCAAAAATATCCAGATCGGACAGGCGACGTAAACGGTGGCTCGGCTTGCCGTCGGCCTGCCGCGTGAAGATCTTGCCGTCGCGAGTCCAAACGTACCGCCAGCCGGCGGCGCGCGCGGCCTCGCGGGCTCGCTGGAATAGCTGCCGGTTTTCAGCAGTGAGCCGCTCGTTCACGTAGAACCGCTGCGGTGCGGCGGCCAGGCCCAGGTCCGCCGTGGTGGCGCCACGGCGCACTCGCGCGCCCTGCAGCAGCTCGCTGCAACGATCTGTTATAATTAAAATACGGTACATATCCCTCATTCTATAAAATTCCTCGGTTTGTTTCTATCCACGCAACTTGTAATTTTTCTTTCTTTGTTAAGTCATAAAATGGAAATGGTGGTTTAATCAATAATACAAGAAAACTATTCTTGTAGATCATTGCTATTTCGTTTAGAATAAATTGATTGTATTCATTTTTAAAGCCTTGAACATCCATAATCACTTTCATGATATTTTTCGAACTATGTTACTTAAAGGCTTATACTCAATAAGACGATCGTTTAAGATCAAACAGTAAGCCGCTGTATTCTCGGGTATGTCTTCTGACGACTCGATTTCTAATCGCCATCGACTGGTCCGGTTTTCAGTGTATCGTTTTGTCTCGAACAATCAATAACAAAAAGTGTAAGTAGTTTTTACTCCGAATGTTTTCAAATTAAGCAAGGGATCGATACTGGTGTTGTAATACGACTGACGAAAATTGGCATACATCTCATATAATACACTGTACTTGTCTTTACTAATTTGTAAGTTGAGTGAATCTTAAGGAAAGTACTGCGAATTTATAAACAACTTCACGTTTGTTATGTTACAATGGTCAAACAGAGCCGAACTTTTCATTTTGTTAAATTTTCTATCTGTTTGCAAACAAAATATAACATATCTTGGTTTTTCTAGCTGAGAGGCAGTTTTGACAGACCACGAATGTTTTGTGGTTCTAGGTAAAAGAGGATACTCATATAAATCCCAATTTCGGAAAGATAGTTGTACAGCTCGATCTTTTTCCAAATGCTTGAGTAATAATAATCTATTACGATCTGAAACTTTGACATGTGGTACGCGCCATTGAACTTTTTGTACTTCTATATCAATTTTTTCGTTTTTATCAATCAAAACACTATTTAAACTAGAATTGCTTCTATGAAGTATTAGTTCATGCCTACAATTAACGAGAATTTTGTTGTAATCTTCCGCAAACCCTAGCACTTTGTTTAATGGTATGATAACAGAGAAATGACCATTCTTTTGCACGGTTCCATTGAAATTCCAACCCCATAATTGTGCACTTTTACTCTCTCCATCATTCATAGATATATAAGATTTTATTGTTGTTGTAATTCCAGCATTTTTAATGCGATCTATTCCAACACCATTCAGTTCGTATCTTATATCTTGAAATAAAAACATTATTGGATTATTTGTAAAACTAATATTACTTTCCCCGCCGCATCTAACCCGGACACCGTCGCATGGCCTTCGATGAATATGGAGCTTGCAGATGGTAGTACGTAAACATCTTGCTGATGAATAGGTATTCTGATTTCATCGTTTTCCTTAAAGCTGTGACTGTAGGGATTGTAACTGTGGATTTCATAGCTTTCGATAGAGTTGTCTTGTTGTGGTGGATCGGTAATTTGCAGCATTTTATTTTAATAATTTGAAACCAAGAGAAATGAGAAACTTTTTATTGTTTCTAGTAGGTAATATTAATCCTTGCATTCAACCGTCTTGTTTCTTTGAATATCGGCAGTTGAATATTGGATTTTTTGATTTTGGTAGAAATAATTTACCTACCACGCGGTTTTTGGTTCTAGAATAGTTTTATGATATTATAAACATACATATATATAGGTACTGGCGCGGGGAATGACACAACGAACTCAAAATTCAAAGTAAAGCTTTACTCACCAAGACTTGAGGCCGCTGGTTCCAAATCCAAGGCAGGTCACAGGATAAAACAGCAGCACCGTTGGTCGATATCCAGGGGTTGTTAGGAGTCTAGAAAGGCGATGCTCGTAAAGGAACTGTCGTGTAGATGAAAAAAAAAAAGCTAGATACTTCCTAAAACTATTCAAAGAAGTGCAAGGCAAATAGAAATATAAAATATTATTGTGATGTCAAAGGGCAAACCTTTACCACTGGACGGAGGTATGTACCAGATTTGGTGGGAACAGTTATAACTCTGATGATCCCGTCTGAGGCAGGATGAACGGCTTCGACAACGGCAAGAGGGCATTGCAGAGGAGGTGAGTTGTCCACCTTCAGTACTACAATGGTTCCTATCGTTATAGGAGCACTATTAGTATTCCACTTCTGGCGAGTTTGTACATTGCTCAAATACTCCTTCCTCCATCGGTTCCAATAACTTTGAATTATGCGGTCTAATAGAGTCTTTCGGTTTTTAAAGGTGATTTGAGTGGCCGAAACGTGTGAATCGGTGTGAAAAGTTTGAAGTGGTCCTTACGTCAAAAAATGCGAGGGGGTTAACGCAACGGGTTCTGAGGGGTCCGAACTAAGTACAGTTAGCGGGCGAGAATTAATTATGCACTCAATCTGAGTCATAACAGTTATTAGCTCTCCATAAGTGAGTAGCATCTCACCGATGACGCGTTTCAAATGAATTTTAATGCTGCGTACAACTAGTCTCCCAGACTCCACCGAAGTGTGGGCTGCTTGGGGGGTTAAGATGCCACGAAATGCCGTGATTAAGGGTTTCTTGTCCGAAGTTATCTCGAAACTCCTGGGACTTCAAAAAATTATATAATTCCTCAAAGTGCTACTGTGTGCCAATGAAATTGGTGCCATTGTCGGAATATAAATTCTGACAATCCCCCCGTCGAGAAATGAATCATCGAAAAGCTCTAATAAAAGATCAGTAGGTACTTAAATGGCTTTAATGTCCTCTTGAAAATAATGTTCTTGCAGAGCCTTTCAGAACGGCACACTCAGCAACCCGCAAATGGCTCAATTCCATTTTATCAGAGCGGGGAAGTTTGCGGAGAAACCGATAAACATAAATTATAACACGTAATACCACGACGAAAATCTTGTCGATAATACGCATAAAAATGGAGGAGGGATATGAGAAGCGATCAACACATTAGAACTGCTGGAGTATTCGAAAACTGCTTCGTCTATCTGATCATCAAAAGGGAAGCGATCAGTGGGCCAAGTCGCGGACTTATCACGCATCCATGAGGGACCGTGCATTCACAATGGATGATCGATTATTTGAGCAGGTGTTAATCCACAGGAAAGGCAATCGCTCGGATTGTCCTTTCCATTGACGTAGAAAAGACGCTTGGGGTCTAGATTCTCTTGAATCTTAGCTATTCGGTTGGCCACAAAGGTGCCAAACCGATGCGAAGAAGAATGAACCCAATGTAGGGCTACAGCGGAATCGGTAAACGCATATACAGGGTTATAGGAAATTCGCCGTATTCCTTATTATAGGGTTATTCTAAAGCTCATTTGTAATGATTTAAGTCCAGTCAACTAGGGGTCAAAACTCATTGGTTTTCGAGTTATTCACGTTTTTAGATTTTTCTTAAAAATACCCGGCTTTCGACATAAAACTAGTAATTGTGTAAAAACTTCGTAATTTAGAAATAAAAAAAAGCATTTTTTAAATAGCCAATGAACTATTTATTACGAAAATTAAAAAAAAATGCCAAAAAAATGCAAATTTTTGCAAATAAAAGGATTTGAAGTCGGAAGTTCTAGTAATTATTTTCCAAATTTTGTAACATTTTAAAGCATAACTAAAAAAAAAGTACAACACTTCGCGTACAAATTACAGGAATAGTTTTCTCATTTCATAAACTTTCTAAAAAGGTACAATTTATGACATTTTAAAATTAATTTTAACTAAAAAATTTACAATGAATAAATAATAGCAGAACAGGTAGAAGACTTGACTTAGCGTACTTGACTCTAAATGGGTTTGTTTGTGCCGTTTTAGGTTCTCCGAGGGCTTACTTTGTCTTCATTGTCTTATCTCAACTTATTTTCTTGAGGTAGAAGGCACAGCGGATTGCCTTTGGTGACACAAACAAAGGGTCATTAGGTCAATTAATTTAATTTGTTTGTTTCAAAAATTCTAGTACCTACGTGGGGTTTTTTGCCTTCTCCTTAGCTTGATTTTTTTGAGTTTTGACCTTTGGGAGCCCAAAAGTGCAGATTGTGGTAGTTTGTTATCCCGTCACGGTCAAAAATTTGCATTTTTTTGGCATTTTTTTTAATTTTCGTAATAAGTAGTTCATTGGCTATTTAAAAAATGCTTTTTTTTTATTTCTAAATTACGACGTTTTTAGACAATTACTAGTTTTAGGTCGAAAGCCGGGTATTTTTAAGAAAAATCTAAAAACGTGAATAACTCGAAAACCAATGAGTTTTGACTACTGGTTGACTGGACTTAAATCATTACAAATGAGCTGTAGAATAACCCCTTTCAAGGAATACGGCGAATTTCCTATCACCCTGTATGTCCGAGACCTTACAACGCGAGGAAATCGTTTCCGACACAAAACGAATTAGTTTTGACAAGGTCAAAATAGCGCACAGCTCTAAGCGAGCCAACGAAACGACCTTAAGCGGAGCTACTTTGCTTTTGGCGCAAACTAAATTAACGCGGTTGTCTCCCTCAGGAACTTCCACACAAGTATACACCATTCTTCCGTAGGCGCGAGTAGATGCATCCGAGAATCCAACAATTATAACACGGCAATACTCTGACTCAATTACCAGAAAACGGGGAATTTTTAATTTACTCAAAAAATGCAACTCGTTAATAAAACGCTGCCAAGCAAGGCAAATATCATTCGTTGGCGGTTCATCCAAGCCAATGTTTGCAAGCCATAATGCTTTTATAAGTAATTTAACATAAAGAATAACTGGAGCGCAGTAACCATTTATATCCCATAGTCTAGTAATGGTGGATAGCATTAGACGTTTAGTGCATTTCTCCGGAGGGTGGACTTTAACAGAAATTGAAAAAACATCTTCCTTAGGGCACCAAACTAATCCTTAAAGTTTAAGACTATCACTTTCGTCGAACTCTATAGTAGAATTTAGCCTATGCTCCACTGGAATGGAATTCATGACTTCTGTGGAATTGCTCATGAATTTTACCAAATCAAACCCACCTTACTTAAAGAGAGCAATTAAGTCTTTAGCTAACTGAGAGCCATCCGCGGTAGTGCGGGTAGAGGTTCCTAAATCGTCCATATATAGATCACGTGACGCTACCTCTGCGGCTGAAAGGAACTTATCATGTTCGTCTTGAGATAACTGTTTTACAGTACGCATCGCCAAATAAGGGCTGCAGCGCAGACCAAAACATACGCGGTTAAAGTTATACATTTTAACTTCATCTTCATTTTGAAACCTATAAAGGATATTAAGAAAGCGGCGGTCTTCGTCCCGAACGACAAGATTCAAAAACATCTGTTTTATGTCAGCGGTAATTGCGACCGGAAAAAGTCGAAATTTTATTAAAATTGCGGTCAAATCAGCTTGTAAGTTCGGACCAGAATGTAAACAATCATTAAGGGAAAGGCCGGACGTAGTTTTTTCACTAGCATTCATTACAATTCTAACCTTACTAGTTAGTTTATCATCGCGACAAATACAATGGTGCGGTATGACGTAGGAAACGTCATTTGACGGAGCGGGCGCGAGTGAAATAATATTATTTTCAAGATAATCACTAAATATTTGATCGTATTCCTTGCGTAAAACGTCCTTTAGAGACAATCTACGCTCGAGCGAATAAAGGCGGCGCGAAGCGGTTTTGAGAGAATCACCTAATTGCGATGGGTCCTGCATAAAAGGCAAGGCAGTAACATAACGTCCGGCCTGGAAGACGAGGATCATTTCAGCTGCTCCAACGTTTCAACGAGCGGCTGAACACTGACCAGTGGAAGGTGGTTGACACCTCGGAGACGGCGGCTGGCACCCGGCGCATCATTTTGATGGACCGGGAGTCGGCGGACGTAATCCGGGAGGCCGGCTACACTCTAAAATCGGGGATCGACATCAGCACCTTTAAACTCCTGGACGATGCCGAGAAGAGGGGTGCTGGCGTCGACCCTAAAGAGGCTCCCCGAGAGATCGTGGCCACTGAGGTGGCAGCGGACGAGAAGTCGGACGGGGTGGATGAGGTTGACGGGGTTGGAGTGGATGAAGGGTCGCGTGGGTGTCGGGAGCCATCACCGGTTTCGGTGACGACATCCGAGAACCTGCGGGACCTAGAAGCTCTCTACCTCGGAAACCCCTCTTCACCCATGTCCGAGGACTAAGAGCCGCCGGCGGAGGCTGCTGATCTCAGCAAGCCTAAGCCTCCGCAGATTTAACAAGCCATGGGAGGCATAAGGTGCGTACAAATAAATTTGCAACACAATAAGGCAGCCACAGCCCTTCTGGCGAGGCAGCTAAAGAGTAATTAATTCGATGTAGCCCTGATTCAAGAACCATATCTTTACAAGGGGGAGATCAGGGGACTAAACGGCACGGGGGGAGTTATCTATTACCTTTGCCCCGAGAATAACATGAGGACTTGTGTATGTCAGAAATGGCATAAATGCCATGCCTTATAATGCTTACTGTTCCAGGGATCTTAGTACTATTAAGATCCAGGAGAAGAGGTTAGGCAAGACTCTCGTCATCTCGTCTGCCTACCTCCCATATGAAGCGACGGACCCCATTACACCTCAACTCCGGAGTCTTGTCGCAACTGGCAGTCAGATGAACACCGCCCTGATCATCGGCTGCGACGCCAAAACACACCACGTCATCTGGGGCAGCTCGGATGTCAACAAGCGGGGAGAGAAGTTACTGGATTTTCTGGTGAGCTCTTCTTTAAAATTACTTAATAAAGGGAACAGCCCAACTTTCGTCAATGCTAGGCGTGGAGAAGTGATTGACATAACGGTGTCGTCTAACCACATTTACGAAGATATTCACTCTTGGCATGTTTCCAATGAAATCTCACTTTCAGATCATAGGTATATGTGCTTTAGGTACAGGACCGACATACCAATTGAAACTGTGCGTAAAAGAAATCCTAGGAATACTGATTGGTCATCCTTTAAACGTGACCTAAAGGTAGAAATAGGGGATCCAAAAGGTAAGCTCAATTCTATTATCGACATTGAATTTGAAGCGGACAACATAGTACGGGCGTTACACACCGCTTGGGCCAATAACTGCCCGGAAAAAAGGGTGTTAGCCAAGAAGATACCCTGGTGGAACCCTGAGATAACCAAAATCAGAAGTGAAACCAAGGCGATCTTCAATGCCACGAAGGCGACGAAGGACTTTAGCAACTACGCTCACAAGCTCACGGAGTATAATAAAGCTGTAAGAAAAGCAAAAAGGAGTGCGTGGCGGAACCACTGCAACCAAATAGGCTCAATACCAGAAGGTATGAGACTGACAAAAGCACTAGCAGTAGCAAGGTCAGCTCCGTTAACGTCAATAAAAGACGATAAGGGAAGGATGACTGAAACGGGTTTAGATACCCTGAAAGTTATGTGTAGCACACACTTTCCCGGCTCCATCATACGTGAGAGTGAAATAGACAGTGTACCAATTTGTGTGTCAGAGCAGACAGCACGCACAACAAGATACAATTGGGACACTGCCAAAAAGGTAGTAGACGACAGCAAGATAAGGTGGGCATTATCCACGTTCCAACCTTACAAAGCGCCGGGCCCGGATGAGATATATCCAATCCTACTACAAGAGGGCGAAAATATAATTGTTCCGCATTTAAGCAGGCTGTACAGAGCGTGCTTAGCCTTCGGGCACGTTCCACGTGTATGGAGGCTTGTAAAAGTGATCTACCTGCCAAACCCAGGCAAGGCAGATAACAGTGAAGCCAAATCATACAGGCTGATAAGCCTATCATCATTCTTTCTAAAAACACTAGAGAAGCTGGTAGATAGGCACATAAGAGACGGACCTCTAAGGCGATATCCACTGCATATAATGCGCGTATCAACCGGGTAAATCCACAGATACTGCGATTCATCTTGTAGTGAATAAAGCTGAAAATGCACTTGAGAACAAAGAGATCTGTCTCGTGGCATTTCTCGATGTGGAGGGAGCATTTGACAGGACTACGTTCGAAGCCATAAGCACATCTGCTGCTGGGCACGGCATTGAACCAACCATTTGTAAATGGATAGGTAACATGTTAAACAGTAAGCTAATAATGTCAAGCCTTTTAGGCGACGTCTTATTCGCCACAACGACAAAAGGATGTCCCCAGGGGGGGGTACTCTCACCAACTTCATGGAGCCTGGTGGTAAACTCTCTCCTCGAGGAATTCAACACCGGCCCACTATGCACTGTTGGGTATGCAGATGATCTCGTGATACTTATCAACGGGAAGTTTCCGGAAACAGTATCGGGAATCATGGGGAAAGCTCTGGAAAAGGTGGAAAGCTGGTGCATTAGCCATCAACTATCCATCAATCCCAGCAAAACTGTAGTAATACCATTTACTAAGAAATGGGACCTCAAACAGATTAAACAGCTAAAGCTGTTTGGCGAGGTACTAAAATTGTCAGGCGAGGTAAAATATCTAGGTATCATACTAGATAAAGAGCTCACTTGGAAAAAACACGTAGACAACGCAATAACCAAAGCGCTGAGAGTGTTTGGAATGCGCAGATCAGCATATGGTAAGACATGGGGCCTTAACCCTAAAGTACTGAAGTGGATCTATACCATGATGGTAAGGCCCATAATTTTGTACGGCTGCTTGGCCTAGTGGCCAAGAACAACATTAAGGACATGCAAGGACTCTCTTACTAAAGTGCAGAGGGTGGCCTGCATGGCTATAACAGGGGCGTTCAGAACGACGCCGACGGCGGCAATGGAGGTCCTACTAAACCTCCCACCACTACATATCGCCATACAGTCTGAGGCGTGCCAGTCACTACAAAGGTTGAAAGAGACTGGCCTGTGGAACGACGCAGCGCCTAGAACCAGACACACAAAAATGGCACACAATGTTGTTCTAGACAGAATACTGACGATGAGTTGCGACAAAATGCAACCCAAGTATGTATTCCGGAGGAACTTCAAACTCCACATTCCAACAAGGGATGAATGGAAGGATGGGTTGCACCTATCAGAGGAAGACAACTCGATATGGTACACGGATGGTTCAAAAATGAGCTCCGGTACGGGGGCGGGTATTCACGCCAAAGACTATAAAAGTAGCACAAGTATGGGCAATGACGCAACGGTCTTCCAGGCGGAGTTGTATGCGATAATTGCCTGCACGCAGGAGAATATTAACAGGCCTCCACAGGAGAGAACTATCTATATTCTAAGCGACAGCCAAGCGGCACTTAAGGCGCTTACAGCGCCAAGAGTAAACGACTTTAAACTAGTCTATAATGGAATCCAAGCCTTAAACAGGCTTGGCAGGCACAATAAAGTGAAACTGATGTGGATTCCAGGACATCAAGGCTTTCCCGGGAATGAAGCCGCGGACGAGCTGGCAAGGGAAGGGCGCATACGTCGGACCTGAACCATTTGTGGCACCCTCACTGGGCACCATAAAAGCAGCCCTAAATAACAACGCCCTAGAGTATCACCAAAAAGAGTGGAAAACTACTATGGGCTTAGGGCATGCAAAGCTCTTCATAGGAAGAGTTGACCAGTGCTGGACCAGGAAGCTTTGGAAACTCAGCAGAAGACAACTGCGATACATTATCGGAGTGTTTACTGGGCACTTTGGAGTTAAACATCTCCTAGCAAAGATGGGCCTTTATGACAACACAGATTGTAGAATGTGCGGCGAAGAGGTGGAGACAATGAAACACTTACTGTGTGAATGTGATGCCCTCGCCGGAGTAAGAATGAAAATCCTCGGTTGTGGCTACCCAGAACCGAACGATTTCAAGGCACTGCCATTGCACTCCACTATCGGCTTTTTGGAAGGAGTGGAGGCTGCATTGGATAAAGCGCTAAAAGAGGGGTAATTACACAAAAGATCCCGAAGTGTATCCGTAAGGACCCCACCAACAATATAAGATAAGATAAGAAACATAACGTCCAGTTGGATCGCGGCGGATTGTTGACTTATAAAAATCTTCACATTGGGTGTCAACGGCGGACATATGATCTTTAGAAGGCACTTCCTCTAAAGCCCAAAATTTCGACATTAATTGTTCGATTGATTCGTTACTAGATACAAACAAGCAGTTTGAGGGTGGAGCAGTATAATTATTTTCTGACACGATATCAACGGAGCCCAAAATCATATAGCCAAACGCGGTTTCTATGGCATCAGGTTTACCTGACGGGCCAAGTACCTTATCCGTACGCAAGATCTGTGCGAATACATCGGAGCCCAATAATATGTCTATCGGGCCCGGTACATAAGAGCGTTCATCAGCGAGCGGTAATTTTATTAGATAATCTAACGCTGATATTTTTATTTTTGAGGCCGGCAAATCTCCCAATATTTTACTCAAAACTAGCGGGCGAATACTTAAATTAAATTGCGAGTCGTAACGCGATTGTATAACGAGTTCCGTTATTCCATGAACGGATTGCGCAACATCCCCAATACCGTTCACCGACACCTCATTAGTGTCATTATAAACACGAATTCCCAATTTTTTACAACAATACTTAGAGATGAAACGGTTTTCTGAGCCCGTGTCAATAATCAATCGAACTTGACGCGTAAATCCATCGGGGCATAACACGCCGACAATCGCGGAACCTAGTAATACTGAACTGTATTTATCGGCGCGGCTGGCGGGTGAGACAGCTATTTTACAATTCACTGCAGGGCGATTCGAGTTCACCTCATTATCGAAAAGCGACTGAGGGCAATAAGTATCGAATGCGGGAGCGAGCGCGCTGCTAGAAGACGCGGCGGGAGCGCATGAGTGAGTAGACGGGGAGACCGCCGTCGCCGCGGACGTCTCATTGCTATCGAAACTAGATGCGAGGTCACGGTATGTAGTAGTCCCAGTAGTGCAATTACTCTGTAAACAATTGTTTACCATAACAGGACTGTCATTGTCCCAGTGGAGTAAGGAGTGATGTCTCTTTTGGCAATATTTACAAGTTGCCAACGACTTACAACTATAAGCAGAATGTCTCATACTAAGGCAATTAACACAATGATTATGGGCTTTGGCGGCCTGATATCTCTCGCGCGGCGAAAGTTTCTCAAACTTAGGGCATTGATATAAATAATCATGTTCATTAGAGGAACAAATAGTACACGCATTTTTATTATTATTAACCAAAAAGGCGCGGGGAGCCGTTTTATCCGAGAAAGTTGGAGTTTTTGTTTTAGAGACAGTAACAGGAACCGCATATGTCCGTTGTAAAATTTTAACCTGTTCTCGGACAAATATAACTAATTCCTCAAAGGAAGGAATTTCCGTCCCACGATTAGCCATTTTAAAGGCTTTTGCGGTTTCGTGGTCTAATTTCTTAAGAGCGATACACAGCAATAGGAAGTCAGTTAAATCTTTTATTTTTGCGGCTTTAAGAGCGGAGACAGATGCGGACAACGTATCTATGAAACTTTCTAAAATATCAGCTGACGCGGAAGTCATGGGCTTAAGATCAAAAATTTGATCTAGATACGAAGTAGCGAATAGGCGTTTATCTTCATATTTCGTTACGAGCGCTTCGTATATATCGGTGTAATTTTCCGCAGTAGGAGTAACGCCGGCACATATATCTGAGCCTTACCCGTCAATTTACCGATTAAATAGTATAACTTTTCCGCATCGGAAAGTGAGCTGTTTTTATGCACAGTATTATTAAAGGTGTTGTAAAATAGACACCAACTTTTAGGATCACCATTAAATTCGGGAATCTGAATTGGGGGTAATTTTGGCCTAGCGCATTGAATATCTCTATAGGTAGTTCGCGCAGGATTTGCTTCGCAATCACGAATCTTCTTTTTTATGATACAATACATTTCATCGAAGGCTATCATAGGCTTGAAATTAGGTTCCGATTCTGAATCAGTTTCCAATTTAAGGGAAACGATTTCTCCTAGAAGATTTTTGTAATCATTTCGCATGGAATCCAAAGTTTCTACTTGAGATAGAAATCTTTCGATCTCGATGTTGTCGTTAGGGTTCGTTGACAACCTATACACTGTTTGCAGACGCTCAAAATACATGGTTAGCTAACTAAATATAAAAAAAAAAACAGAAAGAAAGTGTATTGGACTATCTAGTAATAAGCGTTTATTTTATTCTAAATATTAATTATGTACGCGGCTAAATAAATATAGTAAATAAATTTATGTTAATAAAAAATCCGTAACTATTGTAACGTACGTAATCGGTAACTATTGCAGAAATCCGGTTCGAACGACCATTAATGGTAGAAATAATTTACCTACCACGCGGTTTTTGGTTCTAGAATAGTTTTATGATATTATAAACATATATATATATATATATATACATATATATATATATAGGTACTGGCGCGGGGAATGACACAACGAACTCAACATTCAAAGTAAAGCTTCTCTCACCAAGACTTGAGGCCGCTGGTTCCAAATCCAAGGCAGGTCACAGGATAAAACAGCAGCACCGTTGATCGATATCCAGGGGTTGTTAGGAGTCTAGAAAGTTTGTAAGTCCACAAGAAGTGGTAGCGTGCGCACGCGGCGATGCTCGTAATGGAATTGTCGTTTAGATGTCCAGGATGCGTTTACGCGGCGGAAGAAAACCTTAGGGCGCACAATTCTTGGTGGGCCTTGATGCAATACAAATAAACGTTAATTTCGCGCAACCAGATTTTGTTAGGGGTTTTATTAAAAACATACATGCCTAATTTAGGGCACAGATAATAAACCTTTAAATTAAATTGGTTAATTAGTATTAAGAAATTAACATCCAATCCTGACCACTTGTCATAAAAGAATGTATAATACTCATTTAACGTGTCATTATTGTTGAAGAGAATTACTGTTTTATATATTTATCATTTATTATTTATTTAGATCTATTGTTCCAAAATGATTTAAGAAATTGCAAACATAAATGCCCGCAATGATATAAATGGTTTCTTTGTAAATTTTCATAATTATACCGAATATTAGATCCGACATATGCTATAAATTCCTTTTGGTGGTTTCAAATTACCGTAACTGTCAAAGTATTCGATGTAATCATTAAGTTTTCCATACGCTACCCAATGAGTACCAGAATTTTTAGACGTATCCAAATTGATAACACCGCATTCTATCGGCCATGGCACTTCTGGTAGTTGATCTCTCATATATACACCGCGAAAATGAGGAATCGATATTACTTAATGCTCTATCGGGTAGCCTAGTTTCTGTTTTTGTTTTAAATATAAATTCCTAAACCATTCTTGTACGGTTTGAGATGTAATCTTCCTCCAATACACATTGAATCCATTTTGACGTTATGTTTTTTTGACTCTGTGAATTGCTTTTTAGCTGATTTATAATGACGCACAGCCTCAGTAATTCCAGCAACACCTCCGGTTAAACCACCCGCAGCAGATAAGCCGGCAAAATTAGGAATTAATGGTAGGACTCCACGCACCGGTTTTAGGTACAGGTATCACTCGAGGTAATTGTATAGGCAATTCGGAAGCTATTTCTTGAGCAGCTGCATATGCAAATTCCGTTAACATTTTCTTGCATTTGGGCTTCAGATTACGAATATATTGTCTTTTAGCGTGCGAAACAATATTATTAAATCTTTTTTTTAGTCCAGCTCCGATTTTCTGAGTGTTTGCTGGTAACTTTTGCTTCTTATTATGCTTATCGAAACTTATTTCTCTGCGTTTCATTTTCGGTAAAGATTTAATTAAAATAATATTCAATATCTATTATATAAAATTGAAAAACCAGAACGGGATAAAAAACGAAGTAAGAAGCGAGATGGCGCCTTACAAATTTTAAGAACTTTGTTAATACGTTTCTCGAAAACAACGCACGTTACCTAAGAATAAACTATTGAAATCTATTCTCTAGACATGAGAATAGAACAAGAGCATAAAATTTACCGGTTTCGCTGCGTATTTTTTCTACAATCACGATATGAAATCTCGATACATTGACAATTTGAACCGTCGGCCATTGTTCGGAAATGTTCGGAAACGTTCGGATCGGTCTCGCCACAGGGTCTCGCTTAATACCTTACGTTTAAGTAGACGCTTTTGGTCACTAATAATACCTTAAGCCCTTTAAGGCCGGCCGCATACATACGTTTTCCGTATACACGAAAACGTATACGGAAAACGTATGTATGCGGCTGGCCTAAAAAATGAATTAAAGGAGTGCTCCGTCTTTTTCTCACAAGTGCAATACGGAGCTATAAGTTCCAATTTGCTATGGAAGGACTGCATGCAGGTTAAATTGGTTCGTCTGGGATAGGTTTTATAGCTTCGGCAGTCCGACGAGAGTTACGTTCTCTTCTCTGTGAACGCATCGTGACATTAATACTCATAAACCTATTACAAATTCACAACAAAAAACACGGTGAAATCTATTTAAGAAAATGAAGTGTCAAAAACTGTGAAGTAAAATTTAATATTACACAATAATGACGTGGCTTAAAGGTCCCGCAACCAGGCCAAAAAATATTTTAAAAAAAAACATAGTTTGCTTTGATGCCTAGAATTGTAAATATAACAACAATCAATATTATTCTTAATTTGTCTTTTGATTGATAAATTTTAATTGAGTTTTATTATTGTTTAGATCGAGAGTCAGGGGTTTGGCAAACATTGCCAAGGTTGCGGGGAGTAGATGGGCGAATCTCCTCAAAACAATATTCTTGACGAAAAAAAACAAGATTTTGTAAACCTCGCGACAGAGATTCTATTTAAGGCCAGTTTTACGTATATATCAAAAATATACTATTTCGTGATAAAGGCACCAAAACCAGTACATTAGATTCGGATATTTTTCAAAATTATTAAAAAATGGTGTTGCTGCTAATAACGTTTTGGGAGAATAATGACATTATTGCAGAAAATAATGACACATTGTTACCGACAATGATGAATTTCTAATTATATAATAACATATGTTATTTTAGATATTATTTTGTTATGATTTTATGACAGGAACGACAAAAATCAAATGCATTTCTATAGAAATCAGTTTATTTCTAAATTTACCGTTATGGTAATCTAGAATAACCTTAGATAGACTTTACATTTATATAATACGATTTTATGTCAATAAACTAAACCCTGATATTTTTTTAAACCGCTATTTTCATTTTAACCGTTTTATAAAAATACAACAACCTTTAAACTAATCAGACTTTAAAAAGGTAAAGGAGAATAAGTACCATATTAGTATTCCACCATTCAAAAAAAACTTTCCTTCGATTACCCTTAATAGACTAAATATTAACAATAATGTTTATACAAAACATTAAAATAAAACAAACAGCTCTTATACTAAATAAACTTTTGTCAAAATAATAGCTTTTGAGCTAAAAGTGATTAAAATGATTCTTGGGTCAAAATCTTTTTCGATGCATTGAAATTTGTCCCCTGGAAATGTGACAGAGTGGTTTTTTTTGTAGGAAGTAATATTTTATTTTGTTTGACGATGTTTGACAATACTGTGCTGATTCAAATAAAATAAACATTTATTTAGTTTAAAAAAACATTACTACTTGCAGAAAAAAATACGATCGTGACAGAGTGGAAAATTTCAATGCATCGAAAAAGATTTTGACCCTCAGATTTCAAACAGTACTAACATCAGTTTTACAATTTTTATTATTTTTTTAGTTTTATTAGTTTTATTATTTTTGGATTATTTTCCGATTTAGTAATTTGATATTTAACTTTTTTCGAGGTCGTGGGTTTCGGTTGACATTCCAGAGTGTTAGTCACATTCAGTGAAACATCAGACAATATTTCCACGTTTTTGGTCATAGCCCGTGAGGTCGAAGGTTCTGATTTAAAATATTGAGTTTTATCTTCTCTTACATTTTTCGACGCAGCACTTAAATTGACGATGTCCAAGATGATGTCCATGCACGCAGATTTGTGAAGCAGAGCATTCGAAACAACTCATTTTTCTCAAGGTTAACTTTATTTGTGATTTGTCCCACAACACCTGATGTACGGAGAAGGTGCCCTTGAATGATTTAATGTCATTGGGAATCAAGTTACTTTTTAGGGTTATATCTTGTTCCTCTATTTTTTTATAGTTATATTGAGCTGTTCATTTTCGACGCGTCCCTTAATCAGATCATAAAATTGATCGAATGTCCCTACATCTGCACCGTAGAGAACCATTTGATCCGCTGTTCTTTTCAATGAAGCTCCAACACCATCTGGGGCACCCTTGCCGTGGCCAGCCTCAGAATAGTTCCACGTGATTTTACTTAACTCCGGAAAATCAGTATAAATTTGGGTGATGATAGAAAACATGTTCTTGTTCCTGTATTGCGATGATGGCGAGTCCGATAAAAAGTGAATTGTGTCAATTAAAGGGTTCAACTTCATTACTTCCTCTATTAAAGGCACCAGATGAGCCCATATTGATGGAGCGTTGTGCATTAAACATTCACTTATTGTACACATTGATGTAGGGGTTACTAGTCCGGTATCAAAGTTATATACATATGCAACAGCAGTGTGTAAAGAGACCTATTGTCTGCTGCCACCGAAGTGAAAAGACTGTACTTCTTCGGCATATTTCAAGGTGTAATTTTCGGAGAAGTCTACATGGATCAGACATTCTTGAATGTTCAGATTTTCTTTTAGAGCCCTGATTTGTTTGTACTGGCCAACAATTCTGTAGATGTGTTCAAGAAATATTATTAAATCATGTTCCATCTTTGCAACTGCTTCTGTAAAACGGGATGGTACACTCTTTTTCTCCGAAATTACTTGCTTTATCGTTGTGCCATTTTTGAGAATTACCTTTTTAGTTACTTTGACCCACTGAAAATAGGTTACGTTTTTGTTTTTAAAATCATTATTATAATCTAGATGATTACTTTTGCAGGCGTCACATTTTCTTTGTAAGCAATTGGTGTTCCTTGAGTCACAGCATAATTTAGAAAGTACCTGGTCGCTGTTTTTCTCATTAAATATTGATGCTTTATTCAAGCCAGTTATTAGTAATTCCATATTAACATGGACAGCACACTGACATGTTTCTCTATTATTTTTTCTTGGAAAAAGCACCCAAAAAGGTCGCAGTTTGCAAAAAAACGAGTAACTTACTCTCAATTTCGTCTCTGAACGGAATTTTTTATAAAGGTCTTTTAAAGGTAGGCATAAATATCGTTTTTGTTTGCGAACTTTATTGCGTGTGATAAATTCCTTGTTACCAGCTGTGATAGCGCTGTTCGCATCTTCTGTATAAAATTTTATCATGCGTTTCATAAGAGGAGTTTCCTTTTCGTCTAATAGATCGCTATTATCACTCTCTAATTGCGGCTCTTCATTCAAGCCTTGACGTCCGTTCTCTGCCTTCATCAATTTTATCTTAAGTCTTTGGTTATATTTACGTAGTGTTTTGTTTCTTTTTCGGTATGCTGCTATGAGTCGCAGTAATTTTTTGCGTTTTTTCAGCTCTGTATAACGAACATTCCTCACTTTTGATTCAAAGAGTGAGCAACAGTGCAATGGATCATCCAGTTTGGTATTGTTTTTTGTATTGGCTTCAGTGTCTGGAATGTTTGAGCAACTCTCATCGACAACAGCTTGAATATGAACCGTTTGAAATGGAGGCTGCTTCCCTATAGTCGATTTTTCTTTATTCTTTTGACGGAACCTACAGAAAATAAATCATTATTCACAACCAACATCTAAATTGCAAAGAAAATTAATAAAATCATCAAACTCGCTAACTCTTTCTACAAGTCGAAAAATTGACAGATCATACCTTTACCTTTTAGCATTTTCTCTCCATTTTTTACGTTGTTCCCTTTGTTTGCGAGAGGATAATTCTTTCTTTTTTTCCTTTTGTTTTAAATATCTTTCTCTTCGCTTTTTTCTTTGTATTTCTTTTAATTCTGGATCATTTTTTATTTCATTATACCGCCGTCTTTTACTGATCTTTTGAGCCAGTCTTCTTCTGGCCAGCGCTTCTTCGTCTTTTTTTTTTGATTTAGGGGGCATTTTTGACTGTGGATGTTTTTTTAAATTGTAAGATCTGTAAAAAACGCAAAATTAATTATATTTGTGGTCAGTAGAATAGGCCAAAGATAAAATAAGCCAATACACCGTGTAACTCTATTAATCATGTATTTTTAAGGATCAAGAGTGACATTCTTAATGATATGTTACAACATATATAATATTCACTTGATTATTACGATCCTATGAATTTTATTAATTATATAAGCAAATCTCTGTTTTCGCTAATACGTCTATACTAAAACTACTAAACTAACTACTGTACTAATATAATATGTCATTTCATACATAACTCACAGAGTAAGTACTTATAAATTTCAACCATTCCGTTTATCTATAATTATAACCCCTCCATCCTTTACGTACTCGTACATATTTAGTATATGATCTGGACTGTTACCCTCTAGTTGATACTAGATGAATACTATCGTATCGATATTGGTTGTTTATATTGTAACTTCTGTATAATATCAAATTTTGATGGTCTTCGCAGAGTGCCTTACACAGACCACCTTGATATGTTGCAATGAATACTGCGAAATTGTCTAAAATGTCGGTGAACCGATTAGTGTTCACACTATGTCTATTGGTGTCTATTACTAAGACGTAATATGTCAGCTTCATGTTTCGGCTAAAATGATAATACATTTTTTTTAAGGTTAAACAAACAAAAAAATATACATAGTTATAAAAAAATCTCAATACAAATGTCCAATAGAAACAAGCACTCGCAAACAGACAAAGACTTCCAACTTACATACAACGTGTGGGTAACTTAAATAAACAAAAATATATACCTACAACAAATATCTCGACACAAAGCTCCCATAGAAACAAACACTCCAATAGAAACAAGCACTCGCAAACAGACAAATATTTCCAACTTACACACAAAGTGTACATAACTTAACAAAGCTCCCATAGTAACAAACACTCAGATAGAAACAAGCACTCGCAAACAGACATAGACTTCCAACTTACATACGTGTGGGTAACTTAAATAAACAAAAATATATACCTACAACAAAAATCTCGACACAAAGGTCCCATAGAAACAAACACTCCAATAGAAACAAGCACTCGCAAACAGACAAATATTTCTAGTTGTTTCTTATGGAGCATTGTAGCTGCATTGTATCCCGCCAAGAGTAATGTATGCAAAACAAGTTCATATCCACATTATTCAACTGTTATTAAAACAGACGGAATGTCTTTCCCTCCATCGTGTAAAGATGTTAAATTATTTGAAGACATTAACGATATCAGTATTAATATTTATGGATTAAATAAAAAGAACTCAGTAACTGGGCCTCTATATTTAAGTAAAAACCGAAAGAAAAATCATGTTAATTTATTATATTTTGAACAAGAAACCAAAGGTCACTACTGCCTTATTAAAGATCTTATAAAATTAGTACGGCGACAGTTTAGTAAATATAATAAAAAAATGAAGCATGTTTACAGTTTTTCTGTTCTGAACATAGATAAATATCACATAATTGTTCACAAGTTTTAACTGAATTACCTAGAAAGAATAGTACACTCCAATTAAAAAAATTTGATAGACAGCAAAAAATCAATTTTGTTATATATGCCGATTTCGAAAGCTTATTAGTGTAGAAGACTCGGGTTATGAGTAAAACAAAGTTTATTGGGTTCACGTCACTGTACTGTAATGCGCTCTAACAATCTTCGGAAAATACATACACACTACTATAACACTAGGTACAGTTTTCTATTTAGAATAAGTAAACTATGGCGGTTTTTGGCGGTTGAAGTTTTGACCCCGGCGCGAGAGAGAGTTCTTGTGGCGGTGAGGCCGCGGGAGGGGTGGCAGCGCCGGATAAAGGCGCGTTCAGGAATATGGGTAAGGCTAGCATTACATCCTCCCCCTCTAACCCTGACATAGCGACCCCGCGTTAGGGTTAGTCAAGATAACGTTTTGGCCTACCACGTTTACGTTTCTCGTTCACGGACGGAATCGCATCACCTATGAATGGTGTCAGCTGGGAGACGTGGTAGCGACCTAACAACTCAGCGTCACTTACCCGCTCCAACAAGTAGGTAGTCGGACTCACAGCCTCTCGAAACCTATAAGGACCGTCACGCCTAGGTATAAACTTGGGCGTCTGCCCGGGGCGGGTATCGTTGGAGACTCGAGTTTTCAGGAGGACGAGGTCCGGAATCCGGAGCTGGACGTCGTCCTTCGTCGGCGTTCTTCTTCTGGATCGCCTGCGCTTTCTCATGGACGTCGCGCGCCTCCAGGAGAACGGTCGAGAGTCGCCGGAGATAAGGAGTGATGCTCGTTACAGCATTGTCGCTCTCGACGATAGCCCTCATGTCAGAGAGCACGTCGGCGGGCGCGCGGATCTCGCGGCCGAACATCAGGTAGGCAGGTGAATGCCCAGTGCTACTGGTGATCGCAGAGTTCATGGCGAAGCGTATGGCTGCCAGGTGAGAGTCCCAGGTGCTATGATCATGGCCAACTAAAATGGCGAGTTGAGGTTTTAGGTCCCGATTTTTCCTCTCTACCGGGTTCGCCTCCGGATGGTACTTCGGAGTGAGAGATTGGATGATGCCGAATGTGTGGCAGACCTGCTGCATAACCTCGCTAATGAACTGCACCCCGTTGTCGCTGAGCAGGCGTCTGGGCACTCCATACCTCAGGAATACTTCAGCTACTAACACCTTGGCGCAATCCGGGCTGGTAGCGTTCTGCAACGAAAAAAGCTCGACCCAACAGGTACACACATCCTCCATGATTAAAATCCATTTGTTTCCGGCAGATGTTTCCGGAAGGGGACCGAAGAGATCCACAGCGACGACTTCGAAGCGGCGAGTGGTGGCGGGAGACTGCAACAGGCCGGCTGCCTTCCTGGCGTCGACCTTGTAGCGCTGACATTCTACACACTTCTTAATGTAATCAGCAATGTATCGTCTCATACCTGGCCAGTAATACTTGGAGCTCAGCCGGTGCAGTGTTCGCTCAACACCAAAATGCCCTGCCGTCGGAGCGTCGTGGTAGTCTGTGAGCACTTTCTCACGTTCATGTGCAGGGATCACTAAGCAAGCTATCTCCTCTTCAGACTCCGGGTTGTATCTGTATAAAATACCATCGGATGTAACATAGCCACGGTCAGACCAACTCCTCCCCCTAAACGGTTCGTCGGGGTCTTCCAGGTCGTCGATGATCTTCTTTAGCTCTGGATCTTTGATCTGGTTCTCGCGAACATCCCGGTGGCTTCTCGATGGTAAGTCGACTTCTGTATAGCAGCAAAGGTCACAGTCGGCCTCATCGGAACACGGTGGTCGTGAAAGCGTGTCTGCCTCGGCGTTCGATTTCCCAGGCGTGTACTCTATGCGGAGACGGAACTCTTGGAGCGTGAGGGCCCATCGTGCCAGACAGCCGCTAGGGGATTTAATGCTCATGAGCCATCGGAGGGGCTGATGATCAGACTTGACCACAACTTCAGCTCCATCTATGTACCCACGGAATTTGGTGACGGCCCACACTACCGCCAAAGCCTCCCGTTCCGTAGTTGTATAGTTATTTTCAGCGCTGGTCAATAGGCGGCTCGCGTACTCCACAGGCCTCTCGTCAGGTCCGGTCCAGTCCGTCTTGTTGAAATTGAGATTGCAGGGCACCGCGGGGTCGCTATTGTGGACACGGGTGCGATAGCGAACCTCATGCTGTACGACCTGCTGGTGACCGCCGGCGTCAAGTTTACGGAGACCTACCGTACAGTCGCTTTGGCCGATGGGACACAACAGGTGAGAAACGCTCTGTCTTGCAATATAAACTTAAAACTAAAGCATCATGAGACACCTACCTTTTTCCTTGTATTTCCAGACTCAAATGGGAAAACTCTATTAGGTAGAGATTTTATTGTCAATGCTGGCATCCTGCTAGATATACCGCAGATGAGTTGGCGCTTTTCTGATGAAGCTGAGCAATGGTTCCCATTCGTTAATTCGTTTACCTTATCATCTTCCAGTGATGCGGACCTGATGACAGTGGATGCTGCAAAGCTGACACTGCGTGATGACGAGGGCACCAAGCTGACAGAAGAACAGAGAGCTCGACTGAATACCTTTCTGCTGAAACATGCAGACCGCTTCGCGACGGAGGGGCCTCCAACTGAATATGCAGAACACCGCATTAGACAAGGGTTACACGATCAGTTTGGCGTCAGTTCAGTCCGTGCTCGAAAGGGACGCAGCTATATTAACATAATAGCTGCGTCCCCCTCGATCATGATTGAACTGACGCCAGACTGATGAAATACTGAGCGTGTAACCGATGTCTTAAGGTTGATGAGCACCAGGAACCTATCACTTCCCCTCCATATCGCCTGTCACCAAACAAGAAAGCACTGCTCGAGAGCCAGTTAAAGAAGCTACTTGATGGTGACGTAGTTGAAGAATGCGAGTCCTCTTGGGCCGCCAACGTTGTACTGGTGGCGAAGAAAGACGGTGGGGTCAGGCTTTGCATAGATTACCGCAAGTTTAATGCTGTGACGGAACCTGATCGCTACCCACTCCCCCGAATAGAGGATGTTCTTCATGCAGCCAAGACCACCAGCTTTATGACGACCTGTGATTTGAGATCCGGTTACTTCCAAGTTGCAGTAGCCCCAGAGGACCGAGATAAGACCGCATTTGTGACCCCACTGGGCATTTACCGATTCAAAAGAATGCCAATGAGTCTCTGCAACTCGGGGGCCACCTTCCAGCGGCTCATTGACCGATTTAAGGTTGGTAAAAACCTTACAGGAGTAGCACTGCTGGCATACTTAGACGACTTGATAATTTTATCAGAGTCCTTTGACAAGCACCTGGAGGACCTAGAAGCTGTGTTCGACCGTCTCACCATGTTTAATCTCCGAGTGAACCGCGAAAAGAGCATGTTTGCAAGAGAGTCGGTCAAATTCCTAGGCCACATCATTGTACCAGGTGGTATTTAGGCTGACCCTGGGAAGACGTCTGCCATTTCTGCCATGCCTGCTCCTAAGAACACGAAGCATCTGAAGACGTTCCTGCAAACGTCGAGCTGGTTCCGGCGCTTCATACCTCACTACGCCGACGTCGCAAGACCTCTTACCGATCTCCTCAAAAAGGATGCTACGTGGACCTGGTCTGCTGAACAGCAGGCATCCTTCGAGCAGATTAAGGAGCTCCTAGTGACAGCATCTATTCTTCGCCAAGCCGACGAGACCAAGCCGTGGACGCTGAAGACTGACAGCAGCGGGTACTGTCTCGGCGCAGTGCTGATGCAAGGTGAGGGACCTGACGAGAGGCCTGTGGAGTACGCGAGCCGCCTATTGACCAGCGCTGAAAAGAACTATACAACTACGGAACGGGAGGCTTTAGCGGTGTGGGCCGTCACCAAATTCCGTGGGTACATAGACGGAGCTGAAGTTGTGGTCAAGTCTGATCATCAGCCCCTCCGATGGCTCATGAGCATTAAATCCCCTAGCGGCTGTCTGGCACGATGGGCCCTCACGCTCCAAGAGTTCCGTCTCCGCATAGAGTACACGCCTGGGAAATCGAACGCCGAGGCAGACACGCTTTCACGACCACCGTGTTCCGATGAGGCCGACTGTGACCTTTGCTGCTATACAGAAGTCGACTTACCATCGAGAAGCCACCGGGATGTTCGCGAGAACCAGATCAAAGATCCAGAGCTAAAGAAGATCATCGACGACCTGGAAGACCCCGACGAACCGTTTAGGGGGAGGAGTTGGTCTGACCGTGGCTATGTTACATCCGATGGTATTTTATACAGATACAACCCGGAGTCTGAAGAGGAGATAGCTTGCTTAGTGATCCCTACACATGAACGTGAGAAAGTGCTCACAGACTACCACGACGCTCCGACGGCAGGGCATTTTGGTGTTGAGCGAACACTGCACCGGCTGAGCTCCAAGTATTACTGGCCAGGTATGAGACGATACATTGCTGATTACATTAAGAAGTGTGTAGAATGTCAGCGCTACAAGGTCGACGCCAGGAAGGCAGCCGGCCTGTTGCAGTCTCCCGCCACCACTCGCCGCTTCGAAGTCGTCGCTGTGGATCTCTTCGGTCCCCTTCCGGAAACATCTGCCGGAAACAAATGGATTTTAATCATGGAGGATGTGTGTACCTGTTGGGTCGAGCTTTTTTCGTTGCAGAACGCTACCAGCCCGGATTGCGCCAAGGTGTTAGTAGCTGAAGTATGGAGTGCCCAGACGCCTGCTCAGCGACAACGGGGTGCAGTTCATTAGCGAGGTTATGCAGCAGGTCTGCCACACATTCGGCATCATCCAATCTCTCACTCCGAAGTACCATCCGGAGGCGAACCCGGTAGAGAGGAAAAATCGGGACCTAAAACCTCAACTCGCCATTTTAGTTGGCCATGATCATAGCACCTGGGACTCTCACCTGGCAGCCATACGCTTCGCCATGAACTCTGCGATCACCAGTAGCACTGGGCATTCACCTGCCTACCTGATGTTCGGCCGCGAGATCCGCGCGCCCGCCGACGTGCTCTCTGACATGAGGGCTATCGTCGAGAGCGACAATGCTGTAACGAGCATCACTCCTTATCTCCGGCGACTCTCGACCGTTCTCCTGGAGGCGCGCGACGTCCATGAGAAAGCGCAGGCGATCCAGAAGAAGAACGCCGACGAAGGACGACGTCCAGCTCCGGATTCCGGACCTCGTCCTCCTGAAAACTCGAGTCTCCAACGATACCCGCCCCGGGCAGACGCCCAAGTTTATACCTAGGCGTGACGGTCCTTATAGGTTTCGAGAGGCTGTGAGTCCGACTACCTACTTGTTGGAGCGGGTAAGTGACGCTGAGTTGTTAGGTCGCTACCACGTCTCCCAGCTGACACCATTCATAGGTGATGCGATTCCGTCCGTGAACGAGAAACGTAAACGTGGTAGGCCAAAACGTTATCTTGACTAACCCTAACGCGGGGTCGCTATGTCAGGGTTAGAGGGGGAGGATGTAATGCTAGCCTTACCCATATTCCTGAACGCGCCTTTATCCGGCGCTGCCACCCCTCCCGCGGCCTCACCGCCACAAGAACTCTCTCTCGCGCCGGGGTCAAAACTTCAACCGCCAAAAACCGCCATAGTTTACTTATTCTAAATAGAAAACTGTACCTAGTGTTATAGTAGTGTGTATGTATTTTCCGAAGATTGTTAGAGCGCATTACAGTACAGTGACGTGAACCCAATAAACTTTGTTTTACTCATAACCCGAGTCTTCTACACTAATAAGCTTTCGAAATCGGCATATATAACAAAATTGATTTTTTGCTGTCTATCAAATTTTTTTAATTGGAGTGTACTATTCTTTCTAGGTAATTCAGTTAAAACTTGTGAACAATTATGTGATATTTATCTATGTTCAGAACAGAAAAACTGTAAACATGCTTCATTTTTTTATTATATTTACTAAAATGTCGCCGTACTAATTTTATAAGATCTTTAATAAGGCAGTAGTGACCTTTGGTTTCTTGTTCAAAATATAATAAATTAACATGATTTTTCTTTCGGTTTTTACTTAAATATAGAGGCCCAGTTACTGAGTTCTTTTTATTTAATCCATAAATATTAATACTGATATCGTTAATGTCTTCAAATAATTTAACATCTTTACACGATGGAGGGAAAGACATTCCGTCTGTTTTAAGAACAGTTGAATAATGTGGATATGAACTTGTTTTGCATACATTACTCTTGGCGGGATACAATGCAGCTACAATGCTCCATAAGAAACAGTGTTCATCTTTGTTCTGTATATTCAGACAACTTTTATTATTTTTTACAACTGCAGGCAACTCTATAAATGTACCGCCTCACATTGGACAGTATTTATTTACGTTTAATTCTAAATGACTCACTGAAACAAGAGACCAACCAGATTCGCAATGCTCAAATTCTGTAACCTTCTCTTTAAATATTTCTAAAGCATTCAAATACAACTCATTAGTATCACTGTTATTAAATACACAATCATATTTTGTAATAAACGATTTCAACTGTTTCGTGCCCGAGTGAGGTAACTCGAAGGTAGCAAACAGTTCAAAATTTAACTTAATGCAAGTGTGTTTAAGCAGTGATAAATTTATAACTTTTAAAACATCATTTTGGCGGTCGCACAGGAACGCCTCGGGGGTGAGGTGCTCGACTTCATTTGCGGGATTGATGTGATATGTTACGATTCTGTTTTTAAATGCACTAGCAATAATGTCGATATTTCTGAACTCTGACTTTATCAAACAGTTTTTCTTGTGTATATTCGTTCTCATATGATATTTATATTTATCTTTCAAAATTGCGACATTACATTTATCACATTTCATAAATAGATTTCGTCTCGACTCAGGTGATGATAGTTTATCTGTAAAGACACAATTTCAATTTTAAAGACTTATTTTAAACATAATTGAATAAATGAAGTAGGTGTAGTAATATAAGTAAGTACATTGTTTAATTACATATCAATTTAACTTTCTAATAATAAGTATTGTTAAAAGTTGCGGGACAATGTTTGAACTCTTTTCGAGTGGCAGCAACAAATTCCGTGAGGCGGGACCAAGCCTCAGTGTCGGTATCTGTTCTATTTTTTATAGTTAGGACACTATGCCACCACCGATTCATAGGCTGTATATGCTCGATATCAGTACACTTTTAACTCTATGTAATGAGATCCAGTTTTACTTTCACTCATTTGCCGCGAAATACCGTTAGCTAGCCTTCTGGTTAAATAAGAATAAATCGGCGTACCCTTCTTTGGCTCAGATGGAACCTTGACACTATCCTCGTCACTGTCACTGCCGAACAAATCTGTCATCGTTGGCTTCATGGGAGCAGTGATAGGGTTGATAACCGTCTTCTTTTTCTTTGAAGCGGATGACTCGTCGCTCTAATTACTTGAAGTCGAAGCCGATGGGATAGAACGCTCAGTACTCTCGCACTGAGGACGCTTGCTGTGTTTTTTGTTTTTTGTCTCGAGCTCTGTTTCACGCTCGTCGTCAGAAAAGAATAGATCTTAGGCAAGAGACCTGAAATAGAAAAAAATATACACGAATAAATAGGTGCATAAAAAATACCAAACCCTGTAATTGTGTTCAAAATAAAATCTAATAAAATATTGTTAAGCTATATTTAAAAAAAAATAGAGACATGAATGAAAAGTACTTACATTCTAATTGTGTGATATTTTCGAATAGATGACTTTACAGGATAAAATAAATAGTATTAATATTGCAATACAAATGTCACATAAAACATACATGTCATGAATAGATGTACATTCTGTTTGAAAGTGATAAGTATGCAGTAATAAACAAGACAATCTATTATTAAATGATGACAAAGCAGATCTATTATTTAATTCGAATAGATAACTGCATAATTAGATGATTCAAATTGTATATTAAACTAGTTAACCCATTAAATGATATAAATGTATTCTATTTAAAATATATACCTTACAGATTTAAGTAAAATAATAAATATGAATATCAAGGGACTGTTTACAAAATGTTACACCAATTGACCTAGTCCAAACTGAGCTCGAGGCTTGTACTATGGGTACTTAATTATATAGACAACATCCATGACTCAGAAACAAATGTTCGCGCTCATCACACAAATATCTGCCCTTACCGGGATTTGAACCCAGGACCGCTAGCTTCGTAGGCAGGGTCACTACCAACTAGGCCAACGCGTCGTCAAACGTAATACACATACATGTAATGACATTTTAACGGTTGTTGAGTGCTTCACGGGGTTCTTGATGATCTTGAGCGAGCAGCAGAGCTTGTACTGAAGGATGGAGATCTGAGCAATGATCTTGTATGCTCGAAGTAAGGTTTATATACGCCTTGATTTTGCGTCATCCATGCATTACAATAATTTTATTTCAAATTATAGACAAAATGCACTGTCAATATATATCCCATAGCGAGAAATGCAGCATAACAGGAACTCACTTGATTAGTTTAATCTAAGATCGATTTTATTTGTGTGTCTTTAAGGTAGGTTCAACAAAACGTTCATAAGTTTGTATTTCAATCTGGGAATTGAAACACTAATATTGTTCAGTGTCTTTGCTTGTAAACATTTAAAAAACCAAAAAGAAATAACAACTACTGATATGTATCTCAATCTGGATTCGAAATACTAATATTGTTCTGTGTCTTTGCTTGTGTACATTTAAAACCCAAAAACTACTTCTAGCCGTTACTAAGGTCGGGGTTTAGATTCAACTTTTAAAATTTTGGTTAAGCCGGGTATCCACCAAGCGCACGCGCTCGCGTGGCAGCCTCGCGAGCCAAATGCTCGGTCTGTGTGGACGTGCCTCAGGACTGTTCGGGCGCACGTTGCCGAGGCAACGCGAGGCTGCCGCGCGAGCGCGTGTGCTTGGTGGATACGCGGCTTTAGAGTTACTATGTTACACTTATAATTAAATAATGTGTCGTACAAGCAGACAAAAGTCATCATGTTATATATGATGTCAACACAGACGGAATCATCTTACTCTTGGCGCCGATCGCACCTTATATGAAATTCTATATGAAATGTGTACTAATTGTCAGATTTTCAACTCTATTAACACTTTGGTTTTCTAATATAAATCGCGTAAATTACATAAACAAATCTATTAAAAAAATATTTTAACTAGCGCACGGTCCTGTTAGCAGTATGTCGGTAAGTTCATAATTTGTAAAATATATTTTATTTGTGATTTTTATATTCATTTAAATCTCTTAAATATCTTAACATTGATTTATTTTTCTCATTGACAAATCTTGTTGAATGCATAACGCAAATCCTATCTTATAAATGAGTGATAGGTAGGTACCTGATTAAAATAAATGGCAACTAACTAATATTCAATTATTCTACATAGACTAACTAAATACAATAAATAGTTCATCTTTATAAAAACTAAAAATGAGCAATTAAAAAAAATACACTCTATTAAAATCATGTACATATTATAATCTTTTGAGATATATACGAAATGAATACCAATTAAAAAAAGTATTTCTGCATATACAATAATCTACTTATCATTTCAGGATACCTCAGAACATCTTTTCAACTTTATACCGGACACTCCGGTACAAAAAAAAGTCTGCGAGCGAACGACGGCTGGGACTGGGACTAAAAAGAAAATCAGAACCTACTGTTTACTCCCATGTTAAAAAACCACATCGCAGCGATGCAATTAAAGTAATCAAAATTGAAATAATTGATAGTGACAAAATAGACCAGAATAACCAAATTTATGTACCTATGGAGGTATTCGAAGTAATATATAATATGTTACCTTTAGGGAATGTCCATATTACTTTGTAATAAAAATCCAATAATCGTGCACTTATGTTTATTCCGAACACAGTAGGAAATTGCACAGAAAGATAGAAGGAACACAAAAGAATAAGAACGAAGAGTTTAGCGAGAACTTAACATAAAGCAATCTAAAGCGCGTAAGCAAAAGCGGGGCATCAAGCGACACAGGTTGCGCGTGCAGCGGCCAAATCACGACTGGCGCGCGTGGGCGCAGGCGGCGACCGGCTAGCAACAGAACTCGCTTGGACCGCGGTTCCCGTATCCATAACACAATCAGCGCGTATGACGTCATACGTTACGATACGTAATGGGATAAATAAATATATCTGTATAAATATATATATCTGTATGTTGTCAATATAAATTGTGTTAATATATATATTATTACTAAGAAACTATTATATGTTGAATATTATATAAATATGTATTTGAGTATCTGTAATACTGTAAATTATGCAGGGTAGCCACATCACTCCCCTCCAGAGACCGTGTCTACGGGCGATAATAGTCAGGAAACTTAACATGTCGACCTGAACGTGTTGTCTTTTTGACAGTTTGTTGTGACTGAATTGGAGTCGCTTTTATTTCGTGGCGTAGTGTTTCGTTTGGGAGAAGGTAAGCGGGTTTGACGCGGTCTATTGAGACCGTAACATCTTTGCCTTTTACGCAAAGTTTAAAAGATTTATCGCTCCTACCGAGTACTTCATGCGGCCCTGTGTACGCAGGCTGAAGTGCTCCACGTAGCGCATCGCACGAAGAAATACGTAACTACAGGTTTTTAGATCTTTATAAATAAAAGTTTTTGGTTTCGCATGATGTGATGTAGGGACAGGCTGCAATTTTTCTGCGAAGGATCTTAAGCGCTCTGAAAAATTGGTTATGTCGGTTGTGTTACCCGAAGTTTTGAGACCGAAAAATTCACCAGGGAGTCGGAGGGGTTCACCATAAAGAAGTTCGGCAGACGAGGCCTGAAGATCATCCTTAAAGGCACTTCTCACTCCAAGTAAAACGAAAGGTAATGATTCGCTCCAGTTACTATCGGCGTGGCACATTATTGCCGCTTTTAACTGACGATGAAACCTTTCTATGAGACCATTACACTGAGGGTGATAAGCAGTTGTCTTACGATGTTTAAATCCAATTAATTTAGATAGCTGTTGAAAAATAGAAGATTTAAACTGCTTACCACGATCGGTAACGATGTCGGTGGGGTAACCAAAGCGCCACACCCAGGTAGATACAAAAGCCTTCGCGACAGTTTCTGCGGTAATGTCGCTGATAAGAGTAACCTCGGGCCAACGCGTGAAGCGATCAACTGCAGTTAGGCAATACCGGTATCCACAGGAAGGCGGTAATGGTCCAATGAAGTCGATATGAACGTATTTAAAGCGGGCTGCAGGTAAATCGTGAGTCCCTAAGGGTGATGAAACATGGCGGTTTACCTTAGAACGCTGGCAGGCTAGACAAGCTCGAGACCACTCACGGCAGTCTTTTCTCATCGAAGGCCAAACAAAACGTTGAGCAACTAGTTTGGCGCTGGAGTTGGCACCTGGATGGCTCAATGAATGTAAACTGGTAAATACTTGTTTGCGTAATGAGATTGGTACGAATGGTCTGGGAGTCTTTGTACTGACGTCGCAGTACAGTTCATGACGACTGCCAGGGATATTCATTTTTTTTATGCGTAACGAAGAGTCAGTTAAGAAATGCTGCAACTCCTTATCGGCCATTTGAGACTGGGCTAACGTTTCAAAATCGAGTATGGTTTGCAGTTCTTCAACACGGGAAGTGCGTCAGCAACAACGTTATCCTTTCCCGCGATATATTGTATGTCAGTTGTAAACTGCGCGATGAAGTCGATATGTCTGTACTGACGTGGCGAACAGTTACTCTTGCGCTCATTAAAAGCATGTGCTAATGGTTTGTGGTCAGTGTAGACAGTAAAATGTGTGGCTTCTAACATATGTCGAAAATACTTTATGCTCTCGTAAATTCCAAGAAGCTCCCTGTCATATGGGGAGTACTTCTTCTCTGAAAAGCTTAATTTTCGTGAAAAAAATGCTAGTGGCTGCCAAATTCCATCAATTAGCTGCTGCAATGCGCCTCCATTAGCTACGTCCGATGCGTCTGTCACTATACCTAGTTTACCTCGAGGGTTTGGGAGAGTCAATAATGCTGCTTTGCATAAGCTGTCTTTACAATCCTCAAAGGCTTGCAACGTGTCTCCGTTTAATTGAACAGGCTGCGATGCCTTTACGGAACCTGCTAGTAGTGCATTTAAAGGAGCCTGAATTTGGGCAGCTCTCGGCAAAAATCGCCTATAAAAATTTATCATGCCTAAGAATCTCCTTAGCTCTTTGATGTTTTGTGGAGGTGGGAAATCTTTGATAGCTAATACCTTGTCCTCAAGAGGTTTCGTGCCATTTTGGGAAATGTGGTAACCTAGAAATTTTACCTCTGAAGCGCCGAATGTACACTTTGCGGTGTTTACGAGTACACCATAGTCCTTCATTCTGGAGAAGATTTGGCGAAGGTGGTGTTTATGTTCTTCTGTGTTTTCGGAGAAGATCAGAAAAGGATAAGGATAGCAAAAGTCTAGTCCGCGAGTCATTTCATCAACAAACCTTTGGAAAGTCTGACCAGCGTTTCTCAATCCAAAAGTCATGAAGGGAAACTCAAATAGTCCAAAGGGCGTGGTAATAGCTGTCTTAGGGATATCTGATTCAAAGACTGGAACGGAGTTATAGGCTTTAACAAGGTCTAAGGTGGAAAATACCTTGCAACCTGAAAGACTGTGTGCAAAGTCTTGTATATGCCTTATTGGGTACTTATCTGGTATAGTCCTGGCGTTCAATTGCCTGTAATCACCACAGGGTCGCCATCCGTTGTCTTTTTTGGGTGTGAGGTGCAGTGGTGATGACCATGGACTGTCGGATAAACGGGCTGTACCGGCTGCCAACATTGCGTCGAACTCTAATTTGGCTATCTTATGCTTGTCTGGTGCTAACCTGCGAGGGGCAAAAGAAACAGGGGGGCCTGGTGTAGTTCGTATGTGGTGTATAGTTTTGTGTTTTGTGTCGTGTGGGTTACCTGCTGTTCGTGTTATTTCGGGGAACTCTGACAGTATTTTGTGATATACGCTGTCACCAGTCACGATTTTGACGCTAGAAATAACAATATCTGTTGATGCAATAGAAGCTACAGCTGTTAAATTAGTGATTTGGTCTATTAATCGTTGCTTACGAACATCTACAATTAGATAATAAGATAGAAAGTCAACCCCTATGATCGCTTTGGTGACATCAGCCACGAGAAATCGCCACATAAAATCACGGCGGAGACCAAGGTCGAGATTAAATTGCATATAATAATAATAATAATAATAATAAATTTTATTTCAGGCAACGAGGCCCATATTTACAAATACCTTATAGACTAACATACATATCAATATAAAACTTGAAACTAACACCGAGGTGACAGAACAGTGTGGTCCTGTTCTGCCAAAATTGGCATCTTGGTCGCTGCCGGTAGGTTGCCCCGAAACCGCCGGAACACGACACCTTTCGGCCAAAAGTCAGAACACTCGACGGTCCCCAGCATAAACCACGGCACGCGCACTACAAATGAACTGAAGTGCACGTAGCGAAGCGAGCGTAGCTGGAACACCGTCAGACTGCATCCAACCTTCTGACGGACGTACTCCACCACGTCGTCTACCGTTGCAGAGTGGTGCAGGCGAGACACGTAGAGCGCCGTGTTCGGCATAGCCGCCCGCAGCTCGGAATTCGGGTCCGTTACTGCAGTACCACACCGAGTCTTATGAGGCTTCCTACGTGGTTTGCTGTGCTGCACCAATGTGAATCCCTCCTTATCCACACCGGTACGAGGGATCTCCTTCATAGAAGCTGGAGCTCTCTCCTTCGACGCCTTAACAGGCGCACTAGGCCGCCGAAGTTCAGCGGCCTTGCCGGCTGCGTCAGCGTAGCTGCGAGGAGCCGGCGGGGTGGCGGGGCCGGGGGGGCATGACTCGCGCGGGGGGCAAGTTTGTTCGTTGACATTGGAATTCGACGCATCAGCCGACGACCTAATTACCGGGGCAGACTTGCGCAAGCAGGTAATTTCATTGCGCATCTCGGTAATAGCTATCTGCGATGCATCGAATTTTTCAGCAATCTCAGCCAGGCTCGCTTTTAGGGCCACAATATCCTTCAACAGTCTGGTGACGTCGACGTGGTCGAAACTAACAGGAGGCAACTTATCCAGCTGCATCGCCACAAACGCAGGCACATCATCCGGAAGGGCCACCCTGAACACCGAGATAATATCATGCAGACTTTTCGCTCGCTGAACAAACGCCAATAGTTCGTTCACTACGAGTTGTTGAGTACCCATAGCAAAAGTCCGGGCAGCGGCTAAAGCCGCGCAATTCGCAAATTACGTAATTCCAACTGTGCAATGTGACACGTCCGTCTCCGGTCGCTCATCGCACTCAACTGAACCGCCATAACCATAAGTGTCTATAGATGTACCGTTAGCCGCACACAGTTGATAGCTGGTCTTCGTTCGTCGATCTCGTAGCGCAGATCGAGGGAAAACGCATAGATGGCTCCCAGTGTCAACTAAAAATTGTATTTTTGATTTAGCATCAGTGACAAATAGGCAACCAGTGGATACTTGGCAATCGTCAGTCGCCATTATCGATTGCCTCGAGCATTTCCCGAAGTATAATCACAGGGTTTGATACATCTCTTCGACCTGCTGCCAAATTTATGATGATACCAACAGGTTGGGAACTTCCGATAGTTGGATTGGCTTCTTTTTGATGATGATGGGCTGCGTTCACTTCGCTGGTTTCTGGAACGTGGTCTGGATCGCTGATCACCATGTGCAGTTAATGCGCTAACTTGGTTTGTCAGCTCTGCTATCTGCTTTGCCATAGTTTCTAGCGTGGTTTCCTCTCGTGGTTGAGTCCCCGATGTCGATGCAACTTGAGGCGTTGTTGGTGTGACGTCATGAATTTTGTCGGCCAGGTCAGCCAATGAGGTCATTGGCAAGCTATCTTGAGACGCAAGGATGATTTGCATTGAGCTCGGCAGGCGGCTGATCCATAATGTCTTGATAAATTCTTCCGGGCAATTTGGCCCTGCCAAACTCTGTAGGCACCGCATGAACTGTGAAGGTTTACGGTCACCAAGCTCCTCGTGGTGCAGTAATTGTTTCACCTGGTTCTGTCGTGACATCGAGATACGTTTGATCAATTCCGTTTTTAGGGTTTGATACTTGTCCGTCTGGGGTGGGTTTGTTATTAAACTCTCAACTTCGAGGGCATATTGGTTCTCAAGCTGCGATATCACATAATAAAATTTGGTGCTATCGTCAGTAATACGTGAGAGTGCAAACTGGCCTTCGATTTGTGCAAACCATATTGCTGGCTTCTCCGGCCAAAATGGAGGTATGCGAACACCAACACGGCAAATCTCGGACGACATCAAATGTGGTGCAATGGAAACATGCGCTGAATTTTGCTTATCTGGTTGTGGCACGGCTTCATTCTCGCTATTACTCATCATTTTTTTTATATTTCCTTTTCACGTTCTTCGTCGGGGTCACCAGTTATGTAGGTATTCGAAGTAATATATAATATGTTACCTTTAGGGAATGTCCATATTACTTTGTAATAAAAATCCAATAATCGTGCACTTATGTTTATTCCGAACACAGTAGTAAATTGCACAGAAAGATAGAAGGAACACAAAAGAATAAGAACGAAGAGTTTAGCGAGAACTTAACATAAAGCAATCTAAAGCGCGTAAGCAAAAGCGGGGCATCAAGCGACACAGGTTGCGCGTGCAGCGGCCAAATCACGACTGGCGCGCGTGGGCGCAGGCGGCGACCGGCTAGCAACAGAACTCGCTTGGACCGCGGTTCCCGTATCCATAACACAATCAGCGCGTATGACGTCATACGTTACGATACGTAATGGGATAAATAAATATATCTGTATAAATATATATATCTGTATGTTGTCAATATAAATTGTGTTAATATATATATATTATTACTAAGAAACTATTATATGTTGAATATTATATAAATATGTATTTGAGTATCTGTAATACTGTAAATTATGCAGGGTAGCCACATACGTGTGATGCTGAGTTGTGCGCGCAATACGTGGTGAAAAACATTCACCTTGACGATGTTTACGCGTCGACACGAAGAATTATTGAAAAGATGGAGGAGTCCATAACATCGGACACGTGTAATAATTACACATTATTATAAACGTACCTAAATTGTTAAGCTTTACGCTTAAGTGTTATAGTACTTAAATTAGGACATCGAGCCTAGTCGATCATCGAGTCATCGAGTGTGTGTTCATAGATATAGGTAGTATGTAAGTAAAGTATATTTTATGTAGTTACGTTAAATAAATGACATTTGGAGTAACATGTTGTTAATTTATTTATGTCCGTTTGACGCCTTTGGTATGTTAACACTTTAGTGTAGTGTTTATTTAACATCATGTTTAAACTGCCACATTTTAAATTAAAATTCCTCTCGCCTTTAAATGTTGACGCAAATCTTAAAAACTAATTCAATACAGAAAGACTAAAGTCAAAATCCAAAAATAAAATCTATCCAAGAATAAAGCCAGGCCGGATGACTACCTAGTTAGAATATAATTGTCAGAGCTCGCTGGAATGCAGCTCGCGTTACGCTTAAGTTGTATTCTATGCCTTTTCAATTATAATCCTTAGTGACAGCCGGTGCATTAGACTTCGAAACGTTATGAGATTACTTCCTATATCCGGAGACTATTAGTACTATTAATAACTTAAGTAGATTAATTAACTTTGACGTTTGAAACATCGACTTTTGAATAGATGAATTAAGACTTTTTGAATAGATGAATTCAACTTCGAATAGATGATTAGACTTGATCGACTTCTTAAATACATTAAGTCACTTCTCATTGTGTATGAATGACTTGATAAGTTCGAAAAGGTTTAGGTATAGTTTAGACAACGACTTTTTAATAGATTAATTACGACTTTTAAATAGATCAGTACACCCTGATCGACATCGTAAATAGAAGAATTCAGTTTTTGAATAGTTGAAATTAGGGGATCTGGATAACTCAGATCTGTATCCAGATACACAAATTTTAACCTACTTCGATTGTACCTCAAAGTATCGAAATGACGAATGCAGTTGACCTCCCAAGTATGAGTCCACGACTACCGAATACAGGTATTCAATATGAAGATTGGGTTGTTATCGAGTTCAAAGCAAGACGTAGTTATAAAAACTGCATTGGGCGTGTAACAGACATTACCGGTAATAAATTTAATATAAGTCTTATTTTTATTTTTTTGGAGACGTATTCTGCTATATACGACAGAGAGATGTTGTGTCTTCCACCGCAATCAAAGCTGTATTACCTGAACCTAGAAATATTTACTGTTTAAAGGTGCAGTTTAAATTTTAAAATATAGAACGATATACATTTTAATTTTCCATCAACAGAAACTCGTACATAATAATACTTATGGCTCAGTTGTATCATGAGTTGGGCCATCGCAAAAATTTAAATGAGTAACGTCTATTTAAAAAGGCTGCTTAATTTAGATCATTGTATATAGTTAAATACTTTGAAGGCTCATTTAATTGTAAGGTACTTTAGTACTTTTTTTATTATTCGAAAGATTTCTGACGTTAAGTTTGATAATGTTTTGTTTAATTTTTGTTTTTAGTTTGATATTAAAGAACATGTTTTACAAAAATAAGTTAGATCAAGCGGGGCTATTCCGACAGAGGGGTAAATACGTCACATATTTTTTTTCAATGGAATCCAACAATTAAAACTATTTATAGAAATTAAGATCCTTAAACTACTATAAAAGGACGCAAAAATAGTTTTAAAACGTTGGGTTTCCCTTGAAAAAAGTTAAGTGCGCATTTACCCCTCTGTCCAAACCTGACCTTAAACTTTATTTAATTAGAAATTAGACTGTTTAAATTGATAATAAATTCCTTTAACTGGCATCTGTATTATCTAGATTGAGAACCTGTGATTTGTAGGTAACCAATGAAAAATTGAGATTTTATGATCTTAAAGCTAAAGAAAATTTCACTTTGTAACCAATTACCTTACGAACTGTATGGGAAAGGTTTTCTTTGATTTGTGGGTTTTCTAGTACTCTAACCTTAGTTGGTCTCAAAGAGTGTTTTAATCCTTGATAGAGATGGGGTCGATAAGCATTAAAAAAAAATATACTCAAATCTGACGATTTTGTCGTTGACTGTACATTTTATCAAAAATCTGTGAATGTTGATTTTTAATACTTAAAAAGTTAGTAAAAGTCTTCTAAGAGCATTTTCGCGTAGCAGCAAGGGATCTAGTAGCTGCCCTTACTGCCCCATCTCAACTTTCCACTCTGTATATATAATATAATATATATATATATTTTGTAACAATGCAGTTGTTACGTTCCTTACCTGTGTGCATTTTATTGACAAATTAGCTTTAATATCACTTCATTTTCACTTAAATTCACTGTAATACAACAGATCTTATATTTGTTGTTTACTAATAATCTATAACTGTCAAACAGACAGCCATAGATTAACAAAGACGTTTTTCATAAATCTACTTTTGTCAAATGTTAGCGGCAGTAAGCCGACAGATGGCGTTACTAGTCATTCTTTATTAGCTTCACTAATATTTAAATGTTTTAATAATTAACAGTCTACTTTAATCTAAATAATCTTCTAATAATTAATTCATTGTAATTGTAAATAAATATCGTATTTTATTATTTTCATTCAGCGCATGAGGAAATAATTGAGGGTATGTTGGTGTCTCACGTACACGACCCCAGTTATTCTCCACTCGTGACGCGAGTTGCGATATAGCATTTCTTTGTTCGCCCTACTCATATTCGAAATTAACAGAAAGGGGTGAAAGCTTATAAATAGGCCACGCACCCTTCATTCGGTCTCTTTGCCGCCTCAACTACTTACTACTTTGGAACAACTTGACGTGTTAACGTAATAGGTACTAAATACCTAAGTTTTATTATATTCGGTGCATTTCCCCAAATCGGGTAAGTTCAGTGCAACGAACTAATTATCTATCCTATCTCTATTTTGCTGTGTACTGTGTTTGTGTTTTATACTTATTGTGTTCTTCTAGATTATTCCAAATTGTTCTTTTAACCTTTTTATTTCGAATAACCGACCGTTACTTCATAACGGTCGTTAGTAACTATTAATTGTTCTTTTGATTTAGCTTCTTCTTGTTTTAAATTGTAACTCTGTTCCGGTAGTTCTTGCCACCGCCAATAATTAACCTTGCGCTATTCCCTCGGGGCTTCACCTCTCAACGGCGGCTGGCATGGACTATCCCAATGCTGGACACCAGGCTCACACAGCCAATGCTTGGGTTTTCCAGGGTCCACCGCTAGGAGCATATCAAGGCTTGGAGCATTTCACCGCACCGCTATGAGCACTGCACCGCTAGGAGCACTACCGCTTGGACGACACTTCTTACTTCGTGGGATCGGTCTCTAAACCCGGTCCACTTCTCTTCTTGGCCGGAGCGGCCTCTAACCACGGTGACCAGGATCGTCGAGTGGGTTCCGGTGCTACACACCGGGTGCTGCCCCCGACGCCAGGATCCTGTTACCGCACACCGTCGGGCTGCCGTCGGTTTCTTCACTGCCGCTCCACGTCACCTACTGCGAGGGAAGTGCTAGCTCGCTTCGCAGAACCAGACCACACCCTACGAACCTACCTACCCTGTTTTGTTTATGCAGTAAGAAATTAGACTGTTTCAATTGATAATATTTAAAAGCCTTTAACTGGTGTTTGTAATATCTAAATTAAGAACCTGTGAGTTGTACAACCAAAAAATTTCTTTTAAAAATTTAATAAGGAACAGTTTATATGTATTTTTTTCATAGCAATACAATTGGTCTATTAGTTCTTGATATGTACAAAGGCGATATATTAGTGGCCGGTACTGTAGCTATAGTTAGTAATGTTGTAATTTTTGTTTGTAATTTTCGTTTTAGAATTTAATAAGAAACATTTTTGTCCTTGACACTTTTTTCGTATCTATTGTAGTTGTCCAAAGAAAGTTAAACAACCGTTAACGAGGACACATTTCACGGTGTAGGGGGGGGGGGGGGGGTTGATGTATCAGGGATAAGGGGGGGAAAGTGCGAACTTTAAACACCACACCCAAATCACGTCACACAAATAATGATATAAAAAGGAACCTTCATTGTAGAGAAAAGACATTGATTTGCTATTATTTATTTTACCAAGAGTTGGTATTCATGATAATTGTAATCAATATAATTCTCGTTCTAAATTACGATCTAATTTTGTAGATCGTATTTTATGTGGACACTTTACAAATAGTTCAACAATTCTACCTCGTAACGATTGCGAGGTATTTCGATGAAAAAATCCTAAAACACGTTTTTTTACTCAACATCTTGGCAAGTAAAATTCAAATAAAATCACAATTTTGGTTGTACAACTCACAGGTTCTTAATTTAGATATTACAAACACCAGTTAAAGGCTTTTAAATATTATCAATTGAAACAGTCTAATTTCTTACTGCATAAACAAAACAGGGTAGGTAGGTTCGTAGGGTGTGGTCTGGTTCTGCGAAGCGAGCTAGCACTTCCCTCGCAGTAGGTGACGTGGAGCGGCAGTGAAGAAACCGACGGCAGCCCGACGGTGTGCGGTAACAGGATCCTGGCGTCGGGGGCAGCACCCGGTGTGTAGCACCGGAACCCACTCGACGATCCTGGTCACCGTGGTTAGAGGCCGCTCCGGCCAAGAAGAGAAGTGGACCGGGTTTAGAGACCGATCCCACGAAGTAAGAAGTGTCGTCCAAGCGGTAGTGCTCCTAGCGGTGCAGTGCTCATAGCGGTGCGGTGAAATGCTCCAAGCCTTGATATGCTCCTAGCGGTGGACCCTGGAAAACCCAAGCATTGGCTGTGTGAGCCTGGTGTCCAGCATTGGGATAGTCCATGCCAGCCGCCGTTGAGAGGTGAAGCCCCGAGGGAATAGCGCAAGGTTAATTATTGGCGGTGGCAAGAACTACCGGAACAGAGTTACAATTTAAAACAAGAAGAAGCTAAATCAAAAGAACAATTAATAGTTACTAACGACCGTTATGAAGTAACGGTCGGTTATTCGAAATAAAAAGGTTAAAAGAACAATTTGGAATAATCTAGAAGAACACAATAAGTATAAAACACAAACACAGTACACAGCAAAATAGAGATAGGATAGATAATTAGTTCGTTGCACTGAACTTACCCGATTTGGGGAAATGCACCGAATATAATAAAACTTAGGTATTTAGTACCTATTACGTTAACACGTCAAGTTGTTCCAAAGTAGTAAGTAGTTGAGGCGGCAAAGAGACCGAATGAAGGGTGCGTGGCCTATTTATAAGCTTTCACCCCTTTCTGTTAATTTCGAATATGAGTAGGGCGAACAAAGAAATGCTATATCGCAACTCGCGTCACGAGTGGAGAATAACTGGGGTCGTGTACGTGAGACACCAACATACCCTCAATTATTTCCTCATGCGCTGAATGAAAATAATAAAATACGATATTTATTTACAATTACAATGAATTAATTATTAGAAGATTATTTAGATTAAAGTAGACTGTTAATTATTAAAACATTTAAATATTAGTGAAGCTAATAAAGAATGACTAGTAACGCCATCTGTCGGCTTACTGCCGCTAACATTTGACAAAAGTAGATTTATGAAAAACGTCTTTGTTAATCTATGGCTGTCTGTTTGACAGTTATAGGTTATTAGTAAACAACAAATATAAGATCTGTTGTATTACAGTGAATTTAAGTGAAAATGAAGTGATATTAAAGCTAATTTGTCAATAAAATGCACACAGGTAAGGAACGTAACAACTGCATTGTTACAAAATATATATATATATTATATTATATATACAGAGTGGAAAGTTGAGATGGGGCAGTAAGGGCAGCTACTAGATCCCTTGCTGCTACGCGAAAATGCTCTTAGAAGACTTTTACTAACTTTTTAAGTATTAAAAATCAACATTCACAGATTTTTGATAAAATGTACAGTCAACGACAAAATCGTCAGATTTGAGTATATATTTTTTTAATGCTTATCGACCCCATCTCTATCAAGGATTAAAACACTCTTTGAGACCAACTAAGGTTAGAGTACTAGAAAACCCACAAATCAAAGAAAACCTTTCCCATACAGTTCGTAGGGTAATTGGTTACAAAGTGAAATTTTCTTTAGCTTTAAGATCATAAAATCTCAATTTTTCATTGGTTACCTACAAATCACAGGTTCTCAATCTAGATAATACAGATGCCAGTTAAAGGAATTTATTATCAATTTAAACAGTCTAATTTCTTATTAAATAAAGTTTAAGGTCAGGTTTGGACAGAGGGGTAAATGCGCACTTAACTTTTTTCAAGGGAAACCCAATGTTTTAAAACTATTTTTGCGTCCTTTTATAGTAGTTTAAGGATCTTAATTTCTATAAAAGGAACCATAAATAGTTTTAATTGTTGGATTCCATTGAAAAAAAATATGTGACGTATTTACCCCTCTGTCGGAATAGCCTCGCTTGATCTTACCTTTTTTTGTCAAACATGTTCTTTAATATCAAACTAAAAACAAAAAATAAACAAAACATTATCAAACTTAACGTCAGAAATCTTTCGAATAATAAAAAAGTACTTAAGTACCTTACAATTAAATGAGCCTTCAAAGTATTTAACTATATACAATGATCTAAAGTAAGCAGCCTTTTTAAATAGACGTTACTCATTTAAATTTTTGCGATGGCCCAACTCATGATACAACTGAGCCATAAGTATTATTATGTACGAGTTTCTGTTGATGGAAAATTAAAATTTATATTGTTCTATATTTTAAAATTTAAACTGCACCTTTAAACAGTAAATATTTCTAGGTTCAGGTAATACAGCTTTGATTGCGGTGGAAGACACAACATCTCTCTGTCGTATACAGGGTGTTTTTTTGGTCGACAACTTCCAAAACAGGAGAGATAGTTTAATTAATGCTGAATCCGAATATCACATTAAAAAATTAAAAAGCCTAAGGAGGTCAGAGAAATAGCATTTTCAGTTTATCCCATTATTTCACTTAATTGTGGTTACTATGCGACGTGTTTAACGAAGACTAATGACGTAATCACCGTGCACAATGTTATGATTCATCTTTCCCTTCATACTTGTTACAGGCTTAGGACCGTCAAAGATTACAAACACGGTTTAGGTTAAAAAAATGTAGATTATTGTTGTAAAAATCGTTCTGAAATAGCATTTAACTACAGAATAACGGTATGGATTAAAAAACCGCAAGATTTGTCTTTGGCGTATTTAAAAAGGGGAATCAGCTTTGTACAACGATTGTTAAAAAATTACAAAATTTAAATTTTTACATTAGGTCACTTTTAATAAATGTTTGAAGTGACGGCCGCCTTCGGCTCGCCAGTATTTAAACTGCTTAAAACTAAGAGAGTACCTACTCGCCCGTGGATGTTCTTCGAAGTAATTGAGAATGGCCTGCTTAACATCCACTACAAGCCCACTTTGGGCTCTTCCTTGAGCATGGCGTGGCGTTTCAAAAGTGCCCCACTCGTAAAGGTTGCTAGCGATAGACCTTACTGCAGTGTTACACGTAATGGCATGCCGATTAGGAAATCGTTCAGTCCAAATTCTAACGGTGTCAGCAATGTTTTGACCACTCACAAAGTAAATTTAATGTTTACAATATTAAACATGTCCCGATTGTCAAGAAGTAAATTTTCTTGCCGAGACATTTTTTTTATCAATAAAATGATTTAACACTTCACTTAACAAGCACTCGCTTCGAAACAAACACGGTACTGACGTCGCTTGCGCATAGTTTTGTTAGGGTAGTATCAAACAATAACAATCGTGACGATAAGCGGCCTACCCCCTTCGTAGCTACAGAAACGAGAGACCATGATTTATAATGTAGCGAGGATATTCTTTCGAAAAATCATGAAAAAAATATATTTTTTTTATATTTTTTTTGAGCTCTGACTCATGAATAAAGTAACCCCTATTGTGGGAATTGCTGACCAACAAAACACCCTGTATAGCAGAATACGTCTCCAGAATACTTTTTCAAAAAAATAAGACTTATATTAAATTTATTACCGGTAATGTCTGTTACACGCCCAATGCAGTTTTTATAACTACGTCTTGCTTTGAACTCGATAACAACCCAATCTTCATATTGAATACCTGTATTCGGTAGTCGTGGACTCATACTTGGGAGGTCAACTGCATTCGTCATTTCGATACTTTGAGGTACAATCGAAGTAGGTTAAAATTTGTGTATCTGGATACAGATCTGAGTTATCCAGATCCCCTAATTTCAACTATTCAAAAACTGAATTCTTCTATTTACGATGTCGATCAGGGTGTACTGATCTATTTAAAAGTCGTAATTAATCTATTAAAAAGTCGTTGTCTAAACTATACCTAAACCTTTTCGAACTTATCAAGTCATTCATACACAATGAGAAGCGACTTAATGTATTTAAGAAGTCGATCAAGTCTAATCATCTATTCGAAGTTGAATTCATCTATTCAAAAAGTCTTAATTCGACCGTCGATACGAGTAAAATCGTAACTAAATTTAAGTGTTTTTTTGACTTTTACAGGGAGAGTTAAGTGAAAAAAGATCTACAAAACTGTATTTTTACATTTTTGATACATTGAGAAATAAAAAAAATACCCAATTTCATAACATCGTATGTCGAGGTTCATCAATATCCACTATTACATTAAGAGAAAATCATTGTAAATAGACTTAAGAATATTTTTTTACCCGAAATCGCTTCCAATTGTCACGATCACAGGCCAGTATCATCGCATAAATAGTTACGATTTTAATGTGCCAACGTTTTAGCAAGTACAGAGCACGTAAATGTGGTTAAAATGTTACTCTACTTTAAGAGCTCGCGCTATGGGTGTTTCGGTTTTGCGCCTAAATTGATTTACTATGATTTTACTGGCCCGTTCCTTCCATTTGCATTTTTTGCCTCGAAAAATTAATTTTGAAGACGGTTTTTACTTGCATCGTGTGACGTGGATGTAGGAGCACTTCTGTTTATGTGTATTGGAAATATTTTTATTTTTTTTGAGTGAGTGTTAATTACTTAAATTAATATGGAAAAGTTCCACTGAATCTAGTTATGAATGAAGAGTGGTGGAAGTACCCGTAAGAACAAAACTATTTACCTATTGCGATTGTATTATAAACCTGTTTAATTAATTAAAAGGTTAATTGGACCAAACGAGTAAAACTTTTACTCAATATAAATCGCCTACTAAGTAACACTAACTGTTTTTTTTTTCGAATATTAAGTATTCTGGTTTTATTAGTGAATAAGTACCTACTTTCTTTAGTTAGGTAAAAAGTCGCTAGAGTACGTTAAGAGAACAATGAAAAAAATATTTCCGACCGGTATTTCGTTACTATTACTTAAAATGACTTTTTTTTTTAAAATAGGCCCCGATGTGTATAGTATTGTATAGCTATACGTATTTAACGTTTGTTTGAGCGTGATTTGAAATATTTCAAAGGATTGATAAAAAGCTACATCACTGATTTGCGAAATTCTTTTGAAAAAATAAGTCTCATACTTCTAAGATAGTAAGTTATTAGATACAACGCACTATAACTTTCACGCTGCGTTAATTGCGGAAAACTTTAAACTTGTGCTTGTTTTTTGACAAAATATTAGTTAGGTAAGGTAGGAAAGTATTAAATAATATAATCACTAAAAAGGGCAAAATTAAAATTAAAATAATTACGAAAAGAAGGAACTGACTTTAAACGGAGTCATTTGTTCAGGACATCTTGGGTTAAACAAACTGAAGTCGGCGTCCTAGTATATTTTAACCAAAAAGCCGACTTTAGACTTACGATGCTTTGAATTAATGTTTTTGTTTGGAGTCGCTTTATTGTTTTTAAACATTTTTAATAATTAAATAAAATGTTAGGAATTAAGTTTTCTCCGTGTCAGTGGAGCGATACCTGAACACTATAGAGACTTTTACAGAAACTTGCCTCACTCAAATGAAACTGAACAAAATACTTTTGAAGATTAAGATTCGCTAGTAAACTCATCCTCCCATATGTAATGTAGTTACGTAATATTTAATTATATAGTTACTGTCAATTGGAAATAAAAACATAACTACTTTATTAAGTATTAATGATATTGATCATCAATGAACACATAACATACTTAATTGAACTGTCATAAAGTTATACGTACCTGGTCTATTATTTTATCATTGTGATCTCTTTGAAGAAGAAAGGTAATTAAAATAGTTAATTAAAGTAGTCAAAATACTAAATATTAGCACTTAATAGTGCCAAAGAGAAAGTTTATGTTTTGTTACCCATTTGTTACTAAATAACTTGAGTAAGCCAAAGCAAGTGTTGATGTTTATTTATTAATTACTATTTAGCTGGCAACCAGATAAGTCCTGAAGTATCTAAGTACTTACCACCCTCTACTTATTGAGGGTGGTAATTACCAAATTATGGTGTTAAAGTACTTTTATTGTTTCTTAATTATTATTTATTAAATAAAAAGTTAAAAAATGTTTAAACTATTTTGTACCTAAATATTTTTTATTCTTTCAATATTCAGTAAAAATATTTTTAAATGAACAATAATGATAATTGGCAATTATCTACTTGAAACTAATAGAATTCACTGTATAAATATAGTTTTTTTATATTTTCTAACCGGAGTTACTATATTTTAAGTCATAAAATACAATAAAATAGCCGCGAATCTGTTGCAAGTAACATGGTTTCTTTAGATACGATGATATTGGCCTAACAAATAATGGCAAAACTTAGAGCTGTAAGATGGTATTGTAACATACAATCATACTCGATAGTCGATAACGCAAAATACGTGATCGTAACTCGATCTAAAATTTAAAATAAACAGTTTAGAAAAAAAATTAAAATTTAGAATTAAAGAGCACCAAATTCTGAGAAACATGATATGTACATTTGTACGAAAACATAAACTAATAAGTAAAATATCGCGGTTTGAAGTTGCAAAATACGTTTTTTCGCTCTCCTGAAAACCTCTGTTTTGTAGTTACGATTTTACTCGTATCGACGGTCGAATTCATCTATTCAAAAGTCGATGTTTCAAACGTCAAAGTTAATTAATCTACTTAAGTTATTAATAGTACTAATAGTCTCCGGATATAGGAAGTAATCTCATAACGTTTCGAAGTCTAATGCACCGGCTGTCACTAAGGATTATAATTGAAAAGGCATATAATACAACTTAAGCGTAACGCGAGCTGCATTCCAGCGAGCTCTGACAATTATATTCTAACTAGGTAGTCATCCGGCCTGGCTTTATTCTTGGATAGATTTTATTCTTGGATTTTGACTTTAGTCTTTCTGTATTGAATTAGTTTTTAAGATTTGCGTCAACATTCAAAGGCGAGAGGAATTTTAATTTAAAATGTGGCAGTTTAAACATGATGTTAAATAAACACTACACTAAAGTGTTAACATACCAAAGGCGTCAAACGGACATAAATAAATTAACAACATGTTACTCCAAATGTCATTTATTTAACGTAACTACATAAAATATACTTTACTTACATACTACCTATATCTATGAACACACACTCGATGACTCGATGATCGACTAGGCTCGATGTCCTAATTTAAGTACTATAACACTTAAGCGTAAAGCTTAACAATTTAGGTACGTTTATAATAATGTGTAATTATTACACGTGTCCGATGTTATGGACTCCTCCATCTTTTCAATAATTCTTCGTGTCGACGCGTAAACATCGTCAAAGTGAATGTTTTTCACCACGTATTGCGCGCACAACTCAGCATCACACGTATGTGGCTACCCTGCATAATTTACAGTATTACAGATACTCAAATACATATTTATATAATATTCAACATATAATAGTTTCTTAGTAATAATATATATATATTAACACAATTTATATTGACAACATACAGATATATATATTTATACAGATATATTTATTTATCCCATTACGTATCGTAACGTATGACGTCATACGCGCTGATTGTGTTATGGATACGGGAACCGCGGTCCAAGCGAGTTCTGTTGCTAGCCGGTCGCCGCCTGCGCCCACGCGCGCCAGTCGTGATTTGGCCGCTGCACGCGCAACCTGTGTCGCTTGATGCCCCGCTTTTGCTTACGCGCTTTAGATTGCTTTATGTTAAGTTCTCGCTAAACTCTTCGTTCTTATTCTTTTGTGTTCCTTCTATCTTTCTGTGCAATTTACTACTGTGTTCGGAATAAACATAAGTGCACGATTATTGGATTTTTATTACAAAGTAATATGGACATTCCCTAAAGGTAACATATTATATATTACTTCGAATACCTACATAACTGGTGACCCCGACGAAGAACGTGAAAAGGAAATATAAAAAAAAATGATGAGTAATAGCGAGAATGAAGCCGTGCCACAACCAGATAAGCAAAATTCAGCGCATGTTTCCATTGCACCACATTTGATGTCGTCCGAGATTTGCCGTGTTGGTGTTCGCATACCTCCATTTTGGCCGGAGAAGCCAGCAATATGGTTTGCACAAATCGAAGGCCAGTTTGCACTCTCACGTATTACTGACGATAGCACCAAATTTTATTATGTGATATCGCAGCTTGAGAACCAATATGCCCTCGAAGTTGAGAGTTTAATAACAAACCCACCCCAGACGGACAAGTATCAAACCCTAAAAACGGAATTGATCAAACGTATCTCGATGTCACGACAGAACCAGGTGAAACAATTACTGCACCACGAGGAGCTTGGTGACCGTAAACCTTCACAGTTCATGCGGTGCCTACAGAGTTTGGCAGGGCCAAATTGCCCGGAAGAATTTATCAAGACATTATGGATCAGCCGCCTGCCGAGCTCAATGCAAATCATCCTTGCGTCTCAAGATAGCTTGCCAATGACCTCATTGGCTGACCTGGCCGACAAAATTCATGACGTCACACCAACAACGCCTCAAGTTGCATCGACATCGGGGACTCAACCACGAGAGGAAACCACGCTAGAAACTATGGCAAAGCAGATAGCAGAGCTGACAAACCAAGTTAGCGCATTAACTGCACATGGTGATCAGCGATCCAGACCACGTTCCAGAAACCAGCGAAGTGAACGCAGCCCATCATCATCAAAAAGAAGCCAATCCTACTATCAGAAGTTCCCAACCTGTTGGTATCATCATAAATTTGGCAGCAGGTCGAAGAGATGTATCAAAGCCTGTGATTATACTTCGGGAAATGCTCGAGGCAATCGATAATGGCGACTGACGATTGCCAAGTATCCACTGGTCGCCTATTTGTCACTGATGCTAGATCAAAAATACAATTTTTAGTTGACACTGGAAGCGATCTATGCGTTTTCCCTCGATCTGCGCTACGAGATCGACGAACGAAGACCAGCTATCAACTGTGTGCGGCTAACGGTACATCTATAGACACTTATGGTTATATGCAATTTAATCTCGACCTTGGTCTCCGCCGTGATTTTATGTGACGATTCCTCGTGGCTGATGTCACCAAAGCGATCATAGGGGTTGACTTTCTATCTTATTATAATCTAATTGTAGATGTTCGTAATCAACGATTAATAGACCAAATCACTAATTTAACAGCTGTAGCTTCTATTGCATCAACAGATATTGTTATTTCTAGCGTCAAAATCGTGACTGGTGACATCGTATATCACAAAATACTGTCAGAGTTCCCCGAAATAATACGACCAGCAGGTAACCCACACGACACAAAACACAAAACTATACACCACATACGAACTACACCAGGCCCCCCTGTTTCTTTTGCCCCTCGCAGGTTAGTACCAGACAAGCATAAGATAACCAAATTAGAGTTCGACGCAATGTTGGCAGCCGGTACAGCCCGTTTATCCGACAGTCCATGGTCATCAACACTGCACCTCACACCCAAAAAAGACAACGGATGGCGACCCTGTGGTGATTACAGGCAATTGAACGCCAGGACTATACCAGATAAGTAGGTACCCAATAAGGCATATACAAGACTTTGCACACAGTCTTTCAGGTTGCAAGTTCTCACCTGCACTTGCTATTTCACAGAGTGTAAACAAGCCTTAACAAGAAATGAGGCCGTGGAATGTGAAGTGAGCGCAAAGTACCCCCTAAATCTAGAAATAATTATTGATGTAATAAAATTACAGATCTAAAAAGGTATCAGATAGTACAACAAAAACTTGAAAGCATTTTTTTGGGAAATGTATTACGTTTTGTAAAAAGTCTCCGAACAAAACTTGTTGTTTATGATGTTAATAATTTAGCCCTGAGAGGTTTTTCGTATTTTACAAATAACCCTATATAAATCTGACAGCCTCCAGCAGTGTTTTTAGATATCAAAAATATAAACCATCTCAATACAGTGTTGCCAGTTCTGAATATATTCAACTACTGATGTAAAGCAGTATTTACATCATGTTATTTTTAACACTATGATACCTATCTATAGGGATGAACCTAACCGACTAATTATTGACAAAACAATAATTCGAGGATCTCGCACAGTCTGCTACAATCTACGACCATCTGTGCGATAAGGATGCTCAATATCTTTTTTTCTGCACTGATCGCTCATACCCTGTAGTCACTATTCTTATTCTACAAAGTTCATTATAATCTACGACTTATTATTAATAAAACAATAATTTTAGGTTCTTGCACAGTCTGCTACAATCTACGACCATCTATGCGATATTGATTGCTCAATATCTTTCTTTTCTGCACTGATCGCTCATAACCTGTACTCCCCATTCTTATTCTACAGAGTTAACAATATAATCTATGACTAATTATTAATAAAACAATAACTCTAGGATCTTGCACAGTCTGCTACAATCTACAGCCGTTTATACTATATCAACTTCTGACATATCTGCACTGCTCAATTGCTCATAGTTAAGCTCCAATTGTTAATATAATATACATTTTATTAGACATTTGTGGATAATTCAACTTGTCTGCTATAATCTACAGCCATCTATGCTATATCAACTTCTGACATATCTGCACTGACTGCTCATAGCCTATGCTCCAATTGTTAGTATAATACACGTTTTATTAGACACTAGCTTTCCGCCCGCGACTTCGTCTGCGGAGAGTCAGAACTTCTTTTAAAAGAACAGATATAGTTTACATCACCTTTAAAGGCTTTTGTTTTTTAAATTCTAGAACGTGAACTTTTATTTCATGGCTCTAACCTCTAAAATAACTAAATTGACATACGAAACAAATTCAGTGCCCCTCTTTCACCATTACCCTAGATTAAATAGATAATTCAGTCTAATTACAAAATTTCTATAAAAACGATTAGCAGAAGATTTTCAAAAAACACCAAAGCTGAATATTTTCTTTATGTAATAGTAGTCTCAATACCCATTTTCATATCTTGCAGGTATTTAACTTTGAAAATTACTTAATTTTAATACAAACAGTCAGTAGTCTTAGATCGCAAGTTATTCACTTTAGTTATTTTTTATTGATAATGGGTTTGCTCTTAACTAACTTTTAAGGTGCAAATGCTTAAAAAACACTGAAGATTGCACTTTTTTAGATGCAATCATTCATGTACTTGGCTAAAAAACTCCTTTTAGGGTTCCGTACCTCAAATGGAAAAAACGGAACCCTTATAAGATCACTTTGTTGTCCGTCCGTCCGTCTGTCCGTCTGTCAAGACCCTTTATCTCGGGAACGCGTGGAGGTATCGAGTTGAAATTTAAACCATATACTCAAATCTAAAGTCCCTTGAAGCTGGGAAAAAATCAAACTTCTACATTTACGTAAAAAAAAGATACGGCCGTTTATGTCGCAAAAAACGTGTATTTCGACACTCTCGAGGGAATCAAAATGTATAGGGTATTTCCTGTTGACCTAGAACTATGAAATTTGGCAAGTAACACCGTCTTTTACTGCAAGTATAGGAAAAAATCTGAAATCTGTACATTTTTAATCAAATCACAAAAAACAGGGTCTTTATGCAAGGAACGGCGTACAGTGCGACAAGAGCCCGATCTAGGTGGATAATATTATTTGACGCTAAATATAAGATCAAAACTCAACACATTGAAGCTAGAAATATTAATATTTATAAAAAGTTGAAAAACAAGCTATTTTTAACGAAAAAACTTAATATCCAGTATAATTTGATCTCCTTGTACGCTGATTTCCCCAAAAATGTGAGGTCAGCTTAAACTGGTTTTTGTATGACGTTGTAAAAAGGGTGTTATTTGCTTTAATTTTCAAATTTATACTATTTTAAGTTGTATAGAAAATTTAAGGCCTTCACCATTCAGCCAATTGATACCTTTTGCGATAATGTCCCGAAATGGTTCTGTATTTTTCCACATTCAGCACATTTTTTATAAAATGTTTTTGGAAGTCCAAGCGATAATCATGAAAAGTAGTCAAATAAAGCCCTTCATTTATCTTTTTTGCTGTACTTTAACCATTCTTCATAAAACTCCCTCCTCGGTCGGGCTTCGTTTTCTTCAAAAAAGTCAAAAACACGAATAAGCACGAGGTTTCTAATTAAATTAATATAAAGAGTATTAATGAAGCTATCATTGAAAAAAAATACAGGCTGGGTAGGTACATGCGCGCCGAGCAACAATGAGCTGGCGGCGGCGCGCCGACCCGACAAGGTCGGCCACGCCGGGGTGACCATATTTTGAAAACTTTTTAAGCGAAAGTTACATACATACATACATTAAATCACGCCTGTTAACCATACACATTAGTTATGATAAATGAAGTGCTAGCTACTCGCCAACAGATGGTGTTAGTAATCGTAAATGATGCTAATTTTGAATGTTACTTCTACGATTAATATAACATACATATTTGTGTAAGGGCATGCTTTGATGGTTCGGTCATTTGGAAAGGATGGATGAAAGAAGATTGACGAAAGAGATATACAGAGCTAAAGTGAGTGGAAGGGTCGGAAGGGGCCGCCCTAGGCGTACTTTTTCGAATCAAATCGGAGAAATACTGGAAAAGGGCCGAATTTTAAGTGCCCGAAACCGACGTGCGTGCATGACTCGATGCATGAATGTGGAAGAAGCGAAAGAGATTTGTCAAGATCGTAGCAGGTGGAACTAGTGGAACGAAGTGGTCTCTGCATACCCCTCTGGGAAACAGGCGTGATTTAATGTATGTATGTATGTATGTACATATTTGTGTTATTCAAGGTACTGAGCGATACAGAGCTATAACACGCTATACGGAGTTTTTTTTTTAGCGGTGTCTGATAGACGTTACGTCAGTCGCAGAGAGTTAAAAATCTGTGTTGAAATTTAGGCTAATCAAAATGGACCTTATTGCATAGACAATAAAGTACATAACAAAATGAAGAAAGCACTATTGCGTTTTCCAACCATATTATCTTACATACGGAACCCTCGGTGCGCGAGTCCGACTCGCACTTGACCGGTTTTTACACTTTCACCCGCTTTTCACACTGTTAAGGGCGTGTTTTAAAAACTGGTTTTTATTTAATGTATATTGGTGTTGATACCGAGTTTCATGTATCTAACTCGTTTAGCCATAATTTTGATTTATAGGTAATCTTAATACCAATTTCCACATTTCTTGCTTCAAAAATGATCAAATTTCTACCAAACTTTTACCCCCATTTCACGCCCTATTCCGTTTTTTTTATTTATATCCCGAACAACGATGTTCATGATTCTCATTTCGAAAATTACCGAACTCTCTTACAAACTTCATTTCACCTCCTTAGGCAAATATAAATACATTTTCACATTTATCGCTTCATTAATGATCAAAATCCCGTACAAACTTTTACTGCCAATTTACCACCGCCGTTTAGAGGGATATTTTTTCCAAAATCTCCGGTAGTATTTTTTTTCATTTATATACAGTACGACACCATTTTATACGTTTCTCACTTGAAAAATAACCGAATTCACTTACTAACTTCTACCCCCGATTTCATCACTTTTGTTTTTCCAAAATCGCCAACAGTTGTATTTTTTATTAATAAACAGTGCCTAAATGGGTGAATCAACTTTTAAGGTACTCCTTTTCTTTTGCGGTATTTAAACTATCCTGGTGACTTATGGTTAATAATAATGTATGAATATTAAAATCAGACCACCAAATTTACAGACATGTTAAACACCTCAAATATTTTTTAATTTTTGAAAAAACCTGGTAACTCAGGGGAAAAGGCACTTTTTCCATACAAAAAACCTAGGAACAACATTTTCCCCTGCGTTACTAACTATAGTGTTATTCAAAACTGTACTATTTTAAATCAAATCATTTCAATGTTAGCCTATTTGTCTGATTTAATAAGTGTGTAACCCACGTCATTAACAAATATATACATACATACATACATACATTAAATCACGCCTGTTTCCCAGAGGGGTAGGCAGAGACCACTTCTTTCCACCCGCTACGATCTTGACAAATCTCTTTCGCTTCTTCCACATTCATACATCGAGTCATGCACGCACGTCGGTTTCGGGTACTTAAAATTAGGCCCTTTTCCAGTATTTCTCCGATTTGATTCGAAAAAGTACGCCTAGGGCGGCCCCTTCCGACCCTTCCACTCACTTTCGCTCTGTATATCTCTTTCGTCAATCTTCTTTCATCCATCCTTTACAAATGACCGAACCATCGAAGCATGCCCTTTTCAATCTTAGTCACTACATCTTCTTTTAGTCCACATTTCTCTCTGACTTTTTCATTCCTTACTCTATCAGTCAGTTTCACACCACACATACTACGCAAAGAGCGCATTTTAACTGCATTTATACGACTTTCATGCTTATCTTGCCACACCCAACCTTCACTATCATACATCAGAGTAGGGCTGGCCCCTACTCATTGTGAACAGCCAGTTTGGCTTTTTGTGAAATACCCCTTCTGCTCACAAATGAGTACAGTGCCCCATTTATTTGATTCCCCGCATTCACCCTCCTTTCGACATCCTTCTCACACTTACCATCTCTTGTAAACATACTTCCCAGGTTCACAAATTCACTTACTTGCTCTACTAATTCACCATTTATATTTATCACGCACTCAGTCATTTCCTCGTCCTTCTCTATCACCATAACCTTGGTCTTGGCAACATTTACTTTCATCCCCTTTTGCTTAAATTCCTCATTCATCATTGTCACCATCTCCTGCAACTCAAGTACCGATGGAGCAAGTATAACTTGATCATCGGCATATAAGAGACATTTGATTAGCAACTCTTGCATACGCAAACCCTTATCACACTCTTTCAAATCTCGCATACAACTGTCCATGAATAGATTGAACAGCCATGGTGAGGCAACACAGCCCTGTCTAACACCTCTGGAGATATTAAACCAGGCCGAGTATGCCCCATTGATCCTGACACAGGCTCTGGAGCCCTCATAAAGGGACTTCAAAGCCTGCACCAGGTTGCTGCTCACTCCATACATAGACAGCACCTTCCACAACTCCTTTCTATCTACCCTATCATAGGCCTTTTCCAATAAATATATAGTTTTTCTAATAAATATATAACTTGAGAAACATGTCAAAAAATGGGGAGTACCTTAAAAGTTGATTCACCCAAATACCAATTTTCACATTTCTCACTTCATAAATGACCAAAGTCCCATACAAACTTCTATCCCCCATTTTACCACCTTTGGGATAGTTTTTCCTAAATCACCGAAAGTAACATTTTTTTATTTATAAAAGCAGTAGGTAGCCTAAATATACATGTCCACATTTTTTCTTTCAAAGTTACCAAAATCACACACAAACTGGTACCGCCAATTTTACCAGTAAGTTTTTCCAAAATAGCCGAAAGCAATATTTTTAATTTGTAATTCTGCCCCCGATAGTGAAAAGGGCGCATCTAACATAAAGTCGAAATCGAGAAATTAAATGTTTTAGTTGAAAATTAAAAAAATGTATGCTGTCTCTAAACAAATAGACATAGACACTTTCCGTAAACGAAGTAATATAGATATGTACCATATTGTCAATATAGTAATCAAATATTTTAAAAATTATTCTTATTTATTTATTTATTTAAGATTTTCCTTTTCATCTAAGCAAAAAAATCACTGGAAAATACTCGGTACTCCGTTTAAAAGACGCAAGTAACCAATTACGCCTTTTCAACTAAGTACAATCACAAACTTCTTTTTAATGTAAGTGCTGGACAGATATTTCCTGCTTTTTTCTTAAGATAAAAGGGCGCATTTGGACACAAGCGTCTTTTTAACATAGTAATTGATATTTCAAAAAACTAACTCTACTTAATTAAAAAGTAATTATCTTCTCTTTTTTTATTACTTTCACATGTAGGTAGTTCAATTGCCTGTAAAATAAATGTTTTGAAATAATAGTTTGCACATCAACAACGTTCTAAGTTGCAATCAGGAAAAACCGTATGAAAAGATAAAAGTTTATTAACCCTTAATTTGACCTTGCTTAGTAAAATGGACGTTGTAAAAACCAAAATCTATGCGTAAAAATAAAATTATTACATGAATTTTAGGTAATACAGGGGAATCTCATATTAATATTATAATATTAATATGAGATTCCAAAACATACATTGAGATACAAAAACTATACTTACTACAAAAAAACCAGTGCGAACGGTAACTTTTCGTCAATTGCCGTCAGAATGTAAATGGGGAAAGACGCTTCTTACTTACGCTCGGTAAATGTTTTATTTTTATGATTTTTCTGTAAATATATGATAACATTATGTATTTTTTAGAATTTTAAAGTTCGTTCGTTTATAGTATGTGATAATGTAAATTCCTTTTTAATAAACCTTTAACATTATGATTTATTTGCATATATAAATTTTTAAAAATTAAAAACGTCCCATTTATGTCTTAAAAACTTGCAAAGTTAAAGTGTATCCAGTATACTTTTCATTGCCAATGCCGCAGTGTTCTAACTCGCGTTTGCTACGGCTAGCATACTTCCTATTGCCAATTAATATGAACTTTTTTTTCATCCTGAAGTCAAAAAAATGTTGAATTGATTCTACAACTTAATGCCCCATCAGAATTCAGACAAAGGAGAAATAGTATAGCGTTCCTCAGGGACTCAGTCCCTCTGATCGCCATTTATTTATTTGTATTTATTAAGCCTGTTCTCCCCCATCATTGGGTAAAGACTTTCTCCTTTTTTTCCCACTCTGCTCCTCACAAAGCGGTGACTGATCAATATTTTCCAAACGTTTGCTGTTTGTTCATTCCGCGACTTCCGTCGCCGTCGTATACGTCTGCAACTAAACTTGTGTTTAAGAGCTTGGGAGAAGACTTCCATGCTCTGTTTGATGCAGTTGGAAATTAGGTTGTTCTTTGACATGTTTATTAGAAGTCCAAACTCAAGGTTTACTATGCTTTACTGTTCCTAAGTTCTATAGCTAACGCCGGGAAAATAACGCTGCCATCAGCAAACCTGTTTGTTTATTTGTTTCTTCTTCACGCTCAACCGCCGAATCGAAATGAAGATAGCTTGAGTCCCGGGGATGGACATTTTGATTTTTATCTCGGAAATGTAATAATTACTACAGGAAAATTCGTTGACAGAGTTTCATGCGGACAAAGCCACCAGCAAACACTATATTATAAAATAATATTATGTTTCAGTTTTTATTCAATTAAACCTGTAAGCGGATTTTCATTAATGTTTTATTTCTTATGTGTTATATGTTATATATTTATGCTGGACATTTAATGCCCGGTTTCAATATTCAAGAACCGAATGGTTTTCCTTACGTCTTGTTAAAATTTGACACATTTTGTAAGTAGCAAATGTCAAATTTTAACGAGACGTAAGGGGAAAACCATTCGTTTCTTGAATATTGAAACTGGGCATAAGCCGACTTTGTATTCTTATGATTTTTATGATTTTCCGGTAGATATAAACACCGCAAAAAATAATGACACTAACTTAGTTTTTATGTTTTTTCTTCTTGCCAAATTAAGGGTTAATATCCTACTGACATAATTTAAATTTAAATGCACGCTTAACTAGGTACCTCTTTTCAATGTTGTAATAACCGCAAAAATAAAAAAATCCTAAATCAAAATCAGACGCAAATCCCATGAGCATACTTGTGAATTAGCAAAATACACTATTGAAAAGGCGCAAGTGGTCATTTGTGTCTTTTCTACTTAGTATTAGGTGTAGATGCGTCTGCGTTAACATAACGTTATCAAGCTCTGGCTAAGTTAAAAAGGCGCAATTGTCACTAGCGCCCTTTTCATTGAATATTTAAGTTAGATGCGTCTAAGTCAAAATAATTCTTTCAAGTCCTGGCTTAGTTGAAAAGGCACAAATACTTAGATGCGTCTTTTTATTGAAGTATACGGTGATGGATTATACCTTACGTCTTTTCTTTTACTAAACAGTTGAAAGTTTGACAAAACAAAAGGGCGCATTATCTGTAGTTACGTCTTTTTTATGAAGACCATTTACATGTTTTTCAAATGCGTCTTTTTATTTGTTTTTGTAACAAAGTGTGTGAAGTTACGTCCCTTTTTGCTTATGGTAACTTCTAATCTAGGCTACCTAGGAAAAAAACTAAAAATATCAGTAGGTAGTTCTTTTTCTGCTGATCACGGCAATATGAATAACTCATTTTTGACAAAAATGTTTGATGCGCCCTTTTTACTATCGGGGGCAGAATTATAGTAGCCCTTATAACATTTTACATCTTTCTCACTTCAAAAATATAAACCATACAATTTTCTACCTCCCATTTTACCACCTCAGAGGTAGTTTATCTGAATCGCCGAAAGTAATATTTTTATATGTAAGTGTATACATTGTCATTTATACATATAGGTAGATTATTTGCATTGAAGAGCATTTCTACCAAGTTTCTAGTTAATCAGACCATAAAAGTATTTTTTCTTATAGAAACTTTGCAAACCCCTTTCATCCCTCTAGGGGTTGAATTTTACTTATCGCTGAAATACGTGTCTCATTATTTTCATTGTAAAGCATTTCTACAAAGTTTCAAGTAAATTTCATCATAAAACTATTTCTTCTATACTAACTTTGCAACCCCCTTTCATCCTTCTAAAAGTTAAATTTAAGTTATCGCTGAAATATTTGTCTCATTATTTGCTTGAAGAGCATTTCTACTAAATTTCAAGTAAATTTGACTATATTAATATTTGATCTCTACAAACTTTGCAACCCCCTTTCATCCCTCTAGGGGTTGAATTTTAGTAATCGCTGAAATACGTATCTCATTATTTGCATCGAAGAGCTTTTCTACCAAGTTTCAAGTAAATTTGACACATACAAGTATTTTTTCCCAAACTAACTTTGCAACCCCCTTTCATCACTCTAGGGGTTGAATTTTAGTAATCGCTGAAATACATGTCTCATTATTTGCATTGAAAAACAGTTCTACCAAGAAAGAAGTAAATTTGATCATAAAAAAATGATCTATTCAAACTTTGCAATACGTATCTCATTATTTGCATTGAAGAGCTTTTCTACCTAGTTTCAAGTAAATTTGATCATAAAAATATTTGATCTATACAAACTTTTCAACCCCCTTTCATCCCCCAAGGGGTTGAATTTTAGTAATCGCTGAAATACATGTCTCATTATTTGCATTGAAAAACAGTTCTACCAAGTAACAAGTAAATTTGATCATAAAAAAATGATCTATTCAAACTTTGCAATACGTATCTCATTATTTGCATTGAAGAGCCTTTTCTACCTAGTTTCAAGTAAATTTGATCATATAAATATTTGATCTATACAAACTTTGCAACCCCCTTTCATCCCCCAAGGGGTTGTATTTTAGTAATCGCTGAAATGCGTGTCTCATTATTTGCATTGAAGAGCTGTTCTACCAAGTTTCAAGTAAATTTGACCATAAAAGTATTTTTTCCCAAACAAACTTTGCAACCCCCTTTCATCTCTCTAGGGGTTGAATTTTAGTTATCACTGAAATACGTGTCTCATTATTTCCATTGAAGAGCATGTCTACTAAATTTCAAGTAAATTTAATGATAAGAATATTTGATCTATACAAACTTTGCAACCCCGTTTCATCCCCCAAGGGGTTAAATTTTAGTAATCGCTGAAATACGTGTCTCATTATTTGCATTAAAGATCTGTTCTACCAAGTTTCAAGTAAATTTGTCCATAAAAGTATTTTTTCCCATACAAATTTTGCAACCCCCTTTCATCCCTCTAAGGGTTGAATTTTAGTAATCGCTCAAATACGTATCTTATTATTTGCATTGATAAGCTGTTCTACCAAGTTTCAAGTAAATTGGACCTTGAAAATATTTTTCCCATACAATCTTTGCATACCTTCATACCTTTAGGGGTTGAATTTCGAAAAATCCCTTCGTAAACGACGCCTCCATTACAAAATCAACTTCCCCTCAAAATTTCAACTTTTTATCTTTATCGGTTTGGGCTGGGCGTTGATGATTCACCCGGGACATTGCCTTTTATATATATAGACTAGCTTTCCGTCCGCGACTTTGTCTGCGGAGAGTCAGAACTTCTGTTAAAAGTACAGTTATAGTTTACATCACCTTCAAATGCTTTATAAAAAAGTCTAGAAAGTGAATTTTAAGTAAGCGGTCCACAAAAACAACTTTAATTTCATGGGTCTAACCTTTAAAACAAAAAAAATGACATACAAAATAAATTCACTACCTCTCTTTCACCATTACCTACGTTTTTTTATACGATTCTAGATAAATTTGCCATATTTCTATACAAACAAATAACCCACTTAGCAGATTTTCGAAAAACACCGAAGCTGAATATTTTCGGTATGTAATAGTAGTTAGTCTTAATACCCATTTTCATATTTTGCAGGTATGTAACTTTGAATATTACATAATATCGATACAAACTTTACAGTCAGTAGTCTTAGTCCCAAGTTTTTCTCTTTAGTTATTTTTTATTGATAATGGATTTGCTCTTAACTAACTATTCCTTTACGGTACAAATGTTTAAAAAACACTGAAGATTGCACTGTTTTAGATGCTATAATTCATGTACCTGGTTAAAAAAAAAAAACTCCTGTTCAAACTTTCACCCTCTTTTCAAACTGTTAAGGGATTGTTTTAAAAAATGGTTATTATTTAATTTATATTGGTGTTGATACCGAGTTTCATGTATCTAACTTCAGTCATAATTTTAATTTGTAGGTAGGTAGGTTTTTTTATAGGAAGGTAAACATTTGGTTATCTTAATACCAATTTCCACATTTCTCACTTCAAAAATGACCAAAATTTTTTTTGTTTATAAGTACAGTAGCGTATTTCCACATTTTTTCCTTCAAAAATTATCATAATCCCTTACAAACTTCTACCGCCAATTTACCCGTACCCGCATGCATTACATTGAAGAGCATTTCTACCGAGTTTCAAGTAAATATAAAAGTATTTTTCCCATACAAACTTTGCAACCCCCTTTCATCCCTCTACGGGTTGAATTTTAGTAACCGCTGAAATGCGTGTCTCATTATTTGCATTGAAAAGCATTCCTACCAAATTTAAAATAAATTTGATCATAAAAATATTTTATTTGTAAACACGTTGCAACCACGTTTCATCCCTCTAGGGGTTGAATTTTAGTAATCGCCGAAATACGTGTCTCATTATTTGCATTTAAGAGAATTCCTACCAAGTTTTAAATAATTTGATCATAAAAATATTTTATTTGTAAACACTTTGCAACCCCTTTTCATCTCTCTAGGGGTTGATTTTTAGTAATCGCTGAAATATGTGTCTCATTACTTGCATTGAAGAGAATTTCTACCGAGTTTCAAGTAAATTTGACCATAAAAGTATTTTTTCAAATACAAACTTTGCAACCCCCTTTCATCCCTCTAGGGGTAGAATTTTAGTAATCGCTGAAATACGTGTCTCATAATTTGCATTTAAGAGTATTCCTACCAAGTTTCAAGTAAATTTGATCATAAAAATATTTTATCTATACACACTTTGCAACCCCTTTTCATCCCTCTAGGGGTTGAATTTTAGTAATCGCTGAAATATATGTCTCATTACTTGCATTGAAGAGAATTTCTACCGAGTTTCAAGTAAATTTGACCATAAAAGTATTTTTTCCCATACAAACTTTGCAACCCCCTTTCATCCCTCTAGCGGTAGAATTTTAGTAATCGCTGAAATACGTGTCTCATAATTTGCATTTAAGAGTATTCCTACCAAGTTTCAAGTAAATTTGATCATAAAAATATTTTATCTATACACACTTTGCAACCCCTTTTCATCCCTCTAGGGGTTGAATTTTAGTAATCGCTGAAATGCGTGTCTCATTATTTGCATTGAAGAGCATTCCTACCAAATTTCAAATAAATTTGATCATAAAAATATTTTATTTGTAAACACTTTGCAACCCCTTTTCATCTCTCTAGGTTTTGAATTTTAGTAATCGCTGAAATATGTGTCTCATTATTTGCATTTAAGAGCATTTCTACCGAGTTTCAAGTAAATTTGACCATAAAAGTATTTTTTCTTTACAAACTTTTCAACCCCCTTTCATCCCTCTAGGGGTAGAATTTTAGTAATCGCTGAAATACGTGTCTCATAATTTGCATTTAAGAGTATTCCTACCAAGTTTCAAGTAAATTTGATCATAAAAATATTTTATCTATACACACTTTGCAACCCCTTTTCATCCCTCTAGGGGTTGAATTTTAGTAATCACTGAAATGCGTCTCTCATTATTTGCATTGAAGAGCATTCCTACCAAATTTCAAATAAATTTGATCATAAAAATATTTTATTTGTAAACACGTTGCAACCCGGTTTCATCCCTCTAGGGGTTGAATTTTAGTAATCGCCGAAATATGTGTCTCATTATTTACATTTAAGAGAATTCCTACCAAGTTTCAAACAATTTGATCATAAAGTATTTTATCTATACACACTTTGCAACCCCTTTTCATCTCTCTAGGGGTTGAATTTTAGTAATCGCTGAAATACGTGTCTCATTATTTGCATTGAAGAGTATTCATACCAAGTTTCAAGTAAATTTGATCATAAAAATATTTTATCTATACACACTTTGCAACCCCTTTTCATCCCTCTAGGGGTTGAATTTAAGTTATCGCTGAAATGCGTGTCTCATTATTTGCATTGAAGAGCATTTTTACTGAGTTTCAAGTAAATTTGACCATAAAAGTATTTTTTCCCATACAAACTTTTCAACCCCCTTTCATCCCTCTAGGGGTTGAATTTTAGTAATCGCTGAAATACGTGTCTCATAATTTGCATTTAAGAGTATTCCTACCAAGTTTCAAGTAAATTTGATCATAAAAATATTTTATCTGTACACACTTTGCAGCCTCCTTTCATCCCTATAGGGGTTGAATTTTAGTAATCGCTGAAATACGTGTCTCATTATTTGCATTGAAAAGCATTTTTACCAAGTTTCAAGTAAATTAGACAATAAAAATATTTTTTCCCATACAAACTTTGCAACCCCCTTTCACAACTTTAGGGGTTGAATTTTGAAAAATCCCTTCTTAAACGACGCCTCCAATACAAAATCAACTTCCCCTCAAAATTCCAAATTTGTATCTTTAGCGGTTTAGGCTGGGCGTTGATATGTCACCCGGGACATTGCCTTTTATATATTATATATAATATATAATATAGAAGATAGATTTGTGGATAATTTAACCTGTCTGCTAATTTTTTTTCTACAAAGTTAGTTATAATCTACGATAACATAATACAAAGCTGCACTGATCATCCCGATCATATATGCGATATCGTTACAACACCATTCAAATCTACACTGACCGCTCATAACCAATTTATAATGATACATAAACATTCATCTAGACGTATTTAGCTACAATATATTCTAATACAACTCAATAGTATACACATCATATCTGCACATTTTTTTTACTTTCAGGTAAGTATATTATCTTTATGAGGAACAAAATCTAACTTACTCATTTTCGTTACAATCATTGCTGTCGTCTCCATTTCTGCTTTTATCGTTATTATGACTGGAGTAACCCTTAAACTAAGCCATGGATGTACGTTGTCACGTCCTACCGGGTGGCAAGTAAAAACTCAGGAGAAGTTTAAATAGTTTATTATAAAAGAACGCCGGTAGTGTGAACAGAACAGGGTAGGTAGGTTCGTAGGGTGTGGTCTGGTTCTGCGAAGCGAGCTAGCACTTCCCTCGCAGTAGGTGACGTGGAGCGGCGGTGAAGAAACCGACGGCAGCCCGACGGTGTGCGGTGACAGGATCCTGGCGTCGGGGGCAGCACCCGGTGTGTAGCACCGGAACCCACTCGACGATCCTGGTCACCGTGGTTAGAGGCCGCTCCGGCCAAGAAGAGAAGTGGACAGGGTTTAGAGCCCGATCCCAAGACGCAAGAAGTGTTGTCCCAGCGGTAGTGCTCCTAGCGGTGCAGTGCTCCTAGCGGTGCGGTGAAATGCTCCTAGCGGTGGAATGCTCAAAGCCGTGGAATGCTCCAAGCCGTGGAATGCTCCAAGCCGTGGAATGCTCCTAGCGGTGGACCCTGGAAAACCCAAGCATTGGCTGTGTAAGCCTGGTGTCCAGCATTGGGATAGTCCATGCCAGCTGCCGTTGAGAGGTGAAGCCCCGAGGGAATAGCGCAAGGTTAATTATTGGCGGTGGCAAGAACTACCGGAACAGAGTTACAATTTAAAACAAGAAGAAGCTAAATCAAAAGAACAATTAATAGTTACTAACGACCGTTATGAAGTAACGGTCGGTTATTCGAAATAAAAAGGTTAAAAGAACAATTTGGAATAATCTAGAAGAACACAATAAGTATAAAACACAAATACAATACACAGTAAAATAGAAATAGGATAGATAATTAGTTCGTTGCACTGAACTTACCCGATTTGGGGAAATGCACCGAATATAATAAGAACTTAGATATTTAGTACCTATTACGTTAACACGTCAAGTTGTTCCAAAGTAGTAAGTAGTTGAGGCGGCAAAGAGTCCGAATGAAGGGTGCGTGGCCTATTTATAAGCTTTCACCCCTTTCTGTTAATTTCGAATATGAGTAGGGCGAACAAAGAAATGCTATATCGCAACTCGCGTCACGAGTGGAGAATAACTGGGGTCGTGTACGTGAGACACCAACATACCCTCAATTATTTCCTCATGCGCTGAATGAAAATAATAAAATACGATATTTATTTACAATTACAATGAATTAATTATTAGAAGATTATTTAGATTAAAGTAGACTGTTAATTATTAAAACATTTAAATATTAGTGAAGCTAATAAAGAATGGCTAGTAACGCCATCTGTCGGCTTACTGCCGCTAACATATGACAAACGTCGATTTATGACCACGTCTTGGTTAATCTATGGCTGTCTGTTTGACAGTTATCAGTTGTTAGTAAACAACAAATATAAGATCTGCAGTATTATATTGAATTTAAGTGAAAATGAAGTGATATTAAGGCTAGTTTGTCAATAAAATGTACACAGGTAAGGAGCGTAACAACTGCATTGTTACAACGTTGTCTAGTGCTACTATATTTTCATACTTTTCGCTACCTTTCTTAGTTAAGAGAGTCTCTTTAATTAAAAATCTATCGTTTGACAATATTTTTAAACTTCTGTACGGCCCATAAAATTTGTGAAGCAACTTTTTGAAATACCAGAATGGTCTTTGTTGTAAACATTTCTTTCTACCCGAACAAGATTTCCGACGTTGTATGGCTTTCCTACCTGCCTGTGCATATCGAAATCATTCTTAAAACTCTCTTGTTGTCACATCTTAACATCATCAAATTATCTCCACTTACGCGTTCAACCTTCAATTTTGTATCCTGATCATGTAGAATTTGACTAAAACACGTTTTTTTATGGCATAGAGAAAGGCAAACGAGTACACAGGCCACCTGATGGTAAGTGGAAACTGTGACCCATAGACATTCTCATTCACAACACTGCAATCCTAAGACTGCAAATGCACTTATTCGTCATTACCTTGTGTACGGTTGTGATCCAATCCTTCACATCAACATGCAACACATCAATAATGTGTATTTCGTTTTCAGCAGTTGGCTAAGTTACAGGACCACGACTAACTGCGTCTACGAGTGCCATACGCGACCCATGCCCGTACTCGATTTCTCAGTCGTACTCCTGGAACTGAATCCACCAACGGGAAATTCGCAGAATCAAGTCTCTTCTTGTTGTTCGTACCGCATTACAGTCGGTAACAATTTTAAATTGTATACCTAAAAGTTACACCCTAAAACGGCTTAAGGATTTTACTACCGAAAGGGTCTCCAACTCGAAAGAATTGATCTCAGCCGCCAACCTTGGATAGTATTAAGGAAATATTGGTCGTACGAGAAATTTTTGTTTAAAAGTAGGTATTAAAAGCTGCTGTATCTGTCCATTTCCACTCGAATTTTAATTTTAAGAGATCCGTTAAAGGTTGACCAATTAAGGCGAAATCCTAACGAATCTACGAAAGAAACTAGCTATTCCTATGATACGTCTCACTTCTTGAAAATTTTGTGCTATTGGGAAATTCAATATAGCTAAGGTTTTTCGCGAATCATGCTCTACGCCTTCAGCACTTACATAAAAACATAAGGAATCCAACCGCTTTCAGAAAAAATGACATTTCTTTAGTTTAATTGTAAGCCCTGCCTCGCTCAACAGTTTTAAGTATCCCTCTAATCTACTTAAACTTTCCTCAAAAGATCGCACCAGTATTAAAATAAAAATAAAAACAATTGCTTATCAGTGAGTTCGATCTCCATTTGTACCAAATTTGTAACGCCTAAATCTTTGAGACTACTGGAAAAACAATTCTCATGTTTCATCAATAGCTTGATTTCTCGTATCTCATCGTTGCTACGATGTTTATTCACATTCAAATTTAAAATTGAGTCATCTCCATAAAGCTCTAAAATATTTGAGTAATTAATTAATTCATCCTAAATTTGAATGATATGATATGGTAAGTTTATTGGTAAAAAGTAATATTTTACATGTCACATACTTAACTAAGTTACAATTTTATTTATTTTTAGTGGAATTACATTTCAAGTATTACATTTAAGGTATTATTATTTAAATACATTTCAAATTATATTATTTAAAAAAATCCTTAGTTTATTACTAATATTTTAATTTTAATTTAAATATTATTCCTAAAATATGATTATATCACTGCTTATTTATACTTTTATGAAATTATACATTATTTTCCATACTACAATTATTTTAACCCCCTCTTGTTATAAAATATTCTATTGTGTAGCACGCTAGATCTAGTAGCAGGGTTTTCAGTCTACGTGCAAATATTGCATCACTGGCCAAGCTAACCAACCGAACAGGGAGAGAATTGTATATTCTGGGACCCATGACACCGAGCGACTTACGAGTCTTAGCTAGTCTATACCTCGGAACTATCAGATGGTTTTGCCTACGAGTACTTCTGCTGAAGGTTTGCGCGTGCGCCCTGTACTCTTTGAGGTTTGCCCTTACGTGTAAGCAGGCGGATAGTATGTACACACTAGGCAATGTGAGTATCTTATGTTGCCTAAACAATTCCTGTGCAGGATGCTCTGGGGGTTTTTTAGCGATAAGGCGTAACGCACGCTTTTGTAACTTAAACAGTCTATCACGGTCCGCCGCCGTTCCCCAATGGTCTACACCTTGAATAAGAATCGAGTGAAAGTAGCCATAGTAAGACTTTTTAATATTTTCAACCGATAAGATAGGTGCGAGCCTGGATAGCGCCAGATGGTCGCACGTTGCGTCGATGTGCGGGCTCCACGTGAGGCCTGCATCGATAACAAAACCCAAATATTTTACCTGCTTTACTTGAGGAACCAGGTCGTTATCAATTTTTATACTTAATTTATCATCACTGGATTGTCGGAGCTGAAAATGCATCATATTGGTTTTTTCGATATTTAATAGCATACCGTTTGCCGTAAACCACTTGGTCATTTCAAGTATTGCTTTGTTGATATTATGCTTTAACATTTCTAAGCTTTCGGCATTAACAATGATGCACGTGTCATCCGCAAACATGACATACTCAAGATTGGGACAGGCCATCATGATGTCATTTACCAAAATCAGAAAAAAAATATTATTTCCCATAGTAGATCCTTGGGGCACAGCACAGTCGCCGACGGGCTCAGGATTTGACTTGGAGTTGAGGACGTCGTCTGTTTATGATTAGTCAAAAATGAGGCAATTGTGTTGTAAAAATTTCCTCTAAGTCCGTAGCGCGCAAGCTTTTTGAGTAGCAACGAGTGATCAACCATATCGAAGGCGCGCGACAGGTCGCAGAAGATGGCCGTGACCCGTCGCCCGCCCTCGAGGTGGTCGAGCACTCGCGACACCAAGTCGCGCGCTGCGTCCGTCGTCGACCGCCCCGGCTGGTACGCGTACTGTTGACGGTTTAAAAAGTTATTCGAAACGAAATATGTCATTATTCGACGACTTATCATGCGCTCAAAAACCTTTGAAATTATGGGTATCAGCGATATTGGTCGATAGAAATTGGGTAAATGCATCGCACCTTTGCCCTTATAAATAGAGTGAACTTTAATTAGTTTCAACATGTCAGGATACACACCCACATCTATGCATTCATTGAATAGTTTAAGTAATATTGAGATAACAAAGGGAGGGAGATAGTCCAGGATATGGGTCGTCATTTCGTTAATGTCTTGTAATTTCTTTCGTTTTATGTTTTTACACGCCTCAATTATTTCCGACAGTGTAAATGGTTCGAAAATGAATATTGGTGATAGTGACATAAGATACTGATCTAAATAAGCGAGAGCGGTACCAACGCACGGCTTTGTATTACTGTCGCCTGTATGTATATAGTACTGGTTTAGCCAGTGGGCCGCGGCGGCGGAGCGCGCGCGCTCACAGTCACCGGCCGACCTGCTCACGAGCACGTCGATGGCTCCGCTCTTATCTTTATTAGATTTGCAAGTCTCGGATGAAATAACTCGCCATACGCTACGACACAACATGTTATCCCGACTGTTTGATATTTGATTATTTATATGATTACTTCGTACGTCCTTTATCCTTGTCCAATATAGTGATTCTAAGTGTAATAACTTCGAAAGTAGGTCGGTGTCATCGGGGTTACGTGATAACTTAGTTTTGATTTTGCCAATATTATAACGCAGCTGACGTATGGTATCGTTTACCCATCCACCGACATTGTTTAAAATCGGGCATTTTCTAAGTGGGAAGTGAATATCAAAGTAATGTTTAATCACATTTAATACAAGTTCGGTTTTTTTGTTAGGACAATGACTTTTAGTGAGCAGAATTGTACATCTCTAAGCTTAACGAAAAATTTTGAATGTTTTGATAGGAAAACGATCTTTTTAATTTATGGGTACAAGTAGGAGCAGCTTTTGTAAAACGTAATACTACACAAACACTAAAATGATCAGACACATGCATGTCTTTACAGGTTATGTTGCCTATGTCTAGTTTGTGAACATTTGTGAATATATGATCAATGCACGTTTTAGAGATTTTAGATATTCTAGTTGGAACATTTATTAGTTGTTTTAACCCAAATTGCTTCATAGTATTCAATAGGGTTTTTGAATTGCTACATTTAGTTAATAAATCGATATTCATGTCTCCTAGTACTACTACCTTATATTTTTGTAAGGGTGGTAAACTTAATAGTTCAGATAATTTATAAAAGTAAATGGGTACGTCACCATTTGGAGGTCTGTAAACACACACAACGACAAGGTCCAGTCCCACGCATTCAACGGCGCAGGCTTCAAAGTGCGATTCTTCGGACAATCTGGAGACTTCCTTTCGTTCAATGGTCACTATGCTCGACTTGACGTAGATGCAGGCTCCACCTCCCTGTCTGTGCGGCCTGCAGTACTGGGCGCGGAGCTCATAGTTTAGGATATTAATAGCTGTTACTTGCGACACTTGAAGCCAGTGTTCTGTTAGGCACAGGATGTTCAAATTTACATCACGTAGTTGCAATTCAGATTCCAATTTAAAAGTTTTATTTTCAAGCCTGTTTATGTTTTGGTGAAGTACACTTACATGGGCGATTTCGTTAGGAATTTCTTTTGTTACATTTTTATTTGGGAGATTTGTTCTCCCTGGGACGCAGAAAGGGCTGCCATTTAGAGATGCTAGTGTTTAGTGGCCATACATCTGTCTTTAGAAAATCTTCATACACAGTAGTCGGGATTCCGATCTTGAATGAATTGTAGGTATCTCTCTTTGACGTTATTTGTTCGACGGTGTATTGGACACTCTCACAAGTTTTTTTGAGGTGGTTAATAATATCTTCCGGAGTGGTGTTTTTTTCAAAGAAGCACCCATGAAGATACTTCAACCCCTCTACCCCTCCTGTCTCGGTATTTTTTGCTGTACCTTTAATTATTATTGATGGTCTAAATTTGCGGCGGCGTTGGTGGCGGCTCTGGGCCGTTTGCCAATCAAATTTCCCGGATTTGTTTATCTCTGTCAAATCCACAGGGTTATCTCTTGATGGTTGTTCATCGCTAATAAGATCTTGAGTCAGGGAACTTAGTGCGTTTTGGTTTGTAATGTCAACCTGTTTTTCATTTGCCGTTATTTTTAATTTTATCTCGGCGGTCGTCGGTTGAGAGAGTTCATGTTTGGGTGGTCGCTTACTCGGCTTTGGATTCGGCAGTTTGTTGCGTTGGGCCGCGAGTCGTTCTTTAGAGCGGGCGGCGGCGACGCGCACTGGCCGGGCAGGGGCGTGCGTGAGAGCGGGACGGCTGGTGGGTGTTGATGCGCCGCTTGATGCAACGGGTGTTGATGTAGCGCTGGTTTGGTTCTTACCGACCATTTTTGCGTAGCCTTCACTTTTTGTCACGGTTGTAACGGTTTTCAGTGCACTTATATCGTTAGATATTTCATCCAGTTTCTTAAATATAATTGATATATTTCGTTCTATAGGTTTTAAAGCACTTATAATAATGTTTTTTATAATTTCACTGTCACTTTGCGACATTTTTACAATTTTTTTACCGAGTTTAGTTCGGATGATCAACCGTGACGCGTCAGTGACTGAAGCAGACTGAATAAAAAAATGTAACTAAAAAAATTTACTAACAATCCACCTAATCCGTGTATATAATAAAGTTGTGGAAGGAAAAAAATCTGTACATTCGAGATATTTACTCAAAAATACTATAGGGGCCCTCAGAATGAGCAGCAGAACACGTTTCTACAATTTTTAGAGTTGGTGTCTGTTTGTCTGTTTGTCTGTTTAATTTTGTTTCTCCTCGCATCAATTAAAAACCACTGAACCAATGTTGATGCGGTTTTCACTAAAACGTTTCAATAAACGGTGACCAGGTTTATATAGAATAAAAAATTGAGATATGACAATCAAAGGGGGGGGGGGGGGAAAGAGGGGTTAAAGTTAGTACGGAAAAAAGTTACCGGATTGAGCTGGTTACTAGAAACTTTGTATTATTACTCTTCGTAACAAATTAAACTATACCTGTTTCAGGATTTCTCGATTAAAGTTAAAACAACTAAGAAATTATCAAATTAGGCCAATTACATGTATTTCTTTAAAACCCTATTCGAGGGCCGTCTATCACTTAACGTGATTACAAATATCAACATTTTATTCTCCGTTTATTACATAGAAACTAAATTCAAGGATTTTTTGTAATTAAATGTACAAAATGTTATAAAAAGACGAAATAAATTATTCCAATATGTTGTTGTTACAAATGAGACGGCATTACGATGTGCATCAAAGAAAAAGACAACCATATCCCTCCCATAACTGGAGAGATTAAGACAAAAAAGCACGCGATCATAGATAAACGTTATAGAAGCGACGTTGTGATTGAAATTTACACTGTCGCGTTGATGCTTGAATACGTTGTTTTAATGCGTAATATCGAAAGATAAAGTTCGAATACATATTTAAGACAATATTTGGACAACCAAACTCCTATTTTTAACCGCCAGAAAAAAGGAGGAGATTACACGTTCCACGGTATCTAATTTTCTTTTTCTTATCTCCGAAGTTTATAAATCCAGAAATCTGAAAAAAATCCTGACGTATAGATACGACAAACTAAAAACAATAACGTAAGATAGACTTATATTTTATGGGAAAAATAAAATGAGGTCTTCATTATTTATAGATTTTTAAAAATAACAAAAAAACTTTGAAAATCTGTATTAAAATTTAGGTAAGTCAAAATGGATGGAAAATAAAGTTCATAAAAATGAGTATATTCTTTTGCGGTTACCAAGCATATTATTTTAAATACGGAACCCTCGGTGCGCGAATCCGACTCGCACTTGACCGGTTTTTTTTCTATCGTAGTTCAGTTACTGAACGTAAGGTACCGTTTCACCTAGCTGCCATCTATGCGACGAGTAATTATTTAATTACTCAGTGCTAGATGGCGCCAAGATAGTAGTCCTTATTTTCAGCAGATTAGGGACATGTAATGATCCTTTTTTCAAGAGGTGTGCGTCTTTTTCCTGCAGTCCGCTTAGGAATGCCACCAGAAATGTTTCAAAATATATAGATAAAAATATAAAACTTCTTTGCAACGTTAATATAGGTACTATTTAAGGCAATAGGTACTATTATTTGTATGTTACTACCAGGTTAATACAATTACATCATTTAAACTAAATAATTAATGTTAGAATAGAATAATATTTTACTAGCAAGAATATTTACATATAGTTGATACATAAGTTTTTAAAACTGGGAATCATACCTATATTAAAACGTTACAAAAAAATAGCTGCATTTCTGTGGAAAATTTGCTGGAGCTGTTTGATTACTTAGTACATAAAAGTGTAAACTGCAAATGGGTTTGGTTGAGTATCACGTCACGGGATCTCGGTTTGGGAGGAACGAGTAGTTTGTCGTATTTGTGAATATAAACTTTATTTTAGAAATAGTACAAATAAAGATAGTCTTAATACTTTGGGGCATTCTCTACCAGTCAACCTTTTCTCAGTTAGCCTTAAACCTTTTTTAAAAATGATCTCTTAGTTATTATCCCAGTGAGTCAGCGCGGGCTGACAATCAGCGCTCTGTGCAAGCACAGCTCACTACCGAGCCCTTTGCCTTTGTCGTTGGTTAATTTATTTTTATATTATTTATATTTTTATCTAAAATCCAATCAATGGATTAAATCTGCAATACATTGAACCGAATACAGATTTTAGTAAGTATTTACGTACGTCATTTAGAATGTTCTTACATTGAAATATTATAACGGAAAATTAATTTTTATAATAACGTGAAAAATAGTTTAATTATTTTCCTTGTGTTTTAAGCGTATGATAGTGATGATAAAAAACTTGAACTATTAACACGTTTGATTCTATTGATCGCTTTAGAACAAGCCATTTATCGATAGTTGGTAGAAATCACGTCCACATCCTTACGCTCAGAAATCGATACAAACCTTAAATATTAATTTAAAAATAGAGATAATGCTTAAAAATTAAATTTACCGGTGGTATGCTATGCCCCTTGGCTTAAAATTAACGTTTGGATTCCGATTTTTGCACACTTTCACGCTACAAACAGTCATTTTACCATATAAACGGAGCTTGATGCGCCTTGTGCCGATATGTCAATTTTGACCATACCGAGGAGACACAAACCACGCCCCCATAACATATTTCCCTTTTTTCTGTGATCTGTGGTTTCGGGCTAACTCAACAACGTGACATTCAAAACGTAAATTGCCATCGACAAGTAAGCCAAGATTACGCGCTTCAGAGACACAATATTTAACGCAAACATCTGAAAAAATTCATTTACCAAAGAAATATATTTTGACTTTGGTAGAACTTTTGACTTTTAATATAGAACCAAATAAATATAGTTGTGGTACAAATGCCATTCCTAATCATTTAAACTAAATTATAGGACAGCGGAAACACCTTTGAATATAAATATAATTCATCAAAATATTCAAGGATTTTCCAGCAAAGAATTAGAAGTAGGATTATTTTTAGATACTGAAAATGTACAAATTATGTGCATTACTGAACATTGGCTTAGACCTGATCAATTAATTTTTGATTTTGTTAATTTTGAATTAGTTAGTTTTTTTGCCAGAAAAGCCGCTATTCATGGTGGTTCTTTAATAATTGTTAAAGGTACAGTAAAATCAAAAGAAAGGAAAGATATTGTTAGGCTATCCATAGAAAGGCTTGTAGAAATTTCTAGCGTAGAACTAGAAAATTACATAATTATTTGTGTTTACAGACCACCATCGGCTGATTTCAGCACATTTGAATCCAGTATGGAAAATGTGTTAAAATTAGCATGTAAAACCCAAAAGCATGTTATTGTTTGTGGAGACTTTAATTTTAACTTACTTGAATCGTCAAATAATACTATTAAGATCTTAAGTTTATTTAAATCTTTTAACTTAAATAATTTGTTCTTTGAACCTACACGGATAGGTGTTTCAAGTGCAAACTGTTTAGACAATATTTTTTGTAATTGCGAATGTTTGGACAAGGAAATATTTAATTGCTTTAATTCTGATCATAGTGGCCAAAAGGCTTCTTTTTTAAATGATTGTCATCAAGAACCACAGACAATAACATACAGACCCATAACCAGCAATCGTTTGGAATTATTTAAAAATAAAGTTCAGAGTAGTATCTGTGGGTTATCCTTTTCACATAAGGATTCTAATAGTGTTTATAATGATTTGTTCGGTGTAATTCTTCACCAGTTTAATAATAATTTCAAGATGAAAACCGTTTCTGGGACAAAAACCAAGTTTAGTGAATGGGCTACTGTAGGCATTCATAGAAGTAGAAATAGGCTTTATGAACTATATAGAGAGAGAGAGAGGAGAACAAGAACGATGACTTCTTAGTTTACGTTAAGAATTATTCAAAGACCTTTAAGCAAGTTTGCTTAACTGCTAAGTCAAATTTCACAAGTCTTAAACTCAAAGCTTCTGACAATAAGGTAAAAACTGTGTGGAAAATTATAAATAGAGAAACAGGTAATACAAAAACTCGCGATAATCAAATCACCCTAAACAAGGGTGACAAACAAATCACATCAAATAAAGACGTGGCCTTAGCGTTCGAAGATTTTTTCTCCACCATAGCCATTAATACCACGAAATGTCTTCAATCATCTGCGATTGGAGCTCAAAAATTACTTTGTGCTAATATGTCTAAGTGTAATATAAGCTTTGATTTCACCCACATAGATTCAGTTTCTATTATTAAGGCATTTAAATCGCTCAGTTTAAAAAAAACTGAGGATTTATGGGGAACGTCAGTTAAAGTCATACATCATGTCATAGATATAATTGCACCTCACTTAGCTTTAATCTACAATAATTGCATTTCAGAGGGGGTCTTTCCAAATCTTATGAAATATAGTAAAGTCTTACCACTCTTTAAATCGGGCGAGAGGAGTGATTTAACGAATTTCCGACCCATTTCTATTCTACCTGTTTTAAGTAAAGTTTTTGAGAAGTTAATGTTAAAAGATATGTTAGGTCACTTCAATAGAAATAAACTGCTTAACAGTAATCAGTTCGGCTTCACCAGAGGACGATCCACAACTGATGCAGCATCTGTACTCATTAAATATATATACAATATTTGGGAGACATCTTGTGATGCAATAGGAATTTTTTGTGACCTTCCCAAAGCTTTCGATTGCGTAGATCATGCGACTCTTATATTAAAATTAGAACATTATGGTCTGTCAAATAATTCTCTAAATCTTATGTCTTCATATCTTAGTGATAGAACACAAACGGTTGTTGTAAACCAAACTAAGTCCATTGGAGCAGCTGTTAAATTAGGTGTGCCACAGGGCTCTATATTAGGTCCCTTCTTATTTCTCGTTTATATAAATGACTTACCACCCGCGATAGTTAACCTTTGCGATATTGTGCTATTTGCTGATGATACATCATTGATCTTCAAGGTAGACCGAAAATCCGTTGATTATAGTAAAATAAACGCGACGCTAGGTAAAGTACTTAATTGGTTTACTAATAACAATTTGCTACTTAATGCTAAGAAAACTAAATGTGTTAGGTTCGCTTTGCCTAATGTTAGACCAGTAGAATCTAGTATTTTTCTAAATGATGAGTGTTTGGAAATGGTGGATAAGGCGCTTTTCTTAGGAATAACTATAGACAAAAACTTGCAATGGAGTCCCCATATAGCAGTACTAGCAGGTAAATTAAGTTCGGCAGCTTATGCTGTCAGAAAAATCAGACAACTTACCAATGTTGAGACAGCTCGTTTAGTTTATTATAGTTATTTTCATAGTGTTATGTCGTACGGTATTCTTGTTTGGGGAAAAGCTGCTGACATACAGACTATTTTCGTGTTACAAAAAAAGAGCCATTCGTTCTATATATAACCTAAACTCCCGTGATTCCTTAAGATTACTATTTAAAGAAATTAATATTTTAACAGTAGCATCACAATTTATTTATGAGAATATTATTTATGTCATTAAAAATCAAGACTCTTTTATTAAGAATTGTGACATACATAATTTAAATACAAGAAATAAAAATAAAATTGCTATTAAAAAATTTCGTGTCCGTAAGGTATATAAATCATTTGTAGGTCAATGCATTCATTTCTATAATAAATTACCTGACGAAGTTTTAAAGTTACCATTTCCAGTACTTAAAAATTACTTGAAAAATTCGTTGATGTCTAAAGCTTACTATAGGGTCGAAGACTATCTAACAGATAAAAATGCCTGGCCTAAATTAAAACCAAATTAAACACCTAAATATCTTAATAATAAGTTAATTATACAAAGATGTAAACATTGTGTATTGTCTAGGGGACACGGTTTCTGTAGGAGAATGTATCGAACCTATTATGTGTTGTTTTGCACCGTCGTAGGTTAGTATAGTTTTTTATTTATTTTATATGTTTTCTATTTTACGAGTTCTTGTAGAAATTTTGATTTTTGACACATTTTCCTACTCAACTACGCATGATATATTATATAGACATATTTTTGTTACATTCATTGTTTTATTTAATGCTAGGTTAAGTTTTTTTTTCCGTTGTATAATATCATATCATAAGCAATGTTTAAAAAAACGACTGACTGTTGAGTTTCTTGCGGCGTTTCTTCTCAGCAGTGGTCTCTTGCGAAGCGCTGGTAGATTTTTGACGTGTAAAAGTGCCCGTGCGGCCTACTTACTGAATAAACATCTTTTATCTTTTATCTTTATCTTTTAAACGCTGTCAATCATGATTTTGGGATCAGAACTTGCAATTTTCAGTTTGATTTTTTGAGCCTAGTATCATGTCATATATTTGTTTTTAAAGTATTTAGATCTTAACAGTTTTTAGTGGCCCAGTCATTTATCCGTTCTAGATCTTCTTAGAGTCTGCATCATTTGTATTTGCGGGATCAAACGATGAAAATTACACTGTCGAACACACTGACTATCTGCGCTATAAAGGATAAATAAAAGTGGACCCAAAATTGAAACCTGAGGAACTTCTCTAGTAACGGGACTAGGATCTAAAAACTACTACCATCACTACGCGAGATTTTTACTAATTGCCGCCGGTTCTCAAAGTAACTACTGAACCACTGAATAGTAGCGTGATCGAAGCCGTAGTAATGGAGTTTAGAAAGAAGTAGAGAAACATTAATGCAGTCAAATGCCCGCGAAAAATCTAGTAGGACCATAATGGTGCCCTGCCCAATATCCTGAGCCTCTAGCTAGAACCTCCCCAATCACATAATGCAGGGCAGTGGTAGTACTACGCTTTTTCCTAAAACCTCACTGGTTATCAGGCTGAATACCATTTAATTCCAAGTATGCAGAGACCTGGTCATATACTACTTTTTCCAATATTGTGGACATATAGGGTAAAATACTTATTGGTCACAGATCCCTGATAGTAACGGGGTCAGAAACTTTGGGTATCATGCAGACTACAGCTGTTTTCCAAGATATAGGGACTGATGAATTTTGAATGAAATAGTTGATTAGATTTCTTATTATGACCAAAGTATCGGGTAAAGTCATTAAAATCATATCATAGGTGATCCCCTCATAACCTAAAACAATTGATCTTGTCCCAAATAGGTGTTTCGCTATAACAGACTCATATAAAGGCTTCAACTTAAAAGTAGAAGAACAATATTTTATTCAAAGAAATTCAAAGTATCCAGATCGACTGTATTGTACTGCCAGGTACATTCAAAAAGTGCAAATTCATAGACGCAGGGCAATTAAAGTGAATAGGCAACTCTGGTTTGGGTTTCAAATGTATAGTGACATGCTGTTTTAGTTTTTTCCATAAAACTTTGGCATTTTTTTAATTCCAATTTATATTTTGTTCAAAGGAAGCTTTTTGCTCATAATAGAGACAAGAATTAACAAAATTTTTCGGCATAATTTGACTTATATCTGCGTCTCATCTAGTTTTAATATATTAACAATGGGCGCCGTTACAAATATTCATCATACATCGAAAGTTACTGGTCAACCAGGGTTGGAAGAACTCCTTATGATTCGTTTACAGAAGGGAGCGTGGATATTAAAGATGTTGATTGCATTTGAATTAAATATATGTATTTATTTTCATCTATAGTAGTGAAATTCTCGATCTTGTGCCAAAGAGTGTTATTTAAGTGTTTAGTAAAACATTTTTATAAATGTCAATATTTTGTAACTGTCCTAATTTACTTTGTGAGCATATTATTTTTTGTTTAGTAAATAATTACAAAAGTAATGCATAATAAATTATAGTCCAAAATTAGACAAGAGTGTTTATTTAATAAATAAAATATCGAAACAAAAAAATATATTTTTAAGTTAAAGGTTTAAAACTAAGTAAGGAAAGGACCAAAAAGTAACAAAGTGGATAAGATTTGTTTGAATTACGTATTTATTTAATAATTTTGTAATGTTGTGTTTTAAGGGTAAATATTGTTCTTAAAATAAATAGATTAAAACAAAATAGTCTATACACTAGATAACCCACAATTTTACTTTGAAAGAGTTACAAAGTGGAGGCCAGATTTTCTTAGTAGCCAGACAAAAATCCCTTTTTTTCCTTTACTTGTTCTTATACAGTGATTATGTATTAACAAGAGTATAAATAGTTGTTTTGTTTTGAGTAATTAAATACCCATAAAAAAAAAATCTTTTAACTCAACCTTGTATTTACCTAAACCTTAATTCATTCACCACTTCCTGCATGACCCTTGTTTCTAAAGTAGATTCACTGAAAACAATCAAATTAAATTTATTGATAAGAAATTCCATACTTTCAATCATGAGTTCCTACAATAAAATAATGTTGATGCCGTCGTTATGAACCTCTTCGAAACCTCACCACACAAATCGCCTAGTGCCTGCTATACGGACACATCTCAAAAAACCAATATTAAGAGAAATCGCCGATCAAAGTTTTGCGAGTTGAGTGTGCGGCAGAAAAATGGGTCTAATTCCTTAAGTTTTGGCTCAATAACACTGTGGTTTAGGTGATTTTGTTGTTCATTATATAGAGCTTCAAATCAATGTGTAATTGTTTTTCAAGTATGCACAGTTTTTAAAGTACTGGACTTCAAATATAGTCACTTCGTGTTGTGGCCATATCGCAGAAAGTATTTTACGAAATTTCGAGATGTGTCCAAAATCGCAGAAGAATTAAATGACGATAATAAGCATAATATCATACAAAAACACATTTAAAAAATTAAAATAAATGTAAAACACGAAAAATAATTATCAGATACATCATAATCATCTTTGGCAGAGTTACAACATTATTAAATGAGATTATCAATGTCTCTAAATTCTTTTGACAGATAGGTACATAATTTAAATTACCTATGTTTGAATATCTGCCCAGCTAAAATCCAGTCTCCTACTGTGTGCACGACAGGCAGTGACCAGATGCTGCGCCAGAAACTAATCATAGCAGCAGCATCCGTTAGGTGTCCGTCGCTAACTTCTTAATCGGTTCCTTCCCACTTTCTGTATTCCTTCCTCTGATCACTTTGGAAGAGGCGATTTTGCTGGTATCTATCCACACGCTCTCTATAGCGACGAATATGGCTTACCCACGCGCAAACTTTCTGCTTCAGGTTATCGATACGTTCCGTGACACAGGCCATATAATGCTGGGACCTACTACCAGCAAAAGCCTGGTTCACGAAACGCATGACTCGGGAGCGTTCATTGCCCCCCTGAAGCAGATTAGCTTTCCTATTAGAGTCCACTTATCATTATGCCACTCAATTCGCACTTGCCAAGCGGGGACAGACCTGCGAGCGCGCGGAGCTCGGCCGGTGTCCGAAAACTTGACTCGAGCTACGCGGCACGCAGCTATGGCCCCGCAGTACAAAATTGAGCGGGTATAGATAATATCCTCGCTGGCTTGTAAATATGACGCCAGCAAGGCGTATAGGGCTCCCATAAGTGCTAAATTTCGTTTACTGGCAGGCAAGCGTGGTAAACGAGGCCTAGAGTTGGGTGTGGACCGATACTGCGCGATCGCGTCTTCCAAAGCCCTCCTCAATTGCTCATTTACCTGGCTAGTTACGATTATATTCGCACAATCCTCAACGTCGCTAACGGGATCATCCTGCACTGACATCAGTGCGTGTTGGGCAACTGGCATCGAAGCCGATAACGCAGCAGGAGGGTCCCGTGATGAAGCGGAGGTTGTACGAATAGGTAGCAATTCAAGGCGTAGCCGATCAAGTATAGACTGATCCAGTCGCCGAAGCCGCTGAATGGCCCGCACTTGATCCGATAGTCGTTGGGCGGTAACGGTGATGGCTGGTTAAAGAGTCTGATACAGGAGCAGCATTCGTTCACGGTACGCAGTGAGGTTAGTTCCTCCCTCTGTAGCCCCGTAGTATGGTCGCATGCAATTTTCATTATTTGATGTTGACTATCGCATGCGGCGCACTAAACCACCGGTGGCGGGAGCCTTGCGCGGAGCAAGATGCCCCGCAAGCCCCAAGTGTGCCGGCAGCGGTGGTCGCTCGTCACGCAGGTGGTCGCGACGGCGGAGGCGGCGGCCCGCGCTCGTCGCTCGACTCGCTGGTGTCGGGTGCAGTGGCGAACTCATCACCCGACGACGATGGCGAGGAGCTGAACGAAGCGGGCTGGGGTGGAGGGTGTGCGTTCGCATTATCCGCTTCTGTTCTATACGTTCTTGATCTTGTTATCATGTTTTTTTTATGTCATGGTATTAAGGACGGCGATCTCAAGCAGTCAGTGAAGGAGCGCTTTTTCTGCCGCTTGACAATAGTACATTGTAGCCCAGGTACAGAAAGTAAGCAATAAATGGACGAGTTAGTTCGCGGGCCGAGCCGCAGGTGAGGACCGCGAAGATACGAGTCCATCTATTGCACTTTCTACCGAGGCAATACTATGTGCTTTTCACGCCTAATGTAAGGAAATAAAACAGGTTAGGACATAATACACAGTTTAATTAAAAGTAATATTGATATTTGAAAGTTCATCAAAGTAGGTCAGCATTACGCTTTCAGAGAAAGAGTTCGTTTTTTTATTTATTTGCCATGCTTTGAAATTTTCATACACTTTCTGATATTTGCGACGGGATTTTATTGGCAGTAAATTCCGAATTACCGACTTTGCCGTATCCTGAATTTCAGGCGGTGTAAGATCCATATCTGTACTTGTATCACTCATTTTTGTTGAATATCGTACAAATTTCCAATCAAAAGTTCAAAAGTTTAGCGTTTGTTTCCAATTAAAAGAACAGAAGTAATTTTCATTCCCGCCTTTTTAACTTTTTTAATTTTTACCTTATTTAAAGATGCAAAGGCATTTTTCACGTACGCCTTAAAAACTTACATAAAAACACGTTTACAATCGCAAAAATACACTTTCACTGAGCGGATTTGACGTTTTAATTTTTTAATTAAACGTTCTAATGTCATATTTGTCAAACATTTTTTTATTTATTTCCGAACGAGTTACTAATGTCATAAATAACCGACCAATAGCAGAGTAGAAAGTAAACTGGTCTAAAAACACTCCATTTTACTTTGCAACTCAACATTGTTGGACTGTTTTTGTGTTGTACTACTAAGAGCAACTTTCTATTCTGATTTCGATCCTTCTTTGGCCATATTTCCGAGCAGTGGCGTGAAATAGTACATTACTGCAAAGACCAGTAAGTGAGCCTTCCTGGACGAGTATGAGGTAAAAGCCCGAGCCGCTAGGCGAGGGCTTTTATACATACGAGTCCAGGATGGCTCTTAATGGTCGAAGCATGTATAGTGCTTTACTCAAAAATAGAACAAGTAGAATGATTTAAAAAAAAAATGTTAAAATATTGATGACCACATGTGCACAACCCTCAGGGCGCTAGTCCGACTCTTAACCGGTCGCTTAGCCGGTTTTTTTTATTTTTTTTAACGTTTCACAACTCGTCATACCGGCCGAGATGTACTAGGCGCACATAAAACTGAGATGGTGCGGAGCAAGCGATGCTGAAATGAAGAGAAATCGCGCGATGTCTGGTCTGAACGAGATAACGCTTTTGGTTTATGATGCCCTGGTACTTTTGGAGCTGAATGATCAGCTTTTCATGTAGTATAAGTAGCCTTTTTGAAGGCTGTCACAGTTTTTACAGATAGTTCCAAATTCAAATAATATGATATGTTATGGAATTTCCATACTTACTTACTGGACACTTTTTGATTCCAAATTCGAAATTCCTCAACTTTACTGGACACTTTTCTAGTTGTCCAGGAACGTCAACCTACTGGCTCCTTTTACTGGTGTTATGGCAAGATTACATAGCATTTTTGAGTAATTGTTCTTTACTCAAAAATGCTATGTAATCTTGCCATAACACCAGTAAAAAGGAGCCAGTAGGTTGACGTTCCTGGACAACTGGAAAAGTGTCCAGTAAAGTTGAGGAATTTCGAATTTGGAATCAAAAAGTGTCCAGTAAGTAAGTATGGAAATTCCATAACATATCATATTATTTGAATTTGGAACTATCTGTAAAAACTGTGACAGCCTTCAAAAAGGCTACTTATACTACATGAAAAGCTGATCATTCAGCTCCAAAAGTACCAGGGCATCATAAACCAAAAGCGTTATCTCGTTCAGACCAGACATCGCGCGATTTCTCTTCATTTCATCATCGCTTGCTCCGCACCATCTCAGTTTTATGTGCGCCTAGTACATCTCGGCCGGTATGACGAGTTGTGAATCGTTATTTTTTTTAAAAAAAAACCGTGTGTTCGACCGCTAAGAGTCGGACTAGCGCCCTGAGGGTTGTGCATATGTGGTCATCAATATTTTAACATTTTTTTTTAAATCATTCTACTTGTTCTATTTTTGAGTAAAGCACTATACATGCTTCGACCATTAAGAGCCATCCTGGACTCGTATGTATAAAAGCCCTCGCCTAGCGGCTCGGGCTTTTACCTCATACTCGTCCAGGAAGGCTCACTTACTGGTCTTTGCAGTAATGTACTATAACAGTCTTTTGTCGGAGGGTAATAAGGTGCACGCCTTCAATAGTTGGGTGATGCCGCTGCTCACATACTCCTTTGGCATACTAAGGTGGACTCTATTGCTTAAATCACATCGCATGTTGCACCCACGTTCTTCTGTCATGAGATTGTACATCCCGAGGAAATGTGGAGGTCGAGGCATTAAATGCTTAGAATCTCCGCAACCGCGAGGTGTGCAATCTCAGGGATTATTTCCTTGGCAATGAGTGTGGGATGCATCGTGGTTGCAGTAGACAGGAGCCTCACCCCTCTCTCCTTGGTAAACGAAAACTGGCGCAGACCAATGTTGTTGAGCACTGAAGACCGCAAGAACGTATGGAAGAGCAAGGAGCTACAGGATCTGTCATCACGTACAGGACTATTGTCACCAATAAGCCTGATATCGTATTGACAGATCGATGTGATTTTTATTTCGTTTATATTTTGACGCATTCATTGTAATCACGATCCCTTTTAAGCACTGTTTCCACCAAACGGCCCGCAACGGCTCGGAACGGAAAGAATTTTATGGTCTTTAAACGATATTAAATCATGTTCACAGTAAGGTGAAGTCTTGTAATTGCAACTGTCTGGTTATTGCAACTAACTTAAATAACTCCTTCTAGGATCACTGTTTTGAACAACGACAGGCGTGATATTGTTCTTCCTTACTAAGAAATACAATATCTCGCCTATCGTTGTTCAAAACATTGATCCTAGAAGGAGTTATTTAAGTTAGTTGCAATAACCAGATAGTTGCAATCACAAGACTCCACCTTATTTAAAGTCTATATAACCAAGCCGCGCACAGCAACTTGACGCGGGTGACTCCCGCGACACGCGATCGTAGCCGAAAGTATGCTGCGACGCGCGATCGGCTTCGTCATAAAAAGACAATAATAATTTTAATAGACGCGATCGGCTGTCGCCGCATCCGTCCGTATCCTTTCCGATCCGAAGCGATGCGAGCCGTTTGGTGGAAATCATCCTTTACTGTTGTGCGATGTGGACGTAACTCAAAACTTTGTTCCGAACGTTTATGCTACACGGCCGCAACCCCGAAGTGGCCGTATTGCAAGTAAGGGATAGTCGATTTTTGGAAATTTGCATAAAGCCACAAGTGCATTAAGAGGCTTTAGAGGATAGTTTTCCTTATTTTTTTGAGTTAAGGTGGTAAATTAAACCCGTCTGACCACGAATCTGCAATAATATCAAAAATGAAAATTTTTGAGATGAGGCCGTATAGCACAGGCACTAGGCGAAATTATTAACATTCATCACACATAAATCAAAATAATCATTAATATACATATTAATTTCATCGTAAGAATTACTGCCAATTTGTAAACAAATAATTTTGACAGCAAATACTCTTCGAACATAGGTGTCAGCTAGATACCTAAATTGTACTTATAAAAAATATATTGGAGAGGTTTTATATGTTTTATGTAAAACCTCAAAAGAGGTTGATATAGTGCAATTCAGAACGGCATATAGGGTCAAATGAAGTTCATTTCTTAATTTTATTATAATTAATTCAATGTAACATATTTTTTTAATCTAACTACAGGGATCGTTTTGAGAATCCTAATCCTTTAAATGGTTTTTAAATTTTCATACATTCGCAAAAATTAGTGTATCGTAATTCAATGTGATCATATCAATTGCAGCAATGGGAGCACCCATACTTGAGTCAGTTTATTACTCAATTTACTAAATGCGCGACATTTTGAGACAAACTAAACAGCCTTGATGATGATGATGATGATGAGTGGGGACGCGGCCGAGGCAGACGGGACGGTCGAGTGGCTCTCCTTTCATTCCGCCCTGTTCCCCTTGATCAAGCCTCAGGTTACCGGCTCGGCGGCGCTCCCATCCAGCACTGATCCCATCTTCTTGTTTTCCTACAGAACAACAGTGCGTCCTGTAAGTTAATGCTTTTAAGTGACTCTACTGATAGTGCGTCCTCTCCAAATGTGCGATGTCTCAGTGACGAGTACATTACACACTCGGCCAGGACGTGTTGACTAGTTTCCTCTTTGCCACAGTGTGGGCATCGAAGATCCTGCTTTACTCCAATTACCGTCAGATGTCTGTTGAGTGGACAGTGTCCAGTCAAGATCCCTGTTAGTATACTTAGGTTGTACTTACCAAGATTTAATAGGTACCTTGTTCTGTTCTTATTTAACCTTCCTATCATGAGTTTGGATTGCCGGTATCCCTGTGCTGTCATCCACGTCTCATTTGTCTTTGTCTCTATTCTTCTGGCGATGACTCCCTTCGTTACCATTGCAGATATCGGAAATGCTGGTTCCGGGCCCAGATATTGTTGGTCCGCCCCTGCTCTGGCCAGTTCATCTGCCTTCTCATTTCCTATTGCTCCGCTGTGTCCTGGTACCCAAGCCAGTGTTACATAGGATAGTGTGCCTAGATTATTCAGTTCATCTCTACATTTCTGCATCAGGGAGGATTTGATTACCGGATTATCAAGCGCTTTTAGTGCTGCTTGGCTATCTGAGTAGATTATAACATGGCTTTCCGTTATATTGCTTCTTTCTTTGAGGCTTTGTGCACACTTCAAGATGGCATACACTTCTGCCTGGAACACACTGGTAAAGCCCCCCAGTGGTATCGTTGTATACTCATCCGCTTCTTGGTTATAAATGCCTGCCCGCGCTCTTTTAGTTGAGGACTTCCATGCAAATGCAAGCATGTCACTCTGGGTTCCGGTATCTCTGTCTCCCAGTTATCTCTCTCTCCTATATGGATTCTGTATTTCTTGTCGAAGATCTTCCTTTTCTTTATTAGGTCGTTGTTGATCATGAGCATGTTCATGCTCATCATTGACTCCCTTCGTATGCTTGCGTGTCTCTTGTCCATCTCGGATCCGATCCACTCTCTGTTCATTTTTATTCTATACCACTGTTCTATGGCTCTCTTCTCCGCTGCGAGGTGTACGGGGTTCAGACCTAGCATTATCCTCCTCTATTTTTTTCTCTAATAAGCGAGTCTAGTAGGAGACACCACAGAAGTGGTGACAGACAGCCCCCTTGCGGGAAACCCCTGCTCGTTATTATCCTTATCGCGTCACCCTTTAGTTGTGCTACGATCGCTCTACCTGTTAACATTGCCACTATCCACCTTCTAACTGCTGGGTCTATGTCGTCCCTCCTTAAGCATTTCTCTATTGCACCAAAGGTAGCTCTATCGAAAAAGCATCCTAGTGCCAGCTCTTTATCTTCTATAGCTCTTTCTATTCTTGTGGTCAACTTGTGAAGGGCTGTTTCTGTTGATTTCCCTTCTATGTAAGCATGCTGATGCCCGTGTAGGGGCAATTTTCCTGCTTGCATGCTTGTCTTTATCTGTACATCTATGATCTTCTCCAGTGCCTTCAGTGCTAATGATGACAGACTGATGCTTCTGAACGATTTTGCGTCTTTGTAGTTTTTCTTTCCCGGTTTAGGTAGGAATATTACCTTTACCTTATCCCAGAAGGTCGGGATGTGACCCAGTTCCAGACTTTTTTCATAGATTTCTCTTAGGCTGTTCCAGATGTGTTTCAGTCTTTTTTGTAGCAATATGGGTATCACTCCAACTGGGCCTGCCGCTTTGTAAGGGGCGAAGGAATTTATGGCCCATTCCCCTAACCTGTTGCTAATTCTTAGGTTTTGTGTCTCCCCTGCTCCTGTTGTTACGCTGCTGTTATCTTTCGCAGCCCCATGTATGCAGTATTCCCTGCAATCCGGAAAATGTGTGCTTACCATGTGCTGTAGTTACTATCTTTCGTTCGCCAGTATCCTTACTATTCTTGCCGCCTCCGAGTAGCGTTGTATTTCTCCCGTAAAGGTCTTCCATCCTTGTGCTCTTTGTCTCTCCCTTGTATTAGTGTATCTGTTCCTAATACTTCTATATTCGTTTCAGCCTTGATCATTGCCCTTTTTTAGAGCTAGTCTAAGCGCCTTACGAGATCTTTTCCTTAGTTTCTGTATCTCTTTATTCCACCATGGCTGTCCTTTATCTCCGTTGCACGTTCTCTCTGGACATGCTGTCTGATAGGCTTCCGCTATGGCCGTGTTCAGATCCTCAGTAGCTCTGTCCAGTTCCTCGCTAGTTCTTGGGTTTCTGTGGCTCGGTGTCCACTCGCTCAGTATGCTGTTGTATTTCTCCCAGTCCTTTTCTTCGGGTTTCTTATCTCTGTTCTTTCCGTGTAGTAGTCCAGTCCGTACAGTAGTCTCCTGTGGTCCGACATGCTGTCTTCCTGGTCTACTCTCCAGTCTTTGACATGTTTGCCTATCTCCCCTGAGGTTAACGTTATATCTAATACCTCCTCTCTTGCCCTGGTTATAAAGGTTGGGGTTGTTCCTGTGTTATGTATGTCCAGGTCATTACTTAAAATAAATTCTAGTAGTGCTTCCCCCTTCTTGTTGGTGTCGCTGCTCCCCCACACCTCATGGTGTGAGTTCGCATCGCAACCTACAAGAATGGGTGTTCTCTTACCTTTATATCTTCTGATTGCTTCCTCCAGTTCTCTGGAGAGAGGTTCACCTGGGATGGAGCAAGATGCCATCGCTACCTTAAATCCCACTCCGGTCCTGGTCACGAGGCTGAATTCTACCACCACTAGGTCTCTAAAACATATGGTCATTAGGCATCCCATATTTCTTAGGTCTTTACTTGCGTATATGCATGCCCTAGGAGGCAGCTCGACATTTCTTTCAAAGTGGAGGTCGACCCCTAGGCTACCCAGTCCTGTTACCTGGTTTTTCCATGCGTACGTCTCTTGCATCAGGACAATGTCAATCTTTTCCCTCACTATGTATTGGCACAGTTTGGACATAGCATCCTTACAGTGCTGGAGGTTTACTTGATATATTCTTATTTTTTTGTATCTGTCTGTGTTGCTGTGTAGTGTGTGTTGCTTGTCTGTGTTGTCCATTACTGGTTGTGTGTTTGTTCTGTGTAAGCTGCCTCCCGTCTTCCTAGTCTGCGGAGCCCCCTTCGGTTTCCATCTGTGATGGATGGTTGCCGAACTGGGCTGCCTCAGCCTGGTTCCCGGGCTGCAGCGCTGAGCCACCACAGCTGCACCTACAGCTGTAGTTCCCCTTCCCTACCGGGGTCTCCGTCGCCTCTTTTGCTCTGTGAGGTGGGGACCTCGCCAGCCGCGCCCGGATGCGTGTGGCTTGGAAGAACAGCCACTGGCTGGCCTCCTCACCCCACGCATCCTCCACGCTCTTAGGCACCGAGTAGCACACCCGGATGCCCGTGACGAGATCCTCCCTGCTCATCTGCATCCACTCCTGGATTTTCAGTTCCTCTTCCCTATCCCAGTTTTGGGCTCTAAGGTAGAGGAGCGGATCCTCCTTTAGTTCGTCCAGATGTTGACCCTTGTGCTGTTAAGCATTCGGGCCTTCAGTCTGTGTCCCTGTGGCTCCCCAAGGTCCTTCCCGAGTAGCCACTCCCTCGCTTCTGCCGTGGATGGTGTCACAAGGAAGAATCCTTCCGACACCAGCCCTGACATTGCGAATTGAAGCGGCTTCCCATGAATGCCCTGCTCTTTTATGGCTTCCGTAATGAACCGGCTGACAATTCTCCTGACTTTGGTTCCAAGCGACTCATCCAGCGGTACACCATCCTCGCGGCTAATCGCCACTGCGAACTCCCGTGATTCTCTTGCGGTCGCACGGTTCGGTCGCTTCGCTGGAGGCTGTGTCGAGGTACCTTCGTCCGGGTCTGTTGCTTGCCGTTTCACTTTCGGCGCCCTCTCTCGGGCCTCCCCTTCGCCTGGCTACGGCTAGGGTTCTCTCCCGCCGCTCTCTCTTTCATCCTCTCTTTTCTCCGTTCCAACCTTCCTCTCTTCTTTTCTGCCTTGGTGAGCCGTCTGCTGAAACCGTCGCCCTCCGTCAGGGTTACTGTTTAAAAATAATTTGGTGTATATTCCGTTCAGTCTACGCAAGGACATGTTGAGCAGGATACACGAGGGACACCTGGGGATCGATCGCTGCAAGCGTCGCGCGCGCGCCGTAATGTTCTGGCCGGGGCAAGGCGGCGACGTGGAGCGCGCCGTGCGCGACTGCGCGGCGTGCGCGCTGCACGCGCCGGCGCCGCGCCGCGAGCCGCTGCTGCCACACACGGTGCCTGACCTGCCCTGGGGCAAGCTGGCGAGCGACTTATTCGAGTATCGGAAAAAATACTACATTGTTTTAGTTGATTATTTTTCAAACTATGTCGAAGTTGGGCAACTGAGCACCATAAGTAGCAGTTCGGTAATAAAATTTATGAAGGAACAATTCGCTCGACATGGCATTCCTAAAGAGCTGATTACGGATAACGGGCCGGCATATAGTTCGCGGGAGTTTAAAACATTTATGCGTGACTGGGAGGTCGCGCATATAACGTCATCACCGCATTATCCTCAGTCGAACGGCAAAAGTGAGCGCACTGTTCAAACTATTAAAAATCTACTTAAGAAATGTTTAGAATCTGGGGATCATTTTTACTTAAGCTTATTAAACTATAGAAGTACGCCGCGAGATGGTTTAGACTCGCCGGCACAAATTCTAATGGGCAGAAGATTAAACACCAAGTTACCAATAAAACAGGATTTGTTACGTGAACAAGTAGATAATGAACGCAATTATGAAAACTTAGTGCAAAAAGGGCTTAAAGCTAAAGTTACGTACGATCGCACTGCTAAACAACTAGCACCTTTATTTCCAGGCCAGAAGGCCATACTAACTGACGGGCAAACAAAAACACCGGTTACAGTGGTAGGTCGTGAGCCCGAGCCGAGATCATTTATCGTTGAAGACGCGCGCGGCCGCGGCCCCGCTTGCGTCGGGCCGGCCCGAGCCGCCGCGCGGTACTGACGGTGACGGCCAGATAGGGCTAGGCGCAGACGCTGACGCAGCTGATCAAAGACAACCTAAACATAGTTGTCCGCTAACGAGAAGTAAGGCCAAGTTACTAGGATATAACTGGAACTTTTTTGGTGACAATACCGACGGTTAATAATTTGTTTAGTACATAAGTAATTTTATCCATATTAAGTACCTAATAAAATTCTGTTAACTTTTGCATGTAGGGAAAGCAAAAGAGATAAAACTTAAAATCGCTAGGTATACAGGTCACAGTGGAATACATAGACAAGGCTATTAGTCTACACTACTATTGTTAAGAGGGAGGATTTGTATTTTTATAATTATAGAATAAGGTTAAGTAAGTACTTGTATTTGTATGGAACATTATACATACGCAGCGGCCGTTTCCTCGGTTAAATATATAGAATAGGTATGTATAAGTATGTTAAGGGAAATATCCACTAGCTGCATTGATTAACTTAAGTTACTTAAAGTGTAAAATTGTTTAAGACACTGTTGTGTTGTTGTATTATTCATAACGGGAAAGATGTTGTGTAATTAATTATATTTTTATGTTATATCCTGAGGGTATCTTTGTATGATAGACCGACCTACCCACGTGATGATAATAAACCGGTGTTGAACTAGCTTCGTCGTTTTAATACAATTAGGTACTGCCGTCGGTAAAATCGTTATGTATTAGGTCATTTTATTACTAAAGTACCGTAATACGTAATTTTAAAACTCTTTAGTAAGTATATAAATAAGGGCTAGTTTAGGGTATTTGCGACAAGCCTTAAGTGTCAAACGTCATTTTACTAATATGACAGCAAAAGTCAAATGTCAATGTCATGAAATGTCAGGCAAAAGTGGTGGTGAGGTGATCCTGTTCACCTCTGCGTTCGACCACCAATGCTTTTGACAGAATCACACCCCAGTAATTGAAGCGTGATTGAGTAACAAAAACCCAAACATCTAAACATCCAAACTTTCTCATTTATTTATAATATTAGTAAGATAAGATAAGATCGTATTTATATGGTATAGTGACGAGTTGATGACTGATGACACTGATGACTTAAATTATATCATCTGGCTCCACGATTTATCATTATTAGATTGACATTTAAATTATTATTTTATTGGACGCATGACATAACCTAATTGAATTGAAAATGTTATTTGTAATTAATATCCGTAATATAAAGCAAGGTTAAATAATCGAATCCTAACAATTTCACTGCCTGAACTAACGTCTAGAGAGACATAGCTAAATCGATTGAGGTGGGTGTTTTGCATCGACATAATTAATAGAAATCTTAATTTTAATTTTGTATGAAAATCGCAGCGGGGCGGCTAGCTTCACGCATACTGCCTGAGCCAGCCCAGCAGCAGAATATCTCAACTAGCTATGAAGGCACGTTAAACGTCGACCATCTTTGTTTGTTCAGGCATTTAAACCGTTAAGATCTCAATGGTTTTGCCAAAAAAAAAAACTAATACTGCGAAATGGCTGTTTGGGTGTTCAGGAAAAATATGTTAAGAGTTAGATAATGTCTGGAGTTGTGGCGTTGCGGACAATCAGCCATAATTGATAAAATTAAATTTAATATTAATTTTGCAAAGTAACAAAGTGTTAATACCTTTACTACATGCCATCCCTCTAGTAGCTCCTGACGTTGAAGCCACAGGGAGATTTATTTCTGCAGCTGGTTCAGTTTGAATCATAGGTTCATGAGTACCACTGGTGCACTTTGGCCTCGAGCAACATGCACTCCTGTGAATTAATTGTGGATATTAATGTCACATGCATACATTAAGTAAACTTTTCTCCCTTATTTTGTTTCCATAGAATGAAACCCTGACGAAACAGAGCCGATCTTTATATAAAGTTTTATTTAAAATTAAGCATACATACCGGGTATATGAAGAGATGGTATTGCCAAATGTGTTAATCTGTTGTTTGGGAATGTGTATATTTCTTCAAAGTGACGATGGCATACTCGTCTATTTCTGCGTATGTACAGATTATCTTCACCAACTATGTCGCCTCCAATTTTCATCACCCATGTACGAAATCTTTCAATTTCATCATGTCTACTAGGGTTTGGAAATACGTGCATGGTTATACCTGTAAAATATACATTAAATTAACCCTTAATTTGATTTTGTCGGGTGGGATGGACAACTCATTAAAAATATCTATCACTTTACTATGTCCTATTTCTTATTCTTGCGATATGAAAATCGGTAGATAAATATACGTTTTTTGGTCTATACTGTCTATTTCATCATTTCCATCTTTGCCTACAATGACAACACACAACGAGAAAAACTCGGTCACGGTGTCCCGGCATCAGCCAAACATGGAAATTCGTATAAATATTTGGACACCTTTAATATTTATTTAGATACCCCCAAAATTCGTTTCTCATGAGCCTTTGAAGATGTCTAAAGATATCTCACGAATTAGAATTTTAATTAAGTATTATTTTAGAATATTAATATCCAAGGATCAAAAAGTATTAAGTACAAAGTTCGCATACAAAACTGTCAATTACGCTTTTATAGTTTTCTTTTTTTCTGTACTAATAAACTTATTTAATATAATTTGTAATTTTACGGTATCGATGTCTCTGCCAAATTAATTAAGGGTTAAGGTAAGAATATCAAAATAATGAAATGAAAGACACGAATAGCTTACCATCTGTTTGGGTTACTGTACATTGAGGTACGCAACACCTTTGCTGTGCCGGCATTTTAAAGTTCGAGTTCGTTGCGGTGGTTCGTGAAAACTCACTAATCACTTTCACTAAAGTTTGTACACGTGGTTAACGTGGTATTTAATTGAGACAAGTCTCGACTCAACCAAAACTACTACAGGCCGTGGAGGAGTAATCTCAACTCAACACGAATCTGAACACGCTAAAAGCAGTTGAATAACAATGGCGCAGTGGGAAAATATACAATACTAACACAAAGTCGCAAAGAATCCAAGTGCAATGTCGGGCGTTTGAAATTATCAACGAGACCAAATATAGATAAGTATCAAAAGTGTTGACAGCATCGAATTAAATACTTTTACTCATTTCGTACTAAATAGCTCTTGGTATCAAATTAAAAATGCTTATTGAATAAAATTATCATTATTTTGCATAAAAATGTTATTTTAAAACATTTCAATAAATTACTATGTTGTTTTTTTTCTGTGATAGTAACATTTCATAGAAGCAGAGACAAAAGAGTCATCTGGCGGCATTTAGAGAAGATAAGCTTGTTACGCTCACGTTTAAATAAATTAGGCACTAGATGGCAGTGTTATCAATGCATTTACCTTAGTTCTAAAATATCATACCATGTTGTCACTCTCGCAGCCGCTACCGATATGTGAGCACGTCCGCCACTATTACTGGACAGTGGGTGGACACTCTCATACAAAGTTTACTGTCCAGATGTTCTGGTCTCTAACCTTTTGATAAATACGTAGGGAAATGGCTCAAGTTATAATAGTTTATATCTACAATTTTCACTAACATTACAAATGTTAAAAAAGTAAGTTATCTGTGGTTTTGTTACGTCAAAAATTAAATTTTCACTCCCGCCTCAACTGAACCGCCATTTTAATCGAAACTTGTTCGTTTTGATGGTGATTGTAGTATTCTTAATGTAGTAGTGATATTTTTACGAGTAATTGACTCTAAGCATTATCATATAACACAGTGACTCTTTTATGTAAGTTTTGTTTTCTTTGTTCACGAAATAGTGACTAGTTTTCCGAGCAACTGACTCCTATTTTAGTTTGTGATTGTTTATTGACTCTTTAAAGTTCTTTTTGATAGTGATAATTAGTGAGTTACTGACTCGTTTGTGTTATAATTTTGTTAATAACTATGTCCAGCCGTTTTTATAAACAATGTGTTGTCTGCGGAAGACGACGTGTCTCAGGTTCAGATGTATTTTTGGCTGCTTTTCCCCTAGACCCGGCCCGGTAAGTAAAATTATCTTATCTTATCTCTTAATAATCCTCTATTAATTCTATTTTTATTGTCAATCAATTATGTGAATGATAGCTACGCTTTCACGGCTAAACCTCTGAACAAATTCGATGAAATTTGGAATGAACATAGCTTGACTCCCGGAGGACATGACTACTTTTTATCCTGAAAAATTGGGCAGTTCTCGAGGGAGTAGGGATAAAGGACTTCTATGCACTTCTATGCGGACAGAACCACGGGCAAAACTGCCGTTATACCAAAGAAGGCTGCTAACTACAATGTAGTAGTGCTTATAGTATTACTATGCAGTTAGCAGCCTTCTTTAGTGTTATGGCAGAAAAGCAAGTAGTATTATAAAATGCAAAAGTAAGTCTGTCTGTCTGTGTGTCTGTTAAGCTTCGTGGCTAAACTGTTTGCCTTTGCCAAAGTCATTGAAATTGGTTTTTCAATGATATTTGAAAAAGGCTGTAGGATACTTTTTATCCTGGAAAATTAAACAGAAACTAATAACATATAACAATTTGCACTTTGCTGCTACAGGTGTCGTTTATGGGGTCAAGCAATAGGACAGGAAGATTTAGTGCAATTACCCATTGAAAAATTGCATACCTAAACTGAAGTTTGTGTGTGGTATCCACTTTTCTGGAGAAGACTTCAATGACCAAGCAAATCGCTTGCTGAAGCATGCAGTGCCGAAACTCCATTTATATTTTCCGCCTTTGCCGGAGGAATTACTTGAAGAGTTTCCTCTCCATATTGGTCAGCATATAGAACATAGAGGTAAGTATCATAAAACAACATTTTACAAATTAATTTTTAAGTATGTATTTTGTGACATGATATGGGTACTGCCTGAAATAAAGATGATTATTATTATTATTATTAAAACTATTATATTAAGAAACAGAAATTTATTTTTAGTTCTGCTTAGAATTCATTCTTCATTAGGAAGTATTTCAAGTTTTAAATTTGAGGGAGAACATAGTTCCATTAAGAATGTGTTATTGCTGATGGCAATCACTTTGTCTTCTTATTGGGTAAGTTGGGGCATATTATATTTTTTTATGATAGTCAATGTCTCTAGCGTCAGAAATATGAAGCTATTTTTTTTTCCAAATTTGTTAACCAAAAAAAGGAGGAGTTTCTATGTTCAGCTCTATGTATGTTTATCGATTAATCCGTCCAATTTTGGACTGATTTTGAAAATATTTTTTGTTTTATAGGGATACTCCCGAGGTCGTCCTATTGTCACCAAGTCTGTATCTGATGGAGGAACAGTGAGCTCCTCAAATATTATAGGCATACACATAGCGATTTTAGTATTTTCAGTAACATGGCCAGTATTTGCATTCAGTTGGTAAAGTGGAACTGCTGATGAAGACCATAGATGGCCACCGGAACTCCTCAATTGTACCTATTTCAAGGGTGGCGATAAGTCATCTCAAGACAGTTAAGTGATTATCACGAAGCACATATAAATAGATAAAATGTATAAAACACTATGACGTACCCGCAGCGTTGCTTGCGGCAAGCTTGAAATCCTATCCTACCATCCTACTAATATTATAAATGCGAATGTATGGATGTATGTTTGTTATTCAGTCATGCCTGAACGGCGGCCCTGGGTGAAGTTTGGCACAGAGATAGAAAACCTGGGAAACAAAAAATGCTAGTTTTTATCCTGGAAAATTGGTCAGTTTCCGAGGGAGCAGCGATAAACGACTTCTACGCGGACGGAGTGGCGGCAAAATCTAGTATTTTATAGTTTCTTATTGAGATGTGGGACTATATAACAGCATATTATGATCATTAAAAAGTAGCCCGTGTGGTGCCGGGTTTAGAATGTTGCCACTCCATGTCTTCCATTGGATGTCGTAAGAGACGACTAAGGGACTTAAGGCTGTGTAGTGCTGTTAGGCGATGGGTTTGCAACCTGTCACTAATACACTGGATAACATCTTAGCCTGGTTGTGCAAAATGTGGTCACAGAATTATCAACAAGTTTTTGGAGTTGTTGGTGAGTTTGTGGCTCTGCCTACCCCACTCTGGGAATGAAGGCGTGAGTTTATGTATGTATGTAAAAAGTATGACACTGCACACATCTACGAAACAATCTGTACTTTTGTAAAGTTAGAACAAGGCTATATATGTTCATCTGTGATCTATACTGTAAAGTTTGTAATTTTGTTTGTTTGTATGTAGGGGCTAATCTCCAGACCTACTCATCCGATTTCAAAAACTATTTCACCATTTGAAAGGTACATTATTCCGGATGGACATTATACGTTCAACCCGGAGAGAAGCAAATATCTGAACTTTAAAGTGAAATGGAAAATAACAGTGCAATAATTCTAACACAGATTGTACTAATGAAGTAGAAATGGAGTACCATACCATGCTAGCTAGCTAGCTAATGCTCTTGTGCATTCACACATGTGAAAATAATAAATAATCTATTTTTTTTGTATTATTTTGGGGACTTTGTGAGAGACATAACAAACATTGATGTTGGAGCCCATCATTTGGAACCTGTGGGAGCTTCCACATCTACAGGTGACTATGAAATTCTAAAATGTTGCAATTCTAACAGTGAGACGTGTATATTTAAATCTTTTTTAACCATCTTCAGAAAAAAGGTTCTCAGTTTGATCTGTATGTTTGTATGTTCCTCCGCGATTATCTCGCGTTTGGCTCAACCGATTTTGATGGGGTTTTTTGCTACACTTAAGAGAAGGGGTTGGTTTTTTTACCGACTTCAAAAAAAAGGAGGTTCTCAGTTTGATCTTTACGTATTATTCTCCGCGATTATCTCGCGTTTGGCTCAACCGATTTTGATGCGGTTTTCAGAAAAGTATTTGTAGGTATATATGTATGTATGTATGTAAACTCTTTATTGCACATAAACAATTACAGGACATGTTACAGTTAGTATTTGCTACACTTAGAAGAAGGGGTTGGTATTTTAACCTACTTCAAAAAAAAGCGGCCAAGTGCGAGTCGGACTCGCCCATGAAGGGTTCCGTAAATAAATTGCGGTTTACGATTGATGACGTATTAAAAAAAAACTACTTACTAGATCTCGTTCAAACCAATTTCCCGTGGAAGTTTGCATGCTAATGTACATATTTTTTTTTAGTTTTATCATTCTCTTATTTTAGAAGTTACAGGGGGGGATACACACATTTTACCACTTTGGAAGTGTCTCTCGCGCAAATTATTCAGTTTAGAAAAAATATATATTAGAAACCTAGAAACCGTAGAAAGTGTTTGGGCTCGAAAATTCAGAAAATAGCTTGTTTAGAATAGAATAGAATAGTTTATTCGTCAATTCTTGGACAATTACATTTAAGATTTACATAAACATAAAATGCATTAAAAGACATGTCAAGTTACAGATAATATTGATTTAACATTTTATTATTATTTATTATTTTATAGTGCTACTGATAAATTCGTTTACATTATATATTGTGTTTTCAATTAAAATATTATTTAGTAGGGACTGGATTCCTGACACTCTGGCCACGTCTTTAACGCGTTGTGGGAGCTTGTTGTACAGAGTTGGCCCCATCACCTGCGGGTCTTTGTTCGACATGACCAACCTTCTACGAACTTTTATTAGGCGATTCGCGTTTCTTGTATTAAAATTATGTACGTCAGTACCACGCTTGTAGGAATTTAGGTTGTTCTTGACGTACATTATGGTATCGTGTATATAAAGAGACCGCACAGTCAATATCCCCAAGGTTTTGAATAGAGCTCGACATGATGATTTATGTGGCATCTTTGTAATGATGCGAAGAGCTCGCTTTTGAAGTATTAGTACTCGTTGGCTATCTGTCGATACAATATAACAACACAACAACAATCGGAATAAAATTATTTTAAACTGTTTAGTTCATTGTATATCAATATTATATTAAAATGAAACCCCTATTTCTTCTGGTCCCGCTATAACTTGAGAACGGCTTTACCGATTTCATTCATCTATTTTTTAAATGTTTTCTAATACTTCGTACAAGGTTCTTACATTAAAAAAAAATAGAAAATAGCGCAGAAAAAAAAACCAATGGGCCAATCGGAAACTTGCAGCGGGGCCCACTGGCGGGCCGCTAGTATCAATATAAAAGCTACTTAAAAAAAATCTTATCTTTAACATTAACCTATTTAATTTGTAAACAGCAGATGTTGCAGTCATAGGACGGGAGGATGCAGTTGCAATCGAGCCAGCTGCAGTGGCTGTCCCTGTGGAAGAGTCCAGTTCTGCAGGTGAACATTATTGAAGACTAAATTTTGGTAGCTATATTTGGGACAAGCAACTTATGGTGCTTACCGATTGAACTGCTATCCCATTTTACTCGAGTACCCAAGTAACATTTTGGGTATTAGAAAGGTTTTAAAAAGGTTCTAGGTTCATAATAGCCATGTAAAGGCGGAGTAAATTTAATCCCTAGGGACTAGAGCGCATTTTCTTTTTAATTTCCTTATAAGTAAAAGCCTTAGAAAACCACAAACAGCCAGATACATGTTGCCATTTGATGATTTTGGTGTCGTTGGAGTGCGCGGTGGGGGGCAGGCTATTATGATTTAAAATTTATATTCTCCCAATCGAAGTGTATAACTCTAGACTAAAAAGTCATAATGACACTCGAACTTCATCCACCCCCGCTTTGCTCGGGCGCATTAATATCTCGTGTCATAATGACTTACTCTAGTCCCTTGTTGAACAATCTACTATTATGAAAAAAACCTTTTTTTTTAAGAAAAATAATTAATCTCAGTGACAGAACTTGTGACCCGACCTAGTAATATTACTAGTTTCTGCCCGCAACTTCGTCCGCGCTGAAATATAAACGGTGCCATCCCATATGTATTCCTTTGGGAACTGTTCATCTTTCTGGAATAAAAATAACCTATGTGTGTATGTGCTTATCTTACAGATGGGCCCTTTCGGATACACTTCGACCCTTTAAGATCTTTTGTGCAATTACCCTCTTACACACTCAGCTGTTCGAATGTGCAGGTTTCCTCATGATGTTTTTCCTCCACTGTAAGAGCATCGGGTAATGCACTTAAGTTAGAAAAACCCTTTGGTACATGGTGACCGCGGGGGTTCGAACTCATTATCTTACCCCCTAATCCACCAGGCCACCGACGCTCTCTTCTATGTGTTAATCCAGTGTATAAGCTTTCTCTATTTCAAATTTTACCCAAATCAGTCCAGCCGTTTCAGCCTGAAGATGTAACACACACATACAAACTTTCGCATTTTATGATATTAGTAGGATTAGCATTCGCAAAAGTGCGCTGGCCCCCCTTCAACAAGAGCGTGTTTAAAACATATTATTAATTAATTACAGGTAGCGCGCCTGTCGCCGTTATAAGTCACACCAGGAAGAGGAAGAGAAGTGAAATGGAAAAACCAATGGACGACAGGGAAGAAAAGCTTATGAAGCGGCTCAAGGAAGCAAAAAAATGCATTGCACGTTTTGACAAAAACAAATTTAAATAGGATTAAATCACACGTCTTAAAATCAATTATTGAAGGCGTATTAAGAAATCAGTCCAAAAAGGCAAGAGGCAAGCGATGGGACCTAAAAAATAAAATATCAGCTTTGGCTATATTCAAAAGGTCACCAAGGACCTACAGGTTCTTGGAAAAAGTTATGCCACTTCCAAGTGAGAAAACCCTACATAGGATTTTGAGCAGTATACCAATGGAACCTGGAATAAACGAAGAAATAATAAGAATGTTAAAAAAAAAGTGGAAGGTAAGGATCCAAAAGATAAAAATTATGCATTGCTTTTCGATGAAATTGCTTTAAAAAAGCGCGTAACTTATAATGAAAGCACAGATAAAGTGGAAGGATATGTCGATCTCGGCCCCGTTGAAGGACTGGGACGAAATGCCACTATAGCTGATCATGCATTGGTTTTCATGATTCAAGCAATAGGAAAAAAAAAACAACCCGTGGCATATTATTTTGTTAACGGGACGATTTCAACCGAAAAATTGATGGTATTGATAAAGAAAATTATTAAAACGTTAAAAGAAATCGGTATCACGGTAATAACTACCGTTTGTGATCAAGGCCCGACAAATATTGGAGCTATTAATCTATTAAAAAAGTTCTCTGGGTTGACCCCCGAAGACAATTTCTTTTTTCATGGAAAAGAAAAGATTTTTATCATGTATGATATTCCCCATTTATTTAAATCTATAAGGAATAACTTCTACCAAGCTGGAGAAATTGCATATGACTAAAAAATTGGAAAATGGTGCCATTTAATAGAGGCTGAAAGAAGAAATAGGGACTTTTTAAATTTCCCAAAAATAAACACTGTTGTGGTAGATCCAACCTACAGGTTGAAAATGAAGGTAAAACATGCAGCACATGCTCTAAGTAATACAATGGCAGCTGTTTTAAAAATGATGGCTATGGTAGAAAGGGAAAAGGGTAGTCCTTCAGAACAGGAAATAAATGACACAGCTTATATAATTAAAGAAATGGACCAACTTTTTGATGTCACAAACGGACCGTCTTGCCAAAAAGATATTAAAAAAGGTATCCGAGAAAATGTTTAACAAAAGACTAAGCATGTCGAAAAATGGAATTATTATCTGCAGAAATTGGATTCAATAAAATTTACAAAATCCGATTCCAGTCTGCAATTAAAGCATGTGCGGTGCATAAAAGGAATGAAAATATCTTTGCAATCACTGAAAGATATATGGTTGAAGTTGAAAAATGAAGGATACAGGTACCTGAATCTCCGACAGTTGAATCAGGACTCTTTAGAGAACTTGTTTGGAACGATCCGCCAACATAGTGTCACAAATAGAAATCCTACGTGCTCGCATTTCACAGCGGCATTAAAAACTTCTATAATATCCCAATTGACGGCCTCTCATAATCGTGGCTCTAATTGTGAAGACGATGACAACAAGCTGTTGCTCGATTTTAAACAGTTATTGATAGGGAAGAACCAGTGCACTGCTTTGGTCGCAGATGGACCTGTTCCGAGTACCTCAACGACATCCTTCAATTTAGAGGGTGCAGAATATCCTGTTCTGTCTCTGCCAGAAGTCTTTTTTGATTATGAAGAAGACTTATGCTCCTTTGAACAGCAACCTGTGGTATATGTTAGTGGTTACATAGCTGCAAAGCTTTTAAATGGTTGTACGTACATGATCTGTTTGTCAGACGTGTTTAAAAAATAATAATCCTGAGAGTGAAGATCGTTTCTATAAATATAAATATCACTCCGCGAATGGTGGCAAGACAAACAATCATTGACATATCCAACAAAACAATTGTGTGAAACAGTATATATAGCAAAAATAGCATTTCAAAATAATATTGAAAAGTTATATGAAGTGAATATTTGTAATTTGATGACGCTGGAGTTTGTGATGCAATGCGATATGTCATGGTTTATTTGTTTAGAACATAAAAACATTGTGACAAAAACACTGTTTAGTTCACTTGCGAAATTGTTCATTAGAAAGCAGTGCAAAATAATAAATGATCAATTTAGTAGGGGAGAAAATGATAATGCTGATGCATGTAAAAAAGCTCAACAGCAAAGCAAACAAAAATAATTTAAATATTTTAATAATACATGTCATAGATCGCTGTTCATGATAAAAAATAATAAAACCTCTTTATACTGCTTCGTAGTTTACTACTAGCTACTTATTTCCATAAAAATCCACTGCTATGGATTTTTATGGAATCGAATAGGTCAAATAGGTAGGTAGAACAAATTCTTGTATTTTCTCGTTTAACCCTGCTGTTAAGATATGTTAGTGCTTCCCAAAATCATCTGATTATTTTGCGCTACTTTCTATTGAACTGATTACAGTGGTGGTCACATAATTAGAGACACTTGCTTTTTTCCCATACAATTGCCTACAAATATTACTTTTCAATTTTGACAACCAGCCAAAAAGTTCTTAATAAATTTTATCTTCAGTTACACTTACTGTTTACTAATAAACTAAAGTTTAAATGTATGTACAATTTATCTCTGTTGGAAACGAATCTTTCATTTTATAAGGATTAAAAAAAAAAAAAAATTGGCGTTCATACAAAGTTGTAAAACTTTGTATAGACGCGTCAGCAGTAAGTTTTTAAATCCTTATAAAATGTAAGGTCCATTTTTAACAGCAGTTCAAAGTACATCAGTTTAAACCTTAGTTAATTATCTAAAGTAAAGAGTATTTAGCAATAAAATTGGTCGAGAATTTTTTGATTGGTGGTTAAAATTGAAAAGTCGTATTTGTAGGAAAAAAACAAGTGTCTCTAATTATGTGACCACCACTGTATGTAATGAATATGTGTTCAAAACAATACACGAAACATATTATATTGTAATTAACCACATATTCAAAATGCGCTATCGCACAATGGTTCAGGTTGTATTTGTTGGAATATTTCGTGAAAGATTTTATGTCATGCGTCATGCCAACATTCTCCCAGAGATACTAATTTATAAAAGCTATTTTCTGCACTTGGGTTATTATTATTAATCAAATATTTCTAACAAACTTAACATGTATTTTTGTTAAGAACTTTATTAATGTAAACACTGATAAGTTGGTGTTAAATAAGCATGTTTTATACTGCTAAAAATATCTTAATGCATTGATGGAACAGGATAAACATCGAGATGTGGGCCTTAATTTTATTATAATTCATTCATTGTAACATAATTTTTAAATCTAACTACAGCAATCGATTTGAGAAGCCTATTCCTCGAAATGGTTTTTAAATTTTCATACATTGACAAAAATTGGTGTATCCCAATTATAGTCCTAGATCAGCGTTTTCCTCACAATTAAAGCCTCAATTGTGTGCTCTAATTATATCTGATTCTATAGAAGATTCAATCGCAGCAGTGAAATGTGGACTCGTTGGATTGACATTCGTGGAGCTGTGCAGGCCTACAATATAGAGTTCTTAAAAAAAGTCTCTAAAGGCGGCCTGTAAACCAATATATTAATGCAGGTCCTTACCTATGAAATTGGCGTTTTATATGGAGAATTTTATGAAAACGGTGGTTTTCATACATTTAATTTTGCGGATTATTTAGTAACGTCAAATGCAAACCAAACAAAATTCTGTCAGGATTATTGGACACTTCTAAGCTATATTATACATATCTTTATTATTCAAAAATAGTTAGCTTCATAAAACTCTGCGTAATTGAAACACTTGAACTCACGGTACATGAAAAGAGTTGAGTTCACACTTTAATTTTAAACACTAAGTAAGAAATTGAACCATATTATTTGTATCTAAAACCTTTGTAACATACTGTATTAATGAAATTTAAAAATAATTTGGAAGTTAAAATTGAAATGAATAAATTCCGTACGAAATAAAACACGTAAAAATTACGCCAATTTCATAGGTAAGGACCTAATATTATATATTTTATTCATTGTTTGTTCCTTTTTTTGCTTGGATAACAGTTTTGAATCGGCTTTCATTAAAGTGGCAGTGCTTATTAAAAACCATAATTACATAATTTCAATGCACTTCATTTTTATTAAGGACACATTTTGTTGAATACCTTTTATAGCGTTTTTAGTGAGGTAGGTCTATGTTTATAATGTCATCAAAAACTTAATGATTTCTTAATTTACAAGGAGGCTGTTTTTAACGTCACATCTGGAGGCGATTTTTGACTTTCGAGCGCTCGAAAGTAAAAGGTTAAGTGAGCAAAAACTGTAAAACCGTACTTTTGAAATACGAGAAATTTCTAGCGATAGAACTGATGAAAACAAATGGTGTCGACCACTCGTTTCCAAATGTTATATCGCTCGTATATCAAAAATACGGTATTTCCGTTTTTGCTCACCTTCGAGTGAAACTTTCGAGCGCTCGAAAGTCTAAAATCGCCCCCCTGCGCGGTGTGATTCTCCAAGAAACATTCGTGAAACATCGATGACCGTGTGACACATGATCCAATGATACAATCGTACATCTAATTTCCCATCATATAAAGCAATGTATTATTATTATTATATATATATATATATATATACATTTCTGAATATGATGGGCGGTTCTATGTACCTACTACTGGATTGTCACACGGTCATCAATGTGTCACGAATGTTTCTTGGAGAATTACACCGCTGATGATGAGTGATGACTAACGTTATAATCTTTTACACGGATACCACAGCACGGTGTTTTTTCAAGCCTCATCTTGGGACACGATAATATAATTCTAGTTTATTGGCGCAAAAAATGGAGAAATATATAACAAAAACGAGACAAAAACTCCCGCGAGGCTAACTATGATAGTTTTGGAAAAAAATAGATTTGAAATGAAAGTCCCGGAATCACATGAAAATTGTATGTTTTTAAATTTTATTTAAATTACTTGCAAAAAAAAATATTTTGTACTTTTGTTTGAATGGCTTAACATAATGCTAAATTACTAACCATTTGTCGGTAGAATAGAGCTCCCCATTTTCAAGATATTCACGATTATGATAAAATCGTATTTATTTTTTTGTGGCTCAAGTCTACGATATTAGCAGTTTATTTTAAGTATAAAATGTAGGCACATGCTTAGACTACTAACACAAAAAAAAACAATTACGAAAACAACGGACTTCAATTTTCAATTTTGGTAATAAAAAGGCTTATAGCAGCATCCAGTTTTTTTTCTTGTAGTTCAGAAAGTGGAAAGTGTATAGTATTTGTCAAACCTAATTTTTTTAAACAATTCCTTTCCTTTTTTTCTAAATCGTACGGCCTTGCTAAGCGACCATTTATTTTTTTACTTTCCTCGGTTAGAATCGTATAAGCATCTAAACGAGTTAAGCATGGTTTTAATCCGATTCCGACGCTGTCGGTTTCTACTTCTAGCATATTTGCGGTCACCTCCGAAGCATAAGAGGTGCCGGCTATGGCGTTATCCATAGCTTCATTTGCCTGTCGCTGACCAGCATGAGGGTTGGCGCCCTCATACCCTCCTCGCAGTAAGTCATCCATCGGAGCTCGGAGTGACATCCCTCAGCCGGGTGGGTCAAGCCCTACTGAGGCAAAGGGGCAATATGAGTCTGTGACGGCTCCATATTGCCTCACTCCCGCTTCCTCCAGGTATTATGTATTAATGCGGGGTTTCAGCATTCCTAACGAGGGTGGACTCCTTCCCGCATTACATTTTACCTATCATTGGAAGAAATATCCGAAAATAACGCCACATATTCCAGTTATAATCCACACGTTACAAACAAACATGTCACCTCAGTGACACTAAACTTTGACGAAAATCCCGGGATCAAAACGGGACTTTTTCAAAAGTTAATTTCTCCTAAAGTCCGTTGTTTTCGTAATTGTTTTTTTTTGTGTTAGTAGTCTAAGCATGTGCCTACATTTTAAACTTAAAATAAACTGCTAATATCGTAGACTTGAGCCTCAAAAAAAAAATACGATTTTATCATAATCGTGAATATCTTGAAAATGGGGAGCTCTATTCTACCGAAAAATGGTTAGTAATTTAGCATCATGTTAAGCCATTCAAACGAAAGTACTAAATATATTTTTTTGCAAGTAATTTAAATAAAAATTAAAAATATACCATTTTCACGTGATTCCGGGACTTTCATTTCAAATCTAATTTTTTCCAAAACTATCATAGTTAGCCTCGCGGGAGTTTTTGTCTCGTTTTTGTTATATATTTCTCCATTTTTTGCGCCAATAAACTAGAATTACCATTTTCATGTGATTCCGGGACTTTCATTTCAAATCTAATTTTTTCCAAAACTATCATAGTTAGCCTCGCGGGAGTTTTTGTCTCCTTTTTGTTATATATTTCTCCATTTTTTGCGCCAATAAACTAGAATTATATTATCGTGTCCCAAGATGAGCCTTGAAAAAACACCGTGCACAGCATTGCATGCATGTGTGGCATAATATATTTAACTTTGAGGTAGACTGGATTAACTATTGCGAAACAGTTATGATTTCTTTCTTTTACTTGAACTTAACGATGCCATGCTACTTTACCAATGTAAATCACCTCCATTGTGAAAATTATTTCAGAATGATTTTGTATAAATGTGGAATATCATACAAATGTGTGCTTAAGAGGATACTATATATCCATATAAATATGATCCGATATCGTCTAAATATACTTTTATTAAGTTATTATCACAATAAAAACAGAAGTAGGTTAGGTGGACTTTATGTTGGTCTGTTTTCAAACTCTTAAGGAAGAACAATATCACGCCTGTCGTTGTTCAAAACAGTGATCCTAGAAGGAGTTATTTAAGTTAGTTGCAATAACCAGATAGTTGCAATTACAAGACTTCACCTTAATAGATTTATAAGCCATCATCGGGATTTCATACAGTTTTGGTCCAAATGTGTAAGTGCCGGCCAAAAAGTATTTATGCTTTATTCTTTTAGAACTTATCAACTGGAGCATTTATTTGGCACCAAAGCTGTAGGACCATTGTTTTTATTTTAATTTGAAAATTATATATGTCGGTGTATTAAACTTACATAAACAAATGAATTGGTCTACCAGTGACATGTGATCATAATATACGATGGTTCTAAACCTATTTTTGACATGAGAATTATGGATTGTATTGAGAGTCCAGCCTGCGAGCTGAAATGATGATGATGCGTTTAAGTCCCGTTTTGTTAAAATAATATGTCGTTATCAGGTAGACTAAGAATTGGGTGTTGCTCTTATATCATGTGCATAGTATAGTTTACGAGACATTTTCCAGGAATAACACTCCCAGCTTGTGGCTCGGATGGATGTGGTTATTGTTGTGCCAGGCGGGCGATAGTGATTATATATTATTGAATTAACCCTTTCTGCGCCTCTATTCAACACGGTAAAAACAATATCGTTTTTGATCTGTTATCTTATTGTCACCGTTTTGATACGTCTTATTTACTTGACAGTAATGGCTGCTGACGTCATAACAATACCATAACAGATTAACTACGATATCGTTTTTACCGCCTAGAATATAGGCGCAGTCCGGATGACGAGTTAACTCGTTTTGTGCGATGAGCTCTCAAATCCGGTAGGCGAGTATACTCGGTTTAATTTTTTTGTCATTACATCCTGGATTAGGGTAATAGACAGTCACTTGCAAAACCGGACACATTGCGCCCGGTACTCTTGGCCTCGAGTCATACCTACTTGCTATAGTTAAGTGATGTTGCTAACGAGTTTGAGAGTGAAAATAAATATAGAGTGCAAACCAGCTAAATCCATTTTTAGGATTTAGCAGGTTTGCACTCTAAATATGATACTCCTTTATTCAAAAGACACAAACATTAAACAGAAAAATAATAAAACATACCTAACTAAAACTAAATACCTTATAAAATAACTTAACTTATTCTAAATAACTATAATATGTACAAATGTCCCCTAGGCCACTGCTACTGGGAATGGTGCCCATAATGCTGGCTGCATTTCCTCGTTGGATAGCTATTGCTAGCCGTTGGCCGAGGAAAGAGCCAGCCCTATGGTCGCCTGAGGCACGGATCATTTTAAATTTTAGATTTTTAAAAAGATTCCGTGCCTCCGGGCCCCACGGTCCAAGTGTTTCTACTGCAAAAGCCGCAAATATGCAATTATCAGCTATATTTGCATATTTGCGGCGTTTTGCTGATTCTGCCGCGGTAGTCGCCGCACCTGCCTTCAGAACCGTCGCACCGAGGTGGGACGGTGCCAGAGTATCCACACAGGTGGCATCCCATACTAAAGGCCGTCCCATTTCCCACGGTACGAGAGTCATTCCATCGGGTCTCTTGCCATCGTCACGTGCCAGCCCATTAGGTTCTAAATATATGAAATAAAGTGCAAATCTGCCAAGTCCTAAAAATGGATTTAGCAGGTTTGCGCTCTAAGCCGACTTAGCTAACGATTTATCTCGTCTACCAGCTCTGAAAAGCGTTTTACCTAGCCGAGATAAGTCATATTTCGGACGTAAGAGCATCATTTCTGTTAGCGAGTTATCTTGTCTACAGAACAGGATCAGATATAATTTCACTGAACCTGACATACTGGGTAAATTTTGTGTAAGTACGAATTTGCCGGAACAAAAGGGTTAAGCGAAGATATGCCTGCATATAATATACCAGCTTCTGCCCGCGACTTCGTCCGCGTGGAAACTTACCTAAACCGTTTACGCAGCGCACGCAGTGGAAGCTCTGAAAAGGAAAAAAAAACGCCGATGTCCTTTGCAAGCAACTCGTATCTCGATTTTGGGTAAAAATTGTGTCATAATAAAAGTAAAATATAAAAGAATAACGAAAGAACAACACTTAAATTATTATATTTGATTTCACCAGATTAATATATTATAATAGCTATTTTTAAATCTCCAACATTTATGGGACCTTGATCATTAATATAGTCGTAAGCGTATTTCTATGCCGTGTTTTTGTAAGAAATTTACTGTAAGGTTTCTTTATTTTAAAAATAAATGACTTAAATTCAATCGTTTTTTTTTTGAGAAAGAGCTAAATGCTTTAATCTTCGCTTTGGAAAAAATTAGAGGTTATATTGATGGTTCTCCTTTCAGGACACAAGTGTTCACTGATCACAGTAGCTTAAAATGGTTGGTTAGTCTGAAGTCACCAACAGGACGCCTAGCTAGGTGGGCACTTCGGCTGTCACAATTCAATTTTGATATTCAATATAAGAAAGGTTCTGAAAATAAGCTTGCTGACGCACTTTCTAGGGCACCCATCCCAATCGAAACGGTAGATCTCATTTCTCCTGTAGACTCAGTCACTGATACGTGGTACACAAATTTATTTGCTAGGGTTAAAAGTGCTCCTCATAAATTTGCTGATCTTAAGATACTAAATGAAAACTTGTTAAAGCGTGTTAGATCTAAAAATCCTTTAGCTAGGGACTGTGAATGGAAGAGAGTTGTTCCACAGGAGCTGCGACAGGAGGTACTGAAGCTATGTCATGATAGATCAGATGCCGCTCATTTAGGTGTTTTTAAAACACTCAAACGTGTTGCTCAAAGCTACTTTTGGCCTAAAATGCTGGGAGATATAAAACGGTACATAAAAACCTGTCAAGTCTGTTTAGCTTATAAGAGCACGAATGAGGCTCCTCCAGGTTTAATGGAGAACCCGAAAAAGGTTCAACGACCCTGGCAGGTTATATGTACAGATATATTAGGACCCCTTCCACGTAGCCCAAAAGGTTACAAATTTATCTTGGTTGTGTGTGATTGTTTTACTAAGTATACTTGTCTATTTCCTATGAGAAATTCTTTGGCTAAAACTGTAGTAGAACTAATAGAAAATAATATCTTGTTAAAACACGGTATCCCTCAGTGTATAATAATGGATAATGGTCCACAGTATATTTCTAAAAATATGCAAGCACTGAGAGAGAAATATAAGATACCTTAACTTTTCTATAACTGTAGATTCACTCCTGAGAATAACCCTGCTGAACGAGTTAATCGTGTGGTGGTGACTGCCGTTGCATCTTATGTCGGCAAGAATCATCGTACGTGGTCTGACGAACTGAGTGCAATTGAATTAGTAATTAACACCGCTGTGCATGAGGTGACTGGATATAGTCCATATTTTATGAATAATGGACGGGAGGCTATTCTTTCTGGCGAATGGTATCCATCAGCGCCTCTGCAAAGTGATGAATTGCAATTCACTGATAGAAATTTATATACTTCCATGCTAACACATCTGACGCCTATCTTTCAGAAGGTGAATGACCGCCTTCAGAAATCTTACCAGCGTAGTAGAATTTACTACAATCGTAATAGAAGATTTATAGAGTATGACGAAGGTCAGGTTGTCTGGAAAAAGGAATATCCGTTGTCAGACGCTGACAAATTCTTTACAAAGAAGTTAGCTCCTAAGTTTAAGAAGTGTGTTATACGGAAAAAATATTCTCCTGTGACGTATGAGTTACAAGATATCGAATCTAAGAAATCGCTAGGTATTTGGCATGTCAAAGACATTCTAAAGCTACAATCTATGGTTTTATAGGGTTAGTACTATAGGACGCACTAAGGGTGTAAGGTTCCTTCTTTTCCTGTATTCTTATTTCTCTTTTGGTCACAAGGTGGCTGAATATAGTTTGAACTTAAATATTTTACATGAAAAAGCGTACTATAATATAACAGAGTATCTAAGTGATAAATTATAATATAATAAATAACAGTATAAACATAATAAACTATACTTAGTAATTATTAAGACAAAAATAAACAGATATAGATAAATAGAAAAATAGAAATATTTAATATTGATTAATTATTAATTGGATGGTCCTCCTCTCTCTTATATTTGCTGCGCCCAACAGGGTCCATAGTGTACGAATATCACCTATGTAAGTGTATTATGTATTATTATGAGTGCAATAAATAATTGAAATTGAAATTGAAATTGAAATTTAACTCTAAGACTGTCGTTAGGTGTAGATACTTCTTGCTAACTTTGTGTCTTTATATTCTGATTCTCTTTACAAGAGAACAGATGATGCTTCACTTCTTTTTTCTGTGTAGCATTTGATCTGGATAGCAATTTAGTTTTTTTTTAGGTACGTAATAGTTTTACAATTGCAAGCATGGCAATTCCTAGTTACAATGGTAGTGTAAAAATCGTAATAGGTAGATGTAACATTGCATAGAGTCACATGGTGTTTTCCAGCCTCATTTACGTTGGATTCTAGGTATTTGAGAAATCGTCAGCATAGTCTGCCTTTCCAGTCCTATTCCAAGATGCATTGTTAATAAAGTCAACGTCTAATGCAATTTAGTTTAATAATTTTGTAATAGCGTAATTTGGAGTCGACTCACCAATTCATTACTAGTAAATCATAAGTGAACAAGTACCGTGTAATTTTATTAGGGTAGTTGTCCAAAACATAGTCGTTAATTAGTTAAGTTGTAGTGTGAAGAGGTTTAGGTTATCCGAGGAACGTTAGGAAGCCTACTCCACGACACATGATTTCACATGTCTGCCCAGATGGCACAGACAATATTAATTAAACTGTAGTGTTGTTGTGAAAGTTCTGCATTGCTTAGGTGACAGATGATCTTTATGGTCTAGGGTAGGATAGAAAATTTCTTCAAGTAGAGAGGTAATGTTACAGATTAATCTATGATACTGCTATTTTAGAACCGGTGGCGACATCTCTGGACAACAAGAGATAAAACTTCGACTCGCCGATGGCTCAGTGTTGCCGCTTGGTTTAATTCGTAACTAATTTCTTCTGCATTCAAATAAATGTTTGTTTTATTTTAGGAAAACCCTTCTGGTAGGTTCTATTTATTATTAGATATTGTTAGGATCGGTTATTATTATTATTGGGGGGGTTTGTATGGGCCTTGTGTGTCACTTCGACCATTGCTGATCTTTTGTAACAGCCCTTTGTTTAAAGTTCACTGCAAAGGCCCGTTGCGTCTAAGAATTTCCAGATGCTTTGGGCCGTGAGAAGTTGTATCTCCTGTGGGTCCACAATGTGTCGCCCTAGGTGGATACTTCTGTTACGCATTAGTGGTCCGCAAGAACAGAGGATGTGCATTGCTGTCTCCTCCGTTTCCTGACAGAACCTGCATGTCGGTTCTTGTTTCATACCCATTAGAAACAGATGTTTGTTCAATTTGCAGTGGCCAGTTAGAATTCTAGTCACTGCGCAAGTCTTTTCTCTTTTGAGTTGTAGAAACTCTTTGGAGAAGTTGCTTTTGAACCCTGTAATTAATGATTTCGAGTGCTTTTGTCCTTTCGTGGACTTCCACAGCTCGATCGCCCTAGATTTATATAGGTCGTTTAGCAGTGAATAGGATTTCCTTTTTGTGATACCACAAAAAGGCTCCGGGCCAACCAGGGGGTTGTCAGCACCTTTCCTAGCCAGTTCATCTGCTATTTCATTTCCATCAATGTTGGAGTGCCCTGGTACCCATCTAAGTATTACTTTGTTGGAGTTTCCTAGGGCATTCAGGTTTTCTTTGCAGTTTTGGACTAGTTTAGAGTTTAACTCCAATGCGTCTAGTGCCAAAAGGGCAGCTTGGCTGTCCGAGTTGATGTAGATGTGCTGGTGCCTACGGTTCTTATCAAGGTTGATTTCCGCGCATTTGTTGATGGCGAAGACTTCCGCTTGGAAGATTGAGGCCTCCGTGCCCATGCTGACGCTAACTTTGAGTCTTGGTCTCTCACCGTAGATGCCGCACCCCACATCGTTCCCTTTTTTGGAACCATCTGTATACCAAATGTGGCACCCCTCTTTGTAGTCCAGTTGGCCTTTCAGCCATTTGTCCCTGGAGGGTATCTCCACTGAGTATAGTTTTTTGTAGTTATATTCAATATGCATGTCATCGGTTGGCATGCATAAGGTTTTGTGTTCAAACACCGATGCCATACGCTTGGTCAGTGCTTGAGAGCTCCATTTTGTCCTTGTCGTGGTGCAGATTCTGTATATACACTGTTCAGCCTCTTTTTGCACTTGTAGGTGCAATGGTGTTAGGTCTAGCAGTGCATCCAGAGCTGCTCCCGGTGTTGAGGATAAAGCTCCTGTTGCGATAACGCAGGCTGTGCGTTGCAGACTGTTTAGGGTGTTTATTGTTGTCTTTTGGTTGGTTTTTGTGCACCAGACAGCGGAGGCATATGTAATTATAGGCCTTACCACTGCCGTGTACAGCCAGAGGGCAATTTTGGGTTTTAGGCCCCATCTTGACCCCGCCATTCGACAACTAGTCCACATTGCCATTTTGGCTTTTTGGATTATGTTTTTTATGTGCGAGTTCCAAGTTAACTTTTGGTCTAAGGTGACCCCTAGATACTTTACTTCACTTGAGATTGGGATTATTTGTTCGTTAAGCTTAAGATTTAGTAGCTTTTCGAGCTTCCTTTTCTTAGTGAAGGGAACTATCACAGTTTTGCTTGCGTTTATGGACAATTCGTTTTCTTTACACCATTTATTTATGGTGTTGAGAGCTCCTTGCATTAGACATGAGATTGTGTGGAGGCTGGGGCCTTTGATTATGACTACAAGGTCGTCGGCATATCCCTGTGTGTCATAGTCTTGGTCCGTCATTAATGCAAGTAGTTGATCCACTGCTAGGGTCCACAAAAGTGGAGAAAGGACACCTCCTTGTGGACAACCTCGAGTGGTGTGGAATTCATGCGAAATTGCATTGAGAGTCAGGGATGCCACCCTGTTAGAGAGCATATTCTTGACCCAGTTGATGGTGGTGCCGTCTATCCCCTTTGATACCATTCCGTTTAAAATGGTATTTGTGGGTGTGTTGTCGAATGCACCTTCTACATCAAGGAAAGCACATAAGGCCGTTTGCTTATCCTCTAAGGTTTTCTGCACTTTGTCGACCAGATCGAGGAGGGCAGTTTCCGTGGATTTCCCTTTTTGGTAAGCGTGTTGATTTAAGCTGAGGGGTTTAGCTATTAGGTATCTAGCTCTAATGTGCTGGTCTATTATCCTTTCCATAGCCTTGAGTAGGAAGGATGTGAGACTGATCGGTCTGAAGGATTTAGGCTGAGAGTAGTCCTTTTTCCCTGCTTTTGGTATGAAGCGTACCTTGACTCTGGTCCACGTTTCTGGTATTATACCCCAGGCAAAGCTTGCCCGAAATATTCTTACCAGATGCGGGAGGAGGATGGTATCTCCCTTTTGAAGAAGGGCTGGAAAGATCCCATCTTCTCCCGCTGATTTAAATGGGTGGAATTTCTCAATGGCCCATTTAACATTGTTAGGCCTAAAGATATTTGTGGCCTTGTTCCAATCCGCTCTATGCGCCCTGTGATCTGGGTGATTTCTTGAGGTACATCGCTGGGTATCATCGGGGGTGTACGATCCTGGAAAGTGGGTTACTCTGAGAAGTTCAAGAGTTTCTCTCTCTGTGGTCGTAAAGGTATTATCTGGTCGTTTGAGTAGGCCGAGATAATTTGTGGGTGTCTTGGCGAGTATTTTGTGAATTCTCGCTCCTTTGTGTGTTAGGGCTATATCTTCACAAAATCGTCTCCAAGACGCTCTTTTGGCTTTTCTGATTTCTTTGTTATATTCCGTCAAAGCTCTACCGTACTTTTCCCAATCTTGCGGCCTAGAGCAGTGATTGAATATACGCCGTGTGGAGCTGCGAAGCCTTTCCAGCTTTTTGTTCCACCACGTCGTTATGTTGTTTGTTTTAGATTCTTTTAACGGGCAGCTCATCTCGTAGGCTTTGTTAATTCCTTCTGAGAGTTTCATTACTGCGCAGTTGAGAGAATCTGGAGTTTTAACATATTTTGGGAGGTCTGTTAGGTATTTTTCGAGGTGGTCTTTGTAGGTGTGCCAGCAAGTGTTTCTTGGGTTCCTAAGTTTTTGTGGTTCTTTACCTAACGAACTTGTTACCTCGAATAGGATATGTTTGTGGTCCGACATTGAGTTTTCGGAACTGACATGCCAGTTGGCTAGGCATTTGGCTACTTTTTCAGTTGCGAATGTTATATCGAGTACTTCCTGCCTAGCTCTAGTAACGAAGGTTGGTGTGTTGCCCTTATTTAGCAAGTATAGGCAGTTAGTAAAGATAAATTCAGAGAGTAACTCACCTCTTCTGTTGATTCCAGTGCTGCCCCAGATGGTATGGTGGGCATTTGCGTCGCATCCCACGATCAGTTCCGACTTTTGTCGTTGTGCGTAGTCCACGACTTTAGTCAGTTCTTCAGTGGGGTTCTGTTTCTCTCCGGGCAAGTAGGCCGAGCAGACTAGGACCTTCGATGTTCCACGCCCTTTGAGATCCACGTAGGCGACGACTAAATCTTCACTGCAGAGTTCTAAAATAGGCAAAAAGCTGATGTTTTTGTTAAACACGATACAGGCCCTTGGTTTTGAGCCTTTTTCATGTACCAGAATCTTACCTGCATTACTCATACCTGCTACCATGGAGTTGGCGTTGATCCATGGTTCTTGTATGAGGGCGATGTCCAGGCCATTTTCGCCAAAGATTCTTTCAACGACCGCTGAGGCCGCGGTAGCGTGGTGGAGATTGGCCTGTAGGATCACCGCCCCCTTGGTCCGTGGTGCGTCAGTGATGAGGCTGGCGGTGGGCACCGGGGTGCCTTTGCCGGCCTCTTTGTGTCCCCCTGGAGCGGTTGGCGCCCCTGTTTGTCCCCCTGTTAAGGGGAAACCGCTGTCGGCCCTCTGCTGGTCCACTGGTTGTTGGGTGGGGATGGGTGAAGGGGACTGCTCTCTTTGATCCCCTCGGGATCTTGCGGTTGGGCGTGGGGGCCAGCGCGACCGATGTGTCGGGCCTGGAAGGCCCTGGCTGGTCTTGTGGGGCGTGGGGACCATGTGTGGTGGCCGTCGGTGTTGGGGTGGGAGGAGGGTCCAGTGGTGACTGTTGGGCACCTGTGGCCGGGCCCTTTAGTCTAAACTGGACCTCTCGGAGGCCAAGACTGGCCTTTAGGTTCGACCTCCGAAGGGTCTCCACAGATAGGTCGTCTAGGGAAAGGGTTAGTGTCACCCCTCCCTTTTCGACCTTTGTGTGGAGCACCTTCCAGTACTCAGTGTGCAGCCCCTGGTTCTGCACACTAAGCAGAGATAGTGTTTGCCGGGTCTTGGTGGCATCTATCTCAGGGATATATACCATCCCTATGTTTGGCCTCGGAAGTTCGCTCTCACGTAATACGGTGAGGTTCGCTTCCGGCCATGGTTTTAGGGATGGTATAATTCCCTCAAGCCAGGTTTTGGACCTAATAATAATAATAGGATCGGTTACTTCTAATTTATTTAAGATCTAAATATCTGATCGAAGTGTCAATCGATACGTTTGACTCTAGGTTTGATTATAGACGCTTGTCTACAGTAGGATAGTTTGGGAATGGGCTTGTCACTCTCGCAGCCGCTACCGATATGTGAGCACGTCCGCCACTATTACTGGAGAGTCTCGCTACGGCCGTATGGCCATTTTGTAATTTAGCTTCATGTAAAATTTAACAAGCTCAATACATCCTTGTTAAATACTAAGTGTTTCTACGTAAGTATTGTTTTGCAGTCAGTAGCGAGTGAAATAAAACAGCAGACAGCTTCGGCTTGATGTAGTTTGTAATTCAATATTAACAAACATACACAAAACTTCGTTAATACTAATATTATTATCGATTTAGAAATATAAAGAACTTAAGCTTATTTTCAGTACATCTAACATGCCGGAGGTTCCATAGAGAAGAGGGGAGAGAAAGATCAAGCCACAGATAGTACAAGTATAACGATGACAGACGTTTCGTTTCTTATTACGCTAACTATTTAACACTTCCCCTTAGGGTAATAATAAGCTAAACAGCAAACACACTTCACATGCTAAATTTAGCTTTATATAAAAACAAAATATTAGTACTTATTAGTCTCTATAATAAAAATCATGCTAATAATAAATACATGAACATGCTAACAATTACTCTTATTTTAAACATAACTGATTAACAAATTGTTTGTGCTTCACGGCACCTAGAGACTTCGTAAGTACGTCTGCCACCATCTCTCCGGTAGGCATATATTTTACAGTAAGGAATCCTTTACTAACAAGATCCTTTACATAGTGATAACGTAAATCAATGTGCTTGGTACGCTTATGACAAAATTCTTTTGACTCTAGAAGTTTGTGAGCACTCTGATTATCATTATACACTGTGATCACAATGTCCTTATTTAAAATTTCTGTAAGGAAACTTTTTATAAAACAAAGGTCCTTACAGACATCACCGATAGACAAATACTCGGCCTCCGTACTGGATAACGCAACGCATCGCTGCTTTCGCGACTCCCAATTAATGATGTTTTTACCAAGTTTAACCACAAATCCTGTGTAGGATTTACGATCGACAATGTCGTTAGCCCAGTCCGCATCCGAGTATGCAGTTAAATCTAAATTACCAGACCTATAAAAGTATAGGCTATAATTTAGTGTACCCGACAAATACCTCAAGACGCGTTTTGCTGCCTGCCAATGTGTCTTATCAAAAGCATGGTTAAACTGGCTCAGCTGACTACAAGTGTAAGCTATGTCTGGCCTAGTACAGATGGACAAATACATGAGACATCCTAAAAGCTCTCTATATCTATAAGTATCATCATCCAGACATACAGACTCGGCCTTTTGTAACTTACAATTAGTAGCCATAGGCGTAGAGGCCGGTTTGCAATTTTGCATACCAAATTTAACTAACAATCCTTTAATGTATTCAGATTGATCAAGTTTAATAAAATGCCTATTTCTGTCTCTGCTTATATTTAAACCTAAGCAACTTGTTAGAGTTCCTAGATTTTTAACATTGAAATTGTTTTCAAGCAAGGATAGTAGCTCTATGCTATCATTATTACTAAATATATAAAAATCATCAACGTAGAGCGCTAGAATAGTTAAGGCTCTATCAGACTTCTTAGTATAAACACATGGCTCACAGTCACTTTGCTTGAAACCATTTTTACATAACAATTCATGTACTTTCATGTTCCAAATTCTACTAGCCTGCTTAAGGCCATATATGCCTTTTAGTAAGAGACAGACTCTATCATTATTGTTATCATAAAAGCCTGGAGGTTGCTCCATATAAATTGTTTCTTGCAACTCTCCATGCAAGAATGCAGTTGCAACATCGACATGGTTTATATTTAAATTTAACTCTGCTGCCAATGAAAATAATATTCTTAATGTAGAATGTCTAACAACAGGAGAAAAAGTATCATTATAATCAATTCCATAAACTTGTGTGAAACCTCTGGCAACCAGTCTAGCTTTGTATTTAGTAAACTTACCAGAAGCATCAAATTTTCGTTTGAACACCCATTTACATTTTACAATATTTTCATTATTAGGGCGGTTGACTAATCTCCATACCTTGTTTGCAATAAGAGAATCATATTCGCTTTGCATGGCTGCTTTCCATTCTTGGCAGTCAGGGCTTGATATGGCATCCTCATATGAAAGAGGATCCGCATGCAATGCAGTAACACCTTGTGTCAGGAGCGAAAAATCAACATCATAACTTTCATACCTTGTTGGCAATTTATTACGAGTACTACGAATAGGACGGCGTGAAGGCAACGGCGACTCGGGGGCTGACTCTTCGGCTTCCCCTCGACAAATCACCTCCCTCGACGGTGGCGTCACGGTGACGGCGGTGGGCGATGAGATGAAGTCGTCTTCATGCTCACTGCCAGTGCAGTACAGCTCCTCGTCTCCTGAGAATATAGGCGATCTGATTACATTTTCATTTTCATTATTATCTACTTCAATAATAGAATGGCTAGAACTCGGCTCATTAATAGTTAGGCTAGAGTTCGGCTCATTATTACATTGAGTAGAATTATTTATTATATTATTATTTGATTGACTAGAATTGATATCACTATCTGGATTAAATTCATTTTGTAAAAATTCATAAAACACATAATTATCATTGAATTTATTATTAATAAAATCCTGCGACATATCCTGTGTCTTTGTATAAAACTGATTTTCAATAAATACTACATTTCTACAGATCATGACATTTTTAGGATTTGATGGGTCTGCGAGCCTATAACCTTTAGAGTTTTCACTATATCCAACAAAAATTGATTTCTTACTTTTAGCATCTAATTTGGACCTCTTATCTTTAGGCAATAAAGAATATGCTATACATCCAAAAGTATGTAAGTGACTAAGATTTGGTTTTAATCCAGTCCACTTCTCTTCTGGAGTATGGCCAGATAATGCAGAGGTGGGGGATCGATTCTTCAAATAGATAGCAGTCATTACTGCCTCACCCCAAAAGCGTTTATCTAGGCCAGATTGTAAAAGCATACATCTTGCTTTATCTAAGAGTGTCCTATTAAGACGTTCAGAACAGCCATTTTGTTGTGGACAGTAAGCAACAGAAGTTTGATGCACTATCCCATGTTTCTTCAAATAATTAGAAAACTCATGGCTGCAATACTCTCCACCATTTTCAGATCTTAAAATTTTTATAGGCAATTCTAGTTGTTTCTCTACTAATGCTTTAAAATGAATAAAAGTCATAAGTACCTCGCTTTTCTTTTTAAGAAGATATCCATAGGTCTTTCTGGTGAAGTCATCGGTAAACGTCAGCATGTATTTTGCGTCACCCCAACTCTTCACAGGCAGGGGTCCGCATACATCAGAATGAATGAGTTGCAGAGGCTGGCTGGCACGCGCACCAGCCAAAGGAAATGGCTTTGCAGCCATTTTTCCTTCAAGGCATGGTACACAGCCTTGCAGGTTATCTCCGGAAGATTCCTGAAACCGAACACCACATGCCATCCCATTTTTAAGTGCTAACATGCTAGACATACCTAAATGGCCTAGCCTCCTGTGCCAAATATAAGCTGGCACCTCAGCTACGTTAGCTCTCTGTGCATCTTGCTTTGGCAAGATAGCTGAAGAGTGCACCACTGGACACGAATCATCAGATTGGGATAACCTATAAATACCATTGAAACAAGAGGCCCTACAGACTGGTTTGCCTAAAATTTCACACATTTTGGAACCATATAAGCGACACGTTTGATCAGTAAAAACTACAGTGTAACCCTCAGAAACAAGACAACTGACAGATAATAGATTGGCTGACAGTTCAGGAACTAGTAGAACATTATGAATTTCAATAAAATTTTTACTTAATTTTAATTTAACAGTTCCTGAACCAATACATTTCAATTTACTGCTGTTTGCAATCATCACATCACTAGACATTTTATGTAAATTAAGAAACGAACTTACATCTTTACACATATGTTGGCTACAGCCGCTATCCACAAGCCAGTCGCTGTTGGATGCGAGGAATGCAGTAGCAAGAAACCCTGCAGAGTTTCCCTGTTCCTCCTTCTTCTTTTCAGTTTAAAGCAGCGGTTTTTTGTATGGCCAACTTTACCACAAAATGTACATGTAAATTTCTTCGCAAGCGGTTTCGACATAAATGCTGTGACTTCTTCATTGTTCTTCACTATACTGTTAAGTCTTCGTGATTCTTCTTGTAATAAGCGAGTGCGCACTATCTCGCTTGATAATGTTGATGTGATGCATATAGTTTCAAGGTTTGTTACAAGCGTTTCATACTGTGAGGGGAGTCCGGATAAAAGAATTTCAGCTACTTCTCCATCATCAATAGTTTTCCCTATATCAGCAAGCTGTTGAACCAACATCATGGTATTTTGTATATATTCTGACATAGAATTAAATGTGAGAAGCTCTATTCTGTGTAGCTTTCTCAGTAGCATCACCTTTCGCGCCAATCCGGAGTCCTCGAAAACTTTAGCCAGGCTTTCCCAAGCCTGCTTGCTAGTTTTAGCGTTGAGTACGTACTGATGACACGTTGATTTGACCGCCAGGCAGATCCGTGCCAGCGCGCGCTCGTCACGCACAGCGTCGGTGTCCTCACCCAACACGCATTTCCACAAGCCATCAATAATAAGCAAATTCTTTATATGAAATTTCCAAGCGCTGTAGTTGCAATGCCCGTCAAGCCTTTCCACTTGATATCCACTAATCGAGCAAGTCGACTGATTATTACCTTGTTGAGGCGGCGACTGCTCAAACGGCGGCGGCGGCGGCGTAGCAGCATGCTGTGGTGGCTGATCCATTCTGGTCAATGCCGATATTGCGCATTAACAATGTGGTCGACTGCGACTGGGCACAAAACCTGTTTTGCAGTCAGTAGCGAGTGAAATAAAACAGCAGACAGCTTCGGCTTGATGTAGTTTGTAATTCAATATTAACAAACATACACAAAACTTCGTTAATACTAATATTATTATCGATTTAGAAATATAAAGAACTTAAGCTTATTTTCAGTACATCTAACATGCCGGAGGTTCCATAGAGAAGAGGGGAGAGAAAGATCAAGCCACAGATAGTACAAGTATAACGATGACAGACGTTTCGTTTCTTATTACGCTAACTATTTAACAAGTATCTCGTGTGTGCTAGAACTTGGTCGACATTGTCGTCAGGTACTTTTATTTTTGTGAATTGACGGGATTTTCTTGTTGTATAATGAAGATGTACGGAGGACACAAAATTTCTAAATTTAAGGCGAGCATCGTCTAGAACATGGTAAAGTCGCCGCTGCCTTGATATTACTTTAACCGGGTAAGTGTATTTTCCTAGCTAAAAAGCCTGTCTTGTTTAACGAAGCGTGTCTTTTATACTGTGACTTTCGTTTGCTTAAAGTTTCTATTCGCAGGTATAAAACTTATGTTTATACAAAGTGCTAATGCCAACAATCTTTGCAGCTACAAACAGCCTGTCTCTGTGTGTGCGAGTGTGTCCGTCTGGTTACACCTGTCTGTGTGAAATCTGCTTCTACTGGGTGCTCTTGCCACGCTGTCTTCTTTCTACGTGGTGTTGCTGCGGTCCATGCTTCTCTGTGGATCCACGCGCTGCACTTCTTCTTCAACTTCTTCTTCATCTTGTGGCTGGTGACGAGTGAGGCACCGAGAGGCGTCATTTGGTGATCCACGTCTAATCATAAGGTGAACTCGTTTCTTACTACACTTGCAAGAACGCTCACTACATAAACAAGAACGCTCGATAAACGTAGAGAAGTAGGATTTAACTTGCCCTGTCACCGTTACAGCGGAATAGCTTTTAAGAACGCTCGATAAACGTAGAGAAGTAGGATTTCATTTGCCCTGTCACTGTTACAGTGGAATAGTATGTAAGAAAACGCATGATAACGTAGAGAGGTATGATTTAAGCAACCCTGTTATTGTACAGTGGATTTTTTTTATGTAAAAGACTTTCAAAAGGTACTAGTACGAAGGTACTATCTAACTTGTACTGTGTTTCTTTTCTAATAAAAACAGATAATAAACTCTGTTGACAAGGTTCATGTTTGTTTACTTTTAATCTCTCTCTAGTTTAAATTTCTATTCCTATCTTTCTGTAGGTTTAGATTAAAACAGATGGCGCCCTTTTCTTTCTCATTTCTACTAAATGCTGCACCAATTTTGTGCCACATTCTGTGATAAGTTGGTTTCATACCGGACTGAGCTCAAGAATCCACGACCCTAAATTGAGTCAATCAGCCACGGCCTAACATCAAGTGTGGACAGAGATCTGTCAAGTCACCGCACACATCAGTAACCACTATACTGCAATATAGTGTTACGTTTTGGCGGCCCAACGCTAGGGGCAAAGCTTAGTTTTACTAACAGTGTCGGTGAAAGCAACTTATTATACCGGTTTCTTTAAATAACTACTTTATGAACCTTAACAACAGGAGTTCTCTTGCTGTATTTTAATTTATACTATGTGTGATAACAGACTGTATTGCTCTCTTTTGACTTCTTTGTGGATCTGATAAATATTCTGCTTTTACTATTAACTTTTACTTTAAACTTTTAAAACATAACAGTGAATTGAATTTAGTCTTATAAAGTTTAAATAAAAGTGTTCCTTTGTATCTAAATGTACATTAACTGAAATTTACAAAAAATATTTTGTACCTAAAGTCTTATACTACATAACTATTTCTGTTTTTATAATTTTAACTGACATATTTAGCCATGGCATTACATGTAGATGTTGACTGTTTGAATAAGGATGAGTTATTGTTTGAACTAAGATCCCGGGGATTAGAACCTGATGAGGAGGAGAAGTCACCGCACACATCAGTAACCACTTATACTGCAATATAGTGTTACAGCGGGTCGATGGTATGTTCAAAAATTAATAACGGTGTATACGTTAGCGTAATCAAAATAATTCTTTCTGTTTATGATTATTAGTCTTAATCTATGTCCATTTTTAATAAACGCCCGTATACCATTTACACACTGTATAAAGACTCACTTGCTACTTTTAAAAACAATAATGTAAATAATAGTAGATTGTTCAACAAGGGACTAAAGTAAGCCATTATGACACGAGATATTTATCCACCCGAGCAAAGCGAGGGTGGATGAAGTTCGAGTGTCATTATGGCTTTTTAGTCTCGAGTTAAACACTCTACTTTTCACTTCGAATGCGAGAAAAAAAACTTTGTTTATATTATGTTTTATTAAAAATTAAAATTACAATTCGAACAATTCTTAATATTCAAAGATATCGTCTTTCCCGGTAAATTAATTTGGGTTTTTGTAGTCTGTATTTGGGAATTATTACTTGCAGAATCTTCTGTCGGAGTAAAGGTTGGAGAAAGTTCCGGGATTTGCGAGCTCATGGAATTATCGTTAAAAATTTGGTTGATATTCATTTCAGTTATGTCATCAATCGACGTGGATGGGCGTGGGTCAAGTCTTCTATTTAATATTTCACTCCTGGACGTAGATGGCTGTGGATCATTATATATTGTATTTGAAGTCATATCCCGTGACGTAGATGGCCGTGGTTCATTGTTTGAGAGGAGCTTAATTCCTTCTGTAATACGCTGATTAATGTTATATTTATTTTGAATAGAGTCTTCTATATAGCCCTCCGCTACCTGATCCGATTTCCACCCTCCATGGCGTTTTAATGTGGTCATATTCGTCCCTAAATCTGCCAAAATAGTCGCCGATGTTCTGCGGAAGCAGTGCCCTGTATAGAGTTCTGGGTTAGGTAAATTCAGGTAGGTGGCTATTTCTTTAGGCATATTTCCGAATTTGTTCTTCCCGATCACTTGCTTAGTACATTTTCCCAAATGGTAATTTAAAAAAATCGATTTGTTGTAAGTTCTTTAGGGCGTAGTTTCTGATACATTTTTACTATATTCATGTACTCGCCACTTACAACAAATTTCCTTTCTTTTTTTGTTTTTGTATCAGGTAAATTAATGGCTTGTAAATTGATGTCAGTTTCGACATCTTCAACGTTTATATTAACGAGCTCTACTCCCCTGCACGCACCGCTGATTCCAAAAATCAGGGCGACCTGTGTAGAAAAAAAAAACTTACATAATGTTAATTTAAGAAAATTATCAAAATCTACAAGCGAGTAAAGTAGTCTGTCTAATGAAAGATGAACCTGAGTAAAAGCGGCAAATTCAAAAAATCTTCATATGGTACCTATCAATGTAGGAATACTGATACTTTTCTTATTTTGTTTATTTTGGTGGACACAAAGGAAACGCGTACTTTTTCACAATACTAAGGCCCGTATTAATAAACTATAGGTACTCAAGTGTACTAATACCGCACTCAAGTGTCCGTTTGTCCATATTAAGACCACACACGGTATCATATCTAAGTACAGTTTATTAGTAGAAGCCCAAGAGTCTTACTACTTAATACGTATGGGTGGATCAACTTTTTTGTTGTTTTTATTGTCCCGTAAGCCAGGAGACAACAGTGATAGTTTAAAAAAAATATATAATGTATACTTCTAGCACACTCAGGAGGAAAGCAATAAAAGAATGGTAGTGGACCTATATCCTTTTAAATCATAGTTTTAATGTGACCCAGGAAACGTCACCCTGGCAACGAACTACAAAGAAAAGTTGATTGACCTGTATAGTCAGCATTAAATAAATAGATAGGACACCCAAAGTCGCCAAACATGTACTGAACTATTTGGCGACTTTGGGTGTCACAAAGTATTTGATGCTTTGAAACTATTTATGAAAAATAAATGCCCACCACCATAATAATGGTTGCATCAGCATACCTACTTTCTCATTTGTGAGCTCTTTTAGTAAATAAAATCATCAATAGCAAGTCATTAAGTAAAAAGATTTAATTTATTATTAGGGTAAAACCGATGCTTTCTCTCAACTCCGCTAATAGGCATCTGAGTGTAGGCACTTGCTTCTTTACAATATAAAATTCGTTCACTTTATTTCGGATGGCATGGATGTCAAAACTATCTAAATTGGATACTGTGGCCTTGTGAAGTCGCTTCTTTCCTGGAGTTCTGAAGACACCATGGTTTACTTTGCCTTCATTATTTATTCTCTTCAATGTCGAAACACTGATATCTGTAAGAAGAAAGAAGGAATGAATTAAACAGAACACCATTAACAAATACATTGTGACACGCAGTACAGCCTAATTGTACAGTCTGACAGCTCTAAGAACATGTGCGATTAGGTGAAATCAAATTGCATCTGTGGGGTTCAAATCGCAACGGTTTAAGAACAAGGAAGACAGGTATAACGTGAACATCTTTTCCAAGAGCTCATGAAGTGTACGTAGGTACATTTGGTTCACAAACAAAGTGCTGTTTGCTCTGCATACAGTAAATACATAATATTAATATGTTTATGATATCTTTCAACTAAACAAACACCTCCTTAGTGTTTTACTGAAACTATGAGTGTCAGCTATATTAATCATCGGTCTATTTAATTAATTTAATAAAATTGCGAATGTTAAGAGATTCAACATGATATAGGTACCTACAGACAATATAGGGAAAGACAATGATTTAATTAATTTTAGTATTTACCGGTCATTGAAGATATTTCTTCTAAATACTTCGTCTGACTCTGGCATAGTAAATCGTTTTGCTCCAACTCTTTCAACTGCTGAAGATTTTCCAAAACAGTTTGTTTTTCACCATCCACGTCCACCTTATCTGAAAGGAATACAGCGTTTAATTTCTTAACGAAAAAATAAAATAAATACCAATTTCAAAAGATAGGCAGGACAGGAAAAGGTATATATTCTATGAAACTTTGGATTGAAGATATAGAAATATTAAGTATCAAAATTAACATGCCATACTAAGCTATGAATTCGGTCACCGTATCTAAACACTATTTTTTGTTTCAACAATGCGTTCCTCTTCTCTTGTTTTGCTTTATATTTGTTTATAATGATAAAAGGATCTGTCGCACACCACTTTTGATAGTTTTACGCATGTTTAGTCCGTAAATTTCCAAAACCTGTTTTGCAGTCAGTAGCGAGTGAAATAAAACAGCAGACAGCTTCGGCTTGATGTAGTTTGTAATTCAATATTAACAAACATACACAAAACTTCGTTAATACTAATATTATTATCGATTTAGAAATATAAAGAACTTAAGCTTATTTTCAGTACATCTAACATGCCGGAGGTTCCATAGAGAAGAGGGGAGAGAAAGATCAAGCCACAGATAGTACAAGTATAACGATGACAGACGTTTCGTTTCTTATTACGCTAACTATTTAACAAGTATCTCGTGTGTGCTAGAACTTGGTCGACATTGTCGTCAGGTACTTTTATTTTTGTGAATTGACGGGATTTTCTTGTTGTATAATGAAGATGTACGGAGGACACAAAATTTCTAAATTTAAGGCGAGCATCGTCTAGAACATGGTAAAGTCGCCGCTGCCTTGATATTACTTTAACCGGGTAAGTGTATTTTCCTAGCTAAAAAGCCTGTCTTGTTTAACGAAGCGTGTCTTTTATACTGTGACTTTCGTTTGCTTAAAGTTTCTATTCGCAGGTATAAAACTTATGTTTATACAAAGTGCTAATGCCAACAATCTTTGCAGCTACAAACAGCCTGTCTCTGTGTGTGCGAGTGTGTCCGTCTGGTTACACCTGTCTGTGTGAAATCTGCTTCTACTGGGTGCTCTTGCCACGCTGTCTTCTTTCTACGTGGTGTTGCTGCGGTCCATGCTTCTCTGTGGATCCACGCGCTGCACTTCTTCTTCAACTTCTTCTTCATCTTGTGGCTGGTGACGAGTGAGGCACCGAGAGGCGTCATTTGGTGATCCACGTCTAATCATAAGGTGAACTCGTTTCTTACTACACTTGCAAGAACGCTCACTACATAAACAAGAACGCTCGATAAACGTAGAGAAGTAGGATTTAACTTGCCCTGTCACCGTTACAGCGGAATAGCTTTTAAGAACGCTCGATAAACGTAGAGAAGTAGGATTTCATTTGCCCTGTCACTGTTACAGTGGAATAGTATGTAAGAAAACGCATGATAACGTAGAGAGGTATGATTTAAGCAACCCTGTTATTGTACAGTGGATTTTTTTTATGTAAAAGACTTTCAAAAGGTACTAGTACGAAGGTACTATCTAACTTGTACTGTGTTTCTTTTCTAATAAAAACAGATAATAAACTCTGTTGACAAGGTTCATGTTTGTTTACTTTTAATCTCTCTCTAGTTTAAATTTCTATTCCTATCTTTCTGTAGGTTTAGATTAAAACAGATGGCGCCCTTTTCTTTCTCATTTCTACTAAATGCTGCACCAATTTTGTGCCACATTCTGTGATAAGTTGGTTTCATACCGGACTGAGCTCAAGAATCCACGACCCTAAATTGAGTCAATCAGCCACGGCCTAACATCAAGTGTGGACAGAGATCTGTCAAGTCACCGCACACATCAGTAACCACTATACTGCAATATAGTGTTACGTTTTGGCGGCCCAACGCTAGGGGCAAAGCTTAGTTTTACTAACAGTGTCGGTGAAAGCAACTTATTATACCGGTTTCTTTAAATAACTACTTTATGAACCTTAACAACAGGAGTTCTCTTGCTGTATTTTAATTTATACTATGTGTGATAACAGACTGTATTGCTCTCTTTTGACTTCTTTGTGGATCTGATAAATATTCTGCTTTTACTATTAACTTTTACTTTAAACTTTTAAAACATAACAGTGAATTGAATTTAGTCTTATAAAGTTTAAATAAAAGTGTTCCTTTGTATCTAAATGTACATTAACTGAAATTTACAAAAAATATTTTGTACCTAAAGTCTTATACTACATAACTATTTCTGTTTTTATAATTTTAACTGACATATTTAGCCATGGCATTACATGTAGATGTTGACTGTTTGAATAAGGATGAGTTATTGTTTGAACTAAGATCCCGGGGATTAGAACCTGATGAGGAGGAGAAGTCACCGCACACATCAGTAACCACTTATACTGCAATATAGTGTTACAGCGGGTCGATGGTATGTTCAAAAATTAATAACGGTGTATACGTTAGCGTAATCAAAATAATTCTTTCTGTTTATGATTATTAGTCTTAATCTATGTCCATTTTTAATAAACGCCCGTATACCATTTACACACTGTATAAAGACTCACTTGCTACTTTTAAAAACAATAATGTAAATAATAGTAGATTGTTCAACAAGGGACTAAAGTAAGCCATTATGACACGAGATATTTATCCACCCGAGCAAAGCGAGGGTGGATGAAGTTCGAGTGTCATTATGGCTTTTTAGTCTCGAGTTAAACACTCTACTTTTCACTTCGAATGCGAGAAAAAAAACTTTGTTTATATTATGTTTTATTAAAAATTAAAATTACAATTCGAACAATTCTTAATATTCAAAGATATCGTCTTTCCCGGTAAATTAATTTGGGTTTTTGTAGTCTGTATTTGGGAATTATTACTTGCAGAATCTTCTGTCGGAGTAAAGGTTGGAGAAAGTTCCGGGATTTGCGAGCTCATGGAATTATCGTTAAAAATTTGGTTGATATTCATTTCAGTTATGTCATCAATCGACGTGGATGGGCGTGGGTCAAGTCTTCTATTTAATATTTCACTCCTGGACGTAGATGGCTGTGGATCATTATATATTGTATTTGAAGTCATATCCCGTGACGTAGATGGCCGTGGTTCATTGTTTGAGAGGAGCTTAATTCCTTCTGTAATACGCTGATTAATGTTATATTTATTTTGAATAGAGTCTTCTATATAGCCCTCCGCTACCTGATCCGATTTCCACCCTCCATGGCGTTTTAATGTGGTCATATTCGTCCCTAAATCTGCCAAAATAGTCGCCGATGTTCTGCGGAAGCAGTGCCCTGTATAGAGTTCTGGGTTAGGTAAATTCAGGTAGGTGGCTATTTCTTTAGGCATATTTCCGAATTTGTTCTTCCCGATCACTTGCTTAGTACATTTTCCCAAATGGTAATTTAAAAAAATCGATTTGTTGTAAGTTCTTTAGGGCGTAGTTTCTGATACATTTTTACTATATTCATGTACTCGCCACTTACAACAAATTTCCTTTCTTTTTTTGTTTTTGTATCAGGTAAATTAATGGCTTGTAAATTGATGTCAGTTTCGACATCTTCAACGTTTATATTAACGAGCTCTACTCCCCTGCACGCACCGCTGATTCCAAAAATCAGGGCGACCTGTGTAGAAAAAAAAAACTTACATAATGTTAATTTAAGAAAATTATCAAAATCTACAAGCGAGTAAAGTAGTCTGTCTAATGAAAGATGAACCTGAGTAAAAGCGGCAAATTCAAAAAATCTTCATATGGTACCTATCAATGTAGGAATACTGATACTTTTCTTATTTTGTTTATTTTGGTGGACACAAAGGAAACGCGTACTTTTTCACAATACTAAGGCCCGTATTAATAAACTATAGGTACTCAAGTGTACTAATACCGCACTCAAGTGTCCGTTTGTCCATATTAAGACCACACACGGTATCATATCTAAGTACAGTTTATTAGTAGAAGCCCAAGAGTCTTACTACTTAATACGTATGGGTGGATCAACTTTTTTGTTGTTTTTATTGTCCCGTAAGCCAGGAGACAACAGTGATAGTTTAAAAAAAATATATAATGTATACTTCTAGCACACTCAGGAGGAAAGCAATAAAAGAATGGTAGTGGACCTATATCCTTTTAAATCATAGTTTTAATGTGACCCAGGAAACGTCACCCTGGCAACGAACTACAAAGAAAAGTTGATTGACCTGTATAGTCAGCATTAAATAAATAGATAGGACACCCAAAGTCGCCAAACATGTACTGAACTATTTGGCGACTTTGGGTGTCACAAAGTATTTGATGCTTTGAAACTATTTATGAAAAATAAATGCCCACCACCATAATAATGGTTGCATCAGCATACCTACTTTCTCATTTGTGAGCTCTTTTAGTAAATAAAATCATCAATAGCAAGTCATTAAGTAAAAAGATTTAATTTATTATTAGGGTAAAACCGATGCTTTCTCTCAACTCCGCTAATAGGCATCTGAGTGTAGGCACTTGCTTCTTTACAATATAAAATTCGTTCACTTTATTTCGGATGGCATGGATGTCAAAACTATCTAAATTGGATACTGTGGCCTTGTGAAGTCGCTTCTTTCCTGGAGTTCTGAAGACACCATGGTTTACTTTGCCTTCATTATTTATTCTCTTCAATGTCGAAACACTGATATCTGTAAGAAGAAAGAAGGAATGAATTAAACAGAACACCATTAACAAATACATTGTGACACGCAGTACAGCCTAATTGTACAGTCTGACAGCTCTAAGAACATGTGCGATTAGGTGAAATCAAATTGCATCTGTGGGGTTCAAATCGCAACGGTTTAAGAACAAGGAAGACAGGTATAACGTGAACATCTTTTCCAAGAGCTCATGAAGTGTACGTAGGTACATTTGGTTCACAAACAAAGTGCTGTTTGCTCTGCATACAGTAAATACATAATATTAATATGTTTATGATATCTTTCAACTAAACAAACACCTCCTTAGTGTTTTACTGAAACTATGAGTGTCAGCTATATTAATCATCGGTCTATTTAATTAATTTAATAAAATTGCGAATGTTAAGAGATTCAACATGATATAGGTACCTACAGACAATATAGGGAAAGACAATGATTTAATTAATTTTAGTATTTACCGGTCATTGAAGATATTTCTTCTAAATACTTCGTCTGACTCTGGCATAGTAAATCGTTTTGCTCCAACTCTTTCAACTGCTGAAGATTTTCCAAAACAGTTTGTTTTTCACCATCCACGTCCACCTTATCTGAAAGGAATACAGCGTTTAATTTCTTAACGAAAAAATAAAATAAATACCAATTTCAAAAGATAGGCAGGACAGGAAAAGGTATATATTCTATGAAACTTTGGATTGAAGATATAGAAATATTAAGTATCAAAATTAACATGCCATACTAAGCTATGAATTCGGTCACCGTATCTAAACACTATTTTTTGTTTCAACAATGCGTTCCTCTTCTCTTGTTTTGCTTTATATTTGTTTATAATGATAAAAGGATCTGTCGCACACCACTTTTGATAGTTTTACGCATGTTTAGTCCGTAAATTTCCAAAAGAAATCTTTAATTTGACAGACTCGCACCAAAAACGACTTGTTTGTCAATGTCAAAACGTCATTTTAATAGTGTTGCCAGACTTGTCAGTCAAATAAAAGCCCGGTTCATCATTCATTAGACAGACTCTATCATAATATTCATAATGAAATTAACAACACATGATTCAGCTCAGAAGCCAACGCAAAAGTAGGTATTTTCACAGATTACAAATAAGATTTTCTTCTTATTCAAAATAATATCACGAAGATTTGCAAGTATTTACAACTACATTAAATTAGTTTTTTAAATACATACCTTTGTTGCTAAGTATATTTCATTGGGCGCGTTATTCAAAAAAGTTTGAACTTCTTTAGCTGTGAATACTTTTGATTTCTTAGCTTTAAATCCACTTGATAATCTTTTCAATAAACAAGTCAAATTAATATATTTTTTCATGTCAACTTCATGTTTGTTTTGCATGGTAGTTTTGAGCATAGAATATATACTCCATAGGGATGAAGGCTGGTACTTTTTAGAAATTTCGTCGAAATATGTAATAAACACGCCTTCACTAAATGAACTAATTTGTTTTTCATTCCTCCAGCCCATAAAGTTTTAGTAAGTTTTCAGGTAAATGGTACGTGATTTTGGTGGCAAAAGATTCTGTACTAATTCTTTAGCTTTCTGCTCCGCTGTCGTGTTAGGCGTAAGATCTATTTCACTTTCACTCGATGAAGACATTTTTTTGCGTATTTTGCACTAGATAAATTAACAATTACTGTACAAGTACTAATCTTTAAACCTCAAACAGTACGTACGGCATAAATCTAATTAAGTCTATCTCGGCTGCGCGCCTTTTTTATTTTTATTTTCTTTTTTACATTTTATCCCGAGAGGAAAGGCAAAGGACATAGGTCGAAACAGCCTAGTCATAGTTCAATGCTAACGTTTAAAAGGTGGGAAAAACGATTTAATTTCGTGAAACACGATTAATGATTACGAATATGAATCTATTTATGTATATTAAGGATAAATTTATTTTATTAGGCATAGCATAGTCCAAATAGTTTTCAAGTTTGTATCAGTTGGCTAAATATGCAAGCATTTAAAGTGTCACTTTACAAAAAACTAACAACGTGAATCAAATTTGTCAGAAACTTTGTTACCTACATATTTTTTAAATATTGTAATTTTGTATAGAACGTCGTATTTTTTCTCGCATTCAAAGTGAAAAACTCTATTTTTTATAATTTTCACAGTTGACATTGTAAGGCCTAAAAGTGGTTCATACACAATCACTGAAAATGCCGATAATCCTCCATTTACAAACACTGTGATTGGCTGTTTAAGGGTTTCCAAAGTAAATTAAAAAGAAAAAGTACTTTAGTCCCTAGGGAGTAAAGTGTTGTTTTAATCCCTAGGGATTAAATACATCACTTTAGTCCGCCTATACAAGGCTACTATGAGTCATTTTAGAGCCTGAGAAGTGAAAAAATATTACACATGGAGGTACCATAGAAGTAGTATGAGGGGTGATCAATAAGTTTTTAGAATCGGTATAAAAAATGGGAGATATATAAATCATTATATTTTAATTGGAATATGCACACTTTCTATATTTGCAAACATTTATTAAAATAATTTAAATGTTTTATTTTACCCCTATAAAAATATTTTTTTCTTTTGGAGGTCAAATTTTGTACCTTCATTAGATCATCATCAGCTTGTGATTTTTATGTAGTGGTTTTTGTTTCATCCGTTTTTTTTCTTTTAAATCCATAATTATATGGCAGAATAATGTTATATAATTCTCCTAGGTTATTTGATAATTGCTAAAAGCTAATATCACAGTATTTATTTGTAGGCCTCAATGATCCCGGAAAAAGCCGAAAAAGCCACCTTACATTTTGGTGACCGAGCTGGAAATAAAAAAGTCCAGTGCAAACAACTTGTTTAGCCTTTAAATCATGAGGGCATCAGGAGTTTCTCCACACCGCTCCAAATAATTACAAAACTAACTCTTATTTTTACCGTCTTATAAAATTATTTATAAAGATGTTTTTTGTTTAGCTATCATAGAAAAACAAATTTATAATATAAATTATTGTTTTATCTTATTTAACGTTTGTTAGTCCACATTAAGAGTACATTACTGAAGAGGCCGTGAAGTCAGGGATTTAAGGACGAGTTTGGGTTAGACGGCCGAGTCGTAGACGAGGCCGGATAGAACGAGTCCTTCAATCCCTGTTCCGGCCGAGGATGGTATAGTACTTTTCTCAAGCAATGTGAGGAAATACATTACTGCAATCTTACGAGGGCAATCTCGAGACTGCAATCTTACGACTGCAATATTATGATGGCAATCTCAAGACTGCAATCTTACGATGGCAATCTCAAGACTGCAATCTTACGATTGTAATCTCAAGACTGTGTAATCTTACGATTGTAATCTCAAGACTGTGTAATCTTACGATGGCAATCTTAAGACTGCAACCTTTCGATGGCAATCTCAAGACTGCAATCTTACGATTTCAATCTCAAGCAAGACTGCAATCTTACGATGGCAATATCAAGACTGTGCAATCTTACGATGGCAATCTCAAGACTGCAATCTTACGATTGTAATCTCAAGACTGTGTAATCTTACGATTGTAATCTCAAGACTGTGTAATCTTACGATGGCAATCTTAAGACTGCAACCTTTCGATGGCAATCTCAAGACTGCAATCTTACGATTTCAATCTCAAGCAAGACTGCAATCTTACGATGGCAATATCAAGACTGTGCAATCTTACGATGGCAATCTCAAGACTGTGCTTTCTTAAGATGGCAATCTCAAGACTGCAATCTTACGATGGCAATCTCAAGACTGCAATCTTACGATGGCAATCTCAAGACTGCAATATTACGATTGTAATCTCGAGACTGTGTAATCTTACGATGGCAATCTCAAGACTGCAATCTTACGATGGTTATCTCAAGACAACAATCTTACAATAGCTATCTCAGGACTGCAATCGTACGACGACCACCTCAAAACTGCACATAAATATTAGTACCATAAGATTTTGTTTTTTTTTATGTCGCAAAAAATGGTTACAGAATCTAGTGGTGGTTCGCAGAATGTAATGTTTCCTTTGTCAGTTTAACGTTAGTAAGCAAATTTAAAAAGTTAGAGCAGCGGCCAATAATATTTTTTCGTAGGGATTTCATACATTACTTCTTGGCCTAGGCCAAGAAGAAATGTAGGCAGCCATAAACAAGAAACTTCATGTCTTCATTTCGTGCCATTAACGCATACATTTCCGAGCATGTTTGAGAAATAGTACATTACTGCACAGACCGGGAAATAGGCCGTTGCGGGACGAGTAGAGTTAGCGTGGGCGAGACGCAGTCGAGGCCGCGCTATATACGAGTCCAGCAACCGCCCTTCCCGGTCGAGGCTTATATAGTGCTTTTCTCCAACAATGCGAGAAAATATAACACAAATTGTTAAAATATTAAAAACAGGTCAAAATTTCCTTGAAAAAAAAGAACAGAATCACGTACGATTAAAAGTGCTGAAACAAAGCATTTAATAAAAACACACGTTTAAACGTAATAAATTCAATTTGAATAAAATATGGTTTAAATTATAACATTTATTACGCGTTTATGTTATTTCGGCAATTAATTTTGTTTACCAACACAATTTCTATTAAAAAAAAAAGTCAAACTATTTGATACAGTTTTAAATACGCTGGAAACGCTGTTTGAAAATGTTTAACTTTTTAGTCTATGACATTTAAAAAGTAGAATATACAAGGAAGAATTTTGATTGCACGAGTGTTTGGCTGTTTGGAGTTAGTTGTCCTAGTCCAAACATGGTTTTAAAAAGTAAAACACCAGGTACGTAATGAAATTTGTATACATTTTCGCGGCCGCTGCCGCTGGTAAATAATATTTTTTTTTTTAAATTTTGCCTGGGCCTGGAACTCAGAACTTCGCGGGCTGATTTTACGACAGTAAGGTTAACATTTCCGAGCATGTGGGAGAAAAATAATTTCATTCATAACAATTCTAAAAACTTATTGATCACATAGTTTAATCATTATGATTTTGGTAACAATGCATTTCCCTATAGTCACTAATGATAATGCCATTTATAATTATATCATTATAGTGTAGTTAGCAAAATAAGTACACATAAGCAAGCTACAATTTTTTATAAGTTTGTATGTTAACTTCATATATAATTTTACTTCATAAATAGCTATTAAATAAGGTCCTCATTCTAAACTGCCATCTTTGCAAAAGTGTAGTATAATTATAGACTTATTAGTTATTAATAATTTTATTAGACAAAATGATCCATAAAATGATCAGATATTGTTAATAAATGCCTCATAAGTATGCCCAGATATCCCATTGATATGAATATATTCTAATAGCTCATAGAACAAGTGCAAGTGATATGGACAGTAACTTGTTGCAAGTCTTTAGGACCAAGTAGGGAGCTATCTAATAGAATTGAATAATTTGTTACCTAGATACCTTAATTTAATTGTACAAAGGTTAGTTAGCTTAATAGCGCTAATTAAATTGTGTAAATAGTAGGAGTGCTGGATACATTTGCTCCGGTATCGCACACAGAATTAAAATGATTAATTGTTAATTGTGTAATTTTAACAAATAATCAGATATAACTATATACTCGAAAATCTAATATAAGACCAAAAAAACTACGACAGATTAATATGTCACCGTCATAAGTGTCAAAGTCACCTACGTCAATGTCCATTGGGTAAGTAAAGTTTTTTGAAGGGGTGTATATTATATATTTTTCTGATAATGTTTGGTCTATAAACCAATAATTTGCAGTTATTTTATTTTTAATCAGTGTAGTTTTTCTAAAATATTTTTTTTAAGTCCGTTATGACAGTTCTCTGAGAGTTACGGAACTATACGCGTTACCTTAGCCTAAATAATAATTAAAAAAAAGACGTATTATGACAGTACTTTGTCTGTCTGTTGTCAAAATTGTCAAACGAATAAAATAATGATTTAGGTTTCCTGAAGTCCGGATCCTTCCATAAATAGTAAAAAAATCTTCACCGAACATTTTCCAAGCGTGTCTAATGTCAAGTTGTCGTTGGCAAAATACATCTAAAAAAAAAAGATAAAAAAAAAATGATTTCGCTTTCGTTTGTTTACCTCCGTGTTATTTACCAATTGTTCCCTTGAATTTTACGACGACTTCTGCTCAGACCCTTGGATTTGGATTTTTGGATATTACCGCATTTCTCGACAACCACCGCAACGCTTTTTTGGACTTGAATTGGACCTACTCTTGACGGCGTATTTTACTATCCCTGACGACCTCTGCATTAGATTTTGGACTACGATACAAGTTGTTCGCATCATCTTCATCCTTATCTAATGGATACATCAAATATAAGTCCTGCAAACGCCGCTTATGATAGAGCATATTACAAGGATGAAGTAAGATGTTTCGTACCGTCGTGTAAAAAATTTAGAAGAGACCATCCCAATGCCACTTATACTTGTCCATACCAAAAGCTCTACAAGCGACATGGTGCCTAACCATGGAAAGGAATTTTCCAAAACAACTCTTGTATGTCTGTGAAGAGCATGTCAATGTGATTCAGCAAGTCAGTATGAATTTCAAAAGTACATAAGGCAGCCAGGATAAAGTCCATAGTAAGCGCAGCTAATATTAAAGCAGTATCTTTAACCAAATGTTCTTTTATCAAGTGGCTTTTAGACACCAACACTGTTTGAGCCCTCAAGCCCTTCAACCTCAACATCATCAAGCAACAAGGAAAATGTGTCTGCAACGCACAGACATTTTCCTGGACGGCAGCACATAATGAGCCTTATAAAAGAAAAACCCAATATGTATATTGAAGTGCCAGAACAGTATTATTGGGTTATAGAGATTTTGGCAAAGCATAAAAAGCAAAAATAAAGCATAGCTTGCTGCCCAATCAGTTTTATCTGTTTTGTTTCAAAAGGCTATGGAGTAAGGATATCAGACAAAGCCATTACAGAATGTAGTGGCTTTGTTGATATTGTTCCTCCAGGGGCTGTGGTATTAGCTGATCGAGGCTTCAAAGTTATAGAGATTCTTCTTAAAGACAAACATGTAAAACTCCTTCGCCCTCCGAGTTTATCATCAACTGAAACGCCAACAAAAAAGAAGTCATTCAAAGCAAAATCATCGCAAGTCTAAGGATACACGTGGAGCGCGTGATATGGAGGGTGAGGAAGTTCACTTTCCTGAAACCTCACTGAGTAATTAATCACAGTTATATAAGATACATTTACAGAGTTTGACCATTGCCTATGCTCTAGCAAATTTACAGGGTAATATAATAAAAATACAGTTAATATTTAAAAACTTTGTTTTATTTTATTAAAGCACTTCATAATATTAACACCTCTGACTGATTAAAATGGGTTCACTAAGGGCCGCTTGCTAGAAGCAAAAGGATAACCTGGTTCTAGATTTCAATCTAGATTTGACATAATTATAGTTCCATACTTAGTTTGACTAAAACTACATATTTCCTGCTGGAACAAGTGGCCCTAAGTTAAGAAAGAAAGCAGTAGTATAGCTTTTTCAAACCACACACGACACGGCGCCCTACGCCATTTAAAGGTTCGACCCCACCGCTGCTTAAAATACGGCTACAGTACGGAATAGCAGTGACGCATCGTAGGTATCCGTACCGTTTTTATCGCATAAAATACGGTATCGTTGTGTAAACCACCGTCATGTTCATATTAGGTAAATTTCTGGAATCAGCTTGCACGAACTCGTTTGATGCACTCATTATATCGCCTGAGGCTCTACTTTGAAATTCGTAATTCGAACTTCGTCTATTGCTATCACTTTAGCTCTCGACGCGTCACTAGTTCGCAAGAAAGTGACGGGGCGATCCGAAGTTCGAATTACTGATTTCAAAGTAGAGCCCCTGGTGGCAGGGCAAAAAAAGTGTAATCCAAAGGCAGAGCAGGGGTCGTCAGGGATAGTAAGAATCGTCAGCCAAAATACGCGCGGGAGTCGTCGTCAAGAGTAGATCCAATCCAAGTCCAAAAAAGCGTTGCGGTGGTCGTTGAGAAATGCAATAATATCCAAATTCAAGGGGCTGAGCAGAAGTCGTCGTAAAATTCAAGGAAACAATTGGTAAATAAAACGTAGGTAAACAAACGAAAGCCAAACCATTATTAGTTTGACAATTTTGACAACAGACAGACAAAGTACTGTCATAATTAGACATCGGATTATATGCATTTGCATATTTGCATATGCAAATGCATATAACTCTATTTTTATAGTGTTTTTGCATATTTTGGCACTTTTTCATTAACAGTGCTTATTTCAGTAGTTATACGTGTTAGTCGTGTTGTATTATGCCGTCGACGCCACAGGTCGACGTGTCCGCCTTGCACACACTCGGCGAGCGCACTGAATCCAATCTATTGGCTCGCAGTGGTCAGCGCTCGATAGGCGTTGGCGGGATGCGGTGTGCGGGTGGGGAAGGCCTACGGCACTCGCTCGCTGCTTCACTCACGCGCCTAACGTAATTCAATTGTTTTTGTCTCGCTGTATTTGTTTATCTATCTACGAAAATCTTATTTTACTTTAAAATAATGCCGCCGGTAAAAAAAAAACCCACACTTTAATGGAATCTTGGATAAAAAATTATCCAGACCAATTTACGACTGATGGCACTGTAATTTTCTGCAAGGTTTGTGAAAAGCGAATACCTTCATCAAAAAAATATCAAATCGATCAACATGTGAGTACTGCTTCCCATTTAGCTGCAAAACAGAAACCTACAAGAAGTCGACAACAACTACTGACTCATATTGTAATAGTCCAGGGTAGCTGGTTTGGTGAGCATATGAGACTAGGGTGTGAGTAAGATTCAGCCCAGGAAAGAGTAAGTCGAATTTATATAATTAGGGGCGCCAGACTTACATCCCATCAACAAATGAAACCGTTCAAATAAAAATCAAACTTTAGTAAATCACATTTATTTATCTTTAGGTTCACTTAGCATAGAGTATTGCTAAACTCTGTCTTAGATTAAGTTAAATTAAAGTTACCCGCTTAACAAATAAAACGGGCGGTGCAACACGTAAGTTAAAGAAGTAGTTAAAGTACTCACGCTGCCATCTTCATGATGAATACCTACGTAGTTTAATAACTCTAGTGCTGGGTAGACTGGATAGGCAGGGCTCACTGTCTCCGCAGGTGGTGATCAGATGAACACTTGCGCATGCGGTGAGATGATGGATATGTAGTTGGACAGCAAAAGCATTCCACGGAGTAGGTAGTCAGAAGCCGGGAAGATGAAGATATAAGCCGAGAAGGTGACGTCAGGATTAACGTGCTTTTGAGTTGCTTCCAAACTCCATACGAAGGAACAAACGTTAGGCTCAAACCGAAGATTAAATACTTCAGTAATAAAAACTAAGAACAAAAACCCTGTGAACAAAATATTCACAGTTAAATAACTGGAAGAACAGGCGGTAATGAACGCGTGGTTGAACAAAGAATATGAAGTAACTTACAACTAGCCGTGGGTTTCATTTACGGTATAAGGCAAGAGGCAAAGCTCAAGTGAAATTGTATATTAGTTCATTGCTGGAATGACTGTTATAGGTTACTGAAAAATAAGTAGACACGGGTTACGAACATGGAAAGAAAAGAAGAGAAAGGTGTCACAACAAAATGGCGGCAGCGAAAGTTCGAGAAGAAAAGTACACTTACTGAAGAAGGGACTATGGTTTAGTAGTGGACACTAAGAAGATAATTTGGATTAACTTAATCCATTTCAAGTGAAGTTAAATTATGCAAACTCTGCCATGGGCAGGGCCGGATGGCGCGATCGGTAAATCCTGGAGATTGCTTCGACGTGCTCACATCTTGACGATTCGATCCCGATAGCGGTCAACGGGGACGGTCATCAAATACGCTAGATCGTTGACTTCCGAACGGCTCTGTTTATTCACATTTGAAAGTAAACAAAAACAAAAGTAAAGTGTCAAAAGAATTATACAGTATTTCTTAAATAGTGAACTAAGTGATTCTATGGTTATTAAAGTAGTTAAATGAGTTTATTGTATTTCTTATTTACTCATATGTTAAAATTATCACCATTGCCTCATATTTTAGGGCATCAATAAATAAAATATGTTAAGTATGGAACGTAACGCTTTTGCGTTTCGTTTCACTGGTTGAATCGATCGAAGAGAAAAATCTTTACTAAAATTAAATTAAGTTATTAAATTAAAGTATTAATTACATTAGATTAAACTTAAACAAATGATATAATAGACATTTGAAAGTTGGACGTAGGTGATTGAAGAAATTATTAGGAACAAATGTCGTTATGGAAAGTTGTCATACAAGTAGGGACGAAATGCGACGAACGAAACGTCACACAAAATGAACTGTCAATTCAACCGCCGGCTTGCTACAATAACAAACATAAAAGAATACCGAAGAAATAAGTCTTGAGAAGGAGAAAGAAAGGTGTCTAGTGCTAAAATGTACATGGAAAGTTTTAAAGAATGTGGCCAAAGGTTACAGTGTGTAAACAACTTGGAATGCCTAGAAGAAACAGGTTAGTGAAGCTAGATGTAAATAGTGTCTAGACCTCGAAGTGTTACAATATTTCGTCTTCTAATTCGGATAGTACAAACAAAATACAATTCAACAAAGATTTATGTGAGTTTTTTGTTGCTTCCAATATACCCTTCCACTAATTAAATAACGTAGTATGCAGAAAATTCCTCAAGAAGTATTGCACTAATCAGATAATTCCTGAAGAATCCACAATTCGAAAAAACTACCTGTCAACTATCTACGAAGAAGTACTTAGTGAAATACGCGCCGATCTCTCGAACGATTTCATATGGATATCGGCTGATGAAACGACAGATTCATGTGGACGATCATTGCGAATCTAATTGTTGGAAAATTATCTAAAGAGCCGTCTACTCCCCATTTGGTTGCTTGCAAGGTCCTAGAAAAAACAAACCATTCAACTATCGCCCGGTTCATTAATGATTCCATCAAATCACTATTTCCCGTTTCTTCTATGGATGAGAAAATATGTGTTTTTGTATCTGACGGCGCGCCATACATGGTAAAAGCTGGTCAAGCTCTAAAAGTATTTTACCCAAAATTACTTCACATAGCCTAGCCCACGGATTACATCGACTGGCGGAAGAAATCAGAAATGAGTTCGGCATAGTAAATAAATTGATTTCTTCTACAAAAAAAGTGTTTTTAAAAGCACCATCACGAGTACAAGCATATAAAGAGAAACTACCAAATGTTGCACTACCCCCAGAACCAATTTAACACGGTGGGGAACTTGGTTAAAAGCTGTATTGTTTTATGTTGAGAATTTTGAGGCCGTAAAAGAAGTAGTTGGAACATTTGACAGATCAGACGCCATTGCAATCAATTCAAGCCAGCTGCCATTTGAGGATCCTTCAATAAAAAAAAAATTGCTCTTATTGCCACACATTTCAGCAATATACCCGATGCCATTGAAAAACTAGAAACTAAAAACCTTCCTTTATGCAAGTCCTTGGAAATATTAGAAAAAATGATTGAACAGAGTAACGCCCTTCCGAGTTCAATATCGCAAAAGGTTCGTGGCAAATTAAATGCAGTTTTATATAAAAACCCCGGTCTTGACGGAATAAAGAAAATTGACGCATTTATCAACGGTAGCGGAAAAACTCTTCCTGAAGAGGTCTCTGCAGGAATGGCGCCAAATTTCAAGTTCTGTCCTGTAACGTCAGTTGACGTCGAAAGGTCATTTTCAGCCTATAAATTGATATTAAGTGACAAACGTGACAAGTTTGCCATAGAGAACCTGGAAAAATATATTATTGTTTACTGTCACAAAAATTATAATAAATAAGTTATAGTTATATTATAAATTATAATATAAATAAATGTAAATTCTAACTATAAATGGTTTTTTATTGTGCATATTTCACCCTGTTTTAATGCATATTTGCCTGCATATTTTGGCATTTTGATAGTGCATATAATCCGATGTCTAGTCATAATACGTCTTTTTTTAAATTATCATTTAGGCTAAGGTAACGCGTATAGTTCCGTAACGCTCAGAGAACTGTCATAACGGACTTAAAAAAATATATTTTAGAAGAACTATAATGATTAAAAATAAAATAACTGTATATTATTGGTTTATAGACCAAACACTATCAGAAAAAAATATAATATACACCCCTTCAAAAACTTTACTTACCCAATTGAACATTTCAGATATAGCCAACCTTTTTGCATTGATTATCAAATCGTTGAAAATATTATGTAGATATGACTAACAATTTCAATATCAAAACTTATATAACAATAGGGAATATGCATTCAATGTTTTTTCTACCCGATATTCAAAAACATTAAAATATCTCTAAACAAATACTTTCTGATATAGTGTGTGTTTAATCATTAAATGGCGGGTGTGTGTGTTAAATGGCGATTTTCTTATCAGCTAAAATAAAATGACTACCCAAATTCGGATTCCTTATGCTTAATTTATTCTTGATTCAAACTTTACCAAGTGTTAGTGCGAAGTTCATACATTTGCTACTTGCGACTTAACAGCAAATGTATGAATTTCGCACTTGCACTTGGTAAAAAGAAAAATGTAACTAAGTTTCTTTTCTCGAACTAGTAGTAGCTTCTAACACACACACACTTTTGGCTGCTGTACCTGTTGTTATATGCGACCTCACAGCTACCTGCAATCGTTCGAAGTTTACGAGAATAATATCCGAATACGCTCAAATGCCCTCCTCTAAGGGCCCACAGACTAGAGACATCGGGCCTATTACCCGTGTCTGCCAACTTAATATAGAAAGTATAAGTTTAGCCAAATGTGATTTTTTACACAGGATTTTGATTGAACATAACATTGATGTCCTTCTTTTACAAGAAACGCATGCTAGAGATGATCAGGATCTGCAAAAACGAGGAACTTTGCCTGGATACTCCGTCATCCACGCCGTGAACCACGCACAATACGGAATAGCGACATATATAAGAAACGACATTAACGATGTAACAATAGAGAATTGCTCATGCGGGCCCGACATATTTGTCTCTGCCATTAAGATTAAAGATCTTACCATCGTTAATGTATACAAACCACCAAAGTGCTTATGGGCACGCGACCTTCCTAATTTTCCCCACCCCTGCCTCTACGCAGGTGATTTCAATAGCCACCACACAACGTGGCGGTACAATTCCGACGACTGCAATGGTATCCAGCTTGTGCAGTGGGCAGAAAACATCGGTCTCCATCTCGTGTTCAACGCAAAAGACAGAGGAACATTCCAATCTGCGCGCTGGAAAAAGGACTATAACCCAAATTTAGCGTTCGTTACATGTGACACCAGCGGAACACCAATCCATACATCAAGAAGAATCCTCAGAGATTTTCCGAACAGCCAACACCGCCCTGTACTTCTGGAAATTGGTTTTAGGATCCCGATATTAAACTCAATGCCGCTCCCGAGGTGGAACTTTCAGAAAGCCAATTGGCCGAGTTTCGGAATGGATATGGACGCAGCTATCAGGTGGATACCACCTAAGGTTGAAAGTTATGATCGGTTCATCAAACTTATTATAGCTACCGCAAAAAAGAATATACTAAGAGGGTATCGAAAACACTACATACCCTGCTGGTCCAAAGAGAGCGAAGAACTGTATGAAGAGTTTAAACGAACCGGAAGGCACGAGATCGGTGAAGACCTCTTGAAGTCTTTAAACGTAAACCGACGTAATAAATGGATAAAGACTGTCGAATCCATGGACTTTAAGACCTCCAGCAGGAAAGCTTGGAAAGTTCTTAACAGGCTTTCAGGGAAAATCGGCTCAAGCCCAAAATCTGCTCCAATCACATTAACGAACCAGATAGCAAATAGAATCGTGGAGGTATCTCGGACAAAAAATCTAAAAACCGAAACAAGGGTGATTAAGAAGCACTCCAAGCAACTCAGAGGCCTCCTGCAACCTGATCACGAACTGTCGAGAGACTTCTCCCGGGACGAAATAGTTTGAACATTAAAACAACTATCACTCGGCAAAGCGGCTGGGGTCGACGGTGTATATAATGAATTCCTAAAACATCTCGGTCCAAAGTGTTGCGACTGGCTAGTGCTATTCTTTTCGGACATCATCCAACGAAATAAGCTACCTCCTAAATTCAATCGCTCGAAGATTATAGCCACACTAAAACCAGAGAAGCCCGTCGACGATCCAAAGAGCTACAGACCCATTGCGCTCCTCAACAGTATGTACAAACTCCTAGAAAGGCTAATCTATAACCGAATTTCCCCTAGTGTAGACAAAATAGTCCCCGTAGAACAGGCTGGGTTTCGCAGCGGTAGGAATGGTGTGGATCAGGTGCTGTCTCTCACAACCTTTATCGAATCCGGATTCCAACAAAATACAAAGACTGTCGCTGTCTTCATTGACCTGTCCGCTGCTTATGACACCGTGTGGAGACAAGGTCTTATCTACAAACTGATGAAGGCGGTACCCTGTAAGAAGATTGTAGGCCTGATCAACACCATGCTTGTCAATCGCGAATTTGCGGTACACCTTGGAGATAAAGAGAGCCGTGCTAGGAAGCTCAACAATGGATTACCACAAGGTTCAGTCCTGGCCCCGCTCCTATTTAACCTGTACATGAGTGACATACCGGAAACGCTGGGTCAAAAATTCATGTACGCTGACGATATTGCCATCGCTAGCCAGCACAGACGTTTCGAGAACTCTGAAAATATACTGAATAAAGATCTAGAGAGCCTAGACAGGTACTTTCAAAAATGGCGCTTAGTACCCAATACCAGTAAAACGGAGGTTTCAACGTTTCATCTTTGTAACAGACAGGCGAAATACGAGCCAAAAGTAATTTTTAGGGGCACTATCCTAAAATACAACCCCTAGCCAAAGTACTTAGGGATGACTCTTGACCGAAGCCTCACATATGGGTCACATACCAACAAACTGGCCAAAAAACTTCAGACCCGGAATAACATCCTACACCGGTTGGCAGGCACTTCCTGGGGAGCCAACGCTGATGTACTTCGCACAACCGGACTTGGTCTGGTTTACTCAACAGCAGAATACTGCGCGCCAGTTTGGCTGAATAGCGCGCACACGTAACGAGTGGATGTACAACTGAACCAGGCCATGCGATGTATATCGGGAACCATTAAGAGCACCCCATTGCAATGGTTACCAGCACTTAGCCATATAGCTCCTCCTCATCTCAGAAGACAGCAAGCACTTTTCTGTGAAGCCCGGAAGATCCTATCCAGCCCGGATCTCCCTGTTCATGAACATTTTTCAAATCCCCCACCGCACCGACTAAAGTCACGGCATCCAACCTACCACACGGCCCATGAACTACATGTCACTAACTTCAACATGACCACCAAATGGGTTCTGAAATGGAAAGCCAATCCACCAGAAAGTATGGGAGTAAAGCTTAACCCCACCCTAAAGCCGCCTGGGTTTTCTCTGCCCAGGAAAGATTGGTGCAAGCTCAACAGACTGAGAACTGGTCATGGTCGCAGCCGAGCTTTTCTGCTCCGATGTGGTTGGATTGAATCAGCGGAGTGTGAGTGCGGCGCCCCAATCCAAGATTTCAAACATATCCTCCAGGATTGCCCACTAACCAAGTACGACGGTGACCCGGCGGACCTGTTCACCCTAGCACATGACTCAATCCAATGGATACAAGGACTAAAATTAGTTTTGTAGTTAAGTTATAATATTAAAAAACGAACGATTGTAATAATGCCATACGAATAAATAAAATAACACACACACACTTTTGGCCTTTTATTTTGTCGAATAGCTAAACACATGTACTATTTAAATTGCTTACGTTGTTTACAACTATTGTTTATTTAATTTATCGTACCAAATGTTATTAAAACCTGAAGTATTACAAGTGCAATAACAGTTTTGCTACCAAAAATCTTCTATGGTTAAATATTTAACGTGGTATCTTGTATTTGTGTAAGCAACTTAAATTAGCTTGTTTATTTAAATCGAAGGTTTAAAACTACCAATAAATAAACATTCTTGTGCGGTCTTTGAAAAAGTGGAAATATACTTTTTTATTTTTTAGTGGCAACCCACGTTCGTCTTTAATTATATTTTCGAGTAAAATTGTGTTAAAGTCTGTCTAATGAATGATGAACCGGGCTTTTATTTGACTGGCAGGTCTGGCAACACTATTAAAATGACGTTTTGACATTGACAAACAAGTCGTTGTTGGTTCGAGTCTATCAAATTAAAGTTTTCTTCTCGAAATTTACGGACTAAACATGCGTAAAACTATCAAAAGTGGTGTGCGACAGATCCTTTGTACCATTATAAACAAATATAAAGGAAAACAAGAGAAGAGGGAAGCATTGTTGAAACAAAAAATAGAGTGTTTACATACGGTGACCGAATTCATAGGTTATAACAAGGTTAGTATGGCATGTTAATTTTGATACTTATTATTTCTATATCTTCAATCCAAAGTTTCATAGAATATATACCTTTTCTGTTCTACCTATCTTTTGAAATTGCTATTTCTTTTCCATTAAGAAATAAAACGATGTATTCTTTTCAGATAAGCTGGACGTGGATGCTGAAAAACAAACGGTTTTGAAAAATCTTCAGCAGTTGAAAGAGTTGGAGCAAAACGATTTACTATGCCAGAGTCAAACGAAGTATTTAGAAGAATTATCATCAATGACCGGTAAATACTAAAATTAATTAAATCATTGTCTTTCCCTATACATAGGTGTATTGTCTGTACCTATACCATGTTGAATCTCTTAACAATCGCAATTTTATTTAATTAATTAAATAGACACATGATTAATATAACTGACACTAATACCTAGTTTTAGTAAAACACTAAGGAGGTGTTTATATACATTTAGTTAAAAGATATCATAAACATATTAATATGTACCTACTTACACTTCATGAGCTCTTGGAAAAGATGTTCGGGATACCTGTCTTCCTTGTTCTTAAACCGTTGCGATTTGAACCTCACCGATGCAATTTGATTTCACCTAAACCCAAATGTTCTTAGAGCTGTCTGTAAAATGGGGCTGTACTGCATGTCACAATATATTTGTAAATGGTGTTCTGTTTAATTCATTCCTTCTTTCTTCTTACAGATATCAGTGTTTCGACATTCAAGAGACTGAAGGCAAAGTAAACCATGGTGTCTTCAGTACTCCAGGAAAGAAGCGAACTCACAAGGCCACAGTATCCAATTTAGATAGTTTTGACATCCATGCCATCGGAAATAAAGTGAACGAATTTTATATTGTAAAGAAGCAAGTGCCTACACCCAGATGCTTATTAGCAGAGTTGAGAGAAAGCATCGGTTTTACCCTAATAATAAATAAAATATTTTTACTTAATGACTTGTTATTGGTGATTTTATTTACTAAAAGAGCTCACAAATGAGAAAGCATGCTGATGCAAGCATTATTATGGTGGTCTGCATTTTTTTTTCATAGATAGTTTCAAAGCATCAAATACTTCGTGATACCCAAAGTTGCTAAATATTTCGGTACACGTTTGGCGACTTTGGGTGTCACTATCTATTTATTTAATGCTGACTATACGGGTCAATCAACTTTTCTTTGTAGTTCGGTGCCAGGGTGACGTTTCCTGGGTCACTCATTAAAACTATGATTTCAAAGGATATAAGTTCCATACACCACCATTCTTTTATGGCTTTTCTCCTGAGTGTGATAGAAGTATACATTATAACATTTTTTCTAAGAAACTATGACTGTTGTCTCCTGGCGTACGGGACACTAACAACAACAAAAAAGTTGATCCACCCATACGTATTAAGTAGTACCTAAGACTCTCGGGTTTCTACTATTAAACTGCACTTAAATATGATACCGTGTGTGGTCTTAATATGGATAAACGGACACTTGAGTGCGGTATTAGTAGACTTGAGTACCTATAGTTTATTAATACGGGCCTTAGTATTGTGAAAATGTACGCGTTTCCTCTTCCTTTGTGCCCACCAAAATAAACAAAATAAGAAAAGTATCAAAATCGTTTATTCCTACATTGATCGGTAATACCATATGAAGATTTTTTGAATTTGCCGCTTTTTCTCAGGTTCATCTTTCATTAGACAGACTCTGTAAATGTTATCATTTCAGAGCAATTTTTTTAAATGTAGACACATGTAAGTAAATGGATATTGGAAGACAATTTTATTGAAATAAAAGGCACATGGAAGTCGGATGAGTCGATTTATTCGATAAGTAATTTTGAATAGGCTTTGAAAATATAAAGAAACCTGCGTGCGCACTCGGCGCCTGTGAACATAGAAAAGGGTAGAGACAATAGCACAGATTGTTAATCTTCCAGTTTCATAGAGTATATATAGAATGGTGTTTTAGGAGAACAGATATTTAAACCGACACTTCCCCTCTGTTTTTTAAAACAACGCCAGTAGTGCTTCTTTACAAATCCAAGCAACGAAAAAAGAAACATTACATGACTCTATATGACACAATAACAAGAATCTATGTAACTACATGCATGACACACAGGAAATAGGAAGCTAAGCATAACAGTAAAAACGTTAAAATGTCATGCATTACAAATATTCATGCTTTTAACAAACTGATTGTGCTTTATATTTCCCAACGATTTGGTTAATATATCAGCTATCATTTTATCACTAGGTATGTACTCTACAGAAATCACGTTGTTACAGATTAATCTATAATGCTGCTATTTTAGAACCGGTGGCGACATCTCTGGACAACAAGAGATAAAACTTCGACTCGCCGATGGCTCGGTGTTGCCGCTTGGTTTAATTCGTAACTAATTTCTTCTGCATTCAAATAGATGTTTGTTTTATTTTAGGAAAACCCTTCTGGTAGGTTCTATTTATTATTAGATATTGTTAGGATCGGTTTCTGCTAATTTATTTAAATCGAAATATCTGATCGAAGTGTCAATCGATATGTTTAACTCTAGGTTTGATCATAGACGCTTGTCTACGGTAGGATAGTTTGGGAATAGGCTTGTCACTCTCGCAGCCGCTACCATTATGTGAGCACGTCCGTCACGATTACTGGAGAGTCTCGCTACGGCCGTATGGCCATTTTATAATTTAGCTTCATAGAAATTTAACAAGCTCAATGCATCCTTGTTAAATACTAAGTGTTTCTACGTAAGTATCTCGTGTGTGCTAGAACTTGGTCGACATTGTCGTCAGGTGCTTTTATTTTTGTGAATTGACGGGATTTTCTTGTTGTAGAATGAAGATGTAAGGAGGACACAATATTTCTAAATTTAAGGCGAACATCGTCTAGAACATGGTAAAGTCGCCGCTGCCTTGATATTTCTTTAACCGGGTAAGTGTATTTTCCTAGCTAAAAAGCCTGTCTTGTTTTATGAAACGTGTTGTTTATATTGTGACTTTCGTTTGCTTAAAGTTTCTATTCGCAGGAATAAAACTTATGTTTATACAAAGTGCTAATGCCAACAATCTTTGCAGCTACAAACAGCCGGTGTGGGTCTCTGTGGGTCTCTGTGTGTCTCTGTGTGTGCGAGTGTGTCCCTCTGGTCACACCTATCTGTGTGAAATCTACTTCTACGCTCTTGCCACGCTGTCTTCCTTTCTACGTGGTGCTGCTGCGGTCCATGCTTCTCTGTGGATCCACGCGCTGCATTTCTCCTTCATCTACACTTCTTCTTCATCTTGTGGCTGGTGACGAGTGAGACACCGAGAGGCGTCATTTGGTGATCCACGTCTAATCATAAGGTGAACTCGTTTCTTACTACACTTGCAGACATAAACAAGAACGCTCGATAAACGTAAAGAAGTAGGATTTAACTTGCCCTGTCACTGTTACAGTGGAATAGTATGTAAGAAAACACATGATAACGTAGAGAAGTAGGATTTAACTTGCCCTGTCACTGTTACAGCGGAATAGCTTTTAAGAACGCTCGATAAACGTAGAGAAGTAGGATTTAACTTGCCCTGTCACTGTTACAGAGGAATAGTATGTAAGAAAACGCATGACAACGTAGAGAGGTATGATTTAAGCAACCCTGTTATTGTACAGTGGAATTTTTATGTAAAAGACTTTAGAAGGTACTAGTACGAAGGTACTATCTAACTTGTACTGGGTTTCTTTTCTAAACAAAACAGATAATAAACTCTGTTGACAAGGTTCATGTTTGTTTACTTTTAATCTCTCTCTAGTTTAAACTTCTATCCCTATCTTTCTGTTGGTTTAGATTAAAACAGATGGCGCCCTTTTCTTTCTAATTTCTACTAAACGCTGCACCAATTTTGTGCCACACTTTGTGATAAGTTGTTTTCATACCGGACTGAGCTCAAGAATCCACGACCCTAAATTGAGTCGATCAGCCACGGCCTAACATCAAGTGTGGACAGAGATCTGTCAAGTCACCTCACACATCAGTAACCACTCATACTACAATATAGTGTTACATTTTGGCGGCCCAACGCTAGGGGCAAAGCTTAGTTTTACTAACAGTGTAGGTGAAAGCAACTTATTATACCGGTTTCTTTAAATAACTATTTTATGAACCTTAACAACAGAAGTTCTCTTACTGTATTTTAATTTATACTATGTGTTAACAGACTGTATTGCTCTCTTTTGACTTCTTTGTGGATCTGATAGATATTCTGCTTTTACTATTAACTTTTACTTTAAAACTTTTAAAAACCTAACAGTGAATTGAATTTGGTCTTAAAAAAAAAAAAAAAAAAAATTAAATAAAAGTGTTCCTTTGTATCTAAATGTACATTAACTGAAATTTACAAAAAAAATAATATTTTGTACCTAAAGTCTTATACTGCATAACTATTTTTGTTTTTATAATTTTAACTGACATATTTAGCCATGGCATTACATGTAGATGTTGACTGTTTGAATAAGGATGAGCTATTGTTTGAACTAAGATCCCGGGGATTGGAACCTGATGAGGAGGATACTGTAGACGATTTAAAACGTCGTTTGAGAGCTACTAGGGGTATAACACTCGACACTGACAAAGTCAATACATACATCTTAAGCTTGTCTTTTGACAACGAATTTCAGATCTGCAAAGAGAAAGTTGAGATGGTGCTTCAGGCTGATCACTCTTCATCGTCGTGTCGTCGCAGGTGTCTATCGAAGTTGTCACACGTCATATTAAGGTTGGAGAAACTTAACTATTTGACATCTGAACAGCAGCTTGCAAAGATAGCTCTTGTCTCACAGGCGTATCACGCAGTTGAAACTCTCAAGTGTAATCAATCTCCTGGTCAATCTTCTCAAGCTGTTGTGAGAGAATCTGTTGTGGTAGCTCCTTCAAATTCTTGTTACAAACGTGCTTCTCAAGTTCTTAAGTGGAATCTTATTTATGATGGTCGAACACCTGTTCATGATTTTATATTTCGGTTGCGTGAGTTGAAACACTCCTCAGAGATCACTGACATTGAGCTTTTAAGGAACTCTGTTCATCTTTTTTCTGGTGAAGCGCTGATATGGTTTAGGACTAATAGGTCTCACTTCGAGTCTTTTGAAAATTTGATTGAATCACTTAAAGCTGAATTTCAACCCATCGAATATGAACGTTGTTTGTTGAATCAAATTAGGACCCGCTTACAAGATAAAAGTGAGAATATAAAATCTTACATTAACATTATGGAAAGTTTGTTCTTACGTCTGTCTAAACCGTTGAGTGAATCAGAACAGCTGGAAATTATTATGACTAATATGAGTCCTTTCTTCATATCTCGTTTAGCTTTAACGGAGGTTAACTCGATTAGGGGTTTGAAGGATATCTGTTCACGTTTAGAGATCTCTAAATTTAAGTGTGAGAATAGAGGGTTCTTAAACACTGGCAAAGAGTCTATTTTGCCAAATTTCTGTAGCGGGGGTGAAAATTTCAATTCATCAACTTCTAATGCTAGGATTCGTGTCACTAATCTTGAACAGAAGAATACTACTGTTTTATGCTTGAAATGTGGAGGTGCACATCATCACTCTCGGTGCGATGTACACAAAACACCAATATGCTTAAAGTGTAAGCGACCTGGTGTTATTACTAAATATTGTCCTTGTTCAAAAAACTAAATAGTAGGTCGGAGGATCCTATTACTACTATAGATAAAAATATTACTTCTAATTTTTCTAGTACCTCTGACCGGTACACTCAAACAAATTTGACAATGACTAATTTTGATGACAACAATAATTGTTCTCTTTTATTTAAAGAAAATGTGGGCGATCCCAGACCATTTCTTTCTGTAGGTATTTTAGGACTAGAGTGCAATGCATTGGCTGACAGTGGAGCTGCCGTGTCATTAATAAGTGAGTGTGCCTACTCCTTATTGCAAAGTGAAGGTTTAGACTTTCCCTTGCAGACATGTGATACTGAACTTGCTGTTGGAAATGGGGCATCTCTGGAAGTCTTAGGAAAGATAGAAATACCTGTTTCATATAAACATATTCTACATTATATAAATTTTTATGTTTGTCGTGATATTAATACTCCAATTATATTAGGGGTAGATTTCTTAACTAAATTTCATCTCTGCTCAGATATTCTTAATATCAAACGGTCGATTGAACAATACTCTGTTCTTAGCTTATTGAAGGATCCTAATATCCATTTACATGACTTGGAAGATCTCAATCCTGAACAAAGGTCACGGTTGAATAGCGTGGTTCTAGATTTTGAATGTATTGCGGCTACTAAGGACACGTTAGGTTGTACCACTCTGGAAGAACATGTCATTGATACCGGAGATAATGCTCCAGTTAAACAAAAATATTACCCGATACCTTTTCACCATCGAGAGTATGTTCGTGGGGAGATTGATGATATGTTGAGATTGGGCATAATCGAGAGGAGTACTTCTCCATGGAATAGTCCTATTTTGCTAGTTCCAAAGGCCAATGGCGAACTTAGAATGTGCTTGGATAGTAGAAAGTTGAATAGCTTAACCAAAGTGGATACTTATCCAATGCCTAGGGTACAAGAAATACTGGACTCTCTCAATAATGCTAAGTTTATGAGCTCTTTAGACTTAAAGTCTGCTTTCTTTCAAATTATGTTGTCTGTTGAGTCGCGAGAAAAGACTTGTTTTTCTGTGCCAGGCTTGGGAGCCTTTCAGTTTAGAAGGTTACCATTTGGCTTGGTAAATTCAACTGCTCGAATGATGAGACTAATGGACAAGGTATTTGGTCCGGAATTTGCTAATAATATCTTTTACTATGTCGATGACATTATACTTATCTCTGAAACTTTTGATGAACATATCATATTGTTAAAAAGAGCTTGTGAAAAGCTACGGCAAGCTGGTTTAACCATTAATCTTGACAAGTCAGTTTTCTGTCGCTCATCTTTAAAGTTCTTGGGTTATGTTGTTGATCGCAGAGGTCTGAGGACGGACAAGGATAAAGTTAAAGCTATAACTGAGTTCCCTACCCCATCTTCTCAAAAGGAACTTAGAAGATTTCTTGGCATGGTGTCTTGGTACCGTCGTTTCATCGATAACTACTCTACTGTTTGTGCTCCTCTTAACAAATTAACTAAAAAACTGCCTAAGGGATCATGTTTTCAGTTTACTTCTGAAGCTGATACAGCTTTTAGGGCTGTCAAGGAACTCTTGGTTTCTGCACCTATCTTGTGTGTACCTAAGTTTGACAGACCATTCATTATTTCGACGGACGCTTCTGATGTTGGACTTGGTTGTGCCATATCACAGCTGGACGATCAAGGTCATGAGCATGCTGTTGCTTATGCCAGCAGAACTCTTACTGGCTCTGAGAAAAATCACTCTACAACTGAGAAAGAGCTAAATGCTTTAATCTTCGCTTTAGAAAAATTTAGAGGTTATATTGATGGTTCTCCTTTCAGGACACAAGTGTTCACTGATCACAGTAGCTTAAAATGGTTGGTTAGTCTGAAGTCACCAACAGGACGCTTAGCTAGGTGGGCACTTCGGTTGTCACAATTCAATTTTGATATTCAATATAAGAAAGGTTCTGAAAATAAGCTTGCTGACGCACTTTCTAGGGCACCCATTCCAATCGAAACGGTAGATTTCATTTCTCCTGTAGACTCAGTCACTGATACGTGGTACACAAATTTATTTGCTAGGGTTAAAAGTGCTCCTCATAAATTTCCTGATCTTAAGATACTAAATGAAAACTTGTTTAAGCGTGTTAGATCTAAAAATCCTTTAGCTAGGGACTGTGAATGGAAGAGAGTTGTTCCACAGGAGCTGCGACAGGAGGTACTGAAGCTATGTCATGATAGATCAGACGCCGCTCATTTAGGCGTTTTCAAAACACTCAAACGTGTTGCTCAAAGCTACTTTTGGCCTAAAATGCTGGGAGATATAAAACGGTACATAAAAACCTGTCAAGTTTGTTTAGCTTATAAGAGCACGAATGAGGCTCCTCCAGGTTTAATGGAGAACCCGAAAAAGGTTCAACGACCCTGGCAGGTTATATGTACAGATATATTAGGACCCCTTCCACGTAGCCCAAAAGGTTACAAATTTATCTTGGTTGTGTGTGATTGTTTTACGAAGTATACTTGTCTATTTCCTATGAGAAATTCTTTGGCTAAAACTGTAGTAGAACTAATAGAAAATAATATCTTGTTAAAACACGGTATCCCTCAGTGTATAATAATGGATAATGGTCCACAGTATATTTCTAAAAATATGCAAGCACTGAGAGAAAAATATAAGATACCCAAACTTTTCTATAACTGTAGATTCACTCCTCAGAATAACCCTGCTGAACGAGTTAATCGTGTGGTGGTGACTGCCGTTGCATCTTATGTCGGCAAGAATCATCGTACGTGGTCTGACGAACTGAGTGCAATTGAATTTGCAATTAACACCGCTGTGCATGAAGTGACTGGATATAGTCCATATTTTATGAATAATGGACGGGAGGCTATTCTTTCTGGCGAATGGTATCCATCAGCGCCTCTGCAAAGTGATGAATTGCAATTCACTGATAGAAATTTATATACTTCCATGCTAACACATCTGAAGCCTATCTTTCAGAAGGTGAATGACCGCCTTCAGAAATCTTATCAGCGTAGTAGAATTTACTACAATCGTAATAGAAGATTTATAGAGTATAACGAAGGTCAGGTTGTCTGGAAAAAGGAATATCCGTTGTCAGACGCTGACAAATTCTTTACAAAGAAGTTAGCTCCTAAATTTAAGAAGTGTGTTATACGAAAAAAATACTCTCCTGTGACGTATGAGTTGCAAGATATCGAATCTAAGAAGTCGCTAGGTATTTGGCATGTCAAAGACATTCTAAAGCTACAATCTATGAATTTATAGGGTTAGTACTATAGGACGCACTAAGGGTGTAAGGTTCCTTCTTTTCCTGTATTCTTATTTCTCTTTTGGTCACAAGGTGGCTGAATATACTTTGAACTTAAATAATTTAACTCTGAGACTATCGTTTGGTGTAGATACTTCTTGCTAACTTTGTGTCTTTACATTCTGATTCTCTTCACAAGAGAACAGATGATGCTTCACTTCTTTTTCTGTGTAGCATTTGATCTGGATAGCAAATTTTTTTTTTGGGTAAATACGTAATAGGTAAATGTAACGTTGCATAGAGTCACATGGTGTTTTCCAGCCTCATTTTCGTTGAATTCTAGGTATTGCAGAAATCGTCAGCATAGTATGCCTTTCCAGTCCTATTCCAAGATGCATTGTTAATAAAGTCAACGTCTAATGCAATTTAGTTTAATAAATTTGAAATAGCGTAATATGGAGTCGACTCACTAATTCATTGCTAGTAAATCATAAGTTAACAAATACCGTGTAATTTTTCTTTAGGGTAGCTGTCCAAAACATAGTCGTTAATTAGTTAAGTTGTAGTGTGAAGAGGTTTAGGTTATCCGTGGAACGTTAGGAAGCCTACTCCACGACACATGATTTCACATGTCTGCCCAGATGGCACAGACAATCCAGTATTTATTTTTTTTGGACTTCTCTTGTGTTGTCCAAAATATTGTCGTAAGCATAGTTCGTTAGTTAGTTAAGTTGTAGTGTGAAGAGGTTTAGGTTGTCCGTGGAACGTTAGGAAGCCTACTCCACGACACATGATTTCACATGTCTGCCCAGATGGCACAGACAATATTAGTTAAACTGTAGTGTTGTTGTGAAAATTCTGCGTTGCTTAGGTGATAGATGATCTTTATGGTCTAGGGTAGGATAGAGACAGTTGTAAAAAAAAAAAAAAAAAAAATTTTTTTTTTTTCTTCAAGCAGGGAGGTAATGTTACAGATTAATCTATAATGCTGCTATTTTAGAACCGGTGGCGACATCTCTGGACAACAAGAGATAAAACTTCGACTCGCCGATGGCTCGGTGTTGCCGCTTGGTTTAATTCGTAACTAATTTCTTCTGCATTCAAATAGATGTTTGTTTTATTTTAGGAAAACCCTTCTGGTAGGTTCTATTTATTATTAGATATTGTTAGGATCGGTTTCTGCTAATTTATTTAAATCGAAATATCTGATCGAAGTGTCAATCGATATGTTTAACTCTAGGTTTGATCATAGACGCTTGTCTACGGTAGGATAGTTTGGGAATAGGCTTGTCACTCTCGCAGCCGCTACCATTATGTGAGCACGTCCGTCACGATTACTGGAGAGTCTCGCTACGGCCGTATGGCCATTTTATAATTTAGCTTCATAGAAATTTAACAAGCTCAATGCATCCTTGTTAAATACTAAGTGTTTCTACGTAAGTATCTCGTGTGTGCTAGAACTTGGTCGACATTGTCGTCAGGTGCTTTTATTTTTGTGAATTGACGGGATTTTCTTGTTGTAGAATGAAGATGTAAGGAGGACACAATATTTCTAAATTTAAGGCGAACATCGTCTAGAACATGGTAAAGTCGCCGCTGCCTTGATATTTCTTTAACCGGGTAAGTGTATTTTCCTAGCTAAAAAGCCTGTCTTGTTTTATGAAACGTGTTGTTTATATTGTGACTTTCGTTTGCTTAAAGTTTCTATTCGCAGGAATAAAACTTATGTTTATACAAAGTGCTAATGCCAACAATCTTTGCAGCTACAAACAGCCGGTGTGGGTCTCTGTGGGTCTCTGTGTGTCTCTGTGTGTGCGAGTGTGTCCCTCTGGTCACACCTATCTGTGTGAAATCTACTTCTACGCTCTTGCCACGCTGTCTTCCTTTCTACGTGGTGCTGCTGCGGTCCATGCTTCTCTGTGGATCCACGCGCTGCATTTCTCCTTCATCTACACTTCTTCTTCATCTTGTGGCTGGTGACGAGTGAGACACCGAGAGGCGTCATTTGGTGATCCACGTCTAATCATAAGGTGAACTCGTTTCTTACTACACTTGCAGACATAAACAAGAACGCTCGATAAACGTAAAGAAGTAGGATTTAACTTGCCCTGTCACTGTTACAGTGGAATAGTATGTAAGAAAACACATGATAACGTAGAGAAGTAGGATTTAACTTGCCCTGTCACTGTTACAGCGGAATAGCTTTTAAGAACGCTCGATAAACGTAGAGAAGTAGGATTTAACTTGCCCTGTCACTGTTACAGAGGAATAGTATGTAAGAAAACGCATGACAACGTAGAGAGGTATGATTTAAGCAACCCTGTTATTGTACAGTGGAATTTTTATGTAAAAGACTTTAGAAGGTACTAGTACGAAGGTACTATCTAACTTGTACTGGGTTTCTTTTCTAAACAAAACAGATAATAAACTCTGTTGACAAGGTTCATGTTTGTTTACTTTTAATCTCTCTCTAGTTTAAACTTCTATCCCTATCTTTCTGTTGGTTTAGATTAAAACAGATGGCGCCCTTTTCTTTCTAATTTCTACTAAACGCTGCACCAATTTTGTGCCACACTTTGTGATAAGTTGTTTTCATACCGGACTGAGCTCAAGAATCCACGACCCTAAATTGAGTCGATCAGCCACGGCCTAACATCAAGTGTGGACAGAGATCTGTCAAGTCACCTCACACATCAGTAACCACTCATACTACAATATAGTGTTACAACGTTGCTATTCACGAGTTCTTTAACAAAATGGTACCTTATGTCTATGTGTTTATTACGTTTATGACAATATTCTTTAAGCTTTAACAATTTTTGTGCACTTTGATTATCATTGTAAACCATAATATCAATATGTTTCAACATAATCTCGGACAAGAAATTTTTAATAAAACTTAATTCTTTACAAACATCACCAATAGCAAGGTACTCGGCTTCTGTGCTGGAGAGCGCTATACAGCGCTGTTTACATGACTCCCAGTGTACTACGTTATTTCCTAGCTTGACTATATAACCAGTATATGACTTACGGTCTACAGGGTCATTAGCCCAGTCTGCATCAGCATAAGCACTTAAGTTCAATTTACTACTCTTTATAAACAATAAAAAATAGTCAATTGTTGACGCTAAGTAACGCAGAATACGTTTTGCCGCAAGCCAATGTTCTTTACCAAAGCTACTATTGAATTGGTTTAATAAACTACAAGCGTAGGAAATATCAGGTCGTGTACAAACTGATATATACATGAGACAACCTAGTAACTGTCTATAATGATATATCTCATCATTTAAATGCTCTCCTTCGCCTTTATAAAATTTAGTATTCACAGGCAATGGAGTAGAGACAGTCTTACAGTGTTCCATACCAAACCTAATTAACAATTTTTTTACATACTCAGATTGGTCCAGTTTTAAAATACCCTATCTCTAGTAACTCGAATGCCAAGACAGCTCTTTAAATCCCCTAGATTTTTAACATTAAAATTACTTTGTAATAGTTAAAGCAGTTTCGATTTTAAAGAGCTATCCTGACTCGAAAATATATAAAAATCATCGACATATAGAGAGATTATACATAAATCATCAATAACTTTATTTGTATAGACACAGGGTTCACATTTACTTTGTTTGAAACCATGTTGTGTTAGAAGGTTATGAACTTTAGAATTCCAAATACGACTAGCCTGTTTTAGACCATAAATTCCTTTTAATAACAAACAAACTTTGTTTTTATCGCTGTTATCAAAACCAGGAGGCTGCTCCATATAAATAGTTTCTGACAGTTCACCATTCAAAAAAGCTGTTGTAACGTCAACATGATCAATATCTAAATTTATTTCATTTGCCAAAGAAAATAAAATTCTCATTGTTGAATGGCGGACGACAGGCGAAAAAGTTTCATTATAATCTATGCCCTCTACCTGACTGAAGCCGCTTGCGACAAGTCTAGCTTTAAATCTGTCTAATTTACCATCTGTGTCAATTTGGTTTTAAAAACCCATTTACATTTCACAATGTTATGATCAGTAACATCATAATAGTAATGTGTGGAGATGTCTACTAATCTCCACACATTATTAGCAAGCAAGGAATCGTATTCAGATTTCATTGCTAATTTCCACTCCTGTGAGTTGGGACAAGAGATAGCCTGCTCATAAGTGAGTGGTTCATGTGGTGACAAACCCTGCGCCACAAAAGATAAATCAACCTCATAATCATTATACCTCGACAGCAGTTTTGAACGAGTGATACGAACGGGCCGCACGACGGAGGGTGGCGGCGAGTCCGCAGGCTCCTCACTTCGAAGCGGTGGCCGGGCGAGCTCAAGCGCTCCGAGCGCGAGCAGGCACTCGACGGCGACCAAGCGGAGCTGGACTCACGCTCACTGCCCGTGCAAAACTCCTCGTCCTCTCCACCTGATATCACACATGAATCATTATTAGAAGGACTCTGTACAGAATTGTGACTCAAATTCAGTTCCCTAACAGGACTAGAATTTGACACACTGTCACTAAGATTCAGCTCCAAACTCTGGTTAGAATTACATAATAGTCTCGAATTCGGTTCACAAATATGACTAGAATTTGGTACTAAATTACTAAGATTCGGCTCAAAATTCGGACTAGAATTATATTGATTATCATTCACAGATCCTGGAGAAACATGTATATTAGAACTATTAGAATTATTTTTATTCAATGTTGATTCATTCAAATTTATATTACTATTATCACAGATTATATTAGAGCTTGGCTCATTAAATTCATAGTCATAATAAATAATATCATTACATTCTAAATTAGATTTTGTTTCATTGTAAAATTTATTTTCAATAAAAGCTACATTTCTGGCTATGATCACCTTTTCAGGTTTATTTGGGTCCATGAGTCTAAACCCTTTTGAGGTTTCACTGTAACCAACAAAGATATATTTCTTACTCTTCACATCAAACTTACGGCGGTGTTGCTCAGGCACTAGTGAGTATGCCAAACACCCAAAGATGTGAAGACAGCTGACATCTGGTGCAGACCCAGTCCATTTCTCCATCGGTGTGCTTCCCTGTAAATCTGAAGTAGGGCACCCATTTTTAAGATAGATGGCCGTCATAATGGCCTCTCCCCAGTATCGCTCACAGAGACCGGCTTCTTGTAACATACATCTTGCCTTTTCAACTTGGTTCCGGTTTAAACGTTCCGAGACACCATTTTGTGGAGCACAATATGGAAACGATGTTTGATGTAATATCCCTTCCTTTTTGAGATATTTTTCAAATTGGTTACTTGTGTATTCTCCTCCATTGTCAGATCGCAAAGCTTTTATTGAAGCACCCATTTGTTTTTCTACAAGCCTTTTAAAATGAATAAAATAGGACATTACCTCACTTTTGTTCTTCAATGGATACCCAAAACTCATTCGGGTGAAGTCATCAGTGAAGGTGACAAAATATTTTGCCCCTCCCCAACTGGCCTCCGGCATTGGACCACAGACATCGGAATGAATTAACTGCAATGGCTCCGTAGCTCGCTTTGCTTCGCCAACTGGATAAGGCTTAGCTGGCATTTTACCTTGAAGACAAGCTACACAGTCCTTCAACTCATTGTTACTATTTTGCTGAAAAGAAATTTTATTAGCAGCACCCTGTTTAAGTAAATTCATATCCCTGAGATTCAAATGGCCTAGCCTTTTGTGCCATAAGATTAGTGGCACATTTGGCACAGTTGCTTCTATGTCACTCTGTAGTTCATGACATAACATGAACGTAGAATGATACTTTTGCAATGCTTTTGTACCCACACTGCGATTAAGTTTATAGATACCATTTGAGTTTGTAGCTGTAGCTATGGGTTGCCCTGTCACCACGCAGTCTTTAAATATGAAACAGCCTTTATTGTTAAAAGTTAATGTGAGCCCTTGCTGTACCAGTTTACTTACAGATAATAAATTGATTAAAATACTTGGAATGTATAAAACATTATTAAGTTTTCTTACCAAAAAATCCACAGAAACATCACCTACACCCATACATGGGATAGTAGTATTATCAGCTATAATTATATTGTTTTTAGAGTCTTTAAAGGAATGTCTTCTCCTTTTCAGTTTGTCTCTTCTTCAGCCTCTTCAACTTGTAGCATTTGGACGCCACGTGGCCGACACGTTTGCAATACGTACAGGTTAGATTTCCGTGATGTGGCACGTTTTTGGAGACGAAAGCAGCAGCGTTTGAAGGAACGTCGGTAGAAGTTTTGCTCCTGGTTTCCTCCTGTATGTACTGCGCACCAATTCACTTGATAAGCCTTTTGTCATGCAGGCAGTTTCCAGACTCGAAACAAGCGCGTCGTACTTCTGTCCTAGCCCACTGAGAAGCAGTTCTGCAACCTCCTCATCAGCGATAACCTTCCCAATATCGGCAAGCTGGTGGACTAATCCCATAACACTCTCAATATATTTTGACATATCAGAGAAATGTGAAAGCTCCATTTTGTGAAGTTGGCGGAGAAGTAGCACTCTGCGAGATAAGTCTTCGAATATTGCACTTAGCTTTTCCCATGCATCCTTACTTGTTGTGATGTCTCGTACGTACTGGTAGCAGCAGGGTTTGATGCCGAGGCAGATGCGAGCTAGCGCCCTTCCGTCGCGCATAACATCTGGCCCTTCTGTAGATGCCGCTATCGCCGCTTCGCCAGCTACCGTAGGCGGCGTTGCCGCCGCAGGCAACACTGCTGTAGGCGTAATCGTCCCAAAGACCCTCTAAAGTTAGTGCCATCCGCATGGCAAATTTCCAGGTCTGATAATTTTGAATACCTTCTAACCTCTCGAAAGCCATTCCGGGCGCGTTGACGGTGTTGACATGCGGTACGGATGTCATCTTTTGAGGTTGTGATTTAACTAAGACTTTTTATTTAAAATATCGACATCGACTGTTCCATCCGTTGTGCTGGTCACATAACCTATTGAAATAAAAGGCACATGGAAGTCGGATGAGTCGATTTATTCGATAAGTAATTTTGAATAGGCTTTGAAAATATAAAGAAACCTGCGTGCGCACTCGGCGCCGGTGAAGATAGAAAAGGGAAGAGATAATAGCACAGATTGTTAATCTTCCAGTTTCATAGAGTATATATAGAATGGCGTTTTAGGAGAACAGATATTTAAACCAACAAATTTCACTCAAATTGAATTATTATAATCCCAAAATTATTTTTAGTACTAGGGAAACTAAATTCTGATACTCACTCATACTCAAGAGTAAAAAATCCACATGCGGTGGTCCCGGGACTGCTAACCTTTTGAGGCAAGGATTTTAAATTATAGCTTAAACAATATTTTGATATTTGATGTTGACATGTCACATACAGACATTATATACCAGGGTGGACACTGGATCACTCAATGTATGAATACATTTTTTTTGCTTCAACCATATTCAGCTACTTAGAAAAAGTTTTTAAACCTACTTTACAATCATAATAATATATAAAATATAAAAGAGGTGCAGTCAAGTTCATAAATATGTGTACACTTTAGTACCTTGTCACTTTAATTAATGTGACAATCATTATTATGGCAGTTTTAAGATGCCATTAAATAGACAAGGTACTAAAGTGTACAAATATTTATGAACTCGACTGTACATGAATATTTTGTACTGCCGCAAACTCACGGAACTTTAAACAAATGGCTTAATTCCTTATTTTGTAAAAGTTCCGTTAGCTTGGTGTAGTACTAAATATTTCTGTATCTCTTTTATATTTTATATATTATTATGGATGTAAGGAAGGTGTAACAAGTTTCTCATATTAGCAAAAGAGGATTAAAGCAAAAAAATACGTTTACGTAACACCTGGCCATAATGTGAGTTTTATCGCACGCTGCGCGCACGGTAAAACTCGCATTGTGGCCAGGTGAAGACGTAAAATTGTGTACTCATCACGGGCAGTAAAAAAGAAAGCCCTCTATCGCATATTTACAACCCTCGCCTACGGCTCGGGTCTCAAATACCTGCGATTTCGGGCTTTCTTTCTTTTACAGCCCTTGTTAAGTAATGTACTATTTCATACCTTAAAGGTTGACTTCCATGGTAAGCGGCTCAGCCGCGCACGGCTCGCAGATTCGTCAGCCGTTAACCACGGAAGCGGTGCCATACGTTTTCATAGTGCTTACTACTGTCGCGAGACGCGCGCTACGATCGTGCACGTCAGCCGCACGCGTCTGTCGCATCAGCCGCTAACCATGGAAGTCAACCTTAAGTGATCCACACTTTTATGTACACTGGTAATTGTTATTGCCATATACTTACATAGGTGGTCACAAATACTGTGCGGGTGGTCTTGTAAAGGGTTAATTCCATAAGGTTTGGAAAAAATATTTGGCATTTGGCATTCCCTAGAAAGTTGTAGGTACTGATTTGTATGGACGGATGTGACAGCACTTAGTTTATCCCTACCTGTAAAATATAAGATCAGCTTTTAATACAGGTTATTGTACCTTTTTAGACTTTAGTCAATTATTACTACATTTACTACCTAGCAATAAAATTGATTAGATACTTATTTAATGGTATGGAAAATATGTGAACACCTAGGTTTTTATATTCACAGTTATTAGCAAGACTTTCCCAGGGTATGTAATAGTCTGAAGGGGCCCATTTCTCAAAAGTATTAGGTACTTTAATAATATTTGTGTTTTGTTTCATTTTGTAGTTTCATTAATGAGACAGAACACTATAATATTATTAGACTAATACTTTTTGAGAAACGGACCCTAGTCCGTACAACTTGTCAGGCTATAAATATAATGCTTTTTTTTTTCATAATCGCACTTTTAATCCAACAGCAACACTGGGTATGTAAAAAAGACATTCCTAAAAAAGTTAATTCTTCTTTACCTCAATAATGTCACTGTTCAAATGGTTTTTAACATGATTGATTAGATGTAATAGTAGTAGATTATTTATTCCATATTTTTCATACGACAGTCGGCAGGTATTATGTCATGAGTTCTATTCTATTCTATTCTATTTTTAATTTTCGTGGCAACCGGTCGCTTTAGGTTAGCAATCATTGCTGCCAATGACACCTGACAGCAGTGTTGTTGGTCCTAAATGGCAGTTGTAGTTACGTATGTTTGTTGTGCACCTGGAAAAAACATACACAAGACATATAGACAAAACAAAACACTTAAGACAATACAGGTCGAATGAACAGATGGAAATTGGGAGAGACAAAAGCGGGTAAAAGCACCTAGAGTTTAATTTTTTCTTTACCAATGAATTTAATTAATGAAAGTAGAAGTTTTTTGTTAGATGATGAGAGAAAAAGGAGGCTTTTAAGGTTGGTGGGCTTGGGAATACAGGGGGGTAAGATATCATATAGGGAAACCGACCTAATCGTGCAGTTCAAAATAATGTGATCTGGGGTACCTTCCTCTAGGCCACATGAACAGAGGGGGGATTGAACAATGCCCCATCTGTGCAGGCGGGAGGGGGAACAAGTGTGGCCAATACGCAATCTGCAAATGACGGAAGTTGTTTGTTTATTGGCTTGGCAGAACCGGAAGAACCATGGCTTGGAAGGGATGTTGGGTTGGATGTCACCATAATGACGTCCTTTGACTGACAAAGAACGCTCGTACTGCTGGCGCCAGTTACATTCGAGGTCTGATTTGGCAGAGGATAGGAGGTCATAAAAGTAGCACTGGGTGTGACCCAGACTGCCGATTTCTATGGCCTCCTTAGCACAGGAATCGACAACCTCATTGCCCTGAATACCAGAATGGCTGGGGATCCAGGCCAATGTGATCTCGAGGTTGCGGAGAAGGCATTCATAGAGGGTTTGCCTGATTAATAACACTAAGGGATAACTGACTCTTGAGTAAAACGGATTGGCATTGATGGACTGCAAACTGCTAAGTGAATCTGAGAAAATTATTGACCTGCGAATCCCGTGGGACATGACATATTTAATGGCTTCCAAGATAGCTACTAATTCTCCAGAAAAGACTGATGTAAGAGGAGGGCATTTGAAGTTTAGGATTATAGAGTACTTCGGAATCCAAACTGCCGAACCCACAGCCCCACCAACTACAAGTCTAGAGGAATCTGTGAATAACATCAGCCACTCTCGCCAGAGACTATTAATTTTGTCAAGGAATGCTTTGTTAGCTCCAGGGTAATTTTTTGGTATACCAAAGTCAAGGATAATGCTGGGCTGGAAAATTAAAGAATCGTAAGAGACAGAAAAAAGAGGAAATAAAGATGAAGAAAAAGTAGGGTCTGGGAGATTAGAGAACTTGCGGAAGCTATTTATCAAGTAAGGTGGGATTTTATTAAACCAAAAACCACTATCTTCGATCAATGACGAGAGTTCTTGTAGTTTAGGGATAAGGGGGTGGTCATCAAGAAGGGAAAACCTGAGGAAGAACCGGTCAGCCAGAAATTGACGCCAGAGAGAAAGGGGGGGGTCCACTGCTTCCACCTGAAGCGCGTTGGTCGGAGAAGATTTCATGGCTCCAAGAATGACTCTTAAAGCCTGGAATTGGCTTTTATCCAGTTTACTCAGGGCCACCTTACTACAAGGGGCCAGGGTGAAAGAACCATAGTCTAGAACGCTGCGGATAATGGCGTTATAAAGTAGTTTTTGGGAATAAGGGTGGGCCCCCCACCATACACCTGAAAGACAGCGTAAAATATTTAAGTTTGATTGGCATGTTTGGACTATAAAGTCCAGAATAACGCCCAAAAATTTGAAATTCTTCCTAACAGGGATCAGTTCATCACTAAAGGCTACCTCGATGGGAGGGAAGGATCTCTTCCTGGTGAAAGGAACAACACTGCATTTACCCACTGAGAGGGAAAGACCATGAGTCGAAAGCCATTCTCCCAAATAAAATAAAGCTTGATTGAGGTCGCTTGAGGCTACTTCGACCGAGTGGGAAGAGGAGTACAAAACTAGGTCGTCTGCATATTGCAGGATGTTGCAGAGCGGGATAACTGCCTCTTCTAGGTCATGTGTATACAGGCTGTAGAGTAGTGGACTTAGAACGGAACCTTGAGGGAGGCCTTTCCAAATGGATCTCGGAGCGGAAAGGGCATCACGGTGTCTCACTTCAATAGTCCTTTCCATAAGGAAGTTGCAAATGAAATGGGATAACTTCTGCGGCAAACTCAGCTTAGATAGTTTATCTCTGAGTAGGGAGAGAATCACATTGTCATAAGCAGATGATATGTCAAGAAATACTCCAACAAGAAACATGTTCCTTGATAGAGCAATTCTGATGTCAGTAGTTAAAATAGAGACACTGTCCATGGTGCCCATTCCCCTCCGAAAGCCAAATTGGCTTTTGGCGAGGATTTTGTTGGATTCCACGAACCACTCGAGACATTTTTTAATCATGTGTTCCAGGATTTTAAGAAGACAAGAAGATAGTGCAATAGGACGATGAGAGGATGGTAAAAAGGGATCTTTCCCAGGCTTTGGTATGGGGATAACTATTTGTTTTTTCCAAGCTTCTGGAACAAAACCTAGATCGAAAAAATAGTTAAAGAGGTTCAGAAAATATTTTTTGGTTGTTTGTCCAGAATTTGACAAAAAAGAGAAAGGGATATTGTCAGGGGCAGGGGAAGAGTTTTTAAGATGATCCAAGGAGGCAAGGAGCTCTAACCAGGAGAACGGTTGGTCGAAATTGCTAGGAGGAGAGTTCGAAGGGTAAGGAGAGGGAAGAGAATTAGAGTGGGGAACCAAGGAGGGAGATAAGGAGTCAATAAAATCCTGGAGCCAAACATTGGGGTCATTACTAGGAAGGTCGCGGGTTAGGTAAGATCCACGATACCGCTTTATAGATTTCCAAAGAATTGCAGCAGGGGTACGGGGAGAGATACTATGGCAAAAGCTTATCCACCCATTCTTTTTTTTCTTTTGGAGCCTACGTTTCGTCGAGGCCACAGTCCTTTTGAAGCGAGAAAGTTATCTATAGACATGTTTTGACAGTACTCTTCTTCAGCTTCCTTCCTTTGGCGAATCAAATCCGAGCATTCAGAGTTCCACCAAGGGGGGGAGGACCTACACGCTTTACTCCTTTGTTTTAGTGGGATGTTCTTGTCTGCTGCCGCTTTAAGGGCATCAATTAAATAGTCATGGCAGTTAAGACCATTTTCTGCTGACACAGATGGCATATCACTGACAGCCGCATCTATGTCTATGGCAAATTGGTCCCAATCTGCCTTGGGCAAGTGGTACCTATTAATGTTTGATATAGCGGTGGGTTGGGAAAAGGATGAAGGGAACGATATTAAAATTGGGAGGTGATCACTACCGTGGGAGTCGTGAAGAACTGACCATGAGAGGAGGGTGCCAAAATTGGAGGAGCATAAAGAAAGGTCAACCGCACTAGCATTTTGGCCAGGGGACGTTCTGCGTGTCGGGGAACCATCATTAAGTAGGCAGATGTTCTTGTCCACCATGAGGTCCACGAGTTCACAGCCCAAGTAGCAATTAAAATCACCTAAAATTAGAAATGGGCCCGAAAAAGCAGAAAATATAAGGTCTAGATCAAAGATTTGGATAGAATGAGGATCAGAAATGTAGATGGAAAGGACAGTGAAATCCATGATTTTAGCGGCAATAGCATTGAGGCAGGAAGGAGAGGGGGGGAGAGGAAGAAGGGAATATGTGACACAGGATTTGATAAGGAGGGCTGCTCCTCCATAACCGTCATCTCTGTCATGCCGGAGGCAGGAGTACCCAGGAACCCGAAACCGGGATCCCGGAACCAACCAGGTCTCCGAAATGGCAAAGGCAACAGGATCATACGAGGCGACCATTTGTAGAATTTCGTGTTGCTTAGAGCGAATACTGTGACTATTCCACTGAATGAGATGGAATGTTAATATTTTTTATAAATTCGGAAAGTTTATTGGCAACGTTGGGCGGTAGTGGGAAATCGTCCATCTTACTGAACATATTGATCAGCAGGGACAAAAGAACATCCAGTAAGTTGTCACTGGAAGAGGTTTGGAGGGAGGAGGGGAGGGGAGGGCTTGGGGACTGGAGAGCAACACCATTCCTCGGGGGAGGAGGGTCTCGATCTCCAATTATGGCATTGTACGCAGCACGATCGTAGCCCTGAGCTAAGGGCTGACGTGGGGATCTTTGAATAGATACAGTTTTTTTATAGGAAAACCTTTGAGGTTGAGGAGAGGAGGCAGGGAAATGTGTCTGTATCGGGATAGGTTCATTTTGAGAATGATGAAAACTCTGTGCGACGTCTGCATAGGACCTTTTCACATTGGGGAACCTATCACACGCTTGGGAATAGGAAATATTTTCTTGAGCCATAGTTTCCTTGATGGTCTTTTGGCGTGTATGTTCTGGGCACGTCTTACTTGTGGCAAAGTGCTTGCCCGAGCAGAACAAGCACAAAATCAGGTCTTCTGGAGCATCACAGGTTTTACCTGTGTGATCTTGTGTACATTTGAAGCACTTTCTACCGGCATTGATCCGCAATATGTCCGAATTTACAGCAGCTGTGGCACTGTATTGTAGGTAATAGATACTTTTCGACCGGCAATGATGTGTAACAGCAGTAAATCATCGAGGGAAGAACTTGTCCGCTAAATGTGATGACAACTATCCCAGTGGGAACCCATTCTATACCATCCACCTTATGAATCTTCCGGTTGAGCCTTCTGGCTTTAAGAATTTCCCCACAGCCCGATGGAAGTTCAACATCCTGTGCAAATTCGTCAAGTGAAAGATCGGTGGGGACACCTCTAACTATTCCCATGCGGGTAATATTAAAGGTAGGGATGATAGCCTCAAATTTATTTGCCGCAAGTAGAGGGTTCGATAGAAAAGAATTCGCTGATTCTGCGGAATTAAAATCGATGCTTACGCGGTTTCGGCCTATCTTTTTAATTCCCTCGCGGGAGATATTTTGTACTCGCGAGTTGACCATAACTTGTCCGAATTTAATTGGATTAAGGGTTTTACCAGAGGAAGGTTGGGATTCTGTCCTGGAAAGGGCCCTTGTCGGTGGACGAGTATTTTTTTCCCTCTTTTAAGTTAGGATGCTCAAACAAGTGAACTATTGAGTCAGACGGCGCCCTACTCCCCAACTTAGTTGGAGGTTGGGAGCCCTCCGGCTCAAAAGATCTCTTGGTTGCCCTCCGTAACGGATCAGACTCCATCGAAACATCCGAAATCGTGTCAAATGTCACGGCATTCGGAGAATCCCCGGAAGACGTCTCCATGTTGGAGGTTATGTCTGGAGGCTTAGGCGGTATATGCGACATTGCGGGGTTAGCAGCGTACGAAAATAGGTTAAAACACTCACAGATCACCGATGAATCGCAGTAACACAACAAAACACAAGAATAACACTAGGCCACAAAATTTCGCAGGTCCGACACAAACACGAGCTGTCACCAGAGCGTCTTTATGGTCAATGTCATGAGTTGTGTTGTCTTGTCTTGCTTGTCATATGTCATGTCAGCTTGTGTGACATATGGACACAAGGCAATTTTTCATTTTACGCAATCGTGCAAGCTGTCAACCTTAGTTTAAAAGTATATGTAATTAGTATATTTCAATTAAAATATATTTCTGTAAAATTATCTTCTTTTTTTTTTTCAATAATTAAGTATACTAAAACACTCAATACGTGAAGCAGACCATAGACCCGTTTCATGAAGCTACAAGTTAGGTACAAATTACAAGTGGAAATCTCTTTCTAACTCCTTTTGCTAGAAAGAGACTTCCGTTTGTAATTTGTAACTTGTAGGCTTGTAGCTTCGTGAAACGGGCTACAGGGTTGTTAGAAATTGACTGTCTATGTAAGTTGGTTATAATCTGTGGACTCTGTGGTACTGTGGTTAGTATAGTGAGCACAGACCAAGGACCCAATTCTCGTGACTTCGAGATGATTTTTCATACGAGATCAACTGTCAACTGCATACATTTTTTCAACATATCTCGCATGAAAAATCATCTCGAAGTTACGAGAATTGGGTCCCAAGTAGAGAACTAGTTCAGACGAGTCACTTCATAGAGTAAGAATCGCCGCCAGGTACCTACACATATTGAAGATGACAGCTCGTTTTTTTTTTTAATTTATTTACTACCTGTGGCAATGATAATTTGCAATATGCCAATGTGGTTAGGATCTTTCGCAAAGTTCGAAATTATTTATTTTCAATCTACGAAGCGCGACTTCGTAGATTGAAGCACATTGTAAGAAAATAAAAACTTGAATTAATTAATTTCAAGTTCTTATTTTTTTACCTAAAATAAGGAAGTTTGGGTTATAAGAAAAACAACAACACACATATTTTTTAAGGTTTTTATTCCTTAATTTAGTTTTATATTTATTGAATGCCTTTTGCTGCATCGCAGGCAACGTTTTATTATCTAAACGAAAGACATCTGTGCCTTTTAAAATCTTATTTATAATGTTGCACCAATTGAAGACTGTTAACCGCAGAGTCATATTTAAAAACAATTCAAGAATATATTCTTTATGCTGCTCACAATCCAGAAAGCCGCACGGAAACCTCGAAATAGAAAGATTTTTCAAATACTTTACAACATTTGCACGCTGTGGGTTTTTTTCGAGGTATCCGTTTGCCAGTTCGGTAACTTCTCCGAACAATCTCACGGCATGCTCGGATGGGTAGGTCAGTTTTCTTTTTTTTATACATTTATACTCTCTAAATTTAATCCATCTATGTATATCAGCGTTGTTTTCATTAGACGTTAAATTGTTTTCGCAATTGCTGCATTTCATTTGACCTAATATTTTTCTTATGACCCATCCGGTGCAGTAAGCGCGAGAGTGTATTTTAAGGCGTTCTTGGCTTGCGGTTGTGGGAACGCTTTCTGCGGCAGCAAGGTTTAATTCAGAGGACTCAGATGAGCCAACATCATCGAAAGTTTCGTTTTCTTTGCATTTTTCAAATAAAGTTTTTAGTTTTAGTAACTGCTCACCTGAATCCTCTTCACAATTGTAGCTACTTGAATGAAACTGTATGAATCTTGTGATCAACAGTGACCTAAAGGTACTTTTAAAAGTGTGGCAGTTTGGGTTACTGTTCCTAAAATTATACGCCCGCATCTGACCAAAAAAGTTTTCAATTGGATCAGAATTGAAATAACGCGGGCGCATAATTTTAATGTCTTTTGATTTAAAGAACTGCCACCACTGAATCTTTGGAAACTTTTCAATGTCGTTATCCAATTTTTTAAAGAAGGCACAGATGTTTCTCTACCTCTGTTATCCACAAATTTGATCTTCTCAATCTTATTAATTGCCTCCTTCCAGAAGTTGTGGTTCGGTGACTTCTCTGTTACGGCGTGTCGCAATGGTTTTCCTTTATTGATCCTTGTTGACAGGCTTGCTCCGTTTACTACATCGAACAAGTCGTCGAAAAAAGATACCATTTCAGCGGTATTGCCAAGTGTCGGGCTTCCATTTATTAAATGGGCTACAACAAAATATCATTTTTTTTTTTTACACACATGTACCTAATCTCACATATGTACCTAGTCGGTTCTGTTAATGAGATTAATTACAAAAAAAAGGAGTTTTTCATAAACCTTTACATTGATCAACTTTGATTTATACACAATAAAAATAAAAATAATGTATTCTACACTATTGCAATTATTTGATGTACGAGCTTGAAGTATTCCCATTTGGGAGTAGAAAATCATAGTTCAAATCACGCACGATTATGATACTGATACCGGCCATAACTTTTGTAAGAGTTCTTGTAGAGAGTTAAATTTGCGTGACATATTGAACAGACTTTTAGCTTTTAAAGCTGATTCAAATGTATTCCAAGAAACAAAATATCCGCGTACACTGGTCAATCTTGAATTCTCATTAAATCGGCCAGGGAAACGTTTTTACATCCATTTGCAGCAATACGAAAACACATCAAATCTCAGATTCTCAAACTATAAATTTGACTTGGAAAATTTAAAAATCTGCTAATTATTTATTGATTTCATTATTAGGGTGTTAAAACAAATTTAATCAGCTTTCTTTCACAGCAAACAAAACCGAACTGTGGTCGTGGCATCGAAAATGGTAAACCAGAGAAACGCATTTCCAAAATTTTGCAAAGTTGAGATATCTGGTTTTCCGTGCGACTTTAACCAAACGTGATTTATCATATTTTCAACACTCCTGAGCTGAGCTATCCCATCCAGCCCTGTAACGTTGTCCAATATATCCCGGACACCCAATATAATGCTTTTAATTTTTATACATATTGAACTTGAAAAATTAACATAAGTTAGCTTTTATTTGACCCAACCTTAGTAAGAACTCATTGACCGATTAGGTATATAACAATTAAGTTTCTTTAGGTATTTATACTTACAAAATTGAGCGGTGTATGATAACGTAGCAGCCATAGTTTTACTTAAAACTTTAACACAGTTCTTCACCTGAAACATATGTTAAATCACGTTATACTTTGCTCATTTACCTTAAGATACAAATGAAAAATACTCTTTGTTCGCTTGTTTTTTGTTTGTTTGTTCGACTTCTATGCATTCTTATACCGTTCACCGATTACGTACTATGAATCTTTAGTGAGTTATTGTGCGCGCGCTGGATAAAGTTTCTGAAAAGAAAGAGTTATTGTTATTAAAGCGCATACCCGGTCTAGATAACGTGAAAAAATCAGCCTATGTACATACTTGCCACGACTAGAGTTGTCTATCATGATGGCAAATGGTAAAAGTCCCAGTAATAGTGACTTCACACACATCGGTAAATGTTTGCAAGTATGCCATATACGCAGTTTTTCTAACGATGTTTCTTTCACGGTCAAGCTAATGGATCTCATATATTTACTCAATAATAAATGGAAAATCGAATGCTGTTACAAATCTGTGAAACTCTGAGTAAAGTCTAACATCCGTGACGTGAAGTCCCTAATACCGCGTGTGGACTTTGTTTTTAAAGAACGTATCCCTGTGTGCCTGCTTTAGCTCTACGTTGTTTTGGTTAGAATAAACCCACAATAAAAAAATGAACATAGGAATAGCTATATAACATGCATATACTAGCATATAAATTAACTATTTACCTTCATTTTTTTGATTTTTTCAGGAATCATGTGTTCGTCGTTCAGTTTATTGAGTAACCTTACATGCGTATGATTGCAGTCATTTTTATATACCTCCACAATATCACTCCATTTTGAAATTTTTCCGTCGTATTTAATATTTTTAGTTAAGAAATTATTTCTTAGTCCTTTTATAAGATGCGGTGGGTCATAAATGACATTGAGAGACTGTCCATTAATTTTAATGACATCATCTGAAATGTAAACATATTACATGACATTAAATGACAGTTATATAAGGTTATGCTCTAAACTTAAGAGCAATAAAAAAATTGAGTTTGAGTCTTTTAGTGGAGCCAATCCAGATCAGTAGGTATTAACCATTTTATCTGCAAACCGAAATTCATAAACGTCAAACTATATTCTTGTTAGACTACAATCGAATTTAACGATCCGTCTTGGCTCCAGTGTATAATTCGTTTAAAAAAGTGTACGGAACATGCTTTGGTGATATTTAAGTAAATAGTTTTGTAAATACCTATTTCTGAAACCTAAGTACCTTTTTTCAGAAACTATATAATTTTAAAGGAAACAGCGACAAACCCTACATGAAAATGGCCACATTATTTATCTTATACACAACATTCTAAACAATTCTTGGGTAAAAAAAGAGTAAAATAAAGTATAGCAATTCAGTAAACATAGTAGGGCATTTGACGAAGCGTGTTGCCGATGATGACCATTCCTATGTAAAACATTTTGACGAAGCCTGTTGCTGATAATGTGTTATTTTCTTATGTGTTATGTTGAAATAAATTAATTTTAAAGAATTCAGAAGACTACTATTTTTATATGGATGACAGTGGTAATGCAAGATTGGAAATTTTTCATCCCTGAACAAAATAAATTAATAAATTACATAAAATTACAGCAAAGCTCACCAGTCTCTTCACCAGCAAGGATTTGTTCTCGGCGTGTAACTTCTTGCAAGCCTTTAAGCGCAGATTGAAATGCTGTGCCTTGGTCGCTGACTAGAGCTAATGGTAGGAGACCAGTATTAGTTACAGCAACTATTACATCAGTAATAATTTTCTTGAGCTGAACGCCAGATGTACTGCCGTCCAACGGCAGAACGCTGCAACTCGAGTTACAGCGTTTTGTGTTAACTTGCATCAAACGATTCCTCATGAGTGCTTCTATCATACCTACTAAAGACCTCTTCAATATATGTTCTAGTTTAGGCTGTAGAAATCTGTCAAGACGCGGCAACTCTGCATAAAACTAGCCAAAACACCATGACTGCAATTGTGATGTTTTTATCAAAACCGTTAATGTCGACTGATCATAACAGAACACTGCAAGTACTAAATGGCCACTACCTCGGAACGAGGAACGAGCAAGTCTGAACGCGTTATCTCCACTTGCAGCGTTTTGCTTAATCTATGTGCTGCATCACCGGCAAAACGCGGTAACAAAGAGAAAAAGAGACAGTTACATTGACTTTTAAAGCTTAAAGAATGAGGTAGGCATATTTAATACAGTTTCATTTCCAAAAAATCGAATTAGAAACATGTCACACTTGTTGTAATTTGTTTTCTAGTCGTTCGATATACGGTAACGTTTGCGGGCATTTTGCGGGTGAAAAAGAAATATCTGATTGATTTTTGTTTAATAATATAGTGACGACTGACAGTGAGTGTTTAAAATGACAAGAAAACAAAGAAGTTTACGTTTAAACATAAAACTTCCGTGAAATATGTCGAGCGTTTTTCGACTATTTTTACGTGAGTACCCCTGCGTGATCTCCTTAATAAGTTTACGTTTAAATTGGTGACGGATTCACACAAAATTTAACAATTTGTTTATGTTTAAGTAGGTATACACAGGGTGGAAAGGGACGATGGCGAAAATGAGAGATTATGTATCTTTAGTAGGTACTTTATTTTATTTTGGGGATATAGGTATACATGTTTGTGAATGTTTCACGCAACAACTACTTAACGAATTTTAATGAAATTCGGAATGGAGTTGGCTTATACTTTGGCTTAACACATCATACATCATTTTACGCAGACGAAATCGTGGCCAGAAGCTAGTATTATAACTGCGATAGATTGTGATGATGAATGTATGCGTGTATGTATGTTTGATGAAATTCGGAATGGAGTTAGCTTAAAACTTGGAGTAACGTACAGGATACCTTTTGTAAGGCTATTCCCTCGGAAATTCAATTTTACGCGTACGAAGTCGTGGGAAGAAGCTTTAATATTACATGTAAAGTATTAAAATTTATCCATACTCATAAGTATTAAATGCCAAAGTAATTTCTGTCCGTCTATTGATTAAAAATGGTTATTTTTTTGTAGCATTGTGTTTTTATCTACCTACATCATATAAAATAAACAGACTATAGTAAAAATCCCAATATAATAAGGCAATTTCAACGGACTAAAACACTGCAAGTATAGTTGTAATAATATTTTGTATAGTCGTTTAAAAAGAGAAAAGCGAGATGAGAAATGGCCAAAACATCATAAGTAGTTCATAAACACGGCAAAACGCTTTAATTTACAACTTATAGTGTTTTTCCCAGGCCTTGAAGCGTTTTTTTTCTAATAGCTCTTGTGGCAAAAAACTTTATCGCATATATTATATTAATGATATTCATAAATCATTATTTGACTATTCGGCTACATAGAAGGAATAAATACTCATAAATTGCAACAACCACCAACCCTTGGAAGCAATAATTAATAGGTGATTTCTAGCGTGAAACATAAAAACCTTTAAACGCGTTTTTCTCAAAACTAGGGTTTTTGACTTGCAGCGTTCTGCCGTTGGACGGCAGTGTAGCTCCTTTACAAAAGTAAAACACTAGTGGTTGCTGCCACTTGTGGATAGCACCTCGTAGCAGAAAAACATGGTCAGCAAAGTCATTTGTTCTTTCAGTTAGCTCGACAAATCCATTTATGACGTCTTTATGCTTGTCGTATGATAATGCAGCTTCCAAAGACACCTCGTCAAAAACAACGGAGCAATATTTTTTATTTTCGTCCCAGGAGACAACCTGTAAAAAACATCATTTTTAACAAATACATCATAATAATTCTCATTTCTTAAAACATCTATCTTGATCCTAATCGTCTTTCTTGCCCTGAAAACTTTATTCAAACTATTACGTACATAAAAAAATACCTAAACTGCCTGTCTACGTAGAAGTCGATTATCAGTATTCCCTCGGGAACTTTTTAATTTTCCGGGATAAAAAAAAACCATGAAAACTATAAGGTAAACTAGAGAAATCCCTAAAAATAAATAAGTTTATCTTTGTACAATCCTTTATATTTATTACCTTTTTTATTGTTGGTATAATAGAGTGGTACATACAAACATACTAATTTGCCAGCCCAAGACCCACGTGGCTGAACCCTACCATGCAATAATGTAAATTGTGGGTGTCCCTCGGAATCCCTAACAAAGTTTGTCCTAACACATCGTTTGTCCGAATTTTCATTTGCCCTAAACTGGTTTTCAGATGAGTCAGGCAACTTTTTAATTTTTCCAATTATATCTGCGGTTCGGTTAGGTTAGGATTGTATTATAATAACACTAAAAAGTTTTAAAATTTAAGCGGAAGCTTTAGGATAAACGAAAATTCGGACAATCGATGCATTAGGACAAATGACGATTAAGGATTCCATAGGGGAACCGTAAATTGTATATTAATTAAACAAACCCATTACCAACCTCTTCTTTCACCGCTTCAAATATTTGAGGATTGATACCTGCCTCTATATTCAATTCTGCAATCATTCTGTTTAATGTGTATTTGGACGGTAGAATGAATATTTTGTGAAGAAATTTGTAGCACTTAGGACTTTGTTTCATTATAGACAGTGCAATGAGTTTTTCTTCATTTGTAAAACGTCTTCCTTTAGCTTGTTTGGTGCTCTGTTTTATTTGCATCCATATGAGTTTTTTGGCCAAAGGATTGACGTTTTTGGTCAGTTTCTCAAAAGATTTATCTTTTGAGAACTTCATCGCTCTTTTGGCCCTTTTGTTGAACTCCAATTGTTTTTGGGACTTTACGTATTCCTCATACAGTTCAGCACAGCACGTCAACAATTTCTTTTTCTTTGAAATTACTCGTTTCCTTTTAACGACCAATTTCGGGGCACGAGCAGGTTCACCTTCTGCAACGTAAACAATATAATTATACCTATATGCCTTGTAAGTTATATACGGATCCTGGGAAACTGTCGCTAATAGCAGTTTATAAATGGTAATAAAATATATACCTAGTCAGCTCACATTATATTTTTTTTAATTATTATTATCAAGTTAAAGAAAGCATCTTAAAAAATACAGACGAATTGAGAACCTCCTCTTTTTTTTGAATTCGGTTAAAAACCGACAACAACAACAACAACAAAAACACAAACAAAGACCCTTTCGTCAAAAAGCGACTAAGTCTGTAGTGCAAACGAATAAGTCTGTAGAAAAGTCATGTCCGCTATCATTTATTTTGGTGATAAAGCAGATTTTTTTTTATTGAAGATTTCTTCGAATTTTTGTTTACAGGTAGATTATGACCTGGTACGCATCTAATAAAAAAATAAAAAACCGGTCAAGTGCGAGTCGGACTCGCGCATCGAGGGTTCCGTATGTAAGATAATATGGTTGGAAAACGCAATAGTACTTTCTTCATTTTGCTATGTACTTTATTATCTATGCAATAAGGTCCATTTTGATTAGCCTAAATTTCAACACAGATTTTTAACTCTCTGCGACTGACGTATCAGACACCGCCAAAAAAAAAACTCCGTATAGCGTGTTAATTGGCTGAATGGTGAAGGCCTTAAATTTACTATACAACTTAAAATAATATAAATTTGAAAATAAGAGCAAATAACGCCCTTTTTACAACGTCATACAAAAACCAGTTTAAGCTGACCTCACATTTTAGGGGAAATCAGCGTACAGGGAGATCAAATTATACTGTATATTAAGTTTTTTCGTTAAAAATAGCTTGTTTTTCAACTTTTTATAAATATTGATATTTCTAGCTTCAATGTGTTGAGTTTTGATCTTATATTTAGCGTCAAATAATATTATCCACCTAGATCGGGCTCTTGTCGCACTGTACGCCGTTCCTTGCATAAAGACCATGTTTTTTTGTGATTTGGTTAAAAATGTACAGATTTCAGATTTTTTCCTATACTTGCAGTAAAAGACGGTGTTACTTGCCAAATTTCATAGTTCTAGGTCAACGGGAAATACCCTATACATTTTGATTCCCTCGAGAGTGTCGAAATACACGTTTTTTGCGACATAAACGGACGTATCTTTTTTTTACGTAAATGTAGAAGTTTGATTTTTTCCCAACTTCAAGGGACTGTAGATTTGAATATATGTTTTAAATTTCAACTCGATACCTCCACGCGTTCCCGAGATAAAGGGTCTTGACAGACGGACAGACGGACGGACAACAAAGTGATCTTATAAGGGTTCCGTTTTTCCCTTTTGAGGTACGGAACCCTAAAAATAAGTTAAGAACAGAGGTCTCCAATCCTAGGCAAAGCCTGTAAATTGGGCGATCGTTATACAATAAAAAAAAAGTTTGTCGACTACACAATGTGACAAGTTAGTATTATTAATAGCTTAAAGCCAATATTATATTTTATATTAAAATATAATATTAACAATTAAATGCATAATGATGTATATTTACATCGTATATTTTTAAGTTCAATTTTAAGTAAATTTCAAACTTAGAATTTATGCAGTAAGATATGAAGCTTTGTCAAAATTTAAATTTGGAAATGAACTTTAAAGACGCGTTTCACTTTCGACATGCCATGCATTTAAGGGTTTTAAAGACATACAATTTTGCTATAGCAGTTATTTTAGCAATTACTAATATAACCATTCCAAATTAATCCTATGTTAAAAAAAAAAAGTGATTGAAGTTGTACGGATGTAATAATAAAATCAGAACAAGTCCTCCATTCCGTCTATTATTTTATTCTTAGGTCATAATTTTTAATATTACAAATTTTCTGCGCTATATTATAAACTGTTCAAAACTGCTCTCATTTCTAAACTGTGTACTTAAAGGATAGAATACCTATCTCTAAAACATAGGTATATTTTTGTCATAAATATAAGACGTCGGTAAAATGTTCAATATCAGTAGCTCCTAAAGCTATAAGTTTGCCGTACAATATTTGACCTTAGATGGGTTGTAAATTAAAGTTCGCGATTGTACATATTTACATACGAGTATATATGTTTATTTATTTATTTATTTACATACACACAACTATCCTTACAGGCTAACCTAATTCGATAGTGTGGATTTATTATTATTATTATTATTAAACAAACATTACTACTTAACTTACTACTAATCCTCGTTATGGTAGCATACAATATACAAAGTTATTTTTGTGAATTCATTCAGATAACAACAGAATAGGTCAACCCCGACTGTTACGCGGTTTAATGCCCGCAGCGTGCAGCGCCCTCGCTATAGGAGCCCGGCGCAAGTGGCGCAACAGCTGCGTGCCTCAGACAGTTCCTTCATTTGAACATAAAGATTGTTCCTTACCTCGAGTACTGGGCGTTTCCATGGGTTTAATCATCGAATCAGATGCCAACGGTATATTGCATGCCAATAAGTTTCTTTCAATATGCTGCGGTTGAGAAGAGGTAGATGGCATACCAAAACATTCTGAAATTAAATAAAAAATCTTGTTTACATAATTAATATAATCCTTAGGTGTTACTTTATATACCGGAGACAGACATTGGGTACTCTTTATCCCAGAAAAAAAAAAGATCCCAAGTGTATAGCGATAAACGGCTTTTAAGTCAGGGAGCAGTCTGCAAACATAGCATGTCATGCCCAAAAACTTTTTTTTTCCAATAAAACCTACTTTCCAATTATTTTTCATCAAATGTACCTTAATCTGGGGGCACGGTAGTGCCCCCGCCAAGACGAGCCAAGCGAACGAAGCGCAAGGGGCACTACCTACCTTTTCTCGAAGCGATTCGTCGTTTTTTTTAACCTTCATAACTTGGGTTTGGATTATACCAGATAAACAAAATTCTCGAGATATGATGTCAATAGTAGATTTATTAAACATATAAAATTTCAATTGCATAGATCTTGTACTTTAGATTTTATTGATATCTAAAAACCCCGATTTCGTCACTGACTCACTGATGGTCATCAAAATTGTTAGGGTACTTCCTGAAGTCCTAGAAAGCTGAAATTTGGTATGTAGGCTAGTATTAGTACACAAACCAAATAAAAATTCTAAAACTTGGAACTTTTACCCCCCAACCCCTTAAACTACGGGATCGAAGTTTGTATGAGACTTGACTAGGGGTCTGACTTATTATAATATAAGTAGCATAGAAGCCGGGCTATAAAATGAACTTTGCACCAGCTATATTTCTCTTTATTTTTTTAGATTACCACTTATTAAGTACAGTCGAGAAAATTAATTCCTAGACCACTTTGGTCTATGTCAAAGTGACGTAATCAATCAAAACGTAAGAGACTTCTTATGATTTTATTTAAGTACCTACAGTGTCACTTTGACATAGTCCAAAGTGATCTAGGAATCAATTTCGTCGACTGTATATAAGAGAAAATAGAGCAAAAAGTAAGAATGTTTTTTTCTTAATTGGCATTTTCACAAGGTTACGTCAAATTTGATTGGATCTCGATATGTCCGCAAACGTGTGTACGTATGTATGTAAACACTTTTTACAGAATAGTAATGTACAAAGGCGAACTTTAAGGGATCTCTTCCAGCTAATCTTTGGGTGATTGAGAAGAACTACCCCTATTTCATTTTGTCTTACATAATGCATCATCTAAAAACTTAGTACAGTACAACCATTTTCTTAACTCTACAAGCTCTAACTTCACAAACTCTACACCTTAGTCAAAATATGTGGCTTGGCCGTTTCGCTACCGTCGCATGGGCTAGTTCTAGTAGTAACGAAACGGCCAAGCCACATATTTTGACTAAGGTGTAGAGTTTGTGAAGTTAGAGCTTGTAGAGTTAGGGCGTGTAGAGTTAGAAGCTTGGCTCTACATGAAATCTGATAACTTTTTGACAGTGCGAGCCATATGGTCGTCTTGGTAACATTTTGCATGAAAATGTTTTTGGTGGGATTATTCCTTACTATATGAGCTACATTTAATGAACACAATATTTTGAAATTGCATCAAAAAATATGAAATTGTGTGGCAATCTCTCGCCTTCGGTGCTCCCGCGCGGGTCTAGACGGGGTCAGAATTATTATTTCGAACTAATAACAAGGTCAAATCAAGGTCTAATCCAAGTGTCTTCTTATTATACAGGGTGTCCCAGAAACCGACGTCAACCCGCCTAGGGCTGATAGAGCAGCTAAAAAGCTATCGATTTAACCCCTTTGTATGTTAAGCGATTTTTGCTAGTTTCGGAGATATTGATCATTTTAATCTGAATTTTTGTAATTTTCCCTTATGTCCATGCTTCGAAAAATCATTAATTTCATGTTTTATTTTATAAGTTTTTCAGCGGTATCTTACATAATTAGGATCATTATGAATCAGTGAAGTTTTTAAAACTATTTGCCAGTTTTTTTAGTTTTTTTTTGAGTTATCACGTAAAGTTGTTTTTTCCATACAAAGTGAAATGCAAACACTGGGATACCTAGTATGGAAAAACAAACTTTACGTAATTACTTAAAAAAAATACTGAAAAAAAAACGGGCATGGAAGTGTGCTCTTTTGTGTATAAGCATCAACTATTGTTTCACAAATTTCAGGATAAGTCCACACGTACATTACGACCTCAATACATGCATAAATTGTATAAACCTATTATGAAATTAAAACTATAATCAAAAAATTGTTACGGCATGTGTATTGCCATCTTTAATAGTCTACCGGAGTCGTTTAAAAAAATAGACAATTTAAATAAATTTAATAGTGCGCTTAAGCGCTTTTGAACACATTATACTCAGTACAGATTTAACCATTACTTATGATTACTTCAGTTACCTAAGTAAAAACAATAGTTATTTGTGTCACAAGGGAGCAAAATGACATATTTATGGCGAGGGCGTACATTGAATCCAGAACGAAGCGAAGGATTCTATAATTGAATCCCGAGCGTAGCGAGGGATTCTAAAATATAATCCTGAGCGTAGTGAGGGATTCAAGTGTTAACGCCCAAGGTGGAAATAATTTTGCTACCGTATGACACATACTGCTTTTCACATCACCTGTGAGGAAAATAAAAGATCTTCATCATCATCATCGTCATCGCCATCATCATCGCCATTATCGTCATCAATTCATCATCATCATCATCATCATCATCATCATCATCATTATCATCATCATCATCATCATCATCACCATCATCATCATCATCATCATCATCATTATTACCATCATCATCATCGTCATCATTATTACCATCATCATCATCATCATCATCATCATCATCATCATCATCATCATCATCATCATCATCATCATCATCATCATCATCATGCTAGTAAAATAGCAATACACGTAACAGATTATGTACAAATAAAAAAAAAAACAAGTCAAGACAAGTTTGCAACAAAATGTCCTTGAACAGAAAAGTGCCACTTTGCTCCCTCCTAGCAGGGAAGCAAAGTGCCCATTCCGAATAGGTGATGCGAAAAACACTTTTAAAGCATCATTATTTTGTGATTTGAATAGAAACTTACCAGTTTCCATCCTTTGAATTTTTCCTGCGTCATCTGTTTTGAAATATGTATGATCTTCATGCTTCCTCTTTTTTGCATAACCATGATCTTTAAGCACAGCATTTTCTGAAATTAAAAAAAAAAAGTTTTTACCATGTCCACTGCCAATTCATATAATGGAGACTGACAAAAATATACATATATTGGGCTAAAAAAATCAATTAAACACATCATCAGGGATACTGCAATACTGTGTTACTTCACCTTATTTGTTTTATTAGTTATTAGGCATTGCACTGCCCCAGAAAAAATCATAAAGTCAAAACTGATTTTACAAAACCCGTTTATATGTACCTAAAATCTTGTGTTCCCAAAGTGAATGTAAGTTATGAAACTAGGAGCCAACAGTGATATAAAAGCATGAATTTTGTATGGGTGTAAAGTCAGGAGTTATAGACATGAGCAAAGAGTGTAATCACTATTTTCAACATAAGTATTGAAATCTACATACGTATTAGTATTGTAGGTGGCTACCTACAGAACAGCGCATCCTAGTTAGATATAACGTGTAGTAAGTGTGTCAGTTAGGTATATCCTATACCTGATTTGTACCATCATAACTTTGATACCAGACAACTAGATTTTTATCCAAGAAATGTTCTTCAAACTGAAACAACGAGCATATAAATTAAAGCAAAGTAGTTATTGGTGTAGTAGTTTAAAGCCTAACCAGAAAAATAAAAAACCTCTAATGGGGTCGCCACTAATACTTTATTTATCTGTGTTTTGTGAATTACAATAAAAATTACAGTTCATATAATTTTCGCGGTAACCCATCATTTTATCGAATTTCACTTCATCAATCGTATCATTTCATCGAATTTCATTTTATCGAACGGTAGTTTCTGCTAAAACCAAGACGTTTTCAGGATATCTTAAACATTCAATACGTAGGTTAGGTTTGGTTAGAATTGACAAAATTAAAAAAAATATGTGTGCAGTTAGAAATGCCTTTCGATGAAATGAAAATTCTGCGTAATGATAAGTTCGTTGAAAAGTGTTTCGATAAAATAATAGGTACCCAATTTTCGCAATACCACACGGTTTTTTATTTTTCTGGTCAGGCTTTACTTTCATTTGATTTTGCTTTTGCTTTCATTTCATATAAAAAATGTTGGATGATCACTATAAGAGAAGGTTTGAGAAACATAATTTAGACTAGAGACTGATATGCGGCTGATTTCTTGTGAAACAGACACCCACACGGGCTGATCCGTTGGCGCAAAAACCAATTGTTTTTTATTAAATTGTGTATCATTGAATCTTACTAAAAGCGAAATGCGGAAGCTTGGATTTTTGTGTCTCAAATGACTCAATCTCGCCAGAACAGCTACACGTTTCTGGATGAAATTTGGCACAGAGATAGATTACAGTCTGGAATAGCACACAGGCTACTATTTGTAGCAAAATTACGAATTCTACGCGGACGGAGTCGTGGGCAGAAGCTAGTGTTGAAATAAAAATTAAAAAGTTCATCTAAGTACTTACGTGCTTTGTCGACGATTTGAACGTCTTGTGGGATTCCACTGGAAATCTCGCTTTGAGTAAACAAAGTCGGATAGGCATCGACACATAAACGAGATCTCACAAGTGTTGCTGCAAGAAACCTCTTCTCAAAATGCTTCTGACACACAAATTGCTTCGAAAGTTGTTCGGAGGTCAAGTTTTTCAAACGATCATAATTAATAAAGTGCAACCACTTTTTGAGTCCTATCTCGGATTTTGGAAAACTGTAAAAAGTGATGTCCTTTCGTCTACTGCCACAACTCACAACACAGCACGTATTGTACATGTTTGCAAGATTACTACTTCGCACATTAAGAGGATAAGCCACGGAAATTAATCAACGCAAAACTTCACTCAATAAAGTTTGAAACAGTAATGGCGGTTTGAGGTTTGGTTGACAGTAGCAAAAAAAACATTTTCATTCCGTTGTTTTTATCCCAGAGGGAAAGGCAAAGGACATTGATCCATACAGCCTAGTCTTAGTTTTCATTCTGATCCAATTTGAAGTAAGGCCGAAGCCTAGTCTTAGGAGATTTTCCCTTTCCAATTTCATGTAAGGCCGAAGCCAAGTCTTTGTAAATTATTCTTAGTCCAATTAAAAGTAAGGCCGGAGCCAAGTCTTTGTAGAGTTTTCAATTTCCAATTTCAAGTAAGGCCGAAGCCAAGTCTTTGTATTCAATATTATCCTTAAATCTTGAGTTCTAAGGCCGTAGCCACGTCTTAATAAGTGTATAGCGTAAAATCCGATAAAAGCGTCAAATATAGATCGTAGTCCAGAAAAGGTCAAATGTCAATAATAGTATTACGAATATAGTCAAAGATGGAAGAATAAACTTCAAAATTCTTCAAAATGTCTTGAGTACAGCGCGGGATATTTACAGGTCTTCCATAAACGGTTAGCAAGTCGGCGGATAATGAGAGTCGCTGAATGTTGAATGCTGCACATTCAAAAAAGATGTGATCCAGAGTTTGAACGCAGTTACTATTGCAGTATGAACATGTAGAAGATGGGATAATACGCATTCGATACAAGTGGGCATTGAAACGACAATGTCCAAATCTTAAGCGACATAATAAGCTGTAAAATTTCCTGCTTCTGTACTGATGCGATTTAGTAAACCAAGGGGTTCTACCTAATTCTTGATTAATATCTCTATACCAAGAGCCTTTTCTGTTTAATGATTCAAGCCAGTTCTCAAGCCAGTCCTGTTTAATTTTAGATTTAATTAGAGGTAGCAAGTTGGAGTGTGGTAAGGCAACATCATTAACAGGGCTGCCGCTGTCACTGTCAACAATGAAACGTGCCAAAAAGTCAACATACTCGTTACCGGTAACGCCAATATGCGAGGGTGTCCATAGAAATTTTATACTAATATTTCTAGTAGAAAGATGTTGAACCATGTATCTAATTTCTATTATAGTATAATTAGTGTTGGCACTTAATTGGTAATTCTGTAATGCTTTTAAAACGCTCATACTGTCTGTGATAACTAACCAACACAATTCAGGTCTATCTTGGATGAATTTTAGAGCTGCAAGGATGGCATGCGCCTCAGCGGTGAAAATGCTTGACTCCTTGTTGAGCTGAATTCCGTAACCAAATTTCAAATGAGGTATATAAAAAGCCAGTGAAACTTTGTCCTCTTTTTTCGAGCCATCAGTATAGATATGTTTATGATTAGGTACTTGAGAAATAAGATTATAGACTTCTTGTCGTTCTTTCCGCTCACAATCAACGTTAATGTCCAGTTGGTGAAAAGTGCTATCAAACTCTTTTTCGTAACACAGCCAGTTGCCAGAATTATGAATATTATGCTGGTTAAATAAATTAAGCATGTACGAAAACTCATGAAGAATGAAAGGGATGTTAGAAGACAATGGAGAATTAATAGGGAGACTAACATGTAATGAGATTAGTTTCTTGATCAAAGGATGATTTTTTATAGAGAAAAGTTTAAGAATAAAACGGAGTTTTAAATAAAATCTAAATAATAGAGGTGGGGTGTTGCACTCGACTTGTAAGGAGTTAATGGGTGTTGTTCTCATAGCTCCTGTAATTAGTCTGAGATTATGGTTTTGGACAACATCCAATTTCTGAACCAACTTGTCATTTGAAGAAAAACACAAAAAACCATATTCAAAATGACTGCGAACTAGAGACTTGTAAAGAGATAAAAAAAATTTAGGGTCAGAGCCCCAGTATGTCCCAGCTAAAGACTTCAAGACATTAAGGGCCTTTTGAGCTCTAACAATTATACAATCAACATATTTACCCCAGGATAGGTTACTTGCAAATATAATACCCAAAAATTTAAAATTGTTTACTATGGGGAGTGAAGTATTGTCGTAAAAAATTGTAGCTTTAAAAGAACCAATTTTGCTAAAAACTAAGACCTTTGATTTTTCACTACTTATGTCTAAGGCAAGATGTTTGAAATAAGAGGATAATTTACTCAAAGCATTATTTAAATTAAGGTTTACATTATTAGCATCATTGCCAGAGCAGTACACTACTAGATCATCTGCAAACTGAAGATTAGAAACATAAGGACCTAAAACTATGTTCATTCTATGGACGTAAAGAGTAAATAATAAGGGACTTAAAATACTTCCCTGACACGTACCTTTAAAAGAAAATCTGGGACCAATAAGCCTCTTATTGCACATAACAAAAACTTTTCTACCATGCAAAAAGTAAAAAATCCACTGCACTACTTTTAAAGGAAAACCAACTGCAGCTAACTCTGATGAAAGACCATGATGATTGAGATAATTAAATGCCCCAAGAATATCAAAAAAAACACTAACAAGAGCATCATTAGACTGAAAAGCCTTGTAAATATCTAAATGTAAGTGGGCAATGCTCTCCCTTGACGACCTGCCCTTTCTAAAACCAAATTGATTAGAAGGTAAGATGCAATTTTTTTCTACAAAATGTTCAATTCTTTGTTTTAGAAGCTGCTCAAATATTTTACCTACACAAGATGTTAAAGCAATGGGCCTGTAAGAATCAAAATGAGTTTTGTCTTAGTTTGGTTTCAGGATAGGTACAAGACAGTCTACTTTCCAGTCATCAGGGATTAAAGAATTCTCCCAAAGAAGATTCAAAATTTCTAATAAAAGTAATTTATATTCATTAGGTAAGTGTTTTATCATTTTGTATGAAATACCATCAAGGCCAGCTGCAGAATCTCTTCTAGATGAAATAGCTGCGGTTAGTTCTACTAAGTTAAATGGTTTTGTAAGATACCTATGATTAGGTGAAGAAGGGAATGAATTTACGTTAAAAGCTGGCTCAACAGTATCTGGTGTATATTTTTTATGGAAATCAAAAATCCAGGATTGATTGCTATTTGAATTAGATGGACTTGAATAACTTTTATTGAATCTGCGCATATATTTCCAAATTAAAGCCATAGGTGTAGTTCTATTAAAAGACTCACATAAACTCTTCCAACTGGCTTTCCTCTCAAATCTTATTATGTATTTCTTTTTAGCTTGTAATTTTTTAAAATTAATGTAATTACTTTCAGAAGGATCCTGTTTAAATAATAAATAGGCTCTTTTGCTAATTTCAACAGCTGCTGAGCAGTTAGCATTCCACCAGAGGAGAGGAATTCTTTTCTTTTTGCCTGAATTGGAAAACAAGTGAGAGGGAGAAATTCCGTTAGTCTGTCTATTTAACAAATGTGGGGAAGAGTTCGTAAGAGCTAAATGTAAGAGATTTATAAAGTTTGAATAATTAAGTAAGGCATCCTGTCTGTCTATAAAAAAGTTGCTAAATAATAATTTAATGTTAGCAGAATAAATCTTCCAATCAACTTTGTTGAAATTGATAGAAAAGGGCAGAGGAATGCTATCAGCAATATTGGGAGTTATGACGCTATTAGTATTAATTATTATTTTTGTAATTACAGGGAGGTGATAACTGCCTAGAGGATCGTCATTTACTGACCAGTCACACTCCAAAGCCAAAGAAGGAGAAACTATGGTCAAGTCAAGAGCATTCTGTCTCCAAATGTGAGATCCAACGGTGGTCATTTGACCATCATTGAGAAAGACAAGATTATTGTTGTTAATGCAATCAAGAATGTCTTTACCTCTACAATCAGAGGTTGAGCACCCCCAAGAAGTGTTCAAACCATTGAAGTCGCCAGCAAGAAATATAGGTTGCGGTAAATTTTTAATAAGTCTATCTAACTTTGATTAAGAAAAACATGGACTGCAATTAGAAGGGCTGTAAAAACTAACAATAGAAAGATTTTTATTATTACCATATTGAATACGAATCGCTACATTTTGTAATGAGTCATCATAATATGTATGAAGTACAGTGTAAGAGATAGACTTGTGAACTAATATGGCTACACCATTATGAGAGTTGCCTGAATCTAAACGAACAACATCATAATTACGAATTTTAAACTTATGTCTAGGCTTGAGCCAGGTTTCACAGATTATTGCGATATGAATATTATTGTCCCATAAAAAATAAGAGAAAACATGTTGATTGTGCAAAAGACTCTGAGCATTCCATTATACTATATTCAAGGTATCCATAAAAGCTAAAAAAATTAAAATTTACCAGAATCTAATTTCTTTAAAGTCTCTAGTAGAACATCTTTGATGTTTTTGGAGCAAATAGATTTGTCATAATTTTGTTTGCAGTAATTAGCTGCACGATAGTTTGTGTTATAACTGATAGAATTTGGTCATTATTTATAAGTGACAGAAATTGGTCAGTTTCATTTAAAGAAGGGAAATGATCCTTGTTGAGAGAATCAGCATAAGTTTTTTTTTGGTATTTTTCTTTATTAAGCCGTATGTTGTGCTCCTTAACAGGGCATTTAGAAGAAATTGCAATATGATTTCCTTTGCAGTGACAACAGACGGCTGGATCAGCAGAAGTTTGACATGATGTATAGCTGTGACTTTCACCACAGATGGAGCATCTTACTGAGTTTTTGCAGAACTTGGCTATGTGACCATACCTCAAACACCGCAGACATTGCTTTACCGGAGGGATGTACGGACGTACCTCGAACCGCCAGCTATTCAAATCCACGCTCTCAGGAAGCACAGGGCAGGAGAAAGTGATTGAAACCGTCTTTGTGGGCTGAAAAGTAGTAACACCATCAGTAGAAATTCTTCTCATGAAGCGACGAATACATACTATGTTTTTGCTGCTAGTTAGTGACTTATATATTTGCTTGTTTGACATGTTTGTTGGGACATGAGTGATGACACCAGTGACATCCGTGGCGGCAGCCGGGATAGAAGCTTTCATTCGAAACATTTCTAGGAACGAAGTGTTCTTTAAGGCGGCGTTAGCTAAGGCCGGCCTTTCAAATATAACACCAATCTTTGATTTATTTATTCGTTTTAATTGTTTGACTCCCGCGGTTTATTAACAAAGTTTAGGTACATAGTAACTTATATAGTAATTTTAAACTGTTATCCATGTGGCCGTCGGGCCAAGTGGTAAAAAATGGAAAGTAGTGAGAAGGAGAAGCCGCCGGATCAAGGTGGTGGCAATTCTAAGGATAATGAATGCTACATAGTAGATGATCCCATGGAAATGAATAGGAAACGAGGCTTCACGTCCTTAGAATTGTCTCCAGCTGACAAGGTTTTAGAACCTGAAAAAAAGAAAGTGATGCAGGGTACTGACAGTCCATCCGTTGCCCTCATCTATAAACACCCAGATTTTGACAACGAAACACGTAAATACGGATCGGAAGACAAGGGCCCATTTTTTGTGAACGTTTCCCGTATTATAGAAGCCAGCAATTCTGGTATGTCACTCCAGCCCATTAAGGTTGGTCTCATCTTTGCCAGAGACAATATTGAAAACATTAAAAAAGATGGCATAAAATCTCTAGGTAGAAACCGCGTCTCGGTAGAATTTAAGACAGCAACTGCTGCAAATAGCATTCTTGAGAACCCCACTTTGGCACGTCACAAGTTAGTAGCATCAATTCCGTCCTATCATGTCTCCCGCATGGGCCTGGTTCGAGGTGTCCCTGTAGACTGGTCATTGGAAGAATTTGTTAACGCAACAGAATTAAAACAAGGTACAAGTGAAATTCTTAAAGCCCGACGCCTTCAGCGGAAGGTTACAAAAGAAAATAGCCCTCCAACATGGGTTCCGACTCAGGCTGTGGTGGTGACGTTTGAAGGCCAATCCTTACCATCCAAAGTGTATGCGTTCAATACCTCTCTCAACGTAGAAATGTATGTGCTACCTACAATTCAATGCAGAAAGTGCCTGAGATACGGGCATATTCAATCTCAATGCCGTTCTGATGCCCGCTGTTATAAGTGCACCAAAAATCATCCCGGAGAGACTTGTAATATAACCTCAGAGCAAATCACTTGCTTGTACTGTTCTGGTCGTCACTATGCAACAGATCAACGTTGTCCCGAATTCTGTAGGCAAAAGTCAATAAAAATGATTATGTCGGAGCACAAAATCTCATATATGGAAGCTGCAGCTAAAGTTCCAGCTGTTCGAAGACCCTATGCCGATGTGGCAAAGGTCATGTTTTCCCCCTCCCCGTATGAAAACCAGCAACAATCTCCTGCCCCATATTCCTCTCCCTCCCATGCCCAGTCCCCTACTACATCTTCGTACCGCCAGACCGTGGTGCGTTATCCCCGAGCAAGGACCCCACTATCTCCTGGCTACGACCGCAACGCTCACCAAAATATAGTATCCTCTCCTAACTCCCAGGTTCCTAATGGATATGCTTTATCGTCCCAAGCCCAACATATTGGAGCTGTAACACCCAATGATGACATGATGGAACTTCTCATAAAACTCCTTACAAATATAATCGCCAAATGGAGCGATTGTTTACCGCCCGACGTTGCACCACTGATGTTGACACTTGCAGAAAAATTATCCTTCTCCAATGGCCCCCCAGGCCAAATTTCTTCAATGGAATAGTCGTAGTATTAATCCTAAAAAAGCAGATTTAATCAATCTAATCAACGACCACGCTGTCTCTGTGGCGGCCATTGCGGAGACGTGGCTGAGACCTGGATCCCGTTTTAGGATCCCGGGTTTCTCATGCCTCCGTGATGATCGCAGTGACGGACGTGGAGGCAGTGCGTTATTGATAAGAAGAAGCTACCCTTTCTCTCAAATCTCCCTTCCCCCTCACTCCCATGAAATTAACGCAGTTGCGGCCAATGTCATGGGAATGAATGATATTTCAATATATATCCCCCACCCAGCTTTAAATTTAATTCCTGATCTCTCCTCCATACTTTCTCTGTCCCTCCTCCTCTCCTGATTATGGGTGATTTTTGTTATATCTATGCATATAGCGGGGTAAGTAAAGGTACGCGTCAATGAAACACGACGATCCAGTACTGACTGACGTTTATTACCAAGTGTTGCTGCGCTAATACATAACACTTTTCCCCCTTAAACATAAAGTTACATCGTTAGGTTTGTATCCCTTAAGTACAAAAGAGAGCATTACATTTATACACCAGGAACATTTTTACTTAACATAAAATCTAACTAAACAAGGTGAAATATAGATATAGGTAAACTAAAACTAAGTAAGTACCAGCCGTGACAAACACGACGACTGATCGCTGTTAGCCCAAAAACATAACACTATCATAAGGCACTTTAATCATAACACTAAACACTTTAGTTTTACTATATAGTTTGAGTATCTACTTAACTTTAGGATATAAGTAACACAAACATAAGGCGCTGCGCTATATGACAACATCCGCGACTATCAAAACTAAACTTTGTGTAGCCTTTCAATACAGCGCAAAGCCGCCTGACGGCGTACGCGGTCCCCACGGTCGGGCGCGAGCGGTGAGTTCCCCGCTGAAGACGCCCCGCGTCCCGCCACGCTGTCGAAGAACTCGTCATCGTCCGCACCCGCCGCCGCCGGGGGCGAGGCGGCTTCTGCGGTAGGCTCGTCGCTCATCTGTTCTTCACTAACCTGACTAAGAGAATGCCTTGACTTCCTACTGCTTGCGGCACTCCTAGTTAAAATTTGGTCCACGTGACGCTTGTGAGTGCGACCGTCGCTCGTCCTAACTACATAAGCCACGGGGCTTGACCTTTGAACTACGACACCCTCTTCCCATTTATTTCCCGATTTCGAGTAGTCTCTTAGCAACACTTTGTCGTGTGGGTGCGCGACGCGCGTCATCGCGGCGTCGCGGCGCCGCTCGTGCCCGAGCTGCGCCGTGCGCACTGCTTCGGCCGCGTCGGGCCGCAGCAGGTCCAGGCGCCCCCGCAGCCGCCGCCCCAGCATAGCCACTGCTGGCTCGCGTCCAGTAGTAGCTTGCTCCGTGTTGCGATATGAGAACAAAAACCGGTTAATAGCCGTGTTCGGGTCTTCCCTATCTATTTGCGCCTTTTTAAGAACCCGTTTTATTGAGCGGACGGCATTTTCCGCGGCACCGTTGCTTGCCGGGTGGTAGGGTGCTATCAACGTGTGATTTATACCATTTTGTTTTAAATAAGATGCGAATTCAGAGGAAGAAAATGGTGGTCCGTTGTCACTTACGACTCTTTTCGGTAACCCGAACCGCGCGAACATCTGTCGTAGGCATTCTATTACTACTACCGCGGACGTTGTTTTTACATTCTCCCCCTCTATCCATTTCGAGTGCGCGTCGATAACTATAAGATAATATTTATTGCAAAAAGGCCCGAGAAAATCAAGATGCAGGCGCGACCACGGCTCCGCCGGCCACGGCCACGAGTGCAGTGGCGCGGCGGGCGGCGCGGGCCGCTGTGCGCGGCATGACAAGCACTCGTGCGTCACGCGTTCGATATCCGCATCTAAATTTTCCCACCAAACATAATTTCTTGCAATTTGCTTCATTTTCACAATGCCGGGATGTCCATCGTGAATCTCTTTTAAAATAGTTTCCCTTAATATTTTTGGTACTACTACTCTGTATCCCCATACTAAACACCCTTGATCTACATGGAGGCTGTCTTTTCTATTGAAATACTGTTTTTCTGCTTCGTTCATTGACCCGGCGTTTAGCGGCCAACCGAACATTACAAACCCGTAAACTTTGCTTAACAATGGGTCTTTAACCGTCTCAGTTTTAATATCCTTAAAACAGAGCGGAAAGCTTTCCTGTGCAAAGTTTAGGTAGCTTATTTCCTTTTTAGTCTCCTTTCTAAATCGTTCCAGGTTCGATCCTAGAGGCGGGAAAGAGCGTCAGCGAAACAATTTTGAGCCGATCGAACAAATTCTATTTCGAAGTCATATGCAGCTAGCTTGAATATCAGATGATGAAGCATATTTTTCATGAAGTGTTTCTAAATTAGGACACTTAATCTCTTCTAAATTTCTAATATCTCCTTCAACCACCTCACTTTTTCATTGCCTTTTGTATAAATTCGTTTATTTTTACAAAAGTTTAATAACGATCTGTTATAATTAAAATACGGTACATATCCCTCATTCCATAAAATTCCTCGGTTTGTTTCTATCCACGCAACTTGTAATTTTTCTTTCTTTGTTAAGTCATAAAATGGAAATGGTGGTTTAATCAATAATACAAGAAAACTATTCTTGTAGATCATTGCTATTTCTTTTGGAATAAATTGATTGTATTCATTTGTAAAGCCTTGAACATCCATAATCACTTTCATGATATTTTTCGAACTATGTTACTTAAAGGCTTATACTCAATAAGACGATCGTTTAAGATCAAACAGTAAGCCGCTGTATTCTCGGGTATGTCTTCTGACGACTCGATTTCTAATCGCACATCGACTGGTCCGGTTTGTAGTGTATCTGGGGGCACGGCAGTGCCCCCGCCAAGACGAGCCAAGCGAACGAAGCGCAAGGGGCACTACCTACCTTTTCTCGAAGCGGTTCGTCGTTTGTTTGAACCTTTATAACTTGGGTTTGGATTATACCAGATAAACAAAATTCTCGGGATATTATGTCAGTAGTAGACTTATTAAACATATAAAATTTCAATTGCATAGCTCTCATACTTTAGATTTGATTGATATCTAAAAACCCCCGATTTCGTCACTGACTCACTGATGGTCATCAAAATTGTTAGGATACTTCCTGAAGTCCTAGAAAGCTGAAATTTGGTATGTAGGCTAGTATTAGTACACAAACCACATAAAAATTCTAAAACTTGGAACTTTTACCCCCCAACCCCTTAAACTACGGGATCGAAGTTTGTATGAGACTTGACTAGGGGTCTGACTTATTATAATATAAGTAGCATAGAAGCCGGGCTATAAAATTAACTTTGCACCAGCTATATTTCTGTATACTTTTTTAGATTACTTATTAAGTACAGTCGAGAAAATTAATTCCTAGACCACTTTGGATCAAAGTCACGTAATCAATCAAAACATAAGAGACTTCTTATGATTTTATTTAAGTACAGTGTCACTTTGACATAGTCCAAAGTGATCTAGGAATCAATTTCGTTGACTGTATATAAGAGAAAATAAAGCAAAAAGTAAGAATGTTTTTTTCTTAATTGGCATTTTCACAAGGTTACGTCAAATTTGAATGGATCTCGATATGTCCGCAAACGTGTGTACGTATGTATGTAAACACTTTTTACAGAATAGTAATGTACAAAGGCGAACTTTAAGGGATCTCTTCCAGCTAATCTTTGGGTGATTGAGAAGAACTACCCCTATTTCATTTTGTATTACGTAATGCATCATCTAAAAACTTAGTACAGTACAACCCTTTTCTTAAAAGCGATCGACAATCTTCGTTTTTCAATGACACACGAGTGACAAATACAGTGTCAGTTGCGAGTGCAAGTGTGATAGCGAAAGCCAGCCGAAAGCTATTAAGAAGCTGGGAATACTGTAGAGATAGGTAAAGTTGGTGCAAAGTTCAATTAAAGTTATTTTTATAGTCCTGCTTCTATGCTATTCTTATTCTATGGGTTTCTATCTCACAAGTTGCTTGACAGATTTGAACGATTTATTTCATTAGATAATCTAGCAACACCGGATAAAATGATGTTTGACTTTGTTCTGCGATAACTGTTATGCGAAGTGTATTTTGACAATAGATATTATGCAAGATGAAGGGAATCCATAATAAGCAACTTACAAAAAGAAGTGAAATCCCACCAAAAACATTTTCATGTAAAATGTTGCCAAGACGACTATATACTCATAGCTCGCACTGTCAAAAAGTTATCAGATGTCAGTAGAGTCAAGATTCTAACTCTACACGCCCTAACTCTACAAGCTCTAACTTCACAAATTCTACACCTTACTCGAAATGTGTCGCTTGGCCGTTTCGTTACTACTGGAACTATTGTTTAACAGAAAAGCCCATGCGACGGTTGCGAAACGGCCCACATATTTTGACTAAGGTGTAGAGTTTGTGAAGTTAGAGCTTGTAGAGTTAGGGCGTGTAGAGTTAGAAGCTTGGCTCTACATGACATCTGATAGCGTTTTGATAGTGCGAGCCATATGGTCGTCTTGGCAACATTTTACATGAAAATGTTTTTGGTGGTATCGTTTTGTCTCGAACAATCAATAACAAAAAGTGTAGTTTTTACTCCGAATGTTTTCAAATTAAGCAAGGGATCGATACTGGTGTTGTAATACGACTGACGAAAATTGGCATACATCTCATATAATATACTGTACTTGTCTTTACTAAATTGAGTGAATCATAAGGAAAGTACTGTAAATTTAAAAACAACTTCACGTTTGTTATGTTACAATGGTCAAACAGAGCCGAACTTTTCATTTTGTTAAATTTTCTATCTGTTTGCAAACCAAATATAACATATCTTGGTTTTTCTAGCTGAGAGGCAGTTTTGACAGACCACGAATGTTTTGTGGTTCTAGGTAAAAGAGGATACTCATATAAATCCCAATTTCGGAAAGATAGTTGTACAGCTCGATCTTTTTCCAAATGCTTGAGTAATAATAATCTATTACGATCTGGGTAGTGATTCTTTCAAGAGCAACGGTGAGCGAACGCAGGAGTGAATGTTCAAGCGTCGAATTTAAGTAGTCCCGTCAAAGCGAACAAAACACATTTAGCGCGTGTATTCTCAATTAGGCAGCCTTATACGTCCGTCTGTTCGATCACCTCAACTTTATCACGCAATTCTCTACTAACGTCAGGTAAGGCGAACGTGATAAAGCCACAGATAACACAGGTTATACAGAGAAGTTTATTGAATTTCTTAAAGCTGGTTCACAATTGCTTGATGTCGGAATGGTATTAAATAAATTGTTTATATTTTTTCATACCAATTTGTATAATTAACTAAGTAAAAGGATACATATTATTCTTCAAAATAATTAAGCTTATGCATTTGTATTATACTTCATTTTGTTTGTTATTTATTAGGTATAGGTATATTGCAAAAATTGCCAGATCACATAGTCTGTTATGTCTTGACAGTAGTGAAGTTTTTTATGTTATGAGTTCGGTTTTACGATTTGTTTGTTTTGTTTACATTACATTTCATGCGAGACGAAGACGCGGCGCGCCAAATTAAAGATCCCATATGCTCTCCATGAAGTACTACGGCACTTAAATCTGGGTCCAACCGTCGGACTCCGACGCAGTCCAGTGACGTTCTGTATACAATAGCTACTTTAACTTGGCAAAATTGAGCCATCGGGCAGAAGCAAGCAGAAGTAGGAGGGTTCTGTACCCTATACTAGAACTCCGAATTCAAGTCTCGAGTGACGTGCAGAATAGCTGGAGTTTGGCGGACAAGTTTATTATCCTTGGAATTTTATTTATATTGTATCCTTGAAGTTTATTATACGTGAACGGGGTTGGAATTGGTGAATATACGGATTAAGGACAACTGCGAATGTGGGTTTGATGAGAGATCGGTAGAAGATATTTATCTTCTATGATTGCCTAAGACGAAATCCTCTTACTAATAATATCCCTGAACATACTTACTGAGTTTAAATCTCTGTTAGGTCTGGTATAAAAACATTTTTAACATGACAGTCTAACAGGTAACATATATTTCTGAGGTTTTTTAAACAACTTAAAAAATAGCTTCTGCTAAATATTTTATGAAAATATTTTTGTAAAAGTACCTAAGTTCATTGAATTGGGTAAGTAAAGTTTTTTGAAGGGGTGTATATTATATTTTTTTCTGATAGTGTTTGGTCTATAAACCAATAATCTACAGTTTTTTTTTTTTTTGGACTTGGATTGGATCTACTCTTGACGACGATTCCTGCGCGTATTTTGGCTGACGATTCTTACTATCCCTGACGACCCTTCGTGCTTTCGCGGTTGGCTTCTGTTCCCAGCAGGGCTTTCCAGCTTGAGCTATCCGGAGAAACTTTGACCCCGGTCTTTTGCTCAAGGTCGAGCCTTTCCATGCCGAAACGCGGGCAATCGCAGATAACGTGCCAGATGTCCTCATCAAGGGTCGGGTCGCAGACACACGAGGGTCTGTCTTTGATCTTAAAACGGTGGAGATAGGCGGCGAAGCCTCCGTGACCAGTAAACGCTTGAACCAAGAAGTTTGTGAGTTTGAGTTTCTTTAATATGCTGTTCGCATCTCTCACAGTTGTAAAAAACTTCTTGGTTGTCGCACCTGTCCCGGATGCCTCGTAGCGAACCTGCCACTGTTCGATCGTGTTTTGTCTTATCGACCTTTTGGCGTAGGACAACGGCACCATGTCGTATTGGGGGGCGGTCTTCTTCCTAAGGGCTGCTTGCTTTGCCAGGTCGTCTGCTCTCTCATTTCCTGGCGTTCCGATGTGAGCTTGCAGCCAATAGAACCGATCTCAGTCCCCATTGCTCTTGTTTGGGTTGTGGCGTTTTTGATCTCTTGGACCAAGGGTTGTGTCGTGTCCGGTGATTTGAGGAGCTCCAGTGAGGATCTTGAGTCACTGAGGATGCTGACGCTCCGCGCCTTGTGTTTCCCTGCGATCTGTACTGCCCTGAGTAGGGCGTACAGTTCAGTTTGAAACACGGTGTTATAGGGCGCTAGCTTGAAGGTTGAGTGGCGGATTTCTCTTCCATTCTCCCACCATGTGAGTGCCGCTCCCGTCTGGCCCTCAATTTTACTCCCATCGGTGTAAATTTGAGGACCTTCGAGGTCGTATCTATCGACCACGACTTGGTTGAATTCTTCCAAGCAGACGTAGTCTATGAACATAGCCCTTGACGGGTGCGGTCTCTTCAGGGCGTCAGTTTTTTCTTCAATTTCTCTTCCTGGTGGAATGTGGTCCTCACTGTAGCCCTTTTTGACCTCGTAGAGGCTTGCCGCTTCATGAATGCGCAAATCCAGTGGGAGGGTTTCAGGATCAGCGCCGATGTCAGAGAGACCGTCCTGTACGCTTTGCAAATCTTCTGGGCGAAAGCGCGCTGTATTGAATCTAGCTGGTTTCGCACCATCAACTTGTTGGCAGACTCGTGCCATGCGCTTGCTGCAAACAGGACAATCGGCTCTATCACCGCCACGTAGATGGTTTTCACTATCTCGCTATTGAGACCCTATGACACCCTGGCCGCACGTAACAACTGTCTGTAGGTATTATTGTGTGGAGAATAGTTTTCTGTTATGTATAGGAATGCAGCGCGAAAGCTCTGTATTTTTATGTATGATAGGTGTTGGTTGGGGGTTGTGCTTTAATCAAAAGACTTTCCAGGTACTTTTGGTTTATACTTCTCTTGCTACTGTTAATCCTGGTTTACATAGCCTGGGTTGCAGTTAGTGAGGCTTTCTATTGTATGTTTGTATTATTATTATTTGTATTGGTGGGTAGAAATCCTTGCTGGGCCAGGACATCTTTAGCTAACCACTGTAACCAGAGTCCGGGCACAGCTGGCGAGGTTTCCCAAATACCAATACGTGTACTAATCATTTTTTAATTTTAACAGAAACGTCTGTACGTAATTCAAATTATATTAAAGGGAAAAAAAATCGTCGGTCTCAGGCAGGATTCGATCCTAATCTCATCTGGCAATCCGGGCCAATGCAGGCGCATTACCAATTATGCCACCAAGACCCTACTTAAGATTCACGAAATTAGTGATCGCTTACGTTTTCATACTCGGAGGGTATGCTGACGCCATCTATCGTTGTTTTTTTTATTAACAAACGACACCCATGTTTTCAAGATCTTTGAAATTAGCATGAGTACAATGTGCCATCTTATTTTTAACATTTTTTTAATTTTAACAGAAACGTCTGTACGTAATTCAAATTATATTAAAGCGAAAATATATATATATATATATAAGAATAAGATGGCACATTGTACTGAGATGTAGGTTCGAATCCTGCCTGAGACCGACAAAATATTTTCGCTTCAATATAACGTGTACATTAACGTGTATATTTCCTTCTGTGTACTCTTCAGATAATTTGGGTTGGTTATCATTCGTGTCTGGTACAATACATTAATTAGCTGTAGAATAAAGAGTATTCCTTGTATATTGGGGAATATTAGAATTTTCACTTGTACCAGAACAGTGATCAGGCTACCACTAGTAAATGTCTGACAAATCCGAGGAAGCCTAACGGAGCCTCTGATTTGGAACTATTAAAGTCTGAAAGAGTCTTGGGCAAGCCCAGATGTCTCTTTACCAACATAGACATCCGAAGAAGTGCCTACTTAGTCTCAATGTCAGCCTTTAAAGAACAAGTGAGGACTACAAGTTGGCACGCCGGCGCGCACTCACGGAAGCTTGATTGGATTTGAGCCTGGGTCCCAATAAGTCTATTATTTATGTATACATACTAAACCACACAATAGGGCGCCTTACTCTCACTGTTTAGGACAACGGTCCACCATAAAGTGAGGGGGGAGGTAAACAACACGATTGTTTAGGTTGCCTTCTCAGACGACTCAGCTGAACTTTCCAGATTCCCTACGGACCTAGCTAATTACTAGGAGAGGTAAGCCCATAGGAATAGCTCGTAGAATAGGCCTTTTTAAGTAGGATTAGGGTAGCTTCAATGTAGGGAAAGTAGGAAACTAGGAAATAAAACCAATAGGAACTCAACTAGGTATGTAGGTATAATTCTTGAGAATAAAAAAATAATCTTTTAAACTCATCCGTGTTTGGTCTTATACCGCTACTATATAGGGAAAGTTGTAGGAAGTTTAAATTGAATATGTTATCTGCCATAACTAAAGAATCTGGGGAATATACTATTTATTCCTAAATCTATTTTGCCCTAAGGAGATTTCAGTTTATTGCAAATCAATTAATCATTGACTTAACCATTAATGTTCATGCAAGTCTATAAGGAAGTAAATATTTCTAGTCTTTAGCAGACAATTAACGTTCTATAGTAAATTTCAAAGTCATATTTATGAGTTGGATTGTCTTCCCTCATTCAATCTTCAGAGGCAGATAAATTGCTGCAGATACTGAGATACGTCTCTGCCGTCACTATCTACGGGCATCGGCTAGTCACTGTATCTGGGGGCACGGCAGTGCCCCCGCCAAGACGAGCCAAGCGAACGAAGCGCAAGGGGCACTACCTACCTTTTCTCGAAGCGGTTCGTCGTTTTTTTGAACCCTCATAACTTGGGTTTGGTTTATACCAGATAAACAAAATTCTCGGAATATGATGTCAGTAGTAGACTTATTAAACATATAAAATTTCAATTGCATAGCTCTTATACTTTAGATTTTATTGATATCTAAAAACCCCCGATTTCGTCACTGACTCACTGATGGTCATCAAAATTGTTAGGGTACTTCCTGAAGTCCTAGAAAGCTGAAATTTGGTATGTAAGCTAGTATTAGTACAAAAACAACATGAAAATTCTAAAACTTGGAACTTTTACCCCCCAACCCCTTAAACTACGGGATGGAAGTTTGTATGAGACTTCTTGAGACTAGGGGTCTGACTTATTAAATATAGCATAGAAGCCGGACTATAAGATGAACTTTGCACCAGCTATATTTCTCTATACTTTTTTAGATTACTTATTAAGTACAGTCGAGGAAATTGATTCCTAGACCACTTTGGACAATCTCAAAGTGACGTATTCAATCAAAACGTAAGAGACTTCTTATTTTTTTATTTACAGTGTCACTTTGACATAGTCTAAAGTGGTCAAGGAATCAATTTCCTCGACTGTATATAAGAGATAATAAAGCAAAAAGTAAGGTTTTTTTTTATCTGGCATTTTCACAATGTTACGTCAAATTTGAATGGATCTTGATATGCTCGCCAACGTGTGTACGCATGTATGTAAACACTTTTTTACAGAATATTAATGTACAAAGGCGAGCTTATCCCCTTAAGGGATCTATTCCAGCTAACCTTGGGTGATTGAGGAAAACTACCCCTATTTCATTTTCTCTTACGTAATGCACGATCTAAAAACTTAGTACAGTACTACCATTTTTTTAATAACTATCGACAATCTTCGTTTTTCTATGACACACGAGTGACAAATATACTGTCAGTTGCGAGTGCAAGCGTGATAGCGATAGCCAGCCGAAAGCTATTTAGAAGCTGGGAATACTGTAGAAATATAGTTTGTGCAAAGTTCATTTTATAATCCGGCTTCTGTGCTATTCTTATTCTACAGGTTTCTATCTTACAAGTTGCATGACAGATTTGAACGATTTATTTCATTAGGTAAGAATTCTAGCAACACCGGATAAAATAACGTATGACGTTTTTCTGCGATAACTGTTATGCGAACTGTATTTCGGATAAAAGATATTATGCAAGATGAAGCGAACACAAAAGAAACTTACAAAAAGAAGTGAAATCCCACCAAAAACATTTTCATGTAAAATGTTGCCAAGACGACCATATGGCTCGCACTGTCAAAAACCACATATTTTGGCTAAGGTGTAGAGTTTCTGAAGTTAGAGCTTGTAGAGTTAGGGCGTGTAGAGTTAGAAGCTTGGCTCTAAATGACATCTGATAACTTTTTGACAGTGCGAGCCATATGGTCGTCTTGGCAACATTTTACATGAAAATGTTTTTGGTGGGATAGTTAATTCATTCAGCCATTCCCACGGGAATTATGCATAAAAACATGCACTACAATGACCGTGACTCGTTCTAGTAAATGTACTTAAAAACATCAAATAGTGTCAAGACTGGAAAGCTTTACTATATCTTCAAATCTACTTTACAAATGTTTAAATGCAATTAAAATAAATAAATTAAATGTTATATGTGGGTAGTTATTAACGTAGGGTACTTGATAAAGATAAATAAATCAGTCATCCTTGAATCAGCATACGAGTCGTTTCATTTGTTTTTTTATCTACACTCATATCATAAACCCTCTATGATGCGTTCAGAAACCGCAAATTATGACCAGCATAATAATCAACTCTGTTCTTAGAGCAATTTTTTTATCTGTGGCAGTTTTCTTATGAATTCATAAAAACATCAATTTCGATGTTCTTATGAAATTCAAATTTCGAACATCTCTGAAAAACGAAGCATTTTTGATTAGACTTCTATTCTAAATCAGTCCAGATGACATTTTATTGAAAATGAAATGTCAATTTCACACAACTTTGACATATCTCGCACGTTACTTGATATCGAACGATTTGATAGTTGACGCTTAATCTAGTTGTCTCTGAATTTAAAAAAAGAACAACTTGTCAAATTTTGATTTGCCGCCACATTTGACGCTTATTTTGTCGGAAAAATAAGTTTGTTGTGTTGTTTTGTTCGTAAATAATTATTGTATTGTACGACTACTTAAAATGAGTGATCAAGATAGTGATCATGATCACGATATTTCGGAGACGGCGCCACCTGATATCAGGGATAAAGCAATGAGCGTCGAAAATATGTTGTTGCCGTCAAAATCCACGAACATGATTCTACTATCAAAACTGGAAAAGTGGAATTCAACCACCGCACAATTAAAACTGTAAATAATAATTATTACAATAAATAATTGTCTCTGTTATCCCATTTATTTTCTGTATTATTTTACTAATAGCTCTAATCAATGCTGCAATGCCGGTCATTACATGCGATTTCTGAATACATCATAGAGAGCTTTGATGATATGTGTGTAGATAAACAGTGTATGTAACTGTACATAATAAGCATTAAAATACTCGTGAGATGCTATTATGAAACTCGCCTTCGGCTCGTTTCATAAACACTCACTCGAATTTGAATGCCCCTTATTATGCAACAGTCACATAAACTACTAATCTTAAACACTACATGGTGTCAGGTGTGGGGTAGACTAAGTTTAGTAGTTACATTTTACTCTAGAGTGAAATTATGTCGTTGGGTAATAAAAGTGACACGGTCAGTTAGAGACGTGCATCTTATGTGAATATTCAGCAACCGCCGCCAATGTCGGATATTGGGAACATGGCGGACAATTGGCGTGACTGGAAAAAAACTTTTGAGTGGTATCTTATAGCATCGGGTCGGGAACTGTCGAAAGGCAGAGAAAAGTGCGCCTTATTTCTGCATGTTATTGGGAAATGCGGTCGCGAGATATACGAGGAGCTCGACTTCGCGGAAGACGAAAAAAACGATTACGATGTGTTGTGCCGGAAATTCGACGGAAGATGTGATCCGTCGAAAAATATAAATTTTGAACGGCAGTTATTTTTTGAGTGCTCTCAGGGAAGTGAGCTGTTCGATAAATACTATGCTAACTTAAAAGTGAAAAGCAAATCGTGCACGTTTGGATCTCTTCGAGAAAGTTTGATTTTGACACAGATGATTCGAGGGATAAAAGATAGCCAGCTACGAGAACGGATGCTCCGGAAGTCTGATCTTTTACTGCAAGAAGCGGCACAGTGGTGCCGGGCGGCGGAGGTAGCCAGCGAGCAGGCTGGGGCTGTGCGCGCTGCGCCCACCGGCGAGGCGCCCGCGCCGCGCGCCGACATCGAGCCTGTCGCGGCGCGCCGCGGACCCCGCCGCGCGCCCCCGCTCGCGCCGGCGCCTCCAGGACCCATGTCACCCGCGTATGGGGCTCGATAGCGGTCGGTGTCCAGCTTATCAAGTGACGTGCTATAAGTGTAACAAGCGTGGTCATTTCGCAAGGTGTTGTAGGTCTCCAAACTTTGTAACTCGTGCGATGCGGGAACTATCATGTCAATCTCCGGATGCGGTAAGTGAAGACGAAGAATTCATGATTAGTGGAATTGAAATCGGCAATATAAACTTTAAGAGTTGGCGTGAGTTAATAAGTGTAAACGGTGTACCCGTGCAGTTTAAATTAGACAGCGGAGCAGATGCGTCTGTCATGTCTGTCGCTAGCTATTTGGCGGCTGGTTTTTGTAAGCAAGAGTTACGACTGATACCGTGTTAAAGGAGGTTAATAAAAGTTCATTACCTGTTATTGGTTATTTTGATGCGAACTTGTGTTACAATAATATTAAAATGGTTCATAAAATATATGTAATAGATTTATCGTGCAGTAATTTATTGTCAAGGGAAGCTTGTACGGAATTGAAATTAATAATGAGAGTTAGTGAAGTTTGCAATAAGGATGACTCAGATATATTTACAAAATACAAAAACATTTTCGAGGGAATAGGACGACTGCCAGGGTTGCATAAACTAGTTATTGACGAATCTATTCCGCCTGTTGTCAGAGGGGCACGAAAGATACCCATTAAATTAAGGCCGAAATTAAAGGAAGAGTTGGAACGGCTGCAAAATCTTGATATTATTACTCCAGTCAGCGCGCCCACCGACTGGGTCTCTAATATTGTTTTGGTGGAAAAGTCTGACAGTAAATTAAGCTTGTGCCTCGATCCTCAATTTTTAAATCGAGCAATCAAACGAAGCCACTTCCAACTTCCCACCCTTGATGGAATTACTTCGAATATTTCGGGTGCCAGATACTTTTCGGTGTTAGACGCGAGCAAAGGATTTTATATGTGTGTTTTAGACGAGACAAGCTCAAAAGTATGTACGTTTGCGACGCCGTTCGGCCGATATAGATTTCTCAGATTGCCGTTTGGTATATGTAGTGCTTCTGAGGTATTTCACAGTATAATGTACAAGTTATTTTGGAAGGAAGGGACTGAGGTATTTGTTGATGATATTTTGGTGTACGGGCGCACGCAGGAGGAGCACGACGAACGGCTGAAGTCGGTGCTGCAACGTGCGGCCGAGTACCTACGGCGTTAAGTTCAATAAAGCGAAATGTGTCTTCGGTCAAGACAAGGTAAGATTCTTAGGTCATATATTTGATAGAAGTGGAATTCGTCCGGATCCCGACAGGGTTAAATGTATTAATGACATGCCGACACCTAAGAGTAAAAAAGAGTTAGAGCGTTTTATGGGAATGACAAACTATCTGTCACGATTTATACACAACTACGCGGATAAAACAGAGCCCCTAAGGGAATTGTTAAGGACAGACGTGGAGTTTGAGTGGCACGAAGCTCACTCAGACGCTTTTAGGTCGCTGAAACAGCAGCTGGCGCGCGCGCCTACCCTCAGCTACTACTGCCCTAACGAGCCGGTGACGGTGTCGGTCGACTCCAGCTCGTGCGGTCTGGGTGCCGTGCTGCTGCAAGGCGGGCGGCCCGTCGCGTACGCCGCACGCACACTCACGCCCGCCGAGACGCGCTGGGCGCAAATAGAAAAGGAGCTGCGCGCCATCGTATTCGGCTGCAGTAAGTTTCACCAGTTTATTTATGGTCATAATAGGGTCACCGTGGAGACGGACCACAAACCATTAGAGGCCATTTTTAAAAAACCATTGAACGAGACGCCGATAAGACTTCAACGAATGCTCCTCAAATTACAAATCTACTCAATGAATATTTGTTATGTACCAGGGCGCCTTATGTATGTGGCAGACACTTTGTCGAGGGCAACAAACATCGAACCGAGTAAGTATGATTATCACGTACAACAGATAGTACATATACACTTGAACACGCTAATGGGTAATCTCAGCTTCAGTAACGAGAAAATTCAGGCCATCAAGGAAGCAACGCGAAGAGATCAAGGTTTGTGTGAAGTGATGGAATATTACCGCAAAGGTTGGCCCCATACAAAAAACATTGTCACTGAACAGGCCAAGCCGTATTGGGAAATTAGAGACGACATTCACGTCGTCGAGGATACTGTCTTTCGTAATGATAAGGTAATAACTCCAAATAGTTTGAGAAATGAGATGACATTAAAGATACACAAGGGGCATCTCGGTATCGAGAAATGTAAGAGGCGAGCACGCGACGTGATGTGGTGGCCGGGCATGGCGGCCGCTGTGGAGAGCGCCGTGCGCCGCTGCGCCGCCTGCGCCGCGCACCGCACCGAACCGCCCCGCCAGCCCATGCAGGGGCACCCCGTGCCTGATCGCCCGTGGCAATCACTTGCAATGGATATTTTCCAGATAAAAGATAAGTATTACCTTTTATTAGTGGATTATTATTCGAAGTATGTGGAAGTAGCGACCATTAGAGACCTCAGAAGCATTACGGTTATAAATCAATTAAAATCATGGTTTGCACGACACGGTATACCGCAGAGACTAGTTTCGGACAACGGACGTCAATTTGTTTCGGACGAGTTCAGGCAATTCGCTCGAAGCTGGGAGTTTCAGCAGGTTACGAGCTCGCCGCATTACCCCCGGTCGAACGGCCTAGCGGAGCGTAATGTACAGACCATTAAAAATCTTATTATTAAGTCGTAAGAAGACGGGTCCGATTTTTATCTGGCGCTCCTAAATTTTCGTAACACGCCGATATCAGGGGAGGAGTACTCGCCCGCTCAGTTACTCATGGGGGCTAAATACAAAACTGCCCGTTAAGTGTAATCTGTTAGACCCGAAAACGCCCCCAAAAAGAGAAATAAAAGAACGTCGCGATAAAATTATTCGAGCATCTAAACAAAATTACGACAAGGGCACCAGAAACCTGCGACCGCTGAGTGACGGCGCGGGGCGCTGGGTGCCTGCGCGCGTCGAGCGCGCCGCCGCCGAGCCGCGTTCCTACTGGGTGCGCACACCCGACCGCCGCTTGTACCGGCGCAACAGGCAGCACATTCTGCCCGCTGCGCCGACGCACGGCACTGCTGGCACTGCACAGCGAGATAGGTATTACGATGACCTTGAGGACTGCGGTGGGGAGCCGGCGCCGGTGCCCAAGGGCTCCCGGGAGCCCGAGAACAGCTCAGCTCCAGAGCCCGCTCACCGCTACACACCGCTACTCAGGCAGGCGAGTGCGCACGCCAGATAGGTTTTAAAATTATGTATTTATTTATAGGTTAGAACGTAGTGAATTTGATTATTTAATGTAAAATCATGCATGTTTTAGTCTGACACTGTTAATTCATATTATGGATATACCGTTAAATACTACTGCAAAACCTGGGACAGCCGTCAGGTACACATCTTTGAAAAGAGCACACACTTAATCAAGTTTTGTAGTATGACCTCTGTATATTATTTGTAATACTTACTGTAATTTTGTTAAAGTTAAAGTTAATATTTTATAATGCGCGGCTTATACACTTTCTTTATTAGGAAAGCAATATGTATGTGTAAATTATTATGATTTAGGTTTTGTTAAGAGTAGCAAATGTAAAAAAATATATATTTTAAAATCAACCTAGAACTGTTTGAATCTAAATTAATGAAGGCTAGCTTTTGATAAGGGGGGAGATGTTATATGTGGGTAGTTATTAACGTAGGGTACTTGATAAAGATAAATAAATCAGTCATCCTTGAATCAGCATACGAGTCGTTTCATTTGTTTTTATCTTAAACACTACAGTAAACTGTTTTCTCCTTCGAATAATAAAGTAATTATCTACCGCAAAACCAGCTTCTGATAAGTAATAACATCAACAAAACAGCTTGTGCAAAGTAAACTGCAATTTGTAAATAATAACAATGAAGTAGATTGTTCATGGTATACCTACGACAGTTCCAGTATGCCTAAACCTTGAGCAAAGTAAGCTAATGATACGTGATAAATTTAAGTCTAATCAGCACAAAAAGTATATTTTATTTATTTGGCAGATAGCAAAATATACTTCAACGAGATTGAATGATTTCTCTCAATTTATATTGAATAACCACCCCACCACATCACGTCGCGTGCTCGCCTCTTACATTTCATTTATTTATTTATTGCATTTTGTACAAAAGAAACTTACTTCTAAATACAACCCTGTAAGAGTATTGCAACGCGTAATTTAAATATAACAATAACATTTTAAAATTTCTCTGTTATAATATAACTAATATACCATGAATATACCTATATTAGGGCAGTAACTAACACAAAATAAGACCTCTGTATCTATATTTTTTAACGAGTTTAACATTCCCTATGGGTACTTTTATTTTAGTAATATTTTTTGTGATGATATCACTCAAAACAACTATAGTTATGCTTATTATTAAATCTATAATATGTATATATATACCTACGTATAATTATGTTTATGATATTGTATTATTTTATTTATAATTTGTATTATTTTATATGTGCCCGTGTGGTGCCGGGTTTAGAATGTTGCCACTCCATGTCTTCCCGTGGATGTCGTAAGAGACGACTAAGGCACTAAAGGCTGTGTAGTAGGGTGGGTCACTATACTATGGGTTTTTTTTTTGTTTTTTTTTTTTACTTCTGATAGCAATATAAATGTGTCACATGATTATATAAACTAAAATAAAAAGTTTCGTTACAGTGGAACATTATCTACTGCCTCCGGATTGACCATGAAATATGGATTTTTTGAAAAAATATGTATTTCTTAAAACTTTGTTTACTACGTATTGTTTGCTGTAAATGTGGATGTAAATAACAAAACGTAATATAAGAAACCTATATTAATTTATTTATACATGTATTTATAGACATAAGTAATTAGTTTATAGCAGTTAAGTGGTAATTTGGTCTACACGAAAATCCTTCTTACTATCGAATTTCGGCATGAGTTTACGAGACTCAATCTTCGCCTTAATAAAACCTTCGCGTGCTGATTTTGTACACAAACATCCTGAAGCTTCGGTAACAGTTTTTACTGATCTCTCGACTGCTTGGGTATGGCAAGGTAATCGCAAAAAATACATTTTATTGTCCTCTCCTCGAGCGATGTAAGACTCAAGCTCTTGATTAGAAACTAGCTTCAGGATTGGTGGTTCTGTAACCTGAATCTGCCAGTCAATAAGATCGTAATATACTTTAGCATCCATGTTAATGTCCGGAACCTGAAATAATCTTAATGTTTGTGTTTTTTGAACTCGTACTTTTAGAATTCGACGCAGAGCCAACTCTCTTATATGTTTTTCAGAGTCTGATAACATTGCTAGCAGTAGATTTTCAGGATGGGCAAAAAAGCAGTTGCGTTTTATTACCGGATTAATAATATTTTTCAATTCTGTCGATAAGTAACGAGACCTAGAGATTAATTCCCATAAATGTCTTCCTCCATCTTTGCAACTTGGGTGGCTTTTAATGTGAAACCATGTTGGAGCGTACACTTTGACCACATATGTTGCTAAAGTAACAAGTTTATCGGAAGGGTTTGTAGTTGCAATGTAGAGCCGTAGAACTCTGTTAGCTCGCGTGAGCCACCTTGCATGAGACATTTTTCCAGGTGATTTGTAAGCTAAATCTGCAGGGCATTCACCAACTACAACGGCTGATACTATTCTATATAAATACAATTGGTCAGAACTGAGATCTTTAGTGTCTATAAGTGGAATTTCCCCTGAAATATTTTTAAAGCTGACAACAGGTTTTTCTTCACAAGTTTCTAAGGCTTTTCCGATTTCCCCTGTAAATGTTCTTGGGCCAGACGTTCTACCATCAATAAAAGAAAATAAATGTCAAAAGGGCAATTCATTCACATGCAGCAAGCAAACGATCCACTGTAAAGGTCTGTTTAATGTTTTTTCCATTAACCTTATTATACCACCTAATTTTCCAACATTAACATTAGTACCGTCACATCCAATAGCCATCAAGTGATCTAATGACACATTTTCAGTCAAAAAGAAATTAACTATTTCCTTTTCTATACATTTTGCTGTCCCAGCCATTGGGGTGATATAACCTAAATATTTACTATCTGGCTCTTTAATTAATGAAATATGTTCTTCAAGTATAAGTTCTCTGTAAAATTTCCCGCCCCTTTTCTGGTTAACCAATGTTTTATCTTTTCTACCGTCGAAGTATAAAGCAGGTATTACGGAAATTTTCTGTTTCTCGATGATGTTTTTTCGAGCTTTGTTTCTTTCCCTTCTCAGTTTATTTTTATCAATGATTGGCATGTTTGTTTCATATAAAACCACAGAAGCTATAGCGGCAGCTGCTCTGTCAGATATTCCATACCGGTCGCAAGTTTGGGATAGTATAGAATAATTCATAGGAACAGAAGATTCTTGTTTCAGTTTTTTCATTGGTTTTGGTTGAAAATCTTCGCACTCGCTTGATATGTCACACTCTGAAGACGGGGAGCTATTAATGACAGATGCTGTGGCAGGCAAAACACCGATGCTCGTTTGTTTGTGAAAACTGGTTGACATTTCCTGTCTGAGTTTTCGTTTTTTATTTTTTCTTGTTGTAGCCACGTCTGTGTTACCTATTATCATTTTTCTTGAAGATCTTTGGTCGGTGAGAAAGCTTTGTTCATTGGATGGGACTTTCTTTTCCTTAGGGCAATTACATTTGGTAAAATCTAGGCACTTGCAGGAAGATATATCAAATAAAGCATTGCTGGAAGCGAGGAAATCTTCCAAACGTTTTTTAGGTATATTAGGATGAGATTTTAATAGTTTCTTGAAGTTAAGATGATAAGCTTTAAGCATTTGCTGCACTCTTATATGTGATACAGTTGGCAGAGATGCTTTTTTCCATATGTTCTCAATTTTTTCGATGACAATATCAGCAACTTCTTGAAAGTTTGGTTCCTTTTTGGTATTCTTGGTCATTTTGATGTCAAATCTTGTCCACTCATAACATTTCATTATTTCTTCATAAGTTGGAAGCACATTATCTTTCAGATCACTAGTATTACCAAATACAGGACATTTCCACGCTTTTCTAGTACGATTCATTGTAAAAAACACAGTAACACACCTTTTGTCTAGCTTAGAACAACGCAACTAAACGACTAAAAACATCTAGTTGCGGGCGGTAGTTAAAGTATTAACACTTACCTACCCTCAAGTATTTTTGTTACGTTTTCGATAGTGTTTGTACGGTAAAGTATTTTCAAATAAATATAAGCAGTTTTCAAAGTGTAAGTAGTGTATTTAAGTATGTTAGCTATGGTTTGAAAAATGAGCTAATTAATTAAATTTTCTAAATTTCAAACCTAATCCGGAGGCAGTTACACTAAACAGAATGAAATAATATTTTACACACGGTATATTAACTATAATTAGCACCACATTACGGCTATTAAAATCCAAAATTGAAAAAAAAAGTTTTTTGACCCACCCTACTGTGTAGTGCTGTTAGGCGATGGGTTTGCAACCTGTCACTAATACACTGGATAACATCTTAGCCTGGTTGTGCAAAATGTGGTCACAGAATTATCAACAAGTTTTTGGAGTTGTTGGTGAGTCTGTGGCTCTGCCTACCCCACTCTGGGAATGAAGGCGTGAGTTTATGTAATGTTATGTTATTTGTATTATTTTATTTCAAATTATCAGTCATAAATTCTTCAACAGAGTAGTAATTTTTTTTGACGAGAAAATATTTTAGTTTTTTTTTATAAATAAACCGTGCCGTTTACCGTGTGGTGCCGGGTTTAGAATGTTGCCACTCCATGTCTTCCCGTGGATGTCGTAAGAGACGACTAAGGGACTAAAGGCTGTGTAGTGCTGTTAGGCGATGGGTTTGCAACCTGTCACTAATACACTGAATAACATCTTAGCCTGGGTGTGCAAAATGTGGTCACAGAATTATCAACAAGTTTTTGTAGTTGTTGGTGAGTCTGTGGCTCTGCCTACCCCACTCTAGAAATGAAGGCGTGAGTTTATGTTGTTGTTGTTGTATAAATAAATGGGTTTTTTTTTCAATTTTTATTTTATCAGGTATTTCGTTATATATATTTATTAATTATGTTTACAATTATACGTAAGCACTTCTTTTGCACATCAAATAAGTGTTGCGCATCCGTGCTCTCACCCCACAGCAGCACTCTGTACCAGGCATATGCGTATGCGTAATATGCCGCCCATGCGCATTCAAGGTGGGTATTGGTTTTAAGGATGGCAAGCGCATAAATGAATTGTGATAATTTTGATTTTACTTTAGCTATAATGTATGTTCTTTCCAGTTTGTGTATTTATCGTTTGTTAGCCCAAGTAATGTATATTTGTCAACTTCTTCTACATTTAATGAATTTATTATATTGTTAAGATTTAATCGTTGTCTTTGATGTGGTCTAAATTGTGTCATTTTTGTTTTACTGGTATTTATTTCAAGATTATGTTTAGATAACCAGGTGATAACATTGTAAAATGTTTCTTTAATGCAGTTAAGACTGTTATTACTATTGGAAAATTTGAATAATAGGGATACATCGTCTGCAAACAGACATCACTGGTGTTGTGTTATTTTCGGTAAGTCATTAATATATATGAGAAAAAGTAAACATCCTATTATACTTCCCTGTGGTATTGCCCAGTTGGTAATGATTTCGTTTGATTTGATGTTTTCTATTTCACGAGTATTATTATTGTAATGTGTTATTTGTACATATTGCTTGCTATTGGTTAGATATGACTTAACCAACCACCATTGGTTAGTAGTATCAAGTGATTTCTCTGTTTACGCTATGGGTTATGCACTCTACCTGGTTGTTCTCAAGGGAAAACCGGCTTTATAGTCTGTGAGCAGTAAGAACCACTATTCCATTCCTGCGGGAATATACTTCAGAATAGGAATATACTTTAGATGTATTTCTACAAATTATGATTGAAATCATCATTAGAACCAGCATTCATCATGACTAGAAAGATTCACTATTATTTGAGAATTTGCCATGGATATTATATGTATGTATTTTAAACAAAACTCTTCATAGAAATTGCAGTGTAATGATATAAACTCAATCTTCATTAACTTGGTCTTTTATGACAACTTACTATTACTATCTACATCCTGACAAACTTGGTCTTATATAACTATTTACCATTACTATCTACATCCTGATAGTTTGACTTTGACATATTAATAATTCAGCTCCTAGTGAGTTTAATGTGATATACATACAATACTATATGTCTATTAGACTATATTTCACTCTTGCATTGAGTATGCAGCGCTTGAAAACCCTCTTGTCCGTTTGTTGACTGATGACAGACTACTTCTGACCAATTTACTACTAACAACTGACAAAGAATGTAAAATCAATAATTCCCACCAGGAAAGAAAAGAAAAAAAAGTGATAGGCGCTGGAGGGATGTCCAGTCAGGTAGACGAGTCCCACAGTCATGAGCGGGGAGTCATGGGCGCAAAATAAAATGCCTTAAGCATACTTTCCAGTTTCATTCTAATAACCTTAACTACTAACTTAAAAACCAAAGACTATGACTGACCTATACATAAATTTCATAAGATCAAACATCAAGACCTATCTTTTAGTTTATAAGTTGTAATTTCATTACGTTTAACTATAAAATATTACATTAAACTAAATTCATATAGGGCTAACCATAAGCTAAGATATATCCATATATTTATACCAAATTTATATGCATGAAAAGTTCTAAGGTTACTATCTAAAACGGTTCACAAAGTAGGTTCTTTGACACTAGACGATCATATGGCCATTTCAACATTAATTAATCATTCTTACTCTACAGGTATATTTAAAGATAGGAAAGTTGATAGGTAGCTTATAAACTTAGTAGTTTTACATAGAAGCTTACTCAGGTTAAACTTATACAATTTTTTATAGCTTTCAGTGCTTCAGTATAGAGTTTTAGGCTTTTCTATAGACCTAAAGTTTAGGCTTTACTTTACTTGAGGCTTTAGTTAGAGTTTAGTTAGTTAGAGAAGTTTGAGTTAAATTAAGCTTTTTTAGTAGAGGTTTTTATTTTTACAGACTACTCCGCTGAATACGCAACTGGAATAATATGCAAAAAAAGGTCCGCTCGGAACCGGATAACATTGTATTAAAAATAACATATAAGAGATACAGGAATTTTTGCAACGGGCTTATCAAAAAATTAAAATGTAAACGTGATAGGGAACAGTTATCCAAGGCCACCAAGAACTTTGAAATACTATGGAATGCTGTTCATGAAATTACAATTAGAAAGCCTAAAAGCATTGTCAGTGCAGAATTATTGTAATGTAGTACCTCACCACTAGATTCGGTTAACACTGTTAATCAGTTTTTTTTTCGAGCATTGGGAAAACTCTTGCAGAAATAATACAGTGTAATTATCACTTACCTAATAACAACCCGGTCCTTAATTGTAATCCATATTTAAACTCCTTCGTTTTGTTTGACACCAGTCCCAACGAAGTAGAATAGAATAGAATAGAATAGAAATAATTTATTCAACGCAGACACACATTTGAAAAAAAAAACAGAAACTTAAAGAAAAAAACATTTAACATGGCGTTGAAAAGGGCTCCTCTCAGCTTTGTGCCACAACACAACGTTGAACTATCAAATCTCAAGTCCACAAGTGCACGTGGTTGGGACAACATCTCTACCCAATTTCTAAAACCAACAAGTGGCATAACGGTTCCTCTCTTGACACTTCAAGTTAATCTCTGCTTTAGCCACGGCGTATTTCCTGATTCTCTGAAAATGTCTATGGTCTCTCCGGTGTATAAGAGTGAGAGCAGGACAATGTATCTGACTACAGACCTATATCAGTTCTTCCATCAATCTCGTAAGATATTGCAAAGATGATCAACATTAGGTTAGTTAATTATTTAAATAAATTCAAAATATTATCCAACAACCGACCAACTGAAGATGCGGTGACAGAACTTTCTACCGAAATCGTCAACGGGTGGACAATAATAAAAAATATATTACCGTTTTCCTTGACCTTAGCAAGGTCTTCGATACTGTCTCTGTTCCCATACCTACTTATAAAGGCATCACAGTCGGCAGTCATGCGACGTCGTGTGCGCACGCTCATACTGTACGTACGGCACTTTTAAATGTGAAAATGATGTCGAACGTATTAAAATGCAATAATTGCAACGTTGTAATTTGTGAAGTGTTAGCCTTCATCCAAAACAAATGTGGATTAATAGATGAAGAGGGTCTAGTGCAAATTTGTGTATCAGCTTTCACAACTGAAGACATCGAGAGGGCAAAAAACCTCCTGTTTGATTCCGTCCCTACAAAGATACGGAATATTACCCGAAAAAGGGAAGGGAAAGCTCGAAGGGACCTAAGTGACATAATTTATCTCGTGAAGAACACCAGACCCGATAGTGTCCCGATTTTTGTAGCAAGAGAACTGCATCGCTCACCCCCAGTAACATGGGATCATATCGATGCTACAAGGCTATTGAAAGATATGATGGTCTTAAAAGAGGAAGTAACCGTGTTGAAAAGCAAGTATGCTACCTCTGAGCAAGTACAAGAAATGGGACACGAGCTAGAAATGCTAAAAAATTCGTCAATTGCAAATAATTTTGAACGTAACATAAACACTAATAGAGGAGCGTGTCAAATATTATCAAATAGTTTTAACTATGATAGCGGCCCGATCGGCATGGCACATATAGATATTAACAAGTGCAATGTGATAACAGATGGTGATGACTCATATCCGCAACGGTCGTTGAGCGAGGCCAACGGCTGCGCAGAAAGTCATATACGCCCGCCTTGCTTGCTAGCCAGAACTGCGAGATACCCGCATTAGCGCCAACGCAACCGACCTTAGAATCGGTGACGGAGTGTGAGACAGAGATAGCTACAACAAGTGCTATAGCAGTGGAGAGTAGCGATAAGAACCGGATCTCAGACGAGCGAAGCATTATAACAGCAAATAAACGCCTCGGTACCACGAAACACACAATGCGCCCCCGTACCAAGTCACCATCTAATGTAAACAAAGATTTCGTCCCGTTTGTGGAAACGGAGGTGCCACCTCCGCCTCGAACAATAGCTGAAGTTGTCAAGTCAGGTAAATGGAAACCAGAAACTCCGTCCAAGGAGTGGAAGGACGTAATAAGGCGGAAACATAGAAATTGATTTATGGGAAGAGTAGGAAAGGCACAGACGAATAGTCACACGAATTTCACAGCCGTGGACAGCAAGACTGACTTGTTTATTTATAATGTTCATACAGACACAACGGTGGAAGATATAGGCGAGTTTATTCTTGAAGCTACGCAATTAAAAGTAAGGTTAGAAAAAATATCAACGAAAAAACCAAAAAGGCACAATTTGTATAAATTTTGTGTGCCTTCTCACAAACTAAGATTGTTTTTGGACCCTAAGTTGTGGCCGGACGGCATTTCGTTTAGGAGATTTATTCATTTAAGACCAAGGAAAGGAGTAATGAAATGGGCTGTACTACAAATAATGGACAGCTCTAATGTAGACCACAAAACTCATCGCACTGTGTTAGTGTCCTTCAATTGTAAATCGATCAAGCGGTCGATTGATGCGGAAGATAACTCTGCAAAATGGCCGATATAGTCGCAATTCAAGGAACATGGCTCCTGCCGAGTGACTTGACATATCTTACGACTATCGATGAAGATTTTGGCAGCACCGGTACGTCGGCAGTGGATACATCGAGGGGTATGCTGACAGGCAGACCGCACGGAGGTGTGGCCATTCTATGGAGGAAAAGTGTATTTTCATGCGTATCAATTGTGCCATGTCCAAATCCACGTATTGCTGCGATAAAAGTGATGTTACATTGTGGTATTGAGTAACTAAATATACTGTGCGAGGTGGGGGGAACGTCAGTCGTCATCCGTACTGGCAGAGAGTGCGGACGTTCCCTTTCTCCAAGCTCGAACCAAAACACTTGTCTTATTAATACCTATCCTTTTGATTATCCGTGGGTGTAGAGGACACCACAAGTGGCGACGAGGTAAAAATGTAAGTAGAAAAGTTAATACTTTACGGAAATACCAGATAGAAAAAAATAAAATAAAAAAAGAAGGTAGGCATGCGTGCGTAAAACATTGTGTTAATGGCATAATTAAGGTATTGGATTTGGAATTAGTTATGGTAACAAAGAAATATATTGATTGATTGATTGACCTTGCGAAATAATAAATACCTGTCGTGTTGGTTACTTTCAATAAGTGTATATATACCTATGTAGCACTAGCTTTTGTCCGCGACGCCGTCCGCGTAGAAGTCGTTTATCGCTGCCCCTTGGGAACTATCAAATTTTCCGAGATGAAAAGTAGCTAGTGTTAATCCAGGGTATAAGCTGTCATCATTTCAAATTTCATCCAGATCCATCCAGACGTTGCAGCGTGAAGGAGTAACAAACATACACACACAAACTTTCGCATTTATAATAGTAGTAGAATTTATCAGTATCATCTTTTCTTATGTTATTGTATAAATTAAGTTATTTACGGCTTAAGATGAACATGTCAAAGACCAAACTCATGACGAACAGGACAGAACGTAGGTTAGAGATAAATGGAGAACACATTGCTTATGTCCATGAGTACCTTTATTTGGGCCAATTAGTCTCTTTCCAGGCACGACAAGACAAGGAAGTCAAACGACGAACTGAAAATGCCTGGAGGAGCTATTGGTCAATGAAACATCTCATGAAGGGAAATCTTTCTCTGTCTCTGAAGAGAAAGCTCATGGACATGTGCATACTTTCGGTTCTCACTTACGGAGCTCAGACTTGGTCTTTGACATGTTCACAAAAGTTCGAACTAGGAGTTTGCCAACGAGCCATGGAGCACAGTATTTTAGGTGCTAAACTAACGGACCGTATCCGGAACACCACCTTGCGCTCTGTACTGGAACACGAGTGTAGTGTCCTTTTTAAAATCCATTTTTAAAAAAAAAGCTCAGGTTAATCTTCGCCATCAGACAGCTAGAAATTAGTCATTAGATTTTCTAAACAAACTGAAAACAGCGCTCTCTCTGGAAAACATTGACAACTATTTAAACGATTAGACATTAAAATTTGACAGATTAATTCTGAGCGACTAGCGGAAATATAGGTTCACTTTGAGTTACCTAGATGGCGCTGAGGTGTGAAATAAAAGAAATTAATAATATGAATTAAAACAGATCATTCTAATTAGAATTTAGGAAATAAATAGATTTATTTCATTATGTTAGTAAAATAAATTAAAGAGGGAAGGTTTACACAAATTATTTTGTAGTGAAGTAACATTATAGTTGTGTAACCTAATAAAGAAAGATCGAATAGGCTGGAAGTTGAATAAAAAAAGAAATGACGGCTATAATGCTAAGGAGAGTAGGAGACAAGTTCAAAGTATAATGAACTAGACGATTAGACATTTAAAATTGACAGGTTAATTCTGGGCGACTAGCAGAGAAATGGGTTCACTTTGAATTACCTAGATGGCGCTGTGGAGCAAGCGAAGGAAATGGTTGAAATTAAATTAAAAAAAAAAACAGATCATTCTAATTAGAATTTAGGAAATAAATAGGTTTATTTCATTATGTTAGTAAGATAAATTAAAGAGGAAAGAATTGCACAAATTATTTTTGTAATGAGGTAACATTATAGTTGTAAAACCTAATAAATAAGGATCGAATAGGCTGGAAGTTGAAAAAAAAAAAAAGAAGAATTATGACCGCTATGTTGCTAAAATGAGTAGGGGTCAAATTCAAAGGATAATGAACTTTGTTTGTTACATGTTATGTTAGAATAATCATTGTCATTAGAAGAGTAAATGCATTATTGCGGGAAAACTTCTGCGCATCCCAGCTTCTCTATACGCAGGGACGCTAGAGAGACGCTAATATGAGGAGAGATGAGTTCAAACGAAAGTGAGCTTTATTTGTTACTTGAAATGATGAAATAGACACTAAAGTTGAATAATGGAAATTTCTTTTGCGGGAAAAGTTTACGCATCCAAGCGATCTTATACGCATGTTTCATACAGCGGGGCCGAAAATTAGGGGTTTCTACGCATGCTCAGGGTTTTCTATATAAAGTCTGGCGAGGGTCTGAGCGGGGCTTTTTTATTCCGGTCGTCGAAGGGGTGAGTTGATATTTTGCTGAGAGGTGTCACGTATCGTCCATTTTTGCCTTGTTGGTTTTTATTTATTTGTGTTGTGCTCGTATATTATAGGTGATATTATTTTGGGTGTCGCTTCATGTTGCGTTCGAGTAACGCTACAAGTTAACGATTATCGCTACACAGGAATGTTGTAGTTGACTTTCTTTTGCTAGGATTGTGAGAATGTTTTAATAGCTGGTGTTTGTGTGTTCCGGGATTGTTTTAACATGTTTATTATAACCTTCTTTTATTTTCCAGAACTCTGTAACGACGCCACAAATGGTAGTCGGTTACGCAGAGCTCCAGGCAGTTGTAGTTTACGAAAATGAATATCTACACTCACATTTTGGTTGTGAGTTGAGACCTGAAGATTTCCACAATCAGGAAACGGACGGTTTTAACTCATTAATTGAGTGAGTTTGGAAGGTACGCGTACAAGGTCTCCTGACACCTTTTTTCGGTATGCCAGGCTTTGTCGTTTGTAACTCATTATGTCTCCTCTCCAGGGCCCGTAGAAGTGGATCCGTAATCAGTTTGCGATTGTTGTGTGGACATATGAATTACTCTTGACATTGATCCCCTTATTTATATATGTATATATAGACCACCGTAGGTATTTTCCCCACCTGGAAGCCAACTAAAGGCTAGAAATAGCCGGTTGAAGGGTCTTAGGACTACACACAGGAAGTTTTACTTCCGAAATCGAGGTTATGTTAGGTCTTAGTTGGTCTAGCAAAGGTTTTCTTACACCGGAATTCCTTTACACTACTCACACGTTTAACGTAACTGTAAAAGTCATTTTGGACTTTTAATTGCTCTAAAACAATAGATTAATAGGTGGTTAGGGGTTATAGGTAGTCAGTAGCTTTTCCTTTACACCGAGGTAAGCTTATAAACACGTAATGTGACTAACTAGGTATATGTAGACAAAGTTTGTTCTACTACTGGCATAGTAAAACAAGCTCTGTCGACGTAAGAATTATAAATATTGAACCGAGAAGACTTAAATTAGCCTTCTAAAGCCAATAGGAAAATTAGGAACTAGTAATAATTAATTCATGTTACAAATGTAAGCCTTTTAAATTAAATTCATATTAGGCAAATATTCAATCTAGGGTATCGAAACTTGCTTATTGAATGTAATCTTGATAGTCTGTGGTTAGGTCTATCTATTCCTGTCAGAAACGTCAAATTCTAAGACTGTCCGTCTAATTAGAAAATAAATAAAGCGCTATAGGCTGCGGAGTATGTATGTTGTCCGATAAACCCGTGTTGGTATGATTAGGGAGTTCGTTTAACATGAAAGGTATTGTAGTGGTTATAATTAGCAGATAGGTAGAGATCTAAGTTTAAGAAGCATTCGCGCCTAACCTTAGTGATAAACCTAGGCGGCTAACTAGGGAGATGCCCGCAAACATGTTTTATCAGTTAGTGTGTATAAAGAGTTCACGTTCAAACTGTCTCAAACGAATAAAAGTAATTAGTTAGCTATGTGTATTTACACAAGGTTGTTGTCATAGAAGTCATCTAAGCACGTAACGAAACTTATTATTCTACGGTATTATTATTAACTTTCTAGGATAGTAAGGGTAAATTAAAGAGTTCACGTTAAAACTGTCTCAAACGAATAATAGTAATTAGTTAGCTATGTGTATTCACACCAGGTTGTTGTCATAGAAGTCATCTAAGCACAACGAGAGTCTATGATATTATTATTAACTTTCTAGGATAGTAAGGGTAAATAAGTACGGTTACATACCTGCTAAAAGAAAAGCTAGGCTTATCATATTTAGATATTATTCCGAAGAGGTTCTAGTTGTAAGAATTAAATCGTCATCATTATAAACTATACATTATCTTTAAAACATCAGGTAGAGTAAATAAATCTAGGTTAACGTAGTCCTTTTGTATAGGTAAAATTCAAAGTGATACTTACGAGTTGGTCTGTCCTTTCAATACACCTTTAACAGCTATAGATGTGCGGTACATACCTAGCTACGGCTTACTGTCTCTGTCCAAGGACAATCAGTGGTCACTGTACTTACACATATGCTTAGTTGTTGTCTGAAGGAACCCTAGTGTTGAGTATACACTATGTGGTTCAAGAACACACCACCTTTGTGAGAATATTAAGGTTATTAAAGAAGTTATTTAGTGATAAAACCAAAGGGCTACTAATTCAGTTAAATTACGTATTGAAACAGGATATCTGAAAGCGCATTAAATCAATTATAGGGCTACTTACTAGGGCTAATTAATTTTAGATATAATTTAGTGTTGGCAACTTCAGTGAAGTAGATGGTATATGTAAAATTTACACAATAGTGTCTCAGACTAAGTTATGAATGGTGAGGAAACACTAATTCATTATTTTATTAAATTTTAAACTAAACAGTTTATGTACTAGGGATATAGTACTGAAATTGAATTATAGTAATCTGAGTGATTCAATAATTCATACTACAATCCAGAGTATAAAGGTTGTAGAACCCGCTTAGTAGGGTTACATGATAATTACAGTAGGTATACTACTAAATAGTTTGGTAGTTATGACTACAAATTATAGAGAAAGACACACAAAGTTTGTCATAGGCATATTGAGTTTAATTCTATAAGTAAGAAGTAACAGGCTAAGAAATAAGAATAAAGCCTAAAATTAAGCATTGATATTATATTGTTCTAATATATTATTTTGTGTTCAAAAGTAAAATGAATAATTGAATTAAATAGTTTAATCCTTTGAGTTTGTCTCGGTCTCTCTTCTCAAAGGAACCTTTAGGAGAGACTAGTAGAATCAAGTTTATCTAATTGACTAGAATTAGTCTACTAAATTTAACACTAATAGAATAATGTGTTATACTAAATAATAAAAGATATATTAGTGGGCGGGCTCTGAGGTTATGGTTGAAGAGCAGCGGAATGGCGAGAGATGGAGCCATTCCTTTAACCACTAATATATTATTGCCATTTTATAAGAGTAGAAATAGTAAGAAATTTGAATTAATCCTAGAGTTTGTTCATAGTTATGTAGTTTATATCTGAAGCTCCAAGTAATATTCTAAGTTGCCTATAGATATTTTGTTTCAACACTACAGTTGAATTATCTATTATCATTCTACAATGATTATATTTTATGTTAGGATTTCTATATTCATACTAGCTATAACTCTGTTCCTTGGTTAACAATAGAATGTTAGGTTAATTAATCCTTTCCAATAGACTATTTTAATAATTTGAACCTTGTTTCAATTAGGAATTTTATTAATACAAATCTATACTGAATAGTTAATGCTTTTAGTTTTTATTTATCAACATATAGATGTTAGCTGGCAAGTTTAATGGTATTCTCTAATAGTAATTAGTAGGAAGGAGTAATTAGGAACTTCATAATAGACTAGTAATAGTAATCTCTCGCTCATTAAAGTTCTTTGGTTTACTATTCGGTTCACAATGTAGGGTTCTTAGACATTAGACGATCGTGAGGCCAACTTGTATAGTTAAATATATAAATAGAATTATTTTAAAAATGGCATTTGGGGGGGATCAGTACAGCTCCATGACTCAAATAGTCGACGTAACTCAGAAAGCGGGCAAGCTGAAGTGGGACTGGGCTGGCCATATCTGCCGCATGCCAAACGAGCGGTGGGCCAAAGTCACCACAGAGTGGAAACCCAGCAACTCAAGACGGAAACGCGGCAGACCTCGTCGGCGATGGCGGGATGACTTGGATTCCTTTTTGAAGGACTGGCCAGAGACGGCAAAGAATAGAGATACATGGAAAGAGTGGGGGGAGGCCTTTGCCCAGCAGTGGGACACAAACGGCTCTTAATAATAATAATAATAATAATAACGGCCTAAAATACAGCCGTTGCATTATAAATGTTGTATTTGCACGCACACAAATGCGTTGTTTGGCAAATTGATGTAGAATTTTAAGATAATCATTACGGAATGAAAATTGACCACTCCCTAAGACATTAACACGTATCTATCGCAAAGCTAATTCCTAAGCTTACATTCGCCTAATACCTAAACATAAAACACCTATTTACACAATGTTAATATGCTTTTATTTCTTACCTACATAAAATGTAGAATCTGTTTCTCAATACTCGAATTATAGAGAAAAACGAACTATTAAATTGGCAGTTGTTCTTTTGTGCATTTACTTGTAATATGCATTGAGTTAAAAGTTCAACTGATAACCACTCAGTAGCAGGGGCGCGATAGTTACTGGTGTGCACAAATGGATAACTATCGGCCGGTGCTAAAAATAAACGTTATTTATTTTCTTTCTCAGTTCATTACAGTATAATGCTATAAAGTAGGTGACACGGAATAGAACAAATAGGTAGGCAAGCGGCGTTCATACTTGAACTACCTAACATGAGTGCACATTCTATTCCAATAGCTTTCAATCAATAAATACTATTAGTAAATACTTAGTAAATACAATATGTCGATGAATATATTGCTTTCGTAAATATAATAATAACAATAAAAGTTATTCTTTCAGTCAATTTGTTTTCAATTAAATAATTAGTTTTACCTAATTAAGATATAAACACGTATAATAAATAATTATGTAAAAGTTCTTTCTTTAATTTTTCTTTAATTATAGAATTAATAATCTCTTAGTCAGAACCTGATTTTAGTCTATAATTTCAGAGCGTCCCAAAATGTCCCAACTGGCCCCCTTGGAGTCATTTGACTGTGAAGGCGATTCCGCTTCTGTTGGTATTCGATGGGAAAAATGGAAGAGAGGATTAGAAATCTATTTACAAGCTCCTAATATTGACAATCACGTTAAAAAACGAGCGACTTTGCTCCATGTCGGAGGTCTAGCATTACAAGAGATATTTCATAATATACCCGGAGCGCTCGTTGAGCCTACAGAATTAAACGATGTGTATAAAATCGCAATTCAAAAGCTTGATGAGTTTTTCACTCCCAGACAAAACCGTTATTATGAAAGACACATATTCCGATCGATTAAACAGGAATGTAATGAAAATTTCGATAAATTTTTAGTAAGACTGCGACAACAGAGCGCTAAGTGCAAGTTTTCTTCCGAAGAGGATCAAATAATCGATCAAATTATAGAAAAGTGCTCATCTTCTGAACTGAGAAAGAAATTATTGACGTTAGGAGATAAAGTTAAATTAGAAAACATAATTTTAGAAGCTAATGCTTTCGAAAGTGTCGAAAGACAACTAAATGATTTTAAACCAAGCACTAATATCAATAAAATTGATACTCAAGGACCCAAGTCTATACCACCTGTATGCACCAGGTGCGGTAAATCAAATCATAAGGCTGATAGCCAAAATTGTCCTGCAAAAGATAAACCCTGCAAAAAATGCGGGTACATTGGACATTTCTTGGCTCAGTGTAGAACACGGGCGAGTAAGCGTAAAAATAACCAATATAATCATAATGTACCAACCAAAAAGAGGAAAATTCAAGAAAAAAATAAAACACAAATTAAAGACACAAACAAAGAATCTGAGATAGACTACATATTTCATATTGATGACGATTCCATCATAAGTTGTCAAATTGGTGGAGTAAATGTAGACATGCTTATTGACTCTGGAAGTAAGCATAACATAATTAATGAAGAGACATGGAGTTATTTAAAACGAAACAAAGTTGTCATAACAAATCAAGTAAAATCTCCCAATAAAACCTTTATGGCATATGGTTCCAAAAACTCCTTAACAGTACTAGGAGCATTTGACGCAAATATTACAATAGGTGCCGAAAACCAAACAGTTACATTCTACGTAGTAAAAGATGGCTCTAGGAACTTATTGGGCAAAGACACCGCAATATCCCTTAACGTTCTTAGAATCGGTTTGGGGATAAATGCTGTTGAAGAGAAACCATTTCCGAAATTTAAAGACGTGGAATTAGAGATAACTATTGATGATTCTGTGAAACCGGTGAGTCAGCCATATCGTAGAATTCCTATACCCCTTGAAAATAAAGTAAATGAAAAGATCAATGAATTAGTAAGATTGGACATTATAGAACCAGTTAATAAACCTTCGTCCTGGGTATCGCCAATGGTTCCGATCTTAAAAAGTGATGGAGACATTCGTATATGTGTTGATATGAGGTGTGCCAATAAGGCAATTAAAAGAGAACAACATCCGTTACCCACAATGGAGCAACTTCTTCCAAAATTTCGCAAAGCCAAAGTATTTTCGAAACTTGATATAAAAAATGCTTTTCATCAGATTGAAATCAAGGAAGATTGTCGACATATCACCACGTTCATCACAAATAAAGGTTTATTTCGTTACAAACGACTCATGTTTGGAATTTCAAATGCTCCGGAGCACTTTCAAAAAATTCTCGAAAATCTGCTTCTGACGTGTGATGGCGTCGTCAATTTCATTGATGACATTCTGGTGTTTGGATGTGATGAGGAAGAACATAATTCAAGGCTTAAACGAGTACTAGACATTATAAAACAAAATGGTGTGCTCCTCAATCACGGGAAATGTATTTTTAATGCAAAAAGGATACAATTTCTGGGTCACAAAATGTCTCCCGTAGGTGTTAAACCATTAAGCAAATATATGCAAGTTATTGAATCATTTCGCGAACCAAGAACCATTGACGAGATCCAAAGCTTTCTCGGTTTGGTAAATTTTGTTAATAAATGGATTCCGAATCTTGCTACCCTTACGGAACCAATTAGAGAAATTTTAAGGAAAAAACTTCACAAATCGGCCGATATTGCCCCATTCTGGAACAATCAGCAAAAAACTGCTTTTCAGAAATTGAAACAATGTCTAACCAATGTTCGTACTCTGGGATTTTATGACCCCAATGACAGAACCCAATTGTTTGCCGATGCAAGCCCAGTAGGACTTGGAGCAGTTATGGTTCAGATTGACACACATGGCCCGCGAATTATCGCATTCGCTAATGAAAGTTTGACAGAAGTTGAGAAAAGATACTGTCAAACGGAGAAGGAGGCTTTGGCCCTGGTTTGGGCAGTAGAACATTTTAAAATGTATCTTTTCGGAAAAAAATTCGAACTCGTGACTGACCACAAACCGCTCGAAGTCATATTTGGCCCAAAATCAAAACCTTGTGCCAGGATTGAGAGGTGGGTGTTACGATTACAAGCTTATGACTATAGTGTGGTGTACCGGCCAGGGAAAAATAACATCGCGGACCCATTATCTCGATTGTGCACAAATAAAAGCTTTTGATGACGAGTACCATGTCAACCAAATCGCTCAATACGCACGGCCTATTTGCAGTATCATTAAAAGATCTAACTGAAGCATCATTAGATGACAAAGAGATTCGAATTGTGAAGGAGGGCCTGATGAATAATAAATGGGACTCAAGTGCTAACAAATACAAAATATTTGAGTCAGAGTTGTGGCTACACGAAGATATTTTGCTCAGAGGAAATAAAATTATTATACCCGAGAAGCTACGAAATCGCGTTTTAGAAGCGGCTCATGAGGGTCACCCTGGCATTGTGGCCATGAAGTCCAGGTTGCGAACAAAGGTTTGGTGGCCTAAAATCGATTCAGATGCGGAAAATATTGTAAAAAAATTTAAAGGTTGTATATTAGTTTCAGGACCTAATGCGCCAGTCCCTATGAAACGGCGAGAACTCCCCACACAGGCATGGCTGGATGTTGCAATTGATTACTTAGGGCCACTCCCTAGTGGTCATTATTTGTTTGTCATAATTGATTATTTTAGTAGGTACAAGAAAATTAAAATCATGAATTCAATAACGACAAAAGACACAATCAGCATTATGAAAGAAATTTTTTCACGACTCGGAAGTCCTATGAGCATCACTTGTGACAACGGAAGGCAATTTGTTTCTGAGGATTTTAAGTCTTTCTGTTTAGAGCAAGGCATTAGATTGTTTCACACAGTCCCCTACTGGCCCCAACAAAATGGGGAAGTAGAAAGACAAAATAGAAGCATTTTGAAAAGGTTAAAGATTAGTCAAGTACAGAAAAGCGACTGGAAAGACAGCTTATTGCAATATTTAACTATGTACAATAGTACACCACATAGTACTACTGGAAAAACTCCATCAGAGTTATTTTTTAACAGAATGTTCAGGGACAAATTGCCCTCATTGACACATATAGGAAACGGGGAGGAAAATTCGGAAACAAGGGACAGAGATAAAGAAAGGAAAGAGAAAGGAAAAATAAATGAAAATAGAAAAAGGAAAGCTAAAGAATCAGATATAGTGATTGGAGATAAGGTTTATGTAAAAAATCTAACAAAAGAAAATAAATTAACTCCTGAGTTCGACCCCTCTCCGCACACGGTTATAAGATCAAAGGAAAATGAAGCTGAGGTAAGAAATGACTCAACAGGGAAGGAATATAGACGTAATATTATACACTTAAAAAAGACTGAAGGTCAATGGAAAGTTTATAGAAATTTAAATGAAGAATCAAACGAACATGATCAACCTGATGAACACGAAGTGGTAGGGGGATTAATATAGATTTAGTTTGATTTTATATAAATCTGTATTTATTGATTTTTCAGGTTTCGTTGAATTATTTTGTTGATAAAAGGAAAATGATGTGGTATTGAGTAACTAAATATACTTTGCGAGGTGGGGGGAACGTCAGTCGTCATCTGTACTGGCAGAGAGTGCGGACGTTCCCTTTCTCCAAGCTCGAACCAAAACACTTGTCTTATTAATACCTATCCTTTTGATTATCCGTGGGTGTAGAGGACACCACATACATGATAAACCCGTGTTAATAATGACATTTTATATGCCGGTCAGCTGTAGTGAACATTTGCCGGAGTTCACTGACTGCCTAGGTTGTTTGAACGCTATAACTGAAGAGAATAAAATTAAAACGGTGATAGTGTTATTTTTTACAGAATTAATGAGTTTTTGTGACGAACAGGAATGAATTTGTGCTGATGTTGGTAAGTTAGGTTTAAGCTCTAAAATGTTTATATTTATAAGTGATGCACACGGGAGTAAAGCGCTGGCTAGACCATTGCATTGTTACTAAGTCAGCATGGCCATTAGTCACTCAATCTTATGTAAGACACGACGTGTGCTGGTCTGACCACTTTCCATTGTTCCTACATTGTATTTTAATGTTATACAGAATAAGGTCGAATTTCTGCCGACGAAGGCCAATAATAATGTACTTTGGGGTGTTAGAACACCCATACAAATAGAACAGTATGCTATAATGTGTAATAATATTTTAAAGGATATTGACCTACCTATAGGGTTAATTAAGTTTTGCGGACATTTTTGTTATGAGCCTCATCATAAAACTATAAAAAATGATATGTATGAAAAGGTTGTTTCCTCTTTGTGTTTGGCATCTAGTAGTACCTATTGTAATAATAAACGCCACCGGCGACGGAAGTGTGTTGCTGGATGGAATCGTCAAGTTAGCGACGCTCATGCGGAGGCTAAGGCTGCGTTTAAGTGGTGGGGGGCACGGGTGCCCGTCGTCTGGCCCTATTTTTGAGACAATGACTAACCGTAGGAAGATTTTTAAATGTAGACTTAAATGGTGTCAGAATCATCAGGACCAAATAATTATGGATAAAATAGCTTCTCACTATTCCAGGTCTGATTTTTCTAGCTTTTGGAAATGTACTAACAAATTATAAAAAAATAAATATATAAATACATCTCATAGCCTCCCCGTGAGCGCGGAGGGCGTGACTGAGCCACAAGATATTGCTAACCTTTTTAAAGAATGCTTTACTACGAAGTCCCCTCTGGGCCCGTCACAGACCGATTTCAGTACTGAGCGTCGTCGCGGAGCGTTTCCTTCTCTGATCAAAGCGCGAGACATTCGTGTGGCTTTAAGAAATATGAAAAAAGGGAAATCACCGGGCCATGACGACCTCAGTATTGAGCACTTACATAATGCGGGAGTGCATCTGCCCCGTGTCCTAGCACTATTTTATAATGTATGTCTGAGCCATTCATACCTACCGCCACCACTCATGCGCACGTCAGTAGTGCCTGTAGTAAAAAACAGGACGGGTGACATATCCGACAGGACTAGTTATAGACCGATTTCGTTGGCAACCATTGTGGCTAAGGTACTTGACAGCGTGCTCAACACTCGTCTGGACGAACACTTACGACTACACGATACCCAGTTCGGCTTCCGAGCTGGGTTGTCCACTGAAAGCGACATTGTGGTATTGAAGCACGCTATCAGGGACTACACTGATAGGACGACGTCGGTCTTTAGTTGTTTTTTGGATCTTTCAAAGGCATTCGACCTAGTCAATTATGATATCCTTTGGCGCAAATTGAAGTCGACCGGGTTGCCTAGTGACCTTTTGTGCACTTTTCAATATTGGTACGGTAATCAGGTTAATGTTGTGAAGTTGGCAAATGCACTGTCGTCGCCATATATACTGGAATGCGGAGTAAGACAAGGGGGTTTGACGTCACCAAAGTTATTTAATCTATATATAAATGCACTGATCGAAGAGTTAAGCGGCGCGCATGCGGGTTGTTTTATAGACGGAATTAGTTTTAACAACATCAGCTATGCCGATGACATGGCGCTGCTGGCTCCTTCGGTTGGTGCACTCAATGCATAACTTAGCATACGCGAACGATACGCAGCATGTCACGGGCTTGTGTATAACATGAAAAAAACAGTGTACATGATTTTCAGAGCCCCGGGCACGAAGACTCCAGATGTGTTTCTGTTTGTTATTGTTGTTTAATGGAGCTCAAATTGACAGAGTCAGCCAATTTAAATACCTAGGCCACTACCTGACTGATAATCAGAAGGATGACGTGGATGTTGAACGGGAATGCAGGGCGCTTGCGGTGCGGGCGAACATGCTGGCCCGCAGGTTCACTCGCTATACACCCGCAGTCAAAATAACGCTCTTTAGAGCATACTGCACTTCATTGTACTCGGGTGCCCTTTGGGCGGGCTGTTCGCAACGCTCGCTTGGCTCTCTGCGAGTCCAACACAACAACGCCTTCAGGGCACTGTTGGGGCTGCCGCGTTTCTGCAGTGCCTCCGCCATGTTTGCCGTGTAATAGTCCAGGGTAGCTGGTTTGGTGAGCATATGAGACTAGGGTGTGAGTAAGATTCAGCCCAGGAAAGAGTAAGTCGAATTTATATAATTAGGGGCGCCAGACTTACATCCCATCAACAAATGAAATCGTTCAAATAAAAATCAAAATTTAGTAAATCACATTTATTTATCTTTACGTTTACTTAGCATAAATTATTGTTAAACTCTGTCTTAGATTAAGTTAAGTTAAAGTTACCCGCTTAACAAATAAAACGGTTGGTGCAACACGTAGGTTAAAGAAGTAGCTAAAGTACTCACGCTGCCATCTTCATGATGAATACCTGCGTAGTTTAATAACTCTAGTGCTGGGTAGACTGGATAGGCAGGGCTCACTGTCTCCGCAGGTGGTGATCAGATGAACACTTGCGCATGCGGTGAGATGATGGATATGTAGTTGAACAGCAAAAGCATTCCACGGTGCAGGTAGTCAGAAGCCGGGAAGATAAAGATATAAGCCGAGAAGGTGACGTCAAGATTAACGTGCTTTTGAGTTGCTTCCAAACTCCATACGAAGGGACAAACCTTAGGCTCAAACCGAAGATTAAATCCTTCAGTAATAAAAACTAAGAACAAAAACCCTGTGAACAAAATATTCACAGTTAAATAACTGGAAGAACGGGCGGTAATGAACGCGTGGTTGAACAAAAGAATATGAAGTAACTTACCACTAGCCGTGGGTTTCATTTACGGTATAAGGCAAGAGGCAAAGCTCAAGTAAAATTATATATTGGTTCATTGCTGGAATGACTGTTACATGTTACTGAAAAATAAGTAGACACGGGTTACGAACATGGAAAGAAAAGAAGAGAAAGGTGTCACACCAAAATGGCGGCAGCGAAAGTTCGAGAAGAAAAGTACACTTACCGAAGAAGGGACTATGGTTTAGCAGTAGACACTGAGAAGATGATTTGGATAAACTTAATCCATATCAGGAAAGTGAAGCTAAATTATTCAAGTTCTGCCATATAGGCAGGGCCGGATGGCGCGATCGGTAAATCCTTCAGATTGCTTCGACGTGCTCACATCTTGACGATTCGATCCCGATAGCGGTCAACGGGGACGGTCATCAAATACGCTAGATCATTGACTTCCGAACGGCTCTGTTTATTTACATTTGAAAGTAAACAAAAACAAAAGTAAAGTGTCAAAAGAATTATTCAGTATTTCTTAAATAGTGAATTAGGTGATTCTATGGTTATTAAAGTAGTTAAATGAGTGTATTGTTTTTCTTATTTACTCATAAGTTAAAATTATCACCATTGCTTCATATTTTAGGGCATCAATAAATAAAATATGTTAAGTATGGAACGTAACGCTTTTGCGTTTCGTTTCACTGGTTGAAACGATCGAAGAGAGAAATCTTTACTAAAATTAAATTAAATTATTAAATTAAAGTATAAATTACATTAGATTAAACTTAAACGAAAGATATAATAGACATTTAAAAGTTGGACGTATGTGATTGAAGAAATTATTAGGAACAAACGTCGTTATGGAAAGTTGTCATACAAGTAGTGATGAAATGCGACGAACGAAACGTCACACAAAATGAACTGTCAGTTCAACCGCCGGTTTGCTACAATAACAAACATAAAAGAATACTGAAGAAATAAGTCTTGAGAAGGAGAAAGAAAGATGTCTAGTGCTAAAACGTAGGTGGAAAGTTTTAAAGAATGTGGCCAAAGGTTACAGTGTGTAAACAACTTGGAATGCCTAGAGGAAAACAGGTTAGTGAAGCTCGATGTAAATAGTGTCTAGACCTCGAAGTGTTACAGCCGTAGCCCGAGGGGACAGCTTTACTGCTGTGTTACGAAAAAAGATGGCTTCGCTACTGACCGAATACGTGGCAGCCCAAACAGTCTCCTGAGGACGATAGCCGTTAGGAATGAGTGCTCAGTGATGCAACATTAATTAAGAACACATTGTCGCTAGCTAAATTTATACACTAACTTAGTCATAAGAAAATGTGGATCTAGTTATCTGAATAAATAAATTATTATTATTATTATAATTATTGGAGAATATAGGCATTAGAGGTGTCCCTTTGTCTTTGCTAAGCAGTTGACTACAAAATAGGAAGCAGATGGTTAAGATAGGAAAATACATCAGCGATTAATGCGATGTATCTTATGGAGCCCCTCAATGGAGTGTATTAGGCCCCACACTATTCCTAATCTATGTTAACGATTTGTGCAATTTGAACGTTGAAAAAGGAACCATCTATGCCTATGCTGATGACACGGCTATCGTTTTCTGGGTTGATACGTGGGATGAGGTTAGGAAAACAGCAGCACCTTGCTTCTATTGCCCGATGGCTACAAGCCAACCTACTCACCCTAAATAGCAATTAAACAAACTGTAACACTTGATTTTTGCCCGCGGCATGAGACTGGGGTCGTGTGGTCACTTGACTCGAGGGCCTATCGCTAGAGGGTTGGGCGCCGTAGAAAGAGCGACCGGCCACAAACAGGATCGATGGTGGAGTTGATTAATAAAGCATTCGTTCATTCGTTGTAATTTATTCAGTGTAGGTTAGGTTCACATCCCCAATAAATCGACTATAATTAGGTTCAATCCAAACAAGAGTGGTAAGAATAAAGGGCGTCCCCCCTGCTTGGTACTTAAATACTAATCAACCATGCCTTTAGGCCCGCACAGTTAGAGGTTACAAAAATAGATACCAATGGGTAAGTAAAGAGAAGCCCGGGTTACCTACGAGATTAGCATCAGTAAACCCGTGCCACACTTATCCCCTATTAGAATTATTATCGAGGACAAAAGAGGCGCTTGTTATCTACGCAGTCTAAGGATGGCCCAGGTAGCATAATAGGTTAATGTGAAAAATAGAAAGTAATGAAAATAAGGTTAACGTCACGCGGCATCCATGCACGCGGGGCTTCAGGATCCCACGAGAGGTGTGCGCATCACCGCTCGGTTACTCCCTCATGCACAACCACATCGCAGCATTCACGGGCACGCAGCATGCAAGACGATAACCTCCGCCTTGAAGTTTCCAGAGTAGCCTTGGAACTTCCAGAATAGCCTTGGAGCTTCCAGGGTAGCCTTGGAGCCCTTAAATAAAACATTTCAGAAAAGAAACAAACACAGACACCTCACCCGACAACTCATCACTTTTAATGAATAAAGTTTACCTTTTCGGGCAGTAAATTAGAAGCAATTTTCTTTTATACTCAGAGACCGCAGAGTTGGGTTAGCAATAACACCGTATTGACCATCTGAAACAGACCGGGCGTACTTTAGAAACAGAACGTGGCGATTACGTGACGCTATTGCGACGTACACTTTCAACATGAAAATTTACCTTTAAGACGCGCGACAGCGCACGTTAAGACCCTAGACTCGAGCACAGCAGTTATTCTTGATGAAAAAGAGGCCTCCTCACCTGAAAGGAATCGAAGTGAGTCTTTACTTAAAAGCCGGCATCGGCGCGACAGCGTGAACAATATACGCGAAAGTTACAGCATACTAGTAGTATAATATTGGGCATTCTGGCCCACCTCGTTCGATCGGGCCGGGAAAATTTCGCCCTCCTCACTCATGTGATCCAAATGCCCAATATTATTTTGTGGATTTCAAAATTTGGGTTTGCGCAAAATGAAATAATCGCGCTAACGTGCGCGTTTCGCAACATGTAACGGAAATTGGGTTTGTGCTTAAAATAAAACGATTATCTCTCGCGTTAACATACGTATTTAACAAATAACACGTCGTAACGTAAATTGGGTTAGCCCAAAATGAAATGATCGCGTTAACGTGCGCGTTTGCAACGGGAATTATTAGCTAAAAACAATCGCATCAAAATTGTTATATATATGTGAAAACGTAGTCGTGATTTCCCTTAATTGGAATAAGTCTTTCATGCAAGTAAAACGTACCTATGCATCGCTTGAGAAATTTTGAAGAAATATGAAGTTTGTAAAACAAAATCAGAGCTTGCAGTTGGATCTTGTTTTTTCAGCTCGCAATAAGCCTTGTGTACGTCATGGTGAACTTTTACCTTACAATATTCGCAGTATAATTTGCGGTCCTTCTAATTGCGGGAAAACTAATTGAATGGTTGGTCTTTTACTTCATGAACAAGGGTTACGGTACCAAAATGTTTATGTTTACTCAAAAACCCTTTTCCAACCTATGTATCGATTTTTAGAAGAAGTATTAGCGTTAGTTCCAACGGTTAAATTTCAAAAATATTGTGAAAATGAAGAAATACTTAGCCCAAACGAAGCTAACTATAACTCAATCATGATATTTTATGATGTGGCTTGTGAAAACCAAAACAACATAAGGTATTACTTTGCAATGGGAAGACATAAAAATATTGATAGCTTTTATTTAAATCAAACGTACAGTAAAGTACCAAAACAATTAATAAGGGATAATGCTAATTTAATAATTCTTTTTAAGCAAGATGATGTTAATTTACGTCATGTTTATGATGAGCACGTTGGAACCGATATGTCATGGTCGCAGTTTCGTGAAATTTGCGCTAAAATATGGAACGCACCTTTCAGCTACTTGGTTATAAACAAGGATTGTAACAAAAATTCTGGATGTTATAGAATGGGGTTTGACACATTCATTATTGTAAATTAATATACTTAAGTACATACTTATTGAATAGTATTCGAATAATCGTTTATTATATTAAATGAATCCAAAGAGAACGGACATGAGCTCGATAGTTGAGAAAGTTAATGAAGATAAAGTGCTAAAGGAAAAGATACTCCGGTCAGCCGAAGCAGTTAAAAAGAAGGTTAAACTTATTCGCGATGTAAAAACAAACAATGATATGATTCTGGAATCTGTTTTAAAACCAATTACAGAACCGCTTAATGAAATAGTTAAAGTTAAAAATGAGAATAATTACTTCAATACTAATGATGATGATTTTGATGACGGATTGCAATGGGGAAAGTTAGTAAAAAGAATAAAATATAGCCCAAGTGAAGAAAAGAAGGAATCTATAACTGATCAAACGGTTGTGAGGATTTTTTCTCAATCTAGCCTTGTTAATAAAAATGATGAGGATGAGACATCAAAAGATAATGAAAGTGATGAAAGCGATGAAGTGGAAAGTGAACATTTTAATGATCAGGATTCTTCAAATAATATTTCATTTAAGACGACTGATTCTTACGCTTCTCCTCGTGACGATCCTAAATTTCAAAAGCAATATATTACCAACATAAATATACCTTTTGGTATTCGAACGGAAAAGCTAATGTTGGGAACCTGTCCGGTATACACTACAAATGACAAAAAACTGAAAGTAAATGGTCATACTTACTATTTAACGCCAGGTTTATTCGAACTGCTATATAAGAAAGTACCGGATTTAGATATTGTAACTGAGGATGATAGATGTAATTATAAAACCTTATTATTAGAAACTAATGCACATAGAAGAGAGTTTAATCCTAATAAACCAATAAAAAGCAACAAAGGCATGAAATATTTATATATAATAAGTCCTCTTTTTAAATTAGCTAAATTACGTTCAGTAAGTGGTGAAGGATTACCGACGGTGAAAAATGTTAAAAACGATGTGTCATATGTATATTGGGATAACCCAAACGAATTAGTAGAAAGGTTAAAATTACTTATAGCTTCTCGTGATGCTGGTAATACAGGATTGGATAATGAAATCATATCTATTATTGAAGAACTACAAGAAGCGGGATTAGTTAACAATGTTAATATATAAAGCAGTTACTTTACTATTATCGTTAGTCGAAGCAGAACTTTTGGCGTAAAAATATATCATAAAATGAACATAGATAAATTTGGTCACCATGTTCATAAACGTTTACGTGTAGCAGGTGTATCTGAAGTCAACGAACTTAAAAGTCAGGGTTTGCTTCGTTCAGAAGACGGAGATTTTGATTTACAATCACTGAGATTAAAAGGTGTTGCTCATCCTTTGTCGGCTGATGATGCAGTAAATAAGGAGTACGTCGATCAGCTCGTTCAGAACATTTATGACAAGAAGTATCTAGATTATTTAATCAAAGTTATAAATTCTCAAATTCATCAGCTTGCAACTGAGTTGAAATTGAACTTTTATACAAAAAACGAGGTAGATAACATTGTAAAACAATTAAGCAATGGCAAAAGAACAAGTAGTGAACGAGATCCACAGATCAGCTCGTAAAAACTTTAAGCGACGAGCAGTTGTTTTAAAAGGCATTCACGATTTGTGGCAAGCAGATTTGATTGACTTACAAAAATTCCATAAAATAAATAAAGGAAATAAATATATCTTAGTTGTCATTGATGCATATTCAAAGTACGCGTGGTGTATTCCGACAAAATCGAAAACTAGACAAGAAGTTAAAAATGCATTTCAACAAATTATAAAGTCAGCAATCCAGTTCCGAGAAACTTGCAGACAGAATTTGGAAAAGAATTTTACAATAGTGAATTTGATTGTTATTTAAAATCTTTAGGAATAAATCATTATTCAACTTATTCAATTAAAAAGGCATCAATTGTTGAAAGGTTAATAAAGACGCTTAAAAACAAACTGTACAAATATTTTAGTTTAATTGGAAATTATAAATGGGTTGGAAAACCTTTAGATGATATAGTCAAATCTTATAATGAAACTTTTCATAGTACAACAAAATTTAGACCAAATGATGTTAATTTTGAGAATGAATCGGAAGTAAAGAACAATATTAAGAAACGTCAACAAAATCTACATCATAAATTAAATAAATTCAATGTGGGAGATCGTGTACGTATAAGCAAGTATAAAAGCGCTTTCCATAAAAGTTATACGCCTAATTGGTCAACAGAGCTATTTACTATTAAACAAGCATCGAAATATAATAAGTATGGAAGAGCAATCGACGCTCAAAATCTGCCCCACTGACTTGGTGCCGGCGGGGGTAGAGCTATTAATGAGTGCCGAACTGTTTATCAGTCGACTTTCTGACGTAGTGTCAAACAGTTGTTTACAATCACAAAAGAAAAAATCGATATTAATGATTACCGGATTTAAATGACGCTGCAACCATGCCAAGTTGCATTGTAAATTGGTGCAGGACCCACACAGATGCAAAACAAAGCGATATTTATTTTCATTAGTAAGGTATTGAATTTTTAATATTCCATACCAAAATGTCATGGCCGATGTTATGCAATATATCTTTGAAAAATGTGAATTACAAGCAACTACTTCGAATGAATAGGAAATTAAATTTTATGTCATCTTTACTATCGTTAGTTTATGTACATAATAAAAAAAACGAAATACCTATGACCTTTTAAAGTTTTCCAAAAAATTAAGAACGCCGTCTGGCTTGGGTGGATGCAGTTCATCGCGAATTGCGAAACGAGAATATAAATTTATATATATTTGATATAAATTTCAGCTTGATACCTGAGAAAGAGGGTCTTGACAGACGGACGGACGGACAACAAAGTGATCCTATAAGGGTTCCTCCCTTTTCCTTTCGAAGTGCGGAACCCTAAAAAGCAATAGGCTTAATTAATTGATACTTGTACAATAATGGAGTTGGTAAAGCTAAGATTGTAAGGGCCTATTTCACAATCGACAAGTAAATTTATCTGCCATTTAAAGTTGGCTCTCTCCTTGTCTATTTTCAAGTGTAAGAAAGAGAAAGGGCTAAATTTATCTGTCAAATACGCTTTACTTGTCGATTGTGAAACAGGCGGTTAATATAAATTATACTCTATTGTATATGATCTAACTTAAGAGTTGGCTTCACATCTCTAACTGTAGAATAGAAACAGTGCCAAATGGATTATTTGTGATGTTTTCGTCTTACTACTCGTATAAAGTTAATTTTTGTCATGTTTTTTCGGCAGCATCAAATAGGCTGTACCATCCAAAGCGACTATATACCTATATATAGGTATTATACTGTCACGTATCTTTATGCCTATAAGAATAAAAAAGGGGTTGCAATATATTTGGCACTTTAGATGCTAAAGACTATTTGACGCTGACTACTCTTACAACATAATATCTTCTGATATGCTATTTTACAACTTTATAATAGTGTAACATAAGTAAGTATGTTAAATGATTCAAGGGGAACAATCATTCAATCATATAAAATAAAAATATTAATAAAATTCGTTATTCAATTACTGTGTTGTTTTTGTATTAAACCATCCACGTCAAATGTTGAACGACATGGCCGCGTTCAAATAACCCTTATGAAAAAATATATTGACAAATGGAAATCTTGTGTCAGAGAGCTTGTAACCAATTGCAGATTTTTGTCTTTCAAACGGTATAAAACCTTACTGAAATTACTGTCTACTCGTCTGTCTTTTTTATATAAACACTCTTCGCCAAACTGTGATAACAGTTTGTTGGCGAAATTTTAAAACACTCTTATTATATTATCTACTGTGTACCTACTTAAATTAATTAAATAAATATATATATTATACTAAAATCTATGCTTAGGTGCCCTTCTCAGACAAAGCAGGCAAATGCAAGCCATGCATTTCCTACGTTCGCCTGCCTCCTCCGAGGAAGGCATCTATTAAATACATCTTTACTTTATATTTAAACATATTCTTGCTCGTGCAATCACTCTTAAGGAGAAGTTGGTTGTAGATGCGTGGTATAAGGAACTTCCTTGTTCTCTGTCCATAATAATTATTTGATCTCGGTTTTACATATTTTTTGCGCGTCGTTACTCTAAAGCTAGGTTGGTATGTCTTACATATTCTAAATTCATGGCACTTATATTGGTCTATTGCTAACAGATATTTAAATTTCTCATGTACCGGTAATATTTTTAATTTTTTAAACAGTTTATTATATTCACCTTTACATTTTTCTTTACTTTTTTTACTTATTAACAATTTAATAATTCTTAATTGGAGACTAAAGATTCTATCTAAATATGTTTGGAACGTGCCACCGTATGCAACAAGTCCATAGCTCAATACCGAGTCAGTTAAAGCGTGGTATAATGTGCGCAAAGTCGATTTATTTACTATATGTTTTAGGTGGTTTAGTTTACATAGTATGGCTCTAAGCTTGTTACACACACTGTCAACATGAGGTTTCCAGTTAAACTTATGGTCTATAATGAGCCCTAAATACTTATAGGTTTCTACTAACTCTATGGAGGAACAGTAACAGTTAACCAAGCCATTATGAAGACATTCGTAGGTGTGTCCTATAATTTCGACATTTAGATGGGGTTTTTTTAAAAGTGGAGAGTGTATCAACATACATTTGGTCTTAGAAGCGTTAAGAATTATGCCATTGTCATGGGACCACCTTAGAATGCTATTGAAGTCTGCTTGTAGTTTCTGTTGTAAGATGTGTATGTCCCTGTCGGCGTACACCAGGCACGTGTCGTCCGCGTACACATACGTGGAGCAGTGCTCGACGACGCTGCCGACGCTGTTCACGTGCATGATGTACCCCACAGGGCCATACACAGACCCAGTAGGTTCCCCTATAAACAATGTCCGATTCCTCCCCCGTTTCCCCATTTATCATTGTACGGAGTGTTCGATTTTTTAAATAACTACTAAACCATTGACTCATCGGGCCACGGATCCCACACTCATGCATTGCTCTAAGTAGCAACCCGTGGTCCAGTGTGTAAAAGGCTTTTTTGAAGTCTATAAATAAGGCAGCTACATACTTCTTACTATCTAACTTATCATTAATGTCATCAGCGAATTTAACTAAAGCAGTTGATGTACTTCGCGCCTTCCTAAAGCCATGTTGTGCATCTGACAGTAGGTTATTTCTATCTAAAAATGCATTAATTCTATGTATGATTACTTTTTCAGTTATTTTGTTTATAACAGATAATATGGCTATGGGTCTGTAATTAGCGTAGTCCAAGTGGCTACCTTGTTTGAAAATAGGTCGGATAATGGCTTTTTTCAATTGATCTGGATAAGAACCGGTTGCCACGCACTTATTCACAAAGCTCGCCAACACCGGGCTAATATCTTTTTTAATAAACTTAAGGTCTTGCACTCTAATACCATCTAAACCAGGAGATTTCTTACAGTTTAATCGGTTAATGGTTACTTCAATCTCCTGAGCTGAAACATTTTGGTATCGAAATGAAACGTTGCTCTGATTAACGTAGGGACAGTTGGGGTACAATGGAACGAAAAAATCATTTCTATTTTTAAAAAAATCTGTGCTTATATTTTTTTAATTTTCGTTTTTAACAATCAACAACGGTTCTTAAACTATCGATTAACAACAAAATTGAGATCAAATTTGTTTCTTAAACCTATGAAAAATCACTGTTTGCAGAACAATTTCTTTGTTCCAATGTGCCCCAGGTCTGGGGTACAATGGAACGGTATCTGGGGTACATTGGAACAAGACTAATAAATCGTGAAATGTATAAAAAATATACGTTAACCAAGCTTATACTTGCTTAATATCTTTTCGGGAAAAGAATAGATATTGCTTTGCCGTTTTGTCTTGCCTGACAAGCTTGGACTTGGTAGTACCCGTTCTATATCTAGAACTGACACCGCTGCCATATCTGATTCCAATGGAAAATAGAAGCTGTTGTCAATTTTCGCACTCCGACGCATATAATTTATATCATATTCGTCGTTTTCGTCGATATCTGACAATAGTTCGCCAACAAAATATTTGATTTGCTTGGCTTGAGAAAATTTTACCAAGACAAAGTCCTTAGATTTTGGAGTTTTAAAAGTGCACAATGGTAAGTTCATCTCGACATCGCTTGACTCATCATCTGTAGAACGGGAAACCTCTTTATCTTTAGTCACTTTCTCTGTCTTGAGTCTCTTTGTGTTATTAGTATTCTCAGTCTTCTCATTACTCTGCTCTTCTGCAGCTTCCTGTCTTCCTTTTACTTCGTTCCCAGAAGTATCAGTCAATATTGGACTAGAAAACTTTATTGCTTTAGTCACTTTCTCTGTATTGACCCTCTTTATTTTTGTGGTTTTCTCAGTCTTTTTCTTCTTCTTTGCTTCTCTTTCCTGTGCGCGTTCTTCTATTTCATTTTTCACAGGAGTGTCAGTTAATATCAGGCTTTTTCCTTTCTTTCTTTTATTAGTATTCTTCCTGGGTCCAGCTCGAGGATAGTCTCTGCATTCCAAAGGACTTTTCATCTGATTCTCAACTGCTTGGAGCACAACACCCGAGGTAGAAGGTTGCTGGTCATCAACAATAGGTGTTTGGAGCTCAGCTCCCGAGGTGGAAGGTTGCTGGTCATATGGTGGTAGGTGTTTTACAACCTCTGAGTTGCTCGTCGGTGTCAGTCAGTTGTCTATTTGTCACTTCGCTTGTGAGGAATTCGTCTTCGGTAAAGATATCTCGATCAAACGGAAAAATGCCGGTTTTTTTAAATCCGGATTTTATATTGGCTGGTGTCATAGCTTTATCGAACGCTTTTCCCACAAGTTCAGCTACATTGTAAATGCTCAGAGTCTGTCCTGGGTGCCGAACCATCCAAGAATCTCCAGCTGCGTTGTAAAAAATTTGAAATGGACCAAATACAGAAACGTTGAGTGCTTGCAATTTGTGACTTGTATGCGGAGGTATTGTAAGAAGGATCACCCCATTTTCCTTCGCAATACTTAAAACTCCTGGTGCTAGGTGGCTCTCATGGTTGTCTTAGATCACAAGACTTGGATTTTCTTTGGTAGAAGAAGTCATTTTAACAAAATGCCTCATAACATGTACAAACAGTTCACCGGTCATCCATCCAGTAGGTTGAGCGAGGCCTAGGGTGCCTGGTGGCGCTCCTGTTAACATATGAGGTTTGAAATTCTTTCTTGGAAACACCATTGCTGGTGGCAAGGCAGATCCAGAGGCCGAAACGATGCAACAGGTGGTCACCAAAGTTCCCCTCTCAGCACTGGTAACTTTATTTAACTGCCTGGATGATTTTGACGCGAAAACTTTCTTTGGCTTTTGAACTGTGCTTGTCCCAGTTTCATCTAAACTAAACACCCTTGTGCCATCCCCAAAGCCTGGATACCTCTGTAGAATATCAAACAAATTGTCAAAAAAAAATTGCACATTATGCCTGTTAAAAGATGTTGCCCTCGACAAGCTACAGGCCTCCGGCTTACGAAGTCTTATTTCAGGGTGCCGTTTCCTGAACCCGTAAAGCCAATCAATGCCAGCCATCTTCCGCTCTTCCCAAGCTTGAGGTATGCTAAGATTGTGAAACTTGGCCATCTCGTAAGCTAAATGCCTTGTTTCTACAGTGTCGAGCCCGTAACACATTTTTGACCCCTATCAGTTTTCCTCTGACGATTTCTTACCATTATGACTTCTAAATCTGTAACAAAACAAAATAAAGTGTAATGGGGTACTATGGAACAGAATGGGATACAATGGAACGCTGTTCCTTAGAACCCCGTTCCATTGTGCCCCATAGGGAAACAGAAATTTGAAACAACCATTTGAAAAATTTAGGTTATGATTTCCAGTGCACACTTTACTGTATTTGATTGCGAAGATTATTAAGATTTATGCAAAAAATAAACACATACCTGCTATTTATACTTTTTATGTAAAATTGAAAGTTCTCCTGTGCGAAATTACAACTTTTCACAGTGTAAAACCACTTTTTTCATCTCACACCTCTGCTGTCTCAAGCCGGCCATTTTGCACTGCGTCAACACATGGCGCATCAGACGCTCTAACTGGTCGACGAGAAAGCGCGCGAATTCGTTTAAAATTTGAATAGTTTTCGCTCGTTGTTCCATTGTACCCCTTGTCCCATTGTACCCCCACTGTCCCTACTTGGAGCGGTCCAGAAAATTATGGTTACAATGATGTTTAATTTTACTTATTTCTTCTGTAAACATTTTGGCAGAGTTAGTGCATATTTGACGGACATTATCAGTTTTCCCTAGGTATTTCATGATAACATTATCCAGATTTGGTTTTTTGTTACCTAACCACCCATTGATAGTCGACCATATTTTCCGACAGTCTCCTTTACAATCTAAAATTTCATTTTTTCTATATCTGTTTCTGGCTCTAATTATAAGTTTATTGGTTATATTTCTGTGTCGAGTATATTCCAGCCTAAGGCCTACACTATTAGGGCACGCTTTCCACTTTCTAAATAGTTCATCCCTACGATTTATCATAGCACTCAACGTATTATTTATCCACGGCTGAGTTTCGCGCTTTTCTTTATGGGCTACAGAGATTTGACATTTTTTGTATATATTTCTAAATACTTCACATAATTTATCATACAATTCTAAGGGACAGGTTATATCTAGTAAATGTTTCCAGACTATTTTATTTAATTCTGACCTAACCAATTTATTATTTAGAACCCACACCTTATTGTTTTGTTTGGACATACCGCGCGCCAAACCGCTTTCGTCGACTGTCAGGTTTGCACCCACAATGTAGTGATCCGATATCTTGGCCGTGAGCATGTGTGCAGTGGCGCGCATGCGGCTGCGCACCCACACATGGTCGATGCACGACCGCGACAATACTCCGGCGACAATTTCCTCTCTCGTACACTCATTGATCGCGCACTGCAGGCCGCGCTCACACAAGGTGTTTTTATACCGTTCAACAACATTAGTTGTGTCATGACGTATGTTGATGTTTGTGTCACCTACGACGACAATGCTATGTTTTTCTGGTATTTTATCTAATAGCAAATTAAGCTGGTCAATAAAAATGTTCTTGTTGGTGTTGGGTGGTCGGTATAATGCGATTACATGTATACTGTCCGATAGCACATTTGTAGATCCTGATACTCGTATATTGATTTGACAGCAGATTATTTCCATTTCACTTGCCTGTGTAATATTTATTTCAGCAGACAACTCAGTTTTGACGTACATTAAGAGACCTCCCCCTCGACGAGATTCTCTGGTGTACGCATACATTTCAAACCCATCTATATTATAGATCACTAATTCCTGTTGTTTAATATTAATTTCGCTCAAAATAATGATATCTATTGTGTATTCGCTTTTCTTTAACAGTATTAATAATTCATTATAATTTTTTCTTAGTGATCTTATGTTCAAATATCGCCTAGTGCCTGCTATACGGCCGCAACTCGAAATTTTTCATTTTTGATATTATTGCAGATTCGTGGTCAGAAGGGTTTAATTTACCACCTCAAAAAAATAAGGAAAACTATCCTCTAAAGCCTCTTAATGCACTTGTGGCCTTATGCAAATTTCCAAAAATCGACTATCCCTTACCTGCAATATGGCCACTCGCCAGTCCGCCGCTTGCGCCCGCGACGATCGCACGCAAAACTACCATGCTGTTCAGACACTTCGGAGTTGCGGCTGTGTAGCACAAACGTTCGGAACAAGTTTTTGAGTTACGTCCACATCGCACAACAGTAAGTGATTACAATGAACGCGTCAAAATATAAACGAAATAAAAATCACTTGATGATAAGACAACTACAGTAAGTAGGTACCTTTATATAATAGTTATAAGTCGTTACCTATGATTAATATACCTAAAGATTGTAATATAACAATATAAGGGTCAATCAACTTTTTTACACACACAATTCTGTCTGTTGCCCACTGTTCAGATTTTAATAAATAAAATAAAATCTGGGGACTTATTGGAAGTGAAATTATTATAAAATTATAGTTATATCATTAACTCCTTTCATTATAATGTATTGTTTTATTATTATTTTGATATTTATTTAATTTTCTGTACATAGGTTTTGTATGATAAATATTCAAATATAAAAGTAAAATAAAATACTAACACAAAAAATATACATTATAAAAAACCTAACCTATGAGTGCCGCCGGCAGCGGGGCAGGGCTCAAGCTACCGGTGGTTAGGGCTGCAGAGAGAGGAACCTCCTCACAATGCGTGCCGAGGAGTCCTACCTTCTGTATCTGGCCCTTAATCCAGCGAGAGTCTCTTGAGGTGTTGGTCGAGACTCTTCGCTATAAGACCGTTTGCCGAAACAACTATTGGGACAAAGATCGTCGAAACAACATCCCACATAGCGGTCACCTCGTGAGCCAAGTCAAGGTACTTGCTGAGCTTGCCCTTCTCGGCCTTCACGAGGTTCTCGTCATGCGGGATGGTGACGTCGACGAGCACTGCCGCCGGGCAGATCGATCGATTGAGATCGATCTGTCAATACGATATCAGGCTTATTGGCGACAATAGTCCTGTCCGTGATGACAAATCGATCCCAATAGAGCATAGCACGACCATTTTCGAGAACTGGCGCCGGTGTTTACTTATAGTACGGCACTTCAGACTCAACAAGACCATTATTGAAGAGCAAGTTGCTGATGGATGATCCTGGATGTATGAGCAAGTACTCGCCGTCGAAATTATGTGTCTGAGGGACTTGCCGGGGCAACGGCACGCTCGACAAATGTCGACCGTGCCATCCCTCAGAATATATTTCCGGTAATTGTTCGTCATTATGACCTCGTCAGCAATTGCACAGACAAAACCTTCGGTTCCCCAAAGATTTCGGTTTTTACGGACGCTAAAAAGTCTACGTCGGGCCTTGTTAGGGCCAGGTAGAAGCGTCCGTGTAGCTCGTTGCTTTTCCATACGTTCTTGCGGTCTTCAGTGCTCAACACCGTTGGTCTGCGCCAGTTTTCGTTTGCCAAGGAGAGAGGCGTGAGGCTCCTGTCTACTGCAACCACGATGCATCCCACACTCATTGCCAAGGAAATAATCCCTAAGATTGCACGCACACTTCGCGGTTGTGGAGATTCTTAGCATTTAAAATGCCTCGACCTCCACATTTCCTTGGGATGTACAATCTCATGACAGATGAGCGTGGGTGCAACATGCGATGTGATTTAAGCAGTAGACGGATCTCCCTATTCAGGGCGTCCAGCTCAGTCTGAGTCCACCTTAGTATGCCAAAGGAGTATGTGAGCAGCGGCACCACCCAACCATTGAAGGCGCGCCTTACTACCCCGACGCTGCGGTTCGGACATCCAGCCAGCGAGGACCTGCGGCTTACGGCCGCTAGCATGGGCTACCAGTGTCTCGCACGATTGGTTTTGCGAATTTACAAGTGATTTTACCCACCTTGACATTGAAATTAATTAATTATTTTGTGCTCGTATGAGTGCGAAGACTAAGGGAGGGCCCGTAGGCCCTTCCGAAAACAGTGAAACTAGTGAAATGGACACGGACAGCTCAATCAAAATAAAAGTGAAAAAGACCAGTGACTATAAATTAACTAATGTAAGTGAACTTTCCCCGGACAACGAAGAACAATACGCAGTTGCCTGTTGGCACTGCGCAAAAAATAACATAGTACAAAAATTCCACGAGTGGCAGGGACTACAAACTAAGATTAAACAATTAAATTGTACGTTGTGTAACAAGAGAAGTGCCGTGAAATGTTTTCTGAAAATCTCAGCAAATATCTTAAACGGGCATCTAGTGAACAGTGTAAATGAAATTAATATATATTCATGTAGTATAAATTTCTGCAAAACAAATAAAATAGACTGCCGCAAGTGCAACGGACAGATAAATGTGAAATACATGCCAATTATGGGACTTCAAAGTGAAGAAAAGGTGACCTGCGTATGCGGTATAGTAAACAAAGTAATATCGGAATATAAAGAAACACCCAAGACGCAATACGCAAGAGCTAAACTGTCGCTCAGTGGGCCAGGCCACGCCACTCACCGAACGCCACGCCACGCGCCTAGAACCGCGATTACGACTACGCATGCACCGGGCAGCGTGACCGCTATAGCCGCGCTAACGCACAGCGACGCCCTGTCCGCGCACGCGCGCGAAAACGTAACCGTCTCGACGATGCTGCGCACCGACTCCGCGACCAAGTTCAGTAGCGCGACGGCGCATGCGCCCGCCGATAGCCCAGCCGTCGCCTTTCAGCGAAAGCCTGGCATAATAATAAGTAACCGCTTTTCCTCGCTCCCCGCCGGGGAGGAGCATAAAAACGAAGTGGAAAGAGAAGAAGACCACGCTTTAGTGCCGTTCACCTCACCCAAACCCAAGAAGAGAAAGAGAGGTGCTGTTACTCCTGACGCGACAGTGACCCGGCGGCAACATAGAGTGATCACACCGATCACACCATCCACTCACATCCCCGACATAATCATAACGGATGTCAAAAAAATCAACGACCCGGAATACCTTAACAAGATTAGAAAAATAACCACAGCGCACGGGGCAAGACACGCGATGGCTCCAAACAAAAGGACCATCACCATCCGCGTATACACGGCGGACATAAGGAAAATAATTATAGAGGAGCTGAGGAAACTCGATGACAGGCTTCGTTTCGTGGCACGCGTACCCAAAGCCCAGCAGACCCACCAGACGAAGGTTGTGCTCAACACGAACATTTACGATGAGACGAATGAGGCATGCCTGGAGGAAATGGAGAGGTGCATCGGAGTGAGACCTATCAAAATGAGAACAATCAAGGGTAACTTACACTTATTTATCTTTGATGGTGCACACTCATATGATGAAATTGTCACGCTCATGAAGACAACAAAGCATGCGTACTTTGGGGCCTTCAGCATAAAGCCTCAGGAATACAAAGATGATCCTAGGAGAGTAATACAATGTAAGAAATGTTTCCTCTTTACTCATGCGACATCGGCGTGTCACGGTGAGACGAAACAACCCACCTCCACAATTCAAAATGAAGAAGGCGTAGATATCGAAATATGCACATCATGCAAAAAACCGGGCCATGGAGCCAACCAAGCCAAATGTGAGAAGTTCCAGAAGGCAGTAGACCGCCAAATGGTACAACACAAAGAAAAAGAACGGAAACAAAGAGAAGCAGCTGAACGCAGACATGCAGCACATAGATACCAACAGGAAAATGACTCGTACGCGAACATAGCCTCCACTTCACAATTCCCACCGTTGCCCAAACAAGCACTTCAACCACAACCACAGTTCCAGCCACCAACGCAGCAAAATGAACACATAACGAATAAAGAAACCAGCATGGAGCCCCTAGGGCAAGAGCTACAAACAACTATGAAACAAATATTACGCCAGCTGCAACTACAACACGAAATCCTCATCAAAATTCTCAACAAATAATCGGAGAAATCAATATCATAAGCTGCGCATACTGCACCTTAATGCGCAAGGACTCAAAGGTAAATTCCTCGAGCTAAAATCCTTAGCCGACCGTCATAAACCACATATAATCGTAGTCAACGAGTGCCGCGTAGACTTCTCCAAAATCCGCATGAACCTCCTGAACTACGACAAGATTACTCACTCGATCGCGTCGCATCTAACCACAGCGATGTACGTGATGCGAGGAATACGCTGGAGTCAGACCGACGTAGCCCCAGGTATAGAAGAAAGAGATAGCCTCATCGAAGGCGTCGCTATAAACCTCACTTACGATTATCAGACCGGAGACTCCCTAAAAATTAAGGGAATATACATACCACACAGATCAGAGCACATTGACGCCACAGCGCTTAAGGACGAGCTAGAGGACATCATAACAGAATCCCCGAACATCACCATTGGGGACCTCAACCTTAAAATGACCACACTCAACCAGACGAGAGACGAAGGGGCGGGAATACTCATTCGCGACCTCTGTAATTCCGACGTCTGCACCATACACCACACGGGTCTACCCTCACGACCTAACAGTGCGGGCTACGGCATCCTCGATGCAGCCATCTTCTCGCATGATGCGCAAGCCTTCGACACCATAACATGCCAACAAACAACATCGGTTGGCTCAGATCACATGCCCTGGCTACTGGACCTAAACATTATGGTGGACAGAGAGAAAACACTGGTAAGAAACACCCGCGCTATTGCAAACAACGAAGAAATCAGACAACAATTTCAACAAACCTTATGGGATAAAACTACGCACCTACCAAAGGAAATCTCATCCGACCTAGAATGCGAAGTATATATACTACAACTGGAAAAAGCCATTACCGCAACTCTGGATGAGTATGCGCCACTACACGAAAACAACAGAAGAGATCAACTCCCAGAAGAGATTAATAAATTGATCGACGAAAGAAACCAAGCAAAAAGCAAAGCGTGGCGACTACGCTTTAACCAGGACAGAATAACGGAACAAAGAAGAACCTACAACCGTCTGAAGCACCTGGTCCAACAAGCACTCATGGAATACAGCAACGAGAAATGGACACGGATAATAAACGATCCACAGAATAATAGAGCCCAGATGTGGCGAATCCAACGCAGCCTGAAGGCTCCGTTACAGAGACTCCCGCACATCGAGGGTTGCAACAGCGAGAAAGAAACCATCGACGCCCTGGTCGACGCAGCAATCGTTACAGAAGCCGAGATAAACGACGAAGACAAGAGCACATACAAGACCACACCGTCTCAGCCTCTCGACCCTACCTCCATAGAGGAAATCAGACTCGCGCTCAGACGTTTTAAAAATAAGAAGGCGCCTGGCCCGGACAAAATCAAAGCGGACGCCCTCAAACTCGGAGGCAACCCCTTTCTCATCAGGTACAAAGTGATAGCTGATTACTTACTGCTGACAGGTTATTATCCCAACAGATGGAAAATCGGGGAGTGTATCTTTCTACATAAAGCAGGCAAGAACCACCGGGACGCCAAATCGTACCGACCCATCACCCTCCTAAACATCATGAGTAAACTACACGAGCGCCTACTTCTATCGCGCCTGCGACAGACGGCCGATAGACTCCAACCGCTGTTTCAACATGGCTTTACCAAGAACAGAGGAACAGGCACGCAAATCCTTCGCACCGGCAAGTTCATAACGGATGCATTGGAGGCGAAGGAGAGCGTGGCGATGGTGTCAACAGACCTCTCGAAGGCCTTCGACTCCATAAACCACGAAGGTCTGACGAAGAAACTTCAAACAGCCGACGTCCCGAATAACATCATCAAACTAATTGAGAATTACCTGAGCGGTCGCAAAACCTACGGACGTTTCAGAACCACCAACGGCGACGAGAAATCTGTGCCATACGGAGTCCCTCAGGGCTCTATTCTGGGCCCGGTCATTTTTAACCTTTATGTACATGATGCTTGGGACCAACGGGACCGCATTCGAGGACTAAAGCTCTCTCAATACGCTGATGACCTGTGTATCATTAACAGATCACCCGACCCGAATTTCGCGACGCACCGCGCGGGCTGGGCCGCCGACATCATCATCGACTACTACCATCGCTGGGGGCTAAAATGCAACGTCGACAAAACGGAGTGTGCCATGTTCACTCACAAAAGAAACTACCGCAGAACCATTCGCATCAAAGACGAGGTAATCGCATACAAAAACAGCATAAAATATCTGGGGGTACACCTAGACAAGACGATGACCATGGGCAAACAGACGGACTACGTCGTGCAGAAGGCGCGACGAGCACGCGGCGCGCTAGCTCCTATCATAGGCTGGCACGCTAAGACGGATCTGACGGTGAAACTTGCCGTCGTTCAGGCCTGCCTACTTCCTATATTGGATTATGGCGTGGTACAACTACTCTCACGCTACAGTAAGAGCAATTTACTAAAAATTGAACGCCAATATCGAATGGCCCTCAAAACCACCGGACAATTCCCAAGACGCCTAGAAACCTCGCTACTCTGGGATATGCTCGATTGGGATCCATGGCACCTCCGTGCACAAGACCTAAACGAGGATATGCTGCGCCGACTCCGCGAAATGCATATCGAGGACCTAGACACCCCCGGTGACGCCTACATTGGATACGGACAGCACAACCCTCTCTTGACCAATACTAGACTAGGTGAAATCAACTATGTACCAAAAAAAGACAGGAGTCGGCTGCTCAGTAAGCGAACGACCGCTCCACGTCCCCATAGACTTTAATTAGCTGTAAATAGGATAAGGAAATATGAGACAGCATTTAAATTTATATAAATTTATTCTGCACACATACCACTAAAATGCATGCAGCTCATACTACACGACACTTATACAGATCTTTCAGACATAGATAAGTAGACCGTAAGTAGCTGACACACCCACAGACCGCACACCACCGACCTGTTGGACATACCTAATGTAACATATGAACTAGGGAAATAAACATCTTTCTATTCTATTCTATTCTATTTTATTCTATTCTATACTACCCCGTGACAATGTTGACATTTAATATCATATCATGTCATGCAAAAACCATGATAACAAGATCTAGAACGAATAGAACAGAAGCGGATACTGCGATAGCACGCCCTCCACCCCAGCCCGCTTCGTTCAGCTCATGTCGCCATCGCTGTTGGGTGATGAGTTCGCCACTGCACCCGACACCAGCGAGTCGAGCGATCTCCGCCGTCGCGACCACCTACGTGAGGTGCGACCACCGCTGCCGGCACGCTTGGGGCCTGCGGGGCATCCTGCTCTGCGCACGGCTGGGTTTAGTGCACCGCATGCGATGGTCAACATCGAATAATGAAAATTGCATGCGAGCATAATATGGGGCTACAGAGGGAGGAACTAACCTCACTGCGTACCGTGATCGAATGCTGCTCCTGTTTCAGACTCTTGAACCAGCCATCACTGTTACCGCCCAATGACTATCGGATCAGGTGCGGGCCATTCAGCGGCTTCGGCGACTGGATCAGTCTGTACCTTGATCGGCTACGCCTTGAATCGCTACATATTCGTACAACCTCCGCTTCATCACGGGACCCTCCTGCTGCGTTATCGGCTTCGATGCCAGTCGCCCAACACGCACTGATATCAGTGCAGTATGATCCCGTTAGCGACGTTGAGGATTGTGTGAATATAAGCGTAACTAGCCAGGTGAATGAGCAACTGAGGAGGGCTTTGGAAGACGCGATCGCGCAGTATCGGTCCACACCCAACTCTAGGTCTCGTTTACCACGCTTGCCTGGCAGTAAACGAAATTTAGCACTTATGGGAGCCCTAAACGCCTTGCTGGCGTCATATTTACAAGCCAGCGAGGATATTATCGATACCCACTCAAATTTGTACTGCGGGGCCAGCACTGCATGCCGCGTAGCTCGAGTCAAGTTTTCGGACACTGACCGAGCGACGCGCGCTCGCGGGTCTGTCCCCGCTTGGCAAGTGCGAGTTGAGCGGCGTATTGATAAGTTTAGGACTCTCATAGGAAAGCTTGTCTGCTTCAGGGGGGCAATGAACGCCCCCGAGTCATACGTTTCGTGAACCAGGCTTTTGCTTGGACCGGAATAAGGCCCCAACATTATTATGGCCTGTGTCACGGAACGTATCGACTTCCTGAAGCAGAAAGTTTGCACGTGGGCAAGCCGTATTCGTCGCTATAGAGAGCGTGTAGATAGATACCAGCACAATCACCTCTTCCAAAGTGATCCGAGGAAGGTGTACCGAAAGTGGGAAGGAACCGATCAAGGAGTGAGCGACGGACACCTACCGGATGCTCCTGCTATGGTTAATTTCTGGCGCAACATCTGGTCGGTGCCTGTCGTGCACACAGAAGGACTGGATTTTAGGTGGGCAGATATTCAAACATAGGTTATTTAAATTATATACCTATCTGTCAAGAGAATTTACGCGTTAGGCATACTTCGAGACATTGATTATCGCATATAATAATGTTTTACTGTGCCAAAGATGATTAATAAAGGTATCTGATAACTATTTTTCGTGTTTTTCATTTATTTTATTATTTTTAAATGTATTTTTGTATGATAGTATGCTTATTACCGTCATTTAATTCTTTTGCGATTTTGGACACATCTCGAAATTCCGTAAAATACTTTCTGCGATAAGGCCACAACACGAAGTGCCTATATTTGAAGGCCAGTACTTTAAAAACTAAGCATACTTGAAAAAAAAATGCACATTCATTTGAAGCTCTATATAATGAACAACAAAATAACCTAAACCACAGTGTTATTGACCCAAAACTTAAGAAATTAGACCCTTTTTTCTGCCGCACACTCAACTCGTAAAACTTTGATCGGCGATTTCTCTTAATATTGGTTTTTTGAGATGTGCCCGTATAGCAGGCACTAGGCGATATATCATCTGAAGTTCGTTAGATGTATCCTTAATATATTTAGTCCATTTTTCTATCTGTGAGAATGTTTCATACTCCACGTTGCATTCAATGCTTGATGTAGGATCATTGAATTTTATTATCGTAAATGAATACCGCGTAGTGTGGCTGCGCACTGCATTGCGAATAATCTACTCCGCGTTAAGTGCGCTAAGTTTAAGTACGTCGGCCTCGGATCGGATATTTACTATTTTCGAACTATCCTCTTTTCTAGCAAGGATTCGCAGGTCCTGAACCCAAACATACTTATAATTTCCCTTTAACAATGTTTTCGTATACCAGAAAAGTTGCCTTAGGTGCTTAGGAAGATATTCATTTACATAAACGCGACTGTTGTTATTATTTCTCAGTACGTCACTGTTTGTAATAACGGTCCTCCGTTTTGTAATCCAGTTATTTCTAGCCTCTTTAGATCGCAGCGTCACTGCTATCGGCCGAGATTTGTTATCATTTGGCTTTTGTCTGCCTACCCTCTTTGATTCTCTAATATTAACGGGGTCTAAATTCAGTTTCTGAGCAATAATTCTCACAACTTCGACAGTATTCTCGTCCTTTTTCTCCTCTAGGCCAATTATTTCAATGTTTTTCTCCACTTCCTTTAGTTCAATCTGCGCTACTCTCTCTTCAAAAGCATCATTAACTTTTTGTAAGTGTATATTTTTATTTTCTAACGCGCTTATTTTCTTCTCAGCAGATTCCTTGAATTCGAGCAGTCCTTGGTATTTCTCCGCGTAAAAATCCACAGAGTCGGCTAGGTCCTGCATTTGTTTTTGCATTTGATACAGTATCTCGAGTTTTCTGTTAACCTCCGTCAGTACCGTTTCTGCATTAGTTTTGCTCACATCTCCAATATTCAGCTTAGGTGACTGTGTTTTTGGACTCCCTCCAGCTTTGTAACATCCATCACAAAGCTCGTTTTGCAGCTGGAACTTCTGCACGTTTAGACATTTCTTGTGAAAGACTCCTTCACAAGAACCCCTACACCTATACACATCACCTTTGTCTGTTGACAAAAACAGTTTACATTTTTTACACTGCACCATAGTGATACGGCACGGTGACACGGTACACAGCGATACGAGTTAATTACAGCTTACAGCAATAGAAACACGTCCGAACACAGAGTGCGCGCGCGTCGAACTCTATTAATATTTAGTTGATTATTGAAACCACTCGATACATAAGATCTTTTCATTTCAAAAAGTGGGTGTTTTGGAGCGGATTTGTCAGTCGTTTTTGTTATACGTTACTCTTCCATACTTATTATATTTCGATGTAAACAAGTCAGTAACACTCAACCGTTTACCGTACCATATAGAAGATCAGCGAGGAAACACTATTCTGGGCACATTTTACGAACAAGAACTTCAAAAAACTAAGTACCCGGACGTTTATCTCATTGAAAAGGTGGTCAAAAAAAAAGGGAAGAAATTATACGTTAAGTGGTTAGGACTTAATGATAGTGAGAACAGCTGGATTAATAGAAGTGCCATTGTATGAATATATTTATATAGTTACTCGCACAAAAAATGTCATTAACATATAGGATATGAAAGGAAGAGGACTTTTAAACAGTGTAATTAATCACTTGCCTTTTGAATTACACTTACCTGGTTACAATTATTGTGGACCAGGCACTAAATTGCATAAACGGTTATTAAGAGGTGATAAAGGAGTTAATGAATTGGATGACGCGTGCATGAAACACGATATAGCTTATGATAAACGTTCTAACCTAACAGATCGACACCGCGCAGATTTAGAACTTTATAAAATGGCTAAACAGAGGTTGAAGTCGAAAAGTGCTGGAAAAGGAGAAAAACTTGCTTCATGGTTAGTTAGCAAAGTGATGAAATCTAAAATGAAAGCTGGTGCAGGCATAAAATCATTTAAAGGTTTGGTTACAAAGATGCGGAAGGAACTGAAAAGAAACAAATCAAAAGATAAAGGCACTACAATCACCCGAGCTCTTGCGCTCGCAAAGAAAGTATTTACTAGAAACAGTAAAATTCATATTCCGCGTTTAATACCGATTCCGAAAACTGGCGGTATATTACCACTGATACCTATTTTTGCGGGACTTTCTGCGTTGGGATCATTGGCTGGAGGAGCTGCTGGGATAGCTAAAGCTGTTGGGGATTACAAAGCTGCAAAGAAAAACTTAACCGAATCACAACGTCACAACAAAATGATGGAATCTATTGCATTAGGTAAAGGATTGCACATTAAACCGTACAGAAATGGAAAGGGATTGTGTTTAGAATACTCAAAAAACTAGTCGACAGGCTTCCCAGACGTGCTCTCACTAATATAGATATTTTAAAACACTCTTCAGATATTCCTCATTTCCGTGGCGTTTATATGAGAGATAATTTGCCAAAGCGTTCGAATAGAGTAGAGTGCGCAATTATTAATTTAGATAGTTCTGAAAACCAAGGGACTCACTGGGTAAGCTATGTCAAAGATAATAATTACTGTGAATATTTCGATAGTTACGGCGATCTTCAGCCTCCAAATAGAATTAATAAAGTATTTAAAAAATAAAATTATTTCATACAACTATGTCACTTATCAAAAGTTTAATACTGTAAATTGCGGTCATTTATGTTTGAAATATTTAAAACAATTTTGGAGTAACCTTTTAAATATCTCTGTTCAATAAAAACCATATCATTCACACGATGTCTTTCACTTTGTCCATAACTGGAACCTCTTCTACCCTGATCACAAATCATTCACCAGCTTTTCAACTAAATGGTGAATATGAATGCGGGTTACTATATTTTTCGACTTTTAACTCTATACCTAATATAGACTACAGAAATAATATGTTTTATTATGGCCAAAATGAAGTAGTTGAAATTCCTGAAGGGTCATACGAACTTCAAGACCTCGACGATTACCTAAAAAGACATCTGAAAGGATGTTCATTTTCACTGACATGTAAATTAATAATAATACGTTAAAGACGTCTATATTGTGTTCTAAAAATGTGTATTTTAATCAAGAAAATTCGATTGGTAACTTACTAGGTTTCGGTCAAGAAACTATTCAAGCTAATATATTAACAGAGTCTCCTTTTCCTGTGTCCATTCTCTCTACAACTATAGTGCGAGTTGAATGTGACATTGTGAGTGGTTCATTTATTAACGGAAAACCAAGTCATATTATTCACGAGTTTGTGCCTAATGTACCACCAGGCTATCGGATTATAGAAACACCTAAAAACGTTATTTATATTCCTCTTAATCAAAACAGTTTAAGCTCTTTAAAGTTAAGAATATTGGATATAAACGATAACTTAATCAATTTACGCGGTGAAGAGATCCAGATATATTTGCATCTCAGGAAAAGATGATAGATTTCAATAAAAGATTAGTTTCGCGCAGTACAATTATTAGTACGCATTGTGCTGTCAAGAAAAGAACACCTAAAAATCAGCTTACGAGGCTTTCCAAGGAAAATAAAGAATTTCTTAAAACTGTTGGTTTATTAAAATGAGTATTCTAAACTTAACAGAAACTTTCGGCTACGATAACACAATAGAAAGTTTTGAATTCCATTCCTACAAACCTTACGTAGGCAACAAGTTTCAATTTTAATGATGAAATCCGTATACCAATAAACCAACAAGATCTATACGTGTTACCTTCTGAGAGTGCCTTATACATAGAGGGAAACATGGTAGTAGTCAACAGAGAAACAAAACTACCGGTGGCCAGTGTTCAGTTTACTAATAACCCTATACTTCATTTGTTTCAAGATATTCGATATGAGCTTAATGGAATCGAAATAGACAAAATTAAAAATGCTGGAGTTACAACTACTATGAAATCTCTCTTATCTCTAAATGAACATGAATCGAGAATGTCAAAGTCATGGGGTTGGGATGTCAACGGTACAAAAGTTACGCATGGGTCGTTTTCTGTATGCATTCCCTTGAACAAGATTCTTGGCTTTGCAGAGGATTACAATAAAATAGTTATAAACTGTAAGCATGAACTTATTCTTTTGAGATCCAATACTAATTTAAATAGCGTAACATTAAATACAAATGAATATATAGATAACATTACGATATCTAAAATAGTATGGCGTATGCCACATATAAAAGTTTCTGATCGGGAAAGGTTAAATTTAATGAAGTGCTTGGAAAAAGATCGTGCTATTCAGGTAGCATTTAGAAACTGGGATCTTTATGAGTATCCACTTTTACCGAAAACATCAAAACATTCCTGGGCAATCAAAACTTCATCTCAAATTGAAAAGCCACGATATGTTGCCATCGGATTAAAAACAGATAGAAAAAATATGACTAACAAAGATATGACACACTTTGATCATTGTCATTTAAGAGATGTAAAAGTTTTTTTAAATTCAACCTACTTTCCGTATGAAAGTTCTAATGTTAGTTTCGCAGCTGAAAAATTCGCTATATTATACGATCAGTATGCTAAATTCCAACAGTCGTATTATAACCGCAGTCAAGCGCCGTTGCTAAGTCCGCAAGAATTTAAGGATAAGGCACCTCTGTTTGTTATCGACTGCTCTCGGCAAAACGAAACCTTAAAAACGGGTTCAATAGATGTGAGAGTTGAATTAGAGTGTGAACAGGACATACCCGGTAATACTGCGGCTTACTGTCTTATTTTGAATGATAGCATTGTAGAATACAAACCGTTGACCAATATTACCCGAAGGATATCATGAGCTCAGACTGCTTGTTTGTAGATCTCCAGCGGTTTAAATCATTTACAAATGAATTTATTCTTAAAGAATTTGCGTATAGTACAAATGAATACACGCAAGTATTTTTAATAAAACCCCCGTATGCATTTTTTACTTTATCGGAAAAAGAAAAAAGTAATGTTATATGGATAGAGAAAAACCTCGGTATCTTATGGCGTGAAGGATTCATTGATTATAGAGAGTTTAAAAGAATGATTTATGTTCACTTAGAAAATAAGAAAATATTTGTAAAAGGGTTAGAAAAAATTAAATGGGTTAAAGATTTGTGTGATAATTGTACTGTAATAGACTTGGGTGAAAAAGGCCTTCCTAATTTTCAATCAATGCATCAAAAATATTGTAAAAACAGCGGCACATATAATTGTTTAATTCATAAAAAAACTTGTGCGTTAAAAAATGTATTATGCATTAAAAAATGGTACTTTGAAAATAATTTAGAACTGTATTCTCATATCTGATTTCAAAATAAATGATATTATTGACAAACATATTTTTATTTCACCTATTCAAATAGAATTTATCAATTACCGAAAAGTTTTTCCACTAAATTGAATTAATATCGCTGTCAGTCGAGATGAAGAAAAACGTGTCGGTAAAAAAAAAAACTCTTAAGGTCACTTGCAGCTTTTTCTTAGTCCAGTAATGTTAAAATATTATGATAGGTACTATTACTGTTAAATCTAGTTTAAAAGTTATATCGAAATTTAAAAAAGCTGCAAGAGGCCATTAATAACTGTAAAATGAAAGAACAAGTTATTTTCATTATATTTATTTACTTACTATGTTAATTACAACAAAATTAAACTAAAACTACAAGCTAGCACTGTATCCACTCAGTTTTTTTGAAATCTTATGTATCACACTTTCGGCATGATCTATAACTTCATCGTAATTATCGTCCGCCAAATATTGAGCACTCAACATCACTTTGTCTTCATCATCACTGTCTTTGTTCAGGTCAATTATCTGTATTTTTAGTAGTCTCGTACCTTTCCCTGCTTTATTATTTATTATAAATGATGGCAGACGGTCGTGAGCACTTCTTTTAAAAACTTTATTGGAAAAGTTTCGTTTTGATCTTTTTTCTTTATTTTTTTTCTGGATTCCGCTTTTAAGTTTCTTCACCAGCTCGCTGTCTTCTTCTTCTTCCACTAGGAATTCCTCCAATGGATCCTGAGCATATTGCGAAAATAGGAAAGTGTCTTGTGTTCCTTCCATATTCTGAAACAAGATAAATCAAACTAAATATTTTTAGCACAAAAAAATAAAAATAAAAATGCAAGACGATAAAATTTACATAAATGGATCGAGTCTAACTTGAATAAATTGTTAATATATAAATATATCAAATGTTTGCTTACCACACCGGGGCTGAGGATATGAAGCTCGTAACAACTTGTAAAAACTTGTAACTTCGTTCTGAAGATAGACTGATCTTTGGCTGAGTATTATATGAGCCTTTATTTATAACGATTACAATTCATGAATCGACAAAATTACACAACAATTGACGAACAATTTCAGTCAGTATCGTATAACGCGGTCATAGCTGACTCGACAAGGCGTCAGCAGCTAACCTGCTGATTGAGAAACATGCTTATTTTAACATTTCATTTTAAGTAAGTATTTTTATCGGCTAGTTAGAAAGACAATAAATTTTAGAATACCGGTATTTTTAATTTTCACGCAAACTTTGATTATCATTGAAGAAAATCTATTTTTAACATTTAACTGTCTTTCTTTCTTTAGCTAATAAATTCACTTAATTAAAAAAAGGAAATATAAAACATTTTAATGAATAGGTTTGTATTTTACTCATATAAATTAAAGTTCATTCATTTCACAAATAGCTCACTAATTAGTTTGGAGTTAAATAAAAAATACACCTCTTGTGAAATGGAGAACCAATTATTTATGAGTAATTAGGAAATTAAAAATCCAAACACAAATTGCACTAGGCATATGTACGTTTATTCAAATAGCAGTACTAATAGGTATTTACATAACATATAATCATAAAGTGTTTCTTAATACCTACTAACATATTACTTATTTTAACGGTATACATTTCTGGTAAAGTTGTAGATTTACAATTCAATTTATTTAACGAGATTTGAATACATTCGCTTATAATTTCGACCGTCGATACGAGTAAAATCGTAACTAAATTTAAGTGTTTTTTTTTACTTTTACAGGGAGAGTTAAGTGAAAAAAGATCTACAAAACTGTATTTTTACATTTTTGATACATTGAGAAATAAAAAAAATACTCAATTTCATAACATCGTATATCGAGGTTCATCAATAGTAATCCACTATTACATTAAGAGAAAATCATTGTAACTAGACTTAAGAATATTTTTTTACCCGAAATCGCTTCCAATTGTCACGATCACAGGCCAGTATCATCGCATAAATAGTTACGATTTTAATGTGCCAACGTTTTAGCAAGTACAGAGCACGTAAATGTGGTTAAAATGTTACTCTACTTTAAGAGCTCGCGCTATGGGTGTTTCGGTTTTGCGCCTTAATTGATTTACTATGATTTTATTGGCCCGTTCCTTCCATTTGCATTTTTTTGCCTCGAAAAATTAATTTTGAAGACGGTTTTTACTTGCACCGTGTGACGTGGATGTAGGAGCACGTCTGTTTATGTGTATTGGATTTTTTTTTTTTTTTGAGTGAGTGTTAATTACTTAAATTAATATGGAAAAGTTCCACTGAATCTAGTTATGAATGAAGAGTGGTGGAAGTACCCGTAAGAACAAAACTATTTACCTATTGCGATTGTATTATAAACCTGTTTAATTAATTAAAAGGTTAATTGGACCAAACAAGTAAAACTTTTACTCAGTGTAAATCGCCTACTAACAACCCTACTAATACTAACTGATTTTTTTTCGAATATTAAGTATTCTGGTTTTGTTAGTGAATACCTACTTTCTTTAGTTAGGCAAAAAGTCGCTAGAGTACGTTAAGAGAAACAATTAAAAAATATTTCCGACCGGTATTTCGTTACTATTACTTAAAATGACTTTTTTTTTGTAAAAAGGCCCCGATGTGTATAGTATTGTATAGCTATACGTAATTAACGTTTGTTTGAGCGTGATTTGAAATATTTCAAAGGATTGATAAAAAGCTAACTTCACAGATTTGCGAAATTCTTTTGAAAAAATAAGTCTCATACTTCTAAGATAGTAAGTTATTAGATACAACGCACTAAAACTTTCACGCTGCGTTAATTGCGGAAAACTTTAAACTTGTGCTTGTTCTTTGACAAAATATTAGTTAGAAGTAGGAAAGTATAAATAATATAATCACTAAAAAGGGCAAAAATAAAATTTAAATAATTAAGAAAAGAAGGAACCGACTTTATACGGAGTCATTTGTTCAGGACATCTTGGATTAAACAAACTGAAGTCGGCGTTCTAGAATATTTTAACCAAAAAGCCGACTTTAGTCTGACTTAGGACGCATTGAATTAATGTTTTTGTTTGGAGTCGCTTCATTGTTTTTAAACATTTTTAATAATTAAATAAAATATTAGGAATTAGGTTTTCTCCGTGTCAGTGGAGCGATACCTGAACACTATAGAGACTTTTACAGAAACTTGCCTCACTCAAATGAAACTGAACAAAATACTTTTGAAGATTAAGATTCGCTAGTAAATTCATCCTCCCATATGTAATGTAGTTACGTAATATTTAATTATATAGTTACTGTCAATTGGAAATAAAAACATAACTACTTTATTTAGTATTAATAATATTGATCATCGATGAACACATAAGTCACATAACATACTTAATTGAACTGTCATAAAGTTACCTGGTGGTTATCATTGTGATCTCTTTGAAGAAGAAAGGTAATTAAAATAGTTAATTAAAGTACTCAAAATACTAAATATTAGCACTTAATAGTGCCAAAGTGAAAGTTTATGTTTTGTTACCCATTTGTTACTAAATAACTTGATTAAGCCAAAGCAAGTGTTGATGTTTATTTATTAATTACTATTTAGCTGGGAACCAGATTAGTCCTGAAGTACCTAAGTACTTACCACCCTCTACTTATTGAGGGTGGTAATTACCAAATTATGGTGTTAAAGTACTTTTATTGTTTCTTAATTATTATTTTTTAAATAAAAAGTTAAAAAATGTTTCAACTATTTTGTACCTAAATATTTTTTATTCTTTCAATATTCAGTAAAAATATTTTTTAAATGAACAATAATGATAATTGGCAATTATTTACTTGAAACTAATACAATTCACTGTATAAATATATATTTTCATATTTTCTAACTGGAGTTACTATATTTTAAGTCATAAAATACAATAAAATAGCCGCGAATCTGTTGCAAGTAACATGGTTTCTCTAGATACGATGATATTGGCCTAACAAATAATGGCAAAACTTAGATCTGTAAGATGGTATTGTAATATACAATAATACTCGATAGTCGATAACGCAAAATACGTGATCGTAACTCGATCTAAAATTTAAAATAAACAGTTTAGAAAAAAAATGAAAATTTAGAATTAAAGAGCACCAAATTCTGAGAAACATGATATGTACATTTGTACGAAAACATAAACTAATAAGTAAAATATCGCGGTTTGAAGTTGCAAAATACGTTTTTTCGCTCTCCTGAAAACCTCTGTTTTGTAGTTACGATTTTACTCGTATCGACGGTCGATTTATAAAAACTACAATATCGATCTATGACCCCATGCTTTAGTTGAAATTTTGTCTTTTAATGTAAGTCGCTTATCGTCTTTACTGGATAACGCAATTTTGTTAACAGTTTGCGTAAAGATTTCATGTTTAATAGAAGTAAATAATATATATTTTTTCCTAATAACCGTATTCTTGAACAGAACATCCTTATAGTCATCTAATGTTAATTCTCGGACACCAGGCTTTTTTACTCCTTTTGCTTTTTTGAGTAATGAATTTTCGCTTTTGATACAAAACAACTTGGAACGTAGCCCTACAAACTCAGTGATAAGCTCGCCCCCTAACTCGTCTATAAATAATCCCGGAACCTTTTTATTTATCAAGGGTATCTGAAACTCATTTGATTTGTTGTAATTACTTGTATCAAAATAATTTATAAACTGATTTTTTGTACTCGTCGATTATAATCTGTGTATTAAGATTTCACAGAGAATACTGCAACGTCACTCTTTTCATCGTTGCATAGTCTATGTTACTTCCGAAACAACCGAAATAACCATTTCGATACGCTCCAGACGATCGAAAAAAATTTGAAAATAGAACTTCGTATTTCAATAGTATGTGTCCTTGTTTAAGGAGACTCGATCCGATACAAAATGGCTAATCTATGGCGTTTCGGAACGTAGCAACGTCGCGTCATCTGTCAACATCTACTTAAACATGCTCCTGTATCCAGGGCATAAAAAAAAAACTACTCTTTGTGATTGTAGCCAATCACAGCACAGTACTGCAAAATTACGGACGCCGGTGGTGTTATAGTACTTACGATATTTCGTTTTCTTATATACTCGTATTTAGACTTAAATTATTAATTTTAATGAACTCGTACAAAAAGTATTGTTCACAATAGTGTCATAATTAAGCTTTTTAATCTCGTACCTTACTTAGGCCACTCAGCAAGCTTCGTGGCCTAAACACGGTACTCGACTAAAAAGCTCTCTATTATAACACGATTGTGAAAAATACTATTTCAAATCGTCGTAAAAGTCAGTGGTTTTAATATTATAAATGAAACTGTAAGTATCTGTATAACAGAGAGAAACACTTTCATTATAATAAGGTTTTATCACAGAGTAGTGGAATTGATACATGTGACTCTTAGAAAGCTCGAGTATCGCGAATCCTATGTATATCGGTTTATCTAAGACAACTCTCTCCGGTTTCATTTGAACAGCGACTAAATTATCCGAAAATATCGTGGCGCTGTGAAAATTTGGTCGTGCTATTAATTTACTTGCTGTTACAAACTTCTTTGTAGAGTTTCTCTCATCACACCACTGATTTACTAACTTAACATCTACACGTCGTTCACTATCCTCGAGAGTCTTGCCAAAAACAGCGTTATTTTTTAATTTAAAAAGATTCTGTTGAAATGGAGTTTTTGCATTTTTTCTTAGTTCTGTATTTAAATCTATATATTTTTTCAAAAAGGGGCTTTGTCGGAAGGTGATTACCCGATGAATTTTATTAAGAGTCAAACCATTACGCAAGCACGTTTTTAAATGTACATAATGAATGACGTACTCATATTTATCATACAAATTTGGGATTAATTTCGAATTTTTCCCTCCTGGAGGTACAAATTTTTGTGCACAGATGGGATAATCGTTATGCAAATGATGTAACTCTTTAGGGTAAACTAAGTCGACCTCAAGAATAAATCCAAATTCTGCATCGTCTGAAATTGACATAAAGTCTAATTGCTCTATTTCCTCAGAATCTAGAAAGCGAAAATCAGATATGGGTAATGAATGACTCATACTATATCCGTATAAGTTGTTACAATCAATGTATACAAGAAACGAGTCGGGTTTACTGTCGTCATAAGTTTTCATATATTTATTATTAGCAAGAGCATGTCTGGTAGAGCACATGCAAATTCCGCCTCGAATGCCTTTTTGAATAAGACGAATGATTTCTAAATCAGATATCAACTCTAATTTTACACCAGTTTTCAATAACATCGCGTCAAATGACAAACTCGGCACGGTTAAATAGAATGCGGGATCTAATTCATAATGAATCTTACAAATTTTTCGAAAATTTTCAAATATGTCTGACAAAAGCAAAACGTCAGTTTTAATATAGAGATCTGTATATTCACCCATGTTTCTTATTTGAAATGTCTCCCATACACGTTGAGCGTGCTCATAGTCAGAGTCTGTAATTTGTTCCGCAGAAAGCGAGTTATAAAACGAACTCTTTTCAGGTAGCTCAATTTCTGTAAATTTATCCCAGCCGGTCATATAATCGTAAGGATATACTCCTTTGCGTAGTAATAAATTAAACTCTTCTTATCGAGGATAAAAGTTACTTAAGTGGAAAAACTCTGATCTACATAAACCCTTAGCTAACTCTTCTAAACTAGCACCTAGAAATTTAAATGAGTCTACAAACCGTATTTGCACATACTGATCATAAGATAACCTTAAATTTTTTGTAAATGAAATATAGTTTTCTTTATTTTTAGGTATTACTTTTATAGGTCCAGAACATTTACCCAGTTCTTTGATAAATAAATGACAGTCATATCCAGACAAATTGAGGAAAAATATAGGAATAAGTTTAGGCACTCGAAAACGTAAGTTACAGTATTGATGGGCCGCTCCGCGATAAAACCCTGTTAAATGACAGTGATCTCTAACTTTATCACCAAACAAAGGGGTTTTGCAAATGTGACATTTTTTTGCATTTTTGTATGCTAAAGCATCTTCATCGTCAAAAATCATAGGAACCTCTTTATTTAAGATCTCATGTATTTCATTTACATGTCTGTACAAGTACTCTAAAAACTTGGATACGCAATCGGGTCCGCGATACTGAATAAAACGATTCAGACTTCCGTCATAAGAACAAACTATGTAATACGCAAAAGCTGCAGGCTTATGAATTTGTTTATTTGAGGTGAAGCTAATCGATGGTACTTGCTCGCAACCCTGGTAAGGTTTAAGAATAGTTTCAAAGTCAGCGTACACTACAAATGGTACGTCTTGTTTACGATCGAAATTTTTAAATTGCAGATATGTACCTTTATCTGGAAGTACAGTAGCAATTCCACTACAAACATGCATATCATATTTGTATTCCGATTCAAAAAATATGAGACAGTCTTCGCAAAAATAAAGTTTACCATGATGCTTAGTAATTTGAGAACGTACAAGACGCGACAAGTCACGAATCAAAACATAATGCGAGTTATTACCGCGCTCGATTAAAAGTAAATTGATCCTATGTTTCCTTTTGTACTCGGACCTGTAAAGAGGTCCTACAACAGTTCGATTGTTTTTTAAAGAATACACATTAATACTGATATCAATATTATCGGATTCAAATGTCTTAATACCAGCAAAGGTGACAGGGAAACTCATATTATCAGTTTTGAAAACAGTCTTAAAATAGGGATACGACGATGTACGCTCACTATGATGTAAGGACGGGAAAATGGCGGCAACAACGCACCAGAGAAAACAATAGTCATCGTTATTGCGAATATTTATGCAAGCCTTTTTATTTTTTATTAATTTAGGCAAATCCACGTAAGATGACGCTTTTAATGGATCAAATTTATTGACATTTATTTCTTAATACAAATTTGATAAAAATGTCCAACCAGAATCGCGGTCTTCAAATTCCTCTACCTTTTTACTTATATTTATAAAGAATTTTTGAAAGACCTTCTCCAAATCGTAATTTTGATGCACAGAAAAATTTTTTGTTGCGAAAGACTTAATTTCATGCCTGTCATCTTTGAACAAAAGAAAATTGCAAAAGTATTCGAAATTAACTTTTTGTACTCGTCGATTGAAATCTGTGTATTAAGATTTCATAGAGAATACTGCAACGTCACTCTTTTCATCGTTGTATAGTCTATGTTACTTCCGAAACAATCGAAATAACCATTTCGATACGCTCTAGACAACCGAAAAATTTTTGAAAATAGAACTTCGCATTTCAATAATATGTGTCCTTGTTTAAGGAGACTCGATCCGATACAAAATTGACAATCTATGGCGTTTCGGAACGTAGTAGCTTCGAGTCATCTGTCAAAAATCTACTTGAACTTGCTGCTGTATCCAGAGCATTAATATGCTTTGTGATTGGCTGATATTTAGTTAGCCAATCACAGCACAGTACTGCAACATTACGGACGCCAGTGGTGTGATAGTATTTACGATATTTCGTTTTCTTATATACTCGTATTAATGACTTAAATTATTAATTTTAATGAACTCGTACAAAAAGTATTGTTCACAATAGTGTCATAATTAAGCTTTTTAATCTCGTACCTTACTTAGGCCACTCAGCAAGCTTCGTGGCCTAAACACGGTACTCGACTAAAAAGCTCTCTATTATAACACGATTGTGAAAAATACTATTAAGGCTCATTTGTTTTTGAAGCGCATTTTGTAAAATTCTTAAAAATTTGCATTTCAAAGAGTTCAAAAATACGTCAGGTAAACATGTTTTAAAATCATCAGTAGCAATTATCCTATATGACGATATGCGACCTTTAAAAGCTGAGGAAATTTGATAAATCTCATCGTTTAGTTCTACAACGGAATTATTTTTATGTTTATTACTTTTTAAATGACCCACCCACTGTTTTCTTTCTACTCTGATGGAGCACTCTGAGCAAAAAGGCATATTTATGTAAGTTTATTCAGATTACAACACAATAAAAAATAATAAGAGCAAACAGACATTTTACGCAAACGTTAAAATAATACTGAATTACTTGTTGTTAGAGTAAAATTTTACGTCAGCCTCTACAAAAAGTTCTTGAAGTCGTTGAACAAATTTTTGCAACGAGTTCCACTGTGGTGTTTCACTGTTGATTTGAGCCTTAACTGCAAGAAGGGCTTTCTTCCAACGCTGATCGGGCAACTCACCGCGAATGTCTTCGGTGTGAGACACCTTCAGCTCCACGAAGAAGTCTCCCTTCAGAACGCATGCTCGTTTCGTTGTTCCTGTCGGCAGTCGGTTGATTATAGACGAGTCGAGCGCATTTGAAGAAACAGAGGGTTTCGGTGTAATATTAAAATCTTCCGGGAATATACCAAACAAATCATGAGGGTTTTGGTTTCCTTTTATCTTCGATGCGGCAGAACTGTAAAAAACAATTAAATGAGTACAACCACTTTGATGTTAGAAGGTTTACTAGAAGGTTTACTAGAAGTACCTTTTAAAAAGATAATGAATACGATAGTAAAAACAAATACCTGGTTGATGATGATTTTCGTTTCTTAATGGTTTTTTTCGATTTGAGATTATCTCGGCTTATGCTGTCCTCTGAATCAGATCTAAAACAGGATGATAATTATTAATCGTTTTTGTTTAAAAACAAACATTAACAGTGAAAACAAGTCAACGGGAAATATACCTATTTGCTGCACTTCTTTTTTGTTTTCCAAATTTTGAGGTGACGGGGGTCACGTTAGCAGCAACGATGCTTTCAAATTCGGTATCAGACCTATAAATAATAAATAATTGATATAATTAAATCACTGAAACATTTTAAAGTTATTTGGAAAAAAGTGTACTTACTCACATTTTAACAGTAGCGAGATGAAACAGCAGGAGGTGGTAATGCACTGGGCGGTTAGCTGGCGGACGAGGTGTAGGGCGGCGGTGGCGGTAGCTGGAAGTCTCGGAGCACAAAAAGAACGCAGTTGTGGAAGTTGACAAATAAATAGCGAATTCTTGATGACTTTGTTACATACGCCAGGGGTGTTACTTGAGTAATTTTGCATAAAGCAGTTAATGTCGCTATTATTAATTTAATATTATTGCTATTTTTATTGCACTGGAAGAACCAGTGAGAGAAAATTCCATCTTCACATCCCTATTGTGGTAATTAACATTATTTGTATTATAAGTAGTGTAAATTGGTTTTTTTCTTTAAGCGTACATGTTGTGGTAGTTTGAATGTTTATTCCAGTAACTGTTAACATTTAACTGGGGTTTCTCACTGGTAAAATAATTATATCAAGTTTAATGAACGAAATTTATTCAAAATGTTCGACACAATTAAAAGTAAGTTACCAATTATAACATTATTTGATACATTTACGATAGTGCCAGCCCTCAAAAAGTATATATTTGCATATTTTTAATGGGGCCACCGGCGTTGTGCAATTTCCTTCACATCGATTGAAAAAAACATGTTGCGTAATTGACCAATGCCTAATTAATAAAATGCAGGAATATTTGTTAAATCAACAAATGAAACATTGCCTATTTAATATAATAAATATTAATATATATCTATATTAATTTAAATTATTTACGCAAATGTACTGGAGACAGAAAAAGTATTTTCCCGAACAAGCGAACTTGACAAAGCGATTTCTTAATCCAGAAAACACCGATAATTGTAAATTTATTGTAATTCCAACATTGAATACAAAAATTAAATATTACCTAGATATAAAGAATTTAACAATGGTTTCATCATAAGCGCCCTCTATAGGCTAAGTACTGAACTAATTTATTAGCTTAATGAATGCATTACACTTTCATATAGGTTGCAAATGGTTTCGATTAATTCCGATAGATTAAACAAAATATTCGTTATTCTACGCCACCTATGTTCATTTGCGTGAAATCATCACAATAATAGCGAGCGTCCATGGCTGAAATGTGATCGCGGATCTCATACCGCACGGTCTTCGAGTTCTATTTACAATTACGCAAAACATTGTATGTCGCATGCGATTATATTTTTAGCTAAGCTTAATTTTGCATAAAACTGATTTTACATCAATATGTTAAAGTGAGATATGTTTTTTTAGAAATGTATTAATATATAACGTTCCTATAGATGGCATTACAATAGCATTAACATTAACTGAGGCACATTTATGCGTTGTTTTCTTGCGTTTTGGTTTTACAAACCAAAAATCAGTTGAACTAACGAATTGTTTATAAAACATCTTATAGTTTCGTAATTTAAATGATGATAAGACTGGTTTTATACAACCGAAAACCAGTTAAAACCTACATCACGCTATTGAAGTTTTTATACTCAGGTTGATATATATAGTAAGAACTTTACCAAATGCATAAGTGTCTTAGTACTCCTTGTGACCTACCGGCTTGGTAGTGCTAAGTCCCAGCTTATCAATCTCGATGCTCGATTTGATCACCCTTGCACTGAGTATTGCTGAACTTACCTCGAATATTTGGGAGGGATTCTGTTACTATGCGGTGGTAGATAACGGATGAACTCGTCCCTGGTGAAGGATGCAAACTCACCATGTACACAAAAGCGGTCATACGACCACCGGGAACTAAGCGTCCTGGGTGACCCGATCTTGTCTGTGGAGCCTGATCACCTTCACGACAAGTTGTACAAACGCCTCTGCGCTCCGGCCAAGTGCGAGGTGTTTAAGCTTTTGCATTTTACGAAATCAACTAATATTCTTAGTTTAACTTGGACTTTAAGAATGTATAAAATATATACCTCCATTTTACGCAAACCCAAATTTGAAATCCACAAATAATGTCAGGCATTTGGATCATACGAGTGGGGGCTTTTGCATTTTACTAAATCAACTAATATTCTTAGTTTAACTTGGACTTTAACTAATATTCTTAGTTTAACTTGGACTTGGATTGTGTGCGTGCGCGCTTTGTTGGTAACGACTCGCTGTCAGTTAGCTCCGTGTAAATAAATAGAAAATAGCTTCTAAAATAAGTGATTCAGTGTAAAAACTATAAATATTAAATCTATAGTGACAATTGAACAAAATAATGTAATAATATTCGCCAAAAGTAAACATACTAAAGTAGAAAATAAAGAAATAAAAACTGTGTTAATCGTTATTTGGTTCAAAATTTTACTCACACTACCGAGTGCAACACAGTGAACTTTGTGTTTAACCAATAGAAATAGAGCTCCTTATCTCATGTGTACACGCCCACTGCGGCCTTGGCGATAGCGGTGGCCTTTTTCGTACAATTGAAGTACTTAAGTGTAAGTTGGTCGAACGGTTTACGACACAGCCATCGATCAAGAGGAACCGAGTTCAAACCCCGTACGAGCGACAAAATTAAAAAGTTGCTTTTTGTATTTTCTGAATATTTACCAGTTAAGAAGGCCATAACCAGAACTAATTATAATTACTACAAAAATGTCTAACCAGGCTCCTATGAAAGGAACGATCAGTGAGAAAAAGAAAGTATCCACAATAGTATGTAACAAGTGTAAAAAAAATACCGATTTAAGAAATACAATATTGTGTTCGGTATGCCATAATAGATTGGATTTCGACTGCGCTGGTTTATCGGAAAAAATGTACCGTTTAATGAGACAAGATTCCAAAAAGAACTGGAAATGTAAGCTTTGCATATCGTCAAAAAATGAGCAACAAACCACAAATGACCAAGCTAATATCACGGTCAGGAGAAAACAAAAAAATCGAGACTCATCTCTACATAGTGTCTCGAACCTAATATCACCAAAGCAATATCCTGACATTAATATACAATGTACTCATGAGTCCCCAACGATATCAACGATGTCAGATAGTTTATATCCCAGTCGAACTACGGATTCCCACTTACTTGCACTATCGGGTAACGATACACTCGACGAGTCATTTCCTTCATCCAGCAAGCTGTCAAAAAGTGCCGACTGTTTAAATGACTCAACGAACTATTCAACTGATTATAATGAATTAAAGGATACAATATCCCAACTTGAGTTGCAACTAAGCAGCACACAAAATGAATTAGAGAACTCTATACTGGAAAATAATGAACTACGTAGGCAAAATAATAAACTTTCCACGGAAATAAAAATGTTAAAGACTTTGTGCCAGTCATCGCCAACTGGGCAGAAAACTAATAACATCAAAAAAAAGACGAGACATTCCTTGATTCTCCCTGAAATATTAACTTCCCCAAGCTCACCGTTTATTAAAGCGACTGATGAATCCTGTAATGAAAAACTACTGCAATTACAACGAGAAATAGAAAATTTAAAGTAACAACTCAGTGAAGCAAAAAAAGTCATTATTGACCTGATTAACCAAATTAAAAACCTAACACAGCAATTTCATACACCTCCAGTGTCATCTACACAATTAGAAAACCATGTTCCGAACACGAACACGAAGAAGTTCTCAAGGAATGTTTGTGTTATTAGCAGTAATAATGAAAAACACATGCGAGATACAATTTTAAATAATTTTGATTCTGAAAAAGTATGTCATTATATGAGTACTGGTGGGAGTATCAATGATTTAATTAAAGGAATCAACAAGAAACTGGTTGATTTCACATTAAATGATTACTGCATCATTTTCATAGGCAATTCTGACTTCGAGACAACACAAAACTACGCAGATATAGTCGAGACCTTGAAAAATGTGCTACAAGGTGTTCAAAACACCAATATTGTTCTATGCCTTCCAGTATTTAAGCTAAGTACATCGGCAAACATATATAATAAACGAGTTGAAGCTTTTAATACTCTTTTATACTTGGACAACCTAGTGCACCAATATGCTTATATACTGGATAGCAATAAAAATATAGAATACTCACACAAAATGTTTTCAAGTGTAACAGGAAAAATCAATCGCAATGGATTTAAAGTGGTGACTGCGAATTTAAATCCCCTTATATTGGAAGCTGATTAAGGCAATTTAATCGGCCAAAACCAATCGCATCAGTATAATTACTGTGACAAACAAAAAAAGGGCGAAATTAATAAGGAGAAGCTATCACAAACGAGCCAAGCAAAGTTTTTTCGTCGCCAATCACTATGATACGAACCTTGGAATTTTACATCAAAACATAGCAGGGGCTTTGAATAAGGAAAATCAAGGCACATTCATCGATGTGGTTTGTTTGTGCGAGACAAATATGTCTAGAGGAACTGAGTGTAATTTGAAGCTCAATAAATTTCAATTAGCAGCTTGTTTCTCTCGTAAAAATTCGAAAAGGGGAGGAGTAGCAATTTTATTGAAGAATGAAATCGATTATACTCTTATCAAAGAAACTGAATCTCTATCGCAAACTTTCGTTTTTGAATGTTGTGCAATAAACGTTACAAAGTACAATCTTACAATAATTTGCCTATATACACATAAAACACCTACGTCAACAAGGACACTGTTCTTTCAAAAACTGAAGGAATTATTAAATTGTGTTTGTCAACACAAGAGAAAAAAATATGTTTTATGTGGTGATTTTAATATAGATCTTTTAAAGCCTTCAAAAGTTCTTACTGAGCTTCTACAGCTATTGGAAGCTTATAATCTTAGACCGGTCGTGCAAGGGCCTACGAGACTTACAGCTACATCAAACACCTGTATCGACCACATAGCAACCAACATCGAGGGAGGACAAGCAAAAATCCACGACCTTGGACTGTCTGACCACACTGCACAGTCCTATCACATACCAATAATTAAACGTCACAGTCGACCGCCCGACTGGTGGTTCGAGTACAAAAGGGACTACAGCCAAGAAAATCAAGAAAAATTCCTGAAATGCTTATCTTCTCTGACGTTTGCGGAAGTGTACGGGGAAGATAATGCTACTGAGTCTTTTAACACCTTTTGCGATCTGTTTAGCCTTTTCTATAAACTGTGCTTTCCTGTTGTTAGAATAAAACATTTTAATAAGGATATGAATTGTAGATGGTTGAGTAAAGGTATAAAAAAATGCTGTATCAAAAAAAGATTACTATATTTGAAAAGTAGACGTTTAAATTCATATAAACAATTGTATAAAACCTATGCTTATCGATTAAGAAAATGTATACTTTATAGTCAAAAGTCTGAAAATGCTAAATATATAAACAATAATAATAACAAATGTAGGGCTGCCTGGAATATAATAAAAAAATATACTACTACTGACCGGAACATTCGAACTGTTGACAAGTTAACCTCAGAGGGTTCTGATATTACTGACCCTCAGCTTATAGCAGAGTCTTTCAATAACTACTTTGTGAATATTGTCAAAGATAACTGTACTTCTAATAGTAGACAATCCGACGAATGTTCAATTGATCAGGTTGAGACCACCATATTTTTGAGCCCGCTTAGTGTAAATGAGTTAATAAAGACAATTAAATCACTTTCAAACTCGAAAGCTGTAGGCTATGATGAAATACGCACAGACGTAATCAAAAAATGTGTCTTTGTTATAGTGTATCCCTTAGTTCACATTATTAACTTGTCTTTGGTGCAGGGCATTTTCCCCGACGTTTTAAAGAAGTCTGTCTTAAAACCCTTATACAAAAAAGGTGATAAGAGCAAAATGGAAAACTACAGACCGATTTCTCATATACCTATCCTGTCTAAAATTCTAGAAAAAGTGATGTATAAAAGGATGTTGAACTTCTTAGAATTAAAAGGGATTATTAAAGATGAACAAAATGGATTTAGAAGGGGTAGAAGCACTTCTCTTGCAGCGTTTAAATTGATGAAACAAATCTTAAATTATGTTGATGTAAAAACACCAGTTACTGCATTATTGATGGACATGAGCAAAGCGTTTGACTTTGTATGTCACAAACGTTTACTTATAAAACTGGTTAAATATGGAATCCGCGGACCTGCCTATGATTGGATTCAATCATACTTAACTAACAGAATTCAATGTGTAGAAATTTCAAGATACTACCCCAACACTAAAAGTATTGTAACGTATAGATCTAATTATATTAATAATGAGTTTGGTGTACCACAGGGCAGTATTCTGGGCCCTCTACTTTTTTTAATTTATATTAATGATCTGCCAAATGCCCTTCAACAAAACTGCATCATGTTCGCAGATGATACTACTGTAATCATAGATGGAAAGGAACGTTCAACTTATAATGAACGAATAAATACGGCTTTAAACAATGTAATAAATTGGTTGACAAGAAATAATCTAAAAGTAAACGTAAGAAAAACTAAATACATACAATTTCATACTAATAAAGGCGAATCACACAAACTAGATGTTAACTATAACGGGGAACCAATTGAAGAAGTGGCACAGCCAACTTTTTTGGGCATAAATTTAGATACTACATGTAACTGGAAGGCGCATGTACATGGTTTATGTTCTAAAATTAATAGATTTACTTATGCTCTCAGGAGAGTTCGTCAATTGGTTTCCATGAAAGCAGCATTAACGGCTTACATCGGTTATGTGGATTCAGCCCTACGTTACGGTATTGTTATGTGGGGTAATTCCTCGGATAAAAATGACGTATTTTTAATACAAAAGCGCTGCATTCGAGCTATATTTGGACTCAAACCCGATGACTCATGCCGACCATATTTTATAACACATCAAATTCTAACTGTACCGTGCCTTTACATCATGGAAGTGTGTATGTTCGTATTCAAAAACAAACAATGCTTTCAACAAGTGCAAGCATTATCCGCTAGAATTGTACGACCACAATATTCGCACAAATTGTACAAGCCTGGTTCTAAACTAAAATTAACAACAAAAAATGGCTACATTATGTGTATTAGTATTTTCAATAATTTGCCGGATAGTTTTAAGTCAAATAAAGTAGTAAATAGGTTTAAGAATCAACTAAAAATGTGGCTCTTAAAGAAATGTTTTTACAGTGTAAAAGAATATATGGAATATAAACCTGACTAGATTTTAATAATTATTTTTAATGACTGACTGAAATGGATTTAATGTAAATTTTATTTAATATTTAATTTTGTATAATTAGGAGTAGGTGCTATAATTATTTTGCTTATTTGGTAAAATGAGTAAGTGAATTGTGTATACATCTGTAAAGATAGAACTTGGTGATACTAATAGTTAAATATTTATAACAACCCATGTGTAATACCCAAATTCCATACACAATAAAGATTTATGATTTATGATTTATGATTTAAGAATGTATAAAATCTATACCTCCATTTTACGCAAACCCAAATTTAAAATCCACAAATAATGTCAGGCATTTGGATCATACGAGTGGGGGCTTTTGCATTTTACGAAATCAACTAATATTCTTAGTTTAACTTGGACTTTAAGAATGTATAAAATCTAAACCTCCATTTTACGCAAACCCAAATGTTGAAATCCACAAATAATGTCAGGCATTTGGATCATACGAGTGGGGAGGACGAATTCGCTCGATATCGAAAAAGGTGGGACAGAATGCATGCATGAATTTCATTTTGCGCAAACCCAAATTTTGAAATCCACAAAATAATATTGGGCATTTGGATCACACGAGTGAGGAGGGCGAAATTTTCCGCCCGATCGAACGAGGTGGGCCAGAATGCCCAATATTATACTACTCATACTCACTGTGAAACCCGGCCTCAAGGGCAAAGTAAACGTCTAGACATGATTAGCACCGATATAATTTACTCGGCCACGGCACTCATCGGCTTTTATTCACACGGAATCACAGCAGAAGATCTGAATCATCTCCCGATGACCGGCCTGCAAACGTAAGTGACGCCGTAGTGATGTTCCTGTCGCATTCCAATGCATCTCCGGTCGCTGCCAACCTAGCCGATTCAAATCGAAGAGAAAAGCACTAACACTTCCGATCCTTCCCAGTAAAGAAGGACTTTTGCTTAGCTGAAATTAAGTGAATAAAACATCTGGAACTAGTAAATAAGAATGTAAGATGGAAACCGGTAAATCAATCTGCTCACACGCCGACAGGGCGATGCCTTAGCCTCCTGTCAAACGTCAAGGTGACATTTTATACTATGACAAAACAACTAACCAAACAATACCACTGTCCGGGTTTTGCATTGAAAATGACAAGGAATTACTGTTGTAAAACGGGTTAAATATGTGTTCAAAATGTGGATAGAGGAACCTAGATTTAGGATATCAACGCTCCGTGTCGAAATGCGTGAGATAAAGTGAGTTCCTAAGTGAGTTCAAGCCGGTTCAATGTCGACGGTTTGTTATCCAAGACGAGAGAGTAATTTACAAGTTATTAGAAGTACACCGGCTCCTTCAAGTATAGGCGTGAAGCTCGTTCGCTCGTTAAATAGCCGCCACAACACTCAGCCAGGAACCAGCGAGGAAAGCCTCCAAACAAAAGAAAGGATGAACTAAATGATCAGGTATTGTACCGACAGTCCTTGTCGAATACTAGCTGTAAGTAGCCAATGGTAGGCGTCAAAACGGCGCTCTGAGCGAGCCAGGGCTGACGCCTCCCCCGTCTTCATGTAAACCAAGCAAGAAAAGGTGACGTCACACTTTTGGGGTGTTACAGTAGGGTTCCAGTTGGGAAAAATAATTTTATTTCAGAATCGCTAAGATTCTGAAATAAAATTATTATACACACTCCCATGTGTAAAAACAACATACTGCAAAGGACTTTGCCATAATGGGAAAGTCAATTAAATCACAGGCCCAATCCTGGTCCACTAGCGTGAAACGTGGTTGCCAGTCTCGAACCTACTACGCATAAACACAACATTCTTCCGAAAAGAACATAAGAGAATAAAGCCTAACCCTACTACATGCTCCTACAATAGATTTCGCCTTAATGGGGAAATCCGTTAAATCATAGGCCCGATCCTGGGCCACTAGTGCGAAACGTGGTTGCCAGTCTCGAACCTACTATGCATAAACACATAACATTCTTCCAAAAAGAACATAAGAAAATAAATCCTAACCCTACTACTTGCTCCTACAATAGATTTCGCCTTAATGGGGAAATCCGTTAAATCATAGGCCCGATCCTGGTCCACTAGCGTGAAACGTGGTTGCCAGTCTCGAACCTACTACGTATAAACACATAACATTCTTCCAAAAAGAACATAAGAAAATAAATCCTAACCCTACTACTTGCTCCTTAATGGGGAAATCCGTTAAATCATAGGCCCGATCCTGGTCCACTAGCGTGAAACGTGGTTGCCTGTCTCGAACCTACTACGCATAAATACACAACATTCTACCGAACAGAACCTAAAATAAGAAATCTAAGTCTACTACTTGCCAAAGTGTACTTATAAACTATTGTTTAAGTGTCGGTTGACTCTGTCTCCAAAAACGCTCAAAAATCAAAGATGTACTAAACTTAGTGTCTGTTTAAGTACACAACTATCTCAACTGAAAGAAACATCCGCGGAATTACAGCTCTGCAAAAGAAGCTGCAAATATAATGAGGGGTGTGACACACTACCCCCCTCTTAAGTGGCTTAAGTGCCATGATTGAACAACCACTTATAAGGACTGTGGAAGTAACCCTATTAATTAAGTGAATACTTAAGTGACACTATTTAGAACCAAGTGTTGAAATTATAACATACCAATTTCAACCTAAACTGGAGAGGAAAATCTCAACTGAAACTAGTATACAGAAATTAAAAAGAAATGGAAATAGGACGCACTCTGTACCCAGAATGTCTTTTTCACAAAAACTATACAAAGAAAAGATAAAACCTTTAAAATAGTTTTATCTCGAACTGATTGCACCTATGGCATAAACGGAAGAAATCCTACAACTAAATGGCAAAACTGTTATTACAAATCTCTACACGTCTTACCCTACTACAGACTAAACACGACAGCACGACTAAAATTAAACGGATGCGCATCCTTGGTTACTTAAGATTAAAACTTAGCCTACTCCACTCTACTTCAACATGCTTTCATTCCAGTAATCCAATCCTTTTAAAGAGCCAACGGTCAGGACAAATATTCTACCAACGCCAAAAAAAACTCAGCAAGTCCGGACAACACCTACCTCACTCTACTTCATCATGCTTTCCTTCCAGTAATACAATCCTTTAAAAGAGCCAACGGTCAGGACAAATCATCTACCAACGCCAAAAATCTCAGCAAGTCTTGACAAATACACGTTAAATATAACACATAACTACGGCTAAAAGCTTACGGGTAAGGCGTGCAAAGGACATAAAATAAACCTACGACATGAGACAGTAGTATACTTATCGTTCACGTAGCATATTTCGCTCGGAACTAGATAAGTAAATAAACAAACTGACCTACATACTAAAATATTAATCTATTGGGAGGCACCGGTCTCCAGTCGATCCTCGCCCCGCTCGAGCAAGTCCTTGATATGAAACTTCCCCAAAGGTTTACCTTCCATAGACTTTAAGGAATAAACCAAAGGGCCATGCTTCGCGCTGATCACGCACTTCTCATACTTAGGTGAGAGTTTTGCACTGAAGTATTTATCTGCGTTAGACAAGGGAAAACACCTCTTGTAAATGATCTGACCCTCCTCGTATTGGACGGGACGCTTCCGCAGATTGTAGTACTTTACGTTCCGAGTGTAGGCCTTTCGTATATGGCCTTGTACAGTAGAAAAAATACTTCGTAGATGAGACAGGTTTGAGGAAAATGGCTCGCGCTCCAAAACTACCGACACCGGGTCGACAGGAACATCGAGATTGAGCAAAGCTCCATCCAACACCATTTCCCTACCATGGTTCAAGTAAAACGGAGTGAACTTGGTACTTTCATGAACCACCGTGTTGAGCGCACATTGGATCTCGGGTATGTTCTGATCCCACTTACGATGATCAGAACGCACGTAAGATGCTATGGCACGCACGATATCGCGGTTCAAGCGTTCCGTTTGATTTGTCGGGGATTGTAAAATATGTTAGGCACATTGTATTTAGTCATCAAATCCCGGAAATCCCGGGAAATTAACTGTGGGCCGTTATCGACATAGATATATTTACAAACCCCGTCACGCAAGAACACCCCTTTCTCCAAACACTTAACGATCGACTTAGCCGTGACATTACGCAACGGAAACAAGTGTGAAAACTTACTAAAATAGTCGACACAGACGAAGAGGTATTGGTTCTGAGCGTAGGATGGAGGAAAAGGACCAAGGATGTCACAGGAGATCGCTTCCCAAGGCTTAGTAACCACGCGAGGATTGCCCATGAGACCAGCACGAGCCGTGTTGGCAGGCTTGTAGCACTTACACACTTCGCAGGAGGCGACGTACTTCTCCACATCGCGGTACGAGTTCGGCCAAAAGTAATCTGCACTTATCCGCTTATGGGTCTTGGCGACACCAAAGTGACCCGAAGTCGGCTCATCGTGATACTGCCGTAAGATTTCCTCACGATGCTCACTAGGCACCACCAGTTTCCACTCGAATCTAGAGGTGAGGCTATATTTATTTTTTGAGAGGCGGAAAAGTTTGCCATCAGTAACCGTAAAGTTAGGGTACATCCTAGAAGTGTCACTATAGCCTTTGAATACCTTAGAATACCAGGGATCTTGTACAGTACCAGGGTCAAAAGTTATGGAGTCTACCTTAATTCGCGAGAGAGTATCGGGAATCACGTGTTCTTTGCCCTTGCGGTGGATGATCTCAAAGTCGAACTGACTCAAGCGACAGGCCCACCTATTGAGTCTACCCGAAGGGTTCTTTAATTTATAAAACCATTGGAGAGAGGCGTGGTCCGTAACGATGTAACATTTGGAACCCTCGACATATGGGCGATACTGCTCCAAAGCATAGATGACCGCCAGAAGTTCACGCTCAGTGGCCGTGTAGTTAACTTCCTGCGCATTCAAGGTACGGCTGCAGTAGGCAACTGGGTGGTCCACGTCATCTATCCTTTGGGCCAGCATCCCGCCAATCGCGAAAGAGCTCCCATCCGTATGGAGGTAGAAAGGAAGGCTAAAGTCGGGGCACTTCAGAATAGGAGCAGTGATGAGAGCAGACTTCAGAGTGTTGAACGCCGCGTTAGCCTCCGGTGTCCACTCGAACTTACATTTCTTACTCGTCAACCGAGTCAGAGGGTGAGCTACCTGAGAAAAGTTTTTAATGAACCTACGATACCACCTTGCCATGCCTAGGAAACGCTTGAGTTCTTTTACCTCGCAAGGAATAGGAAAGTTCATTATCATCTCCACCTTGGAAGGATCAGGGGGCCTATTATGAGCTCCTTATTTCCAGCCAGTTCTCGGCAAAAACAGAATTGCCTTTCAAATTCGTATTACGAGCTCATAAAAAGCCATTCTGATTCAGGACCTTGGATTTTAGCCGTTCAGCCGCGCTGCCTGGCGTAGAATCGTATTATGAGGTGTTAAATGACGTTCATTTTACGGCCTAAACTGTCAAAATTAGCAATTCTGAAAAAGCTGGTCTGGGGTAGCTTTTTCACAATTGTTATCAGCTTCAAGAGCCTTTTGTCACATTTAATATTTAACTAGTTGATAAAAATAAGTGCATGTGCGTGTCTTGGACGTATTATTACTGTTATCGTGTTATATTTTCAAGTTTTTGATTATTTAGTGATAAATTATATTAAGCAATAGAACTCATTGTATTGAAATTATGTCTACCTACTCTTAATTTATCGAAAAACAAACGGACACATTGATAGTAATAATCACGTTTGATTCCTAGAAGTGCGAGAACTAAACGCAATCTATGAATTGTCAAAGTAGGTACTTATTTGAAAATGAATGATCAAAACAAACTTAACTCCGAGAAATTGGCGGTTCGTCAAATCTCTATCTCTATTCGTCCGTGAAACTCGCTGTTTAGTGCTACATAATGTTACTACGATATCATAGCGATTAGTACGTTTGCTATTTACGATTTGATGGAATGTGAAGTACATAAAGCCAAACAGAAATACGGGGCGACAGGGTGTCATTGTAAGTAATAATAATGAGATGAACTATAGAAATTATTAAACAATATCGTCTGAAGACCCTAGCATGGTGCGGGAAGTCCGTAAATGTGCGCCCGCCACAGTAAAAACCGTGGAAATATGTATAAGCCAAGGTAAGTATGTAATCAATCAGGCTACTTAAAACAAGTTAATATTGAAATGCTGTGCGTTTCTTTTTATCCGTTTGTCATAAATATTTGTTCAGGTTATGTATAATTCTTTATTAACTGATTCAACTGTAGTATCAGTTAGTAGTGTGTTGTTTTTTTCGGGTAGGTGGATAAAAAAAGTAAACATAGTCTCAAACAATTTTATTTCTCTTAAATTAAAATAACCACTATTTTTAGAAAAGATTTAGTTAAAATCAATGGTAAATTGACCTAAATCACCTACCAGCAGTAATTCTCTCTTTTCCTGAAAGTTTCAACATATTTTGTCACACCACTGATATTATAACCTCACAATGTCACAATCTGAGATGAAGACATCTGTTGCCGAGCTTGCCGGTTTGTTCACTGCGAAGATGGCTGAATTTCAAAGCAGCCTAGATAGGGCTGGTGCCGGTAACCCTTCTGTGGCTTCAATTGTAGCAGAATTTGCAGAGTTCAAAAAGTTCATGATGAAAGCGCTGAGCATTCTACAGCAACAGGTGGAGACACTGTCTCATCAGGTAGACTCCCTTGATATGCGTTCTCGCCGCAAAATGCTGCTATTGCAAGGTGTTGCTGAGTCGGATAGTGAGGACACCACAGCTCTTGTTAGTGCGACGCTTCACAAACATCTCAAGAGGGAGAATGCAGGTGAGATTGCACACTGTCACCGCACTGGTCGGTCTCGTAGTGATAAGCCTAGAGCCATCCTTGTGAAGTTTCGTGACATCGTGAGTCAGGACGAGGTATGGTTTGGCAAGACGGCACTGAAGGGCACGGGAATCACACTGTCGGAGTTTTTGACGAAGTGTCGCCATGATGCTTTTATGGCGGCCCGTGAACGCTTCGGAGTCCGGAGCTGTTGGACTCGTGACGGGGTGGTGCATATTCTGGGCGCAGGCGGTGCGCGACACCGCGTTACCTCTCTTGCGGAGGTCAGCGCCATACCAGTCGTGCCTGCGGCCCCTGCCGCTTCATCTCCTCGTGCCAGCGCCAGTGGTACCTTGCCAAGTGTGCCGCCGGTCAAGAAGTCCAAGAGAATCATTGCGAAGCCTGCAGCTTACTAGCTTTGATGCCGTATAATTATTTGTGATAAGTACTTATTGTCTTGATCTCTGTGCTTCGTGATTTGGCAGTATTGTACGGGTTATATTTTGGACCTCTTGTTTTGGTTGCATGTTATTTGTCTTCTATTATACCCTCAATCATTTTTAATGATCGATCGATTTATTTTTGTAAATATGTAATTTATCAGTTAACTGTCACTTTGACATGACGTTTCTCTCTGACACTGTGACACTCTTTGTTGCGTTTCGTTAATCGTAAACAAACTTTCGATATTGCGTTATTATTTCTTGTCTTTGTTTTACTGCTGGCAGGTAGTGTCTTCTAAAGCGCCTTTTAAATAGTTATATATATTTATTATAACTTATTTATTTATTTTTTATATCTTATATATACATATGTCTTTTTCCAGCCAAACTGATAGTAACGATAGTAATAATTACGTTTCTTTTTCTTCCAGCTCGGTAAGCGATGATAGTTTTCATAGTCTTCCTCTTTCTCTCCACGACTTTCTTGATGCTCAATTTTCTGATGTTACTAAAAATTTTAATGTCGTTCATATAAACGCTCAGAGCATTCCTGCTCATTTTAATGACATGCTACTGTGGGAACACAGTTGGAAATAAATTCCCGTTGACAAAGCAAATTCCTTTCACCCGGTGCGCGGGGAACGCAGGACGTGAGAAAGGCTAGTCAGTCGCTCCGTACCACTGCTACTGTAAACACTACATGTAATTATTCGTGTAACAATTGTACCTACTACTGTTGTTCTCTTCTCAAATAAGTATTACTAGAACCCAATTTGGCTTTTACTTATTCCCCACTACCTAAGAGCTAGGACTCTTAAATTGGTGACCCCGACGTCAGCAGAGAACCGAAGTACCAGTCGTAATGGCGAACACGCAAGGACAGTTACAGCCGATTACCACACCGCAGCGGGAACTTACGTCGTTGAACACAGAAAGTGGGGGTCTCCGGGCGGATCCCGCCCAGGCACTAAAGGCAGAAGAGCAGCAGGAAGGAGCAGATTCAAGACCAGAAGTAATGGCTGTTTCACTATCATCAAGGTTGCCAGAATTTTGGATAGACCAACCGCGCGTGTGGTTCATACGGGTCGAAGCTATATTAGCACCGCAACGTTTGGGGGATGATTCACGTTTCGACCTCGTGGTCGCAAAGTTACCGAAGGAAGTAATTACGCAGATCACGGACTTTCTCTCCAGACCGCCAGCCACGGGTAAATTTAACGCGCTCAAGGCTAAGCTGTTGTCTTTGTTCGAGGATACAAGAAACAGACAAATCGAGAAACTTATAGGCGAGATGGACCCGGGCGACCTTAAACCGAGTCAGTTACTTACCAAAATGAGGGACCTAGCTCGCGACAGTTTTCCGGACGAGACCTTGCGAATACTGTGGCAAGCTCGTCTTCCAACAGCCGTTCGGGCAGTCCTGGCCGTGGCGGAGACTAATGATCTCGACAAACTAGCTCAGATAGCAGACAAGGTCGCTGAGGCTACCCGACAGAGTTTCGTGTCCGAGGTCGTGCAGCCAGCTAACTCGCATCACCCGCACCTCGACGCCGTGGCATCTACATCCAGGGATACCGCGTTGATTATGGCAGAAATTGCCAAACTCAGTGCCAGAATGACTGATATGGAGTTATCAAGATCTCGTCAGGTAAACCGAGAACCCCGAGGGCGTGGCAGATGGAGGTCAGTTTCAAGAGGTAGGAGTACGTCGCGGAATCGGCCACGTCGCACGTTGGATAGTCCCGATTGGCTTTGCCCTTACCATTATCGCTTTGGTCGACTAGCCAGGCAATGCAGCCAGCCGTGCGCGTGGGAAAAGGACGAGGCGGAAAACTAAGAGCGATGGTGCAATCTTCGACGGAGGTCTGCACAACGACATCATTTAGCCGTCGTTTATGTGTAACAGACAAAGAAAGTGGACTGAGATTTCTTGTGGATACCGGCGCAGACATTTCAATTTTACCACCGAGAAATAAATTTTATTCGCGCGAGTGTACCAAGTATAAACTTTACGCCGCAAACGGTAGTGAAATCAAGACATTTGGGACGAAGACTTTAGTGTTAGATTTTAATCTTCGCAGACCGTATAGATGGGAGTTCGTGGTAGCGGATGTTAGGCAGCCTATCTTGGGAGCCGATTTCCTGGCCCATCATAAGCTGCTGGTAAACTTAAGTGCGCGCAAGTTAGTGGACCAGACGACCGACTTCAAGGTCATCGCAGATGTTGTAAGTATTAACCAACCTTCCATCTACACCGTCAACGGCAAACACCCGTTTCGTAAGTTGCTGTCCGCATACCCAGAAATTACAAAGCCAGTTTCGTTTAAAGAAACCGCACCGCACAATGTGTTACATTATATTGAAACATCGGGGCCGCCGGTGTTCGCGCGCGCTAGACCTCTTCCCCCAGATAGGTATGTCAAGGTAAAAAAAGAATTTCAGCTCATGCAGGAACTGGGTATTTGCCGACCTTCGAAAAGTGCGTGGGCTAGTCCACTGCATGTAGTAACAAAAAAAAATGGGGACTTACGACCGTGTGGGGACTATCGTATGCTGAATGCTATCACCAAGCCCGATAGGTATCCCATACCTAGACTGCATGACTTTACGTTCATACTGGCCGGTAAGAAGGTATTCACAAAATTAGACATTAACCGCGCGTACCATTGTATTTGCGTAGCGCCAAATGACATCGAAAAAACCGCAATTATAACCCCATTCGGGTTGTTCGAGTTTCCCAGAATGTCATTTGGACTCCGCAATGCTGCGCAGACTTTCCAGCGTTTCATGAATAGCAACGTACTTCAAGGTTTAGATTTTCTATTCAATTATCTGGATGATGTCATCATAGCTAGCGAAACTATAGAGCAGCATGAACAACATCTAGCATTGGTTTTCGAACGGTTTACACAGTATGGAATAACAATTAATTTAGACAAATGTTGTTTCGGACAGCCCTCAGTCGAGTTTTTAGGGCATCATGTCTCGACCGCAGGCATTCGGCCGCTCGAGGATAAAGTACAAACCATAGTAAATTATGCAAAACCAGAAACAATCGAAGGTCTGCGCAGGTTCTTGGGAATGCTAAATTTTTACAGAGGACATATTCCGGAAGCAGCTGTTAGACAAGCAGAACTAGATAAATATTTAGTTAATTCAAAGAAGAAAGATAGGTCCAAAATCGCGTGGACATCGAAGGCCGAAGAGGCATTCGCGCAGTGTAAAGCAGGTCTTCAACAGGCCGTCACACTAGCGCACCCTAGGCATGATGCTAAGTTGGCTCTAATGTGTGATGCAAGTGATACCGCAGTAGGCGCGGTATTACATCAAAAAATAAAAAACTCATGGGAACCGTTGGGATTTTATTCAAAAAAACTCTCAACAGCCCAAATTAAGTACAGTACGTACGATCGCGAACTTTTGGCCCTTTACCTATCCATAAGGCATTTCCGTAAGTCTTTCGAAGGTCGGCAGTTAACCCTGTATACAGATCATAAACCATTATGTTTCGCTTTTAACAAAGTAGGTGACGACAACAAAGAAAGTCCTAGGCGGTCGAGACAACTCTCATTCATAAGCGAGTTCACTACGGATGTGCAACACATTAGCGGTAAAGATAACGTTGTAGCAGATACCCTGTCGCGCCTAGAAACAATTCACTGTCCCACGCTTGTCGAGTTCTCAGAATTAGCCGAGGCACAAGCAAACGATGACTACGCAGTGCAAGTGTTGCAATCGTATCACAACAACATGAATAGTAAAGTGCAACTCAAACTAATTTCAGTGCCCATGTGCGATAAACCAATACTTTGCGAAATGTCGACACGGGAAGCTCGACCTTATTTACCTAATGAATTTCGTCGTAAAGTATTCGATAGTATACATTCACTAAGTCACCCTGGTATTAGAACGACTAGGAAGATGGTTAGTAAACGGTATTTTTGGCCGGTAATGAATAAGGACATCGGTAACTGGGCCCGCTCCTGCGTCCAGTGTCAGAGGGCGAAGGTTACCCGGCATACCGTGTCAGATTTAGGTACCTTTCCAGATGCAGGTCGTTTCCAGCACATTCATGTAGACATTGTCGGTCCGTTACCGACATCTCCGCATGGGTTTAGGTATTTAGTGACTATAATAGACAGGTATACGAGATGGCCGGAAGCGTTACCGATTTCAGAAATAACTGCAGAGATCGTAGCCAAAGCTATTTACGAAGGCTGGATTACGCGCTATGGTTGTCCGTTAAGGTTAACTAGCGATCAAGGTCGGCAATTTGAGAGTAGGTTATTCACGGAACTAATGAAATTCCTAGGAGTACATAAAATCCGGACCACCCCTTATCATCCGCAAGCAAACGGGATTATAGAACGTTTCCACAGAGGTCTCAAGGCTGCGCTTATGGCTAGGCTCAGCGTACTAGATAGCACATGGGTGGACGAGTTGCCTACGGTTTTGTTAGGGTTACGCGCGGCAGGTAGAAGCGATAGTGGCATAAGCGCAGCGGAAATGACATTTGGTCATTCACTTCGTCTTCCCGGGGCGTTTTACGAAACTTCTCGCGATAATAGAGATGTCACCGATCCGTACAGTTTGGTCGAAAAAATCAAGGATAGCATTGACAGACTTAAGCCTACGAAAAGGAATAAAGATAGCAATAGGCAAATCTTTGTACACAATGACTTGCATACGTGTACGCATGTTTTTGTCAGAGACGACACGGTACGTAAACCTTTGAAACCGCCTTACGACGGACCTTTCAAGGTTATTAGTAGGGGACCTAAGGTATTTTTAATTCAGTTGCCGACCAGACAATCCCACATATCGATAGATAGGTTAAAACCAGCGTATTTATTAAGTCAACAGGCGGAGGATACCGGTATCGAAACGCGGAGGAAGGATAAAAACGAGACCACCCGTGAGGTCACTACCAATATTAATCAGGAGTCGCCACCCGCGATACTGAAGCCCACACCTATAATTCGGACAACACGCAGCGGAAGGGTCATAAACAAACCAGTAAGGTTTTTAATTGATGAGTAGATGAAAAAACTAACAGCGCACAGTCTTATAACAGTAACCCACACGGGTGAGATAACTGGTTATGTCGATGACTCGATGTATTTCGGAGGTTGGTAATACAAGTTTATCATTAGTAGTTACAGTTTAAGAAGTTATCAACACAATGTCACTTGCAAATTTTCTTGATCCACGAGACAAGAATGGCTTGAGTACTTTTAGTAAGTCGCAAGACATCCTTACTATCGGGACAAGACGGATGAGCCATTTACAGGCATCTTGTTAATAGCGTAATTAGCAGGTAGGTACTCTCTAAGCATAGATAAATACTACAATGTAAGTGATTGCATTACTGAAATGGCAACATACACTGTGGCGAGATTAAATGCAAAATCAGTAATTGCAACACATTATTCGTATTAGGTAAGTTAATGTAAGCAATTTTTAATGCCATGTTGTTGAACGGACATTCTGAACTCATTAGCATATAAATAGCAGGTTTCGACAGTGCGTAAACATTATTCATTCGCATCGCAAAAAAACTGTTGTTAACAAGTTTTTATTCAGAAGTTTCGCAAGTCCCTCTATCTTAGTATCAAAATGGGCGGGGGACAGAGTAAGGAGGACAAGTCCCAGAACAGCAACGTCGCAATCGCCCAAGTGCAGACACTGTCGGGGCAGGTCGACTCAAAACTCAACCTTGTCGGAATCGGACTCATAGTTATGGCTGTTATATTCCTGATTATTTTGCTATACGTGCTGCGCGCCCGCTGTAAGCGTCACGTGAAGAACTGGTTACGCAAGACTGTCGAAGCGATACCCCCGCCAACAACTATCCGTGTCAACAACATGCAGCCGCAGCAACCGGTGACCGCACAAGCTGTGTATTAATGTAACTAGAAACGTAGAGTAAGTTTTCAACAACAACATAGTGTAGAGTTACAAAGTCCCATAAGAGAGACCAATGTTAATGAAACTCATTTCATTGAAATCATCAATTTTAATTTTAATTTAATTTGTGGTTATTGTAATTTACAATTTTGCTTTTTCAAAGGGGGGGGGAATACTGTGGGAACACAGTTGGAAATAAATTCCCGTTGACAAAGCAAATTCCTTTCACCCGGTGCGCGGGGAACGCAGGACGTGAGAAAGGCTAGTCAGTCGCTCCGTACCACTGCTACTGTAAACACTACATGTAATTATTCGTGTAACAATTGTACCTACTACTGTTGTTCTCTTCTCAAATAAGTATTACTAGAACCCAATTTGGCTTTCACTTATTCCCCACTACCTAAGAGCTAGGACTCTTAAACTACTAACCTTTGACCTAAAAAATGTACACGCAATTTTAATTTCAGAGTCGTAGCTTAAACCGTGTTTAGCGACATCTTCCTATTCTCTACCAGGTTTTCATTTGATTCGCAATGATCGTGCTGGGAGAGGCGGTGGCGGGGTTGCCATCTACCTTCTTTCCCATATTCCATTCTCAATTGTTAGTACGTCAACGCAAAATTCTTGTGACGCCGCAGAGTATATTTTTCTTAGCTTAACTCTTTCCCACACTAAACTTTTACTTGGAGTATTTTATTCCTCTTCACTACATGTTAATTATTTCGACTCCCTTGAAAAGCTTCTCGAAGATCTGATGCCCTCTTTTAACCACCACATCTTAATGGGTGATTTCAACACTTGTCTCCTTAAAAATGACTATCGTTCAAAATCACTTATTTCTCTCTTGACTGCTTGCAACATGACTATTCTTCCTTGTAATGCCACTCATTGTTTTGCTAATTGTTCCCCATCACTCTTAGATCTTGCTTTAACTTCTTCTTCTACTCTTGTTGCTAAGTTCGGTCAATACTCTGCGGACGCCTTCTCGTACCATGACTTAATTTATCTGTCGTATAAAGTCCGGCCCCCTAAGTCTAAGCCCAAAATTCTCCTCCAGCGCAATTTTAGTAGGTTGGATGCAGACAGTCTCCGTGAGGACGCTGTTAAGGTTGACTGGAGTGTTATTTCTGACGCTAATACCGTAGACGACCAGGTCGCATTGTTTAACTCCCTACTTACTCAGTTGTATGACGCCCATGCTCCAGTTCGGCCAGTCAAAATTAAGCATCTTCCTGCTCCTTGGCTTACTGAAGAAATTAGATCCTTGATTCACAAAAAGAATATTGCAAAATCTAGATACAAAGTTGACTCATCAGATGAAAATAAACTTAAATACCACACCTTGCGCAACCGATGTGGCACAATATGTCGTGACGCGCAAAGTCGTCATATACATAAATCCGTAGAAAATGGTGATCCTGCTAAAGTATGGAAGTTTCTCAAATCAATAGGAGTTGGAAAATCTCAAGTTAATTCTAGTAACAACGATATTGACATCGATCAGCTGAATCAGCATTTCTCTTCTTCTACCTTGTTTAATGGTCCGGCAAAAGCCGATACGCTTAAATGTCTTTCTAACATCTCAACTCCTGATACTTCATCTTTTTCCTTCTCTCAATTCTCCGACAGTGATGTTAAGAAGAGCGTACTATCAATCAGTTCCAACGCAGTTGGTGTTGATAGCATTAGTCGTAACATGATCCTTCCCTTGCTTGACCTTCTTGTTCCTGTTATCTCTAGTATCCTTAATAGGTCCATTATGACCAATGAGTTTCCTTCGTTATGGAAGGATGCTGAAGTTGTCCCTCTCCCCAAAAAACCTAATCCCGCTTCTTTTTCCGACTATCGTCCCATATCCATTCTTCCTTTCTTATCCAAGATCCTAGAGCGCCTTGTTCATCAGCAATTGTCTTCCTACTTAAACAGATATGACCTCCTTAACTCCTTTCAGTCCGGTTTCCGTCCAGGTCATAGTACGGCTACTGCTCTTGTCAAAGTCACGGACGACATTCGCGCTGGCATGGATAACAGGAAACTGACGGTTTTGACGCTGTTAGACTTTAGCAATGCTTTTAATACCGTTGATTTTGACATAATGCTTGGAATTTTACGCTCCCTTAACATATCTCCTGCGGTAATTGAATGGTTTCATAGCTACTTAATCGGTCGTCGGCAGCGAATAAAGGTGGATGATTCCCGATCTTCATGGTGCAACACGCTAGCCGGCGTTCCGCAGGGTGGCGTGCTGTCTCCGCTTCTTTTTTCTATTTTCATTCATTCTATTACGCAAAACCTTCTCTCTTCTTATCACCTTTATGCTGACGACCTTCAAATTTATTCCCAGGGTACGCTCGACGATCTTTCTTCCGTGGTTGACGCTGCCAATGAAGATTTAAAGCGTATATTACATTGGTGCAATGGGTTTGGGCTAAAAGTAAACCCAACTAAAACTCAGGTAATCGTCATTGGCAGCCCCAAACTTATTTCTAGAGTCAACTTTGTAAATCTTCCACCAGTATTTTTCGACGGTGTTCTAATTCCTTACTCTCTTCAGGTTAAGAATCTTGGTGTCATTATGGACCGCTCTTTGTCATGGGCACCTCAAGTTAGTGAGACTAGCAGGAAGATGTTTGCAGCTGTAGGTTCTCTAAGACGACTTCAAAACTTTCTGCCTCTAGCTACTAAAATTGCGCTTGCTCAAACTTTACTGCTTCCTATTTTAGATTATGCTGACGTGTGCTATTTGGACCTTACTGAGGAGCAACTTAATAAGCTTGAGCGTATTCAAAATTTGTGCATACGGTTCATATTTGGGTTACGCAAGTATGACCACGTCTCCATTTTTCGCCATCAGCTCAAGTGGCTCCCAATCCGTGCTCGTCGTAACTTTCATATTTTAAATCTCCTCTTCAGCATACTTTTCAACCCTGCAACCCCGCGTTACCTTAAGGAACGTTTTAATTATTTTAATTCTGTTAGAGCTTCCCAAAACCTTCTTTTGTCAGTCCCTTTTTCTTCCTCTAAGATTTACTCCAATTCTTTCACAATCCAGGCTATAAGGCTATGGAACGCTTTGCCTGTAGAAGTAAGGCGTGCTCAGTCTATTAGCATTTTTAAAAGCAAGCTAAAGGACCACTATCTATCGCTTCCGTAGTTTTACTATGTTTTCCTTTACTTTTATTTTTACTATCCTATGACCTTGTGTGTTATCTTTGTTTGGCTGATTTCTGGAATTTATGTATGTGTATATTATATAGATATATATTATTGTTATATTATAATATGTAGGTATTTAGTGTGTATTTGGTATGTAGTTTACCTCATTTACATGAGGTATGTGTGTATTTATATGTAGTTTATATAAATATGTATAAGTAGATTTTATTATAACAAAAGTGTTTCTTGTAGTTTAGTTTGAGTTCTGAAGGAATTAGTTTACACCGCCTGCCATGTATTTTTGTCTTATTATTTCTCTGTCCAAGGTTGTCTGGAAGAGATCGCTATTTAGCGGTAAGACCGCCTGTTGTATACATATATGTTATTCAAATGTACTGTTCCTTGTTTTGTTTTCTGGTGTTCAATAAAGAGTATTTGTATTGTATTGTATTGTATCTTTCCATAGTATCTACTTACCTATACTGTTTGGTAACATCCATATTTAAAAGAATACCTGTTTTGTCATAGGTACCTATTAGCAGCACATACATACATTCTACGCAATGGGATCCTACCAGTAACCCACAGGTGCTTAAGCATTCAATTTGTTAGCACCAACCTTCCACAATTTCAAAGTTTTATAGATGTTCATAAATGATCAGTAGCGGGGAACAAATATCTAACAGCTTAAAAAAAAAACTAACCAGTACAAATATTATACAGTTACAATTCCATTTTATTCAAACTGTTCCCTGTTTTATTTTAATTGTATAAACTTTATGAACTAGATACAAGTATCTTGTATTAATTTGCAGGTTTTATAGAATGTTTAACATACCCAGTATCCTCAGCTACAATGACAGGACTCGGGGATACTCAACATGAAAAGTAATGTAGGATGCAGTGCCTCCTTATAAATGCGGATTTTTGTCCCAGTAAGTAAATTTAAATTACTTAAATACAGTCTGTGAGCACTAAGGTGCTTCGGGTTTGTACTTCTCTCTTGCTCTTAGTAAGAGCGTATGGGGGTGAGCGGGAGCCAAGTACAAATGCAAAGCACTATCGATAGTAACTCTTATTTAATCTTTGCTAAGGCTTCTTTCCCACGGCACGGCACGGGAATACTGGTGTGAATGTTACCATAGTAGCACGTATGCTGCTAAACTGGATCCTGCAAAAAACGGTCCTGCAAAAAATGGGACATTGCCGTGGAAAAGAAGCCTAAGGATAACTTTTCCTAATAGTTTTTATTTAAAATAGTCAATTCAATTCATATTCAAATAATTATAATATCTCATCTACTACTTATACATATATAATAAATTTAACTTCAAAAGTAAAATTATATTACTTAAAATATATTATTGGAATAGGAATATTATTTAAACAGAAATAGCTAAATTATATCATGGAACAATAACAATGGGAACTGACATAAGTTACTTTAACAATATAATATAATTTTCAGGTCTTTAATGCTGAGAATTGTAATTAATGCATAATATATTCAACATCTTTATATAAGCTAGCCTTTTATAATCAGTTGAATGATTCCTTGGTATGTTTATTTTAAATTTTAATTAGAACTGTCCTAAAACTGAATAATTAAATAAGTAAAACAAACACTCAAATCAACAAAGTATATTAATATATTTTTAATATAACATATTTTTTTCTAGTTCACAGGTAGTTCCAACATTTGCAAAAGGGTAATCTGTCTAAACAAGTGCTTGGCGAAGGAGCTGCTTGTATGTCTCGACACGGTCCCGGTGGCATCTCACATGCGTCCACGGGCAGTGTAGATACAGTGTCCACCCAGATGCAGCAGTTATGTCTGAAGCCTGTGGTTGTCTCACTGCCAAACCTGATGAAAAAGCATTAATTTTTAATCATTTGTTATATTTTTCTAACTAGAACATTACTTTGTAATATTTTTATGTCAATATAAACTTTATTGTAAATAATTAAAGTACAAAGAACCCTTTTTTTTTACCTAACATGAACATAATTATCTTCCAACTAACCTCAAAATTTCAAGCTTTGCTCCTGGATTGATTGGATCGCCTTGCCTCGTAGGTCTCGTCAATCACCATTTTAGTTTGCTGCTGAGGGGGCTTTTATAACTGGCTTGTTCACTGACATCCATTTGAGGAGGTGCCCGAGGTCTCTAGCTCTAGGTACCGAAAATCACTAAGTGAATGCAAGCGGCACTTTATTGTTGCAAACAGTTTGTTTAGGCGATTGTAGCTACTTGCAATTATAGCTGGTATCGATCACTTGGGCGGCATCGGCAAGTAGTTGTAATGTGCGTCGTTGTTAACAATGCAGGCACAAATTTTCTTTACACATATTTTTTTGTTGCGTTTAGAGTTCGACGGCTCGTTGCAGAAATCACGCTTTTGGGGTGACAAACTATGTTTTGTAAGAGTAAACTTCATCATAACGTCGGATCGCAAATGTAAACTTCAAATAAAACTATTTTTGTGCATTAGCGAGAAGCTTTAACACTATAATAAGTATAAAACTTCTTGTTTACATTTAACAACAAAGAAGATACCCGCCCGCCATGTCAAGTGCGTTCGAAACATTTAAATCCCTCTGTTTCTAGGTAAACAAAAGTTTTTTATTTTTAATACACGGGTATATAAAAATTAAATTCACTTATTTCGTATTAAGTTTTGTTTAGTTATTAAATGTTTCTATCATTTACTTCGTATTAGTCGCAAATCAAATCACGAATTTGCAAATCTAAAAATGAATCGTATTAGTAAAAATCCGGATCTTATTTTCGGAACGACACCTTACACTTGTGTTTTTAAAAAGTAAAAATTACCAGAGACAATAACCAGGCAGCAGTAATCCATTCTGTAAACAGGGGGCTGGTAATACCAATTTAAGCAATGCAGTTTACGGCGGAAAACTGAAATGTCAGAAACCAGAATGTTTTCCTAAAAGCTCATAATAGGCCCCCAGTACGTAAACCAAAGCGGTCCACCATGTAACCCAAATATTTCAGCTCGCTGCGGCAGAATTGCGATTTTTGCATATTTATAGTTAAGTTAGCGTCTTTTAATTTTTTGTGGACGCGACGGAGAATATCCACATGCTCCTCAAAGGTGGAGGTGCAAACGACGATATCTTCTATGTACGCGAACACCTTGTTATCAAATTCCGCGGCGAACAAGCTGTCCATGAGCCGTTGCATCGTAGCACTGGCTCCCACCAAACCGAAACACATACGATTATAATGGAATAGGCCCCGGCCTGGCACCGTGAAAGCAGTTTTTTCCTTCGAGTCAGGATGTAAAGGAATTTGGTGGTACGCCGCACTCAAATCGAGGGAAGTGAGATACTTAGCATCGCGTAAGTTATCTATAATATAGTTGATGTAGGGCAAAGGGTAGGCGTCAGTCTTTGACACCGCATTAAGTCGACGGCTGTCCAAGCAGAGACGAACCTCCCCGTTGGCCTTAGGTACCATAGTAAGAGGAGAGTTCCATTCGCCAAAAGACCGTTCCACGACCTGATTTTTTAACATGCGGTCCAACTCCGCATTCAAGTATTTTAGCTTTTCCGGACTAAGCCTGTAGTATTTTTGTTTAATCGGTCTCGCGTCACCGGTGTTAATCACGTGTTGGATTAAAGACGTGCAACCTAGTCCTATCCTATCGGTGTTGATTTGGTCGAATAAATTTTGGATCGAGTCGAGTTCACGTTTCTGCGCAGGCGTGAGTTCCTCGTAGTTTCGCAAGCCATTTTCCTCCACGCTACCCACAATGGTTTCGACCGAAGAAATAGAAGCCGGCAGACACGCAAGGACGTCAGGCGCGAGATTGAAGGCCTTCTAAAAATTAATCCCGAAATGTATCGGCAGCTTAATCTCCGGCTGGACGTGAAACATAACTAGTTGAACTTCCTCCTTGTATTGGACCGGTAAGTTTGTAATGGTCCAATCGGTCCTGTTCAGTTATTTCCAAGGGACGATATTCCATTCATAATCGTTAAATAACTTTGAATTAAGTAGTATACAAAAGTAAAGGAAATAATAACTTTTATTGTGAAGTAGGAAGGTAAATTAGATTGTTAATTAATTTGAGGGATAAAGAAAACTTAATATTATTTATCAAAAAAGAGAACATAATAAATAATAAGGTTCATACGTAATAACAAATTTATAAGAGGTAAAATGTATCCCGTATCATAATCAAAATATAAAATGAGCACAATTTCATTTAACTATGTTTAAAATTGAAGACGAATAACAAAAATCACATCTATTTATAGAATAGGGTAGTTAGCGGCCTCTTTGATTTATTTTGCGAACTAAATCCACAAGACATAATCAAACTAACTCTATTTGATGAATTGGAGATAGCGGCCTCTTTGATTTTCTTAGTATACTAAATTCACTTAGCGGGTCCGAGATAAGATAGTAAGTAAAAAATACATCAAGAATTCCATAGATGGCGCTAATTTCAATGCCAAACAAATTAATTTATAATTGGACAAATAATGATTAATTATGCTTTAAACTTAACCAATTATTAAACAAATTTAGCAAATTAAGCTAATAAAATAAGTTAAGGTTAATAAAGGGTTTAGATCCAGCAGGCCATAAACAGAATAAGAAACATAAAAATAGACGCCATCTTGATGTTATGCATGTCAGCGGATACGCGAAATTGAACCTTATGGGATGACGACAAGCGTAGGTCCGCCTTGGGCAGCGCTCTGAGCGCAAATGTGCACGAAGTGCTTCAAGTGCTCAAAATGTTCAAAATGCCCGATGCGCGAGCTTTGCACGAAATGTAGACCGAGGGTATATAAGAGCGCGCAGGTTGACGGGGCTCACTTTTGTTACGAGCGTCGACGCGGTGAGTTGTCACTATTTTGGATTGTGGGTCGGAGGTTATCGTTCCATTTGCGTAATTTTCTTTGTTGTATTTGTGCTCGTTATTTATTTGGTGTTATTTTAATATGTGTGGGGATTTTGCAGCATATATTTGTGGGAAGTGGGAAGCTGTTTTATGTGTTGTCGTGTTCCGTTACTAATATTTTTTGTTTTCCAGATCTTTGCTGTGATGGTTATATGTAAACCGTCTAATAAAGATCCGAGGCAGACGTTGATCACATACAAAAACCGCATTTACAGTTTGACTATGGTTGTAGATCTGAAAGAGTTTCACAATCAGAAAACGGATGATTTACCTCCATTAGTCAAGTAAATTATGGGTTTTCGCGTACAAGGACTGATGCCTTAACTCGGTACATCAGACGTGACTGATCATATTACATTTATTTTTCTCAAAGGACCACAGGTTGGACCGTTTTTCGGTAGAAAATTGAGACGGATACGTGGAATATTTTTGGTGACGGTCCCCAGAATCTTTATATATGTATATATCTGGCCAAAGTAGGTATGATCCCGGCCTGTCTTTCATCTGAAGGTTTTTCATTAAACCGAAGGACAGGTAGTAGGCTACTCATAGAGGGCTTTCGCCTTCGAAAAACTCTTATGATAGGTTAGCTGGCCTAGTAAAAATATCTTACACCGGATATTTTTAAACACAACTCACACGTTTAAATGTAAATGTAAGAGTTACATGACTCTTAGTTTTGATTTAAAACAGTAGAACTTTAGGGCTATAGGAATAGCTAGAAAAGATCTTCATTACACCGTGAAGAACTTTTTAAAACATTCGCCACAGTTTTAGACTAAATAAGAGAGTCAGCAGTCTCTCTAATTAGTCATAAAACCATTAGAGTAGGATTACAAAGAAATCTAGAAATTCCCAAAAAATATAAATTAGGGTTCCCAAATTAATATTTATATTTAAAAATCCAAATATTAAAATTAAATAATCAGTTTAGTAAACTTAGGAAATTTAGCAATAGAAAATCGTATTCTGGGATAGACGTAGCGTTATCGAAACGTAGGTAAATGTCAAGTTCTTAAAATGTCAAAATTGTCTTATAGAAAGTAGTCGCTGTAGACTATTTGACATGATATCGAATGAATTAAATTAATTAGCAGTAAATATTCAAGTTGAGATAGTAAGAAATTAGGGTTATGTAACGTAATTATTAATAGTAAACTTCAATTAAAAAGTTACATGAAAATTACATTATATACCGTATAAAAAGGTTTGATAAAATAAGTTGAAATGGTCAGGTTAGATTAACTAAAACCTATATTTAAAATCTAGAAAGTCTTACATAGCTTATATGAACGTTGGTAACTTCTAAAGTAGGAAAATTTCCCTATTTACTTTCTGATATCTAAATATCTGTTTAGGACTGATAATAGAAATAGTATTCCTAGAACTGCGAGATATACTTACTCCAGATCAGAATTTGACTTACAATACAGTTTGATAGTATAAATTACTAGGCTTTGAGAGATTAAAGGTATTTAATCTAGATTGAACCATAATAAAATAAATCTAGATTATATAAACATAGTATGATACTTCAGTTTCTAATTATAAAGATTCTTTATTTATGTTGCATAAAATAAGCAAGATAATTTAATAACAATAAAAAGGTGGCTTTATTAATGAATTGCTAGTTACCTAAATCATACAAAGCATATATAGCTATTATGAGGTTTCAAAATAGCCGAAGACAAAATGACTTCTGTATCCCCACTGTTTACCAAAAATATAAGGTACAACATGAGTACAATGGTGAAAATTGAACACTTCATTTTGGTATTAAATAAATCTAAGTCCAAAACTAGACTTATACAACTTATATACAATAACTTAGCAATATCAGGCTAAAGTCACCTTTTATTATAAAATGATAAAAGTTGCTATCAAAATTATATGCATAGTAATGAAGGATTTTGGATGGAAACTGTAATTTATGAACATTAATTAGATCTTCGTTAACTTGGTTTTATATGAATATCTACCGATACTATTCTTGTTCAGACAATTTGACTTTGACATAATAAAAAAAATTGCTCCTAATGTATCAAATATGGTTACATACAATATCATCAATACCATATGATTCATTATTATTTTAAATCTGCAATGGAGAAAAGAGTTGTTGTGAAATCCTCTTGTCCTTTGAAGACTGAAGACAGGTTAATACTGAATAATAAGTAAAGACCATTGACAAGGACTGTAAAATCAATAATTCCCACCTGGAAAGAAAAGATTTATAGCGTTGGAGGGATGTCCAGTCTGGTAGACGAGTCCCACAGTCATGAGCGGGGAGTCATGGGCTCTGACCTTAGGCGCAAAGAAAAATGCCTTAAGCATACTTTCCAGTATAACTTTAGTATTCCTAACTAGTACCAAAGACTATGACAAACCTTTACTCTAACTATTATTTAATTAAATAATTAATTAAATGACTAAAAATTAATTTCATTAGGTACTTCTACTTACTTAATAGGTATTATTCTTGACTCTAATAATTTTACCTTAAGCGGTTGACCATACTTCATTCTCATTTTAAATTTAAATTCTTTACTCCAATTCACCTTAGTCAATTTTTGTTCAGTATTCTCATGTATTAGTGCGCTTTCAAAGTCAAAACAATAGAATAAAGAACGTTAGGGTTATTATCGGTTCACAATTAAAGAGTCCTGATCACTAGACAATCACGAGCCATATCAATCATCAATTTAAAAGTAGATAGTTAGGGTAGACTAGAAGAAGATAGGTTAGGGTAGGTCTAGTTAAGGGGGGGTTAGTTACAGTGGTGCCTTAAACAAGGATTAAATAAATTAAGCTAATATGAAAAGGATCCAGTTCTGGTCTGGTTACAGTTAAGGTTTACCTTTAAGCAGGATTAGAATTTTAAATTCAAAGAGTACCTTAGTGTTAAATTATTTAATTAGTTCACAATTAACATTATTAACTTAAGAAAATGACTTCTGACGGAAGTCCAGTGTTGCATGTGAAAATGGATTCTTTGTTTTGACTTTGGATTGAGCGTTTTGCGATGGGAATCTGGAGTAGGGTTATCTCTTATCACGTTAGTTATTCTTTAATTTTATAGTTGAAGGCAGGAGTTTTAAAATAAAAATATATATATTCCTTAATGGTATAATTGAAGGCAGGTAGCAGATAATTTGATATTTAACAAGTTTTATAGACGAAGGCAGGCAGGGCTAAATAGGAAGTTAGAAAGGTTTTATTGTTGTTTAATAATGCTGAAATAAAACAAAATATCTTATCGTTTAAAATGGTATAAAGGAAAATTCTAGGAATATATAAATTTTAATTAAGATCTTATATCTCTTTAGATGTTAAAAGTTGTTTTATCGAAGGCAGGTAATGAAATAACAATATCAAAAATAATTTATTGTAGATTCAATTAAAATTAAGAATCTAATTATAGTTATTAAAACTAGTTCCGTAGAGTAGCTTCATTAAAAGTGATTTCAGTTTGATTTAATTATATGAAACAATATTCTTGGTTAGTCATTGAGTTTCCATATAAGTCTCCACATTAAATCCTTTGTATTTCTTGTAAAACTGAAAAGTAAATAAGGACTAATTAGTATATTCATTAGTTCAAATGTCAGGAAACCTAGGGAGTTTATAGTTGGATGTCACTAATGGCAAAATTGATAACAGTAAATTTTCTGATAGTAATTACGATCCTTTCCTTTAACACTTTAACTGAGACCAACCTGCTAGGCGAATCCATTTTATACAAAAATCAGAGCTCTTGGCAATTAATGTGTTAAAATAATTTAGTTTAAAATTTATTAGAACTAAAACTTGAGCTTAGGAAAATATTTGATTAACATATTATAATTACCTGTAAACAGTAGGTAAAACTAGCTTAAATTATTAATTTTCTTCTAAGGTGTATGGTTTGTTTATTGTTTCTGTTGCCATAGACTTGGTGGTTGGAAAAGTCAGCTGATCAGACTTTGATTGTTTGAGATCAAACCTATTTCCATTTGCTGAGTTTGTCAGACTAATGTTGTAACAAGCTAAAAGAAAAAAAACACAAAACAACATTAAACATTTTTTTTAAAAAAAAAAACCAAACAAAGTAAATAAAAAGGTTTTACTTTAAAATTATTTGTAAACCTAGTCTTTTATATGTAGGTTCAGTTTAAAGATACTTTTATAGTTCCTATAAAACAATTATCTTGAAAGTAAATGTTGTTAAACGTCGAATTAGTTTAAAGGTTTACAAAACTTTTGATGCATGTAGATTAATTAAATAGTAAGATGTTCTAAAGTAATTAAAATACAAGAAAGTGGGATAGAAACAATAATGTAAAGACCATTACCCTGTATCAGTTTTAGAAATCCATAGTGAACCGGTAACGGTGAGGTTAAGTTAGTAAGCAGTCATTATGCATTTAACGGGGTAAGTTAGAGTCAACCATATATAGGTAAAACTTAAATGAACTAGGAAATGGTTTAGGTTTATATTTAAAATAAGCACAGTTAATGTTAGTAGCTTTGAAAAACTAATCAGTTAGCAGGTGGGGCGGGCGAACCGGCGAAGTTTGTTTTGACAAGTCGTATTTTCTGCCAATAAAAAAAAGGGAGTCACAGATTATAACAGGTTTTGGCCAGGGAAAGTCTATTTCACTTATAAATGAACATTTAGTTTACTGAATTGAAATTAAATAATTATAATCTCTATGAGTGATCTTGTCATTTTAATTAATTTAGTTATCATTTGTGTGATCATTCATTTTCTTATTTAAAATATATTAGAAGTGTATGTCTATGACTGGAAACTAGTTAGAAAGGGATAGATAAACTAGCTTGATTAATAAATGCGGTTGTTATGTTGAGATTATTGGGTGCTTTTAAGAATAAGAACCAATAGTTAACTGTAATTATCAAAATAGTGAACTGATGATAGAATGTATTTTGAATTGAAAGTCAACAATTTTAATAGGATTTACTTATTATACAATTTTGGCCTACTGATCGTTACCTACTTAAAACGTTTTACATGCTACGCGACGCGAACTTGAATCATACGATTGTTCTACTGTCGAATTACGTACTTAAAATTATTTGTGGGACTAGTATTCGTGCATTCCATCTTTTATGGATACAAACTCAGAGAATTCATTATACATGTGCCCGGTACATATTATACATATGCCCGGTACATATCATGCATATACCCGGAGTGCATCGTACATATGCCCGATACACAGCATACCTACCTAAATCAGATTGAATTGCAGTAATGAAAGATCAATTAAGAAGAGCTTGGTGATTTTACTGAAAGTTATAGTCAGGTTCAAATAGAGTTATTACTTATTATAAATTGCACTTTTCCTTTTCACTTGTCAATGAACGCATATATCTCCTAACGAATGTTCGGAAGGCCGTAAATTGACAGTTGAGGTTGTAGGGCCGTTGGTAGTGTGATCATGATCAAGGATCGTAGTGTACACTACACTTTTAGAGTATTGTTGTCCTACACTCGAGGTTACAATTTATAACGTTATCGAACGATTATTTTATTACAATTAAAAATAAGACTGAAAAAAAAAAGGAGCATATAAATTAAATAAGTGTGTGCGGGCATAGGTATGCATGTAAGACGGGGGGGAAGTTTCCTCGATTAATTGATTTATTACTGAGAAAAAAGGTTCTATTTTTCTGGTGACAAATTAATTAAAGAGTAGGATGGGAAACATTTGTTATAGATATTGTTGGTGAAGCGTTATAAAAAAAATGGACACGAGAAATAAGAAAAGTAGAAGACCAGTACAAAGTGTTAGAGAAAATGTAGAACAAATAGAGGTAAACGAACCAGTGATAAATGAAGAACAAAATCAAGAAAACGAGCCAAGTCCTTCGAAACGGTTCAGACCTAAGGTACTGAGACCTAGGGTACCGAAAAGGAATTCAAGCATGAACTACATGTACAACTTAATTCAAAAGACAATGGGGGAATTGACAGCTCGCGTAAATAGTTTGAAAGAAGAAGTGAGAGGGGCGAGAGTAGAGTCTAGAGATACTGAAGAAACAGTTGTACCTCAAACCTCAAACCATGACACATCTTATAATAGAGAACAGGACGATGAACTTAATAGAGTAAATAATAGTGTACCTATAGTAGACAAAGACTTGATAACGGCAGAAGCGAAGAAGATTGTCTATAATATCAAAACGACCAATTTTGAAAAGCCTAAGTTTGGTGAACGGAATTCGGTACACCCCGTTACCTTCTTAGAAGAATTAGAAATCTACTTAAAAAGGGAAGAGAACGAAGGGAAGGAGTTAGATTTAATAAAAGGATGTTTATTTGGGGATGTACGAGACTGGGCGAGAGTTTATGGACAAAGATGGAAGGGATATGAAGAATTTAAAATTGATTTTCTAGCTGCTTACTGGGGGGAATGCGAGCAAAACGAATTGAGAAGGAGCATAACACAAGGAACATGGAATAGAAATGAAAACCCTTCAATGCTGAAGTATTTCCTCCAACTAACAGGAAGAGCACAAATGCTGGTGTACGAGATTCCAGAGCGTCAGTTAATAGCGGATATAATTCGACATTATCCTAAAAACGTACAACAAGTATGGGCCACAACAAAAATACAAACAATAATAGAGACAGCAGAATTTTTGAGAAACATGGATGACATAGGTAAACAAGAACCTCATTCATATAAAGGTGTAAATCAAAATATTCAAAAGGGTAATGAAAATAAAAAGAAAGAAATTAAACAAAATTACCAAAAATGGCAGAAACCAGAAGGCAGTTACCGAAGAACAGAAGGTTATGAAAAAGTAGCAAGTGTGGAGATTGAGGAGACAGAAGATTCCAGCCAGGGGGCGTTAAACATTTAGAGACTGAAACATTGGTCCCCAATTCAGTCTCAATTGCAGGGGACAGAGGTTTAGCTATTATGGAAAAGATGGGTTGGAAGCCGGGTCAGACACTAGGGAAAAATAATAGGGGTTTAAAAATACCAATAATAGTAAAGAACTTTGAACGAAAAGGAAATGAGGGAATAGGATACGGTTCAGGGGTAATTAAAGAATTAAATCTACCCGATAAAGTAGTGGAGGTATTAAAGTTAAAAGCGGAACTAGCTCACTTTAGTTATATGAATTACAAGAATCTTTAGTTTCAACTGTGTTTGAGGAGGAACAAATAGAACAACAAAGAAAAACTCCATCAAAAGCAGAAATAATCGTAAAGATTTTTGATCTAGAAATAATAACTTTACTAGACACTGGTAGTGATTTAACTTGTATATCGGAGGAATGTTGGAATAAAATTAAGATGGGTCATAAAAATATTCCAATCATGCCGATAAAACCTTTTCAGATCAAAACGGCAGTGGGGCATAAGAGTGTAGACATAAAACATATGGTATTGTTACCAATGAAAGTAGGGAAATATATTAAAGAAACCGGATTTGTAATAGTGTCAGGGCTTTGTAGTTCTTTAATATTAGGGTTTGATTGGATGAAAGAAAATGAATTAACAATGAAATTAGATTGGTATGATAACGGTATTATAATGGGAATAAAGGGTGAGGAACAATTTATTAAATTCTATGAGCATAAACAAGATAGGGAAGATGAAGAGGAAGTTAGAAGTAAAGGAGCCAATATGATGGAGACTGATAGAGGTTTAAAATATAGAACTGGTGTGGTATTGGAGTCAAATGAAAAGAAACAATTAGAAGATGTAATCAAAAAATATTCAGATTTATTTAGCGAGAAATTAGGGAGAACAAAAAGTTATGAACATGTTATAAACATGGAGAAAACCACACCGATAGTAAAGAGAACATATCCGATACCTTACGCCTATAGAACTAAAGTAGAAGAAAAATTAAAAGAAATGGAATCACAAGGTTTAATAAGTAGATCAGCAACTCCATATTGTAGCCCCATGACATTCACGTTAAAAAAAGATGGATCTCTAAGAATACTATTGGACGCCAGGGAGATTAACAAATACATGATAGCAGAAACAGAGAAGCCGCCCATGCAAATAGATGTTTTAAACTCTTTTCATGGAGCAAGATTTATAACTATATTAGATCTGAATAATGCATACTTTCAAATACCGATATCGGAGGCAAGTAAGAAATATACGGGATTTTCATTTAATGGAAAATCGTATGTTTATAATGTGTTGCCACAGGGATTAAAGACGTCTGTAGGAAGCTTTAGCCGGGCAATGGATACAATATTGGGGCATGAAGTGAAAGAATTCTGCGTAAACTACCTAGATGACTTAGCAATTATAACTACAGGATCTCTCCAAGAACATCTGGAACATCTAGATATAATATTAGGGAGACTAAAAAACGCTAATTTGACATGTAATTTGGAGAAAAGTAATTTTCTATGTAAAGAGGTAAAAATGTTAGGGTTTGTGGTTTCCACTGAAGGATTAAGAACTGACCCAGAAAAGGTAAAGGCAATCCAGGATTTCCCTATTCCTAGGAAGATAAAGCATATTCGAGCATTTTTAGGGTTATGCAATTTTTACAGGCGATTCATACAGAATTATAGTGCTCATATTCAGCCAATGTGTGAACTCCTAAAAAAGGATAAAAGGAGATGGCAATGGGGAAGAATTGAACAGGATGCTTTTGATAATATTAAGAGAATTTTTATAAATACTATCGAACTACAACATCCGGATTTTTCAAAACCCTATTACCTACAAACTGATTGTTCTGGAATAGGTATGGGAGGAGTGTTATATCAGATAGGAGAAGATAAAGAGGTTAAAGTACTAGGATTCCACAGCAAAGCGTTAAAGGGGGCACAACATAATTGGACTGTGACAGAACAAGAGTTTTACTCAGTAATTTGCTGTTTACAAAAATTTGAAACCTATTTACGGGGATCCAAAGTGATTATTAAAACTGATCACAAGGCATTAATATTTGCAAAAACATGGAAACTATATAATGCTCGAGTAACAAGATGGATGAATTATCTGGAACAATTTGACTATGAGCTACAACACATAAAAGGGAAGGAAAATTTAGTAGCGGATGTGTTATCCAGATATCCACCCGAAAGTGAGATATTGCAAGAGGAAAAGAATAAGTTACCCGAAATATTGTATACCGAGTCAAATGTTAACGACAAATTAATAGGAAAATTGAGGAACGTGTCCATATACCAAAACCAAGACTGTGAAATAAGGAATTTAAAGACAAAATTAAAAAACAATAATTATACAGGGAAGGAAGGTAAAATACTTAAAAGATGCATTTTGGAAAATGATGTGCTTTATTTCATACCAACCAATTCAGGTCCAGATAAAAAAGTAGTATACTTGCCCAAGACATTAAGGGAAGAAGTGATTAGCCAAACTCATTTAGAGATGGGACACCAAGGTGCCTACAAAATAATAAAATATGTGAGGGACAGGTTTTATTGGAAAGGGTTGACAAAATTAGTGAAAAGAGTCATACGAACGTGTCATACGTGTCAGATTACTAAAAATAATATAGTGAAACAAGTAGGTCCTTGTCGTTCGATAGTAACAACAAATATAGGAGATCTAGTAATGATAGATTTATATGGGCCTTTGCCAACAGGGCAATTTGGAATGAATTATATTTTAGTAATACAAGATACATTTAGTAAGTTTGTTAAGTTTTATGATTTGCGGAAGGCCACATCTAGTTCAGTATTGGGGAAAGTGAAAAAGTTTTTCGAAATAATAAAACCTCGCGCTATTATGTCAGATAATGGGTCGCAATTTATAAGTAGGTTATGGAAGGAGAGTATGGCAAAGGAAGGAGTTAAGGTAGTGTACACCACAGTGAGAAATCCTCGACCAAATACCACAGAACGCGTAAATAAAGAGTTAGGACGGTTATTTAGAACGTATTGTAGAACAAATCATAGAGGTTGGGTAGCAATCTTGCCTAAGATAGAAAAGTTATACAATAATACATACCACGAAAGTACCCGTTACACTCCATGTGAGATAATGTATGGACAACCTAACCAATTGTCATTTGATAATGAGAATAATATTAACAGACAGAAATTGAATGTAGATGCAATTAGGAAACAAGTACGAGAAAATCTTCTAAAGACAAGCGTAGAACGTCAATATAAGTTCAATCAAAAATATCGGCTGATACAATTTCAGATAGGTGATTTAGTAAAAATAAGAAAATTAAATAAATCTGATGCGCAAAAGAAAATAACAAAAAAATTTGAACCATTATATGAGGGACCATATATAATTGCGGCTAACCCATATTCGAATGTTTATATATTGAACGATTATAAGACAAATAAAGAACGAGGGAAGTTCAACACAATACATTTGTCAAGATATTACAGATCTTAACAAAATAATAAAACTCTGCATTGAGACTGAATTGGGGAACTTTGTTTATAGTGCTTAGATATTTAGTTATATTGTTTGATTTATATTGCTTGATTTATTTTGTGAATGAGTTTTGTTTAATTTGATTAATGCCATAGTTAAATAATTGACAACATTAAGAAAAAAATTTTTTGTTTTTCGCGTCTATAATAGTTGGTTGAAAATTAGGCTACACGTGGTTCTCGTATTTTTTATTTAACTTAAATTCGTCGTCGTCTTAAAGAAATAGTCATTAGAGAGACCGCATATACAAAGTTAGAAATACTGGTGTCATTATCTTAGCATGATATAAAATAAAATAAATAACTTAAATAGAGCCCCTGACTGTCATGTCATGTCATTTGAAACTGTCATTTTCCCGCATAGACTATACTTAACTACATAAATTCGTCGGCTTTGGGCAGATTGCGACTATCCGCTTTTACAAATCCATTATTCATTTTAATTTTAAATAGCGTATACATATCAAAACAATAGTATTACGAGAACGTGTCGTTAGAATCAAGTAATCCGTCAGACAGCTATAAACAATAGACACAACATGGCAGTTGTTTTTTTTTTTTCTCAAATTCCTATGGTAACAAAAGGACTAAGGGCGCTATAAGTATATTCCTAACATTCACAATCCAACTTATACTGTTTTCCTAAATATAAAAAAACTACTGTATAAGAAAATAATATTTTTACTGTAGTCAGCAGTGTAAAATCTACAAACGGTATTTTATTTTACTACTTTAGCACATATAAATCGTTGTCAATTTAACTTGGTAATAAAATTAATTACATAGAATTTAAGAGGATTGAAATTGTTATTAGTTAAGAAATTATTAGCTGCGTTAAGAAAATAAATAAATAAAAAACCATTTGAATTGTATAGATGCAGACGGGCAAGGGAGAAAACTCACCTATATTTAATTACGAACCTATATTATATGGGCAAAGAACATTTTTGAGAGTACAGAGTAAAAATAATAGGCACATGAAAAATTACAGAATTAAATAATTATGCACATATAACAAAAAGGTGTTAAATATAGGTGGAGGGGAGTTGGGCGGTTTTCTCACCAATTTTTTTATATATTTTACTAAGTAAAATGTATAAAATAGGAATAACCAAAGGAAACAAAATTAAACTATAAAAAATTTATTAAAAAAAAGGGGTGGAAGAACAGGAGCACCTGAAAAAGACGGGAAAGGAGTTAGTTGATGAACATAACGATAGAGAAATTCATTTGGAGTTCCAGGGCAAACTTACGGACAGTTACGAAAGTAGGAAACAATTAAAATTAGTTACATTAAAATCTATTTATTTTTACCTCTTGCCTTTTCTCATGGTTCTAAAAAAAAAAAAAAAACATTTTCAGGGTGGGAAGAATAAATCGAGATCGGGTAGGGAGATGTTATCTAAAATAGGGGAGTCATTTGGGGGAAAATCAACGGCTAAGTAGTCAGAAAATGGAAGGGAATAATCTATAGAAGCGTCAAAGTCCGTCTGTGTTTCGAAGTCAAGTAACAGGTTAATGAGAGAGGGATCCAAGGCGGTGTCAGGAGGTAGGGACATCTCAGCAGGTTCGGCATTCTGGACAGGTACAGGAGTGGTGATAGGAGAATCAGATTCTTGGTTAGTAGGCTGTGAAAAAAAAAAAAAAAAAACATATTTTTATTATCATTGTCATACAACGAAGTATAAAGTAACGGTGAATGAAGGATTTTGGATAGACTAAGTTAGGAAGAATTAAATAAAGGGAAAGCACTCACGTCAGGGTTAGGGAAAGGAAGTTCGGTTGATTTATTGTGTTTGGCATCCTGGAATAATAATAGTATATTACAAATTTTCAATGATAAATAACATTATAGTACAAATGATCAATAACAGTCTACAAACTTCACGAATTAACTATTTACGTTTCAAATTAAAAGTTCAGAACTTATTTCTTTAAAACACACTGGGAGAACAAAAATTCATTTTCCATTAAACAAATATTAATTAAAAAAAATTACACCCTTAAACGAAAAAATATATATACCTGACTTTTCCTTTTCTTAATGAAGTTTCTTATTTTCCTTTTTAGATCAGTCATTGTTAATGGGAAAGAACTTATGTTGTTAGACTCTTCGAGTAACAACTCTCGGCATTGTTTTTTAATCGTATAATCATAAAAAATCATGCAATTCCGATCATATAAGCATGGATATTGCAATAGCAGTTCTTCAAACTGGAAGGTCGACATTTTGAGGCAATACGGAACTTAGCAAAATACAGCACTTCAAAAGAGTAATCCAACAAGATCGTTAAATCAAACCAATTTAAAAGAAAAACTATTGACGCCAAAACTGTCTAGACAGTGTTGCCAGATAGGAATTTTGTAAATCTGTAGGTTGAGGCTCAAAAATCCGTAGAATTCCGTAGATTGCTATTAAAAAAAAAATCCGTAGTACTACAGACTTTTTTTTAAGCCTTAATAACTGACCTAAACATAAGGTCGATCTGTAACTTCGCTGTATTTGAAGCATAATGAATAATTAATGCCTGCACTGCACTTCCCATATTTTGGACAAATACGTCTACGTTAATATGCGACTTACGAGGTATAGATATGTGTTAACACAAAAAGTCATATAGGTAGGTAGGTTATTCGCAGAAAAAATGAACAACATTCTTATTACATTACGTATTTTGTAAACAATTGAGTTTTTTGAATTTCGTAGGTTTTTCAATAAAATCCGTAGGTCTGTGTTCAAGGCTTGAAATCCGTAGAAATACAGACTTTTCCATAGATCTGGCTACGCTGTGTCTAGACAAAGATATGTCAACGAGAATAGGGATATTCGAGCTACAGGCAAAACACGTTCAAAGGATTGGGAAACATGTATTTAAATCAATATAACTGTTGTGCAAAAAGAAAATTAATTTTTTTTTTAAAACAAATTAGATTTTATATATATAAAAAAAAAGGGTTAAAATTAAACAACGAATTAGCGAATTAGACAATATTAAAAGTAAGTTGTAAAACTAAACGCCTAAGCCTAACTGAACGGAATTAATTGAACAGGTGACAGGAGTTGACAGGACAGTAGATTATATTTGAAAGCAATGTTTATAATAGTACTTTATAATTGGGATTGTAGAATTGTAATTGTATGGTTTAAGACTTTAAATCTAAGGTTGGCCTGAACTGGTGGGAGAGATCAAGATTCTGTCAATATGAAAAGCTATGATGAGGAGCTCTGAATATTGAGAATTTGTGTTATTGTGAGTATATAGAGGTGATGTCTGTAAGAGATTTTGCTAGTTTAATGTTATTAGGAATCAGTGTGTGACTCAATCGTGACCTTTTATATATATCAAGTTCCGGCCACATTTGTCAATATTTAACCTGGAAACACAACTTAATACAAATGTTTTGTTAATTAAATAGACCCATTGATGTTAGGTTAGAGTAATATTTCATATTAGAAATAATGTGAAATTATTGGGTAGCTTGTATGCATTTTATTAACAAAACAATACTTCACTAGTAGGAAGACCAAACTCATCGATACACTACACATACTCCAGCTCAGAGTTGTAAGACTTAATAGACAGACGATTGTTGATAGAATAGAATGACATGCAGTATTGTCAAGTTAAGGTTCTCGATGGGAGAGATAATCGATGGAATTAAGTTCAAATCATAAATACAAAAGATCCGAATTAATTTCAATTGGTTATGTGCTACTAGAGCTGTGGGTACTCACAACACCCATTCGCCACAGAGAGAATTTGACATCAAACAAAAATGTGACAATAACTTAATGTTTAAATATTTATTGTTGACAAATTGTGTGTATGTTTTGGTTTCAACTCAGACTGGTATAAACACACACCACATAATTATCAGAATTTCTGATCAGGAAAGGTTAAAAGTTGGCAAATGATTAGACAAAAGTTGTTTAAGCAGTGAAATGTTATTTAGAATAAAAAATGGGTGATTTCTCTTCAAATGCCAATTTTAAAGTATATAGTCATTTTACAATAAATCAAAGGCAGGGTGTAATGGTCCAATCGGTCCTGTTCAGTTATTTCCAAGGGACGATATTCCATTCATAATCGTTAAATAACTTTGAATTAAGTAGTATACAAAAGTAAAGGAAATAATAACTTTTATTGTGAAGTAGGAAGGTAAATTAGATTGTTAATTAATTTGAGGGATAAAGAAAACTTAATATTATTTATCAAAAAAGAGAACATAATAAATAATAAGGTTCATACGTAATAACAAATTTATAAGAGGTAAAATGTATCCCGTATCATAATCAAAATATAAAATGAGCACAATTTCATTTAACTATGTTTAAAATTGAAGACGAATAACAAAAATCACATCTATTTATAGAATAGGGTAGTTAGCGGCCTCTTTGATTTATTTTGCGAACTAAATCCACAAGACATAATCAAACTAACTCTATTTGATGAATTGGAGATAGCGGCCTCTTTGATTTTCTTAGTATACTAAATTCACTTAGCGGGTCCGAGATAAGATAGTAAGTAAAAAATACATCAAGAATTCCATAGATGGCGCTAATTTCAATGCCAAACAAATTAATTTATAATTGGACAAATAATGATTAATTATGCTTTAAACTTAACCAATTATTAAACAAATTTAGCAAATTAAGCTAATAAAATAAGTTAAGGTTAATAAAGGGTTTAGATCCAGCAGGCCATAAACAGAATAAGAAACATAAAAATAGACGCCATCTTGATGTTATGCATGTCAGCGGATACGCGAAATTGAACCTTATGGGATGACGACAAGCGTAGGTCCGCCTTGGGCAGCGCTCTGAGCGCAAATGTGCACGAAGTGCTTCAAGTGCTCAAAATGTTCAAAATGCCCGATGCGCGAGCTTTGCACGAAATGTAGACCGAGGGTATATAAGAGCGCGCAGGTTGACGGGGCTCACTTTTGTTACGAGCGTCGACGCGGTGAGTTGTCACTATTTTGGATTGTGGGTCGGAGGTTATCGTTCCATTTGCGTAATTTTCTTTGTTGTATTTGTGCTCGTTATTTATTTGGTGTTATTTTAATATGTGTGGGGATTTTGCAGCATATATTTGTGGGAAGTGGGAAGCTGTTTTATGTGTTGTCGTGTTCCGTTACTAATATTTTTTGTTTTCCAGATCTTTGCTGTGATGGTTATATGTAAACCGTCTAATAAAGATCCGAGGCAGACGTTGATCACATACAAAAACCGCATTTACAGTTTGACTATGGTTGTAGATCTGAAAGAGTTTCACAATCAGAAAACGGATGATTTACCTCCATTAGTCAAGTAAATTATGGGTTTTCGCGTACAAGGACTGATGCCTTAACTCGGTACATCAGACGTGACTGATCATATTACATTTATTTTTCTCAAAGGACCACAGGTTGGACCGTTTTTCGGTAGAAAATTGAGACGGATACGTGGAATATTTTTGGTGACGGTCCCCAGAATCTTTATATATGTATATATCTGGCCAAAGTAGGTATGATCCCGGCCTGTCTTTCATCTGAAGGTTTTTCATTAAACCGAAGGACAGGTAGTAGGCTACTCATAGAGGGCTTTCGCCTTCGAAAAACTCTTATGATAGGTTAGCTGGCCTAGTAAAAATATCTTACACCGGATATTTTTAAACACAACTCACACGTTTAAATGTAAATGTAAGAGTTACATGACTCTTAGTTTTGATTTAAAACAGTAGAACTTTAGGGCTATAGGAATAGCTAGAAAAGATCTTCATTACACCGTGAAGAACTTTTTAAAACATTCGCCACAGTTTTAGACTAAATAAGAGAGTCAGCAGTCTCTCTAATTAGTCGTAAAACCATTAGAGTAGGATTACAAAGAAATCTAGAAATTCCCAAAAAATATAAATTAGGGTTCCCAAATTAATATTTATATTTAAAAATCCAAATATTAAAATTAAATAATCAGTTTAGTAAACTTAGGAAATTTAGCAATAGAAAATCGTATTCTGGGATAGACGTAGCGTTATCGAAACGTAGGTAAATGTCAAGTTCTTAAAATGTCAAAATTGTCTTATAGAAAGTAGTCGCTGTAGACTATTTGACATGATATCGAATGAATTAAATTAATTAGCAGTAAATATTCAAGTTGAGATAGTAAGAAATTAGGGTTATGTAACGTAATTATTAATAGTAAACTTCAATTAAAAAGTTACATGAAAATTACATTATATACCGTATAAAAAGGTTTGATAAAATAAGTTGAAATGGTCAGGTTAGATTAACTAAAACCTATATTTAAAATCTAGAAAGTCTTACATAGCTTATATGAACGTTGGTAACTTCTAAAGTAGGAAAATTTCCCTATTTACTTTCTGATATCTAAATATCTGTTTAGGACTGATAATAGAAATAGTATTCCTAGAACTGCGAGATATACTTACTCCAGATCAGAATTTGACTTACAATACAGTTTGATAGTATAAATTACTAGGCTTTGAGAGATTAAAGGTATTTAATCTAGATTGAACCATAATAAAATAAATCTAGATTATATAAACATAGTATGATACTTCAGTTTCTAATTATAAAGATTCTTTATTTATGTTGCATAAAATAAGCAAGATAATTTAATAACAATAAAAAGGTGGCTTTATTAATGAATTGCTAGTTACCTAAATCATACAAAGCATATATAGCTATTATGAGGTTTCAAAATAGCCGAAGACAAAATGACTTCTGTATCCCCACTGTTTACCAAAAATATAAGGTACAACATGAGTACAATGGTGAAAATTGAACACTTCATTTTGGTATTAAATAAATCTAAGTCCAAAACTAGACTTATACAACTTATATACAATAACTTAGCAATATCAGGCTAAAGTCACCTTTTATTATAAAATGATAAAAGTTGCTATCAAAATTATATGCATAGTAATGAAGGATTTTGGATGGAAACTGTAATTTATGAACATTAATTAGATCTTCGTTAACTTGGTTTTATATGAATATCTACCGATACTATTCTTGTTCAGACAATTTGACTTTGACATAATAAAAAAAATTGCTCCTAATGTATCAAATATGGTTACATACAATATCATCAATACCATATGATTCATTATTATTTTAAATCTGCAATGGAGAAAAGAGTTGTTGTGAAATCCTCTTGTCCTTTGAAGACTGAAGACAGGTTAATACTGAATAATAAGTAAAGACCATTGACAAGGACTGTAAAATCAATAATTCCCACCTGGAAAGAAAAGATTTATAGCGTTGGAGGGATGTCCAGTCTGGTAGACGAGTCCCACAGTCATGAGCGGGGAGTCATGGGCTCTGACCTTAGGCGCAAAGAAAAATGCCTTAAGCATACTTTCCAGTATAACTTTAGTATTCCTAACTAGTACCAAAGACTATGACAAACCTTTACTCTAACTATTATTTAATTAAATAATTAATTAAATGACTAAAAATTAATTTCATTAGGTACTTCTACTTACTTAATAGGTATTATTCTTGACTCTAATAATTTTACCTTAAGCGGTTGACCATACTTCATTCTCATTTTAAATTTAAATTCTTTACTCCAATTCACCTTAGTCAATTTTTGTTCAGTATTCTCATGTATTAGTGCGCTTTCAAAGTCAAAACAATAGAATAAAGAACGTTAGGGTTATTATCGGTTCACAATTAAAGAGTCCTGATCACTAGACAATCACGAGCCATATCAATCATCAATTTAAAAGTAGATAGTTAGGGTAGACTAGAAGAAGATAGGTTAGGGTAGGTCTAGTTAAGGGGGGGTTATTTACAAGTTCATGTAAAACCGACAAACGTAGTCAACGCCGTCAGCGACACGTAAGACGCGCGGACGGTCGAATGGTAACATTTTTATATTTAAATTTAAGAACTTGACATGTGCATTCGCTCCAAGCACAGAGCACGCTGCGCCGCAATCAAGAAGGCCGCACACGTTCACGTTGAGAACCTGCACAGTCAAGTAGGGACGATAGTCGTCAGCAGAAGGTAGAAAAGAAGCTTTGACAGGTCGCGCATTGCGGGTTTTATGCGAGACCTGGTTATTTAGTTTTTTGGAGAAGAGCCAATCTCCCTACACCTAGGACACTCCGGCGTACGCACGCCCGGGTGACCGCACACGAAACACACCAAGTCGCGAGATCGCTGACAGCGACCAGTTTTGTGGCCCGCCTGCTTACACCTGAAACAATACGGACCCGCGGGCTTGTCTACAGAGCCAACCTCCTGTCTACGAAATGCAGGGGCATTGCGTGTTCGCACTTGCACGTCCGGCGCTACCGTGTAACCGGATGAAGAAGGTTCGGTAAAATTACTTGAGCGCGAACCTGCAAGTTCGAGACGCATGCATAGGGCCTTCAGCTGCTGTATAGAGGTCACGTCAATCAAGGCCAGCTCACGGCTATATCCAGGCCTTATGTTGCGTAGTAGAATGTCCAATTGTTCGGCTTCCGCCAGCGGTACCCATGATGGACAGGTACACGACGATAGACTCGTGTTTAGCTTGGGTGCGGGCCCTTATCTCGCCTAGTAATCTGAATTCGTAATCCGGAATATCGAAGTCTGCTTTAAGAGCAGTTAAAAGGTCCGCGTAGCGGGAAAAGTCACCCTTACGGGAACGGAACCAAAAAAGAGCTGGTCCATCCAGAATATCCGGAAAACCGGTAAAAATAACCCGTTCGGGGATCGCGCGCGCCACCCGGAGTTCCTCCAGGCGCGTAAGAAAAGCACGCACGCACGTATCCCCTTTGTATTTAAGGTTTAAACTAGCAAGGTTGTAGCGCGGCTCGGCTCGACACGTCACCGTAGACTGCGGCTTCATCGGAGAGCGGAAAACTTCCACATCCGAATCTGAAGAGTCCTCTGCGGGATTAAGAGAAGATAGGCAACTGACCAGAACACCTTTGAGGGATTGAACCTCATCTCCCTGATCCGAGACTCCCTCCAAACGACCTAGGTAATATTCGACTCGACCTGTTAACCGTTCTCTACGAGCCTCCGACAGTGTTGTTCCTTCAGCTACCTCCTTCTGCAGGCCTTTAATCGCAGTGCGACAAAGTGCTAGTTCGCCAACGAGATCATCAGGAGCCCTGGTGCCCGGTTTGAGGCTGCCACGTCGGATGAGAGACCGCGTTTGACGGAACAACTTTCGTAGGATGTCGCATGTGTCAGAAGTTTTAAAAGGTATCTGTAATTTTGTCAGTTCGTGCGCAAGCTCCTCTTTTGTCAACCATTCTATTTTAATAGACAAATCCATTTAAAAAAAAATTGAAGTTAAATGTATATTACACACTTATTATAACAGTTAATACCCAGAGTGGAAGTTAATAATATATGCTTAATAAAGTAAGCAGTTGCTAGTTAAAATAGCAAAGAAAGTCATTTAACACATAGGAACATAAGTTGTCATATTATTTTGTTTAAAGAGAAACCACAAATATATGCCAATCCTAAGACCTGCCTCAATATGAACATAGTACCTAGAACCACACCAACGATCCTTCGAGCCATACGTTGGGTACGCCACTGTAACACTTGATTTTTGCCCGCGGCATGAGACTGGGGTCGTGTGGTCACTTGACTCGAGGGCCTATCGCTAGAGGGTTGGGCGCCGTAGAAAGAGCGACCGGCCACAAACAGGATCGATGGTGGAGTTGATTAATAAAGCATTCGTTCATTCGTTGTAATTTATTCAGTGTAGGTTAGGTTCACATCCCCAATAAATCAACTATAATTAGGTTCAATCCAAACAAGAGTGGTAAGAATAGAGGGCGTCCCCCCTGCTTGGTACTTAAATACTAATCAACCATGCCTTTAGGCCTGCACAGTTAGAGGTTACAAAAATAGATAACAATGGGTAAGTAAAGAGAAACCCGGGTTACCTACGAGATTAGCATCAGTAAACCCGTGCCACACTTATCCCCTATTAGAATTATTATCGAGGACAAAAGAGGCGCTTGTTATCTACGCAGTCTAAGGATGGCCCAGGTAGCATAATAGGTTAATGTGAAAAATAGAAAGTAAGGAAAATAAGGTTAACGTCACGCGGCATCCATGTACGCGGGGCTTCAGGATCCCACGAGAGGTGTGCGCATCACCGCTCGGTTACTCCCTCATGCACAGCCACGTCGCAGCACTCACGGGCACGCAGCATGCAAGACGATAACCTCCGCCTTGAAGTTTCCAGAGTAGCCTTGGAACTTCCAGAATAGCCTTGGAGCTTCCAGGGTAGCCTTGGAGCTTCCAGGGTAGCCTTGGAGCTTCCAGGGTAGCCTTGGAGCCCTTAAATGTACAATATAACATTTCAGAAAAGAAACAAACACAGACACCTCACCCGACAACTCATCACTTTTAATGAATAAAGTTTACCTTTTTGGGCAGTAAATTAGAAGCAATTGGCTTTTATACTCAGAGACCGCAGAGTTGGGTTAGCAATAACACCGTATTGACCATCTGAAACAGACCGGGCGTACTTTAGAAACAGAACGTGGCGATTACGTAACGCTATTGCGACGTACACTTTCAACATGAAAATTTACCTTTAAGACGCGCGACAGCGCACGTTAAGACCCTAGACACGAGCACAGCAGTTATTCTTGATGAAAAAGAGGCATCCTGACCTGAAAGGAATCGAAGTGAGTCTTTACTTAAAAGCCGGCATCGGCGCAACAGCGTGAACAATATACGCGAAAGTTACAGCATACTCACTGTGAAACCCGGCCTCAAGGGCAAAGTAAACGTCTAGACATGATTAGTACCGATATAATTTACTCGGCCACGGCACTCATCGGCTTTTATTCACACGGAATCACAGCAGAAGATCTGAATCATCTCCCGATGACCGGCCTGCAAACGTAAGTGACGCCGTAGTGATGTTCCTGTCGCATTCCAATGCATCTCCGGTCGCTGCCAACCTAGCCGATTCAAATCGAAGAGAAAAGCACTAACACTTCCGATCCTTCCCAGTAAAGAAGGACTTTTGCTTAGCTGAAATTAAGTGAATAAAACATCTGGAACTAGTAAATAAGAATGTAAGATGGAAAATGGTAAATCAATCTGCTCACACGCCGACAGGGCGATGCCTTAGCCTCCTGTCAAACGTCAAGGTGACGTTTTATACTATGACAAAATGTGGGTAGAGGAACCTAGATCTAGGATATCAACGCTCCGTGTCGAAATGCGTGAGATAAAGTGAGTTCCTAAGTGAGTTCAAGCCGGTTCAATGTCGACGGTTTGTTATCCAAGACGAGAGAGTAATTTACAAGTTATTAGAAGTACACCGGCTCCTTCAAGTATGGGCGTGAAGCTCGTTCGCTCGTTAAATAGCCGCCACGACACTCAGCCAGGAACCAGCGAGGAAAGCCTCCAAACAAAAGAAAGGATGAACTAAATGATCAGGTATTGTACCGACAGTCCTTGTCGAATACTAGCTGTAAGTAGCCAATGGTAGGCGTCAAAACGGCGCTCTGAGCGAGCCAGGGCTGACGCCTCCCCCGTCTTCATGTAAACCAAGCAAGAAAAGGTGACATCACACTTTTGGGGTGTTACAAAACTACATCTGTTTTACCAGATATAATAGAACGCAGCCCGACCTAAAGGATCCACAAGTGTAATGACGCAACTAGGGATTGCTGCTCTTGCTCAGTAATACACACACACACGCACGGTCGCACGCACGCACGCACGCACGCACGCACCTACGCACCTAAGTCCTAGTACAATACTTTATAACAGGTCCCAGGTTAATTTGATTATTTCATTAAATATGTTAAATGTACTCTTGCCAACCGCTAGATGTACCTCCACCTATTCTTATTCTTATTAATAACTTTATTGTTAGATACAACTGGTGGAGGAGCAGTGTTCTCTTAACACAAGTATAATGTATACTTAATTAAAAAACAAAAAACCGCCTTCTAAAACGCAAAAAATAACTTCTACTACTAGGTACTTAGTAGTAGGTACCTATCCTATTAGGTTAGTCCAACTGAAGTCGGCGACCACAATATTTTCAACAAAAAGCCGACTTCAGTTGGACTAACCTAATAGGATAGGTACCTACTACTAAGTACCTAGTAGTAGAAGTTATTTTTTGCGTTTTTGAAGGCGGTTTTTTTGTTTTTTAAAACATTTATTTTATTTTACACTTTTTAGTGATCATATAAGCTTATGTAGTCCCACTTCTTAGTTGATATATGAAACTTTAAGACATTTCAAGCTCGCCGCAAGCAACGCCGCGGGAAAATCATAGTCATTTTAAAACAATTAAATGTGCTTCGTTGTAGTCGCTCAACTATCTTAATCGAGATATCTTATCGCCACCCTTGAAATCGGTACCGTTGAGGAGTTCCGGTGGCCATCTGTGGTCTTCATCATCAGTTCCGCTTCACCAAGTGACACTTTCTGAATGCAAATGCTACATTTGTTACTAAAAATACTAAAATCGCTATATGTTTGCATACAATATTTGAGGAGTTCCCTCAATTCCTCACTGATCCCTTCATCAGATTCAGATTTGCTGACAATGGGACCACCTCGGAAGTATACTCTATCAAACCAAAAAAGAATTTTTAAAATCGGTCCACAATTGACGGAGTAATCGGTGAACATACATAAAAAAAAAAAAAAAAAAATACATACAGTGGAACGTATAACCTCCTCCTTTTTTGAAGTCGGTTAAAAATTTTAAAATCGCTATATGTTTGCATACAATATTTGAGGAGTTCCCTCAATTCCTCACTGATTCCTTCATCAGATTCAGATTTGCTGACAATGGGACCACCTCGGAAGTATACTCTATCAAACCAAAAAAGAATTTTTAAAATCGGTCCACAATTGACGGAGTAAACGGTGAACATACATAAAAAATAAAAATAAAAATACATACAGTGGAACGTATAACCTCCTCCTTTTTTGAAGTCGGTTAAAAAGAGGCACCTTCTAACAGTTTCCACTTTCCAGTGTTTCGTTGCTCAGGCTGTTATTTTAACCGATCCGCGTCCATGACAGGGACAAATTCAATTGGTTTTTCCAAGTACGTAAGAAGGTATTGCTTATAATATTCTGCTTATATATATAATAGTCTGTTTCCAATACGAATAAAGGTTTCGTGGTATATCGTATATCACGTCGGGGTCACCAAATGTTTCCGCCGAAGGCTTGCCTTTGGTATAGGTAGGTAGGTAGCGCGTGGTGACGTGTGCACGCACCGGTCGCTTGAAAGTCTCTGTCGAGCGGCGGCGGGCGCCCCCGCACCCCTCCCCCGCGCGTCTTAGTTAGTGGTGCGAACACGGACCTTAGAAAAATACGAACGGAACGATGCACTAAAAAAGTTTAAAGTATGCAATGTCTGTTATTTTGTTCCGTCATACACGGTCTACCGTCTCACAAAAGCACTAGGTCTGTTAACCCGCCGCCATTACGCGTCGAGCCACAGCATGAGTGACGATCAACTTTACGCCGAAGAAAATGCCGCATTGTGTTGTAAAAACGTGTTAAAACTACATCAGTTAATATAAAAAGCCGCACCGAATCACTTATCACGAGCAAGTTATGATTATTCGTGTTATTTTTCATAAATATGTGTTTATTTAGGGAACACCCTAAAATCTCGAATTATTTAATTCCGAATTTGAAAAAAACGAATTTCATAATTCCGAATTTTTACAATACCGAAAAAATATAAGGCCAAATATCAAAATCTAGAATTTTATATTACCGAATATTAAAATCACGAAAACGTTTTTCCGAATATTATATTTACGAATGTTGACGATTCCGAATTTTCTTTGTACGAAAATTGTAATTCCGAAAATTCACAAACCAGATCGATAATGAAAAATTTGGAACTAACCACTTGAATTGAATTGAAGTCTTCTACTTGAAACAAAAGTTAGGTGAGATGACGAGCACATAACTAAACTAGGCCATCTTACCTTGATAGGTTAGGTTAGGTTAGAGTTGCATCAAGGCGCGAAGCGCCTCAGCTAGGCGGAACAGGAGCTCCACGAAGCGGAGCTCCGTCGACTTTGTCGGACATTTCTTATAGTTTTTGAGCATTAAGCATGTTAAACATTATACAATATTTTATCAGGCGCTTATTTGAAATAAAAAATCTTAGAGAATTCGGGGTGCTAAAATTTCGGAATAAATAAACATTCGGAATATTAAAAAATCGTGATTCTGATACTTCGTGAAACTAAAATTCGGAATAGTGATGATCCGGAAATTTCAAAATCGGAATTCTGAAATTCGTGTTTATCAAATTCGGAAAAAAATATTTCGAGATTATGTAGTGTACCCGTTTATTTACTTTGATGCAAATTACAAATAAGAATGACAATCAGTGGTGCCAGTTTTTTTCACGGATTTATTTCTCTAAAAGTGGGGAAATCTGTAACGCTGTTAGTGGTACACTGTAATGGTAATGGGAACGATTTTTGTTTTTTTTTTAATGATAAATTGCCTTATTTGTAAAATGTATTTATAATCACTATGTTTATAAAAATGTAGTTTGATATATCAACATTATTAATATTATTCTGTCGTGCAAACGTTGAAATTAAAATAAAATTTGTCACATAATTTTCTTATCTCTTAATTTGTCATATAATTTTATTATCTCTTAATCCCATTATTTTTAGTTGAAATTCGTTTTGTCATTAAAAAATGAGAAAACTCAATTTCAATTAAATTAAAACGGTTGCATGACGCAATCGAACCCAATGCTGAAGTAGGTATTACATAAATGATTGTACGAATCGCGCGCGATACAGTGGCGCGGCTATCAAATGCGCATTGGTATCGCTGGAAAAAGTTGCAGTGGGTAAAAGGCCTTACAATTGGCAAATTGACGATTTATATAGCAACCCTCAAAGCACGCACACTCGTAAGCGGAGGGCCATTTTTTGTGCTTCACTCAGGACTAGACGAGGTTACGTCCGTATTTCTTTAAGGTCCGTGTAGGTGGGTATGCATATGATAACAACATACACTTGTAAATTAATTGAATAATTAAAGCTCTTAGTTATTAAATGAATTAGGATTTATTTAATATTATTCGAAAAATTGTGGGTAATTAGCAAGAACCAAAGTAGTTAGTAGAATAAATCCCACCAAAAACATTTTCATGTAAAATGTTGCCAAGACAACCATATAGCTCGCAATGTCAAAAAGTTATCAGATGTCATGTAGAGCCAAGCTTCTAACTCTACACGCCTTAACTCTACAAGCTCTAACTTCACAAACTCTACACCTTAGTCAAAATATGTGGCTTGGCCGTTTCGTTACTACTGGAACTATTGTTTAACAGAAAAGCCCATGCGACGGTAGCGAAACGGCCAAGCCACATATTTTGACTAAGGTGTAGAGTTTGTGAAGTTAGAGCTTGTAGAGTTAGGGCGTGTAGAGTTAGAAGCTTGGCTCTACATGACATCTGATAACTTTTTGACAGTGCGAGCTATATGGTCGTCTTGGCAACATTTTACATGAAAATGTTTTTGGTGAGATTTCACTTCTTTTTGTAAGTTGCTTATTATGGGCTCCCTTCATCTTGCATAATATCTATCTATCGTCCGAAATACACTTCACATATAGGTCTAACAGAATCTCATGAAAAAATGGGAAATTCAAATTTAGGGCTTGCAACTCCGGGGTAATAAGATTTATAGGTCTTAATACTTGATTTTCCACCAGTCCAATAAAAGTATGATGTGGTGTACTCAGTCAGTCCGCGTTGAAGTCTTTATTTCTTTGGAAATTATTCCATTTTCCAGAATAAAAATTATATATCACGTCTGGGCAATTAACTATCTATGCCGTGAAGATGGAAAAAACCGTAGAGGGACGGAACAAACCAATATTTATAATATAAATTAATAGCGGTTAGATACCTACCTAACGCTTAAAACCAACTTTGGACTTGCATTTCTTATTGTTTAAGTATTGAAGTTAAATTAAAACATTCATGTGCATTATGTATGTTTATTAGGATTTAGTTGAAAATGACTTCAAAAACTCAATGACGTAGCTAACAATACCGCATAAGTCCAAATTTAATGTATAAAATTTTGAAGTTTCTATTACATTAAATTAACTCTTAATTCATGTTCAATCGTTGTTTTTTAGCTACGCGACTATATTATGCACTTTAATGTAAACCAATATCATATATTATATTCGGAGGAAATGTGAGGTATTTCTTTTTTTTTCTATTTCTCATGAAAACATCATGAAGACAGTGCTACTGCCACACAGGCGGTGGCAATAATTAATCCTGGAATAACATGGCACTCTGTTGGACAGTCATGGCACCCGCGTCGTAAGGACAAGAGCTATATTCATACTGAAACACGACGGTAGATGCGGGCGCAGCCGCGTTAACCAAAAGCCTACCCACTTATACTAACATCCCTCAACCAATATTTTCAAAAACAGGAAAAATTGAAAAGTGCATATCAAAAAAACAATAAACATAGAACAACACCTATTTAACTTTATAATTTACTCGGTTCCGTGGCCGTAGCTTACGTTCTGGAATTATAGGTTGGGCCGCCGCCGCGTCAGCGTCGACGGGCTCGGCAGACCGCCCTGACAGCGCGTCGGCGCTTTCGGTTGCTGGATCAACCTTTTCTGGACAAGGCTGCGCTGGCACTAAGGCTTCTGCTGCGGGAGTGTTATCCAAAGTGCCTGATGATTGTAATTCCTGCTGTACGATAAGAGGAGGTAACATATCTCCACACCCGGGCTCTTCCTCATATTCTAACCCCTTGGCATTTGTCTGGTCTCGTTCGCTACTGCTTGGCTCCGATGATACCATCTCACTCTCCCCTTTAAACTCGTGAATCTGATTTCTGTGTCTCTTGAGCACTCGATCCTCATTGACTAATTTAACTAGATATGCAGATTTGCCGAGTCTTTTAATAATTCTACCTTTTGTCCAATGAGAATTATTGTCTTTATAATGTGCTTTCACTAATACTAAATCATTCAAATTAAAATCTACACCCCTTTTCCCGTGATATTGTTTAATCTGCGAACACTGATTTTGTTCCACACACTCAGCTAGTGCCACGTCGGAAGCTAGTGACGATCTGGGATCTACTAAATCCAGCCTAGAACGCAGATCTTTACCAAACAAAACCTGTGCAGGAGACCGATTCGTAGAAGAATGTACGGAATTCCTGTAGTTGAATATTAATTCAACTTAACGTTTACCTCTCTATTTCCGACACCGGTTAGCAAAATTGACTTAATTGCCCTTTTAACTATTTTTACATAGCTCTCAGCTTGGCCATTACTTGGTGCGTGATAGGTAGGAGATGTCAGGTGAGTTATTTTATTCCGTACGCAAAACGTTTCGAATTCCTGCGACACAAAAGAGGTGCCGTTATCGGTGCAAATAGTGCGTACTAGCCGAAACCGGGCCATCAACTCACATAACTTCTCAATGACTACTCGCGACCCATAGCCAGTGCTGACATCATAGACTTCAACCCACTTTGAGTACGCGTCCACGACCACTAAGTAAACCTTGTTATGAAATGGTCCCAAAAAGTCCAGATGAACCCGGTGCCAAGGCTCGGGTGGGTAGGGCCAAGGCGTGAGTGGCGCACGCGGCGGCGCCGGGTGCAGCTGCGCGCACACGCCGCACGCCGCCGCCGCGCGCTCCACGTCGGCCGCCAGCCCAAGCCACCAGAACCGCGGTGAGTGGTCGTGCTCGCGCTTTCATTTTAGCAACCCCTAAATGACCCCTATGCACCTCTTCTACTATGTACGGTCTAAGGACTTCGGGAACCACTAGCTTACTACCCCTCATCAAACAACCCTCCTCAACGGAGAGTTCCAATCTACATTCATAATATGTTTTAATAGAATCGCATTTTTTTTTATCTGGCCACCCATCTACGACATAATGCAACACTCGAGAAAGTATACTATCGGAGTGTGTCGCGCGCCTAATGTCACTAGTCGTAATCGGGAAAGTCTCGGCCTGCCATACGAAGTTAATATAGGTACCCACGTCATCGCAACGCCCAGCCGGCCGCGCGCAGCCGCCCTCATTGTTATTACTATCTATGCATGTAGTACCTATGTCCATAGACCGACTGAGAAAATCGGCGGCGTTATGCGTACTAGAAACAAATTCGATCGTATAGTTATACGCTGACAAAAATAACGCGTATCTCTGTAATCTATTGGCTGATACCTCTGGTACTCCTTTACCCGGTCGAAAAATAGACAATAGTGGGTTATGGTCGGTTCTCAATACAAATGGTTCCGCCCGGCCATACAGGTACTGATGAAACTTACGAACGCCGAAAACTATAGCCGTCGCCTCCTTTTGAATCTGGCTATACTGCTTTTCCGCAGAGTTCAATGACCTAGACACGTAAGAAATAGGTTTCTCTATACCGTCCTCTACCTACTTGAGATAAAATACCCGCGAGCCCAAAAGGGGACGAATCTACCGTAAGAATGATTTTCGCATCCTGATTGAAATGTGCTAATGTATTATCGCATGATAATGTTAGTTTTATCTGAGAGAAAGCTTCCTCATGAAGTTTATTCCATTCCCATTTACTATTCTTTTGCAATAAAGCATGCAATGGACATAGAATACTAGAAGCATTATTTATGAACCCTCGATAGTAATTGACTAGACCTAAAAATGATTTCAGCTCAGTCACATTTTTAGGTCCGTTTGCTTCCAAAATCGCTCGTACTTTATCTTTACATTTATGTAATCCCTTCTTATCAATCACAAACCCAAGGTAAGAAACCGAATACTGAAAAAAACTACATTTTCCCTTTTTAAAACTAATCCCGCTTCAACTAATCGCCTGAAAACTTCTTGAAGCCTGGCTAAGTGTACGGCATGTGTTTTACCCGTTATCAAAATGTCATCTAAGAACTGAAGGACCCCATCTACCCCTGATAGTATATTTTCCAAGGTACGCTGGAATACAGCTGGCGCGCTCGACAACCCAAACACATGCCGGTTGTACTTGTATAATCCCTTATGCGTATTAATGCAAGTTAACAACTGGGAATCTGCATGTAGTCTCAATTGGTTGTAAGCATTAGACAAATCCAACTTAGTAAATTGTAAACCTCCGTGTAATTTAGAAAATAACTCTTCGATCCTCGGTAGCGGATATTTTTCTATCAGTAACTGTTTGTTAAGCGAAACTGAATAATCAGCGCATAAGCGAATATTGCCGTCATTCTTCAAAATTGGTACTACCGGACTCGCATACTCCGAGGAACTGACCGGTTCAATTATACCTTCACTGACTAACCGATTCAATTCGAATTCCAATTTTGTCCTAAGTGCGAAGGGCACCGGGCGAGCTTTAAAATAGACTGGAATCGAATCTGGTTTCAATTTAAGTTTTACTTCGGCTCCTTTGTAACAACCCAGTTTGTCAGAGTTAAGTTATCTATAATTAGGAATTATAATAATTAACAGGACAAAGGCTTAATTTGAATTTTGCTATAAAATCGCGGCCTAATAACGGAGGCCCACCATCTTTGACGATAAACACATCCATATTATTCTCTTTATCCCTATATACAAACGGCAATGTCAATATACCTAACGTTTCTAGCGCAGTGCCGTTATAACATTGCAATATTTTGTGAGTGTTTCGCAAAGGGCACTCGGAAAAATACTTATAATATAATTTATCCGACATGGCCGTAACAGCAGAACCGGTGTCGACTTCAAAGCTCAAACACACATTCTTCACAAGAACAGACTCCTGCGTAGGTTCCCCGTGAACGGTTCTTATATTAAAAATTATTTGCTTACCATCGTCACTAGCTTCCTCGTCGCACTGCAGGAAATGATTAGACTGCGCTCCGTTTTTACATACACGCTTCAAATGACCCTTTTCCGCACACTTCCTACAGGTATAATTTTTAAACTTGCACACTTTACCACTATGTCCGAAATAACCGCACACATCGCACTTATTACTCGACCCTTTATCTTGTATTCCGGACGCCGCTGCTTGAGACCGAGAACGGCGCGCCGCCGCTAGCTGGTGCACGTCAAGCGGCTGCGGTGCGGCGCGCGCCCTCGCGGGCGCAGCGTACGCCCTCGGCTAGCTGCAGCGCTGTCTCTAGGGTCAGTGCGTCCAGGGGCTCTTCAAAAAGACGCTCGCGCTCCGGCCCGGCCGCCATGCCTAGCACGAATCGATCGCGCAGCTCCTCATTCAAGCTCGCGGTTGGAAAGGAACAATGCAAAGCTAGACCACGAACTCTCGCGGCCCACTGAGGCAATGACTCGCCAAATTTTTGCGCGGCGCTGTGAAACCTATGTCGTTCTGCGAACCCACATTTCTTACATTTAAAATGACCGTCTAATAACCCGGTAAATTCCGCATACGACAAATTTCCCACCTCTTTAGGCAGCGCTAGGTCCCTTATCAACCTATAAGTACTCACTGCCAAACTGCTGAGTAGAATAGCCCGACGTTTTGCGCCACTTTTGACCGCGTCCTCCGTCACGTCGTTCGCCTGGAACCATTGCTCCAACCGATCCCGGTACACGACCCATTCCTGGTTTTCGTGGTTAAATATGCTTAACAACCCGACCGAAACTTTTGCCATCGTGTCACACGCGAACCTAGATCGATCCGTTGTCGCCAATTGTTAGATATCGGAGTTTCGGGTACTGAAAACTTAGATGAAATGAGAACACGCGTCGTAAGGACAAGAGCTATATTCATACTGAAACACGACGGTAGATGCGGGCGCAGCCGCGTTAACCAAAAGCCTACCCACTTATACTAACACACTCATTATTATGTAACGTTCCTGCAACTGTACAAAGGAACTTAAAGTATCAATATTATTCGGCCTCATTTACTAGTCTATTAAAAACACGACACTAACCGCCTGTTTCACAATCGACAAGTAAAGCATATTTGACAGATAAATTTAGCCCTTTCTCTTTCTTAAATTTGAAAATAGACAAAGAGAAAGCCAACTTTAAATGGCAGATAAATTTACTCGTCGATTGTGAAACAGGCCCTAAACCAAATATTGTGTTTGATTTACATCTTCTTGCTCACAATAAAATTCTTACAGTACACACGAATAACGAAATTTTTCGCCTGAGATCGAAGGGCTATAAGAGCATTTTCCTGATGTCGTAAATATAATTTCTTAGATATAGACATAGATATATTCTCTGACAGCGCGAACAAATTTAGAACCAAATTAATGATACAGCCGCATTTCTAATTTTGCATATTTATGTAACCATCTTCACTTATTTTTTAGCGATTTGAAATGTAAATGCTGTGTACAATCATTATTGTGTTGTTACCATTTAAGTGTCTTTTGTATAACCAATTTTTTAAATGCTCGGTGTATAACATGTTATTGTACCTTATAAATAAATAAATAAATAAATATTTTTAAGAGATTATTGTGTGATATTAACACAGTGAGATTTTTAGACTTGAATTGATCTTAAATTATAATTAGGCTATTAGGTGTATCTATTTTGCGCCCTGGTACTGTTCTTTGTCATTATGTTTCCAGCTACCAGCAAGCCTACTATCCGTCGGGATGTCCTTGTTGACAAACTCAGGAACACACAGTTAGAGCTGAAGACAGTTAAAGAGCTCAATGCACGGCTGCTGCAGGAGCGTGACGAGAGTGAAGAGGAGGTTCTGCGTGTTATAAACCATAACAAAACCCTCAAAAGTTCTCTCGCCAAGCTGGACTTGGATTTTGATTATATGCGGGAACAACGGGATCGCCTCCAGGCAAGCATGGACCAGTTCCAGCAGTGCCAGGAGACGCATGAAGAGGCGCTACGGCGGATCCGGGACCTGGAACTGGAGGAGCGACCGGTTAAACAAGACAGTACTTGTGCCAGATGTGTTGCGGAGGAGTTGGCTTACAATGTCAGCTTGTTTGCGGAGCTCAATACTTCTGATTGTGAAGTTTACAAATGCATAGAAACGGTAGACCTTACTAACTCTTTAGATCTTATTGATCCAAAACCTTCGAACATTACTGTGAGGGGATCAAACAAAATTAAAAAGTATTTAAGATTAAGTAGATTTATAAAAAAGTCAAAAGTTTTACTCCGATGTAATAAAAGTTTTATGAAATTAGCACACAATTAGATATAGTAATGTAGCCTTATATAATGACCTAATTGTCAACACGAACTACAGTGTATTATGCATGATTTTATGCCAATGCCAAGAAACTTAAGGCATTGGAATTTGCTCTGCAAGATGTAACTAATAAGTATACATTGTCTTGCAAACAAATGGAGGAGTACATAGGCTTCATGAATAAAATCATTGATCTAGGTAATACCAACATAGACAAACTGGACTCGCTGGTAGGTACATCGTGCCATGGCTACGGCGGCTCTCCCTGGCATGACCGGAGGTAGAGCCTGCCGGCCTCGCTGTCACCGGCACCGGCGCCGCGCCGCGCACGCCCCGCGCCGGCCCGGGCCCCGGTCGCCGCGCCCCGCGTTCCGACGGCAGCGGTTGCAGTACAGCAAGGGGATACTCCAAGCTGCGCGCCTGCATATGCGCCGTCCGGACCTCGCGCGCCTTGCGTGCCACCGACAGGGCGAGTCTCGCATGGTACTTTCCCAACCCTGGTGCGCAGGACCGTCACATACACGGATGAGGTAGATATTGGGTTCGGGTCTAAAATGGTAAAGTACCTTGGTCATAACAACGTAGTATACAACTGTTTACCAGGAATGTCTATGGACCACCTGATCTCACGAATCTCCACCGACACATTCAGTCGTGAGACAACGTTAGTAGTGTTATTAGGAAAAAGTTTGATGTTTAATAAATATGAAATATTTAATTTGTCTGAGGCCCTCACTGAAGTTACCAAACGTGATATAGGTAAAATAATTATTTGCGCTTGTCTGTTTTCCCACAGATTAACAAATAAATGTAATAGAAATATTGATTATTTTAACTCGATATTATATAAAATGACATTATATAATTCAAAAATTTCATATTTCGATGCAAATAAATTTGTAAAAAAGTTCGATTTGAAGCATAACTATTGTTATTTACCACGTAGGTACTTAGATGAGTGTGCTAATTTGTTAGCATATAATATTTTAGACCCCGCTATGACTAGCATAGCTGGAGCTGCCGGTTGATTTAAACTGACAGCTTCGACAACGGCCGCGGCTGTCGTCGTTCGCGGCGGCGGCAGTCGCGGCGGCCTCGTGCCTGCCCACAGGCCGACAAACATTAAAAATAAGTTATGTAATAATGTAATAAATATAATTCATCAGAATATTCAGGGATTTTCTAGTAAGGAACTAAAAATTAGTTTGTTTATTGATAGTGCTAGTATACACGTTCTATGTGTTACTGAGCATTGGCTTAAGGGTCATGAGTGCAGGAGATGATACTTATGATTTAGTGGTCTCCAAAGGTATGTTCGTAAAAAACCGCTCGAATTCTTTTGCTACATCAAGGTCCGAGTTTACTAGAGTATCTTCAACTTGCAGGCTGTAGTGCGGGTCTCTAATTCTAGTTCTACCAGTTTCAGTGTTAATTACATTCCAGACGGTTTTAATCTTGTTGTCAGATTTACAAATTTTAGTCGAATAATACTCTGACTTCGCGGTAGCACAAATCTGCTTGAATTTCATAGAATAATTTTTGACGTACTCTGGAAACTCAGGCCTAGGATCGACAGCGCTTATAGAATACAACTCATACAATTTGTACGTCTTTTTATGAATCTCCGGTGTAGCCCAATCACAAAATTTCGTACCTTGCTTGGCTTTTACCTTTTTCAGACTAAAGCAGGCATCAAATTCCTTAATAATACAATTAAATAAAGAAGTACACAAACTATCCGGATCTTCCCCAGTACGCGTCATATAACACAGTTGGTTAGTGACCTTATTATTAAATAATTCTAATCGATTTTCAGTAATTTGTCTAAGTATAAACTCTTGGGGCGTTTTATTTGTCTTCCCCGTAAAGGAAGCTTGCTGGCCGCAGTGATCCGAACTTAAGATATTGATTACGGATTTCTGAATAGGGTCAAAATTACTAAATACATTATCAATACACGTAGCACTAGTTGCTGTAATTCTAGTTGGCTCATAGAACACATTGACTAAATTAAAAGATTTAAAAGCACTCAGTAAGTTAATAGACGTGGGTGATTCGTCTAGCAAATTAATATTAAAATCACCACAAACAACAATACACTTTTTAGTATTAAAAACACAACTAAGAACATTCTCCAAAATGCTCTTAAAAAGCTTGTAATCCGCCGTAGGGGGTCTGTATACGCAAATAATAATAAATTGTTCCAATTCAACACACGCAAGTTCAATATGACGTTCAACTGACTTCGCAACAATATCTTTACGTTCCTTACATTTAATGTTTCGTTTGACCATAATCAGGGATCCGCCCCGACTGCAAGATTGTCTAGCAAACATGCTAACAATGTCATGATTATTAAAATTAAACATGCACTCATGACCCTTAAGCCAATGCTCAGTAACACATAGAACGTGTATACTAGCACTATCAATAAACAAACTAATTTCTAGTTCCTTACTAGAAAATCCCTGAATATTCTGATGAATTATATTTATTACATTATTACATAACTTATTTTTAATGTTTGTCGGCCTGTGGGCAGGCACGAGGCCGCCGCGACTGCCGCCGCCGCGAACGACGACAGCCGCGGCCGTTGTCGAAGCTGTCAGTTTAAATCAACCGGCAGCTCCAGCTATGCTAGTCATAGCGGGGTCTAAAATATTATATGCTAACAAATTAGCACACTCATCTAAGTACCTACGTGGTAAATAACAATAGTTATGCTTCAAATCGAACTTTTTTACAAATTTATTTACATCGAAATATGAAATTTTTGAATTATATAATGTCATTTTATATAATATCGAGTTAAAATAATCAATATTTCTATTACATTTATTTGTTAATCTGTGGGAAAACAGACAAGCGCAAATAATTATTTTACCTATATCACCTTTGGTAACTTCAGTGAGGGCCTCAGACAAATTAAATATTTCATATTTATTAAACATCAAACTTTTTCCTAATAACACTACTAACGTTGTCTCACGACTGAATGTGTCGGTGGAGATTCGTGAGATCAGGTGGTCCATAGACATTCCTGGTAAACAGTTGTATACTACGTTGTTATGACCAAGGTACTTTACCATTTTAGACCCGAACCCAATATCTACCTCATCCGTGTATGTGACTGTCCTGCGCACCAGGGTTGGGAAAGTACCAAGCGAGACTCGCCCTGTCGGTGGCACGCAAGGCGCGCGAGGTCCGGACGGCGCATATGCAGGCGCGCAGCTTGGAGTATCCCCTTGCTGTACTGCAACCGCTGCCGTCGGAACGCGGGGCGCGGCGACCGGGGCCCGGGCCGGCGCGGGGCGTGCGCGGCGCGGCGCCGGTGCCGGTGACAGCGAGGCCGGCAGGCTCTACCTCCGGTCATGCCAGGGAGAGCCGCCGCAGCCATGGCACGATGTACCTACCAGCGAGTCCAGTTTGTCTATGTTGGTATTACCTAGATCAATGATTTTATTCATGAAGCCTATGTACTCCTCCATTTGTTTGCAAGACAATGTATACTTATTAGTTACATCTTGCAGAGCAAATTCCAATACCTTAAGTTTCTTGGCATTGGCATAAAATCATGCATAATACACTGTAGTTCGTGTTGACAATTTAATAGGTCATTATATAAGGCTACATTACTATATCTAATTGTGTGCTATTTTCATAAAACTTTTATTACATCGGAGTAAAACTTTTGACTTTTTTATAAATCTACTTAATCTTAAATACTTTTTAATTTTGTTTGATCCCCTCACAGTAATGTTCGAAGGTTTTGGATCAATAAGATCTAAAGAGTTAGTAAGGTCTACCGTTTCTATGCATTTGTTAACTTCACAATCAGAAGTATTGAGCTCCGCAAACAAGCTGACATTGTAAGCCAACTCCCCCGCAACACATCTGGCACAAGTACTGTCTTGTTTAACCGGTCGCTCCTCCAGTTCCAGGTCCCGGATCCGCCGTAGCGCCTCTTCATGCGTCTCCTGGCACTGCTGGAACTGGTCCATGCTTGCCTGGAGGCGATCCCGTTGTTCCCGCATATAATCAAAATCCAAGTCCAGCTTGGCGAGAGAACTTTTGAGGGTTTTGTTATGGTTTATAACACGCAGAACCTCCTCTTCACTCTCGTCACGCTCCTGCAGCATCCGTGCATTGAGCTCTTTAACTGTCTTCAGCTCTAACTGTGTGTTCCTGAGTTTGTCAACAAGGACATCCCGACGGATAGTAGGCTTGCTGGTAGCTGGAAACATAATGACAAAGAACAGTACCAGGGCGCAAAATAGATACACCTAATAGCCTAATTATAATTTAAGATCAATTCAAGTCTAAAAATCTCACTGTGTTAATATCACACAATAATCTCTTAAAGATATTTATTTATTTATTTATTTATAAGGTACAATAACATGTTATACACCGAGTATTTAAAAATGTGGTTATACAAAAGACACTTAAATGGTAACAACACAATAATGATTGTACACAGCATTTACATTTCAAATCGCTAAAAAATAAGTGAAGATGGTTACATAAATATGCAAAATTAGAAATGCGGCTGTATCATTAATTTGGTTCTAAATTTGTTCGCGCTGTCAGAGAATATATCTATGTCTATATCTAAGAAATTATAATATTTACGACACATCCTTAGGAGTGGAGCGTTAAATGAGAGGTTGTTGCTTGTAAGGGGTATGCTAAATATTTTCTGATTCCTTGTGATCTTTTTCTTGGCAATAAAAGATATGTAACTAATTAGATCAGTATCAAGAACACCATTCAAAATCCAATGTAGCGTCATTAAATTAGTCACATCACGTCTGTTTTCCAAAGATGATAGGCGGAAATTAACTAATCTGTCGCTATATTGAGGAATAGTGCGTCGCACACCAGTTAACCCGCTGAGATGGCGGATGAATTCCATTTGTATAGACTCAATGCGCTTTGAGTGGATACTATAGATTGGGTACCAAACACAGCTACAGTATTCCAGAATAGGTCTAACTAAAGAAGTGTATAAAATTACGAGACTTTGTACTTTCTTAAAAGGTTTAGTAGTACGTAGCACAAAACCCAACACACGACTCGCCTTAGATACAATTCCATCATAATGACTGCGGAATGACAATTGATTGTCAAAAATAACCCCAAGATCCCTAATCGTTGTCACTCTTTCCAAAGGAACTCCATCAATATTATATCCGAGCTTAAAGGCATTAAGTTTTTTAGTAAAGGAAATGCATTGGCATTTGTTAACACTTAAGGACATACAATTGGTTTTACACCAGTTGTCGACTGCGTTAAGGTCAGCTTGCAGAATAAAGCAGTCCTCAATTGATTTTATGCAATTAAATATTTTGATGTCATCTGCATAAGCCAAGCAGTTGCAACTAATTCTTTTTAAAAGGTCATTAATGAATTAGAGAAATAAAAGAGGACCCAAGTTTGAACCCTGGGGTACACCAGATTCAGCTAAAAAGGGGATGGATTCGAACCCAAATACACAAACTAACTGAGATCTACGAAATAAGTAAGATTCCAACCACCGCAGCAAGTTTCCATGGATGCCCAAGTGTTTGAGTTTTATCAAGAGTATGTGATGATTTACCCGGTCAAATGCCTTGGAGAAATCTGTATAGACAGAATCAATTTGGGTTTTTGTCTGAAATGCTGAGGATAAATGGTGCACATAAGTCAGAAGATTGGTTGATGTTGAGCGATTCTTGACAAAACCATGTTGATGAGGGTTAAGCATATGATTAAAATGAGAATAAACCGCGGACACTACGATGCTCTCAAAAACTTTAGAAAAAACACTTAGAATACTAATGGGGCGGTAAATTGAGACGTCAGACTTGTCGCCTTTTTTGTGCACGGGCGTTATTTTGGTGAGCTTCCAGAGACTTGGAAAGACACCATCACGGAGAGACTTTACAAATATAAGCGTCAGGGGTTTGGCCAAAGCGTCCGCACAGGAGCGAATAAATAAGACAGGCAAACCATCAGGGCCAGACCCTTTATTAATATTAAGAGACTTCAACTTTTTGAGCACGAGATCGTCAGATATCAACACATCCGATATACTAAAACTACTTTCCAGAAAATCCGGGGTGTAATTAGCAGAGTTGGATGACTCGTAGACTGAGGAAAAATACTCAGCAAAAACTTTTGCAATATCTTGCCCGTTACTAGCACTATCGTTGTTATAAGAAACGCGGTTTGGTATCTGATTTGTAACTCTTTTGGATTTAGTATAACGCCAGAATGATTTTATATTTTCGTTTAACCTATTTTCAATGTTACAAATATAGGACTTAAAACAATTACTCATGACCAATCGTGCTCTTCTTCTAAGTAATGAGAACTCATCATAGTCACGCGGGTTATTGTACTTTAAAAAGTTTAATCGGACTTTATTTTTTTCCTTAAGTAGCCTTATTAAGTCTCATGAGAACCAATCTGGGTAGCGGTCAGAACGAGGTCTAATTTTTGGTATGTTCTTTTCGATAACGGACCAGATGATATTGTAGAATTCCTGAAGAAAATCATCACAGCTAAGATGAGCGTAGCCATCCCAGTCGATTCCCGCTAAGTCGGCAGAACATTGACTGTAGTCAGCTTTATTAAAACGGTAGCCAATGTTTGCTTTATTAACCTTCAGAGCTGAACCCTGGAGTTTATGAATTACCAATTCAAAGGAAGGATGATGCGCATCAATACGAGACAGTGGATATCCTTCGATCAGCGAAATCATTTCAAAATTAACCAATGCTAGATCCAGTATTCGATAATTGCTATTTGGCAGCGTATTCATCTGTCTTAGTCCAGTAGTGGATAAGAAATCCTTTAAAGCCAATGATTTAGGGTCTGAAACAACCAAGGGGTCATCCTATAGCCACCACTATCCCAAGAAATATTGGGCAGATTAAAATCTCCCAATATAATAGTTTCGTTATCCGGAGTATTAATGATGACGTCTTCGCATTTATTTAAGAAGTTCGAAAATATGGCAAGTGGAATATAGGATATTAACCTTTGTGTAACGTATATACCCGTAACCACATATCTTCGAGAGTCGTTTGCCAACACACTCTAGTCTCGACAGGGAGCCTTGCGGTAACGGCAACAAGAACACCTCCACCGTGTGTCTTATCATAGCGCGACTTGAAATCTAATGAACGATCACGACGGTACACAACATATCTCTCGTCGAATAATATTTATATTTATTTTGATTTAATAATTATTACAATTATTTTACTATTGTAATACTAATGACACTGTAATATACGTAATCTTTAGTTAAGGCTTTAAATAAGCCACATTACCTTTTTACTACTACAATCTGATTCGTCTAAATTCCTTTCTCCTTTCAGTGTCACTTAATTTTTTTAAGTTTCTTAGCTATGTGGACAGTATTTTCGTTAAAAAATTAACACAGACTTAAGTAATAACAAGATTATGGAATATTAATACTCCCCTGGTTTCGTTGATGATCAATCAGCACAGAAAACGGTGTACTTTTTAAAATATTTTTCAAATGACGAGGTCGTTGACCTAGTTACTGGTTAAATTTTGCACTTGTGATAATACTTTCTTCACAGTACTTATGGCCTTGATAACATTTACACTGAACATTTGCGTGTTTATCTTCGGTTTTTGTCCCAAATATTAACAATTTAATCATTAAAACTACTTAAAATACATTTAACAAAACCGGTGGCCGTTTTTGACGTCTTGACCGGCCGGTGTTGCCAGCCTACCTACTACTATTTGCTGTCATAGCCAGTTTTTTTATAATCGCGTCTCTAATACTTTTTAACTCTACATCTTTTTCTTGTTCGACTATAATCCATGAAGGGTCTTTTGTAATAACATTGACTTAGTGATTTCTGCTTAAAAAATCGACGTGAGACATTTGTTCGCCTTTGCGATATTTAATGTCAAACTCAAAACTTTGTAAAAACGCCCACCATCTGTGTACGCGCGGTGTATGTTCTTTTTTTGTGCTACTTGCCTTAAGAGCATTGCTGTGCAGTCTGTTACAACAGTAAAATGACGACCAAATAAAAAATGTAAAAAATGTTTAAGGGCTCTAACAACTGCCAGGGTCTCTTATTCGTACGAGTGATATTTTGATTCAGATTCGTTGGTTCGCATACTAAAGTAGCTAATTACTTTGCGCCTGTCATTATCTAATTGAATAAGGATTGCACCAAATCCAAGGCTGCTTGCATCTGCATGAATTTCAATTGGTAAGCTGGGGTTGTAAATGGTCAATACTGGCTCTGAAGTAAGAAATTGAATTATATTTTGTCTAATTTGTTCGTGTTTTTCAGTCTATTCTCGTTTACAATCTTTTTTTGTTAAACTGTACAAAGGGGCATTACGCGTGAAAAAATTGGAATAAACAGCCGAAAGTAGCATGCCAATCCGTTAAATTGTCTTAATTGCTTGACATTTTTCGGAGGTTCAGTGTTTTGAAGGGCTTTGACGTTAATGGGGCTGGGTTTTACTTGACCGTTTTCTACTACATTGCCGAGATATTCAACGGAAAGTTTTTCAGTCAGTCGCGATCGCTAACCCGTTTGAGGCCGTTTCCTCACTAATCCTTATCGCGCTGTGTGTGATTTATTTTACCGTGACTTGTTTACACGAATTCCGCTATAATTGCGCATCCGAATCTCAACCGTGTACATATAGGTTTATAGTTGACTCTTGATTGTTTTTCTTTGGCTGGTTGTTTCTCATTGTGAATTTCTACCTTTATTTTTAATAATGAATTGCCCTAAGTGCAATGAGAAAGTCACCGATTTTGCCGAATGTGGACAATGCCAAGGGCACTTTCACTTCGCTTGTGCTGAATTAACCGAGTCGACGTATCGGAGGAAAGGGGCGTCGGCCCGGGCACTCTGGCGCTGCGTGACGTGCCGTGGCATGCCCCAGGGGTCCACAACGCCGGCACCCCCGGCGCCCCCAACATCCCCGGTGCCCGGGCCTGACGCTAGTCTCACTGCCGAAGTGTTAAAAGAGCTTAAAGCGTTTCGCAGTGATTTCAACTTTGTCAAGGCCGATGTTAAGTCAATGAAGAGTGAGCTTAAGGCGACTGCAGAAGGTTTGCACAAGCTTAATGCTCAATGGAATGACCTTGACACGTCCCTCACAGGCACGAATGAGCGCCTTTCACAAGTAGAGGAAAAAATCATATTATTTACAACACTTCAAAAGAGCCTCGACGAAGCAAATGAAACCATAGTTGGCTTAAAAGTGATCTAAACGCGAGGGAAAAATGTCGAAATCTCGGGGCTCCCCTATAAAAAAGGAGAAAATCTAATGTCTCTGCTACGCGACATTACTGCGAAGCTAGGTTTGACTTTGTCGGAGTCGGATGTTGATACCATACACCGGATGCGCCGTTTTGGGCACATCAATGCTGCAGTTAGCGGCGGGACGGCCGTGGCCCAGGCCGGGCAGGTGGGGCCGCGAGAGCCGGCCGTTATTGTGCGCTTTGTGCGGCGCCGTCGCAAGGACGAGTTTTGGCGGCCATGCGCGCACGCCGCCTGCTCACCACCGCCGACATTGGGCTGCCGCGCCAGGCCCTAAACATCCACCTAAATGACCACTTAACTCGGAGCAACAAGATTCTTTTCTCAAACATGCTCGGAAATGTATGGGTTAATGGCACGAAATGAAGACATGAAGTTTCTTGTTTATGGCTCCCTACAATTACTTCTTGGCCTAGGCCAAGAAGTAATGTATGAAAACCCTAAGAAAAAATATTATTGGCCGCTGCTCTAACTTTTTAAATTTGCTTACTAACATTAAACTGACAAAGGAAAAATTACATTCTGCCAACCACCACTAGACTCTGTAACCATATTAGCGACATTAAAAAAAATAAGAAGACGCTGTTCAAGAAGGCTAAGGTGAACGGATTATTTTTGACAGTCATGGCTTCTTAGCCGGTTATGTAAGAGCATTAAGCAGAGTATGCGACAAAAAATATACCTATGGTTCTATATTTTATGTGCAGTTGCCGGTTGCCGTCGTGAGATTGCAGTCCTGGGATTGCCATCGTAAGATTGCAGTTTTGAGATTGCCATCTTAAGATTGCAGTCTTGAGACTGCCATCGTAAGGTTTCAGTCTTAAGATTGCCATCGTAAGGTTGCACAGTCTTGAGATTGCCATCGTAAGGTTGCACAGTCTTGAGATTGCCATCGTAAGGTTGCAGTCTTGAGATTGCAGTCTTAAGGATGCCATCGTAAGATTGCAGTCTTGAGATTGCCATCGTAAGATTTCAGTCTTGAGATTGCCATGGTAAGATTGCACAGTCTTGAGATTGCTATCGTAAGATTGCAGTCTTGAGATTGCCAACGTAAGATTGCAGTTTTGAGATTGCCATCGTAAGATTACAGTCTTGAGACTGCCATCGTAAGATTTCAGTCTTAAGATTGCCATCGTGAGATTGCCATCGTAAGATTGCACAGTCTTGAGATTGCCATCGTAAGATTGCCGTCTTAAGATTGCCATCGTAAGGTTGCACAGTCTTGAGATTGCCATCGTAAGATTGCACAGTCTTGAGATTGCCATCGTAAGATTGCAGTCTTGAGATTGCAGTCTTAAGGATGCCATCGTAAGATTGCAGTCTTGAGATTGCTATCGTAAGATTGCAGTCTTGAGACTGCCATCGTAAGATTTCAGTCTTAAGATTGCCATCGTAAGATTGCTCAGTCTTAAGATTGCCATCGTAAGATTGCAGTCTTGAGATTGACATCGTAAGATTGCAGACTTAAGATAGCCGTTTTAAGATTGCCATCGTAAGATTGCATAGTCTTGAGATTACCAACGTAAGATTGCACAGTCTTGAGATTGCCATCGTGAGATTGCAGTGTTGACATTGCCATCATAAGATTGCAGTCTTGAGATTGTCATGTTAAAATTGCAGTCTTGAGATTGCCATCGTAAGATTGCAGTCTTGGGATTGTCATGTTAAGATTGCAGTCTTGGGATTGCCAACGTAAGATTGTAGTCTTGTGATTGCCATCATAATATTGCAGTCGTAAGAGTGCAGTCTTGAGATAGCCATCGTAAGATTGCAGTCGTAAGATTGCAGTTAGGTACTTTTAATATTTCCTCACATTGCTTGAGAAATAGTATTTTATGTAACTGATACTTAGAGGGTCCTTAAAATACGAGTGTGGTTTTATGAAACGAGCTGAAGGCGAGTTTCATAATAAGATCACACGAGTGTTTTAAGGCCTAATTATGTACAGTTACATACATTACTTTATCTACACACATATTATAAGTACTCTAAGATGCGTTCAGTAGGCGGCAGAACAAACATGGCGGCAAAGCTAACCTGTGTCACGAATATGAATGTTTTTTTTAAATCATAGACAAACTAACAAAGTCCCTATTCTAATGTCATTCGAAATCAAAATGGCGTACGACACTTTACTTCAAATATACCGAGTCGACGTTCAATTGATACTAGAATTGGCCCCCTATTTGAATTTTGTTGGTTTTGGAAGATGTTCCAAATTTGAACAACATTACTTTATCAAAAGTTGTATCGTAATTTTAACTTTTCATTACAGCTACAGATAAGAAAACATATCATAGTAAAATTGTATCAAGTAATGCTGGTCATTGTCTACGGATTCTGAACGCATTATAGAGAACTTATGATATGAGTGTAGATAAAGTACTATACAATCCTCGGCCGGAACAGGGATTGAAGGACTCGTTCTATCCGGCCTCGTCTGCGACTCGGCCGTCTACCCCAAACTCGTCCTTAAATCCCTGAGTTCACGGCCTCTTCAGTAATGTACTATTTGAAGGAAGCCCGCGCGGCGAAATCCCGTTTAAACTATGCGTATTTGTGGGTCAGAGACTGCAAGATTATGATGAGGAAAAATGATAAATCGAAGATCCTGCATATCTCAAAGGAATCTGACCTTCTAAAGTTAAATTGACTTTTTGTTTATGTAAAGCTATCGATAGTTTTATTCCTGAGTTACATAATTGAGTTACGACTATGTTTAGTACTTAACCTCAATATTATAATTAACGTGCTTTTCTCACTAATTATTTTCTGTCTGATAATTACTATACTTTGGTCTCTGAACAATATTTGGACTTTAAAACTTCACGTTATGAATAAGTTTATAAAATTAACTCTTGACACGCATAATATTGGCATATATGTGTAATATTATTAATAAATCGGCTACTAAATGGCGACCCTAACTGAGTTAATCATTTACTACCAAAACGTGAGGGGTTTACGGACAAAATCTCATCATTTTTTTGCTAACGTTCTTAGATCCAACTACGACTTAATTTTTCTCACTGAGACTTGGCTTACTGGTGAACAAGTGGCACAACAGGTGGCGGTGAATGCCCCAGCTCTTAATTGCCCGGTTAATGTTAGTTCCGTAAATATAAGCAGTTCAATTGTATCAAAACACCTGGAACAGACTAACTTAAATAAAGGTGCTGGTTACGACCTTTTCTGATTTGCTCCTGTTGCAAGGAACTTTCCATACCTCTTACCATCATTTTCCGTAAATCTCTGGCTGAGGGATGTTTCCCGTGCGTATGGAAAAATGCCCTTATCACGCCTATTCATAAAGGTGGGAACAAGCATGACATTAAACAGTATAGGCCTATCTCTAAATTATCAATTTTTGGTAAAATATTCGAAAAAAATGTTAACGCTGAATTAACAAACGTTGTCTCACGTGTAGTGTGCCCTGAGCAGCACGGATTTTTCCGGGGCCGGAGTGTTGATACGAACCTCGTAACTTACACTGACTTTATTTTGAACTCCTTTAGATGGATAGAACCTTATATTAGGAACCGTAGCCAAGCCATATCGTTGCGGGGTTACATATCTAAGTTTTTACGTACGTTTAAGTAGGGGCCACAGTGAGACCCTTGTCACTTGGGCCCCCTACTTTTTTTGTTGTACGTAAATGACATGGGATTATCGTTTTTATACTCGTATCATTTACTTTAAACATAAAACTTCCGTGAGACTCAGACATATTAAGGAGATCACACCGGGTTACTCACGTAAAATTTGTCGAAAAACGCTCGACATGTTTCAGGCTCGTCCGGAGTCCCTATTCATGAGCAGACGCGGCCAACACGTGACGTGTCGAGCGTTTTTCGACAAATTTTACGTGAGTAACCCGGTGTGATCTCCTTAATATGTCGTACCATTTAATTTACGCTGACGACACTAAGGTGTTTAAGGTAATTAAAGATCACAATGACTGTGTCAAACTGCAGGATGATCTCTCCAGATTTGCGGTTTACTGTCAATCAGAACAACTGGTATTGAACCCTGAAAAGTGTTACTCTATCACCTTTTGTCGCAAACAGCACCCTGTCACTTTTAACTACCATTTTTCGGACCGGCCTATCACTCAAGTATCTGAAATACGTGACTTAGGCATCACTTTAGACTCGAAGCTCAGTTTCAATGCACACATAATATTATCTCGCGGGCTTACAAACTACTCGGGTTAATACTAAGACTTTCAAAACCGTTTAAGCTTTTGATTACTTTAAAAACACTATACTTTTCATATGTGCGAAGTATTCTCGAGTTTGGAAGCGTTGTTTGGGTTTGTTTATGAGGTTCATAAATCTAGGATAGAAAAAATACAAAGCAAACTATTGAAGTCCCTTGACTACAGGTCTGGTCAGGTCTAAACGAATATGATTACATGTTGTAAACGACATAATCTGGCGTCTCACGAAAAACGCCGTTTATATCTTGATCAAATTTTCCTTTATAAAATAATCAACAACTGTATAGATTCACCGACACTTCTTAGCAAAGTATCCTTTTAAACTCATCGTCGTATCCCCTCACGTCACCCGGTAACATTTCACGTCAGTTACTGTCACACAAGATACACTCGTAATACCTTTTTAAGACGTGCGTGCCGTAATTATAATTAACCTTTTTTTGAATTTATATATCTTTTCATTGTCGTTGAGTAGTTATAGAAATTTATTGTGCAAATCAATTATCCATGTTTGACTTAACATCTACTCTTCTGAGAACACGATTTGTCTTTCGTTAGTATGCTGAGACTCAATGTAACTCTTCTTTTTTATACGTAATTGCTTTATTATTATGCCTTTTCTTCCTTTATTGTATGTACTAGCATGTAATACTCACTCTTAGCGAGATCGGGTCACTCTGGTCACGTCACACGTGATATGTTATGGCGTTAACGCCTTGATTTTAAATTTTTATTTATAGGTTATGGAACTTTAGGTCCTTTCGTTGATAACATTACTGTTTTTGTGTTTATTCATGGCTGTTTATTTTCCTAAACAAAAAAAAAGTTTTAAAAATTTGAACTTTGCAATATTTACAAAAAAGCCTGCGTCAGAAAGTCTATGAAGTACTAAGTCTAATCGAGTTAGACCTTCCTCTTCGGTCTGGGATGAGATAAGAATGTCACCATGCGCTTTATTAATAATAATAATAATAATAATAATAATATTTTTTTATTTCGAGCAACGAGGCCCATAGTTACAAATCCCTTATAGACTAACATACTTCCATACTAATATTATAAATGTGAAAGTGTGTCTGTCTGTCTGTTACCTCTTCGCGCTTAAACCGCTGAACCGATTTAGATGAAATTTGGTATGGAGATAGCTTGAGTCCCGGGGGAGGACATAGGCTACTTTTTATCCCGGAAAATTAGACGGATCCCGAGGGAGCAGCGATAAACGACTTCTACGCGGACAGAGTCGCGGGCAAAAGCTAGTAACAAAATAAAACTTAAAACTAACACCGAGGTGACAGAACAGCGTGGTTCTGTTCTGCCATAATAGGCGTAGTGGACGCTGTCGGTAGGTTGCCCCGAAACCGCCGGAACACGACACCTTTCGGCCAGAAGTCAGGACACTCGACGGTTCCCAGTATAAACCGCGGCACGCGCACTAGGCTGGGTCGATTTTGTATGATTTTTTTTTTTTTGTTTATAACGCTCCTTGGGGGGGTCTAAAAAGTTGCTATTTTGTTTAAACTATTGGATTTGGTTAAAATCATGTTGATTCGTAATATGTTTTAGCCCTCTACAGGTGGTCAATGTTTTAACTTTTTTTAATATTGGGTGTAATTTTCGTGTGGGATTATATTTATGTTTTGTATGACTAAATAATTTAAAACACATGTATTATATAAAACATAGTGTAATTATTATAAAAAAAGTCATTTTTCTTACAACATATATGTGTAATATAAAAAAAATTACTTTTGAAAATCATAAATTTTAGCGATATTAGTAGTTGTATTGTGCCTTATTATCAAAAGATGGCATGACAGATCTGGATTTCAGTTTTGTCCGAATAATTCCATCTCGTGCATTTTTTGAAGCCACTGTAATCGATGCCTCTGTCACAAGTTTAATGCAACGTTCTACAGCCTGCGTATGGCAGGGAAACTTGGAGAAAATAACGTCTCGAGATAGTAACATGTTATCTATCATCTTCTGCAAATCGTCATCAGACACATGGCTCATTATCGGCGGTGGTGTAACTTGACACTCAGCCCAGATTACCATGTCTATATAATCAGTTGCATTAAAATTGAGCTGAGGTAATTTAAATACTCTGACAGAACGACTGACTGGCTGACGTCGTGCTTGTAAAATTTTTGTAATAGCAAGTTCTCTCACAGATTTCCTCTCATCCGATATCATAGCCACAAGTATGTTTTCAGGATGAGCAAAAAAAGCATTCCTTTGGATTACCGGATCAATAATGGATCTCACGTTGCTATCGAAGGATCTCGTTAATCGTATTAATTCAAATACATGGTGAGCACCATAAATACAGGACGATTTTTGCTTTATTTGAAACCAGACCGGTGCGTACACTTTAACAATTTACTAGTAAGGAGCCTCACTCCATCCGCGATTTGGGAAACCTCCTTCACCCTATCTCGGCGCGTCACGCCAAGCCTAATATTTGGGAGCTTCACTCCATCTGCGTTTAAGGAACTTCTTCTTCCCGTCGCGGCGCCTCACGCCGACCATCTAGTAAGGAGCTTCACTCCCGTCCCGTATCAAAACATAGCTTCCGCCTATGGTCACGTGGACCATCCGTATTTCCGCGAGTGATTTAGGTTAAGTGAATTGTTGTAAATATTTAATTACAGGTGTTGGTTTGGGTAAACCGTTGTTTCCGTGAAAACTCCTATTAGGATCCCTGAACTAGAGGTATTAAAGTCGAGCCCTCACAGGACTCGGCATTGTCGGCTGTGTGCGTCCGCGCATACCGTCACATTGGCGCCCAACGAAATAACTCACTTCAAGAGTCTCTAGCCCAAGTTCCAGAATCCTAGGGAAAAACCAGGGAAAAAATAATATATACCCGTAAAAAATCCATTACCGCACCGCACCTATACATTTATTTCCGACCGTACCGTAGAAATCCCGTTTATATTTCCGACCGTACCGTAGAAATCCCGTTTATATTTCCGACCGTACCGTAAAAATCCCGTTTATATTTCCGACCGTACCGTAAGAATCCCGTTTAAATTTCCTACCGTACCGGAAAAATCCCGTTTACGTATCCGACCGTACCGTAAAACATCCCGTTTACATTACCGACCGTACCGTGAAACACCGGAAAAAAATTACTCAATAAATTACGACTTGTTTAAATGCCAACGTCGTGGATATACGAGTTAAAGAAATCCGAGATAATACAAGAATCACAAGACAGAAACTTGTCAACCGAAAATTTAACCGTGGAACAACTAAGGAAAAATTTAGCCAAATACATAAAGAACCAAGAAAGTAACAGTCAGGGAAAGTCCAGCGAAACAACCATCACAATGCCGGACGAACAAGAAAATACAGAACCCGACAGGGCCATATCAAAAATAATCGAAAAATGGCATATTTGGTTCGATATTACATCCAATGCAGTAGAATTTATGGAAAGACTCGAAGAATTAAGTCTCGCAGATAAAATAAGTAAAACCGAGGTATTGACAGTATTGCCACGTTTACTAAAAGGTAAGGCTCTTGCATGGTACCGGAACAATAAAGAGATGTGGAAGACATGGAAAGACTTCGAGGAACTTTTCAAACTTTACTTCTTCCCTACCAATTACACAGAAAACCTTTTAGAAAAAATAATGAGCCGGAAACAAAAGTTTAGAGAAAGCATAGTTGAGTACACCACAGACCTCCAAACATTGATGAGAAAACACGGAAAGATTACTCACCAAGATAAATTATATAGAATTTACGAGAACATGCATCCCAACTATAAACTATATATAAAGCGAAACGACTTCGATAGCATATCCGAGCTCATCCAGCTGGCAGGAGAATTCGAAAATATACAAAAAGAAAAGTATAAAGTAATGCAGCCACGTACACATTACCAACAACCACAATCGAGCCAGAAGCCAGGACCATCGAACATAAATAACATACAACGCCCACAAAACATGCAGGGGATGACATCACAGATAAACCCAAATTATAACCCCGAAAAATGCTGTTGGAACTGTGGGAAAACAGGTCACGCATCGCGGGAATGCAACGGCAGAAAACAATTATTCTGCAGCCAGTGTGGTAAAACAGGAGTATTAAGCATACATTGCTGCAGGAAATATAGAAAAAACCAAATCGAAGGACAAACGGGAGCCGCAACCGAAACACCGAGGGAAGACAACCGTATTTTTACCGACATTGAGATAATGGGTAACAACTATAAAAGTCTAATAGACACAGGCTCGACCAATTCGTATATCAACGAACAGATATACAGAGAGTGCTTACGTAAAGGAGCAACCGGAGAGAAGAAAACTCGCAACATAATATTGGCCAATGGAAATAAAATAACGATAAGTAACTACATCCAAGCTAATATAAAAATCAATGGCAAAAACATAATACATCGCCTCAGAGTATTACCGCAGGCAACTTCGTGCATCATTGGAATGGATATACTGAGAAGGATCGGAATGACAATCCAGTGGCACAAAGAGGAACAAAAAATTGAAATACCGGAACCGAAACCACAAGATGGTACCAAAGTTACGGTTACCGAAATATTACATACAATAAACGAAGAAGAAGAGAATGCAAAATTTAAGGAAATGATCGAAGAAGAATTTAAAAAATGTGAAGAAAGCCCAAAAGGTAACACATGGCTTGAACATAAAATCAAACTAAAGCATAACCAACCGATAAAACAAAAATATTATCCGAGGAATCCGATACAACAAAAAATTATAGACGAAAAAGTAAAAACAATGCTGGAACAAGGAATCATAGAAAAGTCAAACAGCCCGTATAGCTCACCGGTGGTATTAGTAAAAAAAGAAAACGGAGAAACAAGATTTTTGCATAGACTTCAGGAAAATAAACGAAATCTCTGAGAGAGACGCATACCCGTTACCACAAATAGATGATACACTAGAAAAACTGAGAAATGCAAAATACTTCTCCAAATTTAATTTAAAAAACGGTTACTGGAATGTTAAACTTGCAGAAGAGAGTAAACCGGTAACAGCATTCACAGTGCCGGGAAGAGGGCTATACCAATTTAAGGTATTACCATTCGGTTTGCATTCAAGCGGAGCGACATTTCAAAGGCTACTGGATATGGTAATAGGGCCAGAAATGGAACCATACGCATATGTATACTTAGACGATATAATAGTCTGCAGCCCAACAATAGAACAACATATTAATCATGTTAGGGACATATTCCGAAGGATAAGAGAGGCACGCCTCCAAATTAATAGAACAAAATGCGAGTTTGGAAAACCGGAAGTAGAATACTTAGGACACGTAGTGACCAAGGATGGTATCAAGACGAATGAAAACAAAGTAAAAGCAATAAAAAACTTGCAGGCACCTAAAACCGTAAAAGACATGAGACGTTTCATAGGAATGACATCATGGTACAGAAAATTTATTCCAAATTATGCCAAGATCATAGCGCCGTTGACAAAACTATTAAAAAAAGAAGAAAAATTTAAATGGAACACCGACCAAGAGGAAGCATTCCAGGAAATAAAAGAAGTACTGGCACGAGACCCGATATTAATAAGACCAGACTTCACAAAACCGTTCATACTGGAAACGGACGCAAGTAATGTAGGAATCGGAGTAATTCTTTCCCAGGAACAGGAACAGGAACATGAAATCGCACAGAAGGTAATCATGTACGCAAGCCGATCCCTCACACCACCAGAAACACGGTATTCAACCAGCGAAAAGGAGTGTTTGGCGGTGCTTTGGGGAATAACAAAAATGAAAGCATTCGTGGAAGGATATCATTTCACCGTTATAACCGACCATCAAGCCCTGAAATGGCTGAACACGATGAAAAATCCGTCCGGAAGACTCGCCAGATGGGCGTTAGAACTACAGCAATATGATTTCGATATCATATACAGGAGTGGAAAACAAAACAAAGTCGCCGATGAACTGTCACGAAACCCAGTAATGACAACACAAGACGAGCCATTAGACTGGTATAAAGTTAAAATAGAAAAGGTTCGAAATAACCCAGGTGAAAATGAAAACTACACAATAAAGGAGGAAAAGTTATATAAAAAAAATTATAAACCCAGCATACAGAAATAAAGTAGACTCATTGTCAGAGTGGAAACGATGTATACCGAATGAAGAAAAGATAAAAATACTCGAACAAAACCACGATTCACCGCACGCAGGACACTTAGGAACTGCAAAAACATTGAACCGCATAGCCCAGAGGTACTATTGGCCACGGATGTACAAAGACGTGTCAGTGTACATAAATAAATGCACCGCCTGTCAGAAAAATAAAATAGCCCAAACAAAACCAAACGGCCTCATGCATATAAAAAACGCTACCGAACCCTGGGAAACGATAACCACAGACTTAATAGGACCTCTCCCAAGGTCATCAAAAGGCTTCAACTGGATCATAGTCTTCCATGATAAATTTACGAAGTGGACGGAAATACGGCCGTTACAAACTGCAACAGCAAATTCCATAATAAAAGCAGTAAAAGAATGCATTATTTATAAGTATGGATGCCCAGGAACAATCCTAAGTGATAACGGAAGACAGTTTACAAGTAAGTTGTTCACAGAAGTACTCCGACAATACGGAATACAACACAGGTTGACAGCCCCCTATTCACCTCAATGTAACCCAACCGAAAGGGTAAACAAAACCTTAGAAACCATGATAGCAACTTTTATAAATAACAACCATAAAAAATGGGATGAATATTTAAACGAATTTAACTTCGCACTAAATACATCAAAACAAGAATCAACAAAATATACTCCGGCTTTCTTGTTATTCGGAAGAGAACTCAAACGTCCCGGCGATAGCAACGCATTTCCAGTGCCGACCTTAGGAAAAACTAACAAGCTAAAAGAAATATATAAATTAGTGCAAGAAAACCAAAACCTGGCATCGTACAAACAAAAACAATATTACGATAAGCAACATAAACAATGGCATCCGAAAATAAATGATTTAGTACTTAAAAGAGATTTCCCATTGTCAAATGCAGACAAAAACTTTTGCGCAAAATTGGCCCCAAAATTTTCTGGTCCATATAAAATACTTCAAGAAAAATCACCAGTAATATTTATACTTGAAGACACCAATAACCCAAAACGAATAATGACCGCCCACATAAAAGATATAAAGCACTACAACTACTAAGGACATAAGGTCCATATTACTTTGAAAATAAATCTTACCAAATTAAAATTAAATAAAATAGCGTCAACGGAAAAACACCCAAGTAAACCTGGAGGGAGCCAAAATATTGGATACCCTCAACTAATAAAATTATCAAAACCTCAATAAATAGGGCGCGCGTAAAGGGAATTGCTTAGTATGAAGCAATACAGCGGACTACATTATGATGGCACCCGAAATAAGGAAACCGACGCGACCACGCTTAATTACGGGGAAAAGACCCTCTCAGGCGGCAGGACCCCTAGAAGAGGCGGCGGCAGCAGCGCAACAACCGCTCCCGCTACCGGCACCGGAGGCACCGAACTGGCAGGAAGAGGTCCACCAAGTATTGGACGACATACCACTCGAGCCAGAACCGGTGCTGGAAATAGCGGTCGAGCCAGAAGAGTACACGGCGTTCGTCGCGCAGAGTGGGTCGGAACAGGCGGTCGCCGCGCCAAGAAAAAAAAGAAAGAAATCCCGGACAGGGAAAAAACGTAGCGGGGGAAACCGGCAAGGGATAATCCGCCTCCCCCACTACAAAAAAGAAAAGTAAATCTGTATGAAACAGTAAGTAAGAAAATATAAACCGCAACACCGTAACCGTACGAACCGAAAGCAGCTATTATTTTTTTTTTTTCATTGAAACCGTAAGACAACATACTCGTAAACGGAAAACCGAAACTAAAAAATCATAACCGGTTTTTATTCAACTTCTCAAAAGAAAATTAACCGAAACCGGAAACCGAAACCGGAAACCGGAAACCGGAAAACCGGAACCGGTTTTTATTTTCATAAAACCGAAAACACATAACCTTCCTTAACACCATAATATGGAAACTTATACAAAAATTAAGGTTGTGTGGAACACATAATATCTAACTAACACATAATAGCGCATAACTTGTGTCTTATGTTTTGATTTTTACCCAGGTAAAAATCTCCGTAACCAGGGAGGGAGTGTGACGTCACGCGCTGGCTCAGGACCGCAGCCTACGCACCCGAGATCACGTAGGCCAGCGTGACGTCACAAATCGAAGCGGCCGCCTCTCCATAGCGAAGTACCGACCCCGCGCCGCGCACCCCGCCCCTCACGGCCTATATAAGCGCCCGGCGCAGGCGCCGCGGCGCACTTCGCGGTGTGCTCGCATAGGGTGCGGATCGCTGGCGGCTCGGGGACTACCGTCTCGCTGCATCCCTACCTTTAGATCAAACTATCGAAGTGTCATTCCCTCTCCTATTCCTTAACCACCGTTCCTAAGGTCCGGACGTGTCTGGCGGCTCGGGGATTACCGTCCCGTCGGCGTTCAGATCTCCTCCCACACCGAAACTCTCTTTCCCAAAGGACCGGACGTGTCTGGCGGCTCGGGGATTACCGTCCCGTCGGCGTTCAGATCTTTTCCCACACCTAAACTCTTTCCCAAAGGACCGGACGTGTCTGGCGGCTCGGGGATTACCGTCCCGTCGGCGTTCAGATCTTTTCCCGCACCTCTCTTTCCCAAAAGGTTCAACGCGTCTGGCGGCTCGGGGATTACCGTCCCGTCGGCGTTGAAACCATACCGTACTTATTTGGAGTATCTACACCAAATCCCTGGACTCCCCAGGTCCTGTGCGTCTGGCGGCTCGGGGATTACCGTCCCGTCGGCACTGTGACTGAGGGCGTTTAGGCCAGCAGTGTCAGATACTAGTAAGGAGCCTCACTCCATCCGCGATTTGGGAAACCTCCTTCACCCTATCTCGGCGCGTCACGCCAAGCCTAATATTTGGGAGCTTCACTCCATCTGCGTTTAAGGAATTTCTTCTTCCCGTCGCGGCGCCTCACGCCGACCATCTAGTAAGGAGCTTCACTCCCGTCCCGTATCAAAACATAGCTTCCGCCTATGGTCACGTGGACCATCCGTATTTCCGCGAGTGATTTAGGTTAAGTGAATTGTTGTAAATATTTAATTACAGGTGTTGGTTTGGGTAAACCGTTGTTTCCGTGAAAACTCCTATTAGGATCCCTGAACTAGAGGTATTAAAGTCGAGCCCTCACAGGACTCGGCATTGTCGGCTGTGTGCGTCCGCGCATACCGTCACAACCTACTAATTATATTCGATAACTCAGGTACGGAAATGAACTATCCTACTATTTATTATCAAAATGTGCGGGGGTTTCGTTCTAAAACGTTAACGTTTTACCGTAATCTTACTCGAGCGGCTTACGATATAATTATTTTGACCGAGACGTGGTTCGTGGATGGAATTCTGGATTCTGAGCTATTTGATGACCGTTAAGTTGTTTGGCGGCGGGATCGTGACCTCGCTTTGACGAGCCAAACCCGCGCTGGTGGCGTGGTTATTGCTACGCGCAGGCAGTTGACGGTAACGCCGCAGCCAAATTACCGGTCTTCGGCTGAGGACTTATGGCTCACTATTTCACTTACTGATGGTAATAAAAATATGATTAAGGTTCATTTGTGCGTCTTATACTTGTGCAAGCAATCTCAGGGTAACTCTTTTTCGCAGCAGTTGTCTAATTTCTTGAGCTGTTTAGGTGACATAGTTTTAAATAATCCTAATGATAAGTTGTTATTAGTCGGTGACTTCAACGTGAGTAACATATTATGGACGCCTCGGGGTCCGGCGTTGGTTCCGTCTAACTATGTAAGTCACGATGAGTGTAGTTTAGTAGATGATTTAACAACACATAGCCTTTGCCAGTATAATGGTATCTCAAATAATTTCGGCAAACTATTGGATCTCGTTTTATTAAATGATGTTGTAAGTGTAAGTGAATGCTTGAGCCCGCTTGTACCGATTGACCCGTATCATAAAGCGTTAGTTGTTGTAATTAAATTTACAGTTATTACCTTGTTGCAGCCTGAGTCTCGCACGAAATATTTCTATAACAAGGGTGACTATACGTCTATTAGTAGCGAGCTAGCTTTAATTAACTGGGAGCATGAGTTTTGTATGCGGTCATTAGTTAATTCCCTTGATATCTTTTACGAGACTTATAATAAATTAAGGCTTAAATTTATCCCCAGTATGAAACTAAAAGTTGATTCGTATCCTAAGTGGTTCTCACATGCATTGAAACGTGCTATTAAAGAGAAATTTAACTTACAGAAATATAATCTCATATTTAGTACACATTAGGTTAAAGGATCAAAACTATCGAGTTATTATCAAAGTTTTCCATGCTAAATTCGCGGTGTAACTACATCTGATTTACGCGTAGTGTAAATGACTGAATTTTCTCTTGTTGAGATATATATAGTTCATACATAGTTAAGAACTTTTATCAAAGTTTTCTCTTGCTGGATCCGCAGAGAAATATACATCGGACGTTATGTATATACTTTGAGAATCTCATGCTAGATCCGCTGAGAGATATACAATCAGACTAGATGTATATATGAATAACTATAATAGTAATTTCACTTGTTAGATATGGTGGAAAATATACGCCAAGTATAGTGTTTTTATACTTTTAAAATATTTAGGGAAACACTGGAATTATGTACTGGACATAATATATGAAACTATTTGAGTATTAAATTCAAATTGGACATAGTGTGGTATTAGTAGATCTATAGTTTTTGAAGGTGGATTTTCTTATTTAATATAAGTAAGTAGGACAAATAAAATTTAAAATAAAAACAGAAAATCTAAATAACGGATAAAAAATAAATAAAATGAAGAGTTTTAGAATAAGGCGATTAAGCATACTAGAATAATAATAATAATAATAATAATAAAATAATTAGGTTGTTTGCTGGCGATATTAACTTGAGGAATAGGGAGAGGTTATAGTTAAATAAAATTTAATTGCGAAAATGACTTGTATCATAATAAGGTGAAATTAATTAATGAATAATAAGGTTAAGGGAAGGGAGATTTCTTGCAAAGAAATCTGGTTAAGAATTTATAGGGACGACTACTCAAATTTGGTTATTTGGTTATTATATTAAATAGTGAAATGAGAGTGTGGTATCATGGTTTGAGATGAATTCAGAGGATGAAGTATGGTTTGAGGTTTAATTATAATTGGACCATTTTGGAGTAGACGTTTTTGAATTGTAACCAGGCTGGATCTGTCGGTATCTGAACCTCTGGGAGGGGAATTATACACAACTAATTGTCAAGAATTTATGTGTTAGGTTAAAATCGTATTTACGATTCGACCCATTGGAAGGGGTAGTTCTTGATAGTTAATACTATACAAGTGTAAGAAGGTTATAACAAAAAAAATACACACCTACTTTCAGTGATGAAAGGTTCAAAGTTAAATGTTAAATAATGATAATTAAAAAAAAAGAAGGTATCTGGGTGTATTGACATGCTTAATAGTCACAATATTGAGTGTGCTAATATAGCTAAAGTTGAACTATTTAGTTGTTGAAAGTAACACATGCACCAAGAAGGAGATGACAGATGACTAATTTTGTGGGGGTGAGGAATGGTTTTTGGTTTTGACTTTTGAAGATATTAGTACTTGCTTAACATTATATTAGTCTGCAAGTAGATTTTCTCGGAGGAATCTCTTATTCCGGGCAATGTGGAAAAGAAATTTGAGTTCGGGCAATGTGAGCGTACAGATTTCGATTGATTCCCAGGAAAATTATTACTAGAATACACTTATCTCACAAATAAGTGCTACTTTTGCGAACTAATAAAATTAGAGGAACATATCATCATCAATTAATACTAGGAATCATAGATCCAAGCTTCTACCTAAGGTGTCGTATGTTTGTCTTGTGAGTGGTTAAATACACAACACATTAAAGCATAGTGGTCGGAACAGATATCAACGGATTTGGTTTCCCATATAAGGTTAGGGTAAGGAAATTGGTATTTGAGAATAATAAAAAAAAAAGGTAAATGATAAGATTAAAGAACTTTGACAATAATTGACATTCTGAATCATGTACTTTAAGGTAAACACCATAGGGAAGGTATTATCGATTTGTATGAGATGACTCAACTGTTTCTTTTACCAGAGCAATGTTGGATATGAACAATAGTCGGGCAATGTGACTAAGTTCTAATTGAAAAAGTGGAGTCTGAAGGTATTTTCATTTACTCCTATGATCGGTGCAGTGATGGGGGTATAAGAACATCTGAGGGATCAATGTGATTATATCTCTAACTACATTGGTGTAGTTTGAGTTTGCAAATTTTTAACACACATCAGGACAGATTATATAAAAAAAGAAAGGACGTGATTCATTGTGTAAAATTAGTTATGATAAATACATACCTATTTCTAATTGGTTAGTATATCAAAGAATTGAGAATTCAAAATTTTGATATGGGGATCTAGTTAAAGGAGGTGATCCTTTGTTTTCCAATGTCTCATACAGATAACATCAAAGATGTTGTCTTTCTTAGTCATTGTGGGGGTGAGCTGTACTGGAACACGAGTGTAGTGTCCTTTTTAAAGTACAAAAAAAAAACTCAGGTTAATCTTCGCCATCAGACAGCTAGAAATTAGTCATTAGATTTTCTAAACAAACTGAAAACAGCGCTCTCTCTGGAAAACATTGACAACTATTTAAACGATTAGACATTAAAATTTGACAGATTAATTCTGAGCGACTAGCGGAAAAATAGATTCACTTTGAGTTACCTAGATGGCGCTGAGGTGTGAAATAAAAGAAATTAATGATATGAATTAAAACAGATCATTCTAATTAGAATTTAGGAAATAAATAGATTTATTTCGTTATGTTAGTAAAATAAATTAAAGAGGGAAGGTTTACACAAATTATTTTGTAGTGAAGTAACACTATAGTTGTGTAACCTAATAAAGAAAGATCGAATTGGCTGGAAGTTGAATAAAAAAGAAATGACGGCTATAATGCTAAGGAGAGTAGGAGACAAGTTCAAAGTATAATGAACTAGACGATTAGACATTTAAAATTGACAGGTTAATTCTGAGCGACTAGCGGAGAAATGGGTTCACTTTGAATTACCTAGATGGCGCTGTGGTGCAAGCAAAGGAAATGGTTGAAATTAAATAAAAACAGATCATTTTAATTAGAATTTAGAAATAAATAAATTTGTTTCGTTATGTTAGTAAAATAAATTAAAGAGGGAAAGTTTGCACAAATTATTTTGTAATGAAGAATTGGCTGGAAGTTGAATTAAAAAAGAAATGACGGTTATAATGCTAAGGAGAGAGGAGACAAGTTCAAAGTATAATGAACTAAACGATTAGACATTTAAAATTGACAGGATAATTCTGGGCGACTAGCAGAGAAATGGGTTCACTTTGAATTACCTAGATGGCGCTGTGGAGTAAGCGAAGGAAATGGTTGAAATTAAATAAAAAAAAACAGATCATTCTAATTAGAATTTAGGAAATAAATAGGTTTATTTCATTATGTTAGTAAGATAAATTAAAGAGGAAAGAATTGCACAATTTTTTTTGTAATGAGGTAACATTATAGTTGTAAAACCTAATAAATAAGGATCGAATAGGCTGGAAGTTGAAAAAAAAAAAAAGAAGAATTATGACCGCTATGTTGCTAAAATGAGTAGGGGTCAAATTCAAAGGATAATGAACTTTGTTTGTTACATGTTATGTTAGAATAATCATTGTCATTAGAAAAGTAAATGCATTATTGCGGGAAAATTTCTGCGCATCCCAGCTTCTTAATACGCAGGAACGCTAGAGAGACGCTAATATGAGGAGAGATGAGTTCAAACGAAAGTGAGCTTTATTTGTTACTTGAAATGATGAAATAGACACTAAAGTTGAATAATTAAAATTTCTTTTGCGGGAAAAGTTTACGCATCCAAGCGATCTTATACGCAAGTTTCATACAGCGGGGCCGAAAATTAGGGGTTTCTACGCATGCTCAGGGTTTTCTATATAAAGTCTGGCGAGGGTCTGAGCGGGGCTTTTTTATTCCGGTCGTCGAAGGGGTGAGTTGATATTTTGCTGAGAGGTGTCACGTATCGTCAATTTTTGCCTTGTTGGTTTTTATTTATTTGTGTTGTGCTCGTATATTATAGGTGATATTATTTTGGGTGTCGCTTCACGTTGCGTTCGAGTAACGCTACAAGTTAACGATTATCGCTACACAGGAATGTTGTAGTTGACTTTCTTTTGCTAGGATTGTGAGAATGTTTTAATAACTGGTGTTTGTGTGTTCCGGGATTGTTTTAACATGTTTATTAACCTTCTTTTGTTTTCCAGAACTCTGTAACGACGCAACAAATGGTAGTCGGTTACGCAGAGCTCCAGGCAGTTGTAGTTTACGAAAATGAATACCTACACTCACATTTTGGTTGTGAGTTGAGACCTGAAGATTTCCACAATCAGGAAATGGACGGTTTTAACTCATTAACTGAGTGAGTTTGGAAGGTACGCGTACAAGGTTTCCTGATACCTTTATTCGGTATATCAGGCTCTGCTGTTGGTACTTTTCATGGTTCACTTTTTATGTCTCCTCTCCAGGGCCCGTAGAAGTGGATCCGAAATCAGTTTGCGATTGTTGTGTGGCCATCTAAAGTACCTTTGGCATTGATCCCCTTATTTATATATGTATATATAGACCACCGTAGGTATTTTCCCCACCTGGAAGCCAACTAAAGGCTAGAAATAGCCGGTTGAAGGGTCTTAGGATTACACACAGGAAGTTTTACTTCCGAAATCGAGGTTATGTTAGGTCTTAGTTGGTCTAGCAAAGGTTTTCTTACACCGGAATTCCTTTACACTACTCACACGTTTAACGTAACTGTAAAAGTCATTTTGGACTTTTAATTGCTCTAAAACAATAGATTAATAGGTGGTTAGGGGTTATAGGTAGTCAGTAGCTTTTCCTTTACACCGAGGTAAGCTTATAAACACGTAATGTGACTAGCTAGGTATTTGTAGACAAATTTGTTCTACTACAGGCATAGTAAAACAAGCTCTGTCGACGTAAGAATTATAATTATTGAACCAAGAAGACTTAAATTAGCCTTCTAAAACCAATAGGAAAATTAGGAACTAGTAATAATTAATTCATGTTAGAAAAGTAAGCCTTTTAAATTAAATTCATATTAGGCAAATATTCAATCTAGGGTATCGAAACTTACTTATTGAATGTAATCTTGATAGTCTGTGGTTAGGTCTATCTATACTTGTCAGAAACGTCAAATTCTAAGACCGTCCGTCTAGCTAGCTAGTTAGAAAGTAAATGAAGCGCTAGGCTGCGGAGTATGTATGTTGTCCGATAAACCCGTGTTGGTATGATTAGGGAGTTCGTTTAACATGAAAGGTATTGTAGTGGTTATAATTAGCAGATAGGTAGAGATCTAAGTTTAAGAAGCATTCGCGCCTAACCTTAGTGATAAACCTAGGCGGCTAACTAGGGAGATGCCCGCAAACATGTTTTATCACTTAGTGTGTATAAAGAGTTCACGTTAAAACTGTCCCAAACGAATAAAAGTAATTAGTTAGCTATGTGTATTCACACCAGGTTGTTGTCATAGAAGTCATCTAAGCACGTAACGAAACTTATTAGTCTACGGTATTTTTATTAACTTTCTAGGATAGTAAGGGTAAATTAAAGAGTTCACGTTAAAACTGTCCCAAACGAATAAAAGTATTTAGTTAGCTATGTGTATTTACACAAGGTTGTTGTCATAGAGGTCATCTAAGCACGTAACGAAACTTATTAGTCTACGGTATTATTATTAACTTTCTAGGATAGTAAGGGTAAATTAAAGGGTTCACGTTAAAACTGTCTCAAACGAATAAAAGTAATTAGTTAGCTATGTGTATTCACACCAGGTTGTTGTCATAGAAGTCATCTAAGCACAACGAGAGTCTATGATATTATTATTAATTTTCTAGGATAGCAAGGGTAAATAAGTACGGTTACATACCTGCTAAAAGAAAAGCTAGGCTTATCATATTTAGATATTATTCCGGAGAGGTTCTAGTTGTAAGAATTAAATCGTCATCATTATAAAATATACATTATCTTTAAAACATCAGGTAGAGTAAATAAATCTAGGTTAACGTAGTCCTTTTGTATAGGTAAAATTCAAAGTGATACTTACGAGTTGGTCTGTTCTTCCAATACACCTTTAACAGCTATAGATGTGCGGTACATACCTAGCTACGGCTTACTGTCTCTGTCCAAGGACAATCAGTGGTCACTGTACTTACACATATGCTTAGTTGTTGTCTGAAGGAACCCTAGTGTTGAGTATACACTATGTGGTTCAAGAACACGCCACCTTTGTGAGAATATTAAGGTTATTAAAGAAGTTATTTAGTGATAAAACCAAAGGGCTACTAATTTAGTTAAATTAAGTGTTGAAACAGGATATCTGAAAGCGCATTAAATCAATTATAGGGCTACTTACTAGGGCTAATTAATTTTAGATATAATTTAGTGTTGGCAACTTCAGTGAAGTAGATGGTATATGTAAAATTTACACAATAGTGTCTCAGACTAAGTTATGAATGGTGAGGAAACACTAATTCATTATTTTATTAAATTTTAAACTAAACAGTTTATGTACTAGGGATATAGTACTGAAATTGAATTATAGTAATCTGAGTGATTCAATAATTCATACTACAATCCAGAGTATAAAGGTTGTAGAACCCGCTTAGTAGGGTTACATGATAATTACAGTAGGTATACTACTAAATAGTTTGGTAGTTATGACTACAAATTATAGAGAAAGATACACAAAGTTTTTCATAGGCATATTGAGTTTAATTCTATAAGTAAGAAGTAACAGGCTAAGAAATAAGAATAAAGCCTAAAACTAAGCATTGATATTATATTGTTCTAATATATTATTTTGTGTTCAAAAGTAAAATGAATAATTGAATTAAATAGTTTAATCCTTTGAGTTTGTCTCGGTCTCTCTTCTCAAAGGATCCTTTTGGAGAGACTAGTAGAATCAAGTTTACCTAATTGACTAGAATTAGTCTACTAAATTTAACACTAATAGAATAATGTGTTATACTAAATAATAAAAAATATATTAGTGGGCGGGCTCTGAGGTTATGGTTGAAGAGCAGCGGAATGGCGAGAGATGGAGCCTTTCCTTTAACCACTAATATATTATTGCCATTTTATAAGAGTAGAAATAGTAAGAAATTTGAATTAATCCTAGAGTTTGTTCATAGTTATGTAGTTTATATCTGAAGCTCCAAGTAATATTCTAAGTTGCCTATAGATATTTTGTTTCAACACTACAGTTGAATTATCTATAATCATTCTACAATGATTATATTTTATGTTAGGATTTCTATATTCATGCTAGCTATAACTCTGTTCCTTGGTTAACAATAGAATGTTAGGTTAATTAATCCTTTCCAATAGACTATTATAATAATTTGAACCTTGTTTCAATTAGGAATTTTATTAATACAATTCTATACTGAATAGTTAATGCTTTTAGTTTTGATTTATCAACATATAGATGTTAGCTGGCAAGTTTAATGGTATTCTCTAATAGTAATCAGTAGGAAGGAGTAATTAGGAACTTCATAATAGACTAGTAATAATAATCTCTCGCTCATTAAAGTTCTTTGGTTTACTATTCGGTTCACAATGTAGGGTTCCTAGGGTTCTTAGACATTAGACGATCATGAGGCCAACTTGTATAGTTAAATATATAAATAGAATTATTTTAAAAATGGAGTTATTGGGGGGGGATCAGTACAAGACGCCTTATCCCTTTGGCGTAACAGTATTAATTACCGTCTCTTTGAATTTGTTTCTTAAACAATTTTCTTTTTGATGCTGCATCATTATTTAAATTTTGCAATTTAGATATATGATGACACCTTATGCATAAATACTTTTCTGTGACCAATCTTATTAAATGTACTTGATGCAGATGGCCACACACATGATCAGAATCTACTTTGAAATAAGTATTGTTACTGCCAACAAATTGTTTCATTACAGTGGATACCATTTTTGCGTATTTGGTGCTTGTCATAACAAAGTTTTGTTTAAGAAACATTCTAATAACTGTTTCTGTCGTCTTGCAGACAGATTGTACATCCAGTGAAGCGTAAATCAATCCACCTTCATCTCGTGTGCCAACAAGTTTATGATATTCGTGCACTTCATTTGCGAACAAAGACTCAATGCATGCAGGACATTTAATTTGTTTACGTAGACACTTTACAACACAACCTGCTATATATCCAACTATCTGTTGTCTGTTCTCAAGTAATTCAGGATCATCTAGCATTCGAGATAAATTTGCTTCAGGTTCATGTTTTGGCAAATATTCATCCACTTGTTCACTTTCATCTTCATCATCTTTTCGTATTAAGGTTGTAGTTTCATTAATACATTTCAGTGCTGAAGAACACATCAGAATACTTACGTTTTCTAACGGGATACAATTTCCGGATGAGGCAGATTTAAGCTCCATGTTACATAGCAGTTTCCGGTAAATACCTTTAAATTGTCGAGCGTTTGGGTTATCATTGTAACCACCATGCATACGTATTGCTCCAAAGAACAATTCCACGTGGTCTTGGCTAATCCGATATGTAGTGATATATCTCAATGTATTTGTTTCTATTAACGTCCTGTATAAAGCTTTTAGACTGTTGATACATATGAGAACACCAAGAAATCCTGTGGATGATTGTCCTTGGAGCACTGGCGAAAAACTTTTAAGCGTAATTTTTTTTTTTGTTTGTTGTTCTTGGTACGTTCTTTTCCTTGAAACTTTTAAGCTAAGATTTAAAATAAAATTTCGTGTTTTTTCTAATTCTGCAAAAATGTCATCTTTGTTTTTGGGACTCATAGGACGTTTGTAGCCAAACGCTTTAAAGTTTCTGGAGTTAAATATATCAAAAACATTGTTCATTAACATTATGAACTTTTCTGTCGCTTCACTGTTTTGAAAACCAGAAAGTTTTAGTTCTTGCCGACAAAACTCTATTGCTTTGGAAACGCTCCTGCTTAGCAGTTGGGTTGCCAATTTGACATTCATTATTGAATTACGGAATTCAATATGTTTTTTTATCAAACGATTCGCTAAGTGTAGACCATTTTCTTCTTGCAATTCCGCTAATTTTTTGACATATTCCCACATGATTTGTTCATCTTTATACAAAAAGATCTCTTTTATTTGAAAATGATTCCTAATTAGTTTAAGCATGTGACAAAAGTCCAAAAACACTGCGACTTCACAGTCGCTGCATGGGTGCTTAGATGTTGTCTTAAGTTGTCTGGGGTCATTCAATTTACAACCTAGAACCTTCATGGCGGTCAAATTTGAGGAGTGGCCATCGAATGTTAACGACACGACATCAACACCGACTTCGTGGCATTTCGTAAGGACAGTTTTAATAATATTTGCTTTTTGTTCTCCTGACATTCCATGAATCAAAAAATAAGCCACTGGTAATTTCCATGGCTCATTTAGTGATACGAGGAGAAACACATAAGCCTCCGAAGCTTTTACATTATTGGTTTCATTAGGACCAGTACCCAAATCGACGAGACCCTCATCTTGTTTGGTCTTTTCATTAAAACACTTCTGCTGTCTGATTGCCATTTCGTCAGCAATTAATGCACAAGTTAAATTTTTATCTGATTGTTTTCGTTTAACATCCAAAATGTTAAACGCATCTTCTGTTAAACCCGGAGAACCATCAATATTCGCATACAATTTAGATATAGTTTTCGGGTGAGGAAGGCACGTTTCGAATTTTCTTCTCACGTAACTATATGCATTGGGCGATAGAAAATGCAATGTTAAACAAAATTTTCTAAACTCCGGTGTATACTTAGATAGAGGCCTCTTAGATTTCCCTTGCACCTTTTTTTTCATACTAGCGTAAAGGTCCGCGGCAAACACATTACAACGCAAAATGTCATGTGTATCGTTGTCGATATATCTTTGTTTTTTTTAATATCTCAATAATGTCTTTAAAAGAAGTAATTTTTTTCTTGAGTCGTTTGTTTTGTCTTCTAAACGACTGAATTTTTAGAACATGTTTTTTTTGGATACGAATTTTTCTACGTAATTCTTTTCGCAATTTCGCTTTTTTCGGACTGTCGAAAATTGAATCAAGATCAGAAAAATCTTCAACTAGTTTTGATTTATTTTCAATGACTTCTGCCATTTTAATGTCTGTTACATTAACTGTTCGACTGGTGCTAGGAGATGAAATATCGTCGTGCACAATGTTATCACATTTTTTTACTGCGGACGTAGAAGGATGAACATCTATTGAACTAATTTCAGTTTCTTTGCTTATTGCTGGAGACTTCTAAAAATAAAACGAAAGTGAATCAAATCTTAAATAGTAGTTTATGCAAATGCATCACAATATGGGTCATTGAGACAAGAGTGCGAGTTTATGACATGAGGAGAAGCCGAATGTCTATACTAGATACGCATGAGTGTCTCAATGGCTGATTATGAATAGTTGCATACATTACTTTTACTATGAGCTCAAAGGGACAAGTAGTACAAATTTTTCTGCCCAGGGACCCAATTCTCGTGAATTCGAGATGATTTTTCATGCGAGATATGTCAAACAAATGTACATTGACAGTGCATATCGCATGAAAAATCATTTCGAAGTCACGAGAATAGGGTCCCAGGTACAATGAGCGGAATCTTTTTGACCTGTAAAATAAAACATGTAAAGTCAACAGCTTAAATAAGTGATCATTTATGTACCTTGTCACTTTAACGTCGTGTTTGAAATGTTATACAAAATTGTGAAATGATTGAAAGCGACAAGGTACATAAATGATCACTTATTTATGCTGTTGACTGTAAAGACCTACAATATAAAGTTTATTTATTGCAGTTTTAAGATTGCCATCGTAATATTGCAGTCTTAAGATGGCTATCGTATGATTGCAGTCTTGAGATAGCCATCGTAAGATTGCAGTCATGAGATTGCCATCGTAATATTGCAGTCTTGAGATTGCCACAGTAAGATTGCTATAGTAAGGTTGCAGTCTTGAGATAGCCATCGTAAGATTGCAGTAATGCACTATTTAATATTTCCTCACATTGCTTGAGAAAAGCACTCTACAATCCTCGGCCGGAACAGGGATTGCAGGACTCGTTTTATCCGGCCTCGTCTACGACTCGGCCCGCCATTTGCAGTGCCAAAAAGAACATTGTGAAACGTTTCATAATGAAGTGTCAACACGTTGCGATCACACAATGCACCTCATAGGATTACCGATAGCGATATATTTAGTAGCACTTTGTACTACGCGAGTAGAAAAAAAAGCATGTTAAACATGTTTTATATAAGGTATCTTATGTCACCGAGTCCAGTGGTTTGGGTTATGCGTTGATATATCACAATAGAAACTTACAATACCATAATATACAAATACTCTTAACAACTATCTTACCAACTCTTGCGAACTTTTTTCATCGGAGTTATCGCTTTCATAAATTGATGATAAATAGAGTGCCTGCAGTAAAAATATAATAAGTAATTATTTTATAATAATTGGAGCTCATTTTATAACAACTAAGGTAAATTTTACTTTGCTCGGTATCGTTTCCTTTTTCAATCTTCGACGCTTTTGATTGCTGACAAAATACAAGTCTTTTTTATGGAAATGATCGGAGCATACAACAGTTGTTTTAGTCGGTTTCCAATGATCTTCTCCACGACTGCTTCTTATAATGTCTACCCATCGATGATGCATTATAAGATCACTAGGTATTCTATAAATAAACAATATATTGTAAAGCAAATTAATGTTGACCCATGAAATATAATAAATTTTCATAGCGACTGTACCATTCTCGACTCCCAATTGACCAATTTCTGATTATTTTATTTACGCATTCCTACAAATCTTATGTTTCAAAATCAAAATAAATTATGTTTACAAATTCGTTTATTCTCCACTCACACTTGGCAGTTTTCTATTATTAATTTTATATAAGTATACATTATCCTAATGTAACTTAACTTCCATACTTCGACACTCACACCCCTAGGAAATTTCGTGTTTCAAAACTGGCCACACCAAGAATAATGCCAAGATGGAATCGTAATAATTAGACATATTAAATTGATTGTTTTTTGAAAGAAATACTATGAATTCTGAATTATTTACCGGTGGTAGGTGACTTTGTTTTTTGATTTAACACGTCCTTTGTAATTTCGACAAAGTTTGATAACGCAACTCGTCATTTTAGTGCCCTTTTAGTAAAATAAATTCTGACACGTAACACGACCGTATCCCCTGACAACACAATTGACACTAAGGAGCGGAAAGCTACTTATAGGCTTACAGTTAGCTGATAAAAATTTCGACGCATTCATGTCAACGAAGTTCTATCTAGAGAGTAAATAATCAAAGAAAATACATTACCCGGCAAAAGCGACCAAAAAAATGTTACTGGAAATTTTGAGGAGTCATTCTTTCCCGAAAGTTTACTATGTCGATGAAAAAGCGAATGAAAGATGTTGCGAGGTGTTAAGATTACCTCCATATTATTGCACGCTCAACCCAATACAGTTAATGTGGAGTGATCTTAAATCTAACGTTAGGAAAAGAAACACAGATCCAAAATTCAGCGAAGGAGTGCTAACTCACATAAGAGACGTGGTAAAAATGACCAATGACCACTGGAAAAATTGCTGCAACCACAGCATTGAATTAGAAAAAAAGATGAAACGAGACTACAACCATCCCGCGTTAATTATAAGCGTAACCGAGGACTCAGATGAAACTGAATTGGAATCCGACAATTGATCTGTTTCCGCATAACTATGTAGGTATTTCATCTGTATATTCTATACACTTTCATATGTATTTTTCTGTATGTACTCAATGTTAATTTTTATATGTTTTTTATTGTTACTTTTAAATATCATAGGTATATGTTGTGAAAATTTAAGTATTTACAAGCTGTATTCAGACACTTTTTGTATATCACTATTTAAAAATCTATTATTATATTATTATACATGCTGATAATTTATTTATTAGTTTAGTTGTGCTATTATAGATAAAAATTATTTATATTATTTTATACAAAGCTACATTATTTATGTTGTCTAATAAATATAAATAAATATATTTATTTCATATATTGTTCAAAATGTTTTAATACCAGTACGTCCCTGTTATGTCCATGACGGTTATGAAATACAATTAATAGGAATAATTGTATTTCGGTTAATCGAAAGTCCTAAAAGGTGGCGTTAACACGTTTTGCTCCAAAATATCGAGTTATTCATAGTATTATTTGAAGTAATATTTTAAACAACGCGAGTACAACCATAGTATAAATAGACAAGTAGCTCGACTCCGGCCCTTTAGGAGATTCTGATACCTATTGCCGCTCGGGCGTAAGGGTTGTCCAAACTTGTTTTAAAATTTTAGTCACCTACTTGGCCCTACTTTGACCTATAATCATATTAATCATAGTAATTTTCATACTTTACACAAACTTAAAGTACCTAAGTATTAATATTGTTAGGTACCTAAGTACGAAATTTAAATTATTTTACTTTCATACTTTTATCAGTTGACACTAAATATTAATTATGTTTAAAGGTATGTGATGCTGATGTGATATGTAAATTTCTTTTCGACCTTTTGATAATGCCGCTTTCGCGCAAGGCGGCTTCCTTTGACTAGGTACTTACCTATTATTGGCGGCACGCGCCGCCGCGCCGCGCGTCTTTCTTTGAGCATTGGCAGCTCGCGCCGCGCGGTATTACACAACATTGAATAAATATCTGAATAATAATGTCACGGGAAAATCTTACACAAATTGACCTAGGTAGTCCCAAACTAGGTTCTAGGCTTGTACTTTGGGTACTAGGTACGTAACGATAAACATACTTACCTATGTAGTGACCAATACATACTTAATATTACTATATAGGTACATATAAAACACCTAAGACTCTGAAACAAATACCTACTCGCACTCATCACACAAATATTTGCCCTGACCGGGAATCGAACCCAGGACCGCTAGCTTCGTAAACAGTACTTAGTCACTAGGTCACTACTATCTACCTAGGCCATCCACGTCGTGACATGTTAACTGACACGTCACACTCAATAACTTAAATTACCTACTTAATACGTATTTATTTCACCTAATTAGTTATCTATAGGTATCTACAGGCAAGCCGGTACGAAATACCTAATTAATTGAGTAGTTATTTACATTAATCACTAGCAGCTTTTATTAAATCTGGATAGTTGTACCTACCTAAGCTAGTTTTAGGGCACAGTTTAGGCGTTTTGAAACGAATGAAAATGTCACGCTGACAATAAAATAGATTTAACAAAAGCTGCAAGTGGGCTATAAGCAGAGATCGGAATAGGCAAAGCTAATTTGCCTAAACTTGATGCATGTTCATTCAATAATGTATTCCCTTCTCACTCACGCATGAATGAATATGCGTCAAGTTTAGGCAAATTAGCTCTGCCTATTCCGATCTTTGGCTATAAGCTATAGGTAATTATAAAAAATAAACAGCATTCTTCACAACACAAACTCTAAATAGGTATGTAGGTACTCACCTTTCCGACTCAAAAGGTATGTGGAAAAACGATAGCTCCGGATTTCTTACACCATTATTTAAACACCCGTAAACTGAACAATATTTTCTAGTTTTCGACAAAGACATTGTCGCTCGATGTTTTAATTTAACGCGCACTACGTACAAACAACCAAACGTGACCGAACGCAATGACGCCGCGACCCCGTCTAATCACCATACCCGCACCTCTGCTTGTAGTTTCGTGTGCGACGTTCGCCCCTCCCACAGCCGTACGGTCGGCGTAACGCACACGTGCAAGCCGCGCGATGTACCTTTGTTTGAAGACGAGCTACTTCTCTATTTATACTATGGTACAACCCTGGCGACAGAAGATGATAATATTGTGTAGAGAAGAAGCTCGGTTCAAATAATAAAGACATACCTGTATCCTGACACTTTACATTTTAAACCTACTGACTAAGAAGATAGGGTTGATAATTCAATGGACATTCAATGTAGTTCTAACTTTTTTGTATGTAATCGGCTTGCGGTTACGGACACAAAGAAAGATAATAGTATTGTACACAAACAATGGCCTTTGTGTAGAAGATCAGCTCGCTAGAAATAATAAAGACTTTTTTTTTTATACCTGGAAAATAAAGCTTATAATATAATAAAATGAGTATTTCCTTTTGCAGTTACCAAGCATATTATCTTCAATACGGAACCCTCGGTGCGCGAGTCCGACTCGCACTTGACCGGTTTTTTTATTTTGTAGCGCCCTCCTCACCTAGTGGATCGGCGCAGGGCTCGTCTCGCGCGGCGCGCGGCCGACGCATGGCTCCAGTCGCTAGCTCCTTGCCGGTGTGCCTTACGCACACATACACAGAGTGCATAAAATACCTAAAATCAATGAGCGCAAAAAGCTCGGTGCCCCCTTAAATACATAAAAAACATCCATGACTCAGGAACAAATATTCGCGTTCATCGCACAAATATCTGCCCTTACCGGGATTTGAACCCAGGACCGCTAGCTTCGAAGGCAGGGTCACAACCGACTAGGCAAACGTGTCGTCAATATCGTAATTAATAAAATAAACTTAAGGTCAATTCATAATAAATACGGAGTTATTTTACGACCGTCAGCTAAAGAATATTCCGCCTACGGATGCCAGTTTCCCAGCAGCATCTCCTAAGAGCCATCTACCAGGGTGTGCACGTATGGGGCCAAGCGATGGTGCCGATTCTTTTTCCCAGTCCGGCGGATTGGGGATGGGAAATACAATCGAATCACAATTGGAAACCAATTCCGACTACTGCACCCGTTGCTGCTACAGCTTGTCTGGAACTAATTCGGCGCAAGAGCAAGTCACAGTGCGGTGTTAGATGCAACTGTCGCAAAAAACTGTTAAAATATACCGAATTATGCCGCTGTGGTGGAAAATGTACTAATGGCATAAACGCTATCTATATTTTTTTCAGATAGACGTTGTAAGATAAATGAAACTATGTGTAAAGGGATTAGGAATTTTATAACTTAATTACAGCATAAACTTTATTTCTAATAACAATCAGTTCAAAAAAAACATTTTATAAAAGCCCTCCATTGCACCCACTTGCGGCATCGTGCCGAGGACACTCGCAGTGTTACTCCGCTGCACCGCGGTGCTCAGTCTTGGGGCAAAAAAGGAGCCTTGCCTGTGGTCGCCAGAAACGCTGATTAATTTATATGACACTTCTTTTATAAATTTCTCTGTGTCAGATGACCACGGCCTAAAAGTTTCTATAGCAAGGGCAGCAACTACCTACATAATTTGGCTTTAAAAAAGCTTATTTGCGGCACTTGATGGCTTGGGCGTGGTGTGTGACGGTCCCTGGTTTGCGAGCAGAACGTTGGACATGAGACTTTGCTCGCGTATCAACGCAAGTGACGTCCCACGCCAAGGGACGACCAAGATGCCACGGTACTAAAGTGCATTCGTCGGTTCTCTTTTCGTCTGAGGCAGACAGGCCAGTGGGCTCAAGCGGAGATGGGGAAGAAATTGTGCTAAAGCCCGACTGATCAAAAAGGTTGCCTGTAAACTCGACCAGTGAAGACTAAGGTGTCATGAAATTCGGATGATGACTTGCTTTTTGTATGCTTGGTGACGTATAGAAGAAGAACAAACGTTGAATGTAACAAATTTTAATTCTGTACATTTACAGAGGTAATAGTATATGAACAACTACTGAATGCGACCTAAACTGTGCCGTCAATTTTAATAAAATAATTAAAAAGTAATGTATGTTCGCGCTGTCAGCGATCGCCGAAGAGTGAAGGTGGAGGGGTAATTCTTTAGGTTGACAGCTCGGCTCCCCGCGGGGGTACCTCACCCCGTTGTGGCCTGCAACTAGTCAGCTGTTGTTCTCGACAACCAGCACTGGATTGGTAACATAGACCGTGGTGTCCTAGGTCGTCGACCGCATTTCCACAACAGCAACAAGGATGCGGCTCGTAGACTTTAAGACCGTGGCGGAGGCACACTGCTATCCTTAAAGTATAAAGATCTCAAAGAGACCCCCCTAGGGTTCGTGAAGGGAGCAACGGGCCTTCTCGGAGAAATTTTGACTATTTTCCAAAAGTTTGCGACAGCAAATTTTGACCGAAATGAGGTCCCATGCTGCTTGGCTAGCTTTTTCGACTCGCAAATTCTCACCCGGGTAACAGACACGCCAAGCATCCTCTGTATAGGACAAGCACAACTAATAGCCCAAATGCAAAGCCCACCGTACTTTACGGGAAGGGTTGCTTGAGACCCACGGGTGAGTGTGAGATGTTCAAAATTTTACTAAAAGTTAATTTTAAAATATTGACTTGGAAGTTCGATTTCTTTTTCACATAGATGTTGTATGAACTATATATATAAAAAAAATATTTTTTTAAAGCTGAATAAATGTTCTTTAAGATGTTATTGATTTCTTTGCAAAAACTTCAGTATATTCAAACATACTGACCATTTAATAAAAAAAAAAAATCAGTTTTGATATTTTCGACAATATTATACGTTTTTTTTAGAAAAATGTATATTAAATGTCTCAAAAATTAATTTCTCATGCCCTATTTATTAAAAATAGACACCATACTCGAGGTAGTAGATAAATTTCAATACTTCGTGGCGAATTCAAGTCTCAGTTAGTTCCGCCCGCTGTCTTAATTCACACTGCCGCGCGAGTATATTTAACTACTCATCTCAAATAAATGATATAAATTAAAACTATATGTTTTTTAAATCTGCATTAATTTGGCTTTTCAACCGTATTTTTTGTAAATACAATTTATTTATTTATTTATTTATTAAAGGAAAACAAACAGCACAAAATAATACATATAAAGATAATACAATATAGAATATACATAGGCCAATGAAGTTTCCACCACTGGATTGAATTACATTTGTTGCTCAAAAAGGAGTAACCTCATAGCTTTACAATGAAACTGGATAACGATTAACAATTATACATATATAATTGTATTCTTATTTCAATATTCTACAATGTTCTACATATATTATAAAATATTGTGTGTTGAAACAAAAAAAACCGGTCAAGTGCGAGTCGGACTCGCGCACCGAGGGTTCCGTATGTAAGATAATATGGTTGGAAAACGCAATAGTATTTTCTTAGTTTTGTTATGTACTTTATTATCTATGCAATAAGGTCCATTTTGACTAGCCTAAATTTCAACACAAATTTTTAACCCTCTGCGACTGACGAAACGTCTATCAGACACCGCCAAAAAAAATCTCCGTTTAGCGTGTTATAGGTATATAGCTCTGTATCGCTCAGTACCTTCTTCTAACGACTCGCGGAATTATACTCGTAAGTTAACCTAATTTTAAAAAATCCCTTTTTTTTTACAAAGACCTTAAATTTACTATACAACTTAAAATAATATAAATTCGAAAATTAAAGCAAATTTCGTCCTTTTTACAACGTCATACAAAAACCAGTTTAAGCTGACCTCACATTTTCAGCGTACAGGGAGATCAAATTATACTCGATATTAAGTTTTTTCGTTAAAAATAGCTTGTTTTTCAACTTTTTATAAATATTGATATTTCTAGCTTCAATGTGTTGAGTTTTGATCATATATTTAGCGTCAAATAATATTGTCCACCTAGATCGGGCTCTTGTCGCACTGTACGCCGTTCCTTGCATAAAGACCCTGTTTTTTTGTGATTTGATTAAAAATGTACAGATTTCAGATTTTTTCCTATACTTGCAGTAAAAGACGATGTTACTTGCCAAATTTCATAGTTCTAGGTCAACGGGAAATACCCTATACATTTTGATTCCCTCGAGAGTGTCGAAATAAGGTAAACGCAGCTATCAACGACCCATCGAAAATCTGCAGGTATTACCGACCCATTAGTGTAATTTGAAGTTTTTACGTTTCTGCAACTGTTTGAGCCACAGGTAATAGAAAAAATACACGCGTTTGTTCGTTGAGCATCGGATAACCTGACGTTAGAGTGCGTGGCAGTGCGAAAAGGAGATAAAATACATCAGTTTCTGTGCGGCCGGCGTGGACGCAGGTCTTGTCGTACTGGCTCTTGTTCCTGCAGGTAAGTACCCAACTTTTCTGCTTTAGACATTTAATGCACATAAATGATACCTACAATTATCGTGTAGTATTAAATGTATTCATTTACTTATAAAGTCTCGATTTTGTTATGCATTTTATTGAAAAAACGTCACTTTATATGATAAAACTTTAATTGAAAATAGGGCGGTGATAGCTTCTTCAATTTTAGTAGTTGCAGCCATTACCGACCCATGAGTCAGTAATGGCCGCCACGTAGTGTTTCGTTTTTAAATATTTTCTGTTGATATGTGACAATTTTACAAGTATTTGTATAAACCATTATAATAACAAACAATCAGCCTTTGTATAAATCTATGAGCGATCTACAATAATTTGTATAGTTTTCTTGTTTTTGCGTTGTAAATTTGTTGAAAATGACTACATTATTCATAACTCGATATGCTTTAGAGACAATAATTTATTAACCATAATTTAATAAAACTTATGTTTTTGGAGTTAATTGTTGTATTACTTTAATCAATCGCGGTCTCTTTTACAGTCAGGAAACCATCGATTATAAATATTATGTACTTTTTATAAGTCGGTAATACATTTTACTATTATACCTACATATTCTATTACCGACCCATGTGGGTCGCTAATAGTTACTCATTGTTGCTATTACCGCCCCATGTGGGTCGGTAATTGCAACAAAAAGTAACTATTAGCGACTCTACACAAAATAATATACTTACCTACCTATTTCATGTTAAGTAATATAATTTTTTTGGTGTACAGTCACCAGCAATAATATATTATCTAACATTGGGAGCCAAAATATCTGACACGTCTTTATTACTAGAGGTATAAGAGAGTATCAGATATTTTTGCGCCCAATATAGGATAATATATTATTGCTGGTGACTGTACATGGTGGTCCGAGAATTGACGATATAATTTAGAATCTAGATGCCTCATGCTTAGGCCAATCTGAAACACCCCCGTGTATGTTCAGCTATTTTCATCGGTTTCTGAGTTATTCGAAACTTTTAGGAAATTTAACAAAAAACAGATTACTTAATTCTGCTATGGTATTAAAACCATTTGGTTCTTCATTTCTTTTTTTCTGAAAGTAGTCCAATAAGTGGTCTTTTGTATAGAATTCATCGTATGAGATTATTTTGAAAAACTGCTATCTAACCGACGTTAAAATGGAATTTATAGGGTCTAGCAGGCTGAGACAGCAAGATTGGCCCCCACGAGGGATTTTCTTATACATATAGGTGGTGTAGTGGCAAGCCCTAAGACCACTGTATGCTTAATATCAGCTTCGATATTCTTTTGTTTCTGATTTATTGACTAAAATTTTATAAAATCAATGTAATTTTTAAACTGTTATTTAAGCTAAACCGTGCAAGCGAGAGTAACCAAATTTTATCTAGATAGTTCCCATGTACGTCAAGGAAATTGAATCCTAGACTACTTTGAAACAATTTACTTGGCTGTACATGGGAACTATCTGGATAAACTCAGAATGCAAGACTCTTTTGATACTTTAATATTTTCGTTATTTTTTTGACATCTTTAAGGACACGAATGTCTGTAAAAATATGCATTATTAACCCCATTATATTCTCATAAATAGTGATTTTATTTGGTTACTTTCGCTTGCACGGTTTAGCTAAAATACAGTTAAAAAATTACCTTGATTTTTTAACATTTTCGTGAATACATCAGAAACAAAAGAAAATCGAAGGCTGATATTAAGCATAGTGGTCTTAGGTCTTGACACTACTCCACCCAAAAGTACCTATAACCAAATCCCTCGTGGTGGGCCAATCTTGTTAGCTTAGCCCGTTAGACCATTTGTAATGCGTTTTTTTATAAATAAAATTAAGGCTCAACACTACACTTACTTTCATACAAAAATAATGTGGCAAACACGGCTAAAGTACACGTTGTATTCCATTTTACTTTTCGCGACTTCATAAATGCTGTAGTAATGGTTTGAAATATAACGATATCGAATACAACGTACCTCAACCGTAAGTGCTGCAATACTTTGGCTTGAAAGCCAGTACCTACTAGTAATCAACCTTACTTTTTTTTGTTTCTTTGCAGACATGGATCAACCAAAGCGCAGAAAACTTTACACGGAAACACAACTCACCGATGCACTTAAAGCAATCGGTAACGGTTTGAGTGTATACGAAGCATCAAAAAAATGTAATATACCGAAATCTACTTTACGGGACAAGCGAAATGGGAAATATAAAAACAAGGTTTGTGGAATTCAGCCGATTCTTACATTAAGTGAAGAAAAAAAGATTGTTGACTGGATCCACTATCATGGCAAGTTGGGATTTCCAGTCACAAGAGAACAGCTGCTAGAAGCAGTATCTAAACTGGTCAAGAACTTAGATCGTCCAAATCCTTTTAAAGATGGTGTACCTGGTAGATACTGGTTTGAGAAATTTATAAAGAGACATCCAACAATAGCTAAACGTGTATCACAAAATCTGCCTACAAGCCGAAACCAAGTCACAGAAGCAGCAATACGTGCATGGTTTGATAGAGTAAACAATTACTTCACAATGAATGACCTGCTTTATGTTTTTGAAGACCCCAGACGTGTGTTCAATTGTGACGAAACTGCTTTCTTTCTGTGCCCAAAAGAGAAGGAAGTTTTGGTCAGAAGAGGTAGCAAACGAGTATATAATCGTGTAGCAAATGACGAGAAAGAATGCTTGACTGTTCTTGTGACCGTTTCAGCTGATGGAAATCAAGCTCCACCAATGATACTTTTTCCGTATAAACGTTTACCGAAAAATCTAGTACCTACATTACCGCGTGGATGGGGACTTGGTAACACGGAATCGGGTTGGATGAGTACAGAAGCATTTTATGAGTATGTCACAAACTGCTTCTATCCATGGCTTGTGACAAACGAAATACCACTACCAGTAGTTTTGTTCTTGGACGGTCACACATCTCATATATCACTTCCACTATCCATATTCTGTAAAGAAAAAGCGATCATCTTGGTTGCTTTACTGCCCAACTCTACGCATGTGTTGCAGCCGCTGATGTAGCAGTTTTCAGGCCAGTGAAAGGAACCTGGAGGGCTGTTGTCCACGATTTCAGAGTTAAAAATAACCATGCCAAGCTCAAACGCACTGATTTTGCTCCAGCCGTAAAAAAATGTTTTGACCAATGTCTTAAACCTGAAACCATCAAAAGTGGATTCCAATGTTGTGGATTGTATCCATTCAACCCATCAAATGTGAACTACAGTAAACTATTGACAAATATTGTTGGTATCAATCAATCAAACCCTTCTCCAAGCACATACGGGAATGAAGAAAATTTTCAAAAAGATTTCGAGGCCAGATTGTCTCCTCTAACGCTTCAAACATTCCAAAACTCGGGGAACCTATGGATGGGAGACCCGACTTATGAAAAGTTATTCCAATATTGGAAGAAAATTATTTCAGGAAACGACACTAATCGGGATAGTGGGCATATCCTGCAGCTAGGCGAATCGACACTTAGTAACAATTTCATGGACGAAACACCTGATATATCTGAGGCAATTCTAAATTTTGACATAGCATCCAATAATAACCTATTACTGGAACTTGAGCAAGGTTTAGGACGATTAGAAGTGGCATCCAACTCGGCCTTGTTTACAGATCAAAATTTTACCACGCCAGAGTCTACTGCAAAAGTATTACCTGAACAAGAAGGAACAGCTCAGCTTCTCATGTCACCTCCTCAACCAAACAATAGGTCTGAACTATATTTGCCCGAAATTGATGATATAAACAACGAGTCAATTGCACTTTTATCCACTGACCTTACTTCACAGCTAGAAAATAACACTTTTATTGAGAAAACTCCTGAACCACTGCAGGTAATTACGACCACAGAACATATTACATCATCCAAAGAGGCTGAACCAACAACGAGTAGCACTATAATTCCTACGCCATTTAAGGATATCTCGACACCTTTTAAAAATTCTCTTTATTTTCCAAATACTAATACCGATAAAAAAAAGAAACCAGGTAATAAAAAAATAACGCCTACAGTAGCTATAGCTGATGAATTTATGGAATACCAAAGGAGATTGATAAGAGAAAAGGAAGAAAAAGAAAATAAAAAACAAAAACGAAAGCAGGAAAAAAAGGAACAAAAAGAATTACTTAAAGAAAAAAGAAAATCTGAAGCTTTAGATAAAAAAACAAGAGTCTTAGCGAAGAAAAATTCCTTTCAAAAAGCAATTATGCCCTTGAAAAAAAGTATCATTCCTACATCGTCCCACTCTGACAAGGATAAAGTAAGGTCTAAATATTCTAGTAGTACGGTGGTAAACAATGAAGATTCTCCTGTAGCAGGGCCTAGTACATACAGACCTGATTTTTCTTTGCATGCAAGAGAAACAGTAAAGCGTCGAGTCCTTTTAAGTAGCGAAAACGAATTTAAAAAAGCTAAATATTATAATAGTACTTTAGTCGATGATGATGAAGAAGAGAGAGGACTTACGGCACATCAGTCAAATTCTGCAAAGTGTACTGGTACACGTGTGTAGTGACCTTTATTAAAATCCATTTTAAAAACTCAGGTTAATCTTCGCCATCAGACAGCTAGAAATTAGTCATTAGATTTTCTAAACAAACTGAAAACAGCGCTCTCTCTGGAAAACATTGACAACTATTTAAACGATTAGACATTTAAAATTGACAGGTTAATTCTGAGCGACTAGCGGAGAAATGGGTTCACTTTGAATTACCTAGATGGCGCTGTGGTGCAAGCAAAGGAAATGGTTGAAATTAAATAAAAACAGATCATTCTAATTAGAATTTAGAAATAAATAAATTTGTTTCGTTATGTTAGTAAAATAAATTAAAAAAGGGAAAGTTTGCACAAATTATTTTGTAATAAAGAATTGGCTGGAAGTTGAATTAAAAAAGAAATGACGGTTATAATGCTAAGGAGAGTAGGAGACAAGTTCAAATTATAATGAACTAAACGATTAGACATTTAAAATTGACAGGTTAATTCTGGGCGACTAGCAGAGAAATGGGTTCACTTTGAATTACCTAGATGGCGCTGTGGAGCAAGCGAAGGAAATGGTTGAAATTAAATTAAAAAAAAACATCATTCTAATTAGAATTTAGGAAATAAATAGGTTTATTTCATTATGTTAGTAAGATAAATTAAAGAGGAAAGAATTGCACAAATTATTTTGTAATGAGGTAACATTATAGTTGTAAAACCTAATAAATAAGGATCGAATAGGCTGGAAGTTGAAAAAAAAAAAAAGAAGAATTATGACCGCTATGTTGCTAAAATGAGTAGGGGTCAAATTCAAAGGATAATGAACTTTGTTTGTTACATGTTATGTTAGAATAATCATTGTCATTAGAAGAGTAAATGCATTATTGCGGGAAAACTTCTGCGCATCCCAGCTTCTCTATACGCAGGGACGCTAGAGAGACGCTAATATGAGGAGAGATGAGTTCAAACGAAAGTGAGCTTTATTTGTTACTTGAAATGATGAAATAGACACTAAAGTTGAATAATGGAAATTTCTTTTGCGGGAAAAGTTTACGCATCCAAGCGATCTTATACGCATGTTTCATACAGCGGGGCCGAAAATTAGGGGTTTCTACGCATGCTCAGGGTTTTCTATATAAAGTCTGGCGAGGGTCTGAGCGGGGCTTTTTTATTCCGGTCGTCGAAGGGGTGAGTTGATATTTTGCTGAGAGGTGTCACGTATCGTCCATTTTTGCCTTGTTGGTTTTTATTTATTTGTGTTGTGCTCGTATATTATAGGTGATATTATTTTGAATTATGTGAATGTTGTAGTTGACTTTATTTTGCTAGGATTGTGAGAATGTTTTAATAACTGGTGTTTGTGTGTTCCGGGATTGTTTTAACATGTTTATTAACCTTCTTTTGTTTTCCAGAACTCTGTAACGACGCCACAAATGGTAGTCGGATACGCAGAGCTCCAGGCAGTTGTAGTTTACGAAAATGAATACCTACACTCACATTTTGGTTGTGAGTTGAGACCTGAAGATTTCCACAATCAGGAAATGGACGGTTTTAACTCATTAACTGAGTGAGTTTGGAAGGTACGCGTACAAGGTTTCCTGATACCTTTATTCGGTATATCAGGCTCTGCTGTTGGTACTTTTCATGGTTTCTCTCCAGGGCCCGTAGAAGTGGATCCGAAATCAGTTTGCGATTGTTGTGTGGCCATCTAAAGTACCTTTGGCATTGATCCCCTTATTTATATATGTATATATAGACCACCGTAGGTATTTTCCCCACCTGGAAGCCAACTAAAGGCTAGAAATAGCCGGTTGAAGGGTCTTAGGATTACACACAGGAAGTTTTACTTCCGAAATCGAGGTTATGTTAGGTCTTAGTTGGTCTAGCAAAGGTTTTCTTACACCGGAATTCCTTTACACTACTCACACGTTTAACGTAACTGTAAAAGTCATTTTGGACTTTTAATTGCTCTAAAACAATAGATTAATAGGTGGTTAGGGGTTATAGGTAGTCAGTAGCTTTTCCTTTACACCGAGGGAAGCTTATAAACACGTAATGTGACTAGCTAGGTATATGTAGACAAAGTTTGTTCTACTACTGGCATAGTAAAACAAGCTCTGTCGACGTAAGAATTATAATTATTGAACCAAGAAGACTTAAATTAGCCTTCTAAAACCAATAGGAAAATTAGGAACTAGTAATAATTAATTCATGTTAGAAAAGTAATCCTTTTAAATTAAATTCATATTAGGCAAATATTCAATCTAGGGTATCGAAATTTACTTATTGAATGTAATCTTGATAGTCTGTGGTTAGGTCTATCTATACTTGTCAGAAACGTCAAATTCTAAGACCGTCCGTCTAGCTAGCTAGTTAGAAAGTAAATGAAGCGCTAGGCTGCGGAGTATGTATGTTGTCCGATAAACCCGTGTTGGTATGATTAGGGAGTTCGTTTAACATGAAAGGTATTGTAGTGGTTATAGTTAGCAGATAGGTAGAGGTCTAAGTTTAAGAAGCATTCGCGTCTAACCTTAGTGATAAACCTAGGCGGCTAACTAGGGAGACGCCCGCAAACATGTTTTATCAGATAGTGTGTATAAAAGAGTTCACGTTAAAACTATCCCAAACGAATAAAAGTAATTAGTTAGCTATGTGTATTCACACCAGGTTGTTGTCATAGAAGTCATCTAAGCACGTAACGAAACTTATTAGTCTACGGTATTTTTATTAACTTTCTAGGATAGTAAGGGTAAATTAAAGAGTTCACGTTAAAACTGTCCCAAACGATTAAAAATATTTAGTTAGCTATGTGTATTTACACAAGGTTGTTGTCATAGAGGTCATCTAAGCACGTAACGAAACTTATTAGTCTACGGTATTATTATTAACTTTCTAGGATAGTAAGGGTAAATTAAAGAGTTCACGTTAAAACTGTCTCAAACGAATAAAAGTAATTAGTTAGCTATGTGTATTCACACCAGGTTGTTGTCATAGAAGCCTTCTAAGCACAACGAGAGTCTATGATATTATTATTAACTTTCTAGGATAGTAAGGGTAAATAAGTACGGTTACATACCTGCTAAAAGAAAAGCTAGGCTTATCATATTTAGATATTATTCCGAAGAGGTTCTAGTTGTAAGAAAGAAATCGTCATCATTATAAGCTATATATTATCTTTAAACATCAGATAAAGCGAATAAATCTAGGTTAACGTAGTCCTTTTGTATAGGTAAAATTCAAAGTGATACTTACGAGTTGGTCTGTCCTTTCAATACACCTTTAACAGCTATAAATGTGACGTACATACCTAGCTACGGCTTACTGTCTCTGTCCAAGGACAATCAGTGGTCACTGTACTTACACATATGCTTAGTTGTTGTCTGAAGGAACCCTAGTGTTGAGTATACACTATGTGGTTCAAGAACACACCACCTTTGTGAGAATATTAAGGTTATTAAAGAAGTTATTTATAGGCAAAACCAAAGGGCTACTAATCTAGTTAAAATTAAATGTTGAAACAAGATATCTGAAAGCGCACTAAATCAATTATAGGGCTACTTACTATGGCTAATTAGTTTTAGATATAGTTTTGTGTTGGTAACTTCAGTGAAGTAGATGGTATATGTAAAATTTACACAATAGAGTCTCAGACTAAGTTATGAATGGTGAGGTTACACTAATTCATTATTATATTAAATTTTAAACTAAACAGTTTATGTACTAGGGATATAGTACTGAAATTGAATTATAGTAATCTGAGTGATTCAATAATTCATACTACAATCCAGAGTATAAAGGTTGTAGAACCCGCCTAGTAGGGTTACATTTACATGATAATTACAGTAGGTATACTACTAAATAGTTTGGTAGTTATGACTACAAATTATAGAGAAAGACACACAAAGTTTGTCATAGGCATATTGAGTTTAATTCTATAAGTAAGAAGTAACAGGCTAAGAAATAAGAATAAAGCCTAAAACTAAGCATTGATATTATATTGTTCTAATATATTATTTTGTGTTCAAAAGTAAAATGAATAATTGAATTAAATAGTTTAATCCTTTGAGTTTGTCTCGGTCTCTCTTCTCAAAGGATCCTTTTGGAGAGACTAGTAGAATCAAGTTTACCTAATTGACTAGAATTAGTCTACTAAATTTAACACTAATGTGTTATACTAAATAATAAAAGATATATTAGTGGGCGGGCTCTGAGGTTATGGTTGAAGAGCAGCGGAACGGCGTGTGATGGGGCCGTTCCTTTAACCGCTAATATATTATTGCCATTTTATAAAAGTATATCTAGTAAGATATTTGAATTAAACCAAGAGTTTGTTCTTAGTTATATAGTTAATATCTGAAGCTTCAAGTAATATTCTAAGTTGCCTATAGATATTTTGTTTCAACAGTAGAATGATTATATTTTATGTTAGGTTTTCTATATTCATGCTAGCTATAACTCTGTTCCTTGGTTAATAATACAAAGTTAGGTTAATTAATCCTTTCCAGTAGACTACTATAATAATTGAACCTTATTTCAATTAGGAATTTTATTAATATAATTATTTACTGAATAGTTAATACTTTTAGGTTTGATTTAACAACATATAGATGTTAGCTGGCAAGTTTAATGGTATTCTCCAATAGTAATCAGTAGGAAGGAGTATAATTAGGAACTTCATAATAGACTAGTAATAATAATCTCTCGCTCATTAAAGTTCTTTGTTTTACTATTCGGTTCACAATGTAGGGTTCCTAGACATTAGACGATCATGAGGCCAACTTAAAGATAAATATATAAAGTAAAAATTGAGTTTTGGGGGGGATCAGTACAAAAGGAGACAGATCAACGCTGTAGATTATTTTTTAGCAGTGACTCTGATGATGAATCTATATTTTAAGAAACTTAACTATTTTTGTTTGATGCACTAAGTGTCACCCACTATGTTCACCAAATTGTTGCAATTTATTTTTTATAATAATGCTTTAACTGGGATCGTATCATAATATATAAAGTTCAAAATACATAATGGGTCATAATACATAATGGTCATAATATCTAATGGTTTTATTTCTGAAACCGTAAACTTTTCAGGATTTTTTCAAAGCCTATTGTATAGAACCCATTCGGTTAGGTTAGGTTTGTTTTATAACAATCCTGAAAAGTGTACAGTTTCAGAAATAAAACCATTATATATTATGACCATTATGTATTGTGACCCATTATGTATTTTGAACTTTATATATTATGATACGTACCCGTTTTAACTATGTGTTTTATTTTAATTATGTTTTACATTTTGTATTTCAGAAGCATGAATAGGATCTCAATAGCATAAATAGATGTAAGAGAATTTTCAAGTTCCTCAAGTATTGTTTTAATGTAGATTATTTTCAATGGTTATAATTATTAATCTAGGTAGATGACCATATAAAGCATACACTTGTAACGTGTGTACACAATTGTTTTTTTTTATTTGATTATGTTAAAATATTTTTGTGATCTCAATTTTAAGTAATAAGTCAGTAAATAATATTTTTATTTTGGATTTCAGTAGCATGAATAGGATCTCAATAGTATAAATAGATGTTAGAGAATTTTAAAGTTCCTTAAGTATTGTTTTAATGTTGATTATTTTTAATGGTTATAATAATTTATGTAAGTAGATGACCATATAAAACATACACTTGTAACTTGTATTGTTTTTTAAAATTTGTAACAATTGTTGTTTAAATTTTATGAAAATTAAAGTGTTTTTCACCATTTAAAGTTGTATTATTTTCTTACAGTCGGTAATAGCTGCAAAAAAAACGTTAATAGCTTCACAGCCGTTACTATGGGTCGGTAATAGAAACATTCGACTTGCCCACTTTATTAATTATTTTTCACAAGAAAATGCTTTATTTTGTAGCATTTAACGTGGTAAATATAAACCCAACATTCAATATTACCATATAAAAATAATAAAAATACTGTGACGGCTACCAATATACCTAATAAGTATGATCAATTTCAAAATTGCCTTAGGAGGGTCGTTAATAGCTGCATTTACCTTACACGTTTTTTGCGACATAAACGGCCGTATCTTTTTACGTAAATGTAGAAGTTTGATTTTTTCCCAGCTTCAAGGGACTGTAGATTTGAGTATATGGTTTAAATTTCAACTCGATACCTCCACGCGTTCCCGAGATAAAGGGTCTTGACAGACGGACAGACGGACGGACGGACGGACGGATAACAAAGTGATCTTATAAGGGTTCCGTTTTTCCCTTTTGAGGTACGGAACCCTAATAAGCTGATGTTGTGAAACTTGTTTATGTATATTAATAAATTTATATGAAAGATTATTATATCAAAAATGAAAGCCACATCTATGGTTTATCAGAAAATGACACCACACTTGAGGTGATAGGGAAACTGAAGCCAATATATATTTTTTTCTTAAGCGCGGCGGCGTGTAACTTTGAATACCCCCCCTCCCTACCCACCAGGGGGTGGCTGATGGCTACCGGGCTAAATCAGCTCAGTTTGACCTAGGATACATCTGTGCCAAGTGAATTCATCCGATACCAAATTTTGACCTCTCCATACATTGGGTGACACTACCGCCCGTACTATATGCTGCGATTAGACGTATTGTTGCCGTTGAAAAGGTGAGCAATTTATCTTACATATATTATAGATATTACTCATTTGAGTATGTTTTTGCGTGAAAAATGCTCATATAACATTATGTATTTGTTTGCAGGTTTTACAAGTTGTGAATGATGATGCAGACCTGCCAAATTTGTCAGAAACTACTCTGCAGCGGTTGATGAAGCATCTAAATTTTAAATATGCCAGTCGGAAATGCCAGAGCTGCCTGATCGACCGAGCAGATATTATAATGCGGAGAAGAAGATATCTGATGAGAATTAAGCAATACCGCAGAGAGGGAAGAACCCTGTATTACCGCAAGATGAGACCTTACTTAATGAAGGTATACATGAATGTTAATAATATATTGTGATAAGAAAAAACCACTACTCTGCTGTATCAGGCTTGCCTGCCGGTTTTGGCTAATCAAAAGTTTTCATACAAATCAATATACCTATTAAATAATTAATCACAATCAGTTATCATTGGTATTTGTATGAAATGAAATTATTGCGAGTTGAGTTAACCCTTGAGAAATTATCTTAAAATATTTTTTTAAGCCGTTGACAATTTTTATATTTTTTTATATTTATTAAACGAAATATCTTATTATACATTCCATTGAAACACAATCTAGTCTTATGACTAATAAGTATTCTAAATTTGACTTACACCCGTATTCACAAACAATACTTAAGGGATCCTTCACTGAGTAAACGCACTGCGTTCAATTAAGCTTTGTGATTGACCGACCTTTCGTTTATGAGATGATTAGAACCACCCTGTGCGTTCGTGAGCACTGTGAGACCTCATAGTGACGGTTGTGAATACGGGTGTGAAATTTCTAATACAGACTAAGCTAAGAAAGTGTCCATTAACCCTTTCCTATTGTCTCTGTTAAGGGGAAGACACTTTGTTAATGTGTTTTTTGTGTATAGTATTATTTTTTAAACGCAGTATAAAATCAATTTCTTTTATTATGTATCTACCTAATGTAAATGTTGTGTTAATCTTATTATATGTATCAGTAATAGTGATCAGTGATCGTACATAATTGTAAAGTTATCATATTTCCATTACAGGTCACACAAAGAGCAAGGTTTGGCAAGATCCCCAGGTTGTATCGTCCCGGCAAGCCTTTTAAGAAGGACTTACAACGGGACTACATGCTCTCTCTGGAAAGGGGAGAAGACTAATCAGCCATATTGGCAGCGACAAAGGCTTTGTGGAGGGAGGCTTGTTGTAATTTGAATTTAAAAAAAATGTTATGATTATCACAATGAGATGAACTCCAAACTGGCTAGTATTCTGCCGAAGCAGAAGCCAAACTCCATGATTATTATGGACAATGCTCCGTACCAGTCAAGAAAGTTGGAAAAGGGGCCCACAAGTAAATGGAGGAAGGGCCAAATTATTGCGTGGATGCAAGGAAAGGGCATTGAGTGTGATGAGAGTATGGTTAGAACAGAGTTGTGGGAGTGGGTAAAAACTGAAAAGCCAAAATGTGAACAACTGGCTGTTGATGAAATGGCAGCTGCTCAAAATATAACTATACTAAGCTTACCACTGCGAATTAAATCCGATTGAGTTGGTTTGGGCACAGGTGAAACGACATGTAGCAACCAATAATAAATTATTTAAAATGGCAGAAGTCAAACAATTATTTGAAGAAGGTCTGCAGGTGTCACCGGAGCGTTGGAGATCATGTATTGGTCATGTGATTAAAATAGAAGACAGAATAATGCGGTGGTCGAACCTTTTAAATTTAATACGGATGAGGATGAACTAAATTGTTCGGAAATTGAAGATTGAATAAATATTCATATCACCATATTGTTGTTTTTATTACTAATACATAGTTCGTAAATACTTAGTCGCAGTGTGAAAAAATAGTTTGTATGTTTGTCAGTCAAGATCAATTGATTGTGATACATTTTGGCAAATAGATAGTTCAAAACCAAGGTTGCAAGGGTGCAACACACATTGTATACAATACTTTTTATCTCTGAAGTCATTCCCAAAGTATTTACATGTCTGGTATTTTTCAGGACATATACTGTATAACCTAATCAACGCGAACGAACTCGCTACCTATAGCAAAAGTTAATACTTAGGTACGTAATTGTCAACCGTCATCCCGCGAAGATCGCGTGTGTGAAGATTCAGTGTCTAAAATCTAAATAACAGTGTTTTTTACAAGAGAAACCTAAAAACTCAATCAATATTGTGACTGTGGAAGTGTTATCTCAGTGTTTTATCATCAAATACGGCTCAAAAACCCTTTCATAAAAATCTGATTCAGTGAAAAATATCTACTCCTACCCTCTTTTGGATGATAAATATCACCTTCCAAATTTTCGATAAAATTATTTTGACACTTGAGTGTTGCCACAAAAAAACTAATGTTGCCGTGGTTAGCATTTCAATTCTCCCAAAAATAATGGGAAAACCAAATGATATCCAACAAAAAGAAAACAACAACGGGAACTCAAGAGGACCCAAGAAATATACCCAGCAAGTGTTTCACCCAAGTTTATTTCAGAACAACACTGTTAAAATGTCTTCAATCAGTGATTCTATTCAAAATTTACCATCAACATCTGCCGATCTGTCAGGTGAGAACACAACGAATGCCACAATGGATTATCTCAACGAGACAGAAAGCCAAGACACAACATCATTGTCGTTGTCAGAGCATCCACCATGGCAAAAAGTACCTATCCTAAAGAGCTCTAAGCGTAGACGAACTTCTGACTCCCCACCATCACAGGCACAAAAAGGCAGAAATGAGAATAGATTCTCGGAGCTAGAATCGGACGTAACTGGCGACAACGAAAAGCCGGACAAACAAACTGTACGAAAAGAAAATAAACCGCCACCACTCATCTTGTATAGCATTGAAGATGTAAATAAACTGAATGAAGTAATTGAATCAGTTTTAGCCAAAAATGAATACTCTATTAAGATTGTCAATAAAACCCAGATTCGTATCAGTTGTTCATTGATTGAGGGATACAAGAAGGTAATGTCCCGTGTGCGTGAAATAGGACTCATTGGGCATACATTCACCCCTAAGGCAGAGAGGTGCTGTCGTATAGTAATAAAGAATCTACATTACTCCACACCTCACGAGGCCATTCGTGAAGAAATAGAAAAAACAGGAAACATTGTCCAAGGAGAAATTATAAATGCTAGGGTAGGACCCAATAAAAGGCCCTCAACAACCTTTTTTGTCAATATTGCACCAAGCGAAAAGAATAAAGAAATTAAAAGTATCCGTAGTATCTATAACACCATCGTTAAGATTGAAGATCCCATTAGACGGAATACAATAGTCCAATGCACCAAATGCCAGCAGTATGGGCACACTAAAAATAATTGCTTACGACCGTTTCGCTGCGTGAAATGTGCAGAATCCCACAAAACTAGTGACTGTCCTAAAGTCGATAAAAATACACCAGCTAAATGTACACTATGCTTAGGAAATAATCCAGCAAATTATAAAGGGTGTGAAGTATACAGAGAGATACTCAAAAGGCGAACAATGAAGAACAAGCCAATCAACAGAGGAGAAGGGGCCCCATCGAGACCGGAGAGGAGCGAAGCTCAAAAGCTAGAGCCAATAGCAAACATTGAAGGCAAGAGAAAAACCTATGGAGAAGTGCTCCAAAGAGAGACAATAACACATTCAAACAATTATCCTGATGAACCAACACAAGACTTTCGGGCCTTACTTATCGCACAATCTCAAAAAATCGATAAATTGTTAGATCAAATGGGTTCCCTAGTGGGACTCTTGACAACTCTTGTGTCTAAACTGCTTAAATGAATGTTCTAATAATAGCTACATGGAACATAAACGGCTTATCATCTAATAGGCTAGAAGTCGAACATTTTCTACAATCTAATAAAGTAGACATACTATTAGTCTCAGAAACACATTTGACTGACCAACGTACTGTAAAGTTTAATGGATATAACATCTATGCAACAAACTATCCAAGCGGCACGGCTCATGCTGGAGCTGCAGTCATCATAAGAGGAAATATTAACCAATACCCACTACCAAGCTTCAGACATGACTACTTACAAGCTGCAATAGTATGTGTGACTGACTGGAGGGGACCACTCTACGTCGCAGCGGTGTACTGCCCACCACGCCATAGAATCGATGAAAACATGTTTGGTGACTTCTTCCAATGCCTAGGAGCGAGATCTATTAGTGGAGGAGATTCAAAACATACTTTTTGAGGATCCTGACTTATCACATCCCGAGGACGAGAGTTAAAAAAGTGCATAGATAGTCGAAAATTGGATGTACTCAGCACAGGAGAACCAACACATTGGCCGACGGACTCGCGAAAACACCAGATCTCATCGACTTCTTTATTATCAAAGGAATCTCTCATGACTACGTTAAAGTAGAATCCAGCTTAGATGGAACCTCGAATCACTCGCCAATTATATGTACCCTAAGTTCTACGATCATTCACAAAGAACCCAGAGAATCCCTGTACAATTTCAAAACAGACTGGGACACTTTTCGAGAGTACATAGAACAAAATGTCGAGCTGCAAATATCGTTAATAACTGAAGATGAAGTAGAAGATGGTACCCATTATATAACTAATCTCATTCAACAAGCAGCCTGGCTGGCTACGCCTCCACTCAAACACAAACCGCAATCAGGGAACTACACTATAGAAGTACAAAAGAAAGTTACTGAGAAAAGGAGATTAAGACGTATATGGCACATGAGCAGAAACTCGCATGACAAAAAAGCTCTTAATAAGGCTAACAGAGAACTAGAAGAAACTCTCTCAGAGCTTAAAAATAAAACCCTTCAGAATAGACTACAAACTCTGTCTGCTGACTGCAAGGACGACTACTCTCTCTGGAAATTTACACATGACTTCCAAAGACCCCGGGAACCAGTACCGCCTCTAAAAAAGAAAAATGGTGGCTGGGCTAGAGACCATAAGGAGAAGGCGGAGCTTTATGCAGAATTCCTAGAAGATGCTTTCAAACCTAACAACGCCGACCCCATCTATCCTGAAAGGGATATTGATGAAGTCTTGAATTCTGACCAGCAAATGTCCTTACCATTCAAACCAGTATCACCCCGAGAAATCCAACGAGAAATAAATCTACTCAAACTAAAAAAAGCACCTGGGTTTGATCTAGTCACAGCAGAGATTTTAAAGAGACTACCCAGAAAAGCAGTTATCTACCTTACTACCCTCTATAACGCCTGCCTGAGACTGCATTATTACCTAGCGCTATGGAAAGTATCTATTATAATAATGATTCCAAAACCAGGAAAACCTCAACATGAAGTATCATCTTACAGACCGATCAGCCTGCTACCAATACTGTCGAAGCTATTTGAAAAACTCATAATGAAACGCCTGATACCAATCTTGCATGAAAACAATATCATACCTGGTCATCAGTTTGGATTCCGAGCTGATCACTCTACCATAATAATCAATCATTAGAAAGAAAGGAGTATTGCTCAGCTGTTTTCCTTGATGTCCAACAAGCTTTCGATAGAGTCTGGCATAAGGGCCTAGAATACAAATTAAAATCCATGTTACCCAACTCTGCCTACATGTTGCTCAAAAACTACCTCAAAGAGAGACTATTTCAGGTCAGTGTGAATGATCAACTGTCTACACTCCGGAAAATCAGACCTGGACCTACACCATTTACACAGCTGACTTACCTCAATCAGAAGAAGTATTGACTGCTACATATGCGGATGACACGGCAATCCTTGCTAACAATATAAACTCCAACAAAACTTCTGAAGTCCTTCAACGCCATCTCAAGGCAGTAGAACAGTGGTTAAAAAAATGGAGAATACAAGTAAGTACCAATAAGTCAGTTCATGTGACATTTGCACTTAAAAAAGGAGATTGCCCTGCAGTCAAATTAAATAATGTAATACTGCCGCACAAAGATACGGTAAAATACCTTGGCATGCATATAGACCGAAGGCTTACTTGGAGGGAGCACATCGGGAGAAAAAGAGATCAATGCACCCGGAAACTTCGAGACTTATTGTGGCTGATAGGTAGACAATCAAAATTAAGTTTAGAGAATAAAATCCTAATCTATAAAACTATATTAAAACCCATATGGTCCTACGGTATCCAGCTCTGGGGGTCAGCCAGTCACTCAAATATCGAAATTTTACAACGCTTCCAGAACAATGCCCTGAAAACCATAACAAACGCACCATAGTTCACGAAAAATAGTGACGTACACAATTACACAGAAATACCAACAGTTAAAGAAGAAATTAAACACTTCAACAAGAACTACGTGTCTAGAATTGAACACCATATAAACAAGCTAGCAGCAAAACTCATTGACACCACTGATTGTGTATATCGTCTCAAGAGGGCAAAACTGGCATCACTGTAAACAGCCAAGGGAAATAAAGGTTGCTGCATCGATGGATGTACAACCTCAACGTTGAATACCTCCAGAACATCTGATTAAAGCTGAATAGCTGATTGCAGATACAAAAATGGATTAAAAAAAAAGTACGTAATTGAATATTTGGAGGTAGTGTTTTGAACATAGCTAGATTGATGTACCAAGCCGAGATGTGGTAAGCGATGAGTAAGTATAAAGAAAACATCAAAAACTTGGGATAATCTTCACATTTAAATAACAACAAAATATTATAAAACATTTTTTTAATAATTTGCATGGGTTTGTTACATCTGGAACGACACTTGTAACATTGACGTTCGACCATCTTTGGTAACTTTTTTGGAATCTAAATACGGCGGACAGTTTAATGTTCGCGTGATAAATTAGGTACCTATAATACGACTTATTTGTTTACTCCAGTCATCATCATGTGTGATGCATGCCATAAGTATTGAATCTTGAGTATCCAACCTCTTCACTTAACCCACTGAAATTCTGTTGGATGAAGGGTTCTTGTTTTGTTGTCGTTCAAATTCGAATGACGCATCCTTGTCACAAAACAAGCACTTGTTTTGGAAGTCGAAGTCGCTGGTTGATTCTGATACATTTTCAGACTCTTTCTTTTTCCTTTTCTTTTCTGCTTCGATGCATTTGGGATTATTATAAGTGTTTCAGTAGGTTTTATGAAGTTTAAGTTCAGCACGGTTCTTGACACAGTCTGCTTTTCCGTCATCCCTTTTAATGCTCGATTCTGTAAACTTTACTAATCCCCTATCTTTAACGATCACTGTATGAACACCCAGTATAAGACCACATATTACACATTTATTTTCTTCAACCTCCATTTCATAGCTTTTCACAGCATTTTCAAAGCTTCATAACCACAACCGCAACTTGCGCCGAATGTAAGTAAACAACACGCGCGCGTCTGGCTGGTCGGCCAACAACTAGGTAAACTAGGTAAACTTTTAGATAGGGTCGTCCGAACAAAAATGTCACATATGTTTGGCCAAGAAACAGTTGCGGCACCTATCAGATTGCTTATAAACCACGTCAAACTACATAAAACTATCTGACAAATTAGAAAACAAACTCCAACACCGGTACACACTTTGTTTTTGAGCGGTCGACGTAACCTTGTAAAGACCGCTGTGAATTGATGACGTCACTCCAGCAAGATGACGCCCGCGCGCCATTATTGACGAAAATTTAACGTAGGTAGGTACAGCATAGAGTACATTGAATAATAGGTTTAGGTTTAGGTTTAAAGATCATTTATTCTCATTAAGAATTTACAATTCACTTGCATGAGAACTTAAATTTAAAGTACACATATATTGAACCTCTTTAGTTATATCCTCAATAGGAAAGGTTTCTCGTACATTAAAACACTCTTACTAGGTTTAAGTTGATATATTAACTAACTTTGTAGGTATAATGGTTACAGCAAGGTTTACAGAACAATCTTAATATCACTCCTCAACGACCGAAAACCGAATGCCCGAGTACTTGTAGCTCTTCCACCAGGCCACCACTTTATCTACTAGTCTGTGATTGGTTGTTGATAACGGAACTGTCAAACATCATCAGCCAATCACAGACGATCAATAGAACTACTTTTAATTGGTAAATTTGAGTTACTTTTAGATAAAATGTGTAATTAATAATAAAGAGATTGCAGTATTTATAACAGCTCGGCCATCCGCTATTCAACGAGTCCCTCGTTGTCAGACGTTAGTCGTTTACAACATAAAAACTAAAATATGAAGAAAAAGTATACTTAGATAAAAATACAATCAATCTAACTAATATCTTATCAAGTCAAAGGAAGCTTTAAGTTAACTAGCTACATCAATTAGCTTAGAATCTACTGAGCTTTAATTCTACTATAAAATCACAATAAATCATCTGTAAGAACATACTTAAATCCCGAATCTATACACATAGAGAGTTAATTAAAATGATGATTACAACTTATCTGGGCGTCGGTTACCTGACACCCACACTCGATTAATTAGTACCTTAATTACTAATTGACAGCATATTCATTGAACCATGACCTTTACCAACAATTTAACTGTCAACATCTTTGTCTCTTTGTACTAATCGCCAACACGTGGGATATCCGTTACCTGACACCCCACACTAATTCACCAGTAATACATCACCAGAGAATTAGTACTTGCCAGTCCATGACCTTGACTAGCAAATATGCTGGCTTTCAGTAAACTTATAATATAACAATGACAAGTGATATCTTAAAAAAATATATTATTCTCTTCAATATTACATTATGAAGTCTACTTTGATTTAGCGAAACAATTATCTGTAATTTACAATAGTGTATCATTTTAACATAACCTACTACTAGTTAATTTCTTCACATTCAGATTCGCTTTCACGTATGTATTCGCAATCGGTTGATACGGGTTCGCTAAAGCAGATCCACGGGAATATTTTATCAATAGCTACCACAGCCTCATACTTCCTACTACTTGTTTTTGTCAGGGGTGTGTCTTCGACTACAAACCTATCATTGGGAAGCACTTTTTTAACTCTATAAGGGCCCCTACACTTAGGTTCGAGTTTCTTTGATTGCCCCTCTATTCCTGTCGCTGCTCTTACGACTCTAACCAAGTCCCCTTCCTTGAAACGCGGTCCTATTTTCCTATATTTGTCATACCGTTTCTTATCTTTGTCCTGTTGTATTTTAATTAATTCGCCAGCGGTAGCCCTAATATCGTCTAAAGTTTCCCCGGCCTCAGGGGTGACTTCGTTTATTATTTCATTCAGTAACCCTTCTGATAAGTTAGTTACGTTACGACCAAATAAGAGCTCTGCTGGAGTCTTTTTGGTAGTGGCATGCATGGTAGTGTTTATACCTAATTGTATATCAGGAAGGTGCTCATCCCATAGGCCGTTTGGTCTGTCGTGGTTCATTGCCCCTAACGCTGCCAGGATGGTGCGGTTGTACCGATCCACCTGACCATTCGCTCGGGGTGTGGCAACGGCGTTAAACACATGTTTTATACCGCATGATTTAACAAAAGATCCAAAAGTCCTGCTAGTGAAGCTTGTACCTTGATCCGTTATCAAACGCGTTGGCGTGCCGAAATAACTAAAATGCTGTCTAAACACTCTTATGCTAGTAATTGATTTCGTATTACGTACAGCGGTGAGGTCCACAAACTTAGTGAACGCATCTACGATAACAAGAATATAAGTGTTACCACGCTTGGTGCGAATAAAAGGACCAAGGTGGTCTGCATGTATAGTGTGAAATGGGACGGTGACTTTAGGGATGGGGTGCAGTTCACCAGGTTTGGCACCACCAGGTAGCTTATGATGTGCGCACTTTAGACAAGCCGAAACGTATTTCTTTACGAATCGTCTCATCTTCGGAAACCAATAAGTGGCCTTTAAGCGTGCCAGGGTTTTGTCAAATCCAAAGTGCCCGACATCGTCGTGATTTGCTTTTAAAAGTTGCCACCTGGTGCCACCTAAAACCTGGTGTAACCTAACCTAACCTAACCCAACGAATAATATTTTCATCGATGATACGATATACCTTACCATTTACTAGCTTGTAATTATTGAAAATATCGATAGCGTCTTTACATTTAGAGTCACTTAAAACATCTACAATGTGTTTAAGATTCTCGTCTGACTGTTGTACAGTTGCCAACCAATCGTCAGTACCAACCGATAGGATATCTAAAACGTGATTATCGTCCCGACCATTATCTACAGCGGCCCTACTTAAGGCATCTACATGTGCCATTTTATCACCAGGTCGATATTCTATAGAACAATTATATTCCAAGAATTGCAACCACCACCGGGCAATTCGAGGAACTAAGTCACGTTTACTTAGAGTTGTGCGTAAGGCGTTGCAGTCCGTGACTATTGTAAACTGTATACCAAGTAAATAGTGTCTGAACCTGCTTAATGATGCTATAATGGCGAGGGTCTCCAATTCAAACGAGTGCAGTTTCTGTTCATCGGAACTAGTTTGCCGACTAAAGTAAGCAATAGGTTTGAATGCCCCAGCTTTGTCTTGCTGTAATAAAATACCTGCCACCCCATACTTGCTCGCATCTGTATGGAGCTGGGTTCGTGCACTAGGGTCATAAAGTGCTAATAACGGACTTTCTACCAAAAGCAGTTTTAATTTCTCAAATGACTCTATTTGTTCACTATCCCATCTCCACGAGGAGTCCTTCTTTAAGAGGCCAGTCAGTGGGCGAGCTATCAAGGCAAACCCAGCAATAAACCTCCTGAAAAAGCTGGCAAGACCTAAAAATCTCCTAACTTCATGAACATTTACTGGTGTGGGAAATTTAGATATGGCCTCAGTTTTTAGAGACCCTGGTCTGATACCATCAGCACTAACTTCATACCCCAAATAGTCTATTTTGTTTAAAAAAAAAGTTACATTCACTCATTTTCAGCGTTAAGCCGCTTTCAGCTAATAAACGCAACACCTCGTCCAATCGCACTATTCCCTCATCAAATGATTTGGCTGGGATTAAAATATCGTCCATATACACTAATGCATAAGACGAGGCTGGTGAATTCTGAATGATTTTGTTCATAGTACGTTGGAATACAGAAGGTGCGTTTACTAACCCAAAGGGCATCCTATTGTACTCATATTGCCCTTGAGGGGTCACGAAGGCAGTTTTATCTCGAGAACCTTCAGCTATCGGGATCTGGTAGTAGCCAGACGCTAAGTCGAGGGTAACGAATAAGGAACTTCCGGATAATAGGTGTAACTGATCCTCAATCCGAGGAAGAGGGTAGTGCTCCTTCCTGGGTTTACGATTCAATGCGCGGTAGTCAACGCACAATCTCTTTTCCCCGGACTTTTTGTTGACTAACACTATAGGGCTCGCATAAGGGCTGTTAGATTCCCTAATAATGCCACCTTCTAGCATTTCATTGATCATATCCTGTACTAGTTGGCGTTCAGTGAATGATAAACGATAGGGACGGTAGACGACGGGATCGGGATCATCAAGTTGAATTACCATCTCAGTTGCGGTCGTAAATCCTAGGTCTTTTAACCCAGTCGAGAAACAATATTTATATTTAGCTAATAAAGCTTGTAAAGTCTCCTTTTGCTGCATAGTTAAATTTACCCCGCATCTGATTGATGATTCATCCAACTTTAATTGATCATCGATATTCACCTTCTGAATGTGGGCACTCCCAACTAAGATACGGCTTCGAGTTATAAGACTACCCTTATTAATAACAAGATCATTACTGCTGATATTTTGAATAAGAACCTTACCCGCACCCTGCACAAGTCGATACTCTCCGGGTAATAAGTAGTGTTCGTGACCTACAACATTTCGAACGGTTCCATTTACATAGATCTTCCCCGAAAATTTATTTTGAGAGCTAACTGGAATCGCCCCTAATTCACCATGTTTTAAGTGTATATCCTCAACGCACACGAGTGGACAGATCGAATTGAATTCCTCGCTAATACGCTGAAAAATTACGTCTGATTCAGTTTTGACTATTTTGACAGAAGGTCTTTCGGTGAAGGTGTGGCCTAATAACACAGGACAGTTAATTAAATAGTCATCTACTATCAGTATATCTACGTAATTTTCCACTATACCCTGCACTTCAATCGTAACACTAGCTTTACCAAGAGGGTTGTATGGTACGTTACCTGTACCCTTTAATAATGGCACATCCCCTGCTTTCCAATTTAATGCTAGTCGCTGAGCATCACTAACACGAACCAAGGTACCTTCACTTCCCAAATCAACTAAACATTCTGTAAATAGACCATTTAATTTAATAGGCATCCTATATTTAGCGCTTGAATCACTATAATGTTCTACTTTTAATATGGATTTGGGTTTTTCGATGGTACCTTGTTTAGTGCCAGGACACACGGTATCGTTGTGGCCTACCAAATTACATTTGGAGCATTGAATCCTTGGCTTTGGGCAACGAAAAAATGGATGTCCAGTTTCTTTACAATTATAGCAAACTATCGGTCACGTTGGTTTCTGCGAATTGGTAATGACCTTATTACTTGTAAATGAATTATTCTGTAAACGCCTATCCTTGTCTTTAACTCGGATATGTTCGATGGTGTTTCTGTCTTGACCTGCTTTGACAGTTTTAAAAAATTTCAGAACCTGTTCTGGTTCTGTAAATTCTGCTCCTTGTGCTCCTAACTTAACGCTACGATCCTCTATACCCGCTATGACACAATCGACTGCGCGTATCCCCGAAATCTCACAGCGGCTTAAAAGGTTCATTTTAGCGTAGTAGTACATTTCTAAGGATTCCCCATATCGTACTCTTTTACGAAGCATCTCCATCAATAAGTCAGAATAATTGACTCTGGTTGGGAAAGATTCCCTTAGTTTCAATTTCCATTCTTGCCACGTAAACAGTAGTGAGGGCAGGCCCTGATACCAGGTTTTAGCTACCCCCGTTAATTTTGGCAAAGCGTAATGGACTACCTGCTTATCACTCCAACCATAGATTTGTGCACATTCATCGACTTTATGAAGCCACGTATCAACCGTTTGTTCCTTACATAAAGGGTCGAAATCAGGGATAACATTGTTCAAAACAGGAAATTTGTCACGATCATTCGTATTCTTCATACTTTTAAGAACATCAAGAAACTTCTCAAAAAACAAAGTATTAACAGACTCACGGTTTACTGCTTCGCCTACCGGTGTTCGAAGACGCGTAGTGCGGCGGCTCGTCGAATTTCTGAACCGTGCAGAGGCGCGGTGTGACTCGTGCCGCCTTTGAGTACGCGCTCGCGTCCTGGAGCGCCTTTCCTGACGCAACCGCGAAGTTGTTCGTCTTGTATGGTGTGACCGGGATCGAGACCGGCTCATCGTCAGTCGCGATCGCCTGCCTCTTGAGCGTCGAGACCTTGACCGGCGGTGGCGACGGCCATGGTTGTCATCATGCGAAGCGTTTCGTCCCCGAGCACAGCTACGGTTTCGAGTCCCATCACGAGGTCGTGGTGGTGGTGTCATCGTTTTACGTGAAACGGTTCGTCCTTGCCGTTCACGACGATAAATATGCTCACCACTTTCCATGTTCTCTCGACCTCAAAGTAGTGAAACAAAACACACATTAACAAATAACTCGGTTTAATAAATCGGAATATTGAGTATAGAAGGTAGGTATCTATTCACAATAGCAATGGGAACAAAACATATGCCGTACAATTAAGCTGTATAATTTTTATAAGAGGATATTAGTTATTACTAGTGGTACCCTCAATCCCTAAAAGAAATCAACTTCTAAGACAAAGCGTATTCTAGAGGAAGAAATAAGGCAGTGCAGACATCTCTTTTTTTTTTCAATACAAGGGTAAGCAGACATTATAGTTTAGCATGAAGAAAAGAAAAAAATATATATATATGATTGTACAGAGAACACTTACGTTTTCTATGTATTTTAAATGAAGATATCACCTCCAATTGTTCCGTGGGCAGTAGTTGGTTAATCCCACTTCTGAGATATTGAACCTCTTTAGTTATATCCTCAATAGGAAAGGTTTCTCGTACATTAAAACACTCTTACTAGGTTTAAGTTGATATATTAACTAACTTTGTAGGTATAATGGTTACAGCAAGGTTTACAGAACAATCTTAATATCACTCCTCAACGACCGAAAACCGAATGCCCGAGTACTTGTAGCTCTTCCACCAGGCCACCACTTTATCTACTAGTCTGTGATTGGTTGTTGATAACGGAACTGTCAAACATCATCAACCAATCACAGACGATCAATAGAACTACTTTTAATTTGTAAATTTGAGTTACTTTTAGATAAGATGTGTAATTAATAATAAAGAAATTGCAGTACTTATAACACATAATAATGTAATGAGCGCAAGAACATATTATTAAAAATAATTCAGGTAGTTTTACAACACTTACAATGGCCTAAACGCCGATACATTTAAACAAAGCGGGTACAAACAATCTATGCGTTAAATAGTAAACCAGTTGGCGAGATCACTGAGTCACGTCCACTAGATGTGGCTTCACTCTACGCGTACGCATGATATATATATTCATATTTTTTGTTACATTCATTGTTTTATATAATGCTAGGTTAAGTTTTTTTTGTTGTATAATATCATTTATTATAAGCAATATTTAAAAAACGACTGACTGTTGAGTTTCTTGCGGCGTTTCTTCTCAGCAGTGGTCTCTTGCGAAGCGCTGGTAGATTTTTGACGTGTAAAAGTGCCCGTGCGGCCTACTTACTGAATAAACATCTTTTATCTTTTATCTTTTTATCTTTTAGTTGTATGTTTGGACAGGTGCACCTGGCGTTCCATAGTGGCCTACCCCTTTGGGAGACAGGCGTGAAGGTATGTTATGTATGAATGTATGTATTATAAAAATTATCTGTGCATCGTTTAGAGTTAAAATCTTATTTTAATTTGTCATTCCATTTGTTTTTAATAAACAAGCATATTTATTAAAATAAGTGCTGCTGTACTATACTTAATAACACATTGTTATGATTACATATGTCTTTTAATAAAATTTTACAACAAAGGTTACAGTTGTATACTATAAAAAAATGTCTTAAAAGCCATTTTCAATTATTTTTTTTGTAGTAAAAGCCACGCTATCTCCGGATCTATTAAAGCTACGTGATTTTTAATTTATAATCATGAAACATCTCAAAAACCTAAGCATAATGAACTTAAGTGGTTTATAATAGCTTGAGTATTTCAAAAGATATATGCAAAAATAAAGTAACCATTTTCGTTTTTTGCTCGCCCTGAAAAAGTGCATTATTGGCTTTTACGACATTTGATACTTTAAGGGTCGAAATGTCTTAATTTCTACCTAAGCAAGTACCTAGGATGACACAAATCAATGTATTCGGTTCAGAAAATGTTCCGGAAACTATATGCCAAAAATAATAAACTTTAATATTTTTGAAACCTAAAAAGTCAGCGCCGCCGGAGTATTACTGCCGCTAGCATCCACTAGAAATGATTGAATAACAAAAATCGTGTTAATAATCGCTACTGTCGACCGATTTACACTACTGTACTGTCCCAGTCACTATCCACTGTCCTTTACCAATGTAGTATTAGATGACTGTATTTGTGAGATTGTAGTTAAGTTAAGAGGTTGGCACCCGTCTACTACCATTGAGTAAGTACATCAGTAGATAGATAGCTCCTGCAATGCTGCCGATTATCTGAGCCGTTTAGACTAACGCTGTGATGCGAGCAAACAATTTAAACACCGGCGGCGGCACTGACTTCTTAGATAAAGCGACCTACACTTTGTCTACGATATGGGTTTAAATTGGTTGCACTGGGATTGCAGTCAAGGTGCATAACGTTAAGCTAGCGATTTTCAAAAATCAACCAAATGCGTATGATTGGTGTTAACTTATGAGTCTGACAGATCACGTCGACCGCTGCTATTTCAACACTCAACACTATACATTTCCCCCCTTACTAATAAACGTTGAGTAACGGTGGTACAATGGTGTATACAATGTTTTGTCCTTATCTGTCGAATCCAAATGTCACAATGACAGATAAGGACAAAACATTGTATAGCTATACGACCGTTACTCAACGTTTCTTAGGCCGCATTTCACCAAACTGGAATAAGGAACATACCTAGATTAAACGCTGAATTTGTATAGACTAATCTCGGAGTAAGTCTTATTCCAGTTTGGCGAAATGCGGCCTTAGTCAGGGAATTAGTGTCGATAGAAAGAGAAATGTGAGCACCGTTTGCATCAGGGATGTGATTCTCTCAAAAACGAAGGTCGGTCGGACGAACGAGTGAATGTCACAGCGGCGAGTTTAAGTAGTCCCGTCAGAGCGAATAAATCACATTTTAGCGGGTGCATTTTCAATTTGGCATGCCTTCTGTCGATAAGATCGAACGTATCAGGCTGCCTAATTGAGAATGCACGCGCTAAAATGAGTTTTGTTCGCTCTAACGGGACGTGACTACGCTGCGACATTCACTCGTTCGTCCGACCGATCGCCGTTTTTAAGAGAATCACACCCCAGGGCTATGCCCTCTGAGTTGGATGATGTAATTTTTTTTACCCTACGTACGTGTTGGTGATTCTTCGGCGTTTTAACCGCCGTAATTATTGTCTTTGCACATTATTCTAGATAAAATAAACAACTTTCTTATTCTTTTAAATGGAATGAAAACTACCCCCGCGTCTGGTGTTTTTCATTATTTTCGTTAATATCTTAAAGACAACAATGACAGCGGTTGAAACGCTAGAATATTTACTTGCGTATCAAACGGTTGGCCTTTTACTCGTAATTTGGCAATGTTCACCACAGCAAACATACCTACCATAATACTTGTAACTTTTTTGTTGATATTTTTGTCAGTTAAATTTTTGTCAAATTTATGAAATCAAACACCGTTACTCCGTTGAATTGTCGCAAATTAATAATATCGTTAATAAATTACACGGCGGTCGCCGGGGTGGCCAGACAGGATGCTTTTCGAAAACGCTTACTAATCCTATAGAGTATAGGTACATTTTCAATAACTACAGAAATCATTCGTAGAATACTTCTTGACTCGGTCCACTGGGCGCATCTAAAATGAAGGCAGAGGCAGAGTTTAAATAAGAGTTTTGTGCAGAAACCGGTGGCCGAGTAGGTATGTCAGCATACCTGATATCGCTCGATTGCTTTGTAGCTTCATGTAAAGGCCCTAATGGCCCAACATGACGAGGCGAAGCCCCCCGCAGTAAAAAAGAAAAATCGTAATAGTTGTATTATTTTATTAGTAGTTTAGGTTAGGGTTAGCTAGTGTCCCTTAGAGTGGAACTACGCACCCTGGCGACTAAGGCTGCCTAAGAGAATAACACCCCTGAACAAAAGTGGCGCTCGGCGATCTCCGACCGCTGTTGCTCTAGGTGTTTCATCACCAGTTTCACTAAATAACGTAAGTCTTGTCCGCGGAAAAACTAGGCGCGCACAAATGACACATTAATGAGTACGTGGCCTCCCCGGCAAAGGTAGGTAATTAACTTGGGCACTTTTAGATCGTCACACATGATTAGTGATTAGGGCGTCCGCTCAGAGCGAGCAGCCTCCCGAGGAAACTGGCGCAGCCTCAGTCAGATGACATTTCGTACATCGAATGCCGAGCGCGGCAAGCCCGAGCTATCTTGTTTGCCAGTTTGACAGATAAAACAATATGGCACCGCAGTAATATTTTTAATCGCAAGTTTAATATAACTCGACTGTGCGTAGATACATGTACATGTGAACGTCCATTGGCCGGGCCGAGGCGCCTTTGAGCATAGACATAAACCAACAGCGGACGACTGCTTCGCGCGGCGATTGCCTCCCGAGGCTACTCGGTCTGTGTGGACCCGCTTATTGATTAGTGACACAACGTCACACATGATTTCACATAGAATGAGTAAGAGTAAAAAAAACCGAAGGAACTTTGTAAGACGAGAAACAGTGATTAGTTAAAACGCAGGCCCGCGTCAATTTTATGTGAGCCGAGAACAATGCCTTTCATGTTTAGTCAACACGGCGCGGGCCCGCGTTTTACCTGGGGTGTGGTTCTCTCAAAAGCAAAGGTGATGGAAGGCAGAGGTGAACGAATGACAGTTCCCACCACCTTTGATGACATATCACGACATTGACATTTGGCTTTTGCTGTCATATTAGTAAAATGACGTTTGACACCTAAGGCTTGTCGCAAATGCCCTAAACTAGCCCTTATTTATATACTTACTAAAGAGTTTTAAAATTACGTATGTAGCATTTTACGGTACTTTAGTAATAAAATGACCTAATACTTAACGATATTACCGACGGCAGTACCTAATCATGTTTTGATTTCCAACTAATAAAATTATTGCGTATTCTACACCGAACACGGTAATAGCGATACTAGCGCTCAGTGACGTAAGCGGAACTCAATTATTAACTTTCTCAATTCGTTCACTCAGGTTGACTTCCATGGGTAGCGGCTGATGCGACAGACGCGTGCGGCTGACGTGCGCGACTGTCGCGCGCGTCTCGCGACAGTAGTAAACACTATGAAAACGTATGTCACCGCTTCCGTGGTTAACGGCTGACGAATCTGCAAGCCGTGCGCGGCTGAGCCGCTTACTACGGAAGCGGTGCCATACGTTTTCATAGTGTTTACTACTGTCGCGAGACGCGCGCGACAGTCGCGCACGTCAGCCGCACGCGTCTGTCGCATCAGCCGCTATCCATGGAAGTCAACCTTAGTCTACTAGTATTATATAAAGCTATAAATATTAATTTAAATATAATATCAAATATCATGCGTAGTTCAGCAGGAAAACATGGCAAAAATATTAGGAGAGATATAGACGGAGAAAGAGGCAAAAAACAAAAAAAAAAACAAGACGACCACATAAAAGTTTCGACATGTTTTCCTACATCAACAGTGTCCCCTAGACAAGATAAAGGTTTTACATTTGAACAAATTATTATTGACTAAGTTTCGAGTTTAGGCCATGCATTTTTGTCTGCTAGATAATCCTCGACCTTATAATACGCTTTAGACATTAACGACTTTTTCAAGTAATTTTTAAGTGCTGAAAAGGGTAACTTTAAAACTACCTCACGTAATTTATTATAGAAATGAATGCATTGACCAACAAATGATTTATATACTTTACGGACACGGAATTTTCGAATAGCGATTTTATTTTTATTTCTAGTATTTAAATTATGTATATCAGAATTTTTGGTGAACAAATCTAAATTCTTAATAACATAAATAATATTCTCATAAATAAATTGAGACGCTACAGTTAAGATATTAATTTCCTTAAAAAGTTCTCTTAAGGAGTCACGTGAATTTAAGTTGTAAATAGAACGAATGGCCCTTTTTTGTATCACAAATATAGTTTGTATGTCAGCTGCCTTACCCCAAACCAGAATACCGTACGACATAACACTATGGAAATAAGTATAATAAACTAAGCGAGCTGTCTCAACATTAGTTAGACTATTTTAGAGGTGAGTTGGTTTTGGGTGCGGTTTCCCTAAACCGAAGCAAAGGTGAAGAGAGAAATGAACCAATCAGAACCTGCGTTACGTTTCGGTTTCACTCTTTCACTCAGCATTGTTTGAGTGGAAACGTACCCTGACTTCTCAGACGAAAGATGGCCGCCATCTAAAATAATGGCTGTTTAAATGTGAGTGAAATGAATTTATTGACCATAATGTGGAAAGTGGTTGTGTGGTGATGGTGAAATATTATTTTTGTGTATTTACGTTTGTTTACAGTTGCAACTGGAAGAAGGGACATAGTTGAGAAATATTATAGCAGGTTTTTTTTTTCTTATTTGGGTAATAAACTCATTCATTATTTGACTGAGCTAACCTTAGGTTTAAAACAATATAATTTTGTCACGAGTTGGTTTACTGATTGCTTTCGTACCTGTGTAACTGTTAATACTTAGTCTGTGAGAGTGGCAACACTCAGGTTTATAAACGGAATAAAAATCTATCTATGATCGCAATACATGGTGACAGCGGCAGTTAGATATTTTTTAATTAAGCAAAAAAATATTACATATATATCATGGAAGAACTCAAGCTACAACTTGAGATCCAAATGGCGCTGATACAGCAGCTGCAGACTCAACTCAGCGTGTCTCAATCTGCTTCGCCATCTCCAACATCAAGTTTTGCAGAAACCGTTAACTTCCTGCCCGGTATGACCACGCCACCGCCTCAACAATTTAACTTCAAAGCAACTGATTGGCAAAGTTGGATCACAAGATTTGAGCAATACAGAGAGACAACGCGTATGAAGCTACTACCAAGCGAAACGCAAGTAAACTCATTGCTGTACATCATGGGTGGCCAAGCCAACAATATCCTTACATCAATGAAGCTCACCGATAGTGACATGAAATCTTACGACATCGTAAAGGCGAAGTTCGACGCATATTATACAGCGCGTAAGACTAAAATGTACGTCAGAGCTAGATTTAACCAACGTGTACAAAAAGAAGATGAAAGTATAGACGACTTTATCACCGACTTACATACACTCGCAAAAAAATGTGAGTTCGGACCACTTGAAGACAAACTCATACGGGACCGAATCGTCGCCGGGATGAAAAACACGGAATTATCAAAAGCACTTCAAAACCTGGAAGAAGAGCCGAGACAGTAATGAATAGGGTGCGACACGCTGAAATTGTAGAAGCGAATATGGCCACACTTAACCCCAATCAAGCTCAAGCTCTAGAAGTAAACTATGTGCATAAGAAAACAGCAGTAAAAAAACCAATAAAACAAACTGGAACTTCCGACTGTTGTAGAAAGTGTGGTCGCACTCCAAAACACAAATTTGCAGACTGTGAAGCTACAAAATCAAATTGTAAAGGATGCGGACTAAAAGGGCACTGGATAGCTGTATGCAAAAGAAAGAATGAGGATAAAAAGAGCATAAATCTGTGAATGAAGTGACAGAAGAAGAAGAATTTTTCTTTGGTAGCATTGAAAGCTCCGAAAAAACTATTGATTCTGTAAACTCACCACCACGAGTAACTCGCTCTAAACCTAAATAAGCTACAATATCAGTGAATGGTCAAAAGGTCAAATTCAAGATTGACACAGGTGCATCTGAAACGGTAATAAACCCTGAGCTTAAAATTAAACTTAAATTACCCCAGCCTAAAAAAAATAATGAGAAATTACTAGGACCCTGTGGAATGATATTACCTTCAAGAGGCATATGCCACTATATTCAATTAACATGGCTGAACAAAGCTGTAGTCACAGACATATATGTGCTACAAGATCAACACACACTTATTTATTAGGACTAACCGAATGTGACAATTTTGGTATTGTACAATGGCATGCAAACTCTGAAATCATGCAAATCTCCAGCAAGACTCAACCCGAAGATGAATTTGCAGATATGTTTACAGGATTAGGTGTCATGGAAGGAAAGTACAACATAAAGTTAAAGGACAACGCTAAACCATATGCAGTTACTACCCCAAGGCATATTTCTATACCAATAAGACCTAAAGTAGAAAAAACACTGCAGAACCTTCAAGACATGAAAGTAATTGAACCTGTCACACACCCAACAGAATGGTGTGCTCCTATGGTACCTGTTCCTGACAAAAACAACACAGATAGTGTGCGGATCACAGTTGACTACACAGAACTTAACAAAAATGTCATGAGAGAATATCATCCTCTACCAACTGTAGAAGAATGTTTGGCACAGCTTGCTGAATCTAAACACTTCTCAAAAATTGATGCTGTAAAAAGCTACTTCCAAGTTGAACTTACTGAGAACTCAAAAGACATAACTACTTTCATCACTCCTTTTGGAAGATACAGATTCAATCGAATGCCAATGGGTATGAACTCGGCAAGTGAGGTCTTTCAACGGAAAATGGCAACAATACTAGCAGGCCTTAAAGGTTGCATAAATCATGTTGATGACACCCTAATCCATGGGAAAACTATAAAAGAACATGATGAGTACCTCAGACAAGTACTTAAAGCCTTACAGAAAGGAGGAGTAACCCTGAACAAGAAGAAATGTATCTTCAGAACAAATGAATGTACATTTCTAGGATACAAAGTAACAGGCAATGGTGTACAACCTCTTCAAGACAAAATAAAGGCTATAATTGACCTACCAATTCCCAAGAACCTTACTGCACTAAGAAGCTTCATGGGAGCAGTAAATCAACACATCAGATTCCTACCAAACACAGCAGATGTGAAAAAACCTCTCCGTGACCTGCTAAAAAAAGATTCTTCGAGAGAGTGGAATGCTGAACGCACTATTGCATTCCAAGAAATCAAAATGTTGTTAACTTCAGCACCTCAGTTAGCACACTATGACCCAAACTTAGAAACCAGAGTCTCAGCAGATGCATCACAATATGGAATAGGTGCTCTACTTGAACAAAAACATGGAGATATTTGGAAACCAGTTCACTTTTGGTCTTCTGCATTCACACCTACTCAGAAAAGGTATGCAATGATTGAAAAGGAAGCATGTGGAACCACTATGGCATGCGAACGATTTAAACTATACCTCCAAGGTTTACCAATGTTCACCGTGAGATCAGACCACAAATCATTACTAGCAATTCTAGGATCAAAACCCATTGCAGACCTGCCTACAAGACTCCAAAGGTTTAGAATGAGAATGACACCATTCAACTATAAAATAGAGCATGTCCCTGGAAAATACATGTATACTGCTGATATGTTTTTTCAGCAAAGACTCGACTCCAGATAGTCTCATTAAACATCTAAAGAGTATACACGGAGAATCCCAGTACAGTGTCGAAGAAATAAAGTCTAAACATGAAATTTACAAGTCCTACAAAATAGGCATTCCATCTTCTGCATATGACAACTTTCTCTGCACATCAGCATGGCCGCTAAACACTAGTGTCTCAGAATGGATGCCCTTTCTCCGCCCCAAGCAAACCAGGCCCCCTATCTAATACTAAACATGATGAAAATATACCAGATACGCAAAAACAATCAATCTCAGTGCTTCATCAGAACATTAACAGACTGAGCAACAAGACGTACGAGCTAGAAGTGGAGCTGCAGCTGCTTGAGCCTGTCGACATCATCTGTCTGACTGAAATCTGGCTGAAATCTACGGAGTTGACCGCCGTCAACATAATGAACTACAGTCTGCGTGCATACTACTGCAGGCCCCTGAGGCTGGGAGGCGGCGCCTGCATCTACGTTCGACCTGACCTTATAACCATTGAACGCAAGGAAGTCGCTGCCCTATCCATCGAAATGCAGTTCGAAGTATGTGCAGTGGAGTGTATCGATGTAAATCTAGTGATCGTTTGTATCTACAGGCAACCAAAGGGTGATGTACTTTTATATTTTACTTAACTCAATGAACTACTTAACTTACCTGTTTTACAAAATCACAGAGTCCTAATAATGGGAGACATGAATATAGACTACTTAAACTTATGCAATAATACTAGGGACCTCAATATCATACTAAACCAATTTGGATTTAAACAAATAGTAAAAACTCCCACTAGGATAACTAATCACTCAGAAACCTGTTTAGATCACGTATATACTAACTTATTAAAATCTGACATAATAAATATTGACTGTATTAAATTAACGTTATCGGACCATCACTATGTAAACATTAAGATACGAATCTGTAAAAACTTGCATGCTGCCCACATGATCACAAAGCGATCATTTTCCGAGCAAAATGTTAATAATTTTATTGCATATTTAGACTTATTTGACTGGGATAAAATAATGAATGACAACCTTTGTCCCAGTATAAAATTAGATCGAGTGATGAACGTAGTAAAGCACTGCTTCGACATACATTTCCCTTTAAAAAAGTACCCTGTAAAAACCCATGTAAGTAAATGGGCCAGTGACATTGTACGTAATCTGCGAAACGACATCCGCTGCCTAAAAGCTAAATGTTCGCTCAGCCCGGATGATAGCTCATTGTCAGATAATTTACTATTACTTGAACAACTTTACGCTAGTACCCTGAGACAATCACGTAGTGAGTACCTTAATAATAAAATAAGAAATAGCGATGAGAATATGTGTCGTAGTGTGTGGCGCATCATTGCGTCCGAAACTTGTAATAGCAAAAACAAAACTAGGGCGCTGGATGTGTTGGTGAGTCGATCAGCTGGCGCGAGCGAAGCCGAGCGCGCGGCCGACGCCGCAGCGCGCCTCAACCACTACTACACTCACGCGAATACTCACAACAACAAGCCACAAACGTCAGCCGCGTTAACTTATCTAGACAAATACTTACCGTCCCAAATTCCCGAGTTTAGTTTCAGTCCTTTCAATCTTGCAGATATATTAAAAGCCCTTAATCACATAAAAAGAAAACAATCAAAGGACGTAAATGATATGTCAACCTATGTATTAGATTATTTACCTCCAATAGTAGTATCGCTGCTCCTCTGCCTGCTCAATCAGTGTGTGGAAAAAGGTGTGTATCCCGACTCACTAAAGATGATTAAAGTGCAACCAATTTATAAAGGAAAAGGTGATATGGATGTACTCAAGTATTATAGGCCTATATCATTGATACCCGTGATATCTAAAGTATTTGAACGCCTAATGAGTCTTAAGTTAATGAATTATTTCACTAAAAATAAACTTCTGAACCCACAACAATACGCATACCAGCCTGGGCGGTCAACCGCGGACGCGACCCGCGACGTAGTAGCGCGCGTCATGACGCACCTCGAGGGCAGACGACACGTCGCAGCTATATTCTGCGACCTGTCGCGAGCTTTCGAGATGGTAGACCACGCGCTGCTTCTCGCTAAACTCTCGCGATACGGCGTGAACGGCTCCTTTGCCAGTACCATTAAATCCTTCTTAAAAGGTCGTAGACAAAGCACTTATGTCCATACGCACAAATCTGAGCTGGAGGAAATAGGCGACAGTGCCGTTCCGCAGGGATCGGTGACAGGAAATAACCTGTTTCTGATCCTTGTGAACGACATTACCTCCGCCTCTGATGACTCGGAGTGCGTTATGTTTGCTGACGACACATGCATTATAGTATCTGCCGATAATTTCACTAACTTGGAAACAAAACTCACGCGAACGATGCAGAGCATTTCCAAATGGTTTACTGCAAATGGCATGCTCCTAAATGTCGAAAAAACAAACATAATGCACTTCCAACTTAGAAAAAACCTTAGAGATAAATTAAACATTGTAATAAACGACATCCCTGTTCCTCAGGTGCATGTGGTCAAATATTTGGGGTTCGTTATTGACGCGGGGTTAACTTGGTCACCTCATATTGAAGCAGCCTGCAACAAACTCTCTTCAGCGTGCTTTGCCTTATCCAGACTAACCTACAGCCTCTCTGAGGATAACTTAAAAAAGGCATACTTTGGGTACTTCCATTCGACGCTAACCTATGGTGTAGATCTCTGGGGTACCGCTGCACAACGGGATAAAATATTTAAACTACAGAAACGCGCAATACGTATTATGGCCAAAAAACCATACGACCACCCCGCTAAAGACTTATTCAAGCAGCTAAACATCCTGACGTTACCAAGTGTGTATGTACTTGAGGCATGCAAGTACGTAAGACGCAATCTCGATCGTCTCCCCACCTACTCCCAGAAGCTACACTGTGTCACGCGCAGGCGCAACCAGCTGTACGTGCCCCCGCGCCGCTTAGCTAAAACCAATAAATCCTTGCTCATCGTAGGAATAAAATTATACAACACACTAAACGATGACTTAAAGTGTGCTAGTGATACGATATTTTCAAAAAAACTTAAATCTGTGTTGCTCCACATGGCTTGTTATAGTGTTGACGAATTCTTTGCAGCTTACAAGTCACTGGCCCAATTACAAACAGGAAAATAGTTTTAGATTAAAATTTACAATTGTAACATACATAATTGTTATAAATTTCAAATAATTGTGACAGTAGGTATTACTTAAATGAAGAGACACTTTAACATTTTAATTGTGTTGTAATAATATATTAGACTGTAAAATAATGTGATATTATGGATATTAATGTAAAATATGACGTGTAAAATTTATTTTACCAATAAATAATCTAATCTAATCTAATCTAATGTTATCTAGGGCCCCACTTCCAACTGAAGAAGAACACAAAGACATTCAAGAAAGAAGTGACAAGCTTGATGAATCATCATTCCTCAGCATACGCAAGGAAATGCCTTTCTCTGACGAGTGTCTCAGAAAAATAAAGGAAGCCCAACAAGAAGATAACAAGCAAGAAACTGTATAACCATATAATGAATGGATGGCCCAACTATAAGGATATTGAAGAAGAACTAAAACCATTTTGGAAACACAAAGATGATATTGTTTTGAGTAATAAAATAATCACATGTGGTTTGAAACTATATATACCTACAAAACTCAGACAAGACACAATCGAAAAGCTCCACACTGGACATGTCACAGCTACCAAGAGCCAACTGCGAGCCAAACATGCAGTATGGTGGCCCACATGGGAAAATGACATTACATCTTGGTCAAACAAATGTGAATTTTGTGCTAAACTGACTACACAGAGACCTGAACCTCTCATATGTGGAGAAATACCTGAACTTCCCTTTGAAGCCATAGCCGCTGATCTATGCACCTATAGAGGAAAGGAATACCTTGTTGTAAGAGATATACTGTCAAACTACCCTGAAGTTATCTCGCTTACATCCACTACATCTATGACCATAATCAACCACCTAAAATGCATTATGGCCAGACACGGCATACCCTATATTTTGAGATCTGACAATGGCCCTCAATTTCACTCAAAACAGTTCCAAGAATTTGCAAGAGAATGGGATTTTACACATATTACATCCAGCCCCCATTTCCCTCAAAGCAATGGAGCCGCAGAAATAGGTGTCAAGATAATCAAGAAAATATTTAAAAGAAATCCAAATGATCCCCTACTTGGACTATTACACTACAGGACAACACCCAATCAACTCGGATTTGCTCTATCACAAATTGCTATGTCAAGGCTTCTAAACACAAATATACCAACAATGTCCTCAGCATTGAAGCCTAAAGTACAAGATATAGAACAGTTAAGAGGAAAGTTGCTGAAAAGAAGAGAAAAAGCTAAAGAAAACTATGACAAGAGACATAGAGCCAAAGAACTACCTGAATTAGAAACTGGCAAAAGAGTATTTCTACCCGATGAACAAATACATGGAACAGTTACTGGAAAGAGAGAAGAACCCCGGAGCTATAATATATTGACAGAAAAAGGAAGAGAAATCAGGAAGAACAGAAAAGCAGTCATTGAGTTACCTGACCAACCCACCAACTCGAAGACACAAAACTCATCTATTCATACTCCCTCACTACCTTCTACTCCATACCTTTCACCCTCACCAAGTCCAGATCCTCTATATTGTTCCAGAAAAGGAAAGCCAACCTCATGATTTGAGAACAACTCCAGATCAACCAGAGGCTACCGAACACTCGCCACCTATTGACGACCAACACCCAATAGTACCTTCAGCTGAGATGAGACCGAGTACACCTACAGAAGAGATCACAATAAGCACTCCTACACATGAGCCCAACCCAGAGACTGATGAAGGATCACCGCTATCATCTCTATTTGTTACCCCTAACTCATCATCCACAAGCCTAGAGACATCACCAGAAAAAGAAAGAGAAGTCATCACTACCAAATCTGGAAGACAAGTGAAACCTAAAAAAAAGTGTTTGTGTAAAGACTGTTAAATAGTTTACAAAGACTATATCATTTTAATAAATTAAAGACATACAGTGATAGTGTTGTGTACCTACTGTATTTATGCTCAGAGCCGTAACTTACATATTTTATAAGGACAATTTATGATTAGTTAGAAAGTAAATAACACAATCATTTCATTTAAAACTTTTATTGTTTGCAGCACAAATGAATCGCTCACATTATTACCATTACCTGTATACATAAAACTACTGCACTGTAAGTATAAATAATATCCATAAAAGTGTATAATTCTTAATCTTGTTGATTAACGTGTTGTAAAACTTCGTCTCACTTAATTCGTCTTAAACTTGTTATTGATTGCTTGTAAATGTATCCAACATTGCTAAACTGTACAATGCTTTATTTGTTACATGACGTAATTTACAAATATGCTAAAATTGTTCAACTGATACAAACTTAATTTATTTTCTTTAAGGTTAGATTTGTGATAATGTCATTCACATAAAAACGTCAAGTGGAAAATTAGATATGTAACCTTAAATTAGTGATGCGAAATTTACCTTTGTAAAAAAAAAAGGACGATGTGTAACTGTTAATACTTAGTCTGTGAGAGTGGCAACACTCAGGTTTATAAACGGAATAAAATTCTATCTATGATCGCAATACAGTACCTAGCCTTTAACTGTTTTGCGAGGCTAATCTAACAAGTTCACAAATTGATGTTTCTACTTTTTTCTTAAACGTAATTGTTACGAAAAAACATACCTAAAGCTTACATTATTTATTTGGTATTTATTTTACCAATAGGACCATCATCAGATGATCTCCCCCACATGTTATTATTGTGTTGTAATTGAATTTGCATTATGCGTACTTACTAAATTTTACAGTAAGAACTCTTCATTCATTCACTTCATTGTTACAATGAATACCTTATTGATAAATACAAGGGTAAATAGGATGACAAGCTATTACATTCCAAATTATGAATCTCACACGTCAGAAGAATTAAAATGTACCTATTGCCTGTGAAATCTCTGGTTATTCTTGGTGGTATGGAAATGTATGTTAATAAGTGGCTGAAATAACAATATGACAATCTTATACAAATTGATTGTAGTCAAGAAATAATCTTTAGGTTTGTTTGTACTATGGCTACTAGACAACATACGTATTTATATTAATATTATATTTATACTAGCTGTCCGCGCCCGGCGCCGCCCGGGAGTATTTTTTTTCATCCAAAACTTAAGAAATATACTTTAAGTCCTATTCTCAGACCTACTGAATATACACACAAAATTCATAAGAATTGGTCAAACCGTTTCAGAGGAGTTTGTTACAAACACTGTGACACGATAATTTTATATATTAGAGAGATAGGTATGTACCAAAATGAAAATTAAATATTCATGACTCAATATTCATTGACAGGTCATTCATCCAATATATGTTCTTACCGGGAATGGAACCTGGACTGCTAGTTTCATAGGTAAAACACTATTTACAAAATATTTAGAAGGTATCCGTGTAATTAAGAAATTCCTACACTACATTTAGCCGTAATGTTGAAATAGAAGACTTCATTCCAAATTACCCATAACTTCACTCGATTTCACTCAAATTTTGGCATACAGTGTGTAAATGGTATACGGGCGTTCCTTTTAACTGTGGTTAGAATAACCCCTAATGAGCACATTTAGGCAGCTTTTGTTAAAATTTAATTAAAAAAAAATTAACCATACAAAATAATTTAACGCGCAATGTATAACAAAAAAAGCAATTAATTAAAAACGCAATTAATGATGTTTCAAAGTTATGTCAGATGGAATTAGATGTACATTGCGGGTCGATGGTACGTTCAAAAATTAATAACGGTGTATACGTTAGCGTAATCAAAATAATTCTTTCTGTTTATGATTATTAGAGTCTTAATCTATGTCCATTTTTAATAAACGCCCGCATACCATTATCACACTGTACAAATTAAGACTCACTTGCTACTTTCAAAAACAATTATGTAAATAAAAATATTACACATGTAGGTACCATAGAAGTAGTATGAGGGGTGATCAATAAGGTTTTAGAATCGGTATAAAAAATGGGAGATATGTAAATCATTGTATTTTAATTGGAATATGCACACTTTCTATATTTGCAAACATTTATTAAAATAATTTACTTAAATGTTTTATTATACCCCTATAAAAATATTTTTTTCTTTTGGAGGTCAAATTTTGTACCTTCACTAGATCATCATCAGTTTGTGATTTTTATGTAGTGGTTTTTGTCATCAGTTTTTTTTTCCTTTAAATCCATAATTATATGGCAGAATAATGTTATATAATTCTCCTAGGTTATTTGATAATTGCTAAAAGCTAATATCACAGTATTTATTTGTAGGCCTCAATGATCCCGGAAAAAGCCGAAAAAGCCACCTTACATTTTGGTGACCGAGCTGGAAATAAAAAAGTCCAGTGCAAACAACTTGTTTATCCTTTGAATCATAAGGGCATCAGGACTTTCTCCACACCGACCGCTCCAAATAATTACAAAACTAACTCTTATTTTTGCCGTCTTGTAAAATTGTTTATACGGATGTTTTTTGTTTAGCTATCAGGAAAAACAAATTAATAATGTAAATTATTGTTTTCTCTAATTTAACGTTTGTTAGTGCCATGGTATAGTCCACATTAAAATAATATTATTATGGTTCATAACAATTCTAAAAACTTATTGATCACATAGTTTAATCATTATGATTTTGGTAATTCAATGCATAATTCCCTATAGTCACTAATGTTAATGCCATGTACAATTATATCATTATAGTGTAATTAGCAGAATAAGTACACATAAGCAAGCTACCATTTTTTATAAGATTGTATGTTAACTTCATATATAATTTTACTTCATAAATAGCTATTAAATAAGGCACTCATTTTAAACTGCCATCTTTGCAATAGTGTAGTATAATTATAGACTTATTAGTTATTAATCATTTCATTACACAAAATGATCCATAAAATGATCAGATATTGTTAATAAATGCCTCATAAGTATGCCCAGATATCCCATTGATAATATATTCTAATAGCTCATAGAACAAGTGCAAGTGATATCGACATCTTCAGTAACTTGTTGCAAGTCTTTAGGACCAAGTTGGGAGCTATCTAATATAATTGAATAATTTGTTACCTACCTACCTTAATTTAATTGTACTAAGGTTAGTTAGCTTAATAGCGCTAATTAAATTGTATAAAGTAGGAGTGCTGAATACATTTGCTCCGGTATCGCACACAGAATTAAAATGATTAATTGTTAATTGTGTGATTTTAACAAATAATCAGATATAACTAATTGTGTTATCATTTCAGAGCAATTTTTTTTAAAATGTAGACACATGTAAGTAAGTGAATGGATATTGGAAGACAATTTCACTCAAATTGAATTTTATAATCCCAAAATTAGCCTTATTACTAGGGAAACTAAATTCTGATACTCACTCATACTCAAGAGTATAAAATCCACATGCGGTGGTCCCGGGACTGCTAATCTTTTTATTAAGCAAGTATTTTAAATTATAGCTTAAACAATATTTTGATATTTGATGTTGACATGTCACATACAGACATTATATACCAGGGTGGATACTGGATCACTCAATGTATGAATACAATTTATTTATTTTTGCTTCAACCGTTTTCAGCTACTTAGAAAAAGTTTTTACACCTAGCTTACAATCATAATAATATATAAAATATAAAAGAGGTACAGTCGAGTTCATAAATATGTGTACACTTTAATACCTTGTCATTTTAATTGCTGTAACAATTCATATTATGGCAGTTTTAAGATGCAATTAAATAGACAAGGTACTAAAGTGTACACATATTTATGAACTCGACTGTGCATTAATATTTTGTACTGCCCCAAACTCACGGAACTTTAAACAAATGGCCTAATTCTCTATTTTGTAAAAGTTCCGTTAGCTTGGTGTAGGACCAAATAATTCTGTTTCTCTTTTATATTTTATATATATTATTATGAATGTAAGGTAGGTGTAACAAGTTTCTCATATTAGCAAAAGAGGATTAAAGCAAAAAAAATACGGTTTCATACCTTAAGTGATCCACCCTTTTATGTACACAGGTAAATGTTATTGCCATATATACTTACATAGGTGGTCACAAATACTGTGCGGGTGGTCTTGTAAAGGGTTAATTCCATAAGGTTTGGAAAAAATCTTTGGCATTTGGCATTCCCTAGAAAGTTGTAGGTACTGATTTGTATGGACGGATGTGACAGCACTTAGTTTTTAAATCCCTACCTGTAAAATATAAGATCAGTTCTTAATACAGGTTATTGTACCTATTTAGACTTTAGTCAATTATTACTACATTTACTACCTAGCAATAAAATTGATTAGGTACTTTGTTCATGCAAATTCACATGTTTTCCATTTATTTGTATGATTGTGTATACAAATAGGTTGTGCTGTGTGAAGCCGCCTTAATGACATAGACTAGGGAATCTAGTTATGGTAATATAGACTCAGAGCTGTCAACGCTTAGAGGTTAGATCACTAAGTTAAGACTTCTGTTCAAATCCTGTCAACGGATAACGTGCTTTTATTCAGTCTAATTGTATTTCGTGTTTTACTGTTTAACTTGGATTAAATACTAGTTAGAAAAGCATCAGTGTTCATATTCGACGTCATCACCCACCCTGGAAGCTGCACGATTCGAACCCGCGCCAGACTCCAGGGACAGACCTTCATCAATTTCATCAACCACCACGAGATCGGTAATACAACCCAGCCACAACGATCAGGCGGCTACTATTATCGTTCATTTTTGGTGGAACCCATGAGGGGAAAATCCATAATTAAACCCAAGACGGGATAATCAAGATTTACTGGGCACGCAGTAGCCTTCAAGGTCAGTACCGGCCTACTCGCGACCCAGGAATCAATCCCAGAACTAAGCGCGGAGCGCGAGTTCATAAGTCATCATCAGTGATCGGAAATAGGTGAGCTAATTTACCTAAACTTGATGCATGTTCATTCAATAATGTATTCCCATCTCACTCACGCATGAATGAATATGCGTCAAGTTTAGGTAAATTAGCTCACCTATTTCCGATCACTGGTCATCATACAGTCAAGGGATCGGCGTGGCGCAAGGTCACGTAGGAAACGCCGCCCGCATACATAGGTACTTCGATTGCATCGATCGGCACGGAAGATCTCAGTGCTACATAGAATCAGTGTTTTATTAGCTTCAGTACCGTATATTTGTGCCTAAATTCAGTGTGCGAATCGCGTAACGCGAGCATCTCATCGGTTTTCATAGTCGATTCTTATCTATTATATAAAATTGAAAAACCAGAACGGGATAAAAAACGAAGGAAGAAGCGAGATGGCGCCTTACAAATTTTAAGAACTTTGTTATCACGTTTCTCGAAAACAACGCACGTTACCTAAGAATAAACTATTGAAATCTATACTCTAGACATGGGACTAGAAAAAAAACATAAAATTTACCGGTTTCGCTGCGTATTTTTTCTACAATCACGTAATGAAATCTCGATATCATTGACAATTTGAACCGTCGGCCATTGTTCGGAAATGTTCGGAAACGTTCGGATCGGTCTCGCCACAGAGTCTCGCTTAATACCTTACGTTTAAGTAGACGCTTTTGGTCACTAATAATACCTTAAGCCCTTTAAGGCCGGCCGCATACATACGTTTTCCGTATACACGAAAACGTATACGGAAAACGTATGTATGCGGCTGGCCTAAAAAATGAATTGAAGGAGTGCTCCGTCTTTTTCTCACAAGTGTAATACGGAGCTATAAGTTCCGATTTGCTATGGAAGGACTGCATGCAGGTTAAATTGGTACGTCTGGGACAGATAGACAAGGGTTACACGATCAGTTTGGCGTCAGTTCAGTCCGTGCTCGAAAGGGACGCAGCTATATTAACATAATAGCTGCGTCCCCCTCGATCATGATTGAACTGACGCCAGACTGATGAAATACTGAGCGTGTAACCGATGTCATAGAGTATGTCTAATGAATGATGAACCGGGCTTTTATTTTACTGGCAAGTCTGGCAACACTATTAAAATGACGTTTTGACTGTGACAAACAAGTTTTTATTGGTGTGAGTGTGTCAAATTAAAGATTTCTTTTGGAAATTTACGGACTAAACATGCGTAAAACTAACAAAAGTGGTGTGCGACAGATACTTTTTACCATTATAAACAAATGTAAAGAAAAACAAGAGAAGAGGGAAGCATTGTTGAAACAAAAAACAGAGTGTTTAGATACGGTGACCGAATTTATAGGTTAGTTCAAGGTTAGTATGGCATGTTAATTTTGATACTTATTATTTCTGTATCTTCAATCCAAAGTTTCATAGAATATATACCTTTTTCTGTCCTACCTATCTTTTGAAATTGGTATTTCTTTTCCATTAAGAAATTAAACGATGTATTCCTTTCAGATAAGCTGGACGTGGATGGTGAAAAACAAACGGTTTGAAAAATGTTCAGCAGATGAAAGAGTTGGAGCAAAACGATTTACTATGCCAGAGTCAGACGAAGTATTTAGAAGAATTATCTTCAATGACCGGTAAATACTAAAATAATTATTGATTTTACCTAAACCCAAATGCTGTTAGAGCTGTCGGACTGTACAATAGGGTTGTAGTCACAATGTATCTGTAAATGGTGTTCTGTTTAATTCATTCCTTCTTTCTTACAGATATCAGTGTTTCGACATTCAAGAGAATAAATAATGAAGGCAAAGTAAACCATGGTGTCTTCAGTACCCCAGGAAAGAAGCGACCTCACAAGGCCACAGTATCCAACTTAGATAGTTTTGACATCCATGCCATCCGAAATAAAGTGAACGAATTTTATATTTTAAAGAAGCAAGTGCCTACACTCAGATGCCTATTAGCAGTTGATGCCTATTAGAGTTGCCTATTAGAGTTGAGAGAAAGCATAGGTTTTACCATAGTATAAATAGAGAAGTAGCTCGTCTTCAAACAAAGGTACATCGCGCGGCTTGCACGTGTGCGTTACGCCGACCGTACGGCTGTGGGCGGGGCGAACGTCGCACACGAAACTACCAGCAGAGGTGCGGGTATGGTGATTAGACGGGGTCGCGGCGTCATTGCGTTCGGTCACGTTTGGTTGTTTGTAGGTAGTGCGCGTTAAATTAAAACATCGAGCGACAATGTCTTTGTCGAAAACTAGAAAATATTGTTCAGTTTACGGGTGTTTAAATAATGGTGTAAGAAATCCGGAGCTATCGTTTTTCCACATACCTTTTGAGTCGGAAAGGTGAGTTCTACATACCTATTTAGAGTTTGTGTTGTGAAGAATGCTGTTTATTTTTTTTATATTGACCTATAGCTTATAGCCCACTTGCAGCTTTTGTTAAATCTATTTTATTGTCAGCGTGACATTTTCATTCGTTTCAAAACGCCTAAACTGTGCCCTAAACCTAGCTTAGGTAGGTACAACTATACAGATTTAATAAAAGCTGCTAGTGATTAATGTAAATAACTACTCAATTAATTAGGTATTTCGTACCGGCTTGCCTGTAGATACCTATAGATAACTAATTAGGTGAAATAAATACGTATTAAGTAGGTAATTTAAGTTATTGAGTGTGACGTGTCAGTTAACATGTCACGACGTGGATGGCCTAGGTAGATGGTAGTGACCTAGTGACTAAGTACTGTTTACGAAGCTAGCGGTCCTGGGTTCGATTCCCGGTCAGGGCAAATATTTGTGTGATGAGTGCGAGTAGGTATTTGTTTCAGAGTCTTAGGTGTTTTATATGTACCTATATAGTAATATTAAGTATGTATTTGTCACTACATAGGTAAGTATGTTTATCGTTACGTAGTACCCAAAGTACAAGCCTAGAACCTAGTTTGGGACATTATTATTCAGATATTTATTCAATGTTGTGTAAAACCGCGCGGCGCGAGCTGCCAATGCACAAAGAAAGACGCGCGGCGGCGGCGCGTGCCGCCAATAATAGGTAAGTACCTAGTCAAAGGAAGCCGCCTTGCGCGAAAGCGGCATTATCAAAAGGTCGAAAAGGAATTTACATATCACATCAGCATCACATACCTTTAAACATAATTAATATTTAGTGTCAACTGATAAAAGTATGTAAATAAAATAATTTAAATTTCGTACTTAGGTACCTAACAATATTAATACTTAGGTACTTTAAGTTTGTGTAAAGTATGAAAATTACTATGATTAATATGATTATAGATCAAAGTAGGGCCAAGTAGGTGACTAAAATTTTAAAACAAGTTTTGACAACCCTTACGCCCGAGCGGCAATAGGTATCAGAATCTCCTAAAGGGCCGGAGTCGAGCTACTTGTCTATTTATACTATGGTTTTACCCTAATAATAAATAAAATCTTTTTACTTAATGACTAATGTTATTGATGATTTTATTTACTAAAAGAGCTCACAAATGAGAAAGCATGCTGATGCAAGCATTATTATGGTGGTCTGCATTTATTTTTCATAGATAGTTTTAAAGCATCAAATACTTCGTGACACTCAAAGTCACCAAATAGTTTGGTACAAGTTTGGCGACTTTGGGTGTCACTATCTATTTATTTAATGCTGACTATACGGGTCAATCAACTTTTCTTTGTAGTTCGTTACCAGGGTGGCGTTTCCTGGGTCACTCATTAAAACTATGATTTAAAAGGATATAAGTCCACTACCATTCTTTTATGGCTTTTCTCCTGAGTGTGCTAGAAGTACACATTATAACATTTTTCCTAAGAAACTCTATCACTGTTGTCTCCTGGCCTCTCGAGACAAATAACAACAACAAAAAAGTTGATCCATACGTATTAAGTAATAAGACTCTTGGACTTCTATTAATAAACTGTATTTAAATATGTTACCGTGTGTGGTCTTAATATGGACCATCGGACACTTGAGTGTGGTATTAGTGGATTTGAGTACCTTTAGTTTCTTAATACAGGCCTTAGTATTGTGAAAAAGTACGCGGTTCCTCTTTTTTTTGCGCCCACCAAAATAAGCAAAATAAGAAAAGTATCAAATTCGTTTATTCCTACATTGATCGGTAATATCGCTTTTTCTCAGGTTCATCTTTCATTAGACAGACTCTAGCTTCGGCAGTCCGACGAGAGTTACGTTCTCTTCTCTGTGAACGCATCGTTTTGAAAGACATTAATACTCATAAACCTATTACAAATTCACAAAAAAAAACACGGTGAAATCTATTTAAGAAAATGAAGTGACAAAAACTGTGAAGTAAAATTTAATATTACCCAATAAAGACGTGGCTTAAAGGTCCCGCAACCTGGCCAAAAAATATTAAAAAAAAACATAGTTTGCTGTGATGCCTAGAATTGTAAGTATAACAACAATCAATATTATTCTTTATTTGTCTTTTGATTGATAAATATTAATTGAGTTTTATTATTGTTTAGATCGAGAGTCAGGGGTTTGGCAAACATTGCCAAGGTTGCGGGGAGTGGATAGTAAAAACGTTTGAGTATCGGTAACACAAAAGGAACTCTCCAGACAAATATTTTCGGACACTGCTTGAATAATTAAATAATTAAATAGTATTCTAATATAGTATTTAATTATTGCATAATTTGATGTTCTCTACCTACCTACCTGCCAATTTTTTTTTATTTCTTGAGATGTCACTAAAAGTGGCTATTTGAGAAATGCTCATCAAACCTACCAAGAAATGTCACTGTCACAAAAACATTTGTCAATGTCAGTATGACGGTCCAGATGGCACCAATCCGTTTTTAATAATTACATACATACATACATTAAATTACGCCTGTTTCCCAGAGGGGTAGGCAGAGACCACTTCTTTCCACCTGCTACGATCTTGACAAATCTCTTTCGCTTCTTCCACATTCATACATTACTTTTAATTATCTTACTGAAGGTGGAAAAAATAACGAAAGTCTTTGTAGTGGTGTAGATAATTAAGAGAAGATACGTCCAAATTCAAATATAGTCTCCATTTTTCACAGACACTATACAATTACATAAACGTAGGGTTTCCGTTAATTTTGTCGCCTATACTACTTTGATTCTTAGATGTTTGTTATCGCTCTAATTAGTGAGATGGTTTAACGCCCCTTCTCCAGTTAGGATGCTACAGTCAGGATAATGTAATACGCCTTAAAAATAGCCAACACAACTAGGTTAAGGTTATTTTTTTTTCGAATTTACTTATTTTAGTTATAATAATTAATTAATAATATACGCACATCTTTAAACGATAATATTGTATCAAAACGGATACCAAATGTTATCGAGACCTGAAGTTTGCCATTGCAATATGAATATTTCTACCCAGAAATTGCAAAAAAAAAAAATTACTGAGTTTCATGTGTAAATTTTAGCTATGTTTGAGTGTTGACATTTTAATAAATGTATATAAACAATTATATAATCTGAAAATATGTCATTTCGTTGCACATAATACAATTGTGACAAATACGTTCATATAATTCATTCACGCGGGTGGAGCCGCGGGCACGTCTAGTTGGAGATAAGATACGCCATCCATTTTGTCTCGATCACGTCTCGATAACGGGACTCTGCACCAAGACGCCGCCAACTCCGACGTCAGAGGGCGCATGCATCACATTATATTCAAACTCGCCGGTCATCAAGTCATGCAAGTGTCACTTGTCAGGTTGGTACCTTTCACCGGTACGTCAAACGTCAAATATTACTTTAAGGACATTTCATTTGCATCTATTTTATTTACTTGTCAACTGTCAATGTCAACTTGAGGTTGACAATTATAATAGGTTTTCATAGATCGATCTGATCAATATTTGTATTTAGTCTGTGCTAAACTATGCACTTATCCTCTATCTGTTGTGTCAAATGTCATATCAATTATAATGTTTGTTTGCATTTATTTATCTAAAGTTATTTAGTGTTTTAACAAATAATGTCTACAGTGCCCGGCCGTTGGGAAGTCAATCCTGACAGCTGTCATTTCAGTACAATTTATAACCTCAAACCCAAGAATAGGTTATAAATTGTACTGCGATGACAGCTGTCAGGAAAGGCAACAATAGCGCTGTGGCAATGTAGGAGAGCCATAGGAAGAAGATGGGGACTAAGACCACTGATCACACAATGGATATACAAAGCAGTGGTCCTACCAAGACTGCTATATGGAGCCATAGTGTGGTGGCACAGAGCAAGAATAAAAGATATAGACAAGGAGTTGACGAAGGTCCAAAGACTAGCATGCCTAATGACAACCGGGGCAATGAGGACAGCCCCCACTCAGGCCCTGGAGATAATGCTAGGATTGAACCCCGTACATCTCGAAGCGGAGAAGAGAGCCACAGAACAGTGGTATAGAATAAAAATGAGCAGAGAGTGGATTGGATCCGAGATGGACAAGATACACGCAAGCATACAAAGGGAGTCAATGATAAACATGAACATGCTCATGATCAACAACGACCTAATAAAGAAAAGGAAGATCTTCGACAAGAAATACAGAATCCATATAGGAGAGAGAGATAATTGGGAGACAGAGATACCGGAACCCAGAGTGACATGCTTCACGGACGGTTCATGGAAGTCTTCAACTAAAAGAGCAGGGGCAGGCATTTATAACCAAGAAACGGATGAGCATACCACGATACCACTGGGGGGCTTTACCAGTGTGTTCCAGGCAGAAGTGTATGCCATCCTGAAGTGTGCACAGAGTCTCAAAGAAAGAAGCAATATAACGGAAAGCCACGTTATAATCTACTCAGATAGCCAAGCAGCACTGAAAGCGCTAGATAATCCGGTAATCAAATCCTCCCTGGTGCAGGAATGTAGGGATGAACTGAATAATCTAGGCACACCATCCTATGTAACACTGGCTTGGGTACCAGGACACAGCGGAGCAATAGGAAACGAGAAGGCAGACGAACTGGCCAGAGCAGGGGCGGACCAACAATATCTGGGCCCGGAACCAGCACTTCCGATATCCGCAATGGTAACAAAGGGAGTCATCGCCAGAAGAATAGAGACAAGGACAAATGAGATGTGGATGACAGCGCAGGGATGCCGGCAATCCAAACTCATGATAGGAAGGGTAAATAAGAACAGAACAAGGTACCTATTAAATCTTGGTAAGTACAACCTAAGTATACTAACAGGAATCTTGACTGGACACTGTCCACTCAACAGACATCTGACGGTAATTGGAGCTAAGCAGGATCCTCGATGCCCACACTGTGGCAAAGAGGAAACTAGTCAGCACGTCCTGGCCGAGTGTGTAATGTACTCGTCACTGAGATACCGCACATTTGGGCAAGATGCGCTATCAGTAGAATCACTTAAAAGCATTAACTTACAGGACGCACTGGTGTTCTGTAGGAAAACAAGAAGATGGGATCAGTGCTGGATGGGAGCGCCGCCGAGCCGGTAACCTGAGGCTCGATCAAGGGGAACAGGGCGGAATGAATGGAGAGCCACTCGACCGCCCGTCTGCCTCGGCCGCGTCCCCACTCATCATCATCATCATCATCATCATCAGCTGTCAGGATTGACTTCCTAACGGCCGGGCACTATAGTATTATTGTTTGTTGAGTGAACTATTAGTGCTTACGTGTGGTAATATCAAGTATTACTGTTCATTAGGACGTTAACTAATAGGTATTAATAGATCGCCGGTATCAGTGTTTGTAGATAAACAAACATTAGTCTGGTATCATTCATCATAAATCGGTGATCAAATAACTTTGCAAGTATATTCTGTATATTAAGTGTGTATTGAGTATTCAAAATGTCCGTGCGAAAGGCTCGAACGCAATTCAGTTCTAAATATCAAATGTTGCTTGATTTCTCAGCAACAATAAGTGACACAACAAGTTCAATTGCCGCCGCAGTCACTAGGCGACATTTTAATCAATATTATATTTTGTTTGTTGAAGCTTATGAGTTACTGGTGGGGGCCAGTGATGAAGTGTCCGAGGAGGACATGGCTTCATATAGGGTTAAGTTTACTGAAGTAAATAAGTTGCTACTCAAAATTGAGGAGCTCTGTGAAACTGACGCGTCGACTTCGTCTCGCACAAAGCTGCCTTCACAAACAATAGCAAAGTTGCCGGCTATTGAGTTGCCTAAGTTTTCAGGTAACTTAATGGAGTGGGTTTAATTCTTTGATCTTTTTCAATCCCTCGTTCACGATAGGGATATATCGGATGCTGAGCGACATTACTATTTAAGGTCATCACTTTCAGGTGAAGCGCTTCATATTGTACGTCAGTTACCGGTGGATGACAAAAATTATTCCGTCGCCATTAACTTGTTAAAATCTAGGTATCAAAATACTAGATTGCTGCTTGACGCTTACATCAGTAGGATCATCAACTTGCCTTTGATCATGTCAATTAGTCAGCTGCGCTCAGAGTTTTCTGATCCTCTTCAGGAGGCAATTCAGGCTTTAGAAAAACTAAAGCAACCTGTCAAAGAGTGGTCATACTTTGTGCTATACTTATGTTTACAGAAACTACCTATCAAGTTGCGCTCATTGTTTAAAGAGCGCTATGGCAAGGATCCGGACACCCTGCCCACCATCACGCAACTGCTGGAGTTGTTGGATGAGCAGTGCTGACTGCAACTGTCAGTTGCATCGGAGCCGGAGCCTGTCAGAAAACCACAACGTGTGTCACCACCGCCTGTGCGTTCATCAGCACGGCGGTCACCTCAACACCGAGTGGCGTCTGGCAAGACTCATCAGTACAATCAGGTGATGTCATCATCGACCGACCAAGGATCATCATCAGCTCAGGTGAGCCCTCCATGCTCTTATTGTAGTGTCCAGGGACACACACTGTATAGGTGCTCCCGTTTTCAACAACTGTCACGGTCTAACCGCCGGTCATGGGCGACTAAGACAGGTCATTGTTATAGATGCTTGAGGAAGCACTATGCCAATGAGTGCACTCACACAAACTGGTGTTCTCATTGTGGGTCCCCAGCGCATAATTCATTGATTTGCAATGCCGATGCGAACACCAGTGCTCATCAGCAGCCGGATCAACCTGCCGCTCGTGTGGTCATGCGGCATGCAGGCGGTCGAGACACGCCAGCTTCTACAAAAGCGCGTCATGTCTCACCAGTGCATGGCCCATCATCAGCGGTTCACTATCAAGGGGCACCCCCTGTGCAGTCTGTGGCGCATCATCAGCCTAAACCACCAATTGGTGCCAGAGCACAGTATGCTCAAGTAAAGTTTAATTCTCTCAGGTTTGGGTCTCGGACGAGTCCTGACAGACTATGAGATAAGGTCACTGTTGGCGCATCTCAGGGTCCATCACTCCCTGTAACCATCTGCCCTACTGCAATGATTATGGTCAGGTCAGGTGATGGTACATACGTCAAGGTCAGGGCAATCTTGGATACAGGAGCCGCTGTTTCAATCATCAAACAATCATTAGCTCATAATTTAAATTTGCACCAACAGTGTAACAGTAATTCACTTTGTGGTATAGGCCATGAACCGGTTAATACACCCGGCACTATAGTCAAACTGGTTATCAAACCTGTAGGTACTCAATTACCAGTTGTAGGTACCATGGCAATGGTAATGTACACATCCAGAGATGTTGATATCATATTAGGTACAGATATACTTAATTATGTGCTTGATGGTTCTAAGATACCCACAAACATTCCAGGGATAACAGCTTACGGATCATATTTTGATCACGTCATCATGGGCGCAGTGCCTACGCCACGGTCACCATCGACGGTCGCGGCGCCGCACCAGTCAGCCGGTACTTCAGTCGAAGACTATGGACTTCATGCAGTCAAGCTGGAGGAAGTATTGGAGAGGTTTTGGAAGGTGGAGGAGCCCCCTTCAAAGCCAGCTGTTCATCCGGATCATTTGGAATATGAAACGTGCCGTACGTACGTTGGTTGGGGCAAAGCCAAGACATACATGTCGAGGCTTTTTCACAGCGCACCGTATAATGACGCACTACTCACTTTACATATTCGACATTATTATGTTTGTCCGATCAAATATTTCTTCGTTTGCAACAGTAGACGTCGTAGGCAAACAACTCCGCCACACAGGGCGTTTGAGAACTGTTCCTCGTCGCATGGCACTTGCAGGTAAAAACCCGCGCGTCATCGGTCCCACGTACTACGAGCGTCTACTCGCCGAACTCAAACGCGAACCATCTGACGAAACGTTTAGGCGCCGGCTTAGGAATCTTTTGTTGGATAACCCAGTTTATTCGGTAAATGAGTATATGGAACTTGACTTATAAAATAAGATTGACTTTTTTTTTTTAATGTACTTTATATTTGTGTTGACTTTTACAATTTTTATTGTTATAATTTAATTCTATTTCTGACGACCTGCATATAATTTGACATGTAATGTAATTTTTACTGTGTTATATTGAGTAATAAAATCTGAATCTGAATCTGAAAGGTTGTATGAATCCACTACTCAGCGTACGCCAGATGGCAAGTACATGGTTAGGTTACCACTAATGTCAACAAGACCGCCATTGGGTGAATCAAAGACCCTAGTTATTCAAAGGTTGCGATCTTTAGAAAGAAAGATGGCCAGAAATTCAGTATTTGCTGGTAAATACAAAGAGTTCATGAAGGAGTATGAAACTCTTGGTCATATGTCAAAATCAAATTTTCAGTTCGATTCAGAAAATTTTATAATACCTCATCATGGTATATTCAAGAAGGGTACGGATAAGATCCGTGTAGTGTTTGATGGAAGTGGACGTACGTCCACGGGCCCATTTCTTGATCAATGCCTTCATACAGGCCAACCACTTCAAAACCATATTACAAAAATATTGTTGAATTTCAGACGACATCAAATAGTCTTCACGACCGACATCAAGAAGAATGACCTGGATACACCCTGAAGACAGGAGGTATCAGCTCATCTTGTGGCGAGAGGAGCCGTCTGAACCAATTCAGGTATACGAGTTAAATACTAATACCTACGGACTAAGGTCAAGTCCATTCGTTTCAATCCGGACGTTATTACGTCTAGCCGATGATTGGGAGGCTAATCATCACGAATCACTAGCTTTAGACGTCATCAGACGAGATATCTTCGTCGATGATATTCTCACGGGCGCGGACTCACTGTCAGATGCGCAACAATTAAAATCGGAACTCACCGCGCTTATGAAAAGCGCCGGATACGAGCTTCGGAAATGGTCATCGAATTGCGGTGAACTACTGCAAGATTTGCCGCAGGAACACTGCGAAACACCACGACAGTTTGATACTGACGATAAAACCTTCATTAAAGTATTAGGTATACAATGGGATCCAATATCAGACTCAATGTCGTATCAAATCAATGTACCATTGGGTCAACCAATCACTAAACGTCATATCCTCAGTACTATAGCACGACTATATGACCCGTGTGGTTATTGTGCGACTATTGTGTTCAGATTCAAAGTGTTCCTACAGTCACTATTTTCAGACGGATTATCGTGAGATGAACCCGTCAGTCAAAATCAATGTCATCAGTGGGACGAACTTATTCAGGATTTAAACTATTTATCAAATTTGCAGATCCCTAGATGTGTTGCACTACCACAGGCTGTATCATATTCACTTCATGGATTCGGAGACGCCTCGGAGGCCGGATTTGCTGCGAGCGTCTACCTGAGGACAGTGGATAAGTCTGGGAGCGTCATGGTACGTTTGCTTTTGGCTAAATCACGAGTAGCTTCTAAGAAATCACGACAAACGATACCAAAGCTAGAACTCAGCGCCGCACATCTAGTGTACAAGCTATTAAATCACGTAGCTGAGTCATATGATCATTCCAATCATTTTGACAGCATTAATGCTTGGTCAGACAGCACCATCGTGTTGTCGTGGTTAAATACGAAACCTCACATGCTGCAAACATTTGAATGCAACCGAGTACAGGGCCTCTATTCAACACGGTAAAAACAATATCGTTTTTGATCTATTATCGTATTGTCACCGTTTTGATAGCTCTTATTTACTTGACAGTAACGGCGTCTGACGTCATAACAATACCATAACAGGTCAACTACGATATCGTGTTTACCATCGGGAATAGAGGCGCAGGATATTCAAACCTCCAAACGTGTCATGACGTGGCGCCATATTAGGTCCGAATTAAATCCCGCAGATGTCGCTTCAAGGGGTCTGTCAGCTAAAGAACTACTTGGATTTAATTTATGGTGGTCACCAGACTGGTTACTGAGGGAACAGTCACAATGGCCTTCACTGCCAGTCATAATGCCTCATGACTTACCTGGATTTAAAAAAAATAGTCCATTTTGTTACCCCTGTCGAGCCATGGGAGGACACGCTATTGTCACGCGTTAGTTCATTCAGTACACTAATCAATGTTACATCATTTGTACTCAGATTTTGCTGGAACGCCAGATTACCAAAGGAAAAACGGAATCTTACGTCATCATTATCACTAGACGAGACTCGTGAGGCTACAAGACATTGGATTAGGAAAATTCAACTCGATTCATATAAGGATGAAATTGTACTAATCAAGCAAGGAAAATTGGTCTGTAAATCACTACAGAAATTAAGTGTATTCGTGGATGACGAACACTTTATCAGAGTCGGCGGACGACTCCGCAAATCGTCATTGCCTTACGGAGCAAGGCATCCATATCTGATACCTAAGGATCATAGGTGGGGTCAACTACTCATCGAATATTATCACAAGGCATACTGTCACGCTGCGACAAACGCGCTCATGTCCATACTCAGGCGAGAGTATTGGATAACTTCAGCCAGGCGACAAGTGTCTAGGGTTATTCGAAACTGCTTAACTTGTTTCAGATTTAATGCTTCATCGCTGCCACCTTTCATGGCAGACCTGCCCGCTGATAGAGTCATAGCCGCACGACCATTTTCAGGCGTAGCGACTGACTTTGCTGGGCCGTTCTTAGTCAAAAGCAGTTTATTAAGAAACGCTAAATCACTCAAGGCTTACCTGTGTGTCTTTTTATGTTTAGGTACAAAAGCTGTTCATTTGGAGGTTGTCTCCGCGCTGAGCGTCGAGGCCTTCATTGCAGCATTCACCAGGTTTGTCAACCGTCGCGGGCTGCCTTCGCTAATCAGATCGGACCGAGGTACAAATTTCATTGGTTCTAACAACTACCTTAGGGAGATTAATCAGTTCTTGTTGGACAACGAGATAATCCTCAAGGAGGAATTCAGAAAACAGAGTATTCGCTGGGAGTTCAATCCTCCTGCATCACCCCACATGGGGGGCCTATTCGAGGCTGCCGTCAAGATCGCCAAAAATCTCCTTAAGAGAGAAGTTGGCGATACCATTTTGACATTCGAGGAATTATCTACTCTATTTTCAAAAATAGAGTCGACACTTAATTCCAGGCCACTAGTATCCATGTCGGAGGACCCTTGCGATCTCGAAGTCCTTTCACCCGGTCATTTCATCATTGGTCCACCCCTAGTAGCCTTGCCAGAATCTCACTGGAAGGACACTAAAATGTCGCGATTATCACGCTTTCAAGTCATTCAGAAAATGTATCAGTCAATTTGGTCACGATGGCATAATGAATATCTCAATACACTACAGTCACGTAATAAATGGTATAAGTCATACTAACAACATAGAACTCAATGATTTAGTGCTTGTTATTGATGAAAACTCAACGCCCCTTTAGTGGCGAAGAGGTAGAGTTATAGAATTGTTCAAAGGTTCAGATAATGTTGTTAGGTCAGTTAAACTCAAGACTCAATCTGGTGAGCTTGTAAGACCAGTGGTCAAGTTATGTAAACTACCTATGGAGGGTAACTTAAATTAACCATATATGTGTCTGTTCATATAGTGTTAAACCTGTGTACTTTTTAAATATTCTGTATGTCTGTTTAGCTATAGTGTTTCAACTTATGTTAAACTATGTTCATGTCTCAATATCATGTGTCACTATACTATAAGTAGAGTTCATTAGGGACTTCAAGTGTTCAGTTCATTTTTCCCCTGGCGGCCCAGGAAATGTTCATGTAAATTCACATGTTTTCCATTTATTTGTATGATTGTGTATACAAATAGGTTGTGCTGTGTGAAGCCGCCTTAATGACATAGACTAGGGAATCTAGTTATGGTAATATAGACTCAGAGCTGTCAACGCTTAGAGATTAGATCACTAGGTTAAGACTTCTGTTCAAATCCTGTCAACGGATAACGTGCTTTTATTCAGTCTAATTGTATTTCGTGTTTTAATGTTTTACTTGGATTAAATACTAGTTAGAAAAGCACCAGTGTTCATATTCAACGTCATCACGCACCCTGGAAGCTGCACGATTTGAACCCGCGCCAGACTCCAGGGACAGACCTTCATCAATTTCATCAACCACCACGAGAGCGGTAATACAACCCAGCCACAACGATCAGGCGGCTACTATTATCGTTCATACTTATTTAATGGTATGGAAAATATGTGAACACCTAGGTAGGTATATATATTCACAGTTATTAGCAAGACTTTCCCAGGGTCTGTAATAGTCTGAAGGGGCCCGTTTCTCAAAAGTATTACTTTAATAATATTTGTGTTTTGTTTCATTTTGTAGTTTTATTCACGAGACAAAACACAATACGTAGTTAATATTATTAGACTAAATACGCTTTGAGAAATGGACCCTAGTCCGTACACAACTTGTCAGGCTATAAATATGATGCTTTTTTTAACATAACCGCACTTTTAATCCAACAGTTAATTCTTCTTTACCTCAATAATGTCATTGTTCAAATGGTTTTTAACATGATTGATTAGATGTAATAGTAGATTATTTATTCCATATTTTTCATACGACAGTCGGCAGGTTTCATGAGTTGTATTGTCTTGTCTTGCTTGTCATGTCATTTCAGCTTGTGTGACATATGGACACAAGGCAATTTTTCATTTTACGCAATCGTGCAAGCTGTCAATCTTAGTTTAAAAGTATAAATAATTAGTATATTTCAATTAAATTATAGTTCTGTAAAATTATCTTTATATTTTTTTTATTCATTTAAATAATTAAGTACACTAAAACACTCAATACGTGAAGCAGACCATAGACCCGTTTTATGAATACCGTACAAATTACAAGCAGGAGTCACTTTCTAACTCCTTTTGTTAGAAAGAGACTTCCCGCTTGTAATTTGTAGCTTCGTGAAACGGACTACAGGTTGGTAGAAATTGACTGTCTATGTAAGTTGGTAGTATCTGTGGTAGTGTGGTTAGTATAGTGAGTGACTTAGCAAGAAAGAAAGACTAGTGTGTAATATTTTTTGCAGGACACGTCCAGTCTTAATTTCAAGAATATGCCTGTACAACCGCCGGCGCGCGCGCGCCCGGGACCTGCCGCCTAGAGAAGACGGCAATCTCAAGTGTTTTTATGTTTTCTGAGGTGATGTCATCAAGATAATGTTGCGAGTGTTGCGACCAGCAACTTGCATCACTGGCTTACTCGAGCGAAACTGGCTAAATCTGTCAATGGGGAAGAAGTTTAGTGAGCCTGACGAGAGTTCTGCGGGAGCCTACACTGTAAAGAAAGCAGAGCGGCCGATTTGAGTGCATCGTATCTGTTGTGGGTGCCAGGCCTTAAAATAGATGAGGGCTACAACTATTTAATGAGTTATGTGAACAAAACAAAGAAAAAGTAAGTGAACATTCATGTATCATAGTTTAAATACAGGTTTACCCATACATTCTTTGAAACAAGAGTAAGTAATACGAGATGGAAGAACTGATAATCAGGACAGAAAAAAAATCGACAAAATGGTGTCATAATGACACCTAATTTAAATGATTTTATCTTATAGAACACGTTAAAATAAGCATGTTTTACTATAATACTATTCTCTAAAATCAAAATTGGCTGAGATATGGGGGCTCAAATGTTGGTTAGGCGTCAGGGATGAATTGTCGAATTTTTTCCAAGTCCTGCGTCTCCTTTCCTTTACCCTAACCAAGAAATAACTATTTCCATAAATTTATTACATTATTAACATATAATACCAATTATTATAAACTATTAAAGCCTATTATGTACATGACAGCTAATATATAATGTATAAAACATATACAAATCAATGAATTTAACAACAAAAAACATAATGCACATTATAATATAAAACAGATAAAAAAATAAACCTAACCTAACCTATTCGGTTCTACCCTGATTCGTCTTGCTCATTGCATTTTCTGGATAGAAAAAAAACTTACACGCAAGATTTTCTAGGGAGGTAAAAAAACCTCGAAGGCCAAGGCGGGAGCAAAGCCGCTAATGCGTTGTAAGGTATTGTTCAATCTTGGGATACCTTGCCAAATTTATTTACTAAGAAATTGATTTATAGTACATTACTGCAAAGACCAGTAAGTGAGCCTTCCTGGACGAGTATGAGGTAAAAGCCCGAGCCGCCAGGCGAGGGCTTTTATACATACGAGTCCAGGATGGCTCTTAATGGTCGAAGCATGTATAGTGCTTTACTCAAAAATAGAACAAGTAGAATGATTTAAAAAAAAATATGTTAAAATATTGATGACCACATGTGCACAACCCTCAGGGCGCTAGTCCGACTCTTAGCCGGTCGCTTACTCGGTTTTTTTAATTTTTTTTAACGATTCACAACTCGTCATACCGGCCGAGATGTACTAGGCGCACATAAAACTGAGATGGTGCGAAGCAAGCGATGCTGAAATGAAGAGAAATCGCGCGATGTCTGGTCTGAACGACATAACGCTTTTGGTTTATGATGCCCTGGTACTTTTGGAGCTGAATGATCAGCTTTTCATGTAGTATAACTAGTATAAGTAGCCTTTTTGAAGGCTGTCACAGTCTTTACAGATAGTTCCAAATTCAAATAATATGATATGTTATGGAATTTCCATACTTACTTACTGGACACTTTTTGATTCCAAATTCGAAATTCCTCAACTTTACTGGACACTTTTCCAGTTGTCCAGGAACGTCAACCTACTGGCTCCTTTTTACTGGTGTTATGGCAAGATTACATAGCATTTTTGAGTAAATTAATTTTGTTGTATGTTGATGATATTGCTACTTACAACATGAATCTTTCTTATCAAATAATGCTTTAGGTGACAGAGTTCAAATTAAATTAACTATGGAATTGTTTTTTAATAATAAAAATCTCGGAAATTATGCGTTATTGGACTACATGTTATACTACATTATATACTCCAAATAGGGTCTAGAATCGATGGTTAAAATCCTTCGGGTACGTTCCTGGCACGGTGTATATATATATAAAATGCTAAACTGATTGTTGATATATCAACGCACAGCCCAAACCACTGGACCTAGAAACTTGAAATTTTGCACATAGATACCTTATCCAGTGAAGGTATCTATGTGCAATATTTTCACTAAGGAAGGATTTTTGGAAATTCCACTCTTAAGGTTCCTTTTTTTTGTCGGGAACGTGGTAATTGGTTTTTAACACTTTAACTGCCAAGAGCTCTGATTTTCATACAAAATGGACTCTCCTAGCAGGTTGGCGGCAGTTAAAGTGGCTACTGTATATAAGCAAATAAAAAATACAACTTTCATTGATTTTGGAAACAATGCCCAGAAGGCAATAAATGGGGGGTAGAACTTTGTATGGGAGATTAATTATTTTTGAAGTAAGCAACCACCGAGGGTATCATTTTCTTAGATTACGGTGACGTAGATTTCAAAAATGATAACAAATTTGAAATTCGAAATGGCGGCCTTGATATTTTTTTAAAAGTCGTCATGGGTATCATTTTCTTAGATTTTGGGGACGCAGATTTTGAAAATAACATCAAATTTGGAATTCAAAATGGCGGCAATGACTTTTTTTGAAAAAGTGAACATTCGAAAATGATGTCAATTATAGGTAGAAATTCAAAACGGCGGACATGATGTTTTTTTCTAAATTTTTCATAGGTATCATTTTCTTAGTTTTCGAATATGACATCAAATTTTGTAAAATAATTACTAATATAGAATACTCTGGAGTTGGTCCACGCTAAGTCTGCAGGAGTCAAAAACCGTTAGTTTTATCAAGCAATACCACGATTTGAGGAGAAATAAGTATTGATACTTGGTATTATTATTTTATTTTATGGATCTTTTGCTAAATACTAAATTAATTAGGAAAGAAACATATGTTGATTGTACAGTGAACTATCTTTTTAACCGACTTCAAAAAAGGAGGTGGCTATCCTTTCCGACTGTTTCTTTATATCACAAGATATTGAGAACAGATTTAGATAATTCTTTTCCTGTTGGAAAGAGATTCGAAGGTTCCATATAAATTTTACCAATGTCTGCTATTTAGAATTTAATAAGGGAGTATTTTGTTGGCATTGAATACATTATCATCACCATTCATTCTTAATATCATGTAAAAACTAAAAATATTGTCTTTTCATTGAAGTAATAAATGACAATAATAACTTCTTTGTTTTTTAATGTTTAACAGTAGATTTATAAACAAAATGCCACTTATTGTTCGCCAAACAAACATACTTACTAAGGATTAAGAGCTCAGTTACTAACCTGTCAACGCCTTGTTGTTAGGTAAACTTTGCCGTTTTTGAGCAATAACAGAGTCCTATGATTCTTTAACATGTTGGAAATCACTCAGTATACGAAACAGTAATTGCAGCACATCACTTTTAAAAGGTTTCACCATTGTTTTTACTTTTATCAGTCATTACTTTTATTAGTCACAATATCCACCTGGTTTAAAAAATATTCAAAACTATATAATATAATCAGGTGGCGTGTAAAAAGGAATGCAAGACTAATTTGTTAGTTAAATGTTGTTCTATTAACATGTAAATTATTAATTACAATTTTGTGCATATATCCTATAATTTTACAGGAGGATTACTTGTATAGCGTGGCAGGCAGGTAAGTGACTATTTTGACTGAATAATCCCAATTGGATTTTATAATCTTTATCTCATGAAAAAAGCCCCATACAAGCATTCTTTGTCTTAAACAGAACTTCAATTAAGTTAGGTATATTTTATTTTATCTATAACCATACAATCTAGTTCAACTTTAATTGTTGAAGTATCAGCGGAGAGGTAACGGTGGTTTGTTATGGGTACAAAAGATATTGGAGGTAAAACTCAAATGAAGCTTCTATTTTATGGTTAATTCAAAGTAAGACAAAGAATGTTCTGGGAATAATAGATAATATTCCCAGAACATTTGACATACAGGTACCATAACTATTTACTTATAAAATCACTATAACCTAACTATATGTTTATTTTGTTACCGACTATAATAAATTAAAAATAAAGGATAGGTAAATAAAAAGCACACCTTTAGGATTCAATAAATTCAGCGAATGTTGAGATTATTATGATGGGATGGCGATAATTCATCTAAGATTATTAATCTTTCTATGCTGGTAATGATTCAACAGCTATAGATAATGTAGATTACACTACTGTGCGAGTTATAAAGCGAAACGTTCACGGTGCTGCAATATATTAAGGACATATTTTTTTCCATTTAAATCAAGTAACTATTTGGAGTGAATTCATACATTTAATAGCGTCTGAATTTTGACGCAATAGTCTTGCAACATTGTTTCTGTGATCGTAGACACCACGACATAGTTTGTTTCACGCTGTTTTACTGGTTAAGAAAGAGATAGACATTTAGCAATCTTAGAATTGAGAGAGCTTTAGATACCTATTCAGTATTAGGAATTAAGAAGGTTTTACTGTTTGTACGAGTCTTGACTAATTATCAATAAGATAGGATAGGATTAGGATGCATATCCCGGGGTAGGATTAATTATAGTAATATGCTATTGAAGCACCATTTACACGTCGCTTGTTTGTTTAAATAATGGAAAATCTCTCCTTGAAGGTAGCTTTGAGTAGAGATTCCCATATGGTCTAGTGGTAAGGATACCGGGGTTTCACCCAGGAGGCTCGGGTTCGATTCCCGGTGCGGGAATACCGAAAGTCTCTCCTTAAGTTGGCTTTTAAGTGGAGATTAAGTAAATTTAGTTCAGCGCGACTTTAATTATAGTATGGGAAAGGGATATGCCGTGTCAATATGAGCCTTAGACACAGACAAAATTGTTAAATCTTAGAATAGGAAGAACTATAGACGCATGTGTAGGAACAAGGAATACTAAGAATACTGTCGTCAGCATTTAGCTCGCCTCGCGGCACGAAGTAGCGTTGGGACGCGGCACGGTTCCCCAGTCGTCTCCCGAGCGTGTACTAGCTTATATGTGTCAATATACTTATAATTAAATAATTGTGTTTAATTAAAGAGCTCCCACATTAGAACCCTAAAGTGGTGACCCCGACTTAGAACATTTTGAACAATTCTGGTTGAGCTCTAGTGTAACAGTGCGAACTTTTACTTATTTGAAACAACATAAGATTGGGAAACGACTCCCCGCGCGCCAGGGTTATTAGAAGCAAGTTTCAGGATGGAAGCTGCAGGAGCTGCGGGTCCAGCGGTCACTACAGTGGAGTTATCGACGATATCGCTGTCTGCAAAGTTACCAGATTTTTGGCAGGATCAACCACGACTATGGTTCTTTCAAGTCGAAGCCATACTCGCACAGCAAAAGGCAGGGGACCTAGCAAACTACAACATGGTCGTAGCAAAATTAGGAAAAAACGTAGTACAACAAGTAGCGGATATCCTGGAAAAACCGCCACAGCAAGAAAAATATAAAACAATTAAAGAAAGATTGCTAAGTATTTACGAAGAATCTGAAACACAAAGACTACAAAAGCTGATGTCAGAAATGGAACTGGGAGATCAGCGCCCCTCACAATTATTACGTTGCATGCGTGACCTTGCGCGTAATAAGATGGACGATGACACCCTAAGGATTTTATGGATGGGACATCTACCACCATCGGTAAGAGCAGTACTGGTTGCCGCGGACACCAAGTTTTTGGAGAGCTTATCAAACATAGCGGACAAGGTTATGGAAACTTGGAAACCGAGCGAGGTCGCCGAAATCAGCCAAGGAAACAAGAAACAGAGTCCACCAAGAGACTACATCGCAGCGGAATTAGCGAAGATCAATGACAGGATCAGCGAATTGGCCAGGGATACAGGAAGGAGCAGAAGCCGAGTCAGAAGCTACGGAAGAGAGCGCAGTCGAAGCCGATCGCAAAGCAGCAGCCGTCCGAGGAAGACACCGGAAAGCCCAGACTGGTTATGTTTTTACCACTTCAGATTCAGAGACAAGGCCAACAAGTGCGTGGAGCCATGCAACTGGAAAAAGGTGCAGAAGGAAAACTAGACGCCGTGCAGTCGTGATCGGCGGGACACTGCACCATGGTAAACAATTATCGCCTTAATGTAACAGACAAGATATCAGGTATGAAATTTTTGATTGACACAGGGGCTAACGTGTCGGTTATACCCAAAAATTTTAAATACAACAAAGATTTATTGCAACCAATAGAAGATTTTAAGTTATACGCAGCGAACAATACACAAATAGCGACATATGGTTATGTGATATTAACGCTAAATTTAAATTTGAGACGAGTATTTAAATGGACTTTTATTGTTTGCAATATAAAACAACCAATCATAGGAGCAGATTTTCTGCGTAATTTTAAGTTACTTGTAGATCTTCATGGAAAAAAATTAATAGACGAAGTAACTAGTATAAAGGTAATTGGTACGATCATAAACCATTATGACTCATCAATTACATCACTAAGCACTGATAATCCTGCGTTTGACCTACTTAACAAGTACCCGGAAATATTGAAGCCTTTGTCATTTATTGAAACACCGAAACACTCTACGTATCATCACATAGAGACAACAGGTCCTCCAGTTCATCAAAGAACTAGACCATTGCCTCCTGAAAGGTACGAAAAAGCAAAAAAGGAATTTAAAGATATGATTGAAATGGGTATTTGCAGACCCTCAAAGAGTCCATGGTCTAGTCCTTTACATGTGGTCCCAAAGAAAGATGGACAAATTCGTCCTTGTGGGGACTACAGAGCCTTAAACGCAATAACTAAGCCAGATCGTTATCCGATTCCCAGGGTGCACGATTTCACCTATCTGTTAGCAGGTAAGTCTATATTTTCCTGTATAGATATACGTAGAGCTTATCATAACATAATGATTCATCCCGACGATATAGAGAAAACAGCAATTACAACACCGTTTGGTCTATATGAATTTCAGAGAATGACTTTTTTATTAAGAAATGCAGCACAAACGTTTCAAAGATTTATGAATAATACAGTTTTGAGCGAGTTTGATTTCATGTATTGCTATTGTGATGACATACTTGTGGCTTCTCTCACAGAAGAAGAACATGACGGTCATCTCGAGAAATTATTTAAAAGGTTTAGTGAATTTGGAATTACAATCAATTTAGAAAAATGTGTCATAAAAAAAAGTAAAGTAGAATTTCTTGGATTCGAGATATCAACAGATGGATTTAGGCCATTAAAAAGCAAGGTGCAAGCCATCATAGATTATCCCAAGCTACTAACGGTAAATCATTTGAGAACATTTTTAGGCATGATTAATTTTTACAGACCGCATATCTATGCCGGACGCGGTAAAATTCCAAGAAGTATTACTTAGGTACGTACATAAAGCAAAACGTAACGATAAAACTCCCATAGCGTGGACAAAAGAAGCTGACGAAGCTTTCCAACAATGTAAGCTCAGTTTACAGAACGCGGTCACGTTATCGTTCCCGCTGCCGAACGTACCTATTTCACTGTGTGCAGACGCCAGTAATATGTGTATAGGTGCAGTGTTACAACAGTTAGTTCACGGTAACTGGAAACCTCTAGCATATTTTTCTAGGAAACTTACTAGCACACAAATGAAATACAGTACATACGACAGAGAGTTATTAGCTATTTATTCAGCAGTACAGCAATTTAGATACTTACATGAGGGCAGAGAGCTTATTATTTTTACGGACCACAAACCGTTGACTTTTGCATTTAGCAAATTAACGGGTAACAATAATAAAGAAATACCCAGAAGAACTAGGCAATTACTATTTATTAGTGAATTCACAACTGACTTGCGCCACATCCAGGGCAAGGATAATGTAGTAGCGGACGCACTATCCAGAATAGAAACAATTAATTGTAATTTAGGTATCGATTACTCAGAAATAGCCAGAGAACAGGGAAATGATGAGGAATTAAAACAGTTACTACAAAATTCGCAAAACAAATTGCTATTCAAAGCGATAAAGTTTCCAGGCTGCAAATACAGTATTTATTGTGAAATAACGACAGGTAACGCGAGACCATACATTCCGGAGAAGTTTCGACGCGATGTTTTTCACACGGTGCATGGCCTAAGCCATCCAGGACTTAGGACTACACGTAAAATGGTTGCTGATAGCTATTTCTGGAGCAACATGAACAAAGATGTAGGTCTTTGGGCCAAAACCTGCGTTCAATGCCAGAAAGCAAAAATATCGCGACACACCAAATCAGGTAATGTCACATTTCCGGATGTTGACGGTTTGAGCATATTCATACGGACATTGTAGGACCCTTACCAACATCACAAGAAGGGCATAGGTATTGTCTTACGATCATAGACCGAGCCACCGGTTGGCCGGAAGCATTTCCGTTACAAGATATTACCGCAGATACAGTAGCTAGAACTATTTATGATGGTTGGATCGTACGATTCGGCTGTCCTGGTAAACTAACCAGTGATCAGGGCAGACAGTTTGAAAGCAATTTATTCCAGCAATTAATGAGATATACAGGAACAGAAAAATTGAGAACCACACCGTACCATCCACAGAGCAACGGCATCATTGAACGTTGGCATCGTTCGCTAAAAACAGCATTAAAGGCTCGTTTATGCAACAACAATTCGTGGGTTGATGAATTAAATACCGTATTGTTAGGACTCCGTGCTGTACCAAGATCCGACTCAGGTATCAGTGCAGCTCAAATGGTTTATGGTTGTAACATCAAGTTGCCAGGTCAATTTTTTTGTAACTCAAATAAAATAGTAACAGATCCACATGAGATGTTAAATAAAATTCATGAGACAATTCGAAGTTTGAAACCAAGACCAGATTGTCATCATAATAATAACAAATCCTTTGTCAGTACAGATCTAAAAAATTGTGATTATGTTTTTGTTCAAAAAATTGTAAAAACAGCATTAGAAACACCATATGAAGGACCATTTAAAGTTATCAAGCGAGATAATAAGGTGTTTAAGATTCAATACAAGGACAAACAAGTGAATATGTCAATAGATCGACTTAAACCCGCATATTTAATTAATGAAGAAGCTAACTCGTCACAAAATTTAAACACACAAAATACGACACAAGCGGATAGCGGAAACGCTATGCCCATGCCTTACGTCACACGCAGTGGTCGAGTGATAAAGCGGTCAGTAAAATTTAGTGACGAGTAAACTTCATTTGTAGCTATATAAATGTATGAACTAAGCAAATTTAATTGCGAAATAACAAAACTAAGTAATAAGCATTTAGGACACTAATGTAAGGTTACGTATCGAATAATTAGCACTTGAACACAAGCCCCGCTAGCATTAACACTATTGGTAATCATGGGTAATTGGGGTAGCAAGAAAGATTCTGAGAATACTGATAAGTCAAACACCGTTACGGCGCAAGCATCGGTACATATGGCTGGAATTGCATCGCAGTTAAACACATTCACTATTGTTATTATAGTAATCGTCGCAATCTTAGCAATACTCTTGATAGCAATGATCTACAGAGGTTGCAAAAAGAAGGTGGACACGTGGTTCGTCAAACGAGTGAGAAAACTAGCGCAAGCACAGAACCAGGTTCAGACTGCTCCAGCGCAGCCGCAACAGATAATTTTGACAGTGTAATACAAGTTTAAAAAAAAGTAAATTCAGTGCAGTGCAAACCGTTCGATACGTAACTTAAGTTAAGATTGTTAATATACTATGTACTAATTCTATTCTTAAAAAAAGCAGCATAAACAATAGGCAGGCATCGATGACGAATAGCCTCAACTATGTCGCGCAAAACAATGTAGTGTGTTTAGTTTCATAAGTCACCATTACGTAAGTAAGTGAATTGTTCATTTATTCTAAGGGAACATAAAGAAAACATCATTGTACTTGAACAACAAATATATTTCAGAATAAGTTGGAAATTTTTATATAAAATTTTTTGTTTTAAGGGGGGACGACTGTAGGAACAAGGAATACTAAGAATACTGTCGTCAGCATTTAGCACGCCTCGCGGCACGAAGTAGCGTTGGGACGCGGCACGGTTCCCCAGTCGTCTCCCGAGCGTGTACTAGCTTATATGTGTCAATATACTTATAATTAAATAATTGTGTTTAATTAAAGAGCTCCCACATTAGAACCCTAAACATGTTAAGTATTAGGAATCAAAAGGTTTTTACTGTTTGGTTCAAGACCTGACATGCCATTCAGGAAACACTAGATTTAGGTTGCAAATCCCGGGGTAGGATTAATTATTGTAATACGCTATTGATGCATTATTTACAAGTCACTTGTTTGATTAAATACTGGAAAATCTCTCCTTGAAGGTAGCCTTGAGGGGAGATTCCCGTATGGTCTAGTGGTAAGGATACTTGGGTTGCGCTCAGGGGGCTCGGGTTCGATTCCCGGTGCAGGAGATTCCCGTATGGTCTAGTGGTAAGGATACTTGGGTTGCACTCAGGGCGCTCGGGTTCGATTCCCGGTGCGGGAATACCGAAAGTCTCTCCTTAACGTGGTTTTTAAGTGGAGATTAATTAAATTTAGTCTAACGCGATTTTTATTAGGGTATTTTGGGTAAAATCTTCCTTGGGTTGACCCAACCGACAAACACTGACAATAACAACAGTTTAATTGGGGAATAGGAACTTTTGCTGAGCGATGCCCAGGTCTGGTGACGAGTCGCACAGAGACGTGCGGATGCCTAAGTTGAGGCGTGGAGGGGCACATCTCTCTCTCTCTCTCTTCAATCTTTTTGACGAGGGACCAGTAGGGACTCTAGTATTGCATTTACTTAATAATTTGCATTCTATCTTTCATTATAACCGAAAGAAGAAATATTAGTGAATTAGGCAGCTTAGGGTTATATATTGAGATAGGTATAGGAAGTTTATTAACTGTCGAATCCTAGTTACACATGAAAACTGATTATTATACAAACTAAAAAGCTGGTTAGAAGTAGTGCTTTCGTTGAGTGAAACTTGATTAAATTATCTAGAGGTTTTGGTTAGATAACGCCAATTAAATGCCCGGCTTAGGTATTTAGATATGGATTAACGGCACTAATGTCAAATGTTGCCAATAACTTGACTGACGATTAGAGCGTTAATATCAGACTAAATGTTTAAATTTACAGTCGATTAACATTAAACCCCAAATGATGGAATTAATACTAAAGACGCTATAGTTAACTTCTCGCGGTAAGATATAGTTAGGAAGGCTAAAATATGAGAATTATAATAAGTTATAGTTAATTAGTTAAATATTAGGTTCAAAAATAAAGATCCCAAAATGTTTATTAATCATTAAATCTATGTAGTGAATGTTTCTTTAAGGTACCTATCCAGCACACTCGAGTATTCCTTAAAAGAATCAGTTACGAACGGGTACAACTTAGGGTCCTAACTTTATTAAAACTAGATGATCACGCTGCTGGCCAATTATTTGTTTATATGTTTTTTTTTTTGGGTTGTCGCCTGAAGGGCCAAAGACTTAAGTCCTTGCTTTTGTTAGCAGGATATTGAAATTTACGTTTAAAAGGGGCAGAGATTGAAATCCCTTCCGGAGACCTGGAAATGGAGGGCCCAGGTACTGCCGGGCTCGCACCGGCTAAAAACACCAATGCCCCTTGTTGTGAATGAAGTTAAAAACTCCCGCGGATACTACCCCAGCCAGTGCTGAAAGGCCGGAGGAGAAGTTCATTCCTCCGTTTATTTATCCGCGGGGTTAGAAAAAAGGGGGTGGGAATGGGGAATGGGGAATGGGAAGGGGGTTGCTTAACTTAGGTGAGTCGCGGAGTGGGAATCCTGACGCATGCATGCTTACAAACTACGGGCTTCCTTTCTTTTGCCCGACAATGGAAGGGTTGGGTCGGAGATCTTTTTGGACCGCTTGTGTGGCTGTAGACACCATCTTTATGGGTGGGGCTACCCTTTTTTGAGGCTTACTCTTTTGCCTGGAGATAATGTTTTCTTTGCGCGTGTCTCCTTGCGCTGCCCTCTTTTTTATGACCTCTTCCATTGCAACTTAGCCTATACATCTGCTATAATGAAAAGGGGGGAGCAGGTGTCAGTTTGACGAGGGACAAGAGAATCGCGCGCGGAGCCTTACCCCAGCCACTGCTGAAAGGCCGGGAGAGAAAAACATTCTCCCGTTTAGTTGTCCGCAGGATTCTCCATCCCCCGTCCTACCGACACCGTTAGGTGTTCGGGAGATGCGTGCGTCAGGGGTTGCTGTTAATACAGGGTGTCCGGCGGCAGATTTACATTTTAGAACTTTATAAATGGTGCGGGGGAGTGGAGGGCGTCATTAGAATCACCGATCGTGCGGATTTGTTAGTCACGTTGTCGCAGTGGTCAGGGGAGATTCGCTCGTTCGTTGTCGAAGCGTTTTTGAAGGGTGACGATTTCTGTATTATTGCGCGTTGCAGGTTTTGTTCGCACTATAAAATTCGCCGCTTAAGTGATGAACCAACTGTTAATTTGATTCGGTCCTGGTTAGAGAGGTTTTGCGCTACTGGTTTGGCTAGGAATACCTCCCGACCCGGACCTAGTCGGTCGTCAAGGACGCCGGAAAGTGTGGAAATGGTGGAATAAAACTTACGTGAAAATACGCGATTTTCAATAACGAAACGCGCAGCCTCTTTGAGACTTCCGGAAGCAGCCGTCCATGAAATTTTAAAAAAGGATTTAAAATTCCATCATTTTAAAATTCAAATTGTGCAACAGTTGAAAGATAATGATTTTACTACACGCAAAAAATTCTGTGATGTTATGTTAGCGAAGTTCTGAACTGTTAATTCAATTTTTTGGAGTGATGAGGCCATTTTCATTTGAATGGGTACGTAAATAAGCAGAACTGCCGTTATTGGGCGTCGGGAACTCAGAATCCACGACAGAAACACCAAAAACCACTGCATTGTCCTCGGGTAACGGTTTAGTGCGCTTTGTCTTCTAACGGAATTATTGGGCCATTTTTCTTTGAAAATGACCGGGGCCAGGCAATAAATGTGAATAGTGAGAATTTTGAGCGAATGATCATCAGTGATCGGAAATAGGTGAGCTAATTTACCTAAACTTGATGCATGTTCATTCAATAATGTATTCCCATCTCACTCACGCATGAATGAATATGCGTCAAGTTTAGGTAAATTAGCTCACCTATTTCCCATCACTGATGATCATGGGCTTTTTTTTACCAAAACTGCGAGCTCACCCGTCGTACTCTCGTCGTGCTTGCAACAATGATCCAAACGAAGCAAGTAGAGTGCTCCAAACACAACTGAGCAATACTTACGATTGGTTGAACAAGTGGCGTATAAAAGCGAGTGCCCCAAAATCACACCACATAACTTTTGCATTAAGACGAGGAACCTGCCCACCGGTCAAGCTTGGTCAAGACATACTGCCACACTCATCCTGCGTCAAATACCTTGGGTTCTACCTGGATCGAAGAATGACCTGGAAAGACCACATAAGACACAAAAGAGGTGATGTTAATAATAGGTTCAGAAACTTATTATGGCTACTTGGCAGACAATTGGAGGTAGGCAGAAAAACAAGTCCCAAAATTTAAGTGTGCTTATTTAATATTATAAATAAATAGTATTAATTACAAATTAGGGTCAATACATACGGTAATGTAATAGAGGACACTTCACTAATGCCTGCAGCTGTTTTCACCACTCCATAAGTCCAGAATATCCAAAAAGTAATTATATTGCACAAGATTATAATTCACTTTGCAATAGAAGCCATAATATTAAAATGGACCACTTGTCGCAACTTCAGAGGAGCTTGGAAGATATGAGGCAGCTTTTTGAGACCAGAATGGCTGCTTTCGAGTCCACTACACCTGCCCAGGGGTCAGATGTATCTACTGCGGACGAGTACCGCACCTTCAAATCTCTTATTTGGAGTGCAGTGGCAAGTCTACAGTCGCAGATGGGTCTTGTTCTGAAGAGCCTTGAAGAGCAAGAGATGAGGTCCCGTTCTAACATGTTGCTGTTGCATGGCGTTCCAGAAGCAGATAATGAAGATGTGGCTCACAAAGTCATAAATATCTGCCAACAAAATCTACTCTCTCCAGATATCCATTCTTCTAATTTTATTGCATGCCTTCGCCTTGGCAAACCTCGTGGTGTCACAAAGCCTCGGCCTATACTGCTTAACTTTACATGCCAAAGAATGCGTGATGCAGTTTGGGCAGCTAAAAAACGGCTAAAGGGATCAGGGCTGACTTTGTCAGAGTTTTTGACCAGCACCCGTCACGCAGTGTTTGTTGAAGCCCGTCGGATCTTCGGGGTAAGGGGCAGCTGGACAAGTGACGGACGGATCGTGGTGCTGTGCCAAGACGGCATACGGCGCAGAGTCACGTCCATGTCAGAGTTGCAAGCACTGCCTGCCCCTGTTTCTGTTTCCAGCGTCGTGTCTACGACGGAGCAAGCGCAGCCTATGCAGAAAGGGAACACTACCCTGTCGGCGCCTGAGCTGCGGGTTCGTCCAGCCAAACCCCCAACGGCGAAAAAATGCCCTGTAGTAAGGAAATAACTTCTCTTCCCTTGTTTGTTATCTAATATCATTTTTAGTCACAGTCCACTTTTCCTGACTTTTTTGGCGGTATATTCCGAATTCATTTCTATTTTTAGCTTGCCTTCTTGTTGTACCTACTTCTTTGTTATTTATTAGTTTAGTTTACCGTCAAGTTAATAAAATTTCTCCGTAATTATTTCACTTTCCGCGTCACGCCTGTTGACAGATGTTATCATTGTCTGTCAATGTCAGTTAAACAGATTATCCTACATCTTGTAAACGGCGTTTTGTTAGTGCATATATGGTTGTTGTGTATAATTATTGTGATATTTCGTTTAATTTATACATAAGTTTTTTTTTTTATCGTTTCTCTTTGTCATAGAAAATTGTAATTACCTAGCTGCCGGCGTGTGAATGGGGTAGCTTTGCGCAGAGGCTACTTTAGGCTACGCGTTGCTTAGTTTTTATACGTAGTATTATTATATATTATAAATATATATTTTTTAGTTAGGTTTCTATTTATTATATTAATTATATAACTTACCGATAATGTCTGACTTCCTGAATACAAGTATTGACAGTGAATTCTTCTCTTTATCGTCTTCTAGCCTTTACGATTCCCTTAGCGATGTTTCGGACATGCCAGATCTGAGTGAGCGGTTAACTTACGCTTTCAAGTCGGTTGCAAAAAATTTCAACGTCGTTCACATTAATGCACAGAGTGTACCGGCTCACCATTCAGAACTTTTGGCATCTTTTACTTCTAAAAATATTCACGCAATACTTATTTCCGAATCTTGGCTCAAGCCCACACTTTCTTCAACCCTTTATCCCTTGCCCGGCTACCGCCTTTTTCGTTGCGACAGAACTGCCACTAGAGATGACGGCTGTGGTATTGTTCGCGGCGGTGGTGTTGCCATATACATTCGTGACGATTTTCCTTGTCAGGTAGTTTCTCAGTCATCTTCCGCCAACTCAAACTCTCCTGAGTATTTATTTCTTGATGTAACTTTGCATCATAGTAAGGTATTGCTGGGAGTTTTCTACAGTCCTTCTTCTAACGTAAACTTTTTCGATACTCTTGAGGGTACTCTTACACTTCTCAGCCCACAGTTTAACCACATTATTGTTATGGGTGATTTTAATACATGTTTGGTTAAAAATGATCATCGTACCTGTAAACTTCTTTCACTCACTTCTTCTCTTAATTTAAACATTTTACCTCTTAGCCCTACTCACTTTCCTCATAATGGACCTCCTTCTCTTTTAGATCTAATTTTGACCTCTTCTTTCGATTTTGTTTCCTTTCATGGCCAATTTAACGCAGCGGCCTTCTCTAACCATGATCTCATATACGCTTCCTTTAAAATTCGTCCTCCTATACGAAAACATAAATTTATCATGCGCCGTAATCTCCATGACGTTAATCTGCAGGCGCTTCAGGATGATCTCAGCAATGCGGATTGGCAGAGCATCGAGGCTCTCCCGGATGTGGATGTAAGACTTGCTGCATTCAGTGGTATATTCTTGGCGATTTTCGACAAACATGCGCCGTTGAAACCAACACGTGTGAAACACTTCCCGGCACCATGGCTTACGGCTGATATTAAAGCGCTCATGGCTAAAAGGGATCGAGCTCGTATCAAACGGCGGCATGATCCTTCAGAGGAGAATCATCGAGGCTATGTCGCCTTGCGTAATCGCTGCAGTAGGGTTTGTAGGGATGCTAAGCGTCGATACATCCATAAATCTATCGAAGATTGTCCGCCGGCTAAATTATGGAAATTTCTGAAATCACTAGGGGTGGGCAAAGCACAACCGTGTTCCGCAAACAATTTAGACTTGAATGCTATCAATAAACATTTTTGTACCTCTCCGGTTATCTTAAGCCCTTCCTTAAAACAGCATACTTTAACTCTTCTTGCCAATTCTAAACACCCAGGATCTTCTACTTTTGAATTAGGAAATATTTCACCGCAAGAAGCACTTGCCTATCTAAAATCTATTAAGACGAAGGCTGTTGGTGAAGATTGCCTTAGCTTAGACATGCTTTTGCTCGCGGCGGACTGGATTGCTCCTGTCTTGTCTGGTATTATCAACTTCTCCTTTTCCACTGCCACCTTTCCGTCGATATGGAAGCATGCCCACGTAATTCCACTTCCTAAAACCTCAAGTCCTTCAGCGTTCGATCAATATCGTCCCATTTCCATTCTTCCGACCCTATCCAAGATCATTGAGCATTTTGTAAATCGTCGTCTCCTTTCCCATCTCAACAGAAATAATTTCCTTAATCCCTTTCAATCAGGTTTCCGTCCCGGGCATAGCACAGTCACTGCTTTGGTAAAGGTCACTGACGACATTCGTCTTAATATTGAGTGTAGAAAGCTCACTGTTTTGGTTCTTATTGATTTCAGTAGTGCCTTTAACTCCGTGGATCTTGATATTCTGCTTGGTACGCTTAGTTCTCTTAATCTTTCTTCTTCGTCCCTCTCCTGGTTTCAAGCATACCTCTCTGGGAGGCGCCAGCGTGTGAGGCTGGATGACAGCTACTCTGAATGGTGTGAACTGTCTGCCGGTGTCCCCCAGGGTGGGGTGCTCTCTCCCCTTCTCTTTTCAATTTTTATTAACGGCCTCACCGATTCTCTAGTTTCCTCTTACCATCTGTATGCAGACGATCTGCAGATCTACGCGGCGGCTAGCCTCGATGATTTCCCTGCTCTTGTTAACCAAATTAACGCCGACCTCGAGTCAATTCGTGTTTGGGTGGATTCTTTTGGGTTGAAGGTTAATGCGAGCAAATCTCAGGCTATAGTGATTGGGAGCCCGCATTTTATTGCTAAGTTGTCTGACATAGTGGTGCCCAGTGTAATATACGATGGCACTCCAATTCCTTTTTCCATGACTGTTAAAAACTTGGGCATCACTATGGACCAGACACTATCATGGTCAGCCCACATCAATGGTGTGAGCCGCAAGCTATTTGGGTCGCTTCATTCTCTGAGGCGCCTGCAGAACTTTCTTCCTTTGAAAACTAAGATAACCCTAGCTCACTCTCTCTTACTTCCCCTTCTTGATTACGGTGACATTGCTTTTCTGGATCTTAGGGAGGAGCTGCTTGAGAAGCTTGAGCGTTTGCAGAATGTCTGTATCAGGTACATATTTGGCCTGCGTAAGTATGACCACGTGTCCCAGTTCCGCGCGCAGCTGGCCTGGTTACCCATCCGTCGTCGCAGGGATGTACATATCTTGTCACTTCTGTTTAATGTTCTTTTCCTTCCATCCTCACCTCCCTACCTTTCAGAGAGATTTAGTTATTTAGCACAAGGTAGCGGGCACCGCTTGCGGTCAAGCGCCAACCTTTCTCTCGCTATCCCGTCAAATAAGACGCTTATCTATGCTAAATCTTTCTCGGTGCACTCTGTAAAGTTGTGGAATGAGCTTCCGTTGAGTTTGAGACAGTCCCCTTCTGTTGGCTCGTTTAAAGGGAATCTTAAAAAAATGTGGCTAAATGAATGAATTTTACTATTTGCTGTTTTATAATACCACTTGTTTTTAGGTAAGTTTGTTAGTTGGTGTAAGTATATATTGTATCTATATTATTATTGTATTTATATATTAGTTTATTTATATAGTTAATATATATTTAATGTTATGTAATTGCGTTGTATGTATAAAGTAAAAGTATTTTTAATGCTTAAACTTGTTTTTTGCCATCCTCGTGCGTTTTCCTCACCCAGTCATTACAAGGTTAGCTGGAAGAGATCCCTTAAAGGGATAAGTTCGCCTTTGTACATAGTTCATATTCTTATAAGTGTTTATTTGTTATACGATTTCTTTTTGTGCAATAAAGAGTTAACTTACTTACTTACTTACTTACTTACAATCATGCCTATCCCTCAGCAACAAGTTACGAGTGTATTGCTCCATCATAAAACCAATATGGACCTATGGGATCCAACTATGGTCTTCAGCTAGCAAGTCAAATGTTCTCTGCCTCCAACGCGCTCAAAATAACATTCTCAGGGTCATATCTGCTGCACCTTGGTATGTTCGCAACACTGAAATCCATGAATATCTGGAAATGCCAACGGTCACTGAAGAAGCGAAATCCTACGCAACAAGCTACAAGGCCCGCCTATCTAACCACCCAAACCCCCTGACCAGTTCATTACTTGGAGCAGACCATGTGAAAAGACTCAAAAGAGCCGTTGTGCTAGCCTGATAAGGGAAGCTAGGGCACTGGCCCCATCTTGCCATAAATCTCCTTTTCTCTCAAAGCATTTGATTAAAGTCTTGCGAGTGATTGCAGATTAACAAACAATAAAAAAAAAAAAACCCCCGTCGTACTCGTCATACACATGGTTCCAACAAGATGGCGAGACCCCACATACGGCCAGAACTTTCATGTGTTTGGTTCGTGAAGCTTTCACCAAAAAAGTTACCAGTCGCTATGGGCACATCTTGTGGCCACCAAGGTCGCCTAATTTAAGTCCTATGGATTTCTTTTTATAGAGCTTCCTCAAGGGAAAAGTTTATGGCAAAAATCCGCAAACGATTGAAGATTTAAAAGAAAATATTCGTTGAGAAATCGGTGCGTTCGACCCAAACCTACTAAACCGTGTGGCGCAAAACACTAGGCTCCATTTCGAGCAGTGTTGGTAGCTCGATGGACGACATTTGAACGACATCATTTTTAAAAAGTGAAATCCGCATTAATTTTCTGCATTTAAAGACAGAAATTAAAACGATATGTAAAATAGTTTTTTTTTTATTCAACTTTAAAAACTTAAGGCTAGTGTTCCTTAAACACGCTACGCGTACCACCTTTTCTATAAAACCCTTCGTGCTTTCCCGGTTGGCTTCTGTTCCCAGTAGGGCTTTCCAGCTTGAGCTATCCGGAGAAATTTTGACTCCGGTCTTTTGCTCAAGGTCAAGCCTTTCCACGCCGAAACGCGGGCACTCGCAGACAATGTGCCAGATGTCCTCGTCAAGGGTCGGGTCGCAGACACACGAGGGTGTGTCTTTGATCTTAAAACGGTGGAGATAGGCGGCGAAGCCTCCGTGGCCAGTAAACGCTTGAACCAGGAAGTTTGTGAGTTTGAGTTTCTTTAATATGCTGTTCGCATCTCTCACAGTTGTAAAAAACTTCTTGGTTGTCGCACCTGTCCCGGATGCCCCGTAGCGAACCTGCCACTGTTCGACCGTGTTTTGTCTTATCGACCTCTTGGCGTAGGACACCGGCACCATGTCGTATTGGGGGGCGGTCTTCTTCCTAAGGGCTGCTTGCTTTGCCAATTCACCTGCTCTCTCGTTTCCTGGCGTTTCAACGTGAGCTCGCAGCCAATAGAACCTGAGATCGGTCCCCATTGCTCTTGTTTGGGTTGTGGCGTTTTTGATCTCTTGAACCAAGGGGTGTGTCGTGTCCGGTGATTTGAGGAGCTCCAGTGAGGATCTTGAGTCACTGAGGATGCTGACACTCCGCGTCTTGTGTTTCCCTGTGATCTGCACTGCCCTAAGTAGAGCGTACAGTTCGGTTTGAAACACGGTCCTATAGAGCGCTAGCTTGAAGGTTGAGTGACGGATTTCTCTGCCATTCTCCCACCATGTGAGTGCCGCTCCCGTTTGGCCCTCAATTTTACTCCCATCGGTGTAAATTTGAGGTCCTTCAAATTCGTATCTATCGACCACGTCTTGGTTGAATTCCTTCAAGCAGAGGTAGTCGATAGACACAACCCTTGACGGGTGCGGTCTCTTCAGGGCGTCAGTTTTTTCTTCAATTTCTCTTCCTGGTGGAATGTGGTCCTCACCGTAGCCTTTTTTGACCTCGTAGAAGCTTGCCGTTTCGTGAATGCGCAAATCCAGTAGGAGGGTTCCCGACAGGATCAGCGCCTTCCCGACAGGATTAGATCGCATGTGCTTATTTACGATGCCGAAAGCAAAAGAAAAAAGTACCAGAATATCAATCAAGGATGTTAAGGTGAGCTCGCTACTCATATTTTGTATTTTTTAAGCACCCAATTAATACAGTAATAACTTAAACCAGAATTTTAATTATATTGTCAGTTTTATATTAATATACTACGTATTGGGGATTTCTCGTCATGATTATTTTAAATCGAATATCTCATAGTAGTGGCAATTAATTAATTGTAGGCCGTAGGCGAAGCAGTATGATGAAACATTTCAGTCTATTAAAAAAATGGTGCTACTTAAAAAGCAACGAAACCAAAAAAAAAATTGACATTTATCATTTACTAGCTACCTAGGTACCCACGAATTCGTTCGAGTGGAATTTGTTTATCGGGATTATCTCGGAAACTGTTTTATTTTCCGGGGTAAAAAGTATCTTCTGTCCTTACCCAGATTGAAAAGTCCTTGCTTAATTCCATTTATACCTGCTCAGTGGTTTAACTGTGATAGCGTAAAAGACAAACAGAATTACTTTCGCATTTATGATGATATGTTAGTATGCGTAGTATGGATATGTTAAGTTCGCGTCTGTACCGCGCCACCTTGGCACAAGGCAACTCTTATCAAAGGATACCGCCGTCGCGTAAACAAAAGGTGCGAGAAGCATAGGTACACCCGAACGCATTTGGCAGTTTACATCGAATTATATTCGTATTTCATTACAATAACCACAAGTGTACGCGGGTGTAGCGACACTGGGGTCAAGGGTTAGCTGGAAGAGATTTCTTAAAGGGATAAGTTCGCCTTTGTACATTTTTTTATCATCATTGTATTGTTTATGTTTTGTTCAATAAAGTACATACATACTTTGCCTTTGATGCCGGTAAGAAATTTATTATTTTATTAATACCTACTACGTCGTAAGAGGCATCAAAAACATCATATTTGAAATTTAATGAGTAAATTTGGGTCGTAAGGACACTGGTGGTTAGAAATATATACTAAATTGTTGGTCGTATGGGGCGTTGGATGTTATTAGTATTAAAACAAATTGGCCGTAAGGAGCATTTTGATTTTATAACTAAAGATATGGTTGGTCGTAAGAGGAATTGGATATTAAATTTGTTAGTCTTAAGGGACATTAACAAACGCATGTAAACAAATATGTATTGAATTTATGGGTTTTAAGGATAGGTTATTGAAATAAAAAATCTGGGATCTTTGGTTGGACACAGGTATCGAAACAAATTGCTCGGATTACAACTTCATTTACTCAGGGACCGGCCCGCTATTACATTCAAGAGGTTTCGAATGGGTTTTTATAATCGCTCGAAAGCCGTTCGATTTGCTTTTTAAAGCGCTATTTATAAGGGTTACCCTTATTAAGGGTTTGGAATGGGTATTTCGAAACGATTAACTGTCCAAATCCGTTTCGTATAAGTCTTGTTCGATTTTGCTTTTAAAGCGCTATAGTTTGAGTGATACCAATATCCCTTTAACCTGAAAAAGCCGTTCGATTGGCGTTTTAAGCGCTATTTATAAGGGATACCCTTATAAAAAGCCGTTTAATTGGCTTTTTAAGCGCTATTTATTACAGTTACCCTTAAATATTTGGTTATGCAATAAGAGAGGGATATCAATTTGCTGCTGACGATCTGAGATTTAGCTCTTTAGGTTTCCCTTATGTGAATGGTAAGTTTAACAAATAACTAAGTCATATATTTCTTCCAAAGGGGTTATTCTTTAAGTAGGTTATGGGTCGAGAGGTAAGTCTTTTAAAGGCTTTTATCGTACAATGGGTGGTCGGGTTCCTGGCACCATACAAAGTCCGATGTTTGGAACATCAGGACTTCATAGACTAGGAACAAGCTGCCAGCATCGTCGTTATTACAACCAAAACAATGAAAAAGAAATGAAAATACAAAGATAAAAAAAATATAAACGATGTTTATACAAAAAACTCGAACAGTTACATTAAAAAAGAAAAATCTTAAGAAGATGGAAGTCAAAACATCAATAAAACCTGAATCTGAATCAAACAATACAGCTTTACGAAAAATATACCACAAAAATAAAAGGGAAAGGAAGACAAACATTAAGAAATTTAGAGACGACTAACCTAGACCAAGACTCAAACAGCAGCAGCATGACGCTAAAACAGCTATATCATGAGCAACTGCCAATACCTTCTGCGAAATACAACGATTTAAAGCGTCTGTGTGAGAATGGAACCATCCCTCAAAGATTTCATCAAGAATACTTAAGCTTACCTCATAAGACAAGCATTAAAGATACGCTCTCACAGACGGACGAAGAGGATGAGAGTGATTGATACTACGAGTACGTAAGTAAATAGAACTATTAAAATAATATCAGCATATTGAAATTCTGCCAAGGAGGATGATGATGTGATTTAAAATACTTTTTTATGATTAGTTCATTTCTTTTGTCGATTGTTCTTAAGTAAAACGTCGATATTTACGTAAAGAATTTGAAGTTCCAGTTCTTTTTTATGATTATGAGTTAGTGAAACGTTTTTTTTTGTGAAAATGTATGCCTAAAAGGTTTACTTATTTTTATTTATGTTCTACAATTTGAGTTGATAATTAAACAAAATTTGTATGCGTTGTTGTTGTTGTTTTGTTGTATGAGTTTTATAAAAAATATGCTTAAATAAACATGGTTATCTTAAATACTGCTTAAACTACATCAGCAGATATGCATATAATAAATTAAATGGTTCTTATCTGGTTTTATTCATTTTCCTACAGGAACTTACGTCTTAATTTTAGGTAAATTGCAAAACTGATGACCTTTAAGACCCAAAACCGGATTCCACTTTTTTCAGCAATTTATGGTTTTTAGATGTAAGGTTCAATAACTCAAGTATTTTATGGACGTAAGGGAGAGTTATTTTTTTAAATAAGCTTAGTACTAAAATACCTTGACTTTCATGTTAAAGAAGAAGAAAATTCAACGTATTTGGTATTTATAACCTCGCTCCGTTAATAAATAACAAAGTTATATATTTTTTTAAATCAACAATATCTTATTTTTGCTCTCCTGAAAAGTTATGTTTTGTCCCTTACGCCAATTGAGATTTCCACCGTCGATATTGTATTAAGTTCAAAATTACGTTCATATTTTTCAATCAGATATCAACTTACTTACGTCATCCGGGGAAATGATTGGTTAAATAAAAAACATTTACTTGATTATGATAACAATATATTTATTCCGTATGTAATAATCATTGCAATACAAATATTCTCAACTTAGACACTAAACATTTTATTTATAAATAATAAACCTACATATATGTTTTACAAGTTCTACAATTCTACATTTAATGAAGAAAACAAACATTAAAAAAAACAATATTTCACAAATAGTGTTAGATACTTGTTAAAAGTCCATGAATTGATAGAAGTTCTTTCAACACAACAACTACTATAGCTACTGTACTTATGGTAAATTTATAACAAATTTAATATTGATTTATGTCCCCAAGATTTAGTAATGACTTTATCATTTAAAATAAATCGCTTGTCGTCATTGGAAGACAGTGCAATTTTATTTACACTTCGTGTGAAAATTTCATGTTTAATGGATTTGAACAAAATGTTTTTCTTTCTTACAACATCGTTCTGAAACAAAACCTTCGTATAATCAGAAACATTTAAATCTCGAACTACATATTTTTTAAAGCCTTTTGCTTTTTTAATAGTACTATCTTCAGTCCTAACACAGTAGAGCTTTGAACGCAATCCTACAAATTCCATTATGATTTTTCCGCTCATTTCGTCCTTAAACAGACCCGGAACTTTTTTATTCAAAAGGGGAATGTTATACTGGTTATTTGTTGTATAATTGCTTGTATCAAAATAAGGTAAAAAAATGTCTTGTAAATCTTGGTAAAAAAATTCACATTCTAAAGTATAAATAAATGAGTCTGTGTCCATGTAACACAACTGAACTCGGTCCTCATAGAAGGGCTTTACTATTGAATAATGAAAGTCGAACACATGACTTTTTGATAATTCTAAAAAAGTAAACCCTATGTAGATTGGTTTATCAAGGAAAATTTGTTCAGGTTTTAATTGTATTGTGAAAATTGGGTGTTGAAATTAGCTTTTTAACCGGTTTTTGTTTTTTTAGTCGTATTATTTTTATCACTCCATTCATTAACAAGATGCACGTTGACCCTTTTTTCGTTATTTTCTAAAGTTTTGCCGAACATAGCATTATTTAATAACTTAAAAAAGTCTTGTTCAGATATTGTTTTAGCCTGTTGACGCAATTTGGTGTTTAGGTCTATATACTCTTTTAAATAAGAACTTTGTTTAAAAGTTATGACGCGATGAATTTTGCTTAACAAAAGTCCATGTTTTAAACAGTTTTTGAGATGAACATAGTGAATCACATAATAAAACTTATTGTATAAATTAGGTATAAGTTTAGGATTTTTTCCTCCTGGTGGAATACTTTTTTCTGGACAAAACGGTAAATCATTGTGAAATTATGTAATTCTTTAGGATAAATTAAATCAACTTCAAGAATATAACCGTACTCCGCATTATCATCCACGGCTGTGATATTTAATTCGTTTTGTTCCTTATGCGACAAGAATTTAAAATCGGTCAAAGGTAAAGCTTGACACATACTAAAGCCATATAAATTATTGCAGTACACAATGAATGACTTTTTCTGTGATGAATCATATTCAGGTATGTATTTATTGTTGGCTTTAGCATAGCGTCTGCAACACATACAAACGCCCCCTCGAATACCAGATTGTATCATGCGTATTATTTCTAGATCATTAATTAATTCCAATTGAACGCCTGTTTTTAAAAGCATTGCATCAAATGATAAGCTCGGTGCTGTAAGATAAAAAGCTGGATCTAACTGATAATGATACTTGCAAGTCTTTTGAAAGTTTTCGAAAATATCTGTCAAAAGCAAAACATCCGTCTTCAAATAAATATCTGTATACTCTCCTAAGTTTTTTACGTTAAATTCGAACCAAACCAACTGCCCCCGATAGTAAAAAGGGCGCATCTAACATTTTTGTCAAAAATGAGTTATTCATATTGCCGTGATCAGCAGAAAAAGACCTACCTACTGATATTTTTAGTTTTTTCCTAGGTAGCCTAGATTAGAAGTTACCATAAGCAAAAAGGGCGTAACTCACACACTTTGTTACAAAAACTTAAATAAAAAGACGCATTTGAAAAACATGTAAATAGTCTTCATAAAAAAGACGTAACTACGGATAACGCGCCCTTTTGTTTTGTCAAACTTTAAACTGTTTAGTAAAAGAAAAGACGCAAGGTATAATCCATCACCGTATACTTCAATAAAAAGACGCATCTAAGTACTTGTGCCTTTTCAACTAAGCCAGGACTTGAAATAATTATTTTGACTTAGACGCATCTAACTTAAATATTCAATGAAAAGGGCGCTAGTGACCACTTGCGCCTTTTCAACTTAGCCAGAGCTTGATAATGTTATGTTAACGCAGACTCATCTACACCTAATACTAAGTAGAAAAGACGCAAATGACCACTTGCGCCTTTTCAATAGTGTATTTTGCTAATTCACAAGTATGCTCATGGGATTTGCGTCTGATTTTGATATAGGAATTTTTTATGTTTGCGATAATTACAACATTGAAAAGAGGTAGTTAAGCGTGCATTTAAATTTAAATTATGTCAGTAGACTATTAACCCTTAATTTGGCAAGAAGAAAAAACATAAAAACTAAGTTAATGACATTATTTTTTGCGGTGTTTATATCTACTGGAAAAATCATAAAAATCCTAAGAATACAAAGTCGGCTTAAATGTCCAGCATGATGGACGTTGCCAAATATATGCAAAATATGTTTTCTATTTTTAAGAAATAAAACTAAAAATCCGTTTGCAGGTTTAGGGCTGATTTTTCAATCCCCAGATAAAACTATCCGTCAGTTAAATGTATTACTATCCTTTTCTGAAGTCATATGAAAGAAAAGGGCGGAGCTAAAATTTACCTTCCGGATAGCTTTATGTGGGGATTGAAAAATCAGCCCTTAATTGAATAAAAAATGAAACATGATAGTATTTTATAATATAGTGTTTGCTGGTGGCTTTGTCCGCATGGAACTCTGTTAATGAGTTTTCCTGTAGAAATTATTATATTTCCGAGATAAAAAATCAAAATGTCCATCCCCGGGACTCAAGCTATCTTCATTTCGATTCGGCGGTTGAGCGTTAAGAAGAAACAAATAAATAAACAAGTTTGCTGATGGCAGCGTTATTTTCCCGGCGTTGGCAACAGAACTTAGGATCAGTTCAGCATAGTAAACCTTGAGTTTGGACTTCTAATAAACATGTCAAAGACCAACCTAATTTCCAACTGCAGTTGTAGGATCAATTCAACATTTTTTTGACTTCAGGATTTTATTGACAGAGCTGAACATAATTTAATTTTCTTGAATACAAAGAAACCGTGGTTTTTACAAGGAAATAACCACATTGACATCCGAGAGGCATTGTTTGAATAAAATACTACACTAATATTCTTGGTTTATAAAATATTTCTAGGTTCTCATTCCAATCTTTCTGGGACCGTATCGGTTTGCATCAAATAGATTTGTTTAAAAATTATTTAAACAGTCAAGATAGGATAAAAAATTACAAAACTAAGCAGTATGGAAGCGATTACAAAGACAGAGTGGCTTGGAGAAGGGTGAACTGAAAAATAAGCTACAGTTTATTACAGGCAGTAAAACTTAAGCGAGCAATTGTTATTTTTTATGTAAATACTTTATTATAAAACTAAGCAGGAAGTATAAGTTGAAAAAAAAGTTCATATTAATTGCCAATAGGAAGTATGCTGGCCGTAGCAAACGCGAGTTACAACACTACTGCGGCGGTGGCAAAGGGAAGTATACTGGATACACTTTAACTTTGCAAGTTTTTAAGACATAAATGGGACTTTTTTAATTTTTAAAATATAATATATGCAAATAAATCATAATGTTGTCATATATTTACAGAAAAATCATAAAAATAAAACATTTACCGAGCGTAACTGAGAAGCGTCTTTCCCCATTTACATTCTGACGGCAATTGACAAAAAATTACCGTTCGCACTGGCTTTTTATATTTTTTATTTAGTATAGCTTTTGTATTATAATATTAATATGAGATTCCCCTGTATTACCTAAAATTCATCTTATAATTTTATTTTTACGCGTAGATTTTGGTTTTTATAACGTCCAGTTTACTTTTATCTTTTCATACGGTTTCTCATTATTTTCCTGATTGCACCTTAGAACGTTGTTAATGTGCAAACTACTATTTCAAAACATTTATTTTACATGCAATTGAACTACCTACAAAGAAAGAGTAAAAAAAGAGAAGATAATTACTTTTTTAATTGAGTAAAGGTAGTTTTTTGAAATATCAATTACTATGTTAAAAAGACGCTTGTGTCCAAATGCGCCCTTTCATCTTAGGAAAAAACCAGGAAATATCTGTCAAGCACTTATATTAAAAAGAAGTTTGTGATTGTACTTAGTTGAAAAGGCGTAATTGGTTACTTGCGTCTTTTAAACGGAGTACCGAGTATTTTCCAGAGATTTTTTTGCTTAGATGAAAAGGAAAATCATAAATAAATAAATAGATAAGAATAATTTATAAAATATTTTATTACTATATTGACAATACGGTACATATCTATATTACTTCGTTTACGGAAAGTGTCTATGTCTATTTGTTTAGAGACAGCATACATTTTTTTAATTTTCAACTAAAACATTTAATTTCTCGATTTCGACTTCATGTTAGATGCGCCCTTTTCACTATCGGGGGCCTGTACATTAGGGTGGGCTGATCTTGTATGAGTTTTTTTATTTTTCAAATTTCTTAACGTAAGAGGTGGCAAAAGTTGCGGCTTTTAATGCTTATTTTAATGATATACTTAGTTTATAAATATCATAGTATCTTCAGCCCTCTACCAACTGTCAAATAATTGACTTTTAAATAATTTTCCTCTCATTTTCACTTCATCACTTTTATGAATGTTGTAGTCGATCTTAATATTATTTTGGTACCAGGATATAAATAAAAGTGTGTTTAATATTACAAAAACTTAGTTTTATTGTGGTTTTCAATATTAACTATATATTTAATTGCATAAATCGGGCATAAATTCATTACTTTTGCACACATTCGAACTCTTTTTTTGAATCAAATTTAGGCATCGCAGCACGAGATTTCAGTGTATTCTTAATCAAACCATCCCTTGCAGATTGTCCAATAACACGTTCAGAAGCTTCAGTCACTAGTTTTACTGATCTTTCCACAGCTTGAGTGTGGCATGGATACTCGCATGGCGGGAGTTGATTGGTTTCTACCATATTTTGTAATTCTTCATTACTGTAATGTGAAAATGCTGGCGGGGGAGTAATAAGATTACCTTGCCAATCTATTAAATTAATATAATCTTCAGCTAAAAAGTTTATTTTTGGCGGGTGAAATGTGCGGATTTTTTGGGTCGAACCGCTTGAATTTCTAGCTTGAACAATCCGCTCGAAGGCAAGCTGTTGAATGTGACTTCTTGGATCGTATAACATTCCCAGCAACAGATTTTCAGGATACCCAAAAAATGCGTTTCTTTGTATCACTGGGTCGATCACATTTTTTACGTTTTCAGGAAGGTCTCTAGAAAGTACAATCATCTTAAATAGGTGGTGTGCTCCATCCTTCACTGTAGGTTTAGCTTTTATTAAGAACCATATAGGAGCATAAACCGTCATAATGTATTGTACCAATGTTTTTAAATTTTTAGATGGCCTGTTGGTACTGACGTAGAATCTTAATATACGGTTAGCAAAGGTAAGCCATCTTGAATGTGCCATTTTTCCTGGTTGACGATTTGCTAATTCCGTTGAACAAATACCTGACGCTACTGCCTAGCATATTTCAAAAAGATATTTTTGATCTGTGCTCAGTTCACTAACGAACGCATCATCCATGTTAGATATATTTCCAGGCACTGGTTGATACGCTATCACATCCATTTTCTCGCATAGGGGAAGCTTTTTTCCTATAGGGCCCGAAAACTCGCGAGGGCCACTTGTTGACCCGTCTAATTTTGTGAAAAGATGTCTCAGCGGTAGCTCATTAGCGTGAAGCAAGCATACAGCCCATTGCACTGGTCTTTCTAGATATTTCTCAAGATACTGGATGACGCCACCTTTCCAACCTGTGTTAGTGGCGGTACCATCACAGCCAACACATTTGATATCATCCGTTTTGCAGTCTTTTAAGTTCAAGAAATTGGTTATTGACTTCGCTATCCCTAATCCTGTTCCTTTTTCTGGTATAGTGTGCCCCAAATAGTTAGCTCCTGGTTCGGATAAGATTGAAATATGTTCTTCAAATATTTCCTTGCGATGTATACGTTTTCCCTTGGTTTCTGATACTAAAGTTTTATCCTTTCTCCCGTCAAAATAAATACTTTCTGGTGTGATAACGTGTGAGGCCTCTTGGGTTTGCAGTCTAGACTTGCTGATTTCCCTTCGAATTTTATTTTTATCAATCACTAAATGTCTGTTTTCATTCGTGACTAGCCCAACGTCTACCAAAACAGCTGAGGTGAGAGCTGCCGCTGTTCGCGATGACAAACGGTATCGGTCGCATAAAGTCGCAACAGTTGGAAGCGATACATGATTATATTTTTTCTGGGAAGTAGCAGGCACGGTTTCAATGGTATTAAGAGGATCGGTATTGTCTTCGAAAGTTTTGTTAGATACCTTTTGTTTATTAAAGCTAGTTACTCGTGTTGATGAAGTTACATTATCTTGGGAAGTACTCTGTGCTTGTTTTTCTTTTCTTAACTCTCTATTTTGAATCTTTTGTGACTCTACCTTATCAATATTGCCAATAAACATTTTCCTTTCACCTCTCTGATCTACTAAAAATTGAATTTCTTTTTTGGGAACCTTTCTTTCTTTCAGGCAACTGCAATTCTCTTTACATTTGCAGGAACTTATATCAAATAATGTAATCAGACAGTAAGACTTAAAATCATCCCATTTTTGTTCAAAGGCTTTATTTTTTTTTGAATTAGGGTACCTTATTAATGAAAGGTATTTATCATAATGGTATTTTAGTAGTTGTTTAACACGTTTTTCAGAAACCGTCGGTAGAGACGCGGTTTTCCAAATTAGATTTATTTCTTTAGTGACCAATAGGAAAATGTCAGAGTTAGAAGGTTGTTTTCCATTATTTAGTTCTTTTAATTCGTGTCTTTTCAATAATATAAACTTAATAACATCACCAATTGTTGGAAGCTGCTTGTGATTGAGCTCTGCGAATGATCCAAACATGGGGCAGATGGTTTCACTTCGTCGTGCCCCAGCTAATCCAAATAAAGGCTCCGTACTCATTTTGCACAAAATCCAGCAGTAAAATGTACAAAATAACTTTAAAAGTTACCTTTGTGATCAAACTCCTTCTAATCACATCAAACGATACTTATCGGTTCAAAAGTTTAGAATAAGTGACGCGTCGTAACGAGCGATTTGCGAGCGGTTGAGGCATAAATCACGTTAAAACAAGTCAAGTTCCAAATAAGTGAAGAGGTCGAAACTTGATAAGATTGAACAAATCAGTAAGTAGAACACTATAACTAGTAGAAAAAGTCACAAAACGTTGAAAAAAAGTATTTATTTATATGAAAAACATGACATTAAATTATATGAAAAACTGCTTTATTTTATAATTTCAAACTTCGGTAGAGGGCTCAATATAGTATTATAGATTTATTTATTTATTTTTCCTGAAATATAGATTTTTTTTGGCAACTTTTGAGAGGTCTTACGATACGATAATCGAAAAAAAATTAAATCGGCCCACCCTACTGTACATGCTCATGATCTTGATCCACTGATCATTTCTTCGTTAGTTAAAGAGTTGAAATTTTTTTCTTTAGGAGGTAACTTTTTTTCTTTATAACAGTCCCACCCAGTTACATAATCGTAGGGATAAACTCCCTTTTGAGTCAATAAATTAAATTGTTTTTCATTTGAAAAACATGACCGTAAATGTTCGAATTGTTCTTTTTGTAAGGTCTTAGTGAGCTTATAAAGACTTAACTGTATTAAATTATTGTCATCCATCATAATAAACTTCGTAAATGAAATGTAGTTCTCTTTGGTTTTAGGTATAATTTTAATAGCCCCCGGGATTTCGCCCAACTTTTTTATAAATAAATGACAGTCATATCCTGATAAGTTGTGAAAAAATATCGGTATGAATTTCGGCATTTTTTATTGTAAATTGCAATAATTATGACTTGCACCTCTAAATTGTCCTGTAATATGACAGTGGTCTCTTACTTTATCGTTAAACAATAAATGATTACAAATATCACAACTTTGAGTAGTTCTAAAATTTTTATTATCTTCTTCAGTATGTATGATGGAGGTGTAAGTAACTCTTTAAAACCTCATTAATTTTATTTACATCACTCAGTAAAGAATCAATGAACTTGTCAACGCAATCTAAACCACGATAAGTTGTAAACCGATTTTTTTTCTGATCTGATGAACAAACGATTTAGTAAAAGTAAAGTAAAAAACATTTATTCACTACACACATAAGACACACAGAAAAAAGTAAAACCAGAAAACAACAATAAACAAGTAGTTGGTGTCTTCGCGGCAGTGAATCGGACACTGGCTCAGCATAATGCTGAGGTGTTAAACACCTGCAGCGCTGATTTTCAGCCAGCTCCGAGTGACAGACGGACGGTACGCTAAACGAATAGTGTAATAACATATATATATATATATATATATATGTGTACTATTAAACAAATACTAATAGTTAGTGGCAAAATAGATAGAAAAACTACATGCAAATACCTTACATAAACATATTTGAAGTAAAAATACCCACTTAGCCAGTATACAGCATCGAAAATTTGGCACAATTACCAAAAAACAAAAGAAAAATAACTAAAAACGAAAGTATAATTTACAAAGTGCTGGTTGGGAAATAATGATTTTTGGAGCGTCAACAAATAGCCTTTAAGCTTACGCTTAAAGGTGTACCTGCTAGGCGCTCCTTGGATTGGAGGGGGGAGATCATTCCAGCACTTGGACGCCGCAAACTTGAAACTACTGTACTGGTACACGTGTGTAGTGTCCTTTATTAAAATCCATTTTAAAAACTCAGGTTTATCTTCGCCATTGAAGAAATTAGTCATTAGATTTTCTAAACAAACTGAAAACAGCGCTCTCTCTGGAAAACATTGACAACTATTTAAACGATTAGACATTAAAATTTGACAGATCAATTCTGAGCGACTAGCGGAAATATAGGTTCACTTTGAGTTACCTAGATGGCGCTGAGGTGTGAAATAAAAGAAATTAATAATATGAAATAAAACAGATCATTCTAATTAGAATTTAGGAAATAAATAGATTTATTTCGTTATGTTAGTAAAATAAATTAAAGAGGGAAGGATTACACAAATTATTTTGTAGTGAAGTAACATTATAGTTGTGTAACCTAATAAAGAAAGATCGAATTAGCTGGAAGTTGAATTAAAAAAGAAATGACGGTTATAATGCTAAGGAGAGTAGGAGACAAGTTCAAAGAATAATGAACTAAACGATTAGACATTTAAAATTGACAGGTTAATTCTGGGCGACTAGCAGAGAAATGGGTTCACTTTGAATTACCTAGATGGCGCTGTGGAGCAAGCGAAGGAAATAGTTGAAATTAAATTAAAAAAAAACATCATTCTAATTAGAATTTAGGAAATAAATAGGTTTATTTCATTATGTTAGTAAGATAAATTAAAGAGGAAAGAATTGCACAAATTATTTTGTAATGAGGTAACATTATAGTTGTAAAACCTAATAAATAAGGATCGAATAGGCTGGAAGTTGAAAAAAAAAAGAAGAATTATGACCGCTATGTTGCTAAAATGAGTAGGGGTCAAATTCAAAGGATAATGAACTTTGTTTGTTACATGTTATGTTAGAATAATCATTGTCATTAGAAGAGTAAATGCATTATTGCGGGAAAACTTCTGCGCATCCCAGCTTCTCGATACGCAGGGACGCTAGAGAGACGCTAATATGAGGAGAGATGAGTTCAAACGAAAGTGAGCTTTATTTGTTACTTGAAATGATGAAATAGACACTAAAGTTGAATAATTGAAATTTCTTTTGCGGGAAAAGTTTACGCATCCAAGCGATCTTATACGCATGTTTCATACAGCGGGGCCGAAAATTAGGGGTTTCTACGCATGCTCAGGGTTTTCTATATAAAGTCTGGCGAGGGTCTGAGCGGGGCTTTTTTATTCCGGTCGTCGAAGGGGTGAGTTGATATTTTGCTGAGAGGTGTCACGTATCGTCCATTTTTGCCTTGTTGGTTTTTATTTATTTGTGTTGTGCTCGTATATTATAGGTGATATTATTTTGGGTGTCGCTTCACGTTGCGTTCGAGTAACGCTACAAGTTAACGATTATCGCTACACAGGAATGTTGTAGTTGACTTTCTTTTGCTAGGATTGTGAGAATGTTTTAATAACTGGTGTTTGTGTGTTCCGGGATTGTTTTAACATGTTTATTAACCTTCTTTTGTTTTCCAGAACTCTGTAACGTCGCCACAAATGGTAGTCGGTTACGCAGAGCTCCAGGCAGTTGTAGTTTACGAAAATGAATACCTACACTCACATTTTGGTTGTGAGTTGAGACCTGAAGATTTCCACAATCAGGAAACGGACGGTTTTAACTCATTAACTGAGTGAGTTTGGAAGGTACGCGTACAAGGTTTCCTGATACCTTTATTCGGTATATCAGGCTCTGCTGAATGGTACTTTTCATGTCTCCTCTTCAGGGCCCGTAGAAGTGGATCCGAAATCAGTTTGCGATTGTTGTGTGGCCATCTAAAGTACCTTTGGCATTGATCCCCTTATTTATATATGTATATATAGACCACCGTAGGTATTTTCCCCACCTGGAAGCCAACTAAAGGCTAGAAATAGCCGGTTGAAGGGTCTTAGGACTACACACAGGGAGTTTTACTTCCGAAATCGAGGTTATGTTAGGTCTTAGTTGGTCTAGCAAAGGTTTTCTTACACCGGAATTCCTTTACACTACTCACACGTTTAACGTAACTGTAAAAGTCATTTTGGACTTTTAATTGCTCTAAAACAATAGATTAATAGGTGGTTAGGGGTTATAGGTAGTCAGTAGCTTTTCCTTTACACCGAGGGAAGCTTATAAACACGTAATGTGACTAGCTAGGTATATGTAGACAAAGTTTGTTCTACTACTGGCATAGTAAAACAAGCTCTGTCGACGTAAGAAATATAATTATTGAACGAAGAAGATTTAAATTAGCCTTCTAAAGCCAATAGGAAAATTAGGAACTAGTAATAATTAATTCATGTTACAAAAGTCCTCCTTTTAAATTAAATTCATATTAGGCAAATATTCAATCTAGGGTATCGAAACTTACTTATTGAATGTAATCTTGATAGTCTGTGGTTAGGTCTATCTATTCCTGTCAGAAACGTCAAATTCTAAGACTGTCCGTCTAATTAGAAAATAAATAAAGCTCTATAGGCTGCGGAGTATGTATGTTGTCCGATAAACCCGTGTTGGTATGATTAGGGAGTTCGTTTAACATGAAAGGTATTGTAGTGGTTATAATTAGCAGATAGGTAGAGGTCTAAGTTTAAGAAGCATTCGCGTCTAACCTTAGTGATAAACCTAGACGGCTAACTAGGGAGACGCCCGCAAACATGTTTTATCAGTTAGTGTGTATAAAAGAGTTCACGTTAAAACTGTCCCAAACGAATAAAAGTAATTAGTTAGCTATGTGTATTTACACAAGGTTGTTGTCATAGAGGTAATCTAAGCACGTAACGAAACTTATTAGTCTACGGTATTATTATTAATCTTCTAGGATAGTAAGGGTTAATTAAAGAGTTCACGTTAAAACTGTCTCAAACGAATAAAAGTAATTAGTTAGTTATGTGTATTTACACCAGGTTATTGTCATAGAAGTCATCTAAGCAAAACGAGAGTCTATGATATTATTATTAACTTTCTAGGATAGTAAGGATAAATAAGTACGGTTACATACCTGCTAAAAGATAAGCTAGGCTTATCATATTTAGATATTATTCCGAAGAGGTTCTAGTTGTAAGAATTAAATCGTTATCATTATAAGCTATACATTATCTTTAAACATCAGGTAGAGTAAATAAATCTAGGTTAACGTAGTCCTTTTGTATAGGTAAAATTCAAAGTGATACTTACGAGTTGGTCTGTCCTTTCAATACACCTTTAACAGCTATAGATGTGCGGTACATACCTAGCTACGGCTTACTGTCTCTGTCCAAGGACAATCAGTGGTCACTGTACTTACACATATGCTTAGTTGTTGTCTGAAGGAACCCTAGTGTTGAGTATACACTATGTGGTTCAAGAACACACCACCTTTGTGAGAATATTAAGGTTATTAAAGAAGTTATTTAGTGATAAAACCAAAGGACTACTAATTTAGTTAAATTAAGTGTTGAAACAGGATATCTGAAAGCGCACTAAATCAATTATAGGGCTACTTACTAGGGCTAATTAATTTTAGAAATAATTCAGTGTTGGCAATTTCAATGAAGTAGATGGTATATGTAAAATTTACACAATAGTGTCTCAGACTAAGTTATGAATGGTGAGGTTACACTAATTCATTATTATATTAAATTTTAAACTAAATAGTTTGTGTACTAGGGATATAGTACTGAAATTGAATTATAGTAATCTGAGTGATTCAATAATTCATACTACAATCCAGAGTATAAAGGTTGTAGAACCCGCCTAGTAGGGTTACATTTACATGATAATTACAGTAGGTATACTACTAAATAGTTTGGTAGTTATGACTACAAATTATAGAGAAAGACACACAAAGTTAGTCATAGGCATATTGAGTTTAATTCTATAAGTAAGAAGTAACAGGCTAAGAAATAAGAATAAAACCTAAAACTAAGCATTGATATTATATTGTTCTAATATATTATTTTGTGTTCAAAAGTAAAATGAATAATTGAATTAAATAGTTTAATCCTTTGAGTTTGTCTCGGTCTCTCTTCTCAAAGGATCCTTTTGGAGAGACTAGTAGAATCAAGTTTACCTAATTGACTAGAATTAGTCTACTAAATTTAACACTAATAGAATAATGTGTTATACTAAATAATAAAAGATATATTAGTGGGCGGGCTCTGAGGTTATGGATGAAGAGCAGCGGAACGGCGTGTGATGGGGCCGTTCCTTTAACCGCTAATATATTATTGCCATTTTATAAAAGGATATCTAGTAAGATATTTGAATTAAACCTAGAGTTTGTTCATAGTTATGTAGTTTATATCTGAAGCTTCAAGTAATATTCTATGTCGCCTAATAGATATTATGTTTCAACAGAAGAATGATTATATTTTATGTTAGGATTTCTATATTCAAGCTAGCTATAACTCTGTTCCTTGGTTAATAATACAAAGTTAGGTTAATTAATCCTTTCCAGTAGACTATTATAATAATTTGAACCTTATTTTAATTAGGAATTTTATTAATATAATTCTTTACTGAATAGTTAATACCTTTAGTTTTGATTTAACAACATATAGATGTTAGCTGGCAAGTTTAATGGTATTCTCTAAAAGTAATCAGTAGGAAGGAGTAATTAGGAACTTCATAATAGACTAGTAATAATAAACTCTCGCTCATTAAAGTTCTTTGGATTACTATTCGGTTCACAAGGTAGGGTTCGTTCATTAGAGATCATAAGGCCAATATAAACATTTAATTATAGTAATGGCATCAGGGGGGGTCAGTACAGTTTGGGATGCCTAGACCAGGATGTGAAACCTAAATTATTTTTTATTACGTGATCTTAGATATAGTATAAATATTTATACTATGTCTTTCGTCACAATTTGATGTCCGTGTAAAAGGAGTGAACTTGAGTTTATTATTTATACCTAACTTAGTTGAGGTCGTTTCATTAGGTAAATAACTTAACAACACAAATTGAATATCATTAATTTTAATTTTCTGTATTACAATAGGTTAGGTTAAGTCTAATCGAAGTATTTAGCTAAATCTATAGGTGAATTTTATGCAGGCTATCCGATCCATTTTGTTCTGAAATGCATGTCCGCAATTTCACTAAAATACGTCCATGACGATTGCCCGCGACAGCGCAATGGCACTGAGTTTCACTAAGGCACTGTGTTTTCGCTAAATCACATTTTTTAACGCACTTTCCACTTATAATCACTGATTGTTTTGGTCACTAGAACTTAACCTTTTATCAGAGATACGTGGTGATGGACATTGGACGTGACTCGGTGTTATGTATAATTTTTACAAGTCTTAATTTAAAATGATACAGTTTACTAAGTGGTCGTTTAGAAGCGTTTAATAAAATCGTGTTACGTTCTCCTATCGTCTAACTTCACTGAACGCTAGGATTGGTCGAAATCGTTATGTTTATCATCTATTTGACCAATCTGTGGTCATCGCATTGACAGTAGTCAGGGGCGTTTTTATAATGTGAAACGAAGCGAAGACAAAATGATTATTATACACGCTTCGTCTCATAAAAAGTTGTAAATACCTAGTTCCATACGAGTATATTAATTTTTAGAATCAAAGCCCCTAAATTTTATATAATACGTTTTTAAGTAAAAGGCTAATTACTTGCCATATGACGGATTTAGGAGTAATTTAAAAGAAAAAGTCGCGTGTGGCTCATAGATAATGTAATAAATAAATATTGCGTTACGTTTTACGGGAGATTTATTCGATGATTGGAAATTCGATAGTCACTTGAAATAATTTAAAATCATTAAATTATTTAGACATACAAATACTATTAAATAATTGTATGACATGTAACATGTTAAATATCCAAGTTGGTTATAACTACTGATTCTAAGTTAAAAATTAGTAATTAGAATTCTATAACATTCATTCCATAAGTATACTTAGAACTTTATTTGATCGTATCGATTATACTTATTAAATTAATGAAATAAAAAAAACAAATCGCATAGCTAGACCCGAAAAACGTTTATATATAGGTAGGTAGGTAGATATTTGAATTGGTTAGATGAGATAAATTAGAAAATATTTAGAATTTAACTTGTAATAAGTAAAAGCTGGTATATTATTTGAATTTACAAGACCAAGCTGGTTTTTGGGTAAGATTAATAAAATGGACTATACTTACCCATCTTATAGATATGTTTGACAAATTTAAAACTGATTAAGAGATTTGCATATGGGGGGGTGATAATTGTTTGTTAGTAAGGAACTAAGATCATAACATAAACATCAGGCAATATTTAGTCATATTGTATAAGAAGTTAGGCATAAACATTGTTTTGATGTATTTTTAGTAATTAAAAATAATGTAAAGCTTACATTATCATGAATCATTCATAACCTTTAAGTCAGGAAGAAATTTAAAGTAAAACTAGATTTTATTTATAAAAACAGAGGTAAACAAAATTGCATCAACTTATCCCAGCTGATACATAAAAGAAACAAATCATGCTTGGTTTAAGGTGAAGTAGGTAAATCATAAGACATTATTATGTAATCCATGAACAGTACATAAAACAGGGTTAGTAGAAAGAAAAATAAGGTTTAGCACAACACAAATCACAATCGTTCACTTAGCAGGAAGCCGGACCGGGTAGCTTGCAATGGTTTCACACGTAGAATAGTTACTGCTAGATTGGTTAAAACTTGCAGGCGATTAAACATTATGTTAGTAGGGTAATGAACTCTATCATAACTGCAGAGGGTGTCATCTCTCAATATTGCTGAAATAAAAGCAGAATATTCCGTTAGTTACTGAAAACAACATTAAGTAAACTTCATATCTAACAACTATATTCATTACTAGAAAGACTAAGGTACATAAAGGTACATAAAGGTAGTAATAATACTAAATTTAAGTTTAGAATTATGCTAAATAAAGGAGTTATGCGCATCGACATGAACTAAGGTTAATATAAATAAGTTATAGGTATAACTCACTATACATAGAAAAGGATTGTATACTTACGTAATATGAGCAGTTTTCTCCACTAGGTTGTAATATGGTCCAAGTTATTAACAGGCAGGAACACATTAGCCAATTTGGTTTGCTAATCACACCGGGTGATAAATTAACTATATAATACTTCTTGTTCTTCTCTTTAATGGCAATCTCAGGGCCTGGTGCCAATGTCAGGAATGTTCGATATTGGTTAAGTACGTAAAACACGGGACTTCTGTTTTATTTTGATAAATAAACAATATTAGTCATAGAGTTGGTAACGAACAATAAGCTGTCAAGTGTCAAGTTATTATTTTGCAGTAGTGTCCACAGATAATATAATAGGGATGTAAGGCGACCGTCTCTGTCCGTTCAGAAACCTAAACACGTTCAAGTCAAAAAAAAACAGGTCTGAAAATGTTGAGTGAAAACATAATAATAATAATCTCACATTTATTTAGCTGTAGTTGCTATGTATCACTACGTGCGGTTACTTTATTTTTATTGGTTGTGATGGATGCGGAGATATTTAAGGCAAGGATGGTCAACGAATAATAAAACATGTGTGGCCGTACCTTTATACACATTACGATAAAATCCCTTTTTATTAAAGTTGTTGCCTGCGAGTTGGACCGTCAATGTGACATGTCATCGTAATAGGTGTCAATGTCAAAATAGGGAGCTGTCAGAGTTTGTTGTGTTTATCTGTCATAATGTATTTAGTTATGAATATTTTATTCAAAGTTTAGTGAAAGAAACTTTTATATAGTGCAAAAATAATTACGCGAGCCGGGAATTAACTTGGTAATCATGGCGTAAGTTATAATAAGTTAGTGTCAAAAGTTATTAGCTTTGAAGGTTTGACTGTCAGTGGTTAGGTATAATAATAAAATGTAAGTTTATGGTTTTGTATTCGAATAAGTTAAATTAAATGGTATTTAGTACACATTAGGTTAAAGGATCAAAACTATCGAGTTATTATCAAAGTTTTCCATGCTAAATTCGCGGTGTAACTACATCTGATTTACGCGTAGTGTAAATGACTGAATTTTCTCTTGTTGAGAAATATATACCAGTCAATGTATATGTAAATATATATATAGTTCATACATAGTTAAGAACTTTTATCAAAGTTTTCTCTTGCTGGATCCGCAGAGAAATATACATCGGACGTTATGTATATACTTTGAGAATCTCATGCCAGATCCGCTGAGAGATATACAATCAGACTAGATGTATATATGAATAACTATAATAGTAATTTCACTTGTTAGATATGGTGAAAAATATACGCCAAGTATAGTGTTTTTATACTTTTAAAATATTTAGGGAAACACTGGAATTATGTACTGGACATAATATATGAAACTATTTGAGTATTAAATTCAAATTGGACATAGTGTGGTATTAGTAGATCTAGACTTGAAGTAGTTGTTTGAAGGTGGATTTTCTTATTTAATATAAGTAGGACAAATAAAATTTAAAATAAAAACAGAAAATCTAAATCACGGATAAAAATAAATAAAATGAAGTTTTAGAATAAGGCGATTAAGCATACTAGAATAATAATAATAATAAAATAATTAGGTTGTTTGCTGGCGAGAATAACTTGAGGAATAGGGAGAGGTTATAGTTAAACAAAATTTAATTGCGAAAATGACTTGTATCATAATAAGGTGAAATTAATTAATGAATAATAAGGTTAAGGGAAGGGAGATTTCTTGCAAAGAAATCTGGTTAAGAATTTATAGGGACGACTACTCAAATTTGGTTATTGATATTATAGGAACACAATTTCCTTAAATAGTGAAATGAGAGTGTGGTATCATGGTTTGAGATGAATTCAGAGGATGAAGTATGGTTTGAGGTGTAATTATAATGGGACCATTTTGGAGTAGACGTTTTTGAATTGTAACCAGGCTGGATCTGTCGATATCTGAACCTCTGGGAGGGGAATTATACACAACTAATTGTCAAGAATTTATGTGTTAGGTTAAAATCGTTTTTACGATTCGACCCATTGGAAGGGGTAGTTCTTGATAATTAATACTATACAAGTGTAAGAAGGTTATAACAAAAAAGTACACACCTACTTTCAGTGATGAAAGGTTCAAAGTTAAATGTTAAATAATAATAATAAAAAAAAGGTATCTGGGTGTATTGACATGCTTAATAGTCACAATATTGAGTGTGCTAATATAGCTGAAGATGAACTATTCAGTTGTTGAAAGTAACACATGCACCAAAAAGGAGATAACAGATGACTAATTTTGTGGGGGTGAGGAATGGTTTTTGGTTTTGACTTTTGAAGATATTAGTACTTGCTTAACATTATATTAGTTTGCAAGTAGATTTTCTCGGAGGAATCTCTTATTCCGGGCATTGTGGAAAAGAAATTTGAGTTCGGGCGATGTGAGCGTACAGATTTCGATTGATTCCCAGGAAAATTATTACTAGAATACACTTATCTCACAAATAAGTGCTACTTTTGCGAACTAATAAAATTAGAGGAACATATCATCATCAATTAATACTAGGAATCATAGATCCAAGCTTCTACCTAAGGTGTCGTATGTTTGTCTTGTGATTGGTTAAATACACAACACATTAAAGCATAGTGGTCGGAACAGATATCAACGGATTTGGTTTCCCATATAAGGTTAGGGTAAGGAAATTGGTATTTGAGAATAATGAAAAAAAAAAGGTAAATGATAAGATTAAAGAACTTTGACTATAATTGACATTCTGAATCATGTACTTTAAGGTAAACACCATAGGGAAGGTATTATCGATTTGTATGAGAGGACTCAACTGTTTCTTTTACCAGAGCAATGTTGGATATGAACAATAGTCGGGCAATGTGACTAAGTTCTAATTGAAAAAGTGGAGTCTGAAGGTATTTTCTTTTACTCCTATAATCGGTGCAGTGATGGAGGTATAAGAACATCTGAGGGATCAATGTGATTATATCTCTAACTGCATTGGTGTAGTTTGAGTTATGCAAATTATTAACACACATCAGGACAGATTATATAAAATAGAAAGGACGTGATTCATTGTGTAAAATTAGTTATGATAAATACATACCTATTTCTAATTGGTGAATATATCAATGGTGAATATATCAAAGAATTGAGAATTGAAAATTTTGATATAGGGTTCCAGTTAAAGGAGGTCATCCTTTTGTTTTCCAATGTCTCTTACAGATAACATCAAAGATGTTGTCTTTCTTAGTCATTGTGGGGGTGAGCTGTACTGGTACACGTGTGTAGTGTCCTTTATTAAAATCCATTTTAAAAACTCAGGTTTATCTTCGCCATTGAAGAAATTAGTCATTAGATTTTCTAAACAAACTGAAAACAGCGCTCTCTCTGGAAAACATTGACAACTATTTAAACGATTAGACATTAAAATTTGACAGATCAATTCTGAGCGACTAGCGGAAATATAGGTTCACTTTGAGTTACCTAGATGGCGCTGAGGTGTGAAATAAAAGAAATTAATAATATGAAATAAAACAGATCATTCTAATTAGAATTTAGGAAATAAATAGATTTATTTCGTTATGTTAGTAAAATAAATTAAAGAGGGAAGGATTACACAAATTATTTTGTAGTGAAGTAACATTATAGTTGTGTAACCTAATAAAGAAAGATCGAATTAGCTGGAAGTTGAATTAAAAAAGAAATGACGGTTATAATGCTAAGGAGAGTAGGAGACAAGTTCAAAGAATAATGAACTAAACGATTAGACATTTAAAATTGACAGGTTAATTCTGGGCGACTAGCAGAGAAATGGGTTCACTTTGAATTACCTAGATGGCGCTGTGGAGCAAGCGAAGGAAATGGTTGAAATTAAATTAAAAAAAAACATCATTCTAATTAGAATTTAGGAAATAAATAGGTTTATTTCATTATGTTAGTAAGATAAATTAAAGAGGAAAGAATTGCACAAATTATTTTGTAATGAGGTAACATTATAGTTGTAAAACCTAATAAATAAGGATCGAATAGGCTGGAAGTTGAAAAAAAAAAAGAAGAATTATGACCGCTATGTTGCTAAAATGAGTAGGGGTCAAATTCAAAGGATAATGAACTTTGTTTGTTACATGTTATGTTAGAATAATCATTGTCATTAGAAGAGTAAATGCATTATTGCGGGAAAACTTCTGCGCATCCCAGCTTCTCGATACGCAGGGACGCTAGAGAGACGCTAATATGAGGAGAGATGAGTTCAAACGAAAGTGAGCTTTATTTGTTACTTGAAATGATGAAATAGACACTAAAGTTGAATAATTGAAATTTCTTTTGCGGGAAAAGTTTACGCATCCAAGCGATCTTATACGCATGTTTCATACAGCGGGGCCGAAAATTAGGGGTTTCTACGCATGCTCAGGGTTTTCTATATAAAGTCTGGCGAGGGTCTGAGCGGGGCTTTTTTATTCCGGTCGTCGAAGGGGTGAGTTGATATTTTGCTGAGAGGTGTCACGTATCGTCCATTTTTGCCTTGTTGGTTTTTATTTATTTGTGTTGTGCTCGTATATTATAGGTGATATTATTTTGGGTGTCGCTTCACGTTGCGTTCGAGTAACGCTACAAGTTAACGATTATCGCTACACAGGAATGTTGTAGTTGACTTTCTTTTGCTAGGATTGTGAGAATGTTTTAATAACTGGTGTTTGTGTGTTCCGGGATTGTTTTAACATGTTTATTAACCTTCTTTTGTTTTCCAGAACTCTGTAACGTCGCCACAAATGGTAGTCGGTTACGCAGAGCTCCAGGCAGTTGTAGTTTACGAAAATGAATACCTACACTCACATTTTGGTTGTGAGTTGAGACCTGAAGATTTCCACAATCAGGAAACGGACGGTTTTAACTCATTAACTGAGTGAGTTTGGAAGGTACGCGTACAAGGTTTCCTGATACCTTTATTCGGTATATCAGGCTCTGCTGAATGGTACTTTTCATGTCTCCTCTTCAGGGCCCGTAGAAGTGGATCCGAAATCAGTTTGCGATTGTTGTGTGGCCATCTAAAGTACCTTTGGCATTGATCCCCTTATTTATATATGTATATATAGACCACCGTAGGTATTTTCCCCACCTGGAAGCCAACTAAAGGCTAGAAATAGCCGGTTGAAGGGTCTTAGGACTACACACAGGGAGTTTTACTTCCGAAATCGAGGTTATGTTAGGTCTTAGTTGGTCTAGCAAAGGTTTTCTTACACCGGAATTCCTTTACACTACTCACACGTTTAACGTAACTGTAAAAGTCATTTTGGACTTTTAATTGCTCTAAAACAATAGATTAATAGGTGGTTAGGGGTTATAGGTAGTCAGTAGCTTTTCCTTTACACCGAGGGAAGCTTATAAACACGTAATGTGACTAGCTAGGTATATGTAGACAAAGTTTGTTCTACTACTGGCATAGTAAAACAAGCTCTGTCGACGTAAGAAATATAATTATTGAACGAAGAAGATTTAAATTAGCCTTCTAAAGCCAATAGGAAAATTAGGAACTAGTAATAATTAATTCATGTTACAAAAGTCCTCCTTTTAAATTAAATTCATATTAGGCAAATATTCAATCTAGGGTATCGAAACTTACTTATTGAATGTAATCTTGATAGTCTGTGGTTAGGTCTATCTATTCCTGTCAGAAACGTCAAATTCTAAGACTGTCCGTCTAATTAGAAAATAAATAAAGCTCTATAGGCTGCGGAGTATGTATGTTGTCCGATAAACCCGTGTTGGTATGATTAGGGAGTTCGTTTAACATGAAAGGTATTGTAGTGGTTATAATTAGCAGATAGGTAGAGGTCTAAGTTTAAGAAGCATTCGCGTCTAACCTTAGTGATAAACCTAGACGGCTAACTAGGGAGACGCCCGCAAACATGTTTTATCAGTTAGTGTGTATAAAAGAGTTCACGTTAAAACTGTCCCAAACGAATAAAAGTAATTAGTTAGCTATGTGTATTTACACAAGGTTGTTGTCATAGAGGTAATCTAAGCACGTAACGAAACTTATTAGTCTACGGTATTATTATTAATCTTCTAGGATAGTAAGGGTTAATTAAAGAGTTCACGTTAAAACTGTCTCAAACGAATAAAAGTAATTAGTTAGTTATGTGTATTTACACCAGGTTATTGTCATAGAAGTCATCTAAGCAAAACGAGAGTCTATGATATTATTATTAACTTTCTAGGATAGTAAGGATAAATAAGTACGGTTACATACCTGCTAAAAGATAAGCTAGGCTTATCATATTTAGATATTATTCCGAAGAGGTTCTAGTTGTAAGAATTAAATCGTTATCATTATAAGCTATACATTATCTTTAAACATCAGGTAGAGTAAATAAATCTAGGTTAACGTAGTCCTTTTGTATAGGTAAAATTCAAAGTGATACTTACGAGTTGGTCTGTCCTTTCAATACACCTTTAACAGCTATAGATGTGCGGTACATACCTAGCTACGGCTTACTGTCTCTGTCCAAGGACAATCAGTGGTCACTGTACTTACACATATGCTTAGTTGTTGTCTGAAGGAACCCTAGTGTTGAGTATACACTATGTGGTTCAAGAACACACCACCTTTGTGAGAATATTAAGGTTATTAAAGAAGTTATTTAGTGATAAAACCAAAGGACTACTAATTTAGTTAAATTAAGTGTTGAAACAGGATATCTGAAAGCGCACTAAATCAATTATAGGGCTACTTACTAGGGCTAATTAATTTTAGAAATAATTCAGTGTTGGCAATTTCAATGAAGTAGATGGTATATGTAAAATTTACACAATAGTGTCTCAGACTAAGTTATGAATGGTGAGGTTACACTAATTCATTATTATATTAAATTTTAAACTAAATAGTTTGTGTACTAGGGATATAGTACTGAAATTGAATTATAGTAATCTGAGTGATTCAATAATTCATACTACAATCCAGAGTATAAAGGTTGTAGAACCCGCCTAGTAGGGTTACATTTACATGATAATTACAGTAGGTATACTACTAAATAGTTTGGTAGTTATGACTACAAATTATAGAGAAAGACACACAAAGTTAGTCATAGGCATATTGAGTTTAATTCTATAAGTAAGAAGTAACAGGCTAAGAAATAAGAATAAAACCTAAAACTAAGCATTGATATTATATTGTTCTAATATATTATTTTGTGTTCAAAAGTAAAATGAATAATTGAATTAAATAGTTTAATCCTTTGAGTTTGTCTCGGTCTCTCTTCTCAAAGGATCCTTTTGGAGAGACTAGTAGAATCAAGTTTACCTAATTGACTAGAATTAGTCTACTAAATTTAACACTAATAGAATAATGTGTTATACTAAATAATAAAAGATATATTAGTGGGCGGGCTCTGAGGTTATGGATGAAGAGCAGCGGAACGGCGTGTGATGGGGCCGTTCCTTTAACCGCTAATATATTATTGCCATTTTATAAAAGGATATCTAGTAAGATATTTGAATTAAACCTAGAGTTTGTTCATAGTTATGTAGTTTATATCTGAAGCTTCAAGTAATATTCTATGTCGCCTAATAGATATTATGTTTCAACAGAAGAATGATTATATTTTATGTTAGGATTTCTATATTCAAGCTAGCTATAACTCTGTTCCTTGGTTAATAATACAAAGTTAGGTTAATTAATCCTTTCCAGTAGACTATTATAATAATTTGAACCTTATTTTAATTAGGAATTTTATTAATATAATTCTTTACTGAATAGTTAATACCTTTAGTTTTGATTTAACAACATATAGATGTTAGCTGGCAAGTTTAATGGTATTCTCTAAAAGTAATCAGTAGGAAGGAGTAATTAGGAACTTCATAATAGACTAGTAATAATAAACTCTCGCTCATTAAAGTTCTTTGGATTACTATTCGGTTCACAAGGTAGGGTTCGTTCATTAGAGATCATAAGGCCAATATAAACATTTAATTATAGTAATGGCATCAGGGGGGGTCAGTACACTACCCCGAAACGCCGCGGTTCGGTGCAGCGGCACAATCGCCCTAGGTTTAAACCTGCGTACATTACTGGACCACTGGATCTTTTTAAAGAGGTACGACGGGGTCATGTGTTGCACCACACCGAACATAAGGGTTGCCAGGTGCATGCGCCTCCGCGCAGCCATGTTTAGCAAGTTAGCGGCGTTCAAATACGGAGTGATGTGGGAGCGGGGAGGGACTCTGAAACAAAAACGAGCACACGCGTTCTTTACTCGTTGTATTAGCCTCTTGGACCGACCAAGAATACGACCATCATAAACGACATCGCAATAGTTTAATCTAGATAATATAAGTGATTCACACAGGTGGACACGCATATCAACACTGAGGTAATCACGAATATTATAAAGAACCTTGAGACGGTAAAAGCAATTACTCACGGCTTTAGCTACGTGGCTCTCAAAGCGTAGCTCGCTGTCCATGAGCAGGCCAAGGTTACTTGCTTCCACCACCCTTTCTATCGGTTCGCCCATGATAGTAATATCCCCGGACGCCAGGCTATCTAAAATTCTACGGGTTTGATGCTTAGATCCAAATACCAAATATTTGGACTTTTTGGGATTGAGGACAAGGCAATTTCTCTCCGACCAAGAGGCAACACGATCGAGGTCAGCATTTATGTTCTCTACGGCGTTGACTGTATCTGAGAACGTGCTACAAGTGTAAAGTTGCAAGTCATCGGCGTAGAGATGGTACTTACTACTCCTTATACTGGTAACAATGTCGGCACTGTACAATATAAAGAGTAGAGGACCCATGATCGAACCCTGCGGCACTCCCCTAGTCACAGGACTAAGAGAGGACAGCAAAGCACCTCCCGATGCTTTCCGAAGCTTGACCGCCTGCGCACGACCGGACAGGTAGCTGTCAAACCATCTAAGCGCAGAAACATCAAACCCGTAAAAGGACATCTTAGATAATAGCAAGGGCAAACTAATGCAATCGAACGCCCTAGAGAAATCTAAAAGAACTAAAATAGTACCTTTGCCAGCATCCCGAGCCTGTAAGATGTTATCGACTACGTCGAGCAACGCAGTAGCAGTCGACCGAGCCTTACGATAACCCGACTGTAGTTCAGGTAGGATGCTGTTTTTCCCTAGGTATTCCGACAGTTGATCACAAATTACCCTTTCTATTATCTTAGATGCGCAGGGAAGGATGCTAATAGGACGGAGGTCAGACAGGTTCACTGGGTTCGGTATCTTAGGTAAAGGGGTCACTTGAGCGATTTTCCAGTCAGTCGGGAAAGTCATAGTTAAAATACTCGTGTTGATTATGTGTGTCAGGATGTCAGCGGTCCTCGAAAGAGTCAAGTGCAACATGTCAATAGTAATCGAGTCAAGTCCTTTTGCAGTCGTTTTAATCGAGGTTATAATTTTACTGACAGCTGTTGAAGTCGTCGGCATAAGAGTAAAAGTCGCGTCTCCGTGTCTACTGAATTCATAAAATGTCAAGTCGGAAATAGTGACCTCTGGTTTCCCAGGTGTATTAAGGAAATGACAGTTTATTAAGTCAGGGTCGTCGAAATGGGTCGGTAGGTCGGGTTGCGATTGTGGGTCGGGTAAAACTGTACGCTTCAGGTCTTTCCACGGCGTCTTTGTGTCAGTGGCGTTGTTGATACGGTGATCGAAGAAGGCTCGCCTCTCACTATGGACAGCTGCTACGACAAGGTGCTTCAGGTCGAGGTAGTACTGTTTATGTGCGTCAGACTTCGTTTGCTTGTACTTGCTATGAGCTTCGTTTCTAAGACGCATCATAAACCTCACATTACCAGTCAGCCAAGGCTTGGGAGCCTCCTTCACCACGATCGTCTTCTCAGGTGCATGTCTGTCGAACAGTCCAAGTAAAAGGTCATTAAAGCGCCGCACCATATCGTTGACATCGTCAAGGTGGAGTATTTGGTCCCAGTCAATTGTGTCTAGGTCTTGGTAGAAGTCACAAAAGATAATATCTTTTAGAGGTCGGTACGTAATGGTCGTCGGTGTCGGCTTTCGTTTTTTAATGTCAAGCTCAGTGGTGACGAAAGCATGCGCCCCTAGGTCCGGGATATGCTTCACGTCCACAGTCACAACGCGAGCGTCAGTGCACACAAGGTCTATCATCGTTTCACTGTGGCTCGTGAAGTGAGTCGGGTCGCGTACGTGTTGAGTCAGGTTAACAGTCTCCAAAAACTGTGTCAAACATTTAAATTTAAAGTCATTTCGGTCATAGTAATTTATATTAAAGTCTCCAACTAAAATCAATCGGTCGTAGTGATTAAACGAAGTTATCGAGTCAGTCAGTGCATCAAAAAACGTGTCAACATTGAGCCATGGAGGACGGTATGCCGTGCCTACAATTAGGTGTTTTCAGTTAATCGTTACTTTAAGCCACATTTGTTCGACGAGTGCGGCAGGCGGGTGCGGCTGGGAGCGGGCGCTGAGGCCCCGGCGCAAGTACATTTATTTATTTATTTATTTAAAGAACATATCTGACTAACAGCTTGATGCCAAAGCGTCAGACATGGAATTATACAAACAAGTACTTACTTAAAAATAAGCAACACAAAATTATTATATATACATATAAGTATACAACGCAAACAAAGTGGCACAACTATACTACAAAAAAGAACTTAAAAAATAAATCATTTTGAACTGCAGCCTTCCTAGTGGATCAGTAAACACATCAGCATCTTGGACTGTGTCAAGAAAGCGGTTTAGAAGCGCCAGGGCGCGGGCGGTAGGCGCATTTCGCGCGCGCAGGGTGCGCGCAGCGGGCAACGCGAACAGCGGGTGCCGGCGTCGTGCACCCGCGCGCCCGTACTGCTGCGGGACAAACAACCGAACGCGCTCTAGCACCGAGGGATTGTCCACTTTACCGCGCAAGAGCAGACAATAGTGCATCATCAAAAGCATCTTTCGCCTCAACTCCAGAGTTTCAAGCCCAGTCATGCCGGCTACGAAGCGAGATGGGTACAGAAATGGGTAATAACCGTACATCCTCTTGTACATATACCGAGCAAACTTACGTTGGACTCTCTCGATCATTAGAGTACGTTTAACATCGGATGGGTCCCATACAATGCAATTGTACTCGAGCCTGCTGCGAACAAACGTGTTGTACAGAACGATCGCGATATTTAAGTTTGTAAACTGCGAAGCGGTGCGCATTATGAACCCAAGGTTTTTAAACGCAGTTTTGCAGCTTTCCACGATATGTTCCCTGAAGCTCAAACCACTGTCCAGGACCAAACCTAAATCACGAATCCGATCGACGCGCTCCAATGCTACACCGTCCAAGTCATACCTATTCAGTATGGGTGACCTCGAGCGGGAGAATGTTATCACCTTACATTTGGATACGTTCAATGATAACCTGTTGATCTCACTCCACGCCTGGACAGCGTTAATGGCACCCTGAAGTTTATGACAGTCATTAGGGCTAGTAATTGGCTGTAATAACTTGACATCATCTGCAAAGACAAAACAGCCAGTCTCAGCGACAATAGAGGGAAGGTCATCAATCATAATTAAAAATAAAGTTGGCCCTAAATTGCTACCTTGACTTACTCCCGAGCGAGTAAAATACTCATGGGAACGAAAACCACCTAATTGCACATACTGTTTCCGATCCTTAAGATAACTGGCAAAAAACAACAGCAACTTAGGCGTACAACCGAGTGAGGACAGCTTGCCCAATAATAAATCGTTGTCCACCACGTCGAAGGCTTTCCTAAAGTCAAAAAAGGCAGCGTCTACTTGCTTGCATACATCCATTTGGGATGCAAGATAGTCCGCCAAGCATATGTGGCTGGTGGTGGTCGAACGAGCATGTCGAAATCCATGTTGCGTATTATTTAACCGACTCCGCCGCCTCTCGTGCGAACCCCGGCCGGGCGCGGCACATGTCTCAGTCGGTAGCCGGGCACAGCGGGCGCGCGCGCGTCCTCCCCGGGCCGCAGCCAAGTCTCGTTGATCACAACAATGTCTGCGTCAGTCTCAGTAATAGTCCCAATCAACTCGTCGTGCCCCGTACCGAGGGAACCAGCATTAAATAGACTAACTTTAAAATTGTTACAATGGAACATTACAAGATTTAGAAAGCTTATTACAACAATAACAAATGGACGGCTGTATACATGTAAGTAAAGTGAGATTACTCGAGAAGAACAAGTGATATAATACCTTAAAGAGTGAAATAATAGTTATGTACATACTTAAGTTTATAAATATAATATTGTTCCAGAACGAATAATATAACAAGGAGTGGATGAAAGGTCGATTCACTCCCGCGACGACACACCTTAAACAACACAATACAAACGAGAAGGCCATAACAATAAGGCAAGTTTTACAATTACTAAATATTGTTACCGTATAAGGAGGCAAAACAAACAATAAATAATTAAAATTACGTTTTAGGACTCCACAACATAGAAACGAAGAAACACAAACAGCTAAGTGACATTTTGGACCGCTACGACGGATCCAAAAATACCCAGATCGGTCAGGCGACGTAACCGGTGACTCGGCTGGCCGTCGGCCTGCCGCGTGAAGATCTTGCCGTCGCGGGTCCAAACATACCGCCAAGCGGCGGCGCGTGCGCCCTCGCGGGCTCGCTGAAAAAGCTGCCGGTTTTCAGTCGTGAGCCGCTCGTTGACATAGAAGCGCTGCGGTGCGGCGGCCAGGCCCAAGTCCGCCGTGGTAGCGCCGCAGCGCACGCGCGCGCCCTGCAGCAGCTCATCGCGCACGAGCGGCCGCGGCCGACCCGCCTCGCGCACCCGGCCCGCCCGGTGCACGGAAACCACGTCGCGCGCGTCCAGCTCCACTCCGACCACCGCGCAGATCCGCTTTGCCAGGCCCGCAGAGATCTCACCAGGTTCCTCCGGCACGTTGGAGATCTGCACATCGTTTGCGAGAAGCTCCTGGTCACGGTCGCGCAGCTCCATCTGGAGGGTCGCGATGGCTTCCTCCATGGCCTTGTGCGCCACCGACACGGTGCCTTTCGCGACTTGACGCTCCAAAGCGTCGACGCGCCCGTCCAACGTCTCAAGCCTCTCGGTAAACACCGTCAGGCTCGCTCTTACGTCCAAGAACTCCTGCCGGAACTCCCTGAACTCCTGCCGGACGACCTGCAGCTCCTCCCTAAACAGCCGGATCTCGTGACCTAGTGCCGACTGTCCTTCCTCCGCTTCGCCGCCGCGCGGGGGCGCCGGCGAGGTTTGCGCGCCCACGCGCGCTGGGTCCGCGGCTGCCGCGACTGCGGCGGGGTCCGCGGCGAAGGACAGGGCAGTGGCGGTCTGAGTAAGGAGCCCCCTGACCGGCGTTTCGGCCTTGTTGTCTTTCGGCTGGGACTTTTTGCACGTCTTACACTTCCAATCCCGAGCGACCACCGCCGTCGTAGAGAGTCCCACGCATGCTAGATGGTAATAACAGCTGCATTTATGGCATACAGCACCATCATTGCGCGCCATAAACTTCGCACAGGCCGAGCACTTAAGCATTGTTATTTATTATTTTTTATGAGGGTAGTTTTTGTCACTCCAATATCTATTAACAGTCGTATGTTTTATATAACGCCACCAATTTACACGCGCACAATAAATGTTTCGATTTCGATTATAATAAACAATATTATATCACTACTGTCACTATAAAGTTGGTCGTTTTATTTATTTTGACTTTAGATTCGCAGTCCAATGTTGGTCGTATAACGTACCGTCATCTACCGTCCGATTCCGATATCCGATTTGATATGCAAATGCTGCAGGAAAATGTCGTTGTAGGGTTATTGTGTTATCTGTACTTAATTCTGAATCACTACTATTTAAGGGTTGCAGTATTGTTTCGAAGTCTGCATAAATTACAAAAGGAACATTTTGTTTACGTTCAAAATTTTGAAATTGAATAACAGAACCATTTTTCGATAGGACAGTTGCAACTCCACAACAAATATGCTTATTTACATTTTCAGCTGAAGAAAAAAAACATAAACAATTTTCGCAGATATATAATTTCCCGTGGTGTTTTGTTATCTGACACTTAACGAGACAAGCCAAATCTTTTCCTTCCCTTCCTTCCGGAGATTCCTTCCGTATTGAGCACTTGGCGAAAATTGGGATATGACGTTACTCGGTCGGCGTGACACGACGCGGGATAAAGAGCTGCAGTCACCGACCACAAAAAGCAAAATGGGTCTTTATTATGAATATTTATGCATGCCTTTTTATTTTTTATTAATTTAGGCAACTCGATAAAGCTTGATCCAGACAGCGGTTTATATTTCGAGAAGGCTCCACTGAGACGAATCTTGATCCGCTTGAAATTTAAGCGTCAATAGAGCGTTTTTCCAACGTTCATCAGGAGTATATTTAGTAAAATCATTGGTATTATACACCTTTAGATCTATATAAAATTCACCGTTAGCCGATGCCACACGCCGTGATACTCCGTTGGTTACTCTGCTCTGGAAGGTCGAAATAGCTGCTGTTGACACTGTATCCTTCGATGCTGCAATGCTCTCGTACTCGCATCCAAAAATGTCCTTCTTCTTCTTCTTGTTCAGGCTGAAAATAAATAAAAAAAGAATAAATTAAAAAACTAATTAAATACGTTGTGGTGTGGTGGTGGTTAAAAACCTTTTAAACAACATTTTAAAACATTAATACGATAGGTATTTCAAACTTACCTTTTAGCTTTTTCTCCTCCGCTATGCTGCCGTTTCACCGTTGTTGGGGTTGAGGATGTCTTTGGGTTTTTTTTTACCTCGTGCTCAGAGTCAGAGCTGAAATCGTACAGTAAATAAACATTAAACAATTGTAACCATATCCCAAGTAAACCATCATACAAATTGTTATTTTATTTTTAGAGTAAATTATATTCCAATACGGTCATTTAATAATACAAAATTCTTACCTAAACAAATCATCTGCAGTGTTAGCTTGAGCTTTTTTGTTTATAGAGCTCGATGAAGATTTCTTCGGCTTAGTTATCTCGGATTCAGAGGCAGACCTAAAAATTGTTTAGAGATTTTTTTTTACCATATTCCAAGTAAACCATAAAACAAATAGTTTTTTATTTATAGGGCTAAGTAATATGTACTTACCGCGATAAATCCTCCCGCGGGCCAGCGTGGACTGATTTACAACTCTTAACTTAACTTTCTTAACTCTTGAGATGTTTTTTTTTTCAGTTTCGGCGCTATCTCGTATTCAGAGTCAGACCTACAATAATTTAAAGAAACTAATGATTAATGATATCAACCATACACTAAGTAAACCATCAAATCGCTCTTATTCGTAGAACTAAATAAGAACGAAGTAAAAATACTAACCTCGATAAATCGTCGAGTGCTTCCGCTCGGGATGGTTTTAGTTTTCTTATTTTTGATGAACCTCTCGTCTCACTACCATAAACTTCTGAATCCGACCTGTAATATATCTTGAAACACTATAATTAATTTGATTACAAAAATGTTGAATAAATGTTATCTAAAATATAATAATATAAAATACATACTTACATGGCGATTTATTTAAGTCTGAAAGCAACTATATCGGTTGAGATTCACCTAAGTAATGAAACACCGCACCTTCAAACGTATTCATAAATAATTTGTTGTCAATTTAGCAAAACGCAGCACGGTTATCAAGCGCTTTCGTTATAGTAATAATAATGTTTAATTATCATCTTCTACCTACTATTAAATACATTAATATGCATTAACTCGCTCGTATTCCTCAAAAAGGGTAGGCAGAGCACAAGGAACAATAAAACCATTTAAAAAACCTTATCTATCTTTTAATATTATACTAGTAATGATTCATGAAAATATGAATTTCTGACGACACAAAAAGGTTTTTAAGGTTTTGTCACGTTGCTAAATGCCCGGCTGGATTTACCAAGTGACAAAACGAAATAGATACGGAATAACGTAAACAGAAAGTTTGTAGAATAAGTCGAAGATATGGAGTGTTCTAGAACGTATGATGAGGAGCTCAATGAAACAGGTTAGTAAATATCACAGTCTTTATTTCTATGCAGCTCTATACATGATGTTAATTAATTGTGAACATAACTTTTCTCGTAATTCTTACTCTACCAAAAAATATGTTTAGCTCAGCGGAAGGCTGGTCGTTTTACACAAGTAAAGGTTCTTATGTTATAATTCACAATTCTTAGATAGTAATTTGTTAGTCCCTACTTATAGAGTTGCCACCAATTCTAATCTGAGTTCAAATAACTATTATTGATATCCTAATTCCCTAATTATAAACATAATTTCCACAGACCTTAATCTGAAGAAAACCTTCCTTCCTGGACGATCGACTCGATGTAGTCCCAGGTCGGCAGACTGGTGGAGCGGTCCCAGCATACTGCGTCGCAAGCCACAGTATCCTCGGTCAGCTCACAGCAGCTTGTGAAGGTGTACTGAATCCTCGTGCTCATGGCACGCCTACTAAAGGTTGGTTTATACCTTTATATCCTATTTTGCTACTTGAATATTTACTGAATGATCAGGAACCTAAACATTAATTTATTACTTACAGATCTAAAGAGAGTTCCTGCCAACTACTGAAAGACTATGTAAGCTACTTCATAGCTTTACTGAACAGAATATAGTTGGAGCCTGAATCGGAATAACGGAATGCAAAATAAATCATCCAACCATAAAGGCAAATCAGAAAGCTAAATTATTCTGAAAGTATCTAAACAGAATAACAGAAAACAGAAACTATGTAGACGGAAACGTAAATCAGTACACATTGAAAATATCCAGAAAACTAAATGACCTACTGAAAACATCCGGAAACTAAATGAAACTGAAAATACTAGAAAACTAGAAAACCCAGTCCAGCTGTAAAGACAGAGAGAAATTGCTCTGATTAGCACTACGGTTAAGAAATGTATGAGACATGTGGCCTGACATTTAATGGTTAACAAAATTATGAATCTTACCGGAAAACTTCAAGGAAAACCCCTGGTAATCTCGACGCTCAGACATTCCCTCCACTCCACGTGTGAGAAACAATAACTGAAAATTCACCATTTGGTCAGAGAATTACATATTAAATTGCAACAAATGCCTCCATCAGAAAGATGTTATTAATTATTACTTACAAGTTCCTTTCACCGAAATATGACTGAAAGTATGTACTATATCTCCACAGCAGGTGCTGGTTACATTATCGAGGATGGCTCCTCTGCTGTCATTCAGCTTAAGTCTGATTTTATAATGGGCTATCATCTTGGACATCTTGATGAAAGCTAGTCAAAACATAGATGCAATCAAAATGCATAGAATGTAGCTATACAATTTAAGTAGTCTGGGTAATTAGGTACCCAATTAATACCTACATGAAAGTACTACATTAAATTAACTTTTGACGGAAATGTGTTTGTTATATTTTTGTATGTACAATTACTGCCAAAAGAAATCTTTGTATTGTTTTGTTTACTTAATAAATGTAATTAACTATTGACTCCATTTATTGATTAATTACAAATATTGATTATTCCCCTAATTCAAGGTATTTTACCCTAACGCGGTAACACCAACCTACAAACCTATGGTGTTGACGTTTGACAATCAAAAGTAATGAACAGTAATGCCATTAACACCTTAAATATTTCCCCAGTCTTTAGGTTCCGTTTCACGCAAGATTTGCAACGTTACAATAACACACAATGTTATTGTTTTTTTTAACATATAATTAAAAAAAACCTTCTTTACATGTAAGAGACTTGCTGACTACCTATTTAATATTATAGCTCATGCAATTCACGATGGCGAGTGGGCTTTATTAGTGGTTGAACGTGTGCATGCACATTGCGGTAGTGTGCGTGTCTGACGGAGCGATCAGTCGCGAGCGCGCCGTCGCTCGAGTTACTTGTGCGTATTGTTTCCACGACGCTTACTGCCACGAACTACCGTCAGCATGTCCAATATCCGGAAAAAACGCAAAGTTATTCATAGCGAGGTATAACGGATTTTTATTTTGAAGTATCCTAAAATAAAAATAGTAAATTTATTTAGAACTGTGGGCCTATCCGTGTTTATCGCTTGACAAAACGGTAATAAAACATTCGACACTTTCTGACAAGTACATACATAATAAGTGTGAGAGTGACGGATGTTTGATCCACGTTTAGTCACCCAAGAAACACGGCAATAATAAGCATTTAATTTTAAGTAACATAAAATTGTACGTAATTTTAAGACAGAAAATACGGAGACATTTGAAATTTCATCTTCGCGACAAGATAGAGTTAGGTAGGTACATCAATTTCGTAGAAGATGCAACGAAGAAGGTCGCTAGTGTCGCTACTACATGTAGTATGACTAAGTAGTTCGCATATCACATCAAGAACATAAATAAGTAGTTTGTTGTTTTATAATATTTAAGGTCAAGCGGGGCTATTCCGACAAAGGGGTAGACCCGTCACTTAATTTTGTTAAGGGAATTCAATTCAACGTTATAAAACGATTTATGCCTCCTTTTATAGAAATGAATGTACTTAAACTACTATAAAAGGACGCAAAAATAGTTTTAAAACGTTGAATTCCATTAAAAAAAAACGTAATGAATGAAAAAAAATTAGGTGACGTATTTACCCCTCTGTCTGTGGGCTTGATCTTATAATTGTTTGTAGGGACGAGCAATGGTCGCCAAAGTCTTTCACTTTCTTCAAGAAGAATATAATTTCATGAAAGCAAACTTTTCAATCGATAAACCTACCCTACTTTCTAGTAGCTTGTTCCTCAATTCCTCATGGATCCGCTCATCATGGATCATCACCTCGGAAGTAAACTCAGTCAAACAAAACAAAAAAATAATTTTTGAAATCGGACCATAATTGATGGAGAAATCAAATCGGTCAAACTGAGAACCTCCTTTTTTGAAGTCGGTTTAAAATACTTAATTGCATTATATCTTATCATTATTTGCTAGAGGGTTTGCGACAGTATAATAAGTATAATGTGTCCAATACTTCTCTTTATTTTTTATGCTTACCATACCCGCTCTCGCTGTCACGCACACTTTGACACGTATACAGATATGTGTTTACCACAAGTAAAGCCCACTCGCCATCATAAATTGCATGAGCTATAACTATATAGCAGCTCCGGCGCAGAGCCGGCGCTAATAAACCTCAGCGCAGGCTCCGTCCTACTGTTATCACTTGCTATGCTAGTCATAACGGGGTCTAAAATATTATATAGCATACAACTTAGCACACTCATCTAAGTACCTACTTGGTAAGTAACAATAGTTACGCGTCAAATCGAATTTGTTTACAAATTTATTTGTGTCAAAATATGAGATTTTAGGATTATATAATGCCATTTTATATAATATTGAGTTAAGATAATCGATATTTCTATTACATTTATCTGTTAATTTATGGGAAAACAGACAAGCACAAATAATTATTTTACCTACATCACCTTTGCTACTTTCTGTGAGGGCCTCAGACAATTTAAGTATGTCATGTTTACAAAAAGCCAAACTGTTTGCTAGTAACACAACTAAAGTTGTATCGCGATCAAATGTGTCTGCAGAGATGCGTGAGATCAGGTGGTCCATAGACATTCCTGGTAGACAGTTGTTTATAATTTTATGATCAAGGTGCTTAACCATTTTAGACCCCAACCCGATACCTCCTTCATCAGTGTACATAACGGTCCTCTGCACACCGGGGTTGGTATAGTACTGGGCGAGGGAGAAACTTGCCTTGGAGGTGTCACGCATGGCGCGCCCAGTCCGGGCGGTTCGGGCGCGCAGCTTAGAGTGTCCCCTTGCTGCGCTGCAGCCGATGCCGTTGGATCACGCGGCGGCCCCGCGCCCGGCGCTGCCCGGGGGGCCCGGCGGGGCGCGCGGGGCGCGGCGAGCGGCGCCGGCGCGGGGGAGCGCGCGGCGGGCGCGGCGGGCGCGGGGCGGGCGCGGCGCGGCGTCGGTGTCGGTGATGGCGAGGCCGGCAGGCTCTGCTTCCTGCCGTGGCAGGGAGAGCCGCCGTAGCCATCGCATGATTTACCTACCAGTGAATCCAGTCTCTCCATATTGGTATTACCTAGATCAATGACATTGTTCATGAAGCCTATGTACTCCTCCATTTGTTTACAAGATAATGTATACTTATTAGAGACGTCCTGCAGAGCCACTTCCATTTTCTGAAGCTGTTCGGCATTGGTATTAAAATCTTTATTAATACACTCCAGTTTGTGTTGACAATTTAAAAGTTCATTATGTAAAGCTACATTGGTGTATCTAATTGATGTTAATTTCATAAAAGTTTTGTTACATCGTAATAAAACTTTTGACTTTTTTATGAATCTACTTAATCTTAAATACTTTTTAATTTTGTTTGATCCCCTCACAGCAATATTAGATGGTTTGGGATCAATAATGTCTAAAGAATTTGTAAGGTCCACTGTTACAATCTCTTGGTTAACTTCAGAGTAAGAAGTATTGAGCTCCGCAAACAAGCTTACATTGTAAGCCGAATCCTCCGTAACACATCTGGCACAAGTAGTATCCTGCTTCACTTGCTGCGCCTCCAGTAGCTGTTCCAGGTCCCGGATCCGCCGTAGCGCCTCCTCATGCGTCTCGCGGCACTGCTGGAACTGGTCCACATTGGCCTGGAGGCGGTCCCGCTGTTCACGCATGTCGTCAAACTCTAAGTCCAGTTTGGCAAGAGAACTCTTGAGGGTTTTGTTGTTATTTATAACCCGTAGGACTTCCTCTTCACTCTCGTCACGCTCCTGCAACAGCCGTGCATTGAGCTCGTTCACTGTCTTAAGCTCAGATTGAGTGTTCCGGATTTGTTCACGAGGACATCCCGACGGGTTGTGGGCTTCGCTGAAAACATGATGACAGAGTACAATACCAGGACACAAAACGGTTTAATAAACAAGATATACCTATCAATAGTTAGCCTTATTTATACTTTAACTATCTTAGAGTGTCAACATCACAAAATAAACTAAACATTGTCTTAAGGATATGTAGGTATATTAAGGACTACAATAATTTTACTATAACAATACTAATTAGTCAATGGCTTACTGTACTAACTAAGGCTTTAAATAAGCCACACATCTACCAAAACATTATTAAAAAAAAACTAGGATCCTTTTCGCGCTGTCAATGTCACATAATTTGATCTAATTACGTTGTTACAAACACAGTATTTGGGTTGAAATTTAACGCCGAAGTAGAAGTAATAACGAAATTATAAAATAACAATACTCCCCAGGTTTCGTTGATGATTAATCAGTACAGCAGACGGTGTAATTTTCAAATCATTTTCAAATCACAAAGTCGTTGACCTAGTTATATGTCAGATTTTGCACTCGTGATAATAGTTTCTTCAAAGCACTTGTAGTCGTAATAACATTTACACTTAACATTTATTATGTGTTTATCTTGGGTTTAAGTCCCAAAAATCAACAATTTAAACATTAAAACTACTTAAAACCTAAATATTAAAACTGGCACTGGTTGCCAGGTTACAAAATATATAATATTTAAAAACTCACTCATAGAGTAGACACATAATTCACACAGCCAAATAAACCGTTTGCTTTTAGAGTCTGTCTAATGAAAGATGAACCTGAGAAAAAGAGGCAAATTAAAAAAATCTTCATATGGTATTCCCGATCAATGTAGGAATAAACGATTTTGATACTTTTCTTATTTTTAACCGACTTCAAAAAAGGAGGAGGTTATACGTTCCACTGTATGTATGTTTTTTTTTTTTATGTATGTTCACCGATTACTCCGTCAATTGTGGACCGATTTTAAAAATTCTTTTTTGGTTTGATAGAGTATACTTCCGAGGTGGTCCCATTGTCAGCAAATCTGAATCTGATGAAGGAATCAGTGAGGAATTGAGGGAACTCCTCAAATATTGTATGCAAACATATAGCGATTTTAGTATTTTTAGTAACAAGTGTAGCATTTGCATTCAGAAAGTGTCACTTGGTGAAGCGGAACTGATGATGAAGACCACAGATGGCCACCGGAACTCCTCAACGGTACCGATTTCAAGGGTGGCGATAAGATATCTCGATTAAGATAGTTGAGCGACTACAACGAAGCACATTTAATTGGTTTAAAATGACTATGATTTTCCCGCGGCGTTGCTTGCGGCGAGCTTGAAATATCTTAAAGTTTCATATATCAACTAAGAAGTGGGACTACATAAGCTTATTATGATCACTAAAAAGTGTAAAATAAAATAAATGTTTTAAAAAACAAAAAAACCGCCTTCAAAAACGCAAAAAATAACTCCTACTACTAGGTACTTAGTAGTAGGTACCTATCCTATTAGGTTAGTCTAACTGAAGTCGGCGACCACAATATTTTCAACAAAAAGCCGACTTCAGTTGGACTAACCTAATAGGATAGGTACCTACTACTAAGTACCTAGTAGTAGGAGTTATTTTTTGCGTTTTTGAAGGCGGTTTCTTTGTTTTTTATGTTTATTTTGGTGGGCACAAAGGAAGAGGAAACGCGTACTTTTTCTTAATACTAAGGCACTCAAGTGTCCGTTTGTCCATATTAAGACCACACTCGGTTTCATATTTAATTTGTAACGAGCGCCGGCCGGTCATCGAACGGGCGAACGGTCCGGCGTGACGTCACGGCCATACGCGCTGCACCGGTGGCGGCGCGCGCTCCGAGCCCACTCCGCCCGCGCCCGCAAATCCCCGCGGTCGTCACCGGGGCCTTTATATACCGCGGCCGCGGCGTTCACAGAGGACACTGCGTGGTGTGCTCTCGAGCTGACAAGACGTTCAATAAACGCTCTCGAAGCTAGGAGCACATCAGGTGGTGCTCACCCGACTCCTCTCCTCCCCCTCTCGCTGTAACAGGGCGGTGCGGTTCCCCTCGCGTCGCGCTGAAACAGCTCCCGGCATCCTCATATAAAACCCTTGCTGGTCCAGGGCGGTGCGGTTACCCTCGCGTCGCGCTGTGAAGCAGCAGCTACCCCATAACAACCCCTTGCTGGTCCAGGGCGGTGCGGTTACCCTCGCGTCGCGCTGTGAAGCAGCAGCTACCCCATAACAACCCCTTGCTGGTCCAGGGCGGTGCGGTTACCCTCGCGTCGCGCTGTGAAGCAGCAGCTACCCAATAACAAACCCTTGCTGAGCCAGGGCGGTGCGGTTACCCTCGCGTCGCGCTGGGCGGCATCCTGCTAGGCTATATACGTCTATCAATCATTCAATCTTAAGTTTAAGCACTAGGGATACCGTTTAAGTTATAATAAACAGGCATAAAGCCTCAGTATTTTATTAGTAAATCTTGTTGTTTATATTTCAAACCTAGAAACCCTGATCCTCCTGAGCTAACTGAATAAAACATCTCCAGTCCCTCAGTACCAATACAGGGGACGAGATTAATGTTAACAAGGGACGTAAAACGCCCCGTTACAAATTACAGTTTATTAATAGAAGCCCAAGAGTCTTACTACTTAATACGTATGGGTGGATCAACTTTTTTGTTGTTGTTATTGTCCCGCAAGCCAGGAAATAACGGTGATAGTTTCTTAGAAAAAATGTTATAATGTATACTTCTAGCACACTCATTGTGACTCTCATGACAAAGAAAAGCCATAAAAGAATGGTGGTGGACTTATATCCTTTGAAATCATACTTTTAATGAGTGACCCAGGAAACGTCACCCTGGCAACGAACTACAAAGAAAAGTTGATTGACCCGTATAGTCAGCATTAAATAAATAGATAGTGACACCCAAAGTCGCCAAACGTGTACCGAACTATTTGGCGACTTTGGGTGTCACGAAGTATTTGATGCTTTGAAACTATCTATGAAAAATAAATGCAGACCACCATAATAATACTTGCATCAGCATGCTTTCTCATTTGTGAGCTCTTAGTAAATAAAATCATCAATAAAAAGTCATTAAGTAAAAAGATTTTATTTATTATTAGGGTAGAATCGATGCTTTCTCTCTACTCCGCTAATAGGCATCTGAGTGTAGGCACTTGCTTCTTTACAATATAAAATTCCTTCACTTTATTTCGGATGGCATGGATGTAAAAACTATCTAAATTGGATACTGTGGCCTTGTGAAGTCGCTTCTTTCCTGGAGTACTAAAGACAACATGGTTTAGGGTAACATGGTTGACAGTGGATCACCTGTTTTTTCAGTAAACGTATCTTGAGAAATAATTACATTAAATTTGGACTAATATATGGATAATTTATTTAATTTTCATTATAGTACACTTAAAAAGTCCTAGTAAAATTAATTTGGAGTCGGGACGGTTTTAAAAAAAAAAAAGTTAAATGACCCACTGTGTACTAGGGGTGGTTTACACTGAGTCACCCGGTAGAATACAGTGGGCCAAGAAAAGTCGGATGGCTAACAGCATGCTAGAATAAATGAAACACACATAAATGGTTTTTTTTTTATTAAAGGAAAGAAATAAAACTTAAAGGTGTAATAAAATACGTAATGGAAAACAAGATAAACATTAAGGCCCTTACTTATAAACGTGGAATAACCTTGGAGTAGCTATGCCATGTTTTGTCCTTACCTGTCGTTGTGACATTTGAATCCGACAGATAAGGACAAAGCATGGCTTACCTACTCCATGGTTATTCCACGTTTATAATTAAGGGCGTAAAGAGATCAAATTTTAAACAAAACAGAGATTAACTTCTTAACCTAATAGAGATCACTTTTTAACCCGTGTTTTTGTAACAATCAGTCATTGCTTACTAGCTAAAAATCAATAAAAATTGAAATTATACTCATTAACGAACATTAATGTCTAGTCTAGCCACTGACTAGCCGTGCTACCCACCACTGGTTTTGGTAAAACACGTTATTACAAGTTATTCCTACTTTTAAACTAAACAGAGATCAACTTCGTAACCTAATAGAGATCAATTTTTAACCCTTGTGTTTGTAACAAACTTTTAAACTAAACAGAGATCAACTTCTTAACCTTATAGAGTACCATTTTTAACCTGTGTTATTGTTACAATCAGTCATTGCTTACTAGCTAAAACTAAAAATCAATAAACATTGAAATAATACCTACCTAATCATTAACGAACATTAATGTTAGAGAAATCCTTTGAGAAGGAATAATAAGATTGCTGCCGAGCGGTGCTGCCACTGTACTGATCCCCCCCCCAAAATACATTTTTATAATTAAATATTTATCTTTAAGTTGGCCTCATGATCGTCTAATGTCTAAGAACCCTACCTTGTGAACCGAATAGTAAACCAAAGAACTTTAATGAGCGAGAGATTATTATTACTAGTCTATTATGAAGTTCCTAATTACTCCTTCCTACTGATTACTATTAGAGAATACCATTAAACTTGCTAGCTAACATCTATATGTTGTTAAATCAAACCTAAAAGTATTAACTATTCAGTAAAGAATTATATTAATAAAATTCCTAATTGAAATAAGGTTCAAATTATTATAGTAGTCTACTGGAAAGGATTAATTAACCTAACTTTGTATTATTAACCAAGGAACAGAGTTATAGCTAGCATGAATATAGAAGTCTCATCATAAACCATAATCATTCTACTGTTGAAACAAAATATCTATTAAGCGACTTAGAATATTATGAACAAACTAGGATCAATTTGAATTTCTTACTATTTCTTCTCTTATAAAATGGCAATAATATATTAGTGATTACAGGAACGGCCCCATCACACGCCGTTCCGCTGCTCTTCAACCATAACCTCAGAGCCCGCCCACTAATATATCTTTTATTATTTAATATAACACATTATTCTATTATGTTAAATTTAGTAGACTAATTCTAGTCTTAGGTAAACTTGATTCTACTAGTCTCTCCAAAAGGATCCTTTGAGAAGAGAGACCGAGACAAACTCAAAGGATTAAACTATTTAATTCAATTATTCATTTTACCTTTGAACACAAAATAATATATTAGAACAATATAATATCAATGCTTAGTTTTTGGCTTTATTCTTATTTCTTAGCCTGTTACTTCTTACTTATAGAATTAAACTCAATATGCCTATGACAAACTTTGTGTGTCTTTCTCTATAATTTGTAGTCATAACTACCAAACTATTTAGTAGTATACCTACTGTAATTATCATGTAAATGTAACCCTACTAGGCGGGTTCTACAACCTTTATACTCTGGATTGTAGTATGAATTATTGAATCACTCAGATTACTATAATTCAATTTCAGTACTATATCCCTAGTACATAAACTGTTTAGTTTAAAATTTAATAAAATAATGAATTAGTGTTACCTCACCATTCATAACTTAGTCTGAGACACTATTGTGTAAATTTTACATATACCATCTACTATACTGAAGTTGCCAACACTAAATTATATCTAAAATTAATTAGCCCTAGTAAGTAGCCCTATAATTGATTTAGTGCGCTTTCAGATATCCTGTTTCAACACTTAATTTAACTAAATTAGTAGCCCATTGGTTTTATCACTAAATAACTTTTTAATAACCTTAAAATTCTCACAAAGGTGGTGTGTTCTTGAACCACATAGTGTATACTCAACACTAGGGTTCCTTCAGACAACAACTAAGCATATGTGTAAGTACAGTGACCACTGATTGTCCTTGGACAGAGACAGTAAGCCGTAGCTAGGTATGTACCGCACATCTATAGCTGTTAAAGGTGTATTGAAAGGACAGACCAACTCGTAAGTATCACTTTGAATTTTACCTATACAAAAGGACTACGTTAACCTAGATTTATTTACTCTACCTGATGTTTAAAGATAATGTATAGCTTATAATGATAATGATTTAATTCTTACAACTAGAATAATAATTATACCGTAGACTAATAAGTTTCGTTACGTGCTTAGATGACCTCTATGACAACAACCTTGTGTAAATACACATAGCTAACTAATTACTTTTATTCGTTTGGGACAGTTTTAACGTGAACTCTTTTATACACACTAACTGATAAAACATGTTTGCGGGCGTCTCCCTAGTTAGCCGTCTAGGTTTATCACTAAGGTTAGACGCGAATGCTTCTTAAACTTAGACCTCTACCTATCTGCTAATTATAACCACTACAATACCTTTCATGTTAAACGAACTCCCTAATCATACCAACACGGGTTTATCGGACAACGTACATACTCCGCAGCCTATAGAGCTTTATTTATTTTCTAATTAGACGGACAGTCTTAGAATTTGACGTTTCTGACAGGAATAGATAGACCTAACCACAGATTATCAAGATTACATTCAATAAGTAAGTTTCGATACCCTAGATTGAATATTTGCCTAATATGAATTTAATTTAAAAGGAGGACTTTTGTAACATGAATTAATTATTACTAGTTCCTAATTTTCCTATTGGCTTTAGAAGGCTAATTTAAATCTTCTTCGTTCAATAATTATATTTCTTACGTCGACAGAGCTTGTTTTACTATGCCAGTAGTAGAACAAACTTTGTCTACATATACCTAGCTAGTCACATTACGTGTTTATAAGCTTCCCTCGGTGTAAAGGAAAAGCTACTGACTACCTATAACCCCTAACCACCTATTAATCTATTGTTTTAGAGCAATTAAAAGTCCAAAATGACTTTTACAGTTACGTTAAACGTGTGAGTAGTGTAAAGGAATTCCGGTGTAAGAAAACCTTTGCTAGACCAACTAAGACCTAACATAACCTCGATTTCGGAAGTAAAACTCCCTGTGTGTAGTCCTAAGACCCTTCAACCGGCTATTTCTAGCCTTTAGTTGGCTTCCAGGTGGGGAAAATACCTACGGTGGTCTATATATACATATATAAATAAGGGGATCAATGCCAAAGGTACTTTAGATGGCCACACAACAATCGCAAACTGATTTCGGATCCACTTCTACGGGCCCTGAAGAGGAGACATGAAAAGTACCATTCAGCAGAGCCTGATATACCGAATAAAGGTATCAGGAAACCTTGTACGCGTACCTTCCAAACTCACTCAGTTAATGAGTTAAAACCGTCCGTTTCCTGATTGTGGAAATCTTCAGGTCTCAACTCACAACCAAAATGTGAGTGTAGGTATTCATTTTCGTAAACTACAACTGCCTGGAGCTCTGCGTAACCGACTACCATTTGTGGCGTCGTTACAGAGTTCTGGAAAACAAAAGAAGGTTAATAAACATGTTAAAACAATCCCGGAACACACAAACACCAGTTATTAAAACATTCTCACAATCCTAGCAAAAGAAAGTCAACTACAACATTCCTGTGTAGCGATAATCGTTAACTTGTAGCGTTACTCGAACGCAACGTGAAGCGACACCCAAAATAATATCACCTATAATATACGAGCACAACACAAATAAATAAAAACCAACAAGGCAAAAATGGACGATACGTGACACCTCTCAGCAAAATATCAACTCACCCCTTCGACGACCGGAATAAAAAAGCCCCGCTCAGACCCTCGCCAGACTTTATATAGAAAACCCTGAGCATGCGTAGAAACCCCTAATTTTTGGCCCCGCTGTATGAAACATGCGTATAAGATCGCTTGGATGCGTAAACTTTTCCCGCAAAAGAAATTTCAATTATTCAACTTTAGTGTCTATTTCATCATTTCAAGTAACAAATAAAGCTCACTTTCGTTTGAACTCATCTCTCCCCATATTAGCGTCTCTCTAGCGTCTCTGCGTATTAAGAAGCTTGGATGCGCAGAAGTTTTCCCGCAATAATGCATTTACTCTTCTAATGACAATGATTATTCTAACATAACATGTAACAAACAAAGTTCATTATCCTTTGAATTTGACCCCTACTCATTTTAGCAACATAGCGGTCATAATTCTTCTTTTTTTTTTTTCAACTTCCAGCCTATTCGATCCTTATTTATTAGGTTTTACAACTATAATGTTACCTCAATACAAAATAATTTGTGTAAACCTTCCCTCTTTAATTTATTTTACTAACATAACGAAATAAATCTATTTATTTCCTAAATTCTAATTAGAATGATCTGTTTTTATTTAATTTCAACCATTTCCTTTGCTTGCACCACAGCGCCATCTAGGTAATTCAAAGTGAACCCATTTCTCCGCTAGTCGCTGAGAATTAACCTGTCAATTTTAAATGTCTAATCGTCTAGTTCATTATACTTTGAACTTGTCTCCTACTCTCCTTAGCATTATAGCCGTCATTTCTTTTTTTATTCAACTTCCAGCCAATTCGATCTTTCTTTATTAGGTTACACAACTATAATGTTACTTCACTACAAAATAATTTGTGTAAACCTTCCCTCTTTAATTTATTTTACTAACATAACGAAATAAATCTATTTATTTCCTAAATTCTAATTAGAATGATCTGTTTTAATTCATATTATTAATTTCTTTTATTTCACACCTCAGCGCCATCTAGGTAACTCAAAGTGAATCTATTTTTCCGCTAGTCGCTCAGAATTAATCTGTCAAATTTTAATGTCTAATCGTTTAAATAGTTGTCAATGTTTTCCAGAGAGAGCGCTGTTTTCAGTTTGTTTAGAAAATCTAATGACTAATTTCTAGCTGTCTGATGGCGAAGATTAACCTGAGTTTTTTTTTGTACTTTAAAAAGGACACTACACTCGTGTTCCAGTACAGCTGACTGTTCAAATTTTCCAATTAGTGGAGAAATGCATATGAAGTAGCTTGTGATCACGAGTCGGTCATTTCTTTGAGACTATACGTTAGGTAATTTGAAGTTAATTGATTAAATAAGCGCACGTTATGACCGCTATTGTTTTGTCTCGTTTATAAATCAGGCTAAGGCTAAGCTACAGGTTTATTCGAGGTCCCCCTTAAGCTGCACTGCGAGCTGCCTCGTATTTAGCATGGAATCCGACTCCCGGCACGTTCTATTAATTTAAAGCATTTAGTGGGAGAACTTATTTAATATCGCGCAAAGAACAAAGTCTCATACGTATTATTATAATATAACCTACATTATATTGCAGTGGAATGTTTATGTTGTTTTGAACTTTTATTTGAGTGCATAAATTAATTTAACCTGATAGCAGCCGCTTTTACCGAGGTGTCGGAGTTTAATATCAATTTGTTAAAATGGAAAACATAACGAAATAAATCTATTTATTTCCTAAATTCTAATTAGAATGATCTGTTTTAATTCATATTATTAATTTCTTTTATTTCACACCTCAGCGCCATCTAGGTAACTCAAAGTGAATCTATTTTTCCGCTAGTCGCTCAGAATTAATCTGTCAAATTTTAATGTCTAATCGTTTAAATAGTTGTCAATGTTTTCCAGAGAGAGCGCTGTTTTCAGTTTGTTTAGAAAATCTAATGACTAATTTCTAGCTGTCTGATGGCGAAGATTAACCTGAGTTTTTTTTTGTACTTTAAAAAGGACACTACACTCGTGTTCCAGTACACCACCCACCACTGGTTTTGGCAAAACAAGTTTAATACTATTATATTTTATGTAGGAAACGTCGGGAACACTCGGCAAATAAAACAGTCCCTGTTTTTTTTGCCTCAAAAAATTAACATAAACCTCCAATGATTGATTGCGTTCTTCCAGAACTTTGGCTACATAATAAACTTTTTGTTTTTTTGTAGTAAATTCTACCAGCACATACTGTCCCTCTTTTGGTGGTGAAATTGGTTTGGTCAAAGAATCTTCTGTGACAATGTTTTCATCGACATCTTCCTCAGGCCAATTATTATCGTCGCTGGAATCTTGTAATTTAATAGACTTATCATCCGAATCACTCTGTAAAACCTGGCGAACCACCTTTTTTGGTTTAGGTTTTATTTTATGTTCCTTCTTCCTTTTGACGGATTTTTTTTGGTCTTCTATTGCATTTTTTTTGGTGTGTCTGTACCTATAAGGCTCCTTCCTAGTTTCCGTTTTCTTGTTCTCCTTTTTTCATCCGCTTTTATAGGTTTTCGGAAGTCGTCTGGTGTTTTTAAGACCTTGCATGTACTGGGCAAAGAATCTGTTGGTCGCTGTGATGGAGTAGTAGGTGGTGAAGTAGGTGTGGGGGTATCAACCATTTCGGTGCTGGTGGTAGCTCTTTGTAGGGGTTCTGCAGGGTAAGGTTTCGGATTGACATCCTGATTTGAATCAGGTTGCTCCATAGAATGGCTCTGGGAAGAGATCATTTGTTGTTCTAATGTTGGTAGATCCATGTGTGTGTTTTGATTATTGCTCTGCACTGGCTCTATTTGCTGTGGCGTTAAGATAACAGAAGGTTGATCTTCAGGGTTTGGTCGCTCTGTAACAGTACTAGGCAAAAAATCTTCGTCCGAAAATATGTTTTTGTCAAAGGGCTGAATTCCACATTTTCTGAAAGCCTGGGTTATATTGGATGGTGTCATACTTTTCATAAAAGCAGTCCCAATAAATCGACCTACTTCATAAATGGTCACTGAACAGCCTGGGTTACTAAGCATCCAAGAATCCATTGCAGCATTATAGTACGATTTAAATGGTGCATGGATACCAACGTCCAATGGTTGCATTTTGGCTGAAGTATGTGGATGCAATGTGAGGATCGTAACGCCAGAGCTTTTCGCCAAATCCAAAGCTTCTATAGCAAGGTGTGACTCGTGGTTATCCATGATCAATATGCTTGGATTATCTTTTGTTGTACCTGAGCGTTTGATGAAGTGTTGCATCACTTGTACAAAAAGTTCTGAATTCATCCAACCGGAAGGTGATGCTAGAATTAGGGATCCTGGAGGAGCACCAACAACCATTCGAGGGTTTGTTTTAACTCTAGGGAAAATAATTGCTGGTGGAAGTGCTTGACCACCGGCGCCAATTATATTGCAAGTTGTACACAGTGTACCTTTCTCTCCGCTTGTGACCCTACAGAGGTTTTTATGACCTTTTGGTCCAACAACTTTTTGATTTTTTTGTACTGTTGTAGTTCCAGTTTCGTCCAAGTTAAAAATTCGTGTCCCGTCACTAAAAGTTGGATTGCGTTTAATAATATTTTCGAGATTTTCAAAAAATACTCTAACAGTCTCTCTATTAAACGCAGTAGCTCTCGCCAAGCTACATGCCTCTGGTTTGCGTAAAGATAACTCAGGGTGTCTTTCGCGAAAGCCTCTAAGCCAATCTACACCGGCCATGTGATTCTTTTCCCATGAGGCTGGCATTTTAATCTTATTATGAAGGGCCATCTGGTATGCTACGTGTCGGCAGTCTTTGGTAGATAGGCCGTAAAATAACAAGGCGCATTTCTTAAAGTATTCTTTTAAAACAATTTCTTCTTCGTCCGAGAATACTTTACTCACAGAGTAATGAGGGGTCAATCGCACACTAATAACATCCTCATTTTCTTTATCTTTAATTTTATTGTAATATCTTTGCAATGTCGAAAAAGGTATGTCGCTATCTACAGAAGCTTGTCGAATACTGGAACCATTTTTAATAGAAATTAGAGCGCACCTCATTTGCTCTTCATTATGGGTGCCTATTTTCCTTTGCAGATTCTTTTTTCTCGGCATTCTGTAATAAATAAAAATAGTTTTTAATTGTTATAAAAATATTGATAGTCGTGGTACACAGTGGGTCACGACCCACTATTTACCCGATTCACTTGACCCACTGTCAACCCAGGCACCAAAATAACAAAAAAAAAATTTAAAATAACTAACTGTTCAGAGAGAAAATAAACAATACCCTCAAATAGGTTATGAATCAACTCAAACGAAAACAAAAACATAAAATTGTATCGTCTTATTTTTAGAAAATACAGACAAAATTAAAACTTACGTAAATGTGTGCGCTTCGCGGCTGATGCACAAACTCATTCCTCCACGTCGTTGCGTCCGCGCTGCCGAACGGGCACTGAGCGAGTAGGAACTTGTGACTAGGTGGCGTCTTTTGCATCGAGAAAGCATCGTATAGTACTGTAAATATTATCAGTGTGTGCGTTACCCACTGTGTACTAGCAACCCACACTGTTAACCCGGTGACCCTACTTTGCCTTCATTATTTTCTTCTCTTCAATGTCGAAACACTGACATCTGTAAGAAGAAAGAAGGAATGAATTAAACAGAACACTATTTACAAATACATTGTGACACGCAGTACAGCCCCATTGTACAGTCCGACAGCTCTAAGAACATTTGGGTTTAGGTGAAATCAAATTGCATCAGTGAGGTTCAAATCACAACTGTTTAAGAAAAAGGAAGACAGGTATAACCCGAACATCTTTTCCAAAAGCTTATGAAGTGTACGCAGGTACATTTGGTTCACAAACAATGAAATTCTGTTTGCTCTGCATACAGTTAATACATATTAATATGTTTATGATATCTTTTAACTAGATGTATATAAACACCTCCTTAGTGTTTTACTGAAACTTAAACTTACTTACATAATTTAATACACATATAAATTTATTTAATTAATTTAATAAAATTCGATTGCTAAGAGATTCAACATGATATAGGTACAGACAATAAACCTATATAGAGAGAAAAATAATGATTTAATTAATTTTAGTATTTATTTATTTATTTATTTACCGGTCATTGAAGATAATTCTTCTAAATACTTCGTCTGACTCTGGCATAGAGCTGGGACCACACCGGTGCTTAAAATACGGTGACGGTACGGAATCGCAGTGACGCGTCGTATCAGCACCGTTTTTGACGCAAGCTCCACACACCAATGCTTAAAAAACGGTGACGGTACGGAATCGCAGTGACGCGTCGTATCAGCACCGTTTTTGACGCATGCTCCCCACACCGCTGCTTAAAAAACGGTGTCGTTGCTTAAACAAACGACGTGGTCATAGTAACAACACGGCGCCGTTTTTGACGTACCGTAATATACGCACCGTTAAGCATTGGTGTGTGGAGCATGCGTAAAAAACGGTGCTAATACGACGCGTCACTGCGATTCCGTACCGTCACCGTTTTTTAAGCATTGGTGTGGGCGTAACTTAAATCGTTTTGCTCCAACTCTTTCAACTGCTGAAGATTTTTCAAAACCGTTTGTTTTTCACCATCCACGTCCAGCTTATCTGAAAGGAATACATCGTTTAATTTCTTAATGACAGAAAAAGGTATATATTCTATGAAAGTTTGGATTGAAGATATAGAAATAATTAATTATCAAAATTAACATGCCATACTAACCTTGTACTAACCTATGAATTCGGTCACCGTATCTAAACACTCTATTTTTTGTTTCAAGAATGCTTCCCTCTTCTCTTGTTTTTCATTATATGTGTTTATAATGTTAAAAAGGATCTGTCGCACGCCACTTTTGATAGTTTTACGCATGTTTAGTCCGTAAATTTCCAAAAGAAATCTTTAATTTGACAGATTCGCACCAACAACGACTTGTTAGTCAATGTCAAAACGTCATTTTAATAGTGTCGCCAGACTTGCCAGTCAAATAAAATCCCGGTTCATCATTCGTTAGACAGACTCTAAGCATTTTTAAAGGTAGGTCTTTTATGTCCCCAGGCAGCTTATTGAATATTTTCAGGCACATGAAATAGGGACAGCGTGACGTTTGTTTTAGGCGACATTTGGGCGTGAACAGTAAGTTCCGCTGCCTCGACATATAGTGCGTCCAAAAAGAGTAGAAATTAAATGAGGGCGCCACTTTCTACGTAACTGTCACATTTTTGACGTAAAATGCTTGAACATGGCAACAATTTAGTATAGAATTTTTTTAGTTCCATTTTATTTAATTTCTACTCTTTTTGGTCGCACTGTATGGTTATAAGCTTTGACATCACTATTTCGTGAAAATAGGTGCTTGTTAATAAATACAAATGTGGCTACTTCATAAATATACAAGGAAGAAAATGACAGAAGTTTATGTTTTTTGAAAATAGGCTTAAATGAGTCTCGTGGTTGGAGTGAAAAAATGGCTCTAATACTTTTTTTTTGTTTTACAAAAGCTTTTTGTGAATTTTTGGAGTTACCCCATATGACAATACCATAGCGGAGAGTTGATAGCACAAAGCCATGGTATGCTACCAGTGCAGCTTCTTGTGAGACGGTTTCTCGTAGTTTACGTAAAGGAAACATAAAGGGTATAGCCGGGTAAGCATGGCGAAACTGCCCTTAGCGAAAAAAATAATTTCCTTTTACTGGGTTATTTACCTTTACATATGTAGTGCTTTCACCAAAAATTAAGCCTCAAATCCTTCAGGTTTAAAAAAAAACCGCATAAAAAGAAATAATATTTTTATTTTATTGTAGCCAAAGTACTAATCCGATTTCTTTGTAATTTGGATATGTTATATATACAATTAAGCACGCTTTTTAAAAAAAATATTAATGAATTATCTCTTGAAAAAAACAAAAAAAACGAGTTAATAATTTTCAAAAAAATTAAAATAATACGTGCGAGATTGCGACAGTTTCCAAATTTACATATTTTATGTAGAATTTAATGATGTTTAACATATATTTTTTTTAAAAGCTAAAATCGGGATTAACAGTGTGAGAAACTTGAATTTGTAACATCCCATACATTCTTTTCAAACAAAATAACTTCTACGTATTACACTATGAAGTTATATTTCCAACGCATTTTGAATTTGGAACGCGACTTATTTTACTGAGTGCGAACTCATGCGATCCTTAAAATCCGTGGCTGTATGCGGCTAGGGCTTACGGCACTCAGACAAGGCAATTAAAAAAAAAAAAAGTCAGGAATGGTACAATGGCACGAATTGTATACTGAGCGTTAACGATTGCGAGATGTCTGTTCCTTCATTGAATAAATATGAAGCTTTGAAAAAACTTAAAAGGATTGTGTCGACCTTCCTGTCACCCTGTATTTTAGATACGATTTTTAGGTGTGTGTAAGTTGGTACGTTCTAGACGTTAAAACAACTGGACTCTAACTAAAGTCTGTTCCTATTCGGATTGCCAATGACAATAACAAGTATACCTAACTGTAATTGTCGTTAGATAGAGGATGAAATAGCGATGAGAATAATGTTAACTCTAATTAGTTTATTAAAAAGGTTGAATATATATTCATCATCATCATCGTATTATTATGCTGAGTGCGACAGAGACGAAAACCTAGCTTATCAATCTAATCTATCAAAACTTCCACATTTTCATGTCAAATATATTTCGGAAAAAATAAATGTATGTGTCAAGCACCAGTCAGTGTCATCGTCTTTTACCTAAAGCACTTTTCATCAAAAAATACAAGGTTAAATAGAGATTACTACCTCAAAATAAACATGAAGACAAAGATTAATTTTATAAATAAATAATATGACTATGCTCAACCTTCAAAAGTACGCGAATATGGAGTTATAATCGTAAATTGATTTGTATTGTATTGAGTGATGGAACGAATTGAAACAGACTTTAGGTACCTCAATTTCATTTTTTTTCTAAATGCCTTACTTTAGATGAAATTTAAATTGAGATAGCTTGTATTCAGAGTATCCGGACTTAACATAGGTGTACCTTTCTTTCCTTTCTTTTTTTGACTTTGTTTATGTCTTTAATGGTCAACGCAAGCAAGCTTATTTTATCATCCATCAACATGAAAATACTCAATGACAGCCAGGCAGTGGTGTCAAACATTTTCCCATCCAGTAATAAAATAAATCTAAGTGCAATGTACTCTAAAATAGCCATTGGCCAGTTCGGCCACTCACCTACACCTATCTATGTTGATTTATTGCTCGGTTTACACGTAGGTAAACTGTGATATAAATATCCTGAAAGGTATTTTATCCACCAAATTTTGATTCAAAAAACGTTGAGGGTCATATAATTCCAATTGACACTCCACGCAAAATAATATTACGTAACCAATTTACAACTCCCTTAAAATGCCTGAAACATTTTTGAAAATTTAACATGCCTCTCAACAAAATACCTACTTATAGCTATAAAATTTGCAAGCCGAGCGGAATAAGCTTTTACTGTTTTAACGTTAAGTATTTTTCATTTATGAAAATAATCAAAATCTTTGTTAAAATTGTTAAACTTAAATGAATTTTTCACAACACTACTCGGAAATATGGCCATAGCTAGTCATGTTTGGGGTAACAAAACGTCACTTATAAGGACAGACCAAGAATGTTTTTGTCGGCATGTTTGCTGATTGGTCGAGAACATTGTTGTCCAACTTTAAGATCTAATGAAAACCAAACAATCATTTTTGTGTCATAGCTCCTTAAAATGAAAAATTGAAATCAACCGATCAGAACACATCATATTTTTGTGTCGTAAAATATTAGGTGTATTTTTGCTAAAAGATACACAGACTAAAAACTATGTGACTGCTTTTTTTTTAAATGTAATTCAAACTTGGCCCCTAATCTCGAACCAATAGAGATGAAATTACATGGGAGATATGGCGAAACAAATACAATTTTATATGGAGTTGACATCTTCATCTCGAATGTTAGTTTATTAATCTCGAGAGCCACAAGAATAGGGGTCCAGATTTAAAAAAAAGGTATCTATGGTAAAATTGATTTACTGTCATTAGGTACAAATGGAAAATCGACCACTTGAAATTATACGTCAGGCCTGAAAAATGACCATTTGAAATACAACAAAAAGGAAAATGGACCATCCTGAATAATCTCTAAAATGGAATCATGTCCCATGGTAAAATTGTCCAATATGATATTGGTCGAAGAAAATGTACAATTTATATTATATTTATATGGTCTTAATTCATATTAGACAACATTCACTTATGCGTATTTCATTTTGCTCATAATTTATAATGGACGAATTTCCATTGGGACTTAATTAATTTACAACGGAAATAAATTTGGTTATAAATACTTTTCAGCGCAATTACATTTTGACTAAATTCACTTTGGATACTATTACTTTTGACCCAACTTCAGAATGGTGATTTAACTCCGGACTCCATTAAATTAGATGCCTTAGGCATTGTTCATAATCTACTCCCAGAGAAATCAAAGGAAAAATACCAGAAAGCCTACAACGATTTCGACAGATGGAAAACTGCAAAAGGTGCAAAGTCTGTGTCTGAATCAGTGCTTCTCGTCTATTTCCAGCATTTATCATCCACAAAGAAGTCAAGCAGCCTGTGGTGCATCTATTCTATGCTCAGGTCGACAATAAGCATTAAACACGACATCCAGACAAAAATACAGCTTTGTCTTTCCACAACTGGACTAAGTCTCAAACATCAATTTTCACTTTTAATTTTAATTTACTATAATAAAACGCTGTTTTTAGTAGCCCTGCTTTTTTATTGTCTCGCAAAAGGTGAGAAAAGTAGAGTACACTCCTCGGGGATAAAGCTATTTTTGTCTTGGGCGCGCTTGAACCCCTCACTGCGCTCAGGACTCGTCTTAATTCCCTCGCTCCGCTCGGGAGTTAAATCTGGAGTCCTTTGTTACGTTCCGGATTCAATATCGCGCCCGTGACATAAAACAGTGTTTTATCCCCTCGGTGTATAATCTACTATAACTGAATTTCACTTTGAATTGCATGTCACTTACTTATGACACATTACCAGAGGGCGGAAATTTCATGGCAAAAATCAAACGTTTATAGAGTTGGAACGTTAAATTTTATCGACTATAGATAAGTTGTATTTACGAAGCGTATCTTTATTTATTTATTAACAAAAATAGTAACATCACGATGTGTTAAAATTTGGGGCTCGGAATTTCTCGGTTTTTATCAGAACAGATCGAAAGTGAAAATTGGCGATTTAGATTGCTGAGTTTTCAATAAAATAGTATTCACCTAACAGTGAAAAAAATATGTACCTACAGCAGGCTTCATAATTATTATTTATTACGTTTGACTTTAGAATTATAAAGATGTGGCTCAAATGTATGTCATAGCATATCATTTATCTATATAGTTTCGTCATTAGAATTTCAAAAGTAGTTAGGTATGCAAATTTGTAGTCAATCTAACTACCTACTAGAAGTTAGTTAAAATTGAGTTCCAAGATTTAATTACATAGTGATTTCGTTATTTAGAAACAAGTGCCACTAATTATAGAGTATTAATACTATTAGATAAATAAAAATCCCGATATAATGGTGACCCCGTTATATAATATCATAATGGTATAACTTTCACAAGGAATAATAATTTTTAATAAAATATACACGAGGTATATCAATTATAAGTTATTTTATCATCTATCTATATATATAAAAGGCAAACCTGACTGACTTATATACACAGCCGAAACTACTGTAGCTAGAAACTTGAAATTTGGTACAGGGGTTCCTTTCATGATTTAAGTGAGCACTAAGAAAGGATTTTCCGAAAATCGACCCCCAACGGGAAGAAATGGGGGGAGTAGCGGGAAACTAATTCTACGCGTACGAAGTCGCGGGCATCCACTAGTATATTGTATAAAAGGCAAACCTGACTTACAGACTTATATATCAACGCGCAGCCGAAACTACTGTACCTAGTAACTTGAAATTTGGTACAGGAGTTTCTTTCATGATGTAAGTGAGCAGTAAGAAAGGATTTTCCGAAAATCAACCCCAAACAAGAAGAAATGGGGGGAGTAGCGGGAAACTAATTCTACGCGTACGAAGTCGCGGGCGTCCTCTAGTATTGTATAACATTCGTAAGGAATAATAACTTTTAATAAATATAATATACACAAGGTATATGAATTATAAGCTAAATCATATAACAAACTCCGTAAGAAAAATATAGTTTAAAATATCATAGCTTTTTATAACACTTCTGGCAATAAGTCACAAAAATGTTACTCTTTTGTTTACTTGCATGTTGTGGAATTGAATAGATAAAAATACTGGAAATTAATTAATTTATTTAATCAAAAGTATAATATTATTGTGTTTTTAATCTCAAGTTTGAAGCCATTGCTCTGAGAAACTCGCACTCCGAATATTAAGCTTTTCTTTTCAGGATATTATAATATTCTCTGCTGAACTCTCTTATATTTTTGAACGTTATGTTTATAGGTAAAAAAATTAAGTAAATGACCTCTTGCATGTAGTTGTGTAAACTAGTGTAGAATTAACGTCAAATTTCAAATATAGAACTTCGAACTGTAAAAATATGTATAAAATATTTATTATACACCATTTTGAACCTTATTTAATTAGCTAACGAATTGAGTAATAACAATTATATTTGGTCAATTAGTTCTTGATTAGTTGTCAATTTTGGTAAGTCATATTTGTATGGAATTGTATGAGATGTAAGTATAAAGGCGATATATTAGTGGCCGGTACCTGAAGTTATAGCTTGAAAACCGTCGAGCCTAACAAAAAATACATTAAACCTTTTCGTTTTAGAATTTAGTAAGGAACATTTTGTCCTTGACACTTTTTTCGTACCTATCTATTATAGTTGTCCCAAGAATAATAAAAAGAATATAGTTGGCCGCTATTGACTTAAGTTTTTCAGCTGTACTTATGTGACATTCAATGAATGGTATAGGTTTTGATTATTAGAGAACCTGAATATTATAATATAACATTTGACATTTATATAAAAATATGTAATATCAATAGATACGTTATTAAAAATTATAAAATTTGTTGTTATACGCTTCGTTCATTATACCAAGTAAGTGTTATACCAAATGAAATTATAAAAAGTGGCCTTATATCTTATGAAGTTATGAATGAGTAATTGATTGTTGTTATACACTGTATAAATTACCCTATAAAGCAATCTTAAATAACTGTTCCCCTTAGGCCTGGTTCCCACTATGCCGGATCCGGCAATTTTGCCGGATCCGGTAAGGGTAGTGGCTGTACAATTTATATGAAGCTGTTCACATTATGCCGTGTGAACAGCGTCATAAGCCACTAGCCTTACCGGCATCCGGCAAATTCGCCGGTCCGGCATAGTGGGAACGGGGCCTTACGGTTTCTAGTAAAATTGACCATAAACTAGCATGACCGACGAGTTAATTTAACTTTATGGTTCTCTGTCAAATCCATGTCAATTAGGACGGTATTAGATGTCATGGTGTCGCTTGGACCACACGCATTCGAAATTTGAAAATAGAAAATACTTTTTGTTTATAAATATTGACTGCCAAATAAAATAGAGTTGCCAGTACCAAACAGGAGCTATTCAAAAAGTAGTAAGTACAATAGTACATTGTTGCAGAGGATAGAAAGTACGCGATTTTTGGACGAGTCATATAGAGGGCCGAAACGTAGTTGAGGCCCTCTAGTGTACGGGTCCATAAATTGCACTTTCTACCGAGGCAGACATAGTGCTTTTCACAACTAATGAGAGGAAATAAAATAAAAAATCACATTCAAATCTTTCAATTTACTTTCAATAGTGTTAGTCAATTGGCTTCAGTTTTTCAAATGTAGTATAGAAGCTGTATCACCGCCATTTTTACCATAGATAACTTTTTTTTAATCTGGACCCCTATTCTCGTTGCACTCGAGATTAATAAACTAACATTCGAGATGAAGATGTCAACTCCATATAAAGTTGTATTTGTTTCGCCATATCTCCCATTTAACTTTATCTCTAGTGGTTCGAGATTAGGGGCCAAGTTCGAATTACATTTAAAAAAAAAGCAGTGTAGGCTTTCTGGTATTTTTCCTTTGATTTCTCTGGGAGTAGTTTATGAACAATGCCTAAGGCATCTAATTTACTGGAGTCCGGAGTTAAATCACCATTCTGAAGTTGGGTCAAAAGTAATAGTATCCAAAGTGAATTTAGTCAAAATGTAATTGCGCTGAAAAGTATTTATAACCAAATTTATTTCCGTTGTAAATTAATTAAGTCCCAATGGAAATTCGTCCATTATAAATTATGAGCAAAATGAAATACGCATAAGTGAATGTTGTCTAATATGAATTAAGACCATATAAATATAATATAAATTGTACATTTTCTTCGACCAATATCATATTGGACAATTTTACCATGGGACATGATTCCATTTTAGAGATTATTCAGGATGGTCCATTTTCCTTTTTGTTGTATTTCAAATGGTCATTTTTCAGGCCTGACGTATAATTTCAAGTGGTCGATTTTCCATTTGTACCTAATGACAGTAAATCAATTTTACCATAGATACCTTTTTTTTAAATCTGGACCCCTATTCTTGTGGCTCTCGAGATTAATAAACTAACATTCGAGATGAAGATGTCAACTCCATATAAAATTGTATTTGTTTCGCCATATCTCCCATGTAATTTCATCTCTATTGGTTCGAGATTAGGGGCCAAGTTTGAATTACATTTAAAAAAAAAGCAGTCACATAGTTTTTAGTCTGTGTATCTTTTAGCAAAAATACACCTAATATTTTACGACACAAAAATATGATGTGTTCTGATCGGTTGATTTCAATTTTTCATTTTAAGGAGCTATGACACAAAAATGATTGTTTGGTTTTCATTAGATCTTAAAGTTGGACAACAATGTTCTCGACCAATCAGCAAACATGCCGACAAAAACATTCTTGGTCTGTCCTTATAAGTGACGTTTTGTTACCCCAAACATGACTAGCTATGGCCATATTTCCGAGTAGTGTTGTGAAAAATTCATTTAAGTTTAACAATTTTAACAAAGATTTTGATTATTTTCATAAATGAAAAATACTTAACGTTAAAACAGTAAAAGCTTATTCCGCTCGGCTTGCAAATTTTATAGCTATAAGTAGGTATTTTGTTGAGAGGCATGTTGAATTTTCAAAAATGTTTCAGGCATTTGAAGGGAGTTGTAAATTGGTTACGTAATATTATTTTGCGTGGAGTGTCAATTGGAATTATATGACCCTCAACGTTTTTTGAATCAAAATTTGGTGGATAAAATACCTTTCAGGATATTTATATCACAGTTTACCTACGTGTAAACCGAGCAATAAATCAACATAGATAGGTGTAGGTGAGTGGCCGAACTGGCCAATGGCTATTTTAGAGTACATTGTACTTAGATTTATTTTATTACTGGATGGGAAAATGTTTGACACCACTGCCTGGCTGTCATTGAGTATTTTCATGTTGATGGATGATAAAATAAGCTTGCTTGCGTTGACCATTAAAGACATAAACAAAGTCAAAAAAAGAAAGGAAAGAAAGGTACACCTATGTTAAGTCCGGATACTCTGAATACAAGCTATCTCAATTTAAATTTCATCTAAAGTAAGGCATTTAGAAAAAAAATGAAATTGAGGTACCTAAAGTCTGTTTCAATTCGTTCCATCACTCAATACAATACAAATCAATTTACGATTATAACTCCATATTCGCGTACTTTTGAAGGTTGAGCATAGTCATATTATTTATTTATAAAATTAATCTTTGTCTTCATGTTTATTTTGAGGTAGTAATCTCTATTTAACCTTGTATTTTTTGATGAAAAGTGCTTTAGGTAAAAGACGATGACACTGACTGGTGCTTGACACATACATTTATTTTTTCCGAAATATATTTGACATGAAAATGTGGAAGTTTTGATAGATTAGATTGATAAGCTAGGTTTTCGTCTCTGTCGCACTCAGCATAATAATACGATGATGATGATGAATATATCGAGGGTTGAGCGGTCAAACCCGATAAATCGAAATAATTGTTTGTTCGAATTTCAATTGTCTTGATGTATTCAATAAAAATTCTTTTTGACACAACAATATATGTCGACTTATCGGGTTTGACCGCTCAACCCTCGATATATTCAACCTTTTTAATAAACTAATTAGAGTTAACATTATTCTCATCGCTATTTCATCCTCTATCTAACGACAATTTAAGTTAGGTATACTTGTTATTGTCATTGGCAATCCGAATAGGAACAGACTTTAGTTAGAGTCCAGTTGTTTTAACGTCTAGAACGTACCAACTTACACACACCTAAAAATCGTATCTAAAATACAGGGCGACAGGAAGGTCGACACAATCCTTTTAAGGATTAAGGCATAGTAGAGCTCATTTGGAACAAATTAGATCATGTAGTACCCTGGCTGAAAATTATTAGTTTCAGTGATATTCATAATTTAAATCTGAATTTTGGTAATTTTCCCTTATGACCATTGTCACGAAAAGTACTTCATGCCATGTTTTATTTTGTTATGTTCTTGAATAAAACCAAACTTAGTATGTTAAATCACTGTATTATCGCATCAACTCCTAACATTACGTAACCATCCACAACATGACAGATGTCACACATTTTGGCGGGAATAGTGCTGGGGGCAATATATAACACTCGTCCCTTTTTTTTAAATAATAATACTTAAGTCTAAAAGCTACAGACAAATTATGTGAATATTCAACTTAGTAACTAATTAACTAAACATATTGTCAACCACTGACAAAAACACATCTTTTTTTATAAATCTAATCGATCAGGAGCTTTCCTTAGTCTAGTGGATCTTCTTAGATCAGGCACTGGAGATCTTGGATTTGAATTTACAACAGAATCACTACCAGTGCCAGTTTCCACCCTGTTCCTATTACACTCTCCCTCTTCCCTATCCCTTGTATTTATCTCCCCTGAGTTACTCTCTACAGAATTACCACTATCTGTCTCTCTGATCAAGGGTGGAGACATGGATTCATTTCCCAATCCCTCTTGTACCTGTTCAGATCCAATGTTGGAATCATAATTATCTTCCACACTACTTGCACAAGGTCTAAGTGAAGATAAATGATAATACTTATGAACTCCATTAACTCTTACTACATATCTGACTTTACTTAATTTCTCAATAACTTCCCCCTTTACCCATCCTTTTCCTTTACTTAGTTCCTTACACCACACCCTGTCACCTTTTTTAAATAAAATAATCCTATCACTTTTTTCCCTACAATATTTTTTTGAAATTACATTATGGGGTTTTATTAAATCAAATCTAGTCCGAGGTTTTTGTTTAAACAAAATTTCATTAGGTGAGAGACCTGTTGCATTTGGTGAATTTCTATAAATGAAAAGAAAATTATGTAACAGAACCTCTGGACTTAATTTAGAATACCCACTTTCTAGTCTATTCAAACACTTTTTTACAGTCTGCACTGTTCTCTCAGCCATCCCATTAGACTGGGGGTGATAAGGTGGAGTTTTTAAAGGTTCACATCCATTAGCTTTCAAAAAATTTATGAATTCCGTAGAATTAAAGGGAGGGCCATTATCACTGGTTAATTTAGCTGGTATACCAATAATAGAAAAAGTTTTACACAATTTTTCAATGACTTGAGAAGCTGTAGTGCCTTGCATAATATGCACATCTAACCATTTTGATCTGGAATCTACAATAAGTAAGTATGTAATAGACCTCACATGAAAAAAATCAACATGCACCCTCTCAAAATTATTCTCAGTAGTGCTCCAATTTACCAATGGGCATGCATTTGTAAAACATCTTGTTGCTTGACAAATATCACAAGCCTGTATAAGGTTTTCAATATCCTGTCCTAAATTTGGCCACCAACAATATTCTCTCATTAACATTTTTAACTGCACAATACCTTGATGAGATTCATGAAACATACTTAGAACTTTTGATCTTAACTTAAATGGTATAACAACTCTACTACCCCATAGTAAACACTTTTTTTCTATACACAATTCAGCACGTTTTATAAAATAGGGTTTTAATTTGTCATCCTTTATATTGTTTGGCCAACCAGAATTTACATATTCAAAAACTTTTCCTAAAATTTTATCAGTTCGAGTATGAAAGGCAATGTCATTAAAATCTAAAGGAGGATTATCAGTAAAACTCAAATAATTTATAGCGTCAGCCACTTCTGCACCCTCCGGTAGAGGCAGACGTGATAAAGCATCAGCATTTCCAAGTAAGGTACCCTTTCGATACATAATCTCATATGTATATCCAGATAGTAGAAGAGCCCATCTCTGAAGTCTAGCATTTGCAGTTACTGGTATTCTTTTTAGAGGGTCAAAAATAAATTTTAGAGGTTGATGATCAGTGACCAAAATAAATTTACGACCATACAGAAATTTATGGAATTTTTTAATAGCAAATATTATAGCTAAAGCCTCCTTTTCCACCTGTGAATAATTCTTTTGTGCGCTATTTAAGGTTGCTGATGCAAAGCTAATGGGCTCCCCATCTATTTTACGACTAAGTACTGCGCCTACTCCATACTCACTTGCATCTGTTGTCAAATACAGGTCTTTACTGCAATCATAGTGAACTAATAACTGATTATTAATTAATAGCTGTTTGCTACTTTGAAATGCTTTGTCACAATCCTTACTCCATATAAATGCAGTATTACTTTTTAATAATTGATGCAGCGGTGTCAACAATTCAGACAATCTTGGTAAGAATTTACAATAATAGTTCAAGAGTCCAAGATAAGCTTGTAGTTGAGGTACTGTTTGAGGAGCTGGAGCTCTAATAATAGCTTCTACTTTTTCTGGTAAAGGTTTGATTCCATCTTTATTAATAGCATGACCTAAAAACTTAACTTCATCACTGAAAAACTGACATTTTTCTAAATTCACTCTGACATTATAATCTTTTAAACGATCCAACACTTGAGTCAAATGCTCATAACAATCTAAAACATCATTTCCCTTTATAACCACATCATCAATGAAACACCTAACATTTTTTAATCCTAATAAAATTTGATCCATTGCACATTGAAAAACTGAAGGGCCGCTCGATACACCAAATTGCAATCTATTGGGTCTAAACAATCCTAAATGTGTATTTATTGTCATATATTCACGGGAAGACTCTTCTAATAACAATTGTTGATATGCTCCAGTTAAATCTAAGACACAGAAAACGCTCCCCCCACTTAGATCTGTAAAAATGTCCTCTGGTAATGGTAAGGGATAGTGCTCAGTGTCCAGGCTAGGGTTGAGTGTGACCTTGTAATCTACACAGACTCGCAACTTCTTGTCACTTCGCTGAGCCAATACTATTGGACTAGCCCACTTACTATGCTTAACCTTTTCTATAATTCCAGCTTTTTCTAAATTTAGCAACTCCTTTTCCACTTCTTCCTTTTTAGAATAAGGAATAGTGTAAGCTTTGTGAAAGACAGGTTCCGCTCCTTGTTTAAGTTTTAAACTGGCTTTCAAATTTAAGATATGGGATGACCTGTCTTTTTCAAAAACTTTTTTATATTTTGTTATTTAAAGCCCCTACTAGTTTGTCTTTGTTTATATCTTGCGATTTAAGCTGTCTAATTTCAAAACTCTTTTGCCATTTAGGAACTAACACTCTTAACCAATTTCTTCCCACTAAAGGGTTAAAATACTTTTGACAGTCAATTACTACCAAATATAACTCTCTTTTCATATTACTCACAATAACTTTAATGGATCCTAAAACCTTCAAATGCTCACCCGATACAGACTTTAATTTATATTCACAGTTCCTTAATTCACTTTTTGCAAAATGCCTTTCAAAATCACTTTTATGGATTACTGACTTGCAAGCTCCCGTGTCCACTTGCATCTTCAAGCATTGTCCATTTTCTAGTCACAATGACATCCATGCCGCTTCTTCCCCTCCAGATATTTGTTGAATACTACCAAGAATGATCTCCTCTGGACCCTGCTCCCCGGCACTTAGGTCGTCCAATTGTTTTACTCGAAAATGACACTTGGTAGCAATGTGCCCTTGCCTGTTACAATTGTAACACGTCCATATTTTTTTAAAACACCTGTCAGATGAATGGCTTCCGCCACAACGCGTGCACTCAAGTGTTGTCATTGTATGTGGGCGGTTAGTAAATTTATCGTTGCCTCTTTGACGTCCCTGCCACTGAAAGGAAGGCCGTCTGACAGCTGGTACGTTCTTCTCAATTTTTTGTAGCATTGTGTCAGGCTGAATATTTTTGGTCTCCTTCTCCGCACTCTCATAAGCGGTCGCTCGTTTAATAGCTTCCTCGAAGGAAAGCCCGTCCCCAACTGTCAATAGCCTCTTAATCAAATGCTCGTTGAATAAGCCGCATACTAAGCGGTCTCTAAGGGCCTCGTTTAGAAATGTGCCGAAATTGCACAATGCCGCCTTTCTTTTAATTTCTACCACAAAATCATTAACCGACTGTCCTTCCTTTTGCTTAAGAGCGTAAAACTCATATCGGCCGGCTACGGCAGACTTTTTGATGACATAATGCTGCGTCAAAATCTCTATCAGTTCTGCGTAAGTTTTGCTTGAAGGCTTTGCCGGAGACACCAGATTCTTTAAAACGTTGTAGGTGTCCGGTCCAATAAGCGTGATAAGCATTGGCATTTTCATATTTTCTTTGACATCATTTACAATCAAAAATTGTTCCATACGTTCACTGTAGTCCTTGAAATCTTGTTTTTCCGGATTAAAATGTTCGATATTTCCTATTAAAGACATTTTTCCCGTCGTCGCCACTGTTATGTTCTTGAATAAAACCAAACTTAGTATGTTAAATCACTGTATTATCGCATCAACTCCTAACATTACGTAACCATCCACAACATGACAGATGTCACACATTTTGGCGGGAATAGTGCTGGGGGCAATATATAACAGTTTTTAGTGGTATTTTATATTATTAGAATCATTACAAACTAATAATTTTCGGCCAGGGTACTATATGACCTAATTTATTCTAAATGAGCTCTACTCTGCCTCCTTAAAAGGATTGTATCGACCTTCCTGTCACCCTGCTACAAGTGTGATAAGTGGGATTCAAGATGGAATTATTAATTCGTAAAACCAGGTGCGAGAAACCTTTTTTATTACTTGCTTAAGATTTTTGGGTTCTAATCTTAATACAACTTGATAATAGGTAGATATTACCCGTATTACATGGACAAAGGAAATGCAAACGCGGCATAAATCTCATAAAAACATTTCTCGCGGTCTCATTTATCATTAGCCTTAATCATAAATTGTGATGATGACCAACGATGGGCACCGGAACTCCTCAGCGGTAGCCATTTCAAAGGTGGCGATAAAATATCTCAATTAAGACAATTGGGATACTTACAACGAAAAAACAAACTGCTTGATTTTACATTTTTATTTCATGAATAAGTGTATTATTGATATTTAAAATAATTTATCAAATTAAAGTAACCTTACCTACTTGTAACGAAAAGATGACGTAGATATTTATAAAAAATAGGTATACTTCGTTTAAGATTTAGAAAGACATTTTTTTATTATCTGTGATCTGTTTTCAAAGTCATAAAAGACGAACGTCATTCAAACATAATGTAAACAAACAATCGCAATATTATTTATTATTTCAGAGTATATAAGCATTCACCCATTGCTTATTACCTAGACCTCAATTAATACAACACTTCCTACATGACTCTTGTTTCTAGACTAGATTTACTTAACACAATCACATTAAATTAGTTGAAAAGGCGGATTCCATACTTCCAATCATGAGTTTCTAGAGTAAATGTTGATTCCGTCGTTTTGAACCTCTTGAAAAACGTCACCAGGTCACCACATAAATTATTAACATTCATCACACATAACGACAACGCGCTGGCCTAGTTACCAACTAGGCCAGCGCGTCGTCGTGACCGTGCCTACGAAGCTAGCGGTCCTGGGTTCAAATCCCGGTAAGGGCAGATATTTGTGTGATGAGCGCGAATATTTGTTTCTGAGTCATGGATGTTTTCTATGTATTTAAGTATATATTTATCTATATAAATATGTTTATCGTTGTCTAGTACCCATAGTACAAGCCTAGAGCTTAGTTTGGGACTAGGTCAATTGGTGTGACATTGTCCCCTGATATTTATTTATTTTTATTTTATTTATAACTCAAAAGAGAAATGGTCTCATTAATACAGTGCCCCCGCCAAGACGAGCCAAGCGAACGGAGCGCAAGGGGCACTACCTACCTTTTCTCGAAGCGGTTCGTCGTTTTTTTGAACCCTCATAACTTGGGTTTGGATTATACCAGATAAACAAAATTCTCGGGATATGATGTCAGTAGTAGACTTATTAAACGTATAAAATTTCAATTGCATAGCTCTTATACTTTAGATTTTATTGATATCTATAAAACCCCGATGTCGTCACTGACTCACTGATGGTCATCAAAATTGTTAGGGTACTTCCTGAAGTCGTAGAAAGCTGAAATTTGGTATGTAAGCTAATATTAGTAAACAAACAACATAAAAATTCGAAAACTTGGAACTTTGCCCCAACCCCTTAAACTACGGGATGGAAGTTTAGTTTGTATGAGACTTCTTGAGACTACGGGTCTGACTTATATTATATTATATGTATATCAGTAGTTATGTATTGGGCATTCTGTCCCACTTCCACTCGTTCGAGGGCGAACTCGTTCCAGGGGGACAGAATGCCCAATCCACTTGTTTGAAATCTCGTCCGAACTCGTTCCAGTGGGACAGCATTTGAAAATGAATTCATTATGATCAATCCCCACAAAGCTCAGACTGATATTTGCAACTTTTATAAATAAATGAATGATTAATAATGGAAACCAGTAAATTCTATGCTCATTTTGAATATGCCTTTCACGCATGCAACTCGTGGCTATTGGGAAAGCATTGAAGAATTATGAAGTTTGTAAAGCAAACTCAGAGGTTGCAGTTGAATATCGTTTGTTCAGATCGTAATGATCGTAGTTTTCGACATGGAGAACTCTTACCTGACACGATTCGCAGTATTATTTGCGGACCTTCTAACTGCGGAAAAACTAATCTAATCGTTGGTCTTCTTTTGCATGAAGACGGACTTCGCTTCCGGAATCTTTACGTATACTCAAAAAACCTTTTCCAACCTTTGTATCGGTTTTTAGAAAATGTGCTATCGTTGGTTCCAAAAGTTAAATTTCAGAAATATCGAGAAAATGACGAAATCGTTAGCCCTCATGAAGCAGAATACAATTCAGTCTTCATATTTGACGATGTTGCATGTGAAAATCAGAACAGTGTAAGAGATTACTTCGCAATGGGGAGACATAAAAACATTGATAGTTTCTACTTGAATCAAACATACAGTAAAATACCTAAACAATTAATAAGGGACAACGCTAACTTAATTATTCTTTTTAAACAAGATGATATTAATTTACGTCACGTTTATGATGAGCACGTTGGAAGCGATATGTCTTGGACACAGTTTCGAGAAATGTGTGCTGAAGTATGGAAACTATCATATAGTTAGGTACTTGGTTATAAATAAAGATTGTAGTCGTAATTCTGGATGTTATAGAAGGGGTTTTGACACGTTTATCATTATGGATTAACTATAATACATAATGCATTATTATTAAATATTTATTGCTTCATAGGAAACCACCAAGATCAGACATGAACCTTAAAATCAATGACGAGAAAACTTTGAAAGAAAAGGTACTGAAATCTGTCGAAGCCGTTAAAAAGAAAGTTAGACTGATTCGTAATATGAAAACTGATAATGATATGATGTTGGAATCAGCATTGAAATCAATTACAGAACCGCTTCATGAATTAGTTAAAGTTAAAAATGAGAATAATTGCTTAAATACTAATTAAAATGATTTTGATGACGGATTGCAATGGGGAAAGTCGGTAAAAAGATTAAAATTGAGTCATAGTGAAGAAAAGAAACAATCTATTCACGATCATACGGTTGTGAGGAAATCTTCTCAATCTAGTCTTGATAATGAAGATGAAGAGGATGACACATCGAACAACGATGAAAGTGATGTAAGCGATGGAGTGGAAAGCGAACATGCTAATGATCAGGATTCAACGAACGATATTTCTTTCAAGACGACTGATTCTTTCGCATCTCCTCGTGATGATCCTTATTTTCAAAAGCATTATATTACCAACTTAAATATACCTTTCGGTGTTCGAACGGAACGGGACAAACTAATGTTGGGATCCTGTCCGATATACACAATAAGCGACAAAAAAATTAAAGTAAATGGTCATACTTACTATTGAACACCCGGTTTAAACGAATTACAAGAAAGTACCAGATTTAAATATTGTAACTGAGGATGATAAACGCAATTATAAAATCTTATTATTAAAAACTAATGCACATAGAAGAGATTTAAATCTTAATAAACCAATAAAAAGCAACAAAGGCATGAAATATTTATACGTAATAAGACCTCTTTTTAAATTAGCTAAAGAACGTTTAGTAAGCGGTGATGGCTTACCGACCACGAAAAGAGTTAAAACCGATGTATCATATGTATATTGGGATACCCCAAACGAATTAGTAGAAAGATTAAAATTGCTTATAGCTTCTCGCGAAGCTGGTAATACAGGATTGGATAATGAAATCATATCTGTGATTGAAGAACTGCAAGAAGCGGGATTAGTTAAAAAATGTTAATATATAAAACAGTTACTCACTATTATTTTTAGTCGAGCCAGAACTTTTGACGTACAAATATATCATAAAATGAATATAGACAAATTCGGTCATCATCTTCATAAACGCCTGCGTGTAACTGAAGTTTCTGAACTTAAAAATAATGCTTTGCTCCGATCAGATGATGGACATTTCGATTTACAATCATTAACATTAAAGGGGCTTGCACGTCCATTGTCACCTGATGATGCCGTTAATAAGCAGTACGTCGATCAGCTCGTTCAGAAACTTTATCAGAAGAAGTATCTAGATTCTATGTTTGATGAAATAAATTCTCAAATTCATCAGTTGGCAAATCAGTTAAAATTGAACTTTTATACAAAAAAGGAAATAGATGATATTTTCAACAAATTTAACAATGGCAAAGCAGCAAGTCGTGAATGAAATACACAGATCAGCTCGAAAAAACTTTAAACGACGACCAGTTTTATTAAAAGGAATTGATGATTTGTGGCAAGCGGATTTGATTGACTTACAAAATTTACATAAGATAAAATACAGGATATAAATACATTTTGGTTGTAATTGACGCCTTTTCAAAGTATGCATGGTGTATCCCAACAAAATCTAAAAAGAAAATAGAAATTAATCTTTTGAACAAATTATTAAATCATCAAAACGAATACCGATAAACTTACAAACAGATTTAGGTAAAGAGTTTTATAATAATGAATTTGATTGTTATGTAAAAAAAAAAAATATTATTCAACGTTTTCAATTAAAAAAGCATCTATCGTTGAAAGGTTAATAAAAACGCTCAAAAATAAACTTTACAAATATTTTATCTTCATTGGAAATTATAAATGGGTTGGAAAACCTTTGGATGATATAGTTAAATCCTATAATCTAACTATGCATCGTACAACGAAATTTAAACCTACTGATGTTAATTTTGATAACGAGTCCAAAGTAAAGAAATACATAGAAAACGCACAATCCAATTTAGGTAATGGATCAAATAAATTTAATATAGGAGATCGCGTGCGCATAAGCAAGTATAAAAGTGTCTTTCATAAAGGTTATACACCGAATTGGTCGACAGAAATATTTACTGTTAAACATGTAAATCACACTCGCCCTGTTACTTACCTTATTGAACATCAACGAAAAAATACAATACTCGGTTCATTTTACGAACAAGAACTTCAGAAAATGAAGCATCCTGATGTTTACCTCATAGAAAAGGTGATCAAAAAGAGGGGGGAAAAATTGTATGTAAAGTGGTTAGGCCTTAATGATAGCGAAAATAGTTGGATTGATAGAAATCCTATTGTATGAGTATATTTATTAACTTTATTGTATTAAAAATTATCATTATTATATTGGATATGAAAGGGAGAGGACTTTTAAACAGTGTTATTAATCACTTACCGTTTGAGCTGCACTTACCTGGCTATAAATTATTGTGGACCAGGTACAAAATTGCACAAACGGTTGCTAAGAGGTGATAAGGGAATTAATGATTTGGACAACGCGTGTATGCAACACGACATTGCTTACGATAAACATTCTAACCTAACAGATCGCCACAGTGCAGATTTAGAACTTTATAAAATGGCTAAACAGAGATTAAAGTCAAAAAATACCGGAAGAGGAGAAAAGCTCGCTTCATGGTTAGGTAGTTAGCAAAGTGATGAAGTCTAAAATAAAAGCTGGTGCTGGGATAAAATCGTCACCCCCGCAGAAAAAACCCATAAAGTGCTCTTATAGGCTTTTTAATGTTCATGCATTTTTGGAATCTACGAGTTCAAATACATATCCTCAATTTTTTTTAGGTTTTTATATGGAATATTAACGAAGATACGGATTTTTAATTAATTATTCTATGAAATAAAAGTATTTACAAAAAAACGATAATATAGTATTACATAACGAAATCTAAGTAATTTTTTTGTGACATAATGTTATGATGATATTCAAATTCATTAGCACGGGACGTTTAACAGCAAACACTTTTATAGGTTTATTCATGTGCATGATTGGAAGAGAATTTTTGTGTTCGCCGTTTACATTAAACTTGCGTTTCAAATCTGACGACAAAACCATTTATAGATTAATTCATGTGCATGATTATAAGACAAAAAAATGTTTTATACTTTTACACAAAACTTGCGTTTAATAACTAACTGTAAAGAAGTGTTATTATTATAATATTAGACAAATGTTCCGGCAAACGCCCTTAAGGTTATCATTAAAATTTGTTTACTAAACACTGCGATATTGTGCTCTTTTTCTATTCAAGGACAAATCTATTGCTGTTTCATAACGGGACAACACCTGTTTCGTTTTTTTGCCATCTTTTTTCGTTTAGTTTGCTTAGCGGCACACGCTCGGAAAGTTGTTTTATTAAATGCGTTTGCAATTGTCACGTGTACTTGTTTGAACGAGATAATTTTTGATGAAGTGCGTGAGTCTGTTTGACAAAGATGGAAATGAAACAGGACCGAATAATATGTTTTCGAAATATGAACCCACGGACACGGAGAATGTTAATGTCTTGTGAACCGAACGAAAATGGTAAGTTCCCATATACAACCATGATAATAATTAAGTTTTTAAATTAGCATTTTGATTGTAAATGTAGAAACATCCCCGGCTCTAAGACCAACCAGTGTAGGTAGGTATCTATTCTCTTTCAAATCTTTGCTGGTGAGCCTAACTTATTGACCCGTCAATCCGTAGGTACCTATTAAACTGTGTCCTTGCGCGTGTTTAAGCGTTGTTGGTCGTATTTCGAAGTTTAAAACCCCTTCTACACGACCGAAACAAACATCCTACTCAACCAAGGACAAGTTGCTTCTCAACTTCAATTCATTCAAGTTGTCCAACTGACGTGTACACGAAATTTTTTTTGGTTCAACTCGATCAAGGACCACTTGACCTTGGTTGAGTTGGAAGGTTGTTCCGACCTTGTCGAAGGGGTATAATCGTCAAGGATGCACGTACCTATATTTATGTACTCGTAGTATGTCTGATAGGTACGTACCTCACTGCACATAATTACGTACCAACAATTGTGAAGGTCTAGTTAATATTGAACGTGTCGAAGGGGTATAATCGTCAAGGATGCACATACCTATATTTATATACTCGTAGTATGTCTGATAGGTACCTATCTCACTGCACATATTACGTACCAACAATTGTGAGGGTCTAGTTAATATTATTATGATTATCGGTCGCAATGAGAGACAAGATTTGTTTTGACAATAACCTAGACAGTAGCATGGGTGTTCTTTTCTTAAATACCTACTACATGGCAATCGAGGACAACGGCGAGCTTAATATAGGTATAAAAGCACGGGCAACTTTTCATTTCAGACAAAAATGAAACAAATAAGTTAAAATGTAAACCAATATATGGCATAAGACCCTTTGAACCGAATACAGAAAAAGAAGAAAGGTTCACACAACAAGAAAGTAAGTAATCAGCGCGCAGTGTTCAACTAACAATTCAAAGATTTTACTTTTTAATTATATATTTTAACCATTAATATTTCAAACTACTTTATTTAGATAATGATGTACAAGAGTCAATTACGACAAATAGTATTGTGGTACAGCCAGTACAAAATCGTCAAATCGAAAACATCCGTGTGGAGACAAATGTTCCTTATGGTAATTTGATTTATATACTTACTTCGCCCGTGTTCTTGTCGGCAAGTTACAGTCAAGTTCATAAATATGTGTACAAATTAGTACCTTGTCTATGTAATGTCATGTTTAAACTGCCATACCTATATTAATTGTTACAGACATTAAAATGACAAGGTTCTAAAGTGTATACATAATATATGAACTCGAGTGTACTTATTAACTAGTGAGCGGAAGTTGTCCAGTCTGTACGTGTTTTTAGGGTTCCGTACCCAAAGGGTAAAAATGGGACCCTATTACTAAGTCTCCGCTGTACTTCTGTCCGTCTGTCCGTCTGTCCGTCAGTCGGTCTGTCCGTCTATCTGTCACCAGGCTGTATCTTATGAACCGTGATAGCTAGACAGTTTAAATTTTCACAGATGATGTATTTCTGATGCCTCTATAGCAACAAATACTAAAAACAGAATAAAATGAATATTTGAGGGCGCCTTCCATACAACAAACGTCATATTTTTGCCGTTTTTGGCTAATGTTGTATAGATAATGGTACGGAACCCTTCTTGCGCGAGTCCGACTCGCACTTGGCCGGTATTTTAATTTGTACGCGATCTTTGGAGGTGCGGTTAACTTACGGACAAACCCTATATTCCAACCGCGGATAGATAAGGCTTACTTCGGGTTAACATCTGACATTTGCCCATAAAAAATGTGTCAAATTTTAATCCTAAGTAAACCTATCTGTCCGCGTTTTGAATATAGGATTGAGCCATTAGCTGGTAGTGACCCTGCCTATAAAGCTAGCGGTACCAGGTTTGAACCCCGGTTAAGGCAAAAATTTGTGCGAAAAGCATGAATATTTGTTCCTGATGCATATTTTCAATGTTTTTAAGTATTAATTATTACATAAACAGACGTAATTTAAGTAAATAATTGTAAAATGCGAATACTGAAGACAGATTATTTTGCAGGTCAACATTTAGACGGTTTAGTGGATTCTAGAAATACTGACAATAATTTAAGTCTATTGCACAATGTTGTGTTTGCTGGAGATTCGGAACATGAAGGTAACAAAACTATAACGATAGATTTAATTATACTTACTTTTATTTACCAAATGCATACATACATGTTGTCAATTTTTTTTTTCAGAGCTTAATTCCACAATTTTGTTGGAATCAACTTATCAAAACTTATGCCACAGTCTACGTCCAAAACGTGATAGAATATATATTGAGGACTCGGAATCAGACGAGAATGACTTCTCGCCTGACGTATCTGAATACTTACCCAGCCCAGAAAGATCAAATTCATTGTTTAGCGATTATATAAACGAGAATTTTATTAGATCTTCACCGGCAAGCTTGAATATTTCCCAGTTAAATACAATTAATGATGAGTTTGTGGCTTCCCCCGCCTTGCTAAATGAGATTAACAGTACAAACAGTACTTCACGCCAGAATAAAGAAATTGACCTTGGTGACCCAGAAACTACTAAAACTTATTTAAATTTAGATAAGCCTCAGCCCGTGGTACCAGATTCCGTACACTCTATTAGTTTGCCAAGGACGTCAAATGCTCAGACTGAAGCATCAACAAATAATAATGAATACTCAACGTCTACAGGCATTGCGACACACAATATTGACGAAACTATTTTAAACAGTATAGAAAATGTACAAATTACACAAGAGTTTAATTCCAACCGCCAAACGCTGACTAGAAAAAGAAAACGCTTCGTTGAAAATTGGCAGGATACTGCAAATAAGAAGTTAAAGAACTCGGGACAAGCGTATATGTCAGTTCGTTCTAAGAAAACACATGTTGCTAAATCTATTGGTGCTCCATGTTCTTGCAAGAAGAAGTGCTTTGAGAAGTTTACTCAAGAACAAAGAATGAATATTTTCAATCAGTATTGGAAGATCGGCGACCATGAAAATCAGTGGCAATATATTTTGAGATATGTGAAAGCGTCTACAATCAAAAAGATGACATTGAGTAGAAGCCGTAATCGCACTCAAACATTGACATATACGCTTCCCATAAACGATGATCTAGTCCAAGTTTGCAAAAAAATTTTTCTCAACACCCTAAGCATTGGCGATTCACTTATTTTCACGGCTCTTGAGAAATCGAAATCAGGTGGTGGCATCTCAGATAACAGAGGTTGTCACGAAAATCGACCACGAAAAATGAACGAAGGTACAGAGAAAAGTATAATAGAACACATTGGTCTATTTCCGGTCAAAGAGTCTCATTATGTTAGGGAAAACACTAAAAGATTATATTTACATGAAGATGTCAAGAGTATTCGAAATATGTACCGCTTGTATAAAGAATGGTTTAAAGAATACCAGAAAGAAAATGAAGAATTTAAAGAAGGGACAAGAAGACAGTACGAGACTATTTTTAATACGCGGTTTAACTACTCATTTTTCAAGCCAAAAAAAGACATGTGTTCGACATGTGCTTTATACGAGGAAGCGGATCAAGTTAGAAAAACTTCCCTTGAAGACGAATATAAAGCACATATCTCAAGAAAAGAGAGAATACGCGAGTTGAAAAGGACAGAGAAGGAGCAAACTGATGCACAGACCACCACAGTTGCAACGTTCGACTTGGAAAAGGTTTTAAATATACCGCAATCTAACGTAGGAGTGTTTCATTATAAGAGAAAATATCCGATTTATAATTTTACAGTACATAACAGCAAAACGAAGACTGGACATTGTTATCTGTGGCACTACCAGGTTGCCAAACGCGGAGCTGTTGAAATTGGTAGCTGTCTACTTAGTTTTATACAAGAAGAACAAATAAAGGGTATCTATAACTTCTCTTTCTATTCAGACAGCTGCCCGGGGCAAAATAAGAATAGGTTTATTTTTGCCCTTTACCTGTATGCAGCGCAGAAATATTATGTCAATATTACTCATCGATTCTTCGAAGTCGGACATAGCCAATCAGAGGTAGACTCAATTCATTCATGTATCGAGCGAGCTAAGCAAAACAAGATTATATACACGCCTGACCAAATGTATAGTATAATAATGAATGCTAAAACAGAGGGAGATAAGTACGTTATTAAGGAAATGCAGCAATCGGACTTTTTTGACATAAAACAGCTCATTGTTGGCAAAAATTGGGACCGTGATATTAACCATATCAAAATTAAATGGTCTCAAATAAAGGAAGTACATGTCTCCAGTACAGAATCTAATCAGTTAATGTTTAGATACGACTTTGATGAGGAATATCGCATTATGAATACACAGGTAACTACGAGTACAAGGTCATCTCGAGGCTCAAACACCAGACTATCACAAAGAAAAAAGCCAACGGATCAAGAAAATAATTCTGTGAATTTGGGGGCAGCTGCTATTGAAGAGGTCGATTTGAAACAAGCTTACAGCCAACCAATACCCATTTCCAAAGCTCTCTATAACGATTTGATTAGTTTGTGCACTTCCGAAGCTATTCCACTGCACTACCAACCTTTTTATAAGTCTTTGAAGTGTGACAACTACACACGAGATAGTGATTCTGAGAATAATGAAGATATGTAAACGTCACGTTAATTTTTTAGTACCGAAGTTTGTTTTTTTATGTTAAACTAAATTTAAATTTTGTCATGATTCGAATTAAGTTGTTTTTTAATTTTAATAAAAGTTTTTTGCATATTATTTGCGTGCTTATTTTATAAAAAGGGTAAAATGCTTATTAAAGCTAAACGCTCTATTTTATATAATTCATGTCAATTTAGTGATTTCACATGTTGCCGAGACTGATTCTAAGGCTGATTAATATTAGAAATCTCTTATTACTATTCCTTAACATATAATATTATTAGTTAAACACAGAAATATATCTTAATTGTTTTATTCATTGGTCGTATAATACGTTTTTTTTCACTGTATTCTCTTATTACAAACATTTAAACTTCTAGTTAGACCCGGAATAACCCCATAGTAATTCTCTGCATTCTTGTTTATATTTTACGTACACCAGAAAAAACCAATAACCTCTCAGTAGCGAATTTGTACACTGGCTAAATTTACCTCTAATACCCATGTAATGGATTATTGTATGATGTAATCGTTTGTGAAAACAACTAGAATAATCCCTCAAAAGTGTATTGCCGAACACTATTAAGATTTAATTATTTGTAAAGTATATTTTTGTCGATATCATCAAGGCAGTGTTACATAAATTAACAGGTAACCCACAACAGGTAGACCCAAAAATATACTTTCGAATGTTATTAAAATAAAGGTGTATTTTTTCTTTAATACAAAAGTTATTTCAAAATTACGGTTTTTTATTTCTCCTGTAAAATTGACTTTTTGAAGTTATGGGTTTATTCTGCGGGGGTGACGAAATCATTTAAACAACATTTGTTTCTAAAATACGCAAGGAATTGAAAAAATCCAAAAATAATGGCACTGCGATCGATCAGGCATTTCTTGCGGCAAAAGAGATATTTGCAAATAAACAAAAAGTCCGAGTTCCACGCTTAATTCCGTTACCCAAATCTGGACTTTCTGCGTTGGGATCTTTGGCAGGAGGAGCAGCTGGGATTGCTAAAGCTGTTGGGGACTACAAAGCTGCAAAGAAAAACTTAGTCGAATCAGAACGCCATAACAAAATGATGGAATCTATTGCATTAGGAAAAGGTTTACATATTAAACCGTATAAGAACGGCTGTTTAGTATTCCTGTTATTACATAGGCAACTTTCAGGAAAATCTAGGTTAATTCCTCACTGAATGACTTCTTATGTACTTTGGCTGGACCTCCCCCGCCCCCTCCGCCCGCGCGCGGATCTACTCCCCGCGGGCGCCTGAGAGAACGAAAATGGCTGTCGTCGCGTGCGCATCTTTCTATTACCTGCAGCGATAAAACACTGTGCTTTGGTGTGAACTTTCGTTACTTTCCCTTTCTTATGGACCTATCTGTGTGTGCTGTGCTGCAAGACCTAGGCAAGCCGTAGTTCAGGCGCTGGACGCCACCCCAGGAGTAAGCCGGGCCATCGGATCTCATCAGGTGAGCGAATTGCCTAGTAACTGATTGTTGCCTACATAGCGGGGTTTTGTGTTAACTTTCTAATGCTATCTAGCCTTTCTCCACTATTATCCACCCTTTTCTATACAACGGCAAAGGATTGTGTTTAAAAAGTTTAAAAAACTAAATAAAAGGCTACCCAGACGTGCTCTCACTAATATAGATATTTTAAAATATTCTAAAGAAATACCTCATTTTCGTGGTGTTTATATGAGAGATAGTTTGCCAACACAACCAAAAAGAGCAGAATGTGGAATCATAAATTTAGACAGTTCTGAAAACCAAGGGACTCACTGGGTAGCCTATGTCAAAGACAACAATTATTGTGAATATTTTAATAGTTATGGTGATCTTCAGCCACCGATAGAATTAATAATGTATTTAAAAAATCATAATATTTCATACAACTACAACACTTATCAAAAGTTTAACACTGTGAATTGCGGACATTTATGTTTGAAATATTTAAAAAAGTTTTGGAGTGACCGTTTAAATATCACTGTACAATAAAAACCTTATCATTCTAACGATGTCTTTCACTTTATCTATAACCGGAACCTCTTCTACCCTGGTCACTAATCATTCGCCAGCTTTTCAACTAGATGGTGAATATGAATGCGGGTTGCTATATATGGCAACTTTTAACTCTATACCTAATATAGACTATAGAAATAATAAGTTTTATTATGGTCAAAATGATGTAGTAGAAATTCCTGAAGGATCATACGAACTTCAAGATCTTGACGATTACCTCAAAAGACACCTACAAGGATGCACATTTTCACTGACGTGTAATAATAATACGTTAAACACGTCTATATTGTGTTCTAAAAATGTGTATTTTAATAAAGAAAATTCCATTGGCAAGTTACTAGGTTTTGGTGAAGCAACTATTCAAGCTAATATATTAACAGAATCCCCTTTCCCTGTGTCCATTCTGTCTACAACTATAGTGCGGGTTGAATGTGATATAGTGAGCGGATCATTTGTAAACGGAAAACCAAGCCACATTATTCATGAATTTGTACCTAATGTGCCTCCAGGTTATCGGATTATAGAAACACCGAAAAACGTTATATATTTCCCTGTAACACAAAACAATTTAAGCTCTCTTAAAATAAGAATATTAGACGTAAACGATAATTTAGTTAATTTACGAGGTGAAGAGATTCAAATATATTTGCATCTTCAAAAAAAATTATAGATTACAATAAAAACACGGTCTCACACGATAAACCAGTTAGTATTCAAAGAACTATCCAGAAAAGAAGACCTAAAAAACCACTTACAAAGCTTACGAAAGAAAATAAACAATTTTTAAAAAACATAGGCTTGTTAAAATGAGTATACTAAACTTATCAGATCCTTTTAGCTTTGATAACACGATTGAAAGTTTCGAGTATCATTCGTATAAACCATACGTAACGAGTTTTAATTTCAACGATGAAATTCGTATACCTATTAACCAGCAAGATCTTTACGTATTACCATAGTATAAATAGAGAAGTAGCTCGTCTTCAAACAAAGATACATCGCGCGGCTTGCACGTGTGCGTTACGCCGACCGTACGGCTGTGGGAGGGGCGAACGTCGCACACGAAACTACAAGCAGAGGTGCGGGTATGGTGATTAGACGGGGTCGCGGCGTCATTGCGTTCGGTCACGTTTGGTTGTTTGTACGTAGTGCGCGTTAAATTAAAACATCGAGCGACAATGTCTTTGTCGAAAACTAGAAAATATTGTTCAGTTTACGGGTGTTTAAATAATGGTGTAAGAAATCCGGAGCTATGGTTTTTCCACATACCTTTTGAGTCGGAAAGGTGAGTACCTACATACCTATTTAGAGTTTGTGTTGTGAAGAATGCTGTTTATTTTTTATAATTACCTATAGCTTATAGCCAAAGATCGGAATAGGCAGAGCTAATTTGCCTAAACTTGACGCATATTCATTCATGCGTGAGTGAGAAGGGAATACATTATTGAATGAACATGCATCAAGTTTAGGCAAATTAGCTCTGCCTATTCCGATCTCTGCTTATAGCCCACTTGCAGCTTTTGTTAAATCTATTTTATTGTCAGCGTGACATTTTCATTCGTTTCAAAACGCCTAAACTGTGCCCTAAAACTAGCTTAGGTAGGTACAACTATCCAGATTTAATAAAAGCTGCTAGTGATTAATGTAAATAACTACTCAATTAATTAGGTATTTCGTACCGGCTTGCCTGTAGATACCTATAGATAACTAATTAGGTGAAATAAATACGTATTAAGTAGGTAATTTAAGTTATTGAGTGTGACGTGTCAGTTAACATGTCACGACGTGGATGGCCTAGGTAGATAGTAGTGACCTAGTGACTAAGTACTGTTTACGAAGCTAGCGGTCCTGGGTTCGATTCCCGGTCAGGGCAAATATTTGTGTGATGAGTGCGAGTAGGTATTTGTTTCAGAGTCTTAGGTGTTTTATATGTACCTATATAGTAATATTAAGTATGTATTGGTCACTACATAGGTAAGTATGTTTATCGTTACGTACCTAGTACCCAAAGTACAAGCCTAGAACCTAGTTTGGGACTACCTAGGTCAATTTGTGTAAGATTTTCCCGTGACATTATTATTCAGATATTTATTCAATGTTGTGTAATACCGCGCGGCGCGAGCTGCCAATGCTCAAAGAAAGACGCGCGGCGCGGCGGCGCGTGCCGCCAATAATAGGTAAGTACCTAGTCAAAGGAAGCCGCCTTGCGCGAAAGCGGCATTATCAAAAGGTCGAAAAGAAATTTACATATCACATCAGCATCACATACCTTTAAACATAATTAATATTTAGTGTCAACTGATAAAAGTATGAAAGTAAAATAATTTAAATTTCGTACTTAGGTACCTAACAATATTAATACTTAGGTACTTTAAGTTTGTGTAAAGTATGAAAATTACTATGATTAATATGATTATAGGTCAAAGTAGGGCCAAGTAGGTGACTAAAATTTTAAAACAAGTTTGGACAACCCTTACGCCCGAGCGGCAATAGGTATCAGAATCTCCTAAAGGGCCGGAGTCGAGCTACTTGTCTATTTATATCGGCGAGTACGTTATAGTACGTAGAGCGTACTATTACAGTGCTCAACAGAGAAACAAAAGCGAAGGTGAGCAGTGTTCTTTTCACTAATAACCCTATACTTCATATGTTCCAAGATATTCGATATGAACTGAATGGAATCGAAATAGATAAAATTAAAAACGCAGGGGTTACGTCAACTATGAAATCTCTTGTATCCATGAATGAACTCGAATCAACGATGTCACAGTTATGGGGTTGGAACATTGATGGTACTAAAATTACACATGGATCATTTTCTGTATCTGTTCCTTTAAATAAGATTCTTGGTTTCGCAGAGGATTACAACAAAATAATTATTAACTGCAAGCATGAACTGATTCTTTTACGATCCAATAGTGATTTAAATAGCGTAAAATTGAATACAAATGAATACATAGACAACATTACAATATCTAAAATAGTATGGCGTACTATGCCACATGTTAAAATTTCTGATCGGGAAAGATTGAATTTACTCAAACATTTAGAAAAAGATCGTGCTATTCAGATTGCTTTCAGAAATTGGGATCTGTATGAGTACCCGCTTTTACCAAAAACATCAAAACATTCTTGGGCAATCAAAACTTCATGTCAAATTGAAAAACCGCGATACGTAATAATTGGATTAAAAACGGACAGAAAAAATATGTCTAACAAAGATATAACATGGTTTGATCATTGCCACTTGAGAGACGTAAAAGTTTTTTTAAATTCAAACTATTTTCCGTATGAAAATTTAAATGTTAGTTTCGGAGCTGAAAAGTTTGCTATATTATACGAACAGTATGCTAAATTCCAACAGTCTTATTATAACCGCAGTCAAACGCCGTTGTTGAGTCCGCAAGAATTTAAAGAAAAAGCACCTCTGTTTGTCATCGATTGTTCACGTCAAAACGAAACCTTAAAAACAGGTTCCATAGATGTCAGAGTTGAATTAGAGTGCGAACAGGATATACCCGATAATACTGCAGCGTACTGTCTAATTCTGAATGATAGTATTGTAGAATACAAACCCTTAAGCAACATTACACGAAAAATAACATGAAAACAGATTGTTTATTTGTAGAACTTCAGGGTTTTAAATCATATAAAAATGAATTTATTGTTAAGGAATTTGCATACAGTACAAATATGCATTTTCTACTTTATCGGAAAACGAAAAAAGACACGTGAGATGGATAGAGAAAAACCTCGGAATTTTATGGTGTGGTTACAGGGAATTTAAAAGAATGATTCCCAGCTACTTGGAAAACAAGAAAATATATGTAAAAGAATTAGAAAAAGTTAATTGGGTAAAAGAATTGTGTGCTAACTACTGTAATAGACTTGGGTGAAAAAGGTTTGCCTAATTTTCAATCTATGAATAAAAAATATTGTGATGAACATTGTACATATAATTCCTCTTTCCATAAAAAATCTTGTGCGTTAAAAAATATTATATGTATAAAAAAATGGTATTTTGAAAATAACTTACAATTGTATTCTCATTTATAATTTATAATAAAATATAATAAATCATATAGGTAACTGTTAATCGTATTTTTATTTTGCCTGGTTTAAGAAAGTGGATATTTCATTAATAATTGTAATAAAAATAATATTTACTAAATACTTCAGTTTTCTAGATAAAGTAAATGAAAACTACTTAATCTTTTTTTAGACGTTTAAAAAACGTCCAAATCAGAATGAATGTTTTCTTAAAAACCAATTGTGAGTTTCAGAACTGTTCTGGAACTAACAATAATATCTATGCTATGGAGCGGGTATTACTAGATAAATGAATTAAAACAAAAACTACTTTTATTACGTTTTTTATTACTTTTTATTATTTACAGTCTTAAAAATATATGAATTTGTACTAATCACATTTGTATGTATGTATGTAAACTCTTTATTGTACAAACAGAAAAAAAAACAAATCAAAAAGAAACAGAAACACAAAAAGTATGTACAAAGGCGAACTTATCCCTTTAAGGGATCTCTTCCAGTTAACCTTTGAGCGATTGGGATATTAATAAAAACAACGGATGGCTAAACGTACAACAATTAAAGATACAGAAGACTAAAATAATAATAGCAAATAAATAAATAATAAATAAATGAATATACTTATATAAATATAAATAAATACATAATTAAATAAATAAATATAAAATATATATATAATATAAGTATGAAAGGTAGAAAGGACATGCAGTCTTAGATCAGGAACAAGAGTCAAGCCAGTACTTCTTAAGCCTAGATCTAAGTGAAGCAACAGATTGTAATTGCCTGATGTCAGTTGGAAGACTATTCCATAAACGAACAGAATGTACCGAGAAGGATTTAGAGTAACATTTGGATTTGCTAGCAGGAAAAGCAAGGAGTAGGTTGGCACTCGAGCGTAAGCGGTTCTGGGAGCCGGTAGCTAAGAAAGAGAACCGTTCGACAAGGTAAGGAGGGGATTGAGGATTGAAAAGGATATTAAATAGCAACGACAGGATATGGACATTTCTACGCGACCTAATGGGCAACCATTTTAGCTGAGTACGGAAATCAGACACATGGTCAAATTTCCTCAAGCCAAATATGTACCGAATGCACACGTTCTGAAGCCGTTCCAGCTTATTGAGCAGCTCTTCAGTTGCGTCAATATATGCGATGTCACCATAGTCGAATAAAGGGAGAAGAAGAGATTGCGCAAGAGTAATCTTGGTGCGAAGGGGTAGAAAATTCTGCAGGCGCCTAAGAGAACATTTCGCCTAGTGCCTGCTATATGGACACATCTCAAAAAACCAATATTAAGAGAAATCGCCGATCAAAGTTTTGCGAGTTGAGTGTGCGGCAGAAAAATGGGTCTAATTCCTTAAGTTTTGGCTCAATAACACTGTGGTTTAGGTTATTTTGTTGTTCATTATATAGAGCTTCAAATCAATGTGTAATTGTTTTTCAAGTATGCACAGTTTTTAAAGTACTGGACTTCAAATATAGTCACTTCGTGTTGTGGCCATATCGCAGAAAGTATTTTACGAAATTTCGAGATGTGTCCAAAATCGCAGAAGAATTAAATGACGATAATAAGCATAATATCATATAAAAACACATTTAAAAAATTAAAATAAATGTAAAACACGAAAAATAATTATCAGATACATCATAATCATCTTTGGCAGAGTTACAACATTATTAAATGAGATAATCAATGTCTCTAAATTCTTTTGACAGATAGGTACATAATTTAAATTACCTATGTTTGAATATCTGCCCAGCTAAAATCCAGTCTCCTACTGTGTGCACGACAGGCAGTGACCAGATGCTGCGCCAGAAACTAATCATAGCAGCAGCATCCGTTAGGTGTCCGTCGCTAACTTCTTAATCGGTTCCTTCCCACTTTCTGTATTCCTTCCTCTGATCACTTTGTAAGAGGCGATTTTGCTGGTATCTATCCACACGCTCTCTATAGCGACGAATATGGCTTACCCACGCGCAAACTTTCTGCTTCAGGTTATCGATACGTTCCGTGACACAGGCATATAATGCTGGGACCTACTACCAGCAAAAGCCTGGTTCACGAAACGCATGACTCGGGAGCGTTCATTGCCCCCCTGAAGCAGATTAGCTTTCCTATTAGAGTCCACTTATCATTATGCCACTCAATTCGCACTTGCCAAGCGGGGACAGGCCCGCGAGCGCGCGGAGCTCGGCCGGTGTCCGAAAACTTGACTCGAGCTACGCGGCACGCAGCTATGGCCCCGCAGTACAAAATTGAGCGGGTATAGATAATATACTCGCTGGCTTGTAAATATGACGCCAGCAAGGCGTATAGGGCTCCCATAAGTGCTAAATTTCGTTTACTGGCAGGCAAGCGTGGTAAACGAGGCCTAGAGTTGGGTGTGGACCGATACTGCGCGATCGCGTCTTCCAAAGCCCTCCTCAATTGCTCATTTACCTGGCTAGTTACGATTATATTCGCACAATCCTCAAAGTCGCTAACGGGATCATCCTGCACTGACATCAGTGCATGTTGGGCAACTGGCATCGAAGCCGATAACGCAGCAGGAGGGTCCCGTGATGAAGCGGAGGTTGAACGAATAGGTAGCGATTCAAGGCGTAGCCGATCAAGTATAGACTGATCCAGTCGCCGAAGCCGCTGAATGGCCCGCACTTGATCCGATAGTCGTTGGGCGGTAACGGTGATGGCTGGTTAAAGAGTCTGATACAGGAGCAGCATTCGTTCACGGTACGCAGTGAGGTTAGTTCCTCCCTCTGTAGCCCCGTAGTATGGTCGCATGCAATTTTCATTATTTGATGTTGACCATCGCATGCGGCGCACTAAACCACCGGTGGCGGGAGCCTTGCGCGGAGCAAGATGCCCCGCAAGCCCCAAGTGTGCCGGCAGCGGTGGTCGCTCGTCACGCAGGTGGTCGCGACGGCGGAGGCGGCGGCCCGCGCTCGTCGCTCGACTCACTGGTGTCGGGTGCAGTGGCGAACTCATCACCCGACGACGATGGCAAGGAGCTGAACGAAGCGGGCTGGGGTGGAGGGTGTGCGTTCGCATTATCCGCTTCTGTTCTATACGTTCTTGATCTTGTTATCATGTTTTTTTTATGTCATGGTATTAAGGACGGCGATCTCAAGCAGTCAGTGAAGGAGCGCTTCTTCTGCCGCTTGACAAAAGTTCTTAACAGTCTTTTGTCGGAGGGTAATAAGGTGCACGCCTTCAATAGTTGGGTGATGCCACTGCTCACATACTCCTTTGGCATACTAAGGTGGACTCTATTGCTTAAATCACATCGCATGTTGCACCCACGCTCTTCTGTCATGAGATTGTACATCCCGAGGAAATGTGGAGGTCGAGGCATTTTAAATGCTTAGAATCTCCGCAACCGCGAGGTGTGCAATCTCAGGGATTATTTCCTTGGCAATGAGTGTGGGATGCATCGTGGTTGCAGTAGACAGGAGCCTCACCCCTCTCTCCTTGGTAAACGAAAACTGGCGCAGACCAATGTTGTTGAGCACTGAAGACCGCAAGAACGTATGGAAGAGCAAGGAGCTACAGGATCTGTCATCACGTACAGGACTATTGTCACCAATAAGCCTGATATCGTATTGACAGATCGATGTGATTTTTATTTCGTTTATATTTTGACGCATTCATTGTAATCACGATCCCATTTAAGCACTGTTTCCACCAAACGGCCCGCAACGGCTCGGAACGGAATACTTTTACGAAAGAATTTTATGGTCTTTAAACGATATTAAATCATGTTCACAGTAAGGTGAAGTCTTGTAATTGCAACTGTCTGGTTATTGCAACTAACTTAAATAACTCCTTCTAGGATCACTGTTTTGAACAACGACAGGCGTGATATTGTTCTTCCTTACTAAGAAATACAATATCTCGCCTGTCGTTGTTCAAAACATTGATCCTAGAAGGAGTTATTTAAGTTAGTTGCAATAACCAGATAGTTGCAATTACAAGACTTCACCTTATTTAAAGTCTGTATAACCAAGCCGCGCACAGCAACTTGACGCGGGTGACTCCCGCGACACGCGATCGTAGCCGAAAGTATGCTGCGACGCGCGATCGGCTTCGTCATAAATAGACAATAATAATTTTAATAGACGCGATCGGCTGTCGCCGCATCCGTCCGTATCCTTTCCGATCCGAAGCGATGCGAGCCGTTTGGTGGAAATCATCCTTTACTGTTGTGCGATGTGGACGTAACTCAAAACTTTGTTCCGAACGTTTATGCTACACGGCCGCAACCCCGAAGTGGCCGTATTGCAGGTAAGGGATAGTCGATTTTTGGAAATTTGCATAAAGCCACAAGTGCATTAAGAGGCTTTAGAGGATAGTTTTCCTTATTTTTTTGAGTTAAGGTGGTAAATTAAACCCGTCTGACCACGAATCTGCAATAATATCAAAAATGTAATTTTTTGAGATGAGGCCGTATAGCAGGCACCAGGCGATTTCATTTGAGCGTTTAAAAAGGTATACTGTAACCACTGAGTTTTTTGGATATCTTATTGACAACACTCTCTGCACTGTCTATAATTTCATCATAACTATCATCAGCTACATACTGAGCACTCAGCACTTCATCTCCGATATCGTCTTGCGTACCACTATTTAAATCTATTATTTGGATCTTGAACAGTCTCGTTCCCTTCACAGCTTTGTTGTTGATCACGAATGATGGCAGATGATCGTGCTTACTATTTTTCACAACTTTATTTACTATATTTCTTTTACCCTTTTTATCTTTTAATAAATAAAGAAATATCAGGGGACAATGTCACACCAATTGACCTAGTCCCAAACTAAGCTCTAGGCTTGTACTATGGGTACTAGACAACGATAAACATACTTATATAGATAAATATATACTTAAATACATAGAAAACATCCATGACTCAGAAACAAATATTCGCGCTCATCACACAAATATCTGCCCTTACCGGGATTTGAACCCAGGACCGCTAGCTTCGTAGGCAGGGTCACTACCAACTAGGCCAGCGCGTCGTCTTTATTTCTTTTCGCACTTGCATCTCTTATTTTCTTAATTAACTTGTTGTCTTCTGTATCATCTTCAAATAATCGTTGACCGCATTGCGAAAAAAGGTCGTCGGAAATAACGTCATTGTATTGCTCAAATGACGTCTGCGCGCATTGCGAAAAACGCTCATCGGAAGTAGTGCGCATGTTTTTCTCCATGATCTGTAACAAAAATAAAATTCTAATTAATACAAGTATGTGATATAAATCGTCAGTACCTTCCTACCTAAAAGAACAGCAAAAACGAAATCTACATGCATGGAATCTAGTAATTAAATCAGTATAAATAAGTATCTAAGTAAAATAAATTAAAATCTAGTAATTCAATCAGTAGGTACGTAAAATAAATTTAACTTACCGAACTTGAGAGTACTGATCAACAGGATCGTGTCAATTTCTATGCTAATCAGGTGTAGGAATGATGTCATGCTACTACGGCTTAGATATATTTATATCAATTATAACTTCATGCATCAGCACAATTTCATAACAAACGTTGCAATTAACAAAGCCTGCGAAAACACTTTACAATATGATATAGATGACTGGAAGTGCTGACTTGGCATTGTAGGTATTTGTTGCATGTATAAAACGACAGGTAGCGACTTGTTCAATATGAGTAATTTCTATCAGGCTTTTCTAGGGTTTCATTAAATACCATAGCTAGACACTGTTAATTAAATATTAACAGATGCGTAGAACTTAACGAAAGTGAATGTGTTCGTTATCAATTTACAAAGTTAACTTAAAAGTTAATCCGTTAATCGAAATGTTAACTTCGTTAACGGATTAACGGTGTTGTGTCCAGCTTTGCTGATTACCTATCTAGAAGGAAAGTAAAATAAAAATCACATTCCAATTATATTATTTATTTCGTATCAAACATACTTATTATAGGTACAAGTTCAAATGCAAGCATAGTACACATTAGTAATAGATATAACATTTTTATAAAGTTGAATTATAACATTATAAATATATTTTTAACAATACGCGTTAATAGGTAGTTGCATATTCTGTTTCAAGTAACTGAAAAATATTTAGATGAAAAATATTATGCCTAATATTAATTACATTTCGCAAAATATGTTAAAATAAATGCTACACATTAATAATTTTAGGTAACTTAATAAAGCTTGACCCACTTAAAGGTTGAAATTTATTGATATTAATTTCCAAATGAGTATTATTTAAAAAAGCCTAACCGCTATCACGCTCTTGGAATTCCTCAACTTTTCTTTTTAAGCAATCTAAAACTTTACGAAACAGTAGCTCAAAATCATAATTTTGGTATAAAATCTTATTTTTAGTACCAAAAGATTTAATTGATTGGCTGTTATTTTTAAACAGTACAAAAATTCCATATAATTCAAAATTAACTTTTATACATTTTGAATAGATTCATTTAAAAGCATCTTTATTTTATCACTAATAGAGTTCATGAACATATCAACAGATCCCGAACAAGAATTATTTGAGGGTGAAATCCTATATGTTGCGATACGATTACGGAATGCAGATTGCACCATTTCAATACCGTCATGAATTGTCTTAGTTAATGAATTTTTTGTTTTATGTGTGTTGCTTCGAAGATGTCCTATCCATGATTTTTAGGGTTCCTTACCTCAATAGGGAAAAACGGAACCCTTATAAGATCACTTTGTTGTCCGTCCGTCCGTCCGTCCGTCTGTCCGTCTGTCAAGACCCTTTATCTCGGGAACGCGTGGAGGTATCGAGTTGAAATTTAAACCATATACTCAAATCTAGAGTCTCTTGAAGCTGGGAAAAAATCAAATTTCTACATTCACGTAAAAAAAAGATACGGCCGTTTATGTCGCAAAAAAACGTATTTCGAAACTCTCGAGGGAATCAAAATGTATAGGGTATTTCCCGTTGACCTAGAACTATGAAATTTGGCAAGTAACACTGTCTTTTACTGCAAGTATAGGAAAAAATCTGAAATCTGTACATTTTTAATCAAATCACAAAAAAACAGGGTCTTTATGCAAGGAACGGCGCACAGTGCGACAAGAGCCCGATCTAGGTGGACAATATTATTTGACGCTAAATATAAGATCAAAACTCAACACATTGAAGCTAGAAATAACAATATTTATAAAAAGTTGAAAAACAAGCTATTTTTAACGAAAAAACTTAATATCCAGTATAATTTGATCTCCCTGTACGCTGAATTCCCATGAAGTGTGAGGTCAGCTTAAACTGGTTTTTATATGACGTTGTAAAAAGGGCGTTATTTGCTCTAATTTTCGAATTTGTATTATTTTAAGTTGTATAGTAAATTTAAGGTTTTCACCATTCAGCCAATTAATACCTTTTGCGATAATGTCCCGAAATGGATCTGTATTTTTCCACATTCAGCCCATTTTTCATTAAATTTTTTGGAAATCCGAGCGATAATCATGAAAAGTAGTAAAATAAAGCCCTTCATTTATCTTTTTTGCTGTACTTTAACCATTCTTCATAAAACTCCCTCCTCGGTATCGACGCTTCGTTTTCTTCAAAAAAGTCAAAAACACGACTCAGCACGAGGTTTCTAATATGCATTAATATAAAGCGTATTAATGAATCTATCATTGAAAAAAAAAAACAGCCTGGGTACATGCGCGCCGAGCAACAATGTATAGCATGATTACTTCAATTTTTATCTGGAATTTATAATTAACATTTAAATGGGCTTTCAAATAAAAATATGGAACTAACATGAATAAGGTAAAAAAAACAGGATTTTTTAAAATTTGGTTAACTTACGAGTATAATTCCGCGAGTCGTTAGCAGAAGGTACTGAGCGATACAGAGCTATAACACGCTAAACAGAGATTTTTTTGGCGGTGTCTGATAGACGTTTCATCAGTCGCAGAGGGTTAAAAATTTGTGTTGAAATTTAGGCTAGTCAAAATGGAACTTATCGCATAGATAATAAAGAACATAACAAAATGAAGAAAATACTATTGCGTTTTCCAACCATATTATCTAGCATACGGAACCCTCGGTGCGCGAGTCCGACTCGCACTTGACCGGTTTTTTTCTACAGATATGCTACACGAAACGCAAAAAGGCATTATGACTAGGTAGCTAAAATATTATAACAAACACTATTTACTACTTATTGGAAGAAATGGGGAAGAATATAACCAATCTTTGTAAATATGAACGATGAATTATAACAAACACTAATACCTATTTTTTATAATGATTGGGAAAGAAAGTGAGCTCACTATCTTTGATTAATTTAACCGTACCTATTGAGCAATGAACTTGAAAATTATAACAAACATTATTATTAAACAGAACCTATTTTTTATAAGAATTGGAAAAGAAAGTGGGCTCACTATCTTTGAAAATTTTGTAGGCCGTACCTATGAATTTCTGGATTTGCTCCCACTCTGACGACTTCTCCTCGCACTGCAATTTGACAGCCACTAACGCCTTTTTGTACCATTCCAAGGCATCCGTTGTTTGTAGGTCTTCGGTCTTATAAATCTTCAGATCGATTAAAAAATCGCCTGACGTGATCGTAGAGCGTCGAGAAGTACCCGAAGACACCCGGCTAGCAAACGATGATATTGTTTTTGAGGTTTGCGAAGTTGGTTGCTCAGATGTGCATTTTTCTTCGTCCTTAATAATTTGAAATACGTCCACACTCTTCTTCACTAAGCTGTAATCAAAAATATATAATTTGATTAGGTAGGCACATCATATATCACATGCTAATAAACAAAACACGATATTCAAAAGTATAATGTTGATAAATTAAAAGACTAACATAAAATATGTATAAAATTGGTGAAATAAATACCTTGCTTTTTTTCGTTTTGGTTCCGTGGTAACCGGCTTTTGTTTCTGCGCCTGTGGAGTTGGTGAGCGGCGTTCAGAATCACACCTGAAACCAATTAAAAAAAAAACACTTTATAACAGAGTTATTTTCATATGCAATTTATGATAAAACTGGGAAATAAATGTTAAGTTACCTTGAACTCTTGGCGTTAGCCTTGCTTGATCTTTTCTGCGCCTGCGGTGTTGGCGAGCGGCGTTCAGAATCACACCTGAAACCAATAAAAAAAAAACACTTTAAAACAGAGTTATTTTCATATGCAAATTATGATAAAACTGGGAAAATAAATATTAAGTTACCTTGAACTCTTGGCGTTAGCCTTGCTGGATCTTTTCTTCGCGGGCGGTGATGGACTGCGTGAACGGAGAGAATATTCGGAGTCTGACCTTAAAACACACTAACGATTAATATTCTTAGTTAATGCGCTGCATGATAATTTAAAAACGATATTTACAAAAAACTAAATAATAAATTGTATACTTACATTTAAAAAAATGTAAATTTAACACTACTTTAAATAGTTAAAATGAAATGAATGGTAGCACGGTCGAACACAAAATGATGTATAATTTTATTTCGTGTAAGTAATGGCCGGGAATAGCAAGTCGACACTTTTACTTATCACTTTAAAAGAATGTTTCAACCGCTAAAGCATGTTGTGCTAATTTGTGTCTACGATGCTTAACACTTTACATAATTATTTACATGAGTCAATTTACACTTATTACTTTTTAATTATATCGACCGTCGATACGAGTAAAATCGTAACTAAATTTAAGTGTTTTTTTGACTTTTACAGGGAGAGTTAAGTGAAAAAAGATCTACAAAACTGTATTTTTACATTTGTGATACATTGAGAAATAAAAAAAATACACAATTTCATAACATCGTATGTCGAGGTTCATCAATAGTAATCCACTATTACATTAAGAGAAAATCATTGTAACTAGACTTAAGAATATTTTTTTACCCGAAATCGCTTCCTATTGTCTCGATCACAGGCCAGTATCATCGCATAAATAGTTACGATTTTAATGTTCCAACGTTTTAGCAAGTACAGAGCACGTAAATGTGGTTAAAATGTTACTCTACTTTAAGAGCTCGCGCTATGGGTGTTTTGGTTTTACGCCTAAATTGATTTACTATGATTTTACTGGCCCGTTCCTTCCATTTGCATTTTTTGCCTCGAAAAATTAATTTTGAAGACGGTTTTTACTTGCACCGTGTGACGTGGATGTAGGAGCACGTCTGTTTATGTGTATTGGAAATATTTTTTATTTTTTTTGTGAGTGTTAATTACTTAAATTAATATGGGAAATGTTCCACTGAATCTAGTTATGAATGAAGAGTGGTGGAAGTACCCGTAAGAACAAAACTATTTACCTATTGCGATTGTATTATAAACCTGTTTAATTAATTAATAGGTTAATTGGACCAAACAAGTAAAACTTTTACTCAGTGTAAATCGCCTACTAAGTAATACTAACTGATTTTTTTTTCGAATATTAAGTATTCTGGTTTTGTTAGTGATTACCTACTTTCTTTAGTTAGGTAAAAAGTCGCTAGAGTACGTTAAGAGAAACAATTAAAAAAATATTTGCGTCCGGTATTTCGTTACTATTACTTAAAATGACTTTTTTTTGTTTGAAAATAGGCCCCGATGTGTATAGTATTGTATAGTGTCACGCGATTATTTAAACTCGCGCGACATGCGATGCGATTTGATTATTTCTTGCATCTAGGTTCGTTTTATAGTGCTCTATGACGTCTTAGACTCACGTTCGTTTTGACAGATGCCTGTTCGGATCGGGACAATAGCGTCTTGTTTTTGTATGTCGCGAACAGTTTTTCAATTTTGGGTTGGCAACACTTGGATTGTGCTGTCAGACTCTTTGGTCTATTCTTTTTTTCTCTCCAAAGCCTCCGTGACGAGCGGAGTGCGTTTTTTTTTGAAGCGAGTTGAATCTTGCAAATCCCAAGGTTTTTACGAGGGATAACGCCATTATATGGCGGGGATGTGGTGCCGTGGCACAATATGACCGGTTGCTGAGGAACCATCGGTAAATATCTTTTGATTTCGATGAATATTTTCCGACCTTTGTGCCTTGGACCTCGTTATTTTCACGGATTGTTTTCTTTCAGTCGGGATGCTACTGTAAGCCTTTAAAACCAAGCGCCAGCGGGTAACCGACGATGGGAAAGCCCGGCTCATTTGGATTAAATGGGTGGTACGTATTTTCATATTTATTAGGTAAAAACTTTCTCACGCCGCCATGTTGCGAACGCGGGCAACTTGTTGCTGCATAAGCAATGGTTATAATTTTGGTTCTTTTTCTTGTTTCAGCGATCTCGCACCCATTTTTTTATCTCCATTTTTTACCACATTTTTACCCACATTTTAGACCCCATCTTTACCGTTTTAACCATATAACTTCACTTTTTACGTCCATTTGACTACCTTTTCCAACTTAGCTTCTTTCTCACCCACTATGTGGATTTAAACTTTCAATCTCCATTATATATGGACCCTCTTTAGGTGCATTTGATGCATTTACTTTTAGGGAATTAGGACTTCACGCCTTTGTGCAATTTATTTTATAGGAAAACGCTCGACCTAGGGAAGTATGATTTAACGCCCATGTGCATTTTTCCTCCTCTTATAATTTTCTATTTTGAGTCCCCACCTCTCTACTTTCTTCTCATCTAACGTCTCCCCAGTTTAGTACTTTGTCCGGACCCTTCTGGTCCTAATTTCTTTGATTTCCCCCTCTACGTTGCCCTACACCGATGGTACCGGATCTGCGAAGCAGGAGTTCTGCAGCCAGGACGTGGTTGGCGTGAAACGGCCCCGTTCTACCTCGAGACTCTGGTGCAGTTGGTGTGACTTTAGTAACCTTATCTTCGCTAAATTGTAAGTTTTCTTTCTTATCTAATTTCAAACTGTCCAGGTGAACGACCAATTCAAATCTATCCGACCAAACCTAACTTCTAAGTAAAAACCTAAGACCTAATCACTTTGTAACCTATAGACCTAAGCTCTAGCTAGGATACCACCTAAGTATATAGGTTATTTGCTACTGTGTAACCGCCTGAACATAATTTATTAGTAAATAAACAGCCTGTAAACATTTTAGTGTTAATTATTTAACTCCTGACTATAACCACGCCCGCCTTGAGATTAAAAGTATCCAGTACTCTACCATTTCTGTTTTTTTAGCTATCCGTTTTCTTTTTTAGCCTGGCATAGGACCCTGGCGCCCGGTACATTTCTTTTCTCATTCAGTGCTATTTAGCACTTTTATATTTTTTGGGTTCTAGCCTTGGGTACATTTAATTACTTCTGTTGCGCTGCAAACAGACATAGCCCTGAAGCACACAGAGTATACGACAATAGCTATACGTATTTAACGTTTGTTTGAGCGTGATTTGAAATATTTCAAAGGGATAAAAAGCTACTTCACCGATTTGCGAAATTCTTTTGAAAAAATAAGTCTCATACTTCAAAGATAGTAAGTTATTAGATACAACGCACTATAACTTTCACGCTGCGTTAATTGCGGAAAACTTTAAACTTGTGCTTGTTTTTTGAAAAAACATTAGTTAGGTAGGGTAGGAAAGTATAAAATAATATAATCACTAAAAAGGGCAAAATTAAAATTAAAATAATTAATAAAAGAAGGAACCGACTTTAAACAGAGTCATTTGTTCAGGACATCTTGGGTTAAACAAACTGAAGTCGGCGTCCTAGAATATTTTAACCAAAAAGCCGACTTTAGTCTGACTTAGGACGCTTTGAATTAATGTTTTTGTTTGGAGTCGCTTCATTGTTTTTAAACATTTTTAATAATTAAATAAAATGTTAGGAATTAAGTTTTCTCCGTGTCAGTGGAGCGATACCGGAACACTATAGAGACTTTTACAGAAACTTGCCTCACTCAAATGAAACTGAACAAAATACTTTTGAAGATTAAGATTCGCTAGTAAACTCATCCTCCCATATGTAATTTAGTTACGTAATAATTAATTATATAGTTACTGTCAATTTGAAACAAAAACATAACTACTTTATTAAGTATTAATGATATTGATCATCGATGAACACATAACATACTTAATTGAACTGTCATGAAGTTATACGTACCTGGTCTATTATTTTATCATTGTGATCTCTTTGAAGAAGAAAGGTAATTAAAATAGTTAATTAAAGTAGTCAAAATACTAAATATTAGCACTTAATAGTGCCAACGTGAAAGTTTATGTTTTGTCACCCATTTGTTACTAAATAACTTGATTAAGCCAAAGCAAGTGTTGATGATTATTTATTAATTACTATTTAGCTGTCAACCAGATTAGTCCTGAAGTATCTAAGTACTTACCACCCTCTACTTATTAAGGGGGGGTAGTTACCAAATTATGGTGTTAAAGTACTTTTATTGTTTCTTAATTATTATTTATTAAATAAAAAGTTAAAACATGTTTAAACTATTTTGTACCTAAATATTTTTTATTCTTTCAATATTCAGTAAAAATATTTTTTAAATGAACAATAATGATAATTGGCAATTATCTACTTGAAACTAATACAATTCACGGTATAAATTAGTATTTTTCACAATCGTGTTATAATAGAGAGCTTTTTAGTCGAGTACCGTGTTTAGGCCACGAAGCTTGCTGAGTGGCCTAAGTAAGGTACGAGATTAAAAAGCTTAATTATGACACTATTGTGAACAATACTTTTTGTACGAGTTCATTAAAATTAATAATTTAAGTCTAAATGCGAGTATATAAGAAAACGAAATATCGTAAGTACCGGCGTCCGTAATTTTGCAGTAAGTACTGTGCTGTGATTGGCTACAATCACAAAGAGTAGTTTTTTTTTTATGCCCTGGATACAGGAGCATGTTTAAGTAGATGTTGACAGATGACGCGACGTTGCTACGTTCCGAAACGCCATAGATTAGCCATTTTGTATCGGATCGAGTCTCCTTAAACAAGGACACATACTATTGAAATACGAAGTTCTATTTTCAATTTTTTTTCGATCGTCTGGAGCGTATCGAAATGGTTATTTCGGTTGTTTCGGAAGTAACATAGACTATGAAACGATGAAAAGAGTGACGTTGCAGTATTCTCTGTGAAATCCTAATACACAGATTATAATCGACGAGTACAAAAATATATTTTTTATATTTTCTAACCGGAGTTACTATATTTTAAGTCATAAAATACAATAAAATAGCCGCGAATCTGTTGCAAGTAACGTGGTTTCTCTAGATACGATGATATTGGCCTAACAAATAATGGCAAAACTTAGAGCTGTAAGATGGTATTGCAATATACAATAATACTCGATAGTCGATAACGCAAAATACGTGATCGTAACTCGATCTAAAATTTAAAATAAACAGTTTAGAAAAAAAATAAAAATTTAGAATTAAAGAGCACCAAATTCTGAGAAACATGATATGTACATTTGTACGAAAACATAAACTAATAAGTAAAATAAAGCGGTTTGAAGTTGCAAAATACGTTTTTTCGCTCTCCTGAAAACCTCTGTTTTGTAGTTACGATTTTACTCGTATCGACGGTCGATATGTAAGCAGCGTCTTTGAAATTGTCCGACTTCCTTTAAATAAATATCAAAAATCAAATTACATTGACAGATTCCGTATGCAATGCATTTAAATGTAGGTTACGACTATGGTTGCCAGCAGTACCATTATTACAAATTAATGTACTCTATTTCGCTTTCCATACGTTATTTAATATTTTATGCTATACATAGGTAAAACATTAACAAATACCAATTTTTGAAGTTAGTTACAGAGGTAATTCTTACTTGCTGGTTTTAACTTATTACACCCTAATCAAAAATGTTTGCGAAAGTATAAAACTCTTTGGGAAACCGATTACCCATGGTTGGGACTTGGGAAAGACGAAAATGACAGAAACAAGCCTGCACCATACCCATATAAACACGAAATATTTATTGATCTAAATCTGTGTATAATTACTTAGATTTGATGATATTTAGATGTAATACACATAATCAAATATGTAAAACGTTGGATTATATACGAAAATAATATGTATTTAAAATTACTTCACACTTATGCTTCGTAGGTACTTATTTTTTTTAGATAAACGTAATACTTTATTTTGTTAAAAAGGTAGCAACCCTAACTCAGAATGATATCTGAGCACATTGCGCAAAAATTCCACGTTGCAAGTGTTATAATTAATATATCACTATCGGATGTATTACTTATCGGATAAATTGCTATTATATTCGATGTCGATTATAATAGTTTTGTATATAATTAAGTCGACTGTAAATTATTTGATCCGCTATTTAATAGCCGTGTTGCATTGTGATGGATAAGCAAAATTGTGAATATGCATAAATTTACTTAGGTTAACAAGTCAAATGACACGCCAACGGATTGTCGACTTTACTTGTGCTGTTGAAGAAACAAATCAGGTTGACTAATTTGTTGAGTAACGACTTATTTACATTTCTACAAACTTTTCTCTGCTAGCAACGAGCGTGCAATGCATCACATCTACGTCACACGAATTAGCCAATCAGAGTGTCAGGTCTACATCGCGCTATCGAAGTTTTTAACATACCGTCGTTGCGCTTGCCAAAGCTGGTATGTGAATTGATGTCACTTTTTAGGAGACGAAAAAAACTGTGTAAAACTACATTACGTTTTAGATTTTATATTGCAAAAATATTATATACATGCAAAAAAAAGTGTTTTTTCAAGTAAGTAAGAATAAAATGCTGAAAAGTTAACAATATAGATGATACAATTTTTTTTGTCAAATTTGTGCACATGTCAGATTTGGTTTGCCCCGTGAAATTGTTTATGTGTAAAATTTTCACATATCAGAATAATTTCTTTATTAGCAACTCATTTAGCTACATTATTATGTGCTACTTTTAAATTCAAATTTCGCTTATTTATTAATATATGTTAATTAAAATGAGACAGCACAATATTCTTTAAAAAAATATGTATTTCAACTTCTTATAACAGTTTTTGTAGTACAGTCATTTAATGAAAATCAAATTAACTCAGTACAAAAAAAATGCAAAAGGTATCAAAAGCAAAATATTATTTTAGCTTCTAGTAACAGTTTTTGTACCATCAGATTAACTCAGTACAAAAAAAAGAATAAAGGGTATCAAAAGCAAATTATTTGAATTTCTAATAACAGTTTTTGTACCTCTAGTATCATCATTTAAGAAAATCAAATTAAATAACTCAAAATAAAAAAGAACCATTACATAAAGTTAAATAACTCAGTACAAAAAAAGATCAATATCAAAAGCAAATATTATGATTGGTTACATTACAACCTGTTATGAACGGCCATTCAGAACGACCACTATAATGAAGTACCTATTATGTGATAGTAGAACATTGAAAACTTAATAATTATTATCAGTCATGAAGTAAATTATCGTAGAAAGCATGGTAGTCTCGGTGCATATATTTTTTCAATGACTGCAAGCTATTGTATTTTGACTTTTCTAGTTTTCTTGGCGCATCATACAAGGAAGAAATTTGTACATTATTGGCACGTATTCTTTGGGGCAACAATTGCCATTCGTCTGGGTGACGCAGTTTGTAAAAAAATTCGCCATTCTTATATAGCAGTCCTCTTATGTCAGTTACGACAGGGTCTCCTGACTTTTTACCGGGTCTAATAGAATCTAGCTCACATACCAATTCGTAGTCTTTAAAAAACGTATAATCTAAATAATGTATAATGTATGGGTTAGACGGGCGTGCTTGTGCCATTAGATTGACACAATCGCTGGGGGCGTTTATTGGTGGATTGAAAAGATTTTCTAAAGTGGAATGCACCTGCATCATTGTATGGCCTTTCTCAAGAAAGCGCTGTTCTATTTCCACCACTTTATATTTTGAAATATTAAGAAGAGCCGATGACAATATCTTGTTTCTGTTTTGGTAGCAACAACCATCTGATATTAGTATAATTTTCTTGAATCCTTCTTCGATTTTCAAATCAATAAAATCAATCAAGCAACTTGTGAAGTGATTAGCAGTGACGCCACCATCGCCTTCATGCCACACATACAGGTGTACGTCCTTATTGTTGTTGATATACATTGTGAAGTTATGTATTTGCAGTTTTTGCTTATAGTAAATTTCGGAAACCAATAGTTTAGGTGCCAATAATATACTTTGTACGTCCATTGTTAGAACCAAAACTTCTGAAGAGCACAAAGATAGTGCCTCTTCTTTGGCACGATAGGCTTCCTCCTTCATTTGTATGTGTTTTTGATAGGTGTCTTGATCGATGTTGCCACTCTTGAACGCAGTACATGTGTCGCACTGGTCTTTCCGAGGCTTATATATAGATATCTTTTCCCTATTCAAAATGACACAAAATAACTTACGGTTTGCGATTGCTTTGTTATTAGCCTCACACCATTTCTTGTATTCTTTAAACATATGCGTTTTGCTTCTGAATAAGTTTTCTACATACACTCTAGTAGAACTAGACCTACAGTAGTGGCTAGGCACCTTGGGTAGCAGATCTAACCACTCTTTAGCTGATACAGATCTTCTTGAGGTAGAAGCTACATTTTCTGAGGTTGAACGCGTGTTTTTTGTTGGTTTCTCATTAAGAATCTCCGTGTCGTCACTTATTGCCTTTATCCATTCTGTTAAAGTTTGATTGTTAATGTCAAGTGTTTTCAGTAAAAAGCTTTTACAAACCCTCACTAAAACGCTTTTATCATTTGGTAAGAGACAATCGAACCCACATTGTTTTTTAGGATTAGATTTAGAAGTACTCGTATTTCGTCTCCGAAGAACTGGCCGAATACGAACCAAGTTTTTCAAATAGGCTTTTTTAGCTTCCCATGTTTTTAAACTCCAAAAATAATCGAAAACAGTACGTCTTTGCTCTTCATTGACTGCTGCGCAAAGAAAAGTTCTCGGAGTTATGGCTACATCTAATTCGTGAGTGCAAGGTTTAGGTCTCATTTCCCTCTTTTGTTTTTCTACAAAATTTAATACTAGTTTATCATCGTCTCGGTTGTTTTCTAATTTTCTTCCCATATATTTCTTTCCGGTAACTCTTTGCTTTTTATTAAACTGTCTGTCCTTTCTATGCTCAAAAATATCTTCTTGAGATTCGTCATCAATTATTTCACTTGAAAAGATAATCTCACCGGTTTGGTCATCCAATATAAAATTATTGCTCTGAATTCTTGTATCTACCTCAGCAGATCCAGCTACAAACAATCCAGTTGTCTCATCTAATTCCATGTTATTATTTGATCCAACTTCGGGTAAATTTGGTTCAGAATTAGAAATGGATAAATCTGACCTAATGAAGTTAGTTGATGCTATTGTTAATTCTGGGATTATCATGGTTTCATCAATACATTCTGTTGTCTGAGGTGTAACAGCACGTGGTTGATCAATGGGTAAGCTGGTAACATCGAGCAGAATATTATTATATGACTCCAACTCGGCATTGACACTCTCGGTAAAATTTAAAGATCGAACTGGTGAACTGTACGAACTGTTTTGCGGTTTTTGGGCTGAAATTTGGTTAATCGTATTATTATTATCCATGTTGCTATTTGTAGGATTGTATGCATTCGATATAAATACGTCCGAGATAAAATTTGGTTCATTGATAGTAATATTGCCGGTACTCATATCCACTAGAAGTTTACCTTGCCGTCCTTTAAATCTGGATGCCATCTCGGCGTTTGAAGCACAATTACTTCTGTTTAAAAATTACCTAAAATGCAATAAACAAGCCAAATTAAAGCAAAAACCGCAACCAGTAAAAAAGTGCACAAAGATAGGAAGAAAACTTTAAAGCATGGGACTCGGTAAGAATTATTATTTATACCTACATTAAATAATATAAGAATTAGTATGTAAGTACATAAAACAGATAGGTACAGAAATCAATCCACATACAAAGTGCGCTCGAGCAACGCACACATAGACACTGCTCACGGACACGATATCTCGGACCGGTTGGGACCAGTGCGAGCGCGAGTGCCATCCACTTGAGACACGCGTCTGTGAACTTTTACGCCACTACCACGATAGTTTTGTGTTTTGACAACCATAGAGCGAACGCCGAGCGTAGGTATGAAAAGTGAAGTACATACGAGTACATGTGATTGAGTTCTGTACCTATCTGTTTTGTGGTAAGTACGAGTAGGCGAGAAAGTTAACAAGTAAAACGGAAACAAAACGGTAAGTACCAAAAACAATACAATATTAAAGGTAGGTACCTAGAAGGATTAAATAGTAGGTACCTTCTCAGTTTTTTACAATTAGGTTAATGTTATTATCATTCAATCGCAAATTACAACCCTCTCATAATAATTAGCAATCGTAAAACGTAAACACTTGCGCCAAAAAGTACTTAAATACGTAAGTAGGAAATGAATAAAAAAGGCGAAATTATAAGTCCCCACCACGTAACTATCCGTTCATAGCACTGTTATGAATAAACACAATAAAACTTACCAGGATTTCCAACAGATTTCCAATAATTTTGGATAATTTCACACCACATAACCTTGAGTCAATTCACCGGTACGCCAACTGAACGTTAAATTCAAGTTCTGACAAGTGCAAACAAAGTCTGATATGTGCAATTTTCTTATATTTTTAAATTGTTATGTGTTCTGAAGACACTTATCAGCTTTTTTTTATTCGACGAATCACATGTAATCATTGGTAACTCTGTTTTAAAGAGGAATTTCGACATATCAGTTTTTGCAATGCGTGTGGCTTTCGAAGTTAAGCCAGATAGAATAATAAAAAAAAAAAAGGAAAAATGCACATATCAGCTTTGGCAAGCGCAACGACGATACTTCATATAAATACAAGTTTGAATGATAGAGTTATCGGAGAATTCGTGGCTATGCACGAGCGCTAGTTCATGATGACTCTTACCATTTCGTTGTCTTAGTGGCCTGGCCAGCTCTTTGATGACGGCTTGGTAACGCGGTGGCGTGTTACTGTACCTAGCTTGGTTTTAATAACTCTAATGAGCGGGGTGAAAGTACAGTAATGACACAAAAACTAAGTGGCGACTGAGTACTGTGGCGAGTAGCAGTAGGCGAATCACAGTACCGACGCAAAAACTAAGTGGCGACTTAGTACTGTGGCGAGTAGCAGTAGGCGAATCACAGTACCATCGCAGTGAGATCCATTACTATAGCGCTCGATAGTATTTGAAGATCCCAACACCTCTTCAATTCAATGTTCGTAGCTAGCTCATTGATGTGTGAGGCGTCAACACGACGTGTCTGGTTTCGACCTGTGACGCGCTGTGTTTACAAACGTGTCTGGTGACGACCTGTGACGCGTTGTGTACATCTTTTGATTCAACTGCTGTTTGTGCGCCTGACAATTGAAAATCAAAATATTAACTGACCACAATTGTCAGGTGTACAAGCAACAGTTTTGCTCAACTTAACTGTGAAATAATCTAGTAAAAAAAATATATGCAAACAATTAAATATTGAAAAAGTCGAACGCATGCTATCATAACGTATCAACACCGCAAACGTTGTCTTTGGACTTAAATAATGGGTTGCGTCAACGGCTACCATTTAGAGAAATGCGTTATGTTAACGGTATCGTTTTTTTAAATTGTTTTCAAATAAGTGGATTGGGCATTCTGTCCCACTGGAACGAGTTCGCCCTCGAACGAGTGGAAGTGGGACAGAATGCCCAATACATAACTACTTATATCGCATAGAAGCCGGACTATAAAATGAACTTTGCACCAGCTATATTTATAATAATAATAATAATAATAATAAAAGAATCTTTATTTACCAACAACAAGCAAACAAACATTAACAAATAAAAAATAACACAAAAATGACAAAATTGCTGGTGAACGGGTGCAGAACTCAGCTATGGAGCTGTTTTTCAGTCCTCACCTGGACAGTATCGGTAGACGGCTGTCAAAACAAACTACAGCTATACTTATATAACTAGAGCTATATTATCCTCACATTGTAAAAAGTACAATGCAAAAACACAAAACGGTGGCAGAGTAAAGGGAAGAGATGAAGGGGCAGAAATTAACTAAATAAATCTACCTATTTATTATCTTTATCTTTACTTTTTAGATTACTTATTAAGTACAGTCGAGGAAATTGATTCCTAGACCACTTTGGACTGTCAAAGTGACGTTATCAATCAAAACGTAAGAGACTTCTTATGATTTTATTTACAGTGTCACTTTGACATAGTCCAAAGTGGTCTAGGAATTAATTTCCTCGACTGTATATTAAGAAAAAATAAAGCAAAAGGTAAGTTTATTTTTTCTTTAACTGGTATTTTTACAAGGTTACGATATGTCCGTGAACGTGTGTACGTAATGTATGTAAACACTTTTTACAGAATATATAATGTAGGTACAAAGGTGAACTTATCCCTTTAAGGGATCTCTTCCAGTTAACCTTTGCGTGATTGAGGAAAACTACCCCTATTTCATTTGCTGTTACGTAATGCACCATCTGAAAATTTAGTACAGTACAACCATTTTCTTAATAGCGATCGACAATCTTCGTTTTTCTATGACAAACGAGTGACAATAGTATTTTTCACAATCGTGTTATAATACAGAGCTTTTGAGTGGGCTAAGTAAGGTACGAGATTAAAAAGCTTGGTTATGACACTATTGTTAACAATACTTTTTGTACGAGTTCATTAAAATTAATAATTTAAGTCTAAATACGTGTATATAAGAAAACGAAATATCGTAAGTACTATCACACCACCGGCGTCCGTAATGTTGCAGTACTTGCTGTGATTGGCTAAATACTAGCCAATCACAAAGCGTTTTTCTTATGCCCTAGATACAGCAGAAAGTTTAAGTAGATTTTTGACAGATGTCGCGACGCTGCTACGTTCCGAAACGCCATAGATTGGCAATTTTGTATCGGATCGAGTCTCCTTAAACAAGGACATATATTATTGAAATACGAAGTTCTATTTCCAATTTTTTTCGGTTGTCTAGAGCGTATCGGAATAGTTATTTCGGTTGTTTCGGAAGTAACAAAGACTATTCAACGATGAAAAGAGTGACGTTGCAGTATTCTCTATGAAATCTTATACACAGATTTTAATCGACGAGTACAAAAATAGACTATCAGTTGCAAGTGCAAGTGTGATTGCGATAGCCAGCCGAAAGCTGTTAAGAAACCGGGAACACTGTAGAGATATAGTTGGTGCAAAGATCATTTTACAGTCCGGCTTCTATGCTATTCTTATTCTATGGGTTTCTATCTCACAAGTTGCTTGACAGTTTTGAACGATTTATTTCATTAGATATTCTAGCAACACCGGATAAAATGACGTTTGACGTTGTTCTGCGATAACTGTTATGTGATGTTTATTTCGGACAATAGATATTATGCAAGATGAAGGGTGCCCATAATGAGCAACTTACAAAAAGAAGTGAAATCCCACCAAAAACATTTTCATGTCAAATGTTGCCAAGACGACCATGCTCGCACTGTCAAAAATTTATCAGATGTCATGTAGAGCCAAGCTTCTACCTCTACACGCCCTAACTCTACAAGCTCTAACTTTACAAACTCTTCACCTTAGTCAAAATATGTGGCTTGGCCGTTTCGCTACCGTCGCATGGGTTTTTATGTTAAACAATAGTTCTAGTAGTAACTTCATAGCTAGGTAACGTAATTTGCTGCTTGGCTGGCTCAAGCGGTATGCGTGAAACTCGCCTCTCCACTATGTTTTTAATACAAAATTAAATTTAAGATTTCTATCGATTATGGCCGTTTGGCCGCAAGACACCTACCTCAATCAATTCAGCCACGTCTCTAGACGTTAGTTTAGGCAGTGGAATCGTTAGGATCCGATTATTTAACATCCTCTATCATTTATGCTGAACACCCATACATCCATTTTGCAATTTTCGATTTTATTTTTTTCTGGCATAAACAATGAGATCCTAACGCCCAAAATGCCTAAACAAACGAATATTGTCGACGTTTAACGTGCTTTGATAGCTGGTTTGGGTAATTTGCTGCTGGGACCCAATTCTCGTGTCTTCGAGATGATTTTTCATGCGAGATGAACTGTCAACTGCATACATTTTTTCGACATATCTCGCATGAAAAATCATCTCGAATTAACGAGAATTGGGTCGCTGGGCTGGCTCAGGCGGTATGCGTGAATCGAGCCTCCCCACTAACATTTTCATACGACAATAAATTTAAGATTTCTATCGATTATGGCTGTTTGCCCGCAGGACACCTACCTCATTCGATTCAGGCACATCTCTTGACGGTAGTTCAGGCAGTGGAATCGTTAGGATCCGATTATTTAACTCGTTACTTATTTTTTTCTGAGTACCCAAACAGCCATATTGCAATTTTCGATTAAAAATTTTCATAGCTAGTTTAGGTAATTTGCTACTGGGCTGGCTCAGGCGGTATGCGTGAAGATAGCCTCCCCGCTAAGATTTTCATACAAATTTAAAATTAAAAAATCAATCGATTATGGCTGTTTGCCCGCAAGACACCTACCTCATTCGATTCAGGCACATCTGTAAACGTTAGTTCAGGCAGTGGAAACGTTAGGATCCGATTCTCCTTACATATTTTTTTCTGAATACCCAGTCATTTTGCAATTTTCGATTTTATTTTTTTCAGGCGTAACGATTAAGATCTCAACGCCCAAAATGCCTGAACAAACGAATATTGCCGACTTAGAACGTGCCTTGATAGCTAGTTTAGGTAATTTGCTACTGGGCTGGCGGTATGCGTGAAGATAGCCTCCCCGCTAAAATTTTCATACAAAATTAAAATTAAAAACTCAATCGATTATGGCTGTTTGCCCGCAAGACACCTACCTCAATCGGTTCAGCCAGATTTCTAGACGTTAGTTCAGGCAGTGGAATCGTTAGGATCCGATTATTTAACTCGTTACATATTTTTTTCTGAATACCCAAACAGCCATATTGCAATTTTCGACTTTATTTTTTTCTGGCGGAACCATTGAGATCCTAACGCCCAAAATGCCTGAACAAACGAATATTGTCGACGTTTAATGTGCCTTCATAGCTGGTTTAGGTAATTTGCTACTGGGCTGGCTCAGGCGGTATGCGTGAAGCAAGCCTCCCCACTACGATTTTCATACAAAATTAAATTTGAGATTTCTATTGATTATGGCTGTTTGCCCGCAAGACACCTACCTCATTCAATTCAGGCACATCTCTAGACGTTAGTTCAGGCAGTGGAATTGTTAGGATCCGATTATTTAACTCGTTACATATTTTTTTCTGAATACCCTAACAGCCATATTGCAATTTTCGATTTTATTTTTTTCTGGCGGAACCTTTGAGATCCTTACACCCAAAATGCCTGAACAAACGAATATTGTCGACGTTTAATGTGCCTTCGTAGCTGGTTTAGGTAGTTTGCTACTGGGCTGGCTCAGGCGGTATGCGTGAAACTAGCCTCCACGCTACGATTTTCATACAAAATTTAAATTAAAAAATCAATCGATTATGGCTGTTTGCCCGCAAGACACCTACCTCAATCGGTTCAGCCAGATCTCTAGACGTTAGTTCACGCAGTGGAATCGATAGGATCCGATTATTTAACTAGTTACTTTTTTTTTTCTGAGTACCGAAACAGCCATATTGCAATTTTCGATTTTATTTTTTTCTGGCGGGACCATTGAGATCCTAACACCCAAAATGCCTGAACAAACGAATATTTTCGACGTTTAACGTGCCTTGATAGCAAGTGTAGGTAATTTGCTACTGGGCTGGTTCAGGCGGTATGCGTGAAGCTAGCCGCCCCGCTGCGGATTTCATACAAAATTAAATTAAAGATATCTATCAATTAAGGCCGTTTGCCCGCAAGACACCTACCTTAATCGATTCAGTAATGTCTATAGACGTTAGTTCAGGCTGTGGAATCGTTAGGATCCGATTATTTAACTTCTATTATCATTTTTCCTGAATATCTAAACAGCCACTTTGCAATTTTAGATTTTATTTTTTTCTGGCAAAACCATTGAGATCCTAACGGTTCAAATGCCTGAATTTGGATGAACTAACGATGCTTAATGACCCTAGATAGTTAGTTTTAGTAATTCTTACTTGGGGTGGTAAACGTGAAGTTAGCCTACCCACTTAAAAATTTAAAAAAAAAACTTGTAGTCGGGTCCTTACGATTTAATATAGTGAATTATCGTGAACTAACGAATATCTACCGATATCAATCGTCAGAAACCATAAAAGTCACTTGGGGTGGTAAACGTAAAGTTAGCCTCCCCACTTAAAAAATAAAAAAAAATACTTGTAGTCGGGTCCTTACGATTTAATATAGTGAATTATCGTGAACTAACGAATATATACCGATATCAATCCTCAGAAACCATAAAAGTCACTTGGGGTGGTAAACGTGAAGTTAGCCTCCCCACTTAAAAAAAAAAATACTTGTAGTCGGGTCCTTACGATTTAATATAGTGAACTATCGTGAACTAACGAATATCTACCGATATCAATCGTCAGAAACCATAAAAGTCACTTGGGGTGGTAAACGTGAAGCTAGCCCCCTCCATTTTGTTTTTAAAAAAAATATATGTTGGAGTCGGGTCCTTACGATTTAATATAGTGAACTAACGTGAACTAACGATGAACTAACGATATAGACATGCCATTTACGGGCAAACGATTTGGGGCGGTCAACTTCACGAACATTGCCAGCCACAGTATTCGCAGTGGAAAATCACACTGCAACGCAGATGCCCTTTCCCGAAGACCTTGTCCGGATGACTGTAAACATTGTTTAAGGCAAAAGGGCAAAGATTGTGTGAGAATGTTGAGGACTGATACCGTTAGTGAAGAATGGAGCAATGAAGTCATGCAACAAAAGCAGCATGAAGACCAAGACATTAAACCCATTTTCGATTGGATCAAAGCAGGCGTACCCAAATCGAAATGGTGTGAAGTAGGTAGCTCCGATGAGTACTGAAACAAAGAGCTACTGGGCTCAATGGGAAAGTCTGGTTATGCATAATGGCTTACTGTGCAGAAAATGGGAGTCGGTCAATGGAATGGCTGCTCACCTGCAAGTAGTTGTCCCAAGAACAAGAGTGAGTGACGTTTTGAGATCTTTCCATGATGGAATTGCTGGTTGTGACCTAGGAGTGAAGAGGACCTTAATGAAAATTCGACAACGCTTCTACTGGATTCACTGTCGTGAAGATGTGGAAGACTGGTGCAGGAAGTGTACAAACTGCTCTTCAGTCAAAGGGCCGCAAACACGCAGTAGAGGAGCGCCCAAGTTGTACAATGTTGGAGCTCCTTGGGAAAGAATTGCTCTAGACGTCGCAGGCCCGTTTCCGACATTCGACTCGGAAAACAAGTACATCCTCGTTATAATGAATTACTTCACCAAATGGCCTGAAGCATTTGCCATCCCTAACCAAGAAGCAGTAACAGTAGCGGAAAAATTAGTGATGAAAGTGTGTTAACGATTTGGGGTGCCTTTCGAAATTCACAGTGATCAAGGCAGAAACTTTGAGTCCCAGGATCTTCCGGGAGACTTGCCGAATCATGGAAATTCATAAGACCAGGACAACGCCATATTACCCACAATCGGACGGAATGGTCGTGAGATTCAACCAGACGTTGGAAATAAATTTGGCAAAGGTTGTTGAAAGTCACCAAAAGGATTGGGATAGGTATATTCCCCTTTTCCTGATGTCTTATAGGTCGGTAACTCACGAAAGTACGGCTGTCACCCCAGCTTACGTGAACTTCGGAAGAGAACTTCGTTTACCTGCAGACCTTTTAACTGGACGCCCTCCAGATTCGCCGAAATCGATAACCGAGTATGCCAGTGATTTGCGAAACCGGATAGACGATGTTCACAGTCACGTTCGTGAACATGGACTTCAAGCCAGCGTGAAGATGAAGACACGAAATGACCGAAAATCGAACCAAGTGGGGTTCGAGGAAGGTTCATTGGTGTGGCTGCATAACCCCACGCGAAGAAAAGGGAAATCCCCGAAACTATCAACGAATTGGGAAGGGCCGTACAAAGTAGTTACTAAGATCAACGACGTTACGTATAGGATACAGCAAAGCCAGCGAAGTCCCTGCAAGTTTGTCCACGTTGACCGATTGGCGAGATACTACAGAACTAATAATGCTTGGGACGAGCATGTCTTAGGAGGGGGTAGTGTTACGCCGATGGGATAAGGCGTCTCATCTTCAATCGTGAATTTCGATGCTTTAGAAGCATTTTCAGCAGGCTGAAATAGAGGTAGCTCTATCATATACTAGATTATCAACATTTCGACCAACTTGCAGTTATTTTCAGGCGCCTGAAACATGTTTTCAGTCCGTTTCAGGCCACCCTCTATCAGATTACGCCATATCCTGAAAAGCCATTTTCAGGCATTTTCAGGACACCTTATGGGCCTTTGAAGTACATTTTAGTATATGGCAATTTTCCACTAAGAGTGAAAGAGATAGCATGATTAGAAAGAGACAGCGATACTGAGAACCTTCGAGAAGCATGTGAAAGAGATAACACGATTGGAAATGAGACAGCAATACGCAGAATATTCCAGACCCGTGAGTCAAGGTCAAGGAAATCGCAAACAATAAAAGGTAGAAAGGCGTAGAATATTCCAGCAACGAATAGTCTCAAACGACCTTGGCGGGGCAAAGTACATCGATCATTCCAGAACGCATTCCGGAATGATCGGAGACGGGAACTATAAAAGGCGGACCGATTGCGGGTACATTCAGTCTTTAATTGGAAAGCGAACAGTGCGAACAAGAGTGACTCGAGCGATCATCTGAGTATTTGAATTTATTGTGCGATAATTATTTGTAACGGTTTAAGTGAGTGCGTTATTAAAGTTCACTTTTGATTATCGGTGTATTCGTGCATTTCTATCAGTTACCTACCCCCACGTACGTAACACTATGTAGATGATTGCGAAAATAAAGAACAGACTATCCTTTCGAAGAGCCTGTAAGTGTGTAATAACGCACTAAATAATTTGCAGTATAGAAATACCCTCGCAAAACTTAACAAATAAAAGGAATATGCATATTTATAAATAGCATTAAGCACCAAACTGCACTTCGATCCTTTACGAATACACTTTAAATTTGTTCACTTGGAAAGGGAATCCAAAATAAAATAAATCACTTAACAACCGCAAAGGCATATCTTGCTGTCAACGGAAAACAAGTATAACACTCGAGTTGTAGCAGGGACAAGCTCCACCTGAAGCCTTATATGGGTATTCTTCTTGTTTAATCCAGATGAAGTATGATGAAAACAGGAACATAATATAATATTTATCAGTTCTTTAATGACTTCCCATCTCTTCTAAGAAAAACTAAATCTTTTTTCTATTTTAAACGATATAATAAACAAGGAGCTTCTGTTTACTCAATAACGGCTTCATCTATTTATATTTTAAAGGATGATTTTTGGCCCAATGGTAACTTTAGAGGAAAAAAATAAATGAATGGTAGTAGTTAAATACGAACTATGGAGGCCACTACTAAGTTGATAAGTTTCAATTGTCGAAGTGTGATTAGATCTGTAGAATGTGTGCGTAGTGTGTGATCTGTAGAATGTATACCTCGGTGCGGAATAGAAAAATGCAATAACTTTTTAATGCAGCGAGCCAGCGAGCCTTGGAAGGTCCCGTTCGACGCGGATAGGCGAGAAAATGCTTAGGTAATATTGAGATTTTGATCTCTGGAAGAGAAAATTAAAGTAAAGCTATAAAAACCGTTATTTGGGTACAATTTTTATGAAAATCTGACAGAGAATCAATTAATTTTTTGCAAATATACTCGCTAGCGAGCCTTTAGTGGACTCTATAGACGCGGGACAGCGAGAAGAATGTAAATATTAAAAAAAACGATGTGGCTAAAAAAAAAAAATTACGAGCGAAAAAACGGTATTTAATTAGGTAATATTTTTATGTGTTTCTGCCATCGAAATATAATAAGTATGGAAGAGTAACGTCTAACAAAAACGACTGACAAATCCGCTCCAAAACGCCCACTTTTTGAAATGAAAAGATCTTATGTATCGAGTGGTTTCAATAATCAACTAAATATTAATTGAGTTAAGGTATGAAGTCATTTATGTCAGATGCTGGTATAACGTTTGAGAAGACAGTAATTTCAGTAAGGTTTTATACCGTTTGAAAGACAAAAATCTGCAATTGGTTACAAGCTCTCTGACACAAGATTCCCATTTGTCAATATTTTTTTTCATAACGGTTATTTGAACGCGGCCATGTCTTTCAACATTTGACGTGGATGGTTTAATACAAAAACAACACAGTAATTGAATAACGAATTTTATTAATATTTTTTTATATGATTGAATGATTGTTCCCCTTGAATCATTTAACATACTTACTTATGTTACACTATTATAAAGTTGTAAAATAGTATATCAGAAGATATTATGTTGTAAGAGTAGTCAGCGTCAAATAGTCTTTAGCATCTAAAGTGCCAAATATATTGCGACCCCTTTTTTATTCTTATAGGCATAAAGATACGTGACAGTATAATACCTATATATAGGTATATAGTCGCTTTGGATGGTACAGCCTATTTGATGCTGCCGAAAAAACATGACAAAAATTAACTTTATACGAGTAGTAAGACGAAAACATCACAAATAATCCATTTGGCACTGTTTCTATTCTACAGTTAGAGATGTGAAGCCAACTTAAATATTGCGAGAATAACATATCTAATAGACCTGTGATAAACTCCTCGACGTCTGATATTCATTTAAATATTAATTAAATTATTGTAAATAAATGTTGACAACGTACTGTACAATTTGGGACCGCTGTGACTTTTAAAAAATGTTTTCCAGTTTTTGAGATGACATAATCCGATTCATCAAAATTGATGCTGCAAATCCTGCAATGTTTGCTAGGCATCCAATTCTCGTTTTGCAATTCGCGACGAACTGCATCCACCCAAGCCAGACGGCGTTCTTCATTTTTTGGAAAATTTAAAAAGGTCATATTTCGTTTTTTTTATTATGTACATAAACTAACGATAGTAAAGATGACATAAAATTTAATTTCCTATTCATTCGAAGTAGTTGCTTGTAATTCACATTTTTCAAAGATATATTGCATAACATCGGCCATGACATTTTGGTATGGAATATTAAAAATTCAATAAATTACTAATGAAAATAAATATCGCTTTGTTTTGCATCTGTGTGGGTCCTGCACTAATTTACAATGCAACTTGGCATGGTTGCAGCGTCATTTAAATCCGGTAATCATTAATATCGATTTTTTCTTTTGTGATTGTAAACAACTGTTTGACACTACGTCAGAAAGTCGACTGATAGACAGTTCGGCACTCATTAATAGCTCCACCCCCGCCGGCACTAAGTCAGTGGGGCAGATTTTGAGCGTCGATTACTCTTCCATACTTATTATATTTCGATGGTTTCTGCACGAAACCTGTTCATAGGACGACTTATATTTCTGAGCAGATTAACGAACTGAAAAATAGCTATGACTCATTCACTCCGGTCACAGCATCTTCATCCACTACTGTCGAAGCTATTGCATGTGGTCTGTAACTAATTATTAAGTCAAATCGAATAAACCAGTGGAAAAGTCTTAAAACAGTGGTTTTAATAATATTCGAACAAAAATGGTGCCGAAACCAATAAAGATCGCGCAAAGTAGGGTAAAATTAGGGGACCTGGATACGGATCGAGGTATCCAAGTCCCCCAATCTTACCTGTGAATACTAAATAGATCAAGTTTTTATCGATTCATCTATTAAAATATAAATTCTACTTTTCATCAATTAATCTATTAATTCTACTTTTTCTTCTCTTTAAGATCAGGTATCCAAACCCCCAATCGTACCAGTGAATACTAAATTGATGCAAGTTTTCATGTTCTGAATACTGAATAGATCAAGTTTTCATCTAGTGTAATAGCTATGAGCTAGGCAAGATTTATAACCGATCTAAATCAGTATTCATGTATTCAATACATCAATTATGAGTGCTCCATTTTATATTAAGCGCTATTAAATAGATAGTGATTCATACATCGACGAGAACATAATTATGAGACGTACAGTGTTATCGACACCGGTAATTAATTAGTGGTCTCACCTTTCCAAAACAACGCGAGGAATCAGCACTGTCAGTTATTGTTTGCCTATTAACTGATAAGTCGAATTTAAAATGGTGGGTTAGTGGTGTGATAAATAAATAAACACATTGAACTCGATTAATATTTATTCTGTAAAATGTATATTTTACCACACTGTGTAGCGATTACAGAGATTATAATTATGATATAGACTCCGTTATTTTATCTATTACGTTAAGTGTTGACTCGTATATTCCGTCTAGAGGGACGCTTTTGACCGCATACTGCAGGCACATTTCTGCATTACACTTGCATATTTTGGTCACTATCTTCTATTTTGTCTCTGTCATAAATTTCTATTTTAATCACTTTAGCAGCTTTATTCTGATGAGGTTTCTTGATATACGAATAAATTGTTGTGTTTTCTGGCTTTCGTTTACGATCTAACCCGAGCCGTGGTTCATATGTAGGTCGCGATGCATTGCAGGGTACAAAGTTGAATAGATGCTCAGACGTATCCTGAAATTTACTTACTGGTTAGCATGGAATATATAAACAGAAAACATATGTACGGATTTTTATAATTAAATTTAACTTACCGACATTTTGAAAGAGAACCACGTACCTTCAAATATTTATTACAATAGGTATCCCTTGAGAAATTCTTAGCTTTATATATAAATAAAATGGTGTCGATAGAATTCAAAGTAGCTTAATATTGGATATTGATCTAACATTCTAATCCTTTATGGTATACGCCATAAGAGGAAAGTTTATGCAAGTGTCGAATGCAAGATGATTCCCTATCTATTTAAATTCTAGCTTTTGGTGTGAGACGTATTAGGTCTGATTTTCTGCCATTTAAATTGAAGTATATTTACAGATAATAAAGTTTAATTTCAATGTTCAGCCTACGTATACTTCCGCGACTGAATTCCAATCGTATTGAGAGTAAAAAACATGATAGTGATTAATTTCTTGCTTGCACTTATTTATAGTACTTGTTGCATAGTAGATAAGGTTGAATCGCGTAGTACTCAGTAACCCCCCCCCCCCCCCTAAGCTACAGGTTGCGGGTTCGAATCCGTAACGGAGAAATATTTTTGTGATGAGTACTTAACTAGTACTTAGTACCACTTCGTATATGTATATCGTTATCTATGACCTACTCAAATACAAGTTTCATATTATTACCTATCATTATTACTATTGTTATTATTCATATACATTGTAATCATCGTTAATTATTTCAATTTTATTTTTATTTTATTTTTATTTTATTTTATTTGGAAAACCAACGGCTTTTGATAACAATTTTAGGTTAATTACAATGTATAACTGCATAGCTAATTACAGGTTTTCACAGATAAATTCGAAATTAAACAGAAAATAGCACAAAGAAACAAAGAAAAGGAAATAGCAAAGAAATCAGTCACACTTTTCGTAAGGATTAGCCAAATTAATGTACGACGGGATGGGAAGCAAAGAAACTGGATGCCAAACGGTTTTTGACTGCAGAGGGTTTTAGTTGATATATATCCAGATCATTATTAGTTTGACATAGTTCATTCATGGACCTCACAGCCCGACAAAAATACGAGTTATTTCGATATTTCGTTTTCGCTTGGGGCGGCGCTAAAGGTCGGTAATGGTTTCTTATAGGAGGTCTGGGAACCCGAAAGTTAATATTTCCAATTGGGATTGTTCATATTTTTACAATTACTCTAATTCAAAAACCATTTCGAGGAATAAGGTTTTAAAGCCGTTCTGCATTATTAAGTTTTAGAAATATATATCTATTTCGGATATTTAGACAAAAGTATATTTAACCTTTGTTTGACTTTCGATTTCGGCTTGAAGCCCTCCTAGGTGTATCTTATGAGTTAGGCGAAAACCGCTTGAAATAGTATGATTTAATACACTGTTACAATCACTTTTTATCATTAAATATCATTTAATTGTTGTAATTTATTAGAAAATGCCAACCCAAATTTAAAATAATCATGTCATCCATAAAATGTCAGCTAAATAAATAAAGATATTAAAACAAAACTATTGTGTCAAATACAAAATTAATGAAATGGGTCTCTTAAAATTACCTATTCTTTCGAATCAGAATGTAAAAATCGTGAGTATTTTTTTTGGTCTATCCCAATTAGTTCAGTATTGTCAACAGCCCCTGACAAGATTTTTGTCAGGTAAACTGTGTCATTGATTTTTCTTCTCAATTCGAGGGGAAGAAAATGGAATTTGATACATCTATCATAATAATTTAGATTATTAGATCTAGATTTAAACTGAAGGTATTTTAGAAATCTTTTTTGAATAGCTTCAATACGATTGACGTATATATCATAACAGGGATTCCACACTACGGACACATACTCGAGGATAGAGCGCACGAACGAACAATATAGTATTTTGATTGGCTTTAATGTTTTAAATTTAGCCGTGGATCTAATTATAAAACCAAGGGACCTGGAGGCTTTTTTCACAATTTTGTCTATATGAATATCAAATACTAGTTTTTGGTCTTGGTTCAGACCCAGGTCTCTGGTTGAGGCTACATTAGGGATACTCGATGAATTTAGGGTATAATTGAACGATATTGGATTAGGCTTATAGTTGGTTCCAGTTTAAATGACGAAAATGCACTTAAAACCAACCATTACCAAAATCTATTGTTCAATTGTTATCTTCAAGTAGGGTTGTAAAACAATTACGAAGGTGTGTCGGTACGGCCAAAGTATACTGTGAACAAACAATCTGGATAGTTTTTTTATTGCATTTTAGCCATAAGAATAAGCGATATGTATTAGTGTTGTGTTGATTTATTATGTATCAATAATGACAATTCAAAAAATTATATTGAATGTTACATAATATAGGAATATTTATTAAGTATATTTTTGCATTACAATATAGACGGCTTAAAAAAATCTTTTATTTCAATGATCAAGAAGGGTTGAGGTACTCAAAGGCACGTGCCACACTTCGGTCGTCCCTTTGTTATCTTTTTCTTTCATATTTAGCAACAAAAGAAGTTGTAAAATCCCGCGTTAAGTGCATTTTCGTCATTTAAACTGGAACCAACTATACGAGTAAAGGACATCGAGAGGCATTTTGCAACATTTAGGTCTAGTCTGTTATCCATACAATATTTATTAAAACTATTGAGATCGTCCTGTAACAGTAAGCAATCGTTATCGTCCTTAACAAACTTAAAAATCTTTGTGTCATCTGCATATAAAAGAAAACGAGAGTGTTTAAAAATTTAACGAATATCGTTGATAAAGATAACAAATAGTAGGGGGCCTAACAAAGAGCCCTGCTGCACGCCAGAAGGAATACTGAGCCAGGCAGACGTGAAACCATTAATGGCCACTGCTTGAGTCCTATTTTGTACATAAGACGTAAACCATCTAAACAGATTACCATGTATTCCAGAATTAAATAGTTTTCTTAGTAATATGACGTGATCAATTCGATCGAATGCCTTGCTAAAATCTGTGAATATGGCGTCAATTTGGCCACCAGACTCCATGTTACGGGTTAAAAACTCATTAAATAGTAAGAGGTTCGAATCAGTGGATCTTTTCTTCAAGAAACCATGTTGTTCAATAATAAGACTACTTTTAAGAGAAGAATAGACTTGAGTATGAACTATTTTTTCAAAAACTTTGGCAAAAATGCACAGTTTAGAGATAGGTCTATAGTTTTTAATATTGGCACGATCTCCACCCTTATGTACCGGGGTTATAAATGCAGACTTCCACATTTGAGGAACCTTGCCTTCTTCTAGTGAACGTCGGAAAATAATGCAAAGAGGTAAAACAAGGCATTCTACACAGTTTACAATTAGAAAAGGAGGTATAGAATCAGGTCCAGCACCTTTATTGAGGTCAACAGACTTGAGCAGCGATTGGACCTCAATGGGGTTAATCTCGATGTCGCCTATACTAATATTTGTATCGCAAGATTCAGGCAAATCGGATTTGCGGCTCGTGTCCCCGCCGAGGAAAGTGGTTTGGAAGTATTTAGAAAACAAGTCACAGACGGATTCACCAGTATCCGCCTGAGATGACTCGTAGGTCATGACGGCTGGAAGGCTCTGAGATCCCTTATTCAGTGACTTGGTGTAAGACCAGAAGCTTTTGGGGTTATTTATTATACTATTTTCAACCTTATCAATGTATTCGTTATAACATAACTCTTCCAATACTCTAGCTCTGCGCCTAAGCAACGAAAAAGTTTGAAAGTCAGACAGGGATCCATATTTATTGTATTTGATTAAATATTTATGTTTCTCCTTTAAAACTTTGATAAGGGCAGGACTAAACCACGGGGGGTACTTAGACGAGGAAACAAATCTGTTTGGTATAAAACTATTTCTTAAATTATAGATGACAGAGTAAAACATTGACAGAGCTTCATCCAATGAGCCCTCATAAAAAAGTACCTCACAATTCGTAGCCGAAATTTCAGAACAGATCTTTTCATAGTTGCCAAGTTTGTAATTGTATATTTGCTTGGGGTTACTTCTTAATGGTATCGGAACGGAAAGGCATAGTTCCAGGGTGATTGGCTTGTGATGTGGGTCTTCAGGTTCAGCAAGGGGACTCAGACAAGGACGTACAATAAGCGGATTGTTCGAAAATGCTAGATCAAGAATACGATTATAGGAATTACGAGTTAAATTATATTGGTCTAGATTGCAGTGATAAATGGTGTCAAAGAAAAATATTTGAGACTCCCCGGCTATGCCACTCGCCTCAATGCGACCATCCGGAAGCAACTGCCAATCTATGAGTGGTAAATTAAAATCCCCTAGTACTATAAAAATTTCGTTAGGAGCAGAAGTTATGTTGTCGTTTAGTTTATTAGAAAAGTTAAGCAGTTGCGTATTAAATGAATAACCATCATTCTCTGAACAAAGGTATAATGTACATATGTTAATAGTAATACGATTACTACGTGACTCCGTCGAGATTGTGACCCAGACGTCCTCCGCCGAGGAGTGCCAATCTGGTCTACCCCGTGCAATAAGCTCCTTTCGAACCGCCAGTAGCACACCACCCCCGTAGATCTGCTTAGTACGTTTGTAATCCCTGTCAACGCGCCACACTAGGTAACGATCATCAAACAATTCACTATCGCTAATTCCATCGAGTAACCATGTTTCTGTTATGGAAATTACGTCATATGAATTTAAAAGAAGATTCCTTTTAAATAAGTTCGTTTTGGTGCGTAATCCTCTAGCATTTTGGTAATAGAAATTTAGATTAACACCTGCAAGAAACTATAAATACAATAATAAGTTAGACGAATAAAGTCCGTAGCGCGATACTCTGCAAGTCGAATACCAACAGACGTAATAGATATTAAAAGTATGTAAGAACAAATCCATTTTTCCCCTACGAATTGAGGGTAAATTTTAAAAAAGGTTTTAGATGAATTAACATTCATAGCTGAGACAATTTTTAATCTATTAAAAACTTCAGGCAAAAATTGCCTTAAAGCCCCAATTATGACTGTACTAGTAAACCTACGGCTCATTATGTTAAGATTCAAAACAATAAATCGATAATTTGCGACGGGTCGGAAATCAATGAATGGACCGGCGATAAGTAATACAAAAGACAGTGCGCACAAAGACATACCCGTTGCATTGCTCCCCAACCGACGGGCCGCTAAATATTTGAAGTAATTAAAAACATAAAATAATCCGAGACTGTTAATATGTCTAAGTGGTTCTTGGGATCATTATTTTTTCTTGGATTTATATCTTTAGAAGATCTTCCTTCACTTTTATTCGGAAGATTGGGGAGGTATCTGTTTTCCGAGCAAGGATTTTGCAGTGCTTGATCCAAACATACTTGCAGTTTTTTTCCTTTGCTAAAGTTTTAGCCTCACTAAGCAGCGATTTATTGTGAAGGGTCAGGTGGTCGTTCACAAATATCTTCCCATCTTCCTTGAGCCCTATATCCTTAAGAGAAAGACCGCCACGTCCACGAGAAGCGGCAATATAATTTTCTTTAGTATAGCGATTGTTTAATGCCATAATAATATTTTTCTGCGCATTATCCTGGAGATTGGGAACTCGGGCGATGTAATTTATGTCTTCTCGCCGTACTGGGCACTGAATGACTTCCGAGATACGAGACACAAGCTCATAGAGATTTTCCGACCGCTTCATAGGTATTCCTTTTATTTCCACATTATTAGCGCGGGCCCACTGTTCCTTCTCGTGCATGTCTCCATGAATCTTTGAGACTTCCCCTTGCAATTTCTTGAGGCTGGAAATCTCCTGTTCAAGGCCTTTGACTTTATTGCTCAGGACTTCGAGCGAGCTCGAGAATTCACCAACTGAGTTGTGAGCTATTTCCACCGAGTCCTTGAGATGGGATATGTCAGCCTTGACAGTTTTCATATCTTCAACGAGGGAAGCCAGAGGCTCCAGTTTGAGTGTGATATTTCTGAGGTAGTCCTTCATCTCCTCTAGCTGAGCCACCAGCTGTGGGTCATTTGCACTTGGCGAAGATGAGTTGTTCTTGCAGTCAGAGCAGCGCCAGGCACTCCTTCGTTCGCCGAGTTTTCGGAAATTGCCCTCGGAGATACCGGAGCAGGGAAAATCAAACTGACGCTTACACCGACTACAGGTCGCTCCGTCCGACGCATTGTTGTGACAACGTGCACACGAAAACATAATCAGATATTCCGATGAAATATTAAAAGCGACCCACGGTATGAGTAGCCCTGACTAGATGGGAGACGTGCGTTCTGCTAACGATCGTGATAACAACTGACAAGTTGACAATGAGTTGTATCAGACAGCAAATAATATAGGTAACTTTTTTCAGGTCCAGAGTTCAAGAAAAACCATTTCTGACGGGAGTCGAGTCCGAACTTGCTGATAAGAAGAAAAGCACACAAGATAAAAATAAAAAACGGATGGTCAACGAAGGTCATGGATCAAGGTCTACACAACGAGCCAGCACTTCGAGAAAGAATCAAATTCGTCCCGCTCACATCAATCCGGCGCAGTTGCGTGAATTGTTTGGAACTGACAGCGAGGACGAACAAAATAGTGACGAATCCGGTAAGGAGCTTAGTCATCTTGATTCCTTCATAACTGTAAAGATTTCTAAAGGATATTTACGTCAGATTGATAGAACTAAAAAAGGAACATACTACATAGTTTTTAAATTGTATAAGTATGATGAAATTGAACTTGATTTGAAAATTAAAAGTAAATCTACCATCGATTCGGATGCTTGGCGACATCTCAAGCAGTTTGTGCGAGTTATTAGAACAGAGTTTAAAAAACATCCCAAATCAGAACAAATTATGATAAAGGGTAGATGACGGTACGTTATACGACCACCACTGGACTGCGATCTTAACGTTTAATAAATAAAACAACCATCTTTTTAGTGACAGTAGTGATTTATTCTTGTTTATTATAGTCTAAATCCGAACATTTATTGTGCGCGTATTAATTGGTGGCGTATATTAAACGTAAGGCTTAAAATAGACACTGCAGTGACAAAAACTACCCTCGTTAAAATAAAAATAAAAAACAATGTTTAAGTGCTCGGCCTGTGCAAAATTCATGACGCGCAATGATGGTGCCGTATGCTACAAATGCAGCTGCCAGTACCACCTGGCATGTGTGGGAGTTTCTGCGGCGGCGGTTCCTCGAGATTGGAAGTGCCCGACGTGCAAAAGGTCCCAACCGACAGACAACCGGGCCGAAACGCCGGTCAAGGGCCTCCTTACCGAGACCGCCCCTGCCCAATCCGTCGCCGCAAAGCCTGCCGCGAAGCCCACCGCGAAGCCCGCCCCAGTCACGGCAGCCGCGGAACCCGCCGCGAAGCCCGCCGCGAGGCTCGCCGCAGTCACGGCAGCCGCGGAACCAGCGCGTGTGGGCGCGCGGACCTCGCCTGCGCCCTCGCCCGGCGGCGAAGCGGAGGAGGTACAGTCGGCACTGGGTCGCGAGATCCGGTTGTTTAGAGAGGAGCTGCAGGTCGTCCGGCAGGAATTCCGGGACTTCCGGCAGGAGTTCCTCGACATCAGGGCGAGCATGACGGTGTTCACCGGGAGGCTCGAGGCACTGGACGGGCGCGTCGACGCTTTGGAGCGACAAGTCGCGAATGGCGCCGTGTCGGTGGCGCACAAGGCCATGGAGGAAGCCATCGCGACCCTTCAGATGGAGCTGCGCGATCGGGACCAGGAGCTTCTCGCCAATGATGTGCAGATCTCAAACGTGCCGGAGGAGCCTGGTGAGAGCTCTGCAGGCCTGGCCAAGCGGATCTGCTCGGTGATTGGAGTGGAGCTGGACGCGCGTTACGTGGTTTCTGTGCACCGGGCGGGCCGGGTGCGCGAGGCGGGTCGGCCGCGGCCGCTCGTGCTGCGCCTGGCGCGGCGCGCCGTGCGCGACGAGCTGCTGCAGGGCGCGCGCGTTCGCCGCGGCGCCACCACGGCGGACCTGGGCCTAGCCGCCGCACCGCAGCGGTTCTACGTGAACGAGCGGCTCACGACAGAAAACCGGCAGCTTTTCCAGCGAGCCCGCGAGGCCGCGCGCGCCGCTTCCTGGCGCTTCGTTTGGACCCGCGACGGCAGGATCTTCACGTGGCAGGCCGACGGGCAGCCGAGCCACCGTTTACGTCGCCTGACAGATCTGTGTATTTTTGGGTCCGTCGTAGCGGTCCAAAACGCCACTTAGTTTGTGTTTCCTTGTTTTTATGTTGTGGAGTCCTAAAATGTTATTATAAATGTTTATTGTTTGTTTTGCCTCCTTATGCGGTAAACATATTTAGTAAAAGTAAAACTTGCCTTATTGTTGTAGCCTTCTTGTTTGTATTATGTGGTTTTAGGTGTGTCGTCGCGGGAGTGAATCGACCTTTCATCCACTCCCTGTTATATTATTCGTTCTGGAACAATATTATATTTATAAACTTAAGTATGTATATAACTATTATTTCACTCTTTAAGGTATTATATCACTTGTTCTTCTCGAGTAACCTCACTTTACTTACACGTATACAGCCATCCATTTGTTATTGTTGTAATATGCTTTCTAAATCTTGTAATGTTCCATTGTAACAATTTTAAAGTTAGTTTGTTTAATGCTGGTTCCCTCGGTACGGGGCACGACGAGTTGATTGGGACTATTACTGAGACTGACGCACGCAGACATTGTTGTGATCAACGAGACTTGGCTGCGGCCCGGGGAGGACGCGCGCGCGCCCGCTGTGCCCGGCTACCGACTGAGACATGTGCCGCGCCCGGCCGGGGTTCGCACGAGAGGCGGCGGAGTCGGGATGTACTTGCGCCTGGGCCTCAGCGCCCGCTCCCAGCCGCACCCGCCTGCCGCACTCGTCGAACAAATGTGGCTTAAAGTAACAATTAACTGCAAGCACTTAATTGTAGGCACGGCATACCGCCCTCCATGGCTCAATGTTGACACGTTTTTTGATGCACTGACTGACTCGATAACTTCGTTTAGCCACTACGACCGATTGATTTTAGTTGGAGACTTTAATATAAATTACTATGACCGAAATGACTTTAAATTTAAATGTTTGACACAATTTTTGGAGACTGTTAACCTGACTCAACACGTACGCGACCCACTTCACGAGCCACAGTGAAACAATGATAGACCTTGTGTGCACCGACGCTCGCGTTGTGACTGTGGACGTGAAGCATATCCCGGACCTAGGGGCGCATGCTTTCGTCACTACTGAGCTTGACATAAAAAAACGAAAGCCGACGCCGACGACCATTACGTACCGACCTCTAAAAGATATTATCTTTTGTGACTTTTACCAAGACCTAGACACAATTGACTGGGACCAAATACTCCACCTTGACAATGTTAACGACATGGTGCGGCGCTTTAATGACCTTTTACTTGGACTTTTCGACAGACATGCACCTGAGAAGACGATCGTGGTGAAGGAGGCTCCCAAGCCTTGGCTGACTGGTAATGTGAGGTTTATGATGCGTCTTAGAAACGAAGCTCATAGTAAGTACAAGCAAACGAAGTCTGACGCGCATAAACAGTACTACCTCGACTTAAAGCACCTTGTCATTGCAGCTATCCACAGCGAGAGGCGAGCCTTCTTCGATCACCATATCAATAACGCCACTGACACAAAGACGCTGTGGAAAGACCTAAAGCGTACCGTTATTCCCGACCCACACTCGCAACCCGACCTACCGACGACTTTTAACGACCCTGACTCAATAAACTGTCATTTCCTCAATACACCTGGGAAACCAGAGGTCACTATATCTGACTTGACATTTTATGAATTTAGTAGACACGGAGACACGACTTTTACTCTTATGCCCACGACTTCGACAGCTGTCAGTAAAATCATAACCTCAATTAAAACGACTGCAAAAGGACTTGACTCGATTTCTATTGACATGTTGCATTTGACTCTTTCAAGGACTGCTGACATCCTGACACACATAATCAACACGAGTATTTTAACTATGACTTTCCCGACTGACTGGAAAATCGCTCAAGTGACCCCTTTACCTAAGATACCGAACCCAGTGAACCTGTCTGACCTCCGTCCTATTAGCATCCTTCCCTGCGCATCTAAGATAATAGAAAGGGTAATTTGTGATCAACTGTCGGAATACCTTGAGAAAAACAGCATCCTACCTGAACTACAGTCGGGTTTTCGTAAGGGTCGGTCGACTGCTACTGCGTTGCTCGATGTAGTCGATAACATCTTACAGGCTCGGGATGCTGGCAAAAGTACTATTTTAGTTCTTTTAGATTTCTCTAGGGCTTTCGATTGCATTAGTTTGCCCTTGCTATTATCTAAGATGTCCTTTTACGGGTTTGATGTCGCTGCGCTTAGATGGTTTGACAGTTACCTTTCCGGTCGTCTGCAGGCGGTCAGGCTTCGAAAAGCGTCAGGCGATGCTTTGCTGTCCTCTCTTAGTCCTGTGACTAGGGGAGTGCCGCAGGGTTCGATCCTGGGTCCTCTACTCTTTATATTGTACAGTGCTGACATTGTTACCAGTATAAGGAGTAGTAAGTACCATCTCTACGCCGATGACTTGCAACTTTACACTTCTAGCACGTTCTCAGATACAGTCAACGCCGTAGAGACCATAAACGCTGACCTCGACCGTGTTGCTTCTTGGTCGGAGAGAAATTGCCTAGTTCTCAATCCCAAAAAGTCCAAATATTTGGTATTTGGATCGAAGCATCAAACCCGTAGAACTTTGGATAGCCTGGCGTCCAGGGATATTGCTATCATGGGCGAACCGATAGAAAGGGTGGTGGAAGCAAGTAACCTTGGCCTGCTCATGGACAGCGAGCTACGCTTTGAGAGCCACGTAGCTAAAGTCGTGAGTAATTGCTTTTACCGTCTCAAGGTTCTTTATAATATTCGTGATTACCTCAGTGTTGATATGCGTGTCCACCTGTGTGAATCACTTATATTATCTAGAGCAAACTATTGTGATGTCGTTTATGATGGTCGTATACTTGGTCGGGCCAAGAGGCTAATACAACGAGTCCAGAACTCATGTGCTCGTTTTTGTTTTAGAGTCCCTCCCCGCTCCCACATCACTCCGTATTTGAACGCCGCTAACTTACTAAACATGGCTGCGCGGAGGCGCATGCACCTGGCGACCCTTATGTTTGGTGTGGTGCAACACATGACCCCGTCGTACCTCTTTAAACGGATCCAGTGGTCCAGTAATGTACGCAGGTTTAAACCTAGGGCGATTGTGCCGCTGCACCGAACCGCGGCGTTTCGGGGTAGTTTCAAGTTCGCGGCGTCCAAGTGCTGGAATGATCTCCCCCCTCCCATCCAAGGAGCGCCTAGCAAGTACACCTTTAAGCGTAAGCTTAAAGGCTATTTGTTGACGCTCCAAAAGTCATAATTTCCCAACCAGCACTTTGTCCTTAAATTATAGTTTAATTTTTATTGTTTTTCTTTTGTTTTTGTTTGTTACTTAAATTGTGCCAAATTGTCGATGCTGTATACTGGCTAAGTAGGTATTTCTATTTTACATATTAGGTTTCTTTAAAGTATTTGCATGTAGTTTTTGTATTTATTCTGTCACTAACTATAAGTATTTGTTTAATAGTATATATATTTTTGTATTACTTACACTATTTATTCGTTTAACGTACCGTCCGTCTGTCACAAACGGAGCTGGCTGAAAATCAGCGCTGCAGGTGTTTGTCACCTCAGCATTATGCTGAGCCAGTGTCCAATTCACTGCCGCGAAGACACACTCACTACTCTTTTTATTGCTGTTTTCTGTTTTTAAATTTTTATTATTTCTGTGTGTTTTATGTGTGTAGTGAATAAATGTATTTTTCTTTTCTTTTTTCTTTTATAATTATTATATTATTCAAGATGGGGCACTAGTGTTTAGGTTTGTGAGTGGACTGTAGTTAAATTAATATACACTGGTAACTTGGAGAGAGCACTTTTAATTATATAATTAAAGGTAGAGCGGAGCGTACACAACATTCATCTTATATTATAGTTTCACCACAGATTAGATACAAAAGTTACACCATGGATGCAACGTAATAAAATTAGTGTTGGCGGTGTTGCCAACATGTTCGGGGCGCGGCCTGAACCACTTAGAAATTATAGAATAAAATTAATACATCTAACACATTAAATTAAATAGTGTTTGAACACAACAGAACAATTACCACTTTAAATTCAACACATACAAACTAAATTTGAACTTAAAGTACATTAACATACCACAATAAATTTTAAGGGTCTAATGGCAGCGGGCTAACCTTAGTAATTGAGCGGGTGTGCGTTTTACCATTTGGAGTTTTGATTTCCACAGCTCTTACTATCCCGTCATGACCAGGGAACACTTTTACAACTCGGGCCATTGGCCAAGACATAGGGGGACTCTTGTCCTCTCTTAATATAACAAGACTGCCTACTGTAATATTATTAGTAAGCGTACGCCACTTGGATCTATTTTGAAGTACATTAAGGTATTGTTTGTACCACATTTTCCAAAATGACTGTTTTAATTGAGTACATTGCTGCGAAAATTTAAGTCTATTATTAGCTATGTTGGATACATCTCGTTCTGGATACATTGTCAATGGACTGCCTATTATAAAGTGGCCGGGTGTTAAGTAACAGTAATCGTTAGGATTTGACGTCAATGGTATGAGCGGCCTGGAATTAAGTATTGCCTCAATTTCTGACAACATGGTAATAATTTGTTCATACGTTAACAATTGATTTTTTAATACTCTTTTTAAATGGTACTTTGTATTTTTTACTGAGGCTTCCCAAAGTCCACCGAACGTGGGCGAATAGCTTGGTATAAAATGAAAGGAAATGCCATTCTGGGCAGCAAAATCATGCACCATAGCCCGGTGACTTTGAGAACCCTGCAGTGAGTACAACTCTACCAATTGGCTCCTTGCACCCTTAACCCTTAAATGCATGATGATGTAGATATACATCATATATTTTAAAGTTCAATTTCAAACATACATTTTAAATAAATTTCAAACTTAGAATTTATGCAGTAAGGTTTGTAGTTTTGTCAAATTCAAATTTGGAAATGGACTATAAAGACGCGTTTCACTTTCGACATGCTATGCATTTAAGGGTTAAATGTACTCGCGTTGTCGCAGTGAATTTCGGTGGGCAGACCTCTTCTCGAAACTAATCTTCTAAGGCACGCTAGGAAGGTTTCGGTAGTCAAATCTGATGCCAGTTCCAAGTGAATGGCCTTCTTCGTGAAACAAACAAAAACGCAGATATAACCTTTACCTATTACCGATCCACTAACGCGTGAGAGCTTAACGTTTATTGGCCCTGCGAAATCCACTCCGACCTTCTCGTACGGGCGACTAGATGCAGTGACGCGACTAGCCGGCAAGGAACCCATCAGCTGTTTAGAAGCTTCTGCCTTCTGTCTAAAACATAATATACATTTTTGAGTAACATTTTTTACTTCATTTAAACCATTTATAATCCAGTACTTCTGATTTAAGCTACTAAGCACTAGTGTGGGACCTCTTTGTAATAACCTAATATGTTCATTGGTTATTATGAGCTTAGTTATTCTTGAGCCTTTGGGAAGTATGATCGGATGCTTTTGGTTGTAAGATATGTCTGAGTGATGTAGTCTGCCACCGATCCGTAATAGACCGTGGCCATCAATAAATGGGTGAAGAGGCAATAAGTTACCTTTGACCGGTTTACTTGCCTGCAGAGAATCTATATCCTCCTTAAAGAAAGCTAATTGCTCATTTTTAATGATCAACATTAGAGCATTATCTAATTCGCAACTTGTCAAATATTCATTATTACATTTTGATTTTAATTTAGTGTTCGAAATGAATCTCAATATATATGAGAGTACCCTAACCATTTTATTAATGCTAGAATACATGCGTAGTCTCTCGAAAACATTGTCCTGTGTGCTCGCTTGCATGGTGACTTGGTTGCTGGAGAATGCCGATGCAGGCTTCATTTCGGGTAAGGTCGCTGGCATTTCTACAGTAGATGGATATTGATACTCACTGTCATGCAAAAACTCGGGACAATGCCACCACAAACCACATGCGTCAAGCTGGTGCGGAGTGACTCCTCTGCTGATGTAGTCAGCGGGGTTGTCCTTCGTGTTAACATAGTGCTAATGACAAAAACCTGAGAGTTCTTTTATTACCTTGACTCTATTTGCGACATAAGCTTGGAGGTTTGTTATCGCCGTGTTTAACCAAGCAAGCACAATTTGAGAGTCGCTATAGAGATGAACGCTGTCAATTGTTATTTTGAATTTACGGGTGTATTGTAAACCCGTGCTATAAGCTTTGAAAGAAGAAGAGCAGCGTTGAGTTCGAGGCGCGGCACCGTCATGCCTTTGTTTTGAAAGGGGTTTATCCTCGACTTCGAGCAAAGTAAGTGCATAGATGCCGTACCTTTGTTGATGACTCGTAGATAAATACAGCAGCCATATGCTGTGGAGCTCGACGCGTCAGAGAAACCAATAAGCTCGACCGTGTCTGAATCAGATACATGAATGTTCCTATTGATAAATATTGGAGGCATTACCGCTAGATTGGAAGCAAACTCCAGCCATTCGTTTTTTATGTCGTCAGGGGGTGCAGCATTCCAATCGACGCCTGTAGCCCATATTTTCTGCATAATGGCCATCGCATGCACTATTATGGGGCTCACGAAACCCATAAAATTTACTTATGCAGCTAAGTATATCCCTTTTTGTGACTTTATTTTCGTCAAAGGGCTCTGGACAAGACAATTTAAACGAATCCTCCTTCATCAATATATGAAGACCTAGCGCTTTTAAACTACAGTCGTCCTTTTGGAGCTCTTTTTCATCAAAATGCTGTTCAGTTGAAGGAGTGTCAGCCAGAACTCTACAATTGTTTGACGACCATTTATGCGTCTGGAAACTACCTAAGTTTAACAGTTTGCACAACTCCGTTTTTGCTTTAATGACATTCTCTAAGTCGTTGTGAGCATACAATATGTCATCTACATATGTACAATTTTTAAGTATAGGTCCTGCTAATGGCATATCATGTTCATACATTGTAGCCAACTCGTCAAGGCACCGAGTGGCTGAATAACTTGAACTTTTGAGACCGTATGTGACGGTATCAAGTCTTATACATTTAATACTTTCATTGGGGCTATCCCTCCATAAAATGTTTTGTAAGGAGGTGTGCTCTTCACACAAGCATACGTTTCTGAACATACGTTTTATGTCGGTGGTGACCGTGTAGTCGCCAAACCGAAATAACAATATAATATCAAAAAGGTCTCGTTGCACAATTGGACCATTTAATAATAAGTCATTAAGTGAGACTCTTTTATTTGTTTTCATGGACCCATCAAAGACAGCTCGTAATTTCGTTGTTTTGCTGTCTGCTTTTATAACAGCATGATGGCTTAAGGAATAAACAGGTTGTTTACTTAACTCGTACAATCCAATATCTACATAATGCCCATGGTTTACTGACAAATAATTATGGATAAACCTCTGATATTCCACAAACAAATCTGGGTTGTTATGCAATTTTTTTTCTAAATTTAGGAATCTCTTTAAAGCGAACGGAAATGAATTACCCAACGTATCGTTTATCTGATTTAATGGGAGTTTTAATGGAAGTTCAACTTGGAACTGGTTGTCCTTCAACTGAACATTATTTTTGAGCATGAATTCGCAGAGTTCCTGCTCTGAGGATTTTTCATTAAATACCTGAGGGACATTCTCAGTATTCCAGAATTGAACGAGAGACTCAGAAAGGTCTGAATCACAAGATGTACACTTTAAAGAAACTTTGTTGCAAACTTTAGGAGATTCCTGTGGTGTGCTCCCTCGGATGACATAGCCGAACTGCGTATTGATCACGTTAGGCTGCTGCCGGTTGCTCGACGTCGACGCCTGGTCTGCACTCGCGACGCTCTGGCACTGCGCTGACGGCTCCGGTGGCAGCAGTGTCTGGAAAAATACGTCAGCACCCATTAGCAAGTGAATGAAGATGGGGGATGAAGTTGCTCACGTCCGCAGGATTTGCCACTATTACCCTGCACGTATCCCCTGGGTGGCGCTAATCGAGCAACAGCCTATCGGCTGCCGTACTTGCCGTCGAAAACGGCCTCACGGCACGATATCTACCGAGTCGCTTAAATATTATCGAGAGAAAAATTGTCTGGAAATGGATGCACATATGATTGAAATGCGAAATGGCTCTGCTCCGAGCCCTTCAACTATACACATTGGCCCAAATTTACGTATCTGCCAGCTGAACATAGAGGGCATCAGCTTGGCAAAGTGTGAAGTTCTGCACAGAATATTGACGAAACACAGAGTGGACATATTATTACTCCAAGAAACACATACGAAGGATGAGCTTGATTTGGAAAAGCGAGCCATCATTCCTGGGTATAATCCTGTACACTCTGTACATCACCCAAAGTACGGAATTGCGACATACGTCAAAGACGACATAGCTGAAGTCGATGTCCTACCCCAACCGGCAACGCCTAACTACTTTATATCTGTGGTCTCAGTTCAGAACTTTCCTATTGCAAATATCTATAAACCACCTGCATGTACGTGGGGGGAGGGTTTGCCTCTTCTGCCGCATCCCTGTCTGTATGCTGGTGACTTTAATAGTCACCACTCTTCGTGGCGTTATGCTTTGAATGACCAGAATGGTATTCATCTCTCACTTTGGGCGGATACTAATAACTACCACTTGGTATTCGATGCCAAGGACAGGGGGTCTTTCAGATCGGCTAGATGGAATAGAGAGTATAATCCAGACCTAACATTTGTATCAATGGACCAGCATGGTCTGCCCTTGCCTGCTTCTCGTAAGGTTTTGCCTAATTTCCCTAATAGTCAACATAGGCCAATAATAGTGGAAGTAGGAATTTGTGTCCCAAAAGTGAATTCAATGCCATTACCGCGATGGAATTTTCAAAAGGCCGACTGGGTCGGTTACTCAGCAGATATGGATGCCGCTGTGAGATTTGTCCCCCCTAAAGCTGAAAACTATTCAAGATTTGTGGGGCTGATAATTGCTACCGGTAAGAAGTATGTCCCCCGAGGCTTTAGAAAATCGTACATCCCATGCTGGACCCAAGAGAGTGAACTTCTATACGGGCAGTATAAACAATCAGGCAACCATGATACGGGACAGAAACTTTTAAGGTCTCTGGACGACCAGCGAAGGCGAACATGGGTAACTGCGGTGGAAAGCATGAATTTTAAAACATCAAGCAGAGCAGCGTGGAAGGTTCTTAACAAGCTAACGGGCAAAACAGGCTCAAAACGTAACTGCACCTCGCAAAAACTGGTCGACTCCATAGCAGATCGTATTGTTGAAACCTCACGAGTCAAAGGTGATGCTAATGAAACCAAAGATATCAAGCGTCGAGCCAAAGCCTTAAAGAGGAACCTTCCTGTAAACGAAGACCTCTCAAAACCTTTCGCAGCCGATGAAATGACCTATGCTATAAAACAACTACCACTAGGTAAAGCTGCAGGATATGACGGTGTTTACAACGAGTTCATTAAAAACCTAGGGCCTCGTGGTAGGAAATGGTTAACTTCTTTCTACACTGACATACTAGATAGAAATATAATGCCCAAAGGATTCAAAATCTCAAAAATAATAGCCATTCTTAAACCAGACAAGCCGGCGGACGATGCGAAAAGTTATAGGCCCATAGCCCTCCTCAGCTCACTTTACAAGCTACTGGAAAAACTGCTGTCTGCCAGAATCACCCCTCTAATAGATAAAGTTGTACCGATTGAGCAGGCAGGTTTTCGAGAAGGACGCAATTGCGCGGATCAGGTCCTTTCCCTTGCCACCCATATTGAGACAGGCTATCAAAAACAACTTAAGACTGTGGCAGTCTTCGTGGACCTGTCAGCAGCCTACGATACTGTGTGGAGACAAGGACTGTGCTACAAGCTGATGAGCGTGGTACCTTGTCGAAAGATCACATTGCTGATGAACAGCATGCTCAGCAATAGGGAGTTTATTGTAAACCTTGGTGACAAAAAGAGCCAAATGAGGAAGCTAAACAACGGACTCCCGCAAGGTTCGACACTAGCACCGGTACTGTTCAACCTGTATACTCACGATCTCCCTAAAACGGCTTCAAGAAAATTTGTCTATGCGGATGATATTGCTATTACTTACCAGCACAGATCCTTTGAGGTGTCCGAGCGGGAGCTATCCAATGATTTGAAGCAACTCCAACTCTATTTCAAAAAGTGGCGGCTAATTCCAAACTCATCTAAAACCGAAGTATCAGCATTCCACCTTAGCAACCAGTTGGCCTCGTATGTCCCTAAGGTAACCTTCAACGGGGAAGAACTTCAATATAATCCGCGCCCAAAATATCTTGGAGTTACATTGGACCGATCTCTGACGTACGGACCCCATCTAGACAAACTGAGCAGGAAGCTGAGCACGCGCAACAACCTTCTGCATAAGCTAGCCAGCACCACCTGGGGAGGTAGTGCTGATGTTCTTCGCACCACTGGTCTCAGTTTGGTCTATTCCGCTGGGGAGTACTGTGCCCCTGTGTGGCTGAATAGTGCACATACGCACAAAATTGATGTTCAACTCCGAAAAACAATGCGGTGCATCTCTGGTACATTGGGGTCTACTCCGGTACAGTGGTTGCCTACCTTGAGCCACATTCCACCACCCCATTTGCGACGGCAACAGGCCTTGCTAAATGAAGCCACAAAAATCCACAACAACCTTGATCTCCCCGCGGCAGAGGACTTTCTGAACCCACCACACCATCGCTTGAAGTCTCGCAACCCACCCTACGGAACAGCTCGCGAGTTGAAACAACAGCGGTTTAACATTAGGAGCAGGTGGCTGGAAGAATGGACGAGGAATCCTCCTAGTACCTACGCCTTAGAACTTGACCCTACTAAGAAGCCCGCTGGTTTTTCCGAAGCAAGGAAAGTGTGGTCTCAGCTGAACAGGCTTAGAGTTGGACATGGGCGATGTGCAAAGTACATGCATCGATGCGGATGGAGAGACTCACCGGCGTGTGACTGCGGAGCACCGTGTCAGTCGGTTGAGCACTTAATCCTGCACTGCCCAATTCGGAAATATGGGGGAGACCCTCGCGATCTGCTCATCTTTTCAGACAACGCAGCCCAATGGGTGAAGACTCTAGATATTCAATTATAATTTATAAGCGACTTGTTGATTACACTATAGCCATACGATTAAATAAAAAAAAAGCAAGTGAATTTCACTTGGGACGTTGAATTCGTCATCTGCCAGTCTAATATGCGGAGGCAGCATGAAGTTTTTCATGTCTAATTTATTTTGGGGCAAATTACAAGTAATATTGTCAACCACATGGCAATTGGTGGTGAATCTATATGTATTGACTAGTGAATGTATTTCTAATGGCAAACAGTATTTCACGTTGCTTCTTGCATTAGTTATACCTACAATATTGGTATTAGTTTCTGTGGGTGTCAAACCTAGCAGCTGTACTGTCTTGGCGGTGACGAATGACAGCTGAGACCCGCTGTCAAGAAGGGCCTTGAGATGCACCTCCGTATCATCTCGCGCTATAAGTTTAACTTTAGCTGTGGGAAGGAGAACATCATTATTAACATTATTATTGCCTGCCGACAGTGCGGCAGGAGATGCTGCGGCCGGAATAATTGCAGCCAGGGTGGCTGGGGCCTGGGCTTGTGTGGTTGGGGATACTGCTGCAGGTGGATCCTGATTGCAGTGCAAGAGCGTATTATGTGCTTGTTTGCATTCTGTGCACCGGAAATGGAACCTGCATTTCCTTGCATGGGCACCCAAACATATATTGCACAAGCTTTTGGTTTAAACAAATTTAAGCCGCTCATAGGCGGGGCAGTAACTGGAACTTTTTACACATAAAAATTCTATGGTCAGACTTACAGTATTGACACTGCTGCTGCTGCATGCCGGCTAAGTGACCGACCATCTTGCCCGAAGCAGGCTGGCGGTGCTGTCCAGAAGGCCCCGGTGATGCTTGAAAGCGTTCCTGGTCAGCATTCTCCAGCGCCAGTGCCCTCTTCTCCAAGTATGCGAGGAAGTCCTCGAGAGATGGCTTCTTGTCAGCGTCACGCTCCAAGTGGAAGGCACGAGCAGTGTATGAATCTAATTTTCGAGAGAGTACACATAAATATTATAGCATCCCAATAAATAACATTTGAGTCGAGATTTGTAAGCGCGGCTAACTCTTGCCTTACGACAGAAACAAACTCTCTCAAGCTACCTGAGGTAGACCTTGCCAAAGGTTTTATGTCTAAAATACTGCATATGTGATCATTTATAATTTTATATTTTTTATTGTATCTATCTTCCAACAACTTAATAGCACGCTCATAATTTTCGCCGGTTAATGGAAGATTTTTGATTAAATCTAAAGGCTCATTTCTTAAATATGAACGTAAATAATACAGTTTTTGTACAGAATCTAGTCTTATTATCATTTATGAGCGATTTGAATAGGTTTATAAATGGTATAAATTCGGTAAACCTACCGGAAAAAACCGGAATTTCAATAGGCGGTAAGCGAGTGCCAGATGGCTTCACTGGTTGATGCGTATGAGTGTCGTGGAGCGGTGTGAGTGCGAGGTCTTCCCGGGATTTAATTTCCTCACTGAGGATCGAGAAGGCGGAGTAATATTTGTTCTCGTAATCTTCCACCTTTTCATCATCTTGCGGGTCTAATAAATGAACACAACTGTTAAGTTTTTCATACTCGTCAAAGGCAGACGTAAGGCGTGTCTTTTTTTCTTGTAACGCCGAAGTCGCCAAAGCGGTTAAAACACTCTGGTTGCTGACTGAACTTAAGATTCTGGTAATCTTACCTTTTGCTTGGCCTCTAGAAGCCAAAAGCTCCTTAAGCTTTTCCGTCTCCATCTCACACTCAAACAAACAACACGTACACTTAAATTATAACAAACAACCTTTAACATTAACAGTCAACTACAACTTTTAGGCAATATTATTGAAAAGTTGCTTGCGCTTGCGTTGCGTTGCGCCTCGTAGAGTAACTAAAATAGCGGCGACGCGTCCCGTTGCGCTGTTGCGCCCTTGCGAAGAGGTTCGTGAAGTATATTCGTCACAGCTCTCGTTCCACGTTTCGTTTCGTGCACTATTATATTCACTGTATTCACGTAGACCTAAAGTTGAAAATTGCTTAATTGCGTTCGGGAATTCAAATAATTTTGGAACGCGCGAACGAAGCACGATGAAATTAATGGCGGGCTGGTGAACGCCTTGAACGCCAATCTTGATGCTGATGATGGTTGGCTATTGATGAATGTTGTAATAATTAGTATGATTCGCTACTTCCTTGTCTTCCTTATCCGACCCGATGTTGCGCCGGTGCCGTGTAGACTGGATACACTGACGAGAAATCGGTTTCGGTCAGCTATTTTTCTTGAAAAGTACCTTTTTGTATCAGGTTTCAGGTTTGTGGACCATTTTTAGGTTTGTGAGTGGACTGTAGTTAAATTAATATACACTGGTAACTTGGAGAGAGCACTTTTAATTATATAATTAAAGGTAGAGCGGAGCGTACACAACATTCATCTTATATTATAGTTTCACCACAGATTAGATACAAAAGTTACACCATGGATGCAACGTAATAAAATTAGTGTTGGTGGTGTTGCCAACAACTAGAAGACCTTCAAGTACAGAAGCGGACGGAGAAAAAGCGTTCGAGCAAAGAGTCCTGCACCAGCGAGCCCGAGCAAAAGAAGAGTAAAGCGAACACCACAGCTAAAGCTTCGGCACGCGATGTGTTCGGAAGCGACAGCGACGATGAGATAGCGGAGCAGAGCAGCAAGTTTGGTAAAAAAATTACCCCACTCGCCTCTTTTCTAACGAGAAGAGTTGCGAATGGCGTTGCCCGACAATCTGATATTTCTAAGTTAGGTTCTCATTATGTAGAACTTAAAGTTTACAAATGTGATGAGATAGAGAACATAGCTCCTATGAATCGGTGGCGCCACGCAATATTAACCATAAAAAACAGAACGGATGATTCTACAGACGGGTAGCGTGCGTTAACCGATTACATAGTAGCTACGCGGAAGGAATTTAAACCATGTCCTCCTACTTTTATTGGTAGTTATCATTAATATACCATGTAATCACTTATTTGTATAATATAAATAAGTATAATTAGTGTTAATGATACCCAATTTATAGTAGACTAATATTTTGTTAGACAATAACTTTTTTTATATTTACTTATAGTAAGACATTCTTATATGCTGATTTATTTTAATAAAACATAATATCTCACTATTTTCTTTCTTTACAGTTCTACCAGTCTCAACCTCAAACCCAAAACATGAATTAAAGTACTGTGAAAACTGTAAAATTGAAATGTCTCGAAATGAATATCAATATCATACAAAAATTAATTTACATAAGTCAAACTACTTACTGAACACTGAATTCGATAATATTTATATGATTGCTACTGCTTTTAAAAATAGAATTGTTTCATATCGTATAAATTCATCTCAAAAAGTAGATTATTTCACGCCGGAGATATTCTTTAATGACTGCCAGAAAGATCTTATAAAATTTATCAATTTATCGATAGAGAGCCTTACTTGTATTAAAGTTAACTTTGAATTCTTTGCGTACTTTATACAACCTCACTCAGACAAACAAGACCTAAAGTCATTCAACACTAAATATGAAACTGTTTACAAGACCACAGATTTGAATGAATTATTATTGAATACAAGTAACACTTTGAAAAAAAAAACTAACCGAATTCGAATTACGTGAATCTGGATGGACGTACCTGTGAGTCATATTGAAATTAACATGAACAAATATTCTCCTTTGCGAGGCGGTGCTTATATTCCGCTACCTCCAGCAATCAGAAGAATACTGATAATCATTGTTTCCTATGGAGTATCATGGCCGCTTTGTTTCCTTCTACAAGGAATGTGTGTAAAGTCGGTTCATATCCGCATTATTCTACCGTTCTCAACATAGAAGGATTGTCATTCCCACCTTCACCTAAACAAATTGAACTATTTGAAAAAAATAACCCGAATATAAGTGTTAATATTTATGGCTTAGATATTAAATCAAAAGTTACCGGACCTCTTTACAAGACAAAAAAAAGAGAAATTAATCATATTAATTTACTATAATATTGAAAGGGAAGGCAAAGCACATTACTGTTTAATAGAAGATCTTGTAAGGTTAGTTCGACAACAAGTTTCGCACTACAAAGGTATGTGAGACTTGTTTACAATTTTATAACGATGAAGCAAAATATAGATCTCATGATTGTAGTAACGTCTTAGTTACATTGCCTAAAAGAAATTCTGTTTTAAAATTTGAACATTATGAAAGACAACAGAAACTTAACTTCGTTATTTACGCCGATTTTGAATGCCTCCTGAGTAACCATACTGAAAACATATCTGAAAACACTCAAATTCTGAAAAAACACCGCCTGTCATGTTTTGCTTATTATATATGTTGCTCGTACGATGATCGATTAAATAAATTTGTGACATATCGAGGTGAAGACTGTGTTGAAGTTTTTGTCAAGAGAATAATAAAGGATGTAAAACGATTACATAAAATATTATCTAATGTTAAACCTATGACTCCATTAACTGCTTAACAAGAATCATCTTATCAAAACGCAACACATTGCCATAAATGGCATACATATATGTAAACAACGGGAACACCCTAAAATCTCGAATTATTTAATTCCGAATTTGAAAAAACCGAATTTCATAATTCCGAATTTTTACAATACCGAAAAAATGTAAGGCCGAATATCAAAATCTAGAATTTTATATTACCGAATATTAAAATCACGAAAACGTTTTTCCGAATATTATATTTACGAATGTTGACAATTCCGTTTTTTTTTTACGAAAATTATAATTCCGAAAATTCACAAACCAAATCGATAATGAAAAATTTGGAACTAACCACTTGAATTGAATTGAAGTCTTCTACTTGAAACAAAAGTTAGGTGAGATGACGAGCACATAACATAAACTAGGTCATCTTACCTTGATAGGTTAGGTTAGGTTAGAGTTGCATCAAGGCGCGAAGCGCCTCAGCTACGCAGAACAGGAGCTCCGTCGACTTTGTCGGACATTTCTTACAGTTTTTGAGCATTGAGTATGTTAAACATTATACAATATTTTATCAGGCGCTTATTTGAAATAAAAAATCTTAGAGAATTCGGGCTGCTAAAATTTCGGAATAATTAATATTCGGGATTCGGATTAGGAATAATCGGAATCGTGATATTCGGAAAAATATTTTTCGGGATTTTAATAATTCGGAAATGTGAACATTCGGAATTTTAAAAATTCATGATTCTGAAACTTCGTGAAACTAAAATTTGGAATAGTGATGATTCGGAAATTTCAAAATCGGAATTCTGTTATTCGTGTTTATCAAATTCGGAAAAAAATATTTCGAGATTATGTAGTGTACCCATCTTCGACGCATGCCCCCCCCGGCTAGCCCCGCAGCTGCAGTTGATGGCTCATTAACTAAACCGCATCTTGCAGTACCACTAACACAGCATCGTAGCGAGTCAGAACCGGATTTATCAACTAAATGCATGGAAGGATTGGATCAGGAGCAATGCAACATTACTCTACGGCACCACCGCTGTAAGCCCAAGAGCGATAGCGCAAGTGAACAGTTATCTGAGTTCATGGCCGAAATGAAGACTATGTTTAGTGAATTTAGAGCCCACCAGAGCTCCCAGGATTCCAAAATGGAAAAGATTTCCTGTGCAATGGATGAAATAAAGGCTCAAAATCTTGCAATGCAGAGTTCGGTTGAATTCGTCGCTAGCAAATTTGATTCTATTCAATCGCAAAGTGATAAACTCGAATCTGACCGGAACAAGAATCTTCAATACATTCAGGTATTAGAACAAAAAATGGAAAAATTTGAACGACAGCGGAGGTCTACATGTGTTGAAATTAAAAATATACCACATAGAATAGGCGAAACTAAATTAGCTCTCTTGAGCCAACTAGTGCCATTAGCAAATGTATTAAATACACCAATGGACCCCCAGTACGTGAAAGATATCTTCCGCATAAAGACTAGAGATCCCACTAATAAAACTATTATTGTCGAATTCAATAGTGTACTCACAAAAGAACACTTGATGAGGAAGTATAGAGATTATAATAAGGCAAATAGTACCTGTAAACTTAACACGGAGACTTTGGGCATCAGTGGGTCGCGCAATCCTGTGTTTATATCAGAAAACTTATCCCCTCATATGAAATGGCTGCAATATATTACGAAGGATTACGCCAAGTCCAACGGATTCAAACACTGCTGGGTGACTAATGGCAAGATATTTCTACGGAAACAAGAAGGAGTCGGCGTCATTCCCATCAACAGCGAGCTGGATTTGAAGAACTTGGACAAGCCTAATAACGGTGTGTGACTAGACTTCTTAACATCCTGTTTGGAATCGTTTATTTATATGTATATTATTTTGTTATCGTATTGTCATTACATTATGTGTGTAAACTCGTATGCTACATTGTTACCATTGTCCAATAATCTTTTTAATGACTTTTGCGCTGCCAGTTCGTCGTTTTTCTGCCACATACACTGTAATATTCTCTTCTGCATCCCATTTATTTATTTTAAGTACTGTCTAAAATACAAAGCCTCTAATAAACACAAATATACAAGATTACATTCGCGGCCCATCTATTTCCACCTGATGCAAGCAAATTTCGAGCGCAGCCGACAATTGCAGGACTGTATTATAATGTTGCCCTCGTTGCCCATCACTTCCCACATGACGCGTGTTAAAATCTTAAACCCATAATGACTAGCACGCTAGAAATTACTAATCATCTGGAGAATATCGCAGTTTCTAAATCATATGTTTGCACACTGGAAAACAGTTTGGCGCTTCTTCCTGACATAAGTGAATCGCTTACTGTGCTTCACCTGAATATTAGAAGTATTGGGTGCAATTTTAATGAGCTACAGATACTTTTGAAAAGGATAAATATTGTGTTTGATATTCTTGTATTAAGCGAATGCTGGCTCAGCAAATGCCCGTACTTACCAAAATTGCCGGGATATACATCTTTCAAATCTAAACACGCAAACCAAAATGACGGTGTAGTTATTTTTGTCAAAACTGTCTTGGCTTGTACGGTTGTGAAGCGAAATCTTGCTGACGCCAATTGCCTTATTTTGAAGTTTGCCAATGAAATCGCATTAGTAGCCGTATATCGTTCCCCCTCTACTAGGAACATTGGTAAATTTCTTGAGTCTCTTGATGACACACTGGCGTCTCTGGTACTGGTGGCACTGGTGGTTTTAGGACTGTCGCCCTAGTTGGTGATATTAATATTAATATAGTGCCAGGAAGTGGTGATCAGAACGCTGATCCATACCTCACTCTTGCTGCTGCTAATGGCATGTTGCCTGCGCATGTTTTCCCTACAAGAAAAAACAGTTGCTTGGATCACGTGCTTCTTAAATCAGATACATCATCCATCACATTAGTTATAGACTCTCTTATTACTGACCATACACCTGTTATACTTTGCTGTAGTCGAAAACTAGAATTAACCAAAATAGCACGTAATAAAATCATATTTGACGAAACTGCTTGCGTCAATGTCATTGAAAAGTATGATTTCTCATTTATATTGTCCATTTCTGACGTTGAAAGGGCTGCGTATTCATTTGTCACAGCATTAATGGATATTATTAAGACTCACTCTAGACTAGTTCGCATAAGTAGCAAAATGCGAATTATCAAGCCGTGGATGACACCTGGTCTTTTACGGTGTATTAGAAATCGTGATCATTTATATGGATTGAGTAAAAAAGACCTCAATAACCATCTGGCAAAACTAACATATACTCGTTATAGGAATTATTGTACGAACTTGCTTAAAAATGTTAAACAAGCCTATGAGCGGATGGAGTTCCATAAAGTAAAAAATAACCCTAGAGCTACTTGGAAGCTTATTAAAAATATTACCAACCTTGACCACAAAACTTCCACTGCGGATAAGCTCTTCCGAAGAATCTTAAGAATCCGGTAGTGGCAGTTAACATGATCAATTAATACTTTAGTGGTATTGGGAAAGACCTTGCCTCAAAATTCACTGGACAATCCAACCATGACGTAGACGCACATCACCAAAATTATAACCAGGTTAATTCTATGGCTCTAATGCAGACTGACAACGAGGAAGTTGAACGCATTACTATGGGACTTCGCAATTGTGCAGTAGGTTGGGATGGTATTCCAGCGTCATTGCTTAAGGCTGCGCGTTCCGCCCTAGTGCCAATAATGACGCACATTTATAATCTTTGTCTGTCGTCTGCTACATTCCCCCAGGTATTCAAAAGAGCTCTTGTACACCCGATCCATAAGAGCCGAGACATAGACAATGTCAGTAATTACAGGCCCATCTCCGTTTTGACGACACTTTCTAAAATTCTAGAAAAAAATCTAAATTCTCGTTTAACAAAATATCTTGACGCCTATTCTATACTTTCTAGTAATCTATTTGGCTTTCGGTGTGGTAAGTCTACAGAGGATGCTGTACTAGGCCTTACAAACTCAATCATAGACAACTTTAATTCTAAACTTAAAACGATTGGCATTTTTCTCGACTTATCTAAAGCTTTTGACACTGTCTCTGTACCGATTCTTCTAGGAAAACTGGATCGCATTGGGGTAAGGGGACCTGTACTTGATATCTTCAAAATTTACCTCAGTTCTCGCACGCAGCGAGTACGCATAGGGGAGCATACTAGTGATGACGTGACTCTTTCGTTTGGTGTACCCCAGGGTAGCGTGCTCGGGCCAACCTTATTCTTGGTATATGTAAACGACCTGTGCAATCTAGCTCTCAATAATTTAAAAGTTTTTTCGTATGCTAATGACACTGCCCTTCCAATCCAGGCACCTTCATGGGAGGAGGCCCGCCTAATTGCAGAGGATACATTAAGGATAGTGATGCAATGGTTGGCAAATAATTTGTTGACAGTTAATGTTAGCAAAACTACTTTCATAACTGTTGCCCCCAAAGCATCTTCTTTGCCTACCTCCTCACTGTCTGTTCGTGCTCACAATTGCTACCCCAATGACGTTTCATGCTGCTGTACTAAACAAACGCAATCCCGCAGTGTTAAATATCTCGGTGTTTTTATAGACTGTTTAATGACTTGGAATGACCAGGTGGAGGCGGCTGTCGGTCGGATTAGAAAATTAATTTACATCTTCAAAACCCTTAGATCTGTTGCTTACGAACAAATTCTAAAAATAGTTTATTTCTCACTGGCACAGTCTGTTTTGACTTACTGCTTGACGGCCTGGGGTGGGTCAGGGAAAACTAGATTCCTCCGACTTGAGAGAGCTCAAAGGGCTGTGCAGTGATGCTTTGCAAACCCATTCGATTTCCTACTATCGAACTGTATACGATAGCTAAGGTCTTAACGGTTAGACAGTTATTTATTCTTAAAATTATATTACGCAAACACGTCGACTTACCTTTTGTTAAAAATACTACAAAACGACGGGCTGGCCGCATCTGTAAACTCAGACCTACACGTATTGCTCTTGTTAGACAACATTACGACTATCTTTCAGCTAAAATGTACAACAAATTGAATAAGTTGTTGAACATTCATGAATTTACATACTGGGAATGTAAGAAAAAAGTGACCAAATTTTTACAAAACCTTTCTTATGATGAGACTGAGACACTTGTTAGTGGTACCTGATGACCTTATTTCTTATTTCTTATTGTTAAAATTAGCATAAGATAACTATAAATAATATACTATTTAGATATAATACTAACCTACTTGTTTATAATACGGATTACACATAGGTATACTAATTATTCTACTTACCTGAACACTATTCCTCTATGTCCCGAGGTAGGCGTAAACAGTTGCGACACAGTTTATACTAATGCAGCTGTTTACGATCTTAATTGTTAAAATATGCATGTTCTTATGTTCAATAAAAATCTTTAAATCTTTAAATCATCTAAAATATAATAATGTAAAATACATACTTACATGGCGATTTATTTAAGTCTGAAAGTAACTACATAGTATAAATAGAGAAGTAGGTCGTCTTCAAACAAAGGTACATCGCGCGGCTTGCATGTGTGCGTTACGCCGACCGTACGGCTGTGGGCGGGGCGAACCTCCCACACGAAACTACAAGCAGAGGTGCGGGATTGGTGATTAGACGGGGTCGCGGCGTCATTGCGTTCGGTCACGTTTGGTTGTAGTGCGCGTTAAATTAAAACATCGAGCGACAACGTCTTTGTCGAAAACTAGAAAATATTTTTCAGTTTACGGGTGTTTAAATAATGGCGTAAGAAATCCGGAGCTATCGTTTTTCAACATACCTTTTGAGTCGGAAAGGTACCTATTTAGAGTTTGTGTTGTGAAGAATGCTGTTTATTTTTTGATATTTACCTATAGCTTATAGCCCACTTGCAGCTTTTGTTAAATCTATTTTATTGTCAGCGTGACATTTTCTTTCATTTCAAAACGCCTAAACTGTGCCCTAAACCTAGCTTAGGTAGGTACTTATAACTATCCAGATTTAATAAAAGCTGCAAGTGATTATGTAAATACCTACTTAATTAATGAGGTATTTCGTACCGGCTTGCCTTTACCTATAGAATAGATACCTACTTAGGTGAAATAAATACGTATTAAGTAGGTAATTTAAGTTATTGAGTGTGACGTGTCAGTTAACTTGTGACGACGTGGATGGCCTAGGTAGTTGGTAGTGATCTAGTGACTAAGTACTGCTTACGAAGCTAGCGGTCCTGGGTTCGATTCCCGGTCAGGGCAAATATTCGTGTGATGAGTGCGAGTAGGTATTTGTTTCTGAGTCTTAGGTGTTTTAAATGTACCTATATAGTAATATTAAGTAAGTATGTATTGTTCACTACATAACTAATTATGTATCGTTGCCTAGTACCCAAAGCCTAAACCTAGTTTAGGACTACCTAGGTCAATTTGTGTGAGATTTTCCGGTGATGTTATTATTTAGATATTTATTAAATTTTCGGTAGGTAAATTAATATTATTATTGTTCACATCACATTGTATTTTTTCTTTATCCATGATGAGTAGCTATAGACTGGGAGCTACTCCATGTTTTCGTACTTTATTTATTTAAAATTAAATACCTATACTCTATTTAAACCCCGACAAAAGAGAGGGATCTTACAAGTTAAACGTGCATATCTGTGTGCTTATGTGTGTATATACTTAGGTACCTAACAATATTTATACTTGCCTACTTTATGTTTGTGTAATTTATGAAAACTACTATGATTATAAAATCATAGATCAAATTAGGTATGGTCAAGTAGGTGACCAAAATTGAAAAACATGTTCGGACAACCCTGACGCCCGAGCGGCAATAGGTATCAGAATCTCCTAAAGGGCCGGAGTCGAGCTACTTGTCTATTTATACTATGGTAACTATATCGGTTGAGATTCACCTGAGTAATGAAACACCGCACCTTCAAACGTATTCATAAATAATTTGTTGTCAATTTAGCAAAACGCAGCAGGGTTATCAAGCGCCTTCGTTATAGTTATAATAATGTTTAATTATCATCTTCTACCTACTATTAAATACATTAATATGTATTAACTCGCTCGTATTCCTCAAAAAGGGTGGGCAGAGCACAAGGAACAACAAAACCATTTAAAAAACCTTATCTATCTTTTAATATTATACTAGTAATGATTCATGAAAATATGAATTTCTGATGACACAAAAAGGTTTTTAAGATCAAAAGTACAATTTAAAAAAAACCTTCTTTACATTTGCTGACTACCTATTTACTATTACAATATTATAATTTTATAAGCACAAGTTGATCTTTGTTGAAACTTTCACCATGATGGACACATCAATTTTTTTTTAGCAATCCTAATATTAAATTAAATTTATTACGAAACTACGAGTAAGTCGCAATCGTTTGATATGCGACACCCTTTGTTCTGCCGACTTGTTTACGCGAAAGCGAAGTGCAACCTAGCTTTTTTTGCTTGCATAGTGGCTACAAGTAACCAGTGGAATGAAATTTCAACGCATTGTAGACTTTACTTGCTCTGTTAAAGAAACAAATCAGCCTGACTGATTTATTCAGTTAGGACTAATTTTCATTTCAAATATCATTTTACTATTGGTATTTGTACGCGTCACGCTAACGAAGTTTTATATTCTTATTTTATATTTAAATAGAGATTAATTTGTAAGCTAACTCGGATGTTGGTAAGAAAACCCCTTTTGTCCTATTACTAGACTGACAAACATACTTATAACTGAAATAAATATTCGTGCGCATCACAAAAATATTTGTTCTGACCGGGAATCGAACACGGAAGGCCCGGTTCCCATTATGCCGGACCGGCAATTTTGCCGGATGCCGGTAAGGCTAGTGGCTTATGACGCTGTTCACACGGCATAATGTGAACAGCTTCATGTAAATTGTACAGCTTCATGCAAAAAATATGTTTAACTCAGCGGAAGGCTGGTCGTTTTACACAAGTAAAGGTTCTTATGTTATTCACAATTCTTAGATAGTAATTTGTTAGTCCCTACTTATAGAGTTGCCACCAATTCCAATCTGAGTTCAAATAACTATTATTGATATCCTAATTCCCTAATTATAAATCTAATTTCCACAGACCTTGATCTGAAGAAAACCTTCCTTCCTGGACGATCGACTCGATGTAGTCCCAGGTCGGCAGACTGGTGGAGCGGTCGCAGCATACTGTGTCGCAAGCCACAGTATCCTCGGGCAGCTCACAGCAGCTTGATTCAGATTCAGATTCAGATTTTATTACTCAATATAACACAGTATAAATTACATTACATGTCAAATTATATGCAGTTACATTGAGGTCGTCAGAAACAGAAATAGAATTAAATTTTAATAGTAAGAATAGTAAAAGTCAACACAAATACAAAGTACATAAAAAAATTAAAAGTCAATTTATATATATATTTATAAGTCAAGTTCCATATACTCATTTACCGAATAGACTGGGTTATCCAACAAAAGATTCCTAAGCCGGCGCCTAAACGTTTCGTCAGATGGCTCACGTTTGAGTTCGGCGGGTAGACGCTCGTAGTACGTGGGACCGATGACGCGCGGGTTCTTACCTGCAAGTGCCATGCGACGAGGAACAGTTCTCAAACGCCCTGTGTGGCGGAGTTGTTTGCCGACGACGTTTACTGTTGCAAACGAAGAAATATTTGATCGGACAAACATAATAATTTCAAATATATAAAGTGAATAGTGCGTCATTATGCGGTGCGCTGTGAAAAAGCCTCGACAAGTATGTCTTGGTTTCGCCCCAACCAACGTACGTACGGCACGTTTCTGCATCAGCATTACTCTGTTGGCATCCGTAGAGTTTCCCCATAAGAGTGTGCCGTACGATATCAGTGAGTGAAAATGTGCATAATAAACCTGTCTTAGAGCGTCGTCAGATATAAGCAATTTCAGCTTACGCAACGCAAAGACTGCACTACTTAATCTACCACACAACAGGTCAACATGGCACTTCCAATTAAGATTCGAGTCCAGGGTGAAACCGAGAAACTTACACTGATCGCATACAGGCATCGGACTGTTTGTAACGCACGGAGGAACAGGAACACTACGACCCGAGAAAATCATGACGTTTGATTTTGTTACATTCAAGAGCAAGCCGTTACACGAAAACCACTTCTGTAGTTGATCACATGCGTCATGAATTTTCCCAGCGAGCTGGTCATACGTGCGCGCGCCAACTATGACCGTTGTGTCGTCTGCGAACTGCACAGAAACGCCGGCCGTGATGCTGGTAGGAAGATCATTGACGTAAGCCAGAAATAGGGTGTTTCCTAAGGCGGATCCTTGAGGGATCCCTATTCTCACGGTGCCAACATCAGATTCGAGTCTCTTGCCGCCCGCAGACAATTTGACAACGTGTTTCCGGTCGCACAGAAATGACGTAAGTAGACGGTGGGAGGTGTCCTGTATGCCATAATATTGCAACTTATCCAAAAGCAGCTCATGGTTTATTACGTCAAAGGCTTTGGATAAGTCACAAAATATACCTGCCATCTTATTTTTATCGTCGAGACCGGCAACGATACAGTCGAATACTTGGCGCGCCGCTGCAGTAGTGGACATCTTCTGCCTGTATGCGAATTGGTGGTCCGTCAGCAAGTCGTTGCCTTCAAGGTGGCCCATTATGTGAGACGATAGGATGGATTCAACCATTTTGGACACTGTGGGAACTATCGTTATTGGCCTATAACAATTCACGTCAAACTTGTCACCCTTCCCCTTGAAGACAGGACACACCCTAGTACTCTTAAGCACGTCAGGGTAAACACCGGTGTCGAAAATAATATTTATTAAAACTACTAATATACCAGAGATTACTGGCCATACAGAAAGAAGTATGTTTGGCGATATGTCATATGTATCAGCAGTGGTGCGTGATTTTAAGATAGAATTAAACACTTTATTTAACATATCGCGCGTGACGGTCGGCAGCGCGAGCGGGGGCACATCCAACTCCCGCAGGTGGTGGTGCAGGTAGCGCCGCACTCACTTTGGATAACATATTTAAACACTACATAAAAAAAATGGGAATTGAGCACATTAGGAACGTCACACTGAAAGAACGAAAAGGTTGAGTTTGAACAGGTTGGTACCAAATAAGTTCAATCAACAAAATAAATAGTTGAGGCAACCTTTTCAATTTGTTATTTTTACAATATACTTTTTGTTGAAGTTAAAACAGTTGCTCTAACAACAAAGACATGTTGGGGCAACATTAAATGCATAATATTTTGGGTAATTGTTAAAATAATAATAATAAATAGTAAAATCAACAAATGAAGTATATTAAAACAACAAGACGTATTCAACATTTTCCTGATTCCTAGAAACAACTATATCAACTCGTTAAAATGACTGTAAACAATTGTTGATTTAAAGTATTAATTAATGTAGGTTCCATAATACCCGATTCAAAGTGTTGTAAAAACCATTCGAGCGGTTGAAACAACGAAATAAATATGTTAAAACTACAACATTAAAAGCAAATTGACACAACCCCTCTAAATGTTTGTTTCAACCTTTACCTACTAGTTGTGGTAACAATGTTAACTGGTAAAAACAACAGCAATGTGCGTCAGTAGAATAAACCTATTTAAATGGTTAAACTGACACCGGAGTGACGGTTAAGACGACAAAGTCAATATGTTCAAATTACTGAAAATGAAGCGAATTGACACAACCGTTTCAAATGTTTGTTTCAACCTTCACCCAGCATTTGTTTCAACAACGTTACCTGGTAAAACCTACAGTAAAGTGCGTCAGTAGGATTAATCTTTTTAAATAGATAAAACTAACAGCATAGTTACGGTTAAAATAACCAAATCAATATGTTCAAATTACTGAAAATAAAGCGAATTGACACAACCTTTTCAAATGTTTGTTTCAACCTTCAATCAGCATTTGTTTCAACAACGTTACCTGGTAAAACCAACAGTAAAGTGCGTCAGTAGGATTAATCTTTTTAAATAGAATAAACTAACAGCATAGTTACGGTTAAAATAACCAAATCAATAAGTTCAAACTACTAAAAATAAAGCGAATTGACACAATTTTTTCTAATGTTCATTTCAACCTTCATCTAGTACTTGTGATAACAATGTAAGCTGGTAAAAACAATAGAATCGTTAGTCAGTAGGATTAACCTTTTTTCATAGTTATATTCACACCGGAGTGACGGTAAAAATAACAAAATCCATGTGTTTAAACTACTGCAATAAAAGCAAATTGACTCAACCTCTCCAATTTTTTTTGTTACAACCTTTACCTAGCAGTTGTGGTAACAATGTTAACTGATAAAAACAACAGCAATGTGCGTCAGTAGAATAAACCTAATTCAATAGTTAAAACTGACACCAGAGTGTCGGTTAAGATAACAAACTCAACATATTCAAACTACTAAAAAATAAGAAATTTGACACAACCCCTCCTAATGTTTGTTTCAACTTTCACCTAGCAGGTGTGGTAACAATGTTAACTGGTAAAAACCACAGCAATGCGCGTCAGTACATTTAACCTATTTAAAAAGATAAAACTAACAACATAGTTAACCCCGAAGTGACGGTTAAGATAACAAAGTCAGTATGTTCAAACTACTGAAAATAAAGCAAATGGACACAACTTTTTCAAATATTGTTTCAACCTTCACCTTGTGTTGTGGTAACAATGTTAGCCGGTAAAAACAATACAATCGTGAGTCAGTAGGATTTACCTTTTTGAATAGATAACACTAACAACATAGTTACGGTTAAAATAACCAAATCAATATGTTCAAATTACTGAAAATAAAGCGAATTGACACAACATTTTCAAATGTTAGTTTCAACCTTCACCCAGCATTTGTTTCAACAACGTTACCTGGTAAAACCTACATTAAAGTGCGTCAGTAGGATTAATCTTTTTAAATAGATAAAACTAACAGCATAGTTACGGTTAAAATAACCAACTCAATAAGTTCAAACTACTAAAAATTAAGCGAATTGACACAATTTTATCAAATGTTTGTTTCAACCTTCATCTAGTAGTTGTGATAACAATGTAAGCTGGTAAAAACAATAGAATCGTTAGTCAGTAGGATTAACCTTTTTAAATAGATAAAACTAATAACATAGTCACGGTTAAAATAACCAAATCAATATATTCAAACAACATAAAAAAACCGGTCAAGTGCGAGTCGGACTCGCGCACCGAGGGTTCCGTATTGAAGATAATATGCTTGGTAACCGCAAAATAAAATACTCATTTTGTTATGAGCTTTATTTTCTAAGCAATAAGGTCCATTTTGACTAGCTAAAATTTTAATACAGATTTTCTTAGTTTTTTTGTTATTTCTCAAAAACTGTAAATAATGAACACTTCATTTTATTTTTCCCATAAAATATAAGTGTTTATCAATACGTCACGGTTTTTTTCAGATTTTTTGATTAATAAACTTCGGAGATAAAGGGGGGGGGGGGGAAACGGTCATTTTTTGTACATTTTTGGCTATAAATCAAGGAGTACCTACAACACAGAAAATTAAAAAAAAAATGGTTTTGAAATGTGCAGATTAAGACGTTTCATATGACACCCCATTTGCTATAATCGAACCACTTTCATTTTTAAATCCCCCATTCTAGACCCCTTTTAAATTATTTATAATTTTTTTTTTTTTTTACTACAAACAGATGCGGGCAAGCAAGTTGTACAACTATAACAAATTTCAAGTTGATAGCATTTGTAGTTGCTGAGAAAACCTGCTGTGACATACAGACAGACAGACAGACAACGAAGTCTCACCATAAGGGTTCCTTTTTTACCATTTTGGTACGGAACCCTAAAAAACAAATTGACACAATCCCTCCAAGTGTTACTTTCAACTTCCACCTAGCAGTTGTGGTAACAATGTTAACTGGTAAAAACCACAGCAATGCGTCAGTAGAATAAAAGGTATTTAAATGGTTAAAACTGACACCGGAGTGACGGTTAAGATGACAAAGTCAATATTTTCAAACTACTAAAAATCAAGCAAATTGACACAACTTTTTCAAACGTTGTTTCAACCTTCATCTAGAAGTTGTGGTAGCAATGTAAGCTGGTAAAAACAATAGAATCGTGCGTCCGTAGAATAAACCTTTTTAAATAGATAAAACTAACAACGTAGTTACGGCTAAATAACCAAATCAATTTGTTCAAACAACTAAAAAAAAAACAAATTGGCACAACCCCTCCAAGTGTTACTTTCAACCTTCACCTAGCAGTTGTGGTAACAATGTTAACTGGTAAAAATCGCAGCAATGCGCGTCAGTAGAATAAACCTATTTAAATGGTTAAAACTGACACCGGAGTGACGGTTAAGATAACAAAATCAATATGTTCAAACTACTAAAGATAAAGCTAATTGACTCAACATTTTCAAACGTTGTTTCAACCTTAATCGAATAGTTGTGGTAACAATGTAAGCTGGTAAAAACAATACAATCATGAGTCAGTAGGATTTACCTTTTTAAATAGATAACACTAACAACATAGTTACGGTTAAAATAACCAAATCAATATGTTCAAATTACTGAAAATAAAGCGAATTGACACAACCTTTTCAAATGTTAGTTTCAACCTTCACCCAGCATTTGTTTCAACAACGTTACCTGGTAAAACCTACAGTAAAGTGCGTCAGTAGGATTAATCTTTTTAAACAGATAAAACTAACAGCATAGTTACGGTTAATATAACCAAATCAATAAGTTCAAACTACTAAAAATAAAGCGAATTGACACAATTTTTCCAAATGATTGTTTCAACCTGCATCTAGTAGTTGTGATAACAATGTAAGCTGGTAAAAACAACAGAATCGTAAGTCAGTAGGATTAACCTTTTTTCATAGTTATATTCACACCGGAGTGACGGTTAAAATAACAAAATCCATGTGTTTAAACTACTGCAATAAAAGCAAATTGACTCAACCCCTCCAAAAAAAATTGTTTCAACCTTCACCTAGCAGTTATGGTAACAATGTTAACTGATAAAAACAACAGCAACGTGCGTCAGAACTGACACCAGAGTGTCGGTTACGATAACAAACTCAACATATTCAAACTACAAAAAAATAAGCAAATTGGCACAACCCCTCAAAATGTTTGTTTCAACTTTCACCTAGCAGGTGTGGTAACAATGTTAACTGGTAAAAACCACAGCAATGTGCGTCAGTACAATTAACCTATTTAAAAAGATAAAACTAACTACATAAATAACCCCGAAGTGACGGTTAAGATAACAAAGTCAGTATGTTCAAACTACTAAAAATAAAGCAAATGGACACAACTTTTTCAAATATTGTTTCAACCTTCACCTTGTGTTGTGGTAACAATGTAAGCTGGTAAAAACAATACAATCGTGAGTCAGTAGGATTTACCTTTTTAAATAGATAACACTAACAACATAGTTACGGTTAAAATAACCAAATCAATATGTTCAAATTACTGAAAATAAAGCGAATTGACACAACCTTTTCAAATGTTTGTTTCAACCTTCACCCCGCATTTGTTTTGACAACGTTACCTGGTAAAACCTACAGTAAAGTGCGTCAGTAGGATTAATCTTTTTAAATAGATAAAACTAACAGCATAGTTTCGGTTAAAATAACCAAATCAATAAGTTCAAACTACTAAAAATAAAACGAATTGACACAACTTTTCCAAATGTTTGTTTCAACCTTCATCTAGTAGTTGTGATAACAATATAAGCTGGTAAAAACAATAGAATCGTTAGTCAGTAGGATTAACCTTTTTAAATAGATAAAACTAATAACATAGTCATGGTTAAAATAACCAAATCAATATGTTCAAATTACTAAAAATAAAGCGAATTGACACAACCTTTTCAAATGTTTGTTTTAACGTTCACCCAGCATTTGTGGTAACAACGTTACCTGGTAAAACCTACAGTAAAGTGCGTCAGTATAATTAACCTGTTTGAATAAATAAAACTGACAACATAGTTACGGTTAAAATAACCTAATCAATATGATGAAACTACTAAACATGTATGATATTGACACATCCTTTTCAAATGTTTGTTTCGACCTCCACCTATCAGGTTATTGTGATAATTTGCAGTTTTTCAATCCATATAAGTAACTAGAGGACGCCCGCGACTTCGTACGCGCGTACGCGTAGAATTAGTTCCCCGCTACTCCCCCCATTTCTTCCCGTTGGGGGTCGATTTTCGGAAAATCCTTTCTTAGTGCTCACTTACATCATGAAAGGAACCCCTGTACCAAATTTCAAGTTTCTAATTACAACAGGGACCGGAAAACCCCTTCATTTGATTAACCCTATCGATAGACTAAGCCTATCACTTGCTTACCCGATCGATGTGGTTGCCATATGATTGAGTTAGCTTATCGTAAGGGCGAACCCCTTTGAAGTCCCCGACATCAGGGAGAGGATGAAGGCAATGAGCTCGCTTGTCAGAACCTTAACGGAAGAAATAAGGACCGAAAAGGAACGCGACTCAGCCCCAGCCTCAACCTTGAACACGGAGATGGCACTGGCCGAGATTAAACAGTCGGTCAGTGAAGTGAGTAAGGAGGTCACGCAACAGCGAACAACGGTAGCCCACGGCCCAAGCACATACGCCCAGAAGGCAGCGCTCCCGAAACAGGCCGGCACCCCCAACCACACCGCGATCGTATCGTCCAAGGACCCGACAAAGACCAGCGATGGTGTCCTGAAGGAGTTCAACAAAGTGTGTGACGTGAAGTCTACCGGGTTGAGGATCGAGCGGGTACGAAAGGCCAAGAACCAAAAGGTGGTGGTTAGCTGTGCCAGCGAGAGAGACCTCGAGCTGCTCAGGAAGATAACGGAAGGGAAACTCAATGCGGAATACCCGCAAATGAGAAACCCCCTAATCTGCATCAGGGACGTCGTCAGTTACCTTAACGACGAGGACCTACCGCAGATGCTGTTATCCCAAAACCACCACCTACTGGGAGGCCTTAACGTGGACCCTGCTCAGATAAAACTCCGGTACCGCAGGAAAGCTCGTAACCCGCACTGCTGTCACCTGGTGTTTGAGCTTACACCGCCTGTCTGGAAGAGGTTTGTGGAGACTGGAAAAGTCTACATCGGCGTCCAAAGGCAAAAAGTGGAAGACCAGTCGCCCCTTGTACAGTGTTCTAAATGTCTGGCCTACGGACACACAAGGACGTTGTGCAAGGAAGTGAGCACCAACTGTCGTTTCTGCCTGACCTGCCACGGACCCGGCAAATGTCCGGAAAATCCTGAGACACCAAAGTGCATCAGGGCAGGCAAGGAACCGACGGAGGTACAGCATGAGGCGTTTAGCCCCGACTGCAAAGAACGTCAGAAATGGGACACCATAGCACGGTCGAGAGTGGCATACTGTTGTTGACACAGTTGTACCGGCAAACAACACGCAAACCTCCCCCCCCACCGCCCCCCACAAGACAAAGTTCCTGCAAGCCAATCTGCAACGGTCAAAGCTGGTAACAGCTGAACTCCACCAGGCCATGCAGAATGGAAACTGCGAAGTAGCACTGCTACAGGAACCGTACGTGGGCGGAAAGGGAGAGATGACGCCGCAACGAGGTTTCAAGGTGATTCAGTGTACCCAAAATCGCGCGAAACCAGTCAAGTCAGCAATAGTAGTGCTAGGTGATCGAGTCCAGGTGCAACACGACCCACAACTGGTCACGGAGAACATCACGGCGGCACTCCTGAAGTTTGGTAACGTATCAGTCGGAGTAATCTCCGTTTATTTCGAGGGAGACCAAGACTTAGAAGGATACATGGCCAAAACAAAGGAGATCATGCTTAAGCTGGGTGCAGACAGCTACATCGTGGGAGGTGATGTGAATGCCTGGAGTTACTGGTGGGGAAGCAGATTGGAGAACCACAGGGGGGCAGCTTACCATAGCTTCCTCAATGAGGTAGATCTGAATGTTTTGAATGTTGGACACACTCCGACATTCGAGACATACCGGGGAGGCAAGCTATACACTAGCATTGTTGATGTGACGGCGTGCAGTACCAATATTCTGTCCAGGATCCAAGACTGGGAAGTAGACAGGAATGTTGTCACGTCCGATCACAACACCATAAAATTTGCAGTGTGTAGTGAAGCAGCCCCGAAGCCAGTACCAAGACCAACAACCAGGATTTACAACACAAAGAAAGCTGACTGGACCAAGTTTAAGAGAGCTCTGTCAGGGGAGCTTCTGGAAAGAGACTTGACAGTTCATTCTTTAAATAACATTGGAGACACCGAAGCACTGGAGCAGGCGACCAACGCCTATATCGGTGCGGTGTCGAAAGCATGTGAAGAATGCATCCCGAAACCGGGAGCCCCCAAGACAAACTCAAAGCCGCCGTGGTGGTCCAAAGATTTGGATCGACTGAAAAAAGAGGTGTTAAGAAGGAAAAGGCGAATAAGAAACGCAGCCCCAAACCGAAGGCAGTACGTACTCGACCAATACCTCCAGGTAAAGGAAGAGTACGCCGTGAAAGCAACAGAGGCTCAGACGGCTAGCTGGAAAGATTTTTGTACCACACAGGATAGGGAGTCTATGTGGGACAAAATCTACCGAGTAATCAGGCAAACGGCTAGACGTCAGGAAGACACGTTGCTCAGAGACAAACAGGGGCTCACCTTAACACCGAAACAGTCGGCTCAAAGACTGGCAGAATGCTTTTACCCGGATGACCGTCAGGAAGGTGAGTCGGACCATCACAGGAGCATCAGGGACGATACGGAGGGAGACAACCCAGCAGTGGAGTCACACCTCACTGGCGATGATCCACCCTTCACACAAGTGGAAATGGATGCAGTAGTCAGAAGTATGAACCCGAAAAAGGCACCTGGGTCGGACGGATTCACTGCAGACATATGCGTAGCAGCTATCCAGTGCAATGAAGAAGTATTTTTGTGCTTAGCGAATTCCTGCTTTAAGCTAGCCTACTTCCCCAAAGCCTGGAAGTCAGCACACGTCTGCATCCTACGGAAACCCGGTAAGGAGGACTATACCCACCCCAAGTCATACCGACCGATTGGTCTATTGTCGGTACTAGGGAAAATCCTGGAAAAAATGTTAGTAAACAGGATCAAGTGGCATATCCTCCCGGCCCTGAACAAACGTCAGTACGGGTTCATGCCCCAAAAGTCAACGGAAGACGCCCTCTATGACTTGATGAGACACATAAGAACAGAAGCAGAAACGAAGAAACGCATCGTGCTACTTGTCTCGCTAGACATAGAGGGAGCTTTCGATAACGCCTGGTGGCCGAAGCTCAGAGCCCAACTGGCCAAGAAAGGCTGCCCGAGAAATCTTTATCATACGGTCTGCTCCTACCTGGACGACCGCATGATAAGGGTACACTACGCGGGCGAAATCAGCGAAAAGCCCACCACAAAGGGATGTGTCCAAGGCTCTATAGGAGGTCCAATCTTCTGGAATGTAATGCTAGACGATCTCCTACAGATGCTCAACGACACGGACGCCCACTGTCAGGCCTTCGCTGACGACGTCACTCTGGTGTTCTCTGGCAACGACTCAGGTGCAGTAAAAGCAAAAGCCGAACGGACTCTCCAAAAAGTGGTCGAATGGGGTACCCAAAATAAGCTAAACTTCGCCGCTCACAAAACGGGAGCCATGGTGATAACGAGGAAGCTGGAATGTGACCCCATCCGAATCTCAATGGCTGGAACCGCAGTAGAGCTTGTCGACGAAATCAAACTATTGGGACTTACCATAGACCGTAAGTTGACCTTCAACGCACACGTAGAAAAAACGTGCCGAAAGGTAACGAATATCTACAGACAGTTGTCACGTGCGGCGAGGGTGTCATGGGGTCTCAATAGCGAGATAGTGAAAACCATCTACGTGGCGGTGATAGAGCCGATCGTCCTGTACGCAGCAAGCGCATGGCACGAGTCTGCCAACAAGTTGATGGTGCGAAACCAGCTAGATTCAATACAGCGTGGTTTCGCCCAGAAGATTTGCAAAGCGTACAGGACGGTCTCTCTGACATCGGCGCTGATCCTGTCGGGAACCCTCCCACTGGATTTGCGCATTCACGAAGCGGCAAGCCTCTACGAGGTCAAAAAGGGCTACAGTGAGGACCACATTCCACCAGGAAGAGAAATTGAAGAAAAAACTGACGCCCTGAAGAGACCGCACCCGTCAAGGAATGTGTCTATCGACTACGTCTGCTTAGAGGAATTCAACCAAGACGTGGTCGATAGATACGAACTCGAAGGCCCTCAAATTTACACCGATGGGAGTAAAATTGAGGGCCAAACGGGAGCGGCACTCACATGGTGGGAGAATGGCAGAGAAATCCGTCACTCAACCTTCAAGCTAGCGCCCTATAGCACAGTGTTTCAAACCGAACTGTACGCTCTACTTAGGGCAGTGCAGATCGCAGGGAAACACAAGGCGCGGAGCGTCAGCATCCTCAGTGACTCAAGATCCTCACTGGAGCTCCTCAAAGCACCGGACACGACACACCCCTTGGTTCAAGAGATCAAAAACGCCACAACCCAAACAAGAGCAATGGGGACCGACCTCAGGTTCTATTGGCTGCGAGCTCACGTTAGAACGCCAGGAAATGAGAGAGCAGAGGAATTGGCAAAGCAAGCAGCCCTTAGGAAGAAGACCGCCCCCCAATACGACATGGTGCCGGTGTCCTACGCCAAGAGGTCGATAAGACAAAACACGGTCGAACAGTGGCAGGTTCGCTACGGGGCATCCGGGACAGGTGCGACAACCAAGAAGTTTTTTACAACTGTGAGAGATGCGAACAGCATATTAAAGAAACTCAAACTCACAAACTTCCTGGTTCAAGCGTTTACTGGTCACGGAGGCTTCGCCGCCTATCTCCACCGTTTTAAGATCAAAGACTCACCCTCGTGTGTCTGCGACCCGACCCTTGACGAGGACATCTGGCACATTGTCTGCGAGTGCCCGCGTTTCGGCGTGGAAAGGCTTGACCTTGAGCAAAAGACCGGAGTCAAAGTTTCTCCGGATAGCTCAAGCTGGAAAGCCCTACTGGGAACAGAAGCCAACCGCGAAAGCACGAAGGGTTTTATAGAAAAGGTGGTACGCGTAGCGTGTTTAAGGAACAAATAGTTCGGTACCCTGACTATTCTGTTAAACGCTACGCTGAAATCTGACACCACGCAAACCCCTCGGCTACCCCGGCAGGATCCCACGCCGAAACCACCCCCCAAACATCTCCCAACCTTCCCCAAAAACCCTCGTACTCGTACCCCCCCCCCTCCCCCTTTCCAACTTCAACCCCCTCCCCTATCCTGTTCCCTGAACCCAAACTTTCTTCTTCCACATAAAAACTCCCCCCCCCCCAGCCCAACCCAAACTAATCCCCAACGCACCCCTAATCTTGTAGGATGATGCAATAAATACTTATTTCTTATTTCTTTTTTAAATTGGACGATCTCTTACTTAACCCAGAACTAAACTAGCTTTAAGTTTTATATTAACAGCAACCCCTGACGCACGCATCTCCCGAACACCTAACGGGTGTCGGTAGGACAGGGGATGGAGAATCCTGCGGACACCTAAACGGGAGAATGATTTTCTCTCCCGGCCTTTCAGCACTGGCTGGGGTAAGGCTCCGCGCGCGATTCTCTTGTCCCTCGTCAAACTGACACCTGCTCCCCCCTTTTCATTATAGCAGATGTATAGGCTAGGTTGCAATGGAAGAGATCATAAAAAAGAGGGCAGCGCAAGGAGACACGCGCAAAGAAAACATTATCTCCAGGCAAAAGAGTAAGCCTCAAAAAAAGGGTAGCCCCACCCATAAAGATGGTGTCCACAGCCACACAAGCGGTCCAAAAAGATCTCCGACCCAACCCTTCCATTGTTGGGCAAAAGAAAGGAAGCCCGTAGTCTGTAAGCATGCATGCGTCAGGATTCCCACTCCGCGACTCACCTAAGTTAAGCAACCCCCTTCCCATTCCCCATTCCCCATTCCCACCCCCTTTTTTCTAACCCCGCGGATAAATAAACGGAGGAATGAACTTCTCCTCCGGCCTTTCAGCACTGGCTGGGGTAGTATCCGCGGGAGTTTACAACTTCATTCACAACAAGGGGCATTGGTGTTTTTAGCCGGTGCGAGCCCGGCAGTACCTGGGCCCTCCATTCCCAGGTCTCCGGAAGGGATTTTCATCTCTGCCCCTTTTAAATGTAAATTTCAATATCCTGCTAACAAAAGCAAGGACTTAAGTCTTTGGCCCTTCAGGCGACAACCCAAAAAAAAAAAAAAAACCCCTTTGAAGTAGTTAAACGCTTCCATAGAGCTTACCAAGTTCATTGGGGTTTCGGTAGTTTAATATTTAAGCACTTAGCATTGACTGGGTAATACCCCATTGATCGCCTCTCTCTTTTTGCGCATTCGGGCGAATTCTGTCTAGCCTGACGTTACTTGCCTACTTTATTTAAGTTCGGGACGGGGTTGAGATGAAAATGTAGTTTTGTTTAGTACGTTTCGCTGCGTGAATAGCGTGACTTGTGTTTTGTGTTGTGGTTGTGGCTTTGTAGCCTTGTGCAAGTACCTACTCTTAGTCTCTGATTATTTTCAGTGCAAGTGAGTTCTGGTTAACTTTTAAATTGAAATATTAGATTCTGTTTTAAATTTAAATAAAAGTATTTTTAACATGGAATCGTACCAGGAGGATTCTGAAGAAGAAATTAAAAAATGTATCAAGCAAGCTTTAAAACGTAAGTATTTGGTCTTGTTAATTTTAAAGTTGTAATTACAAGTTTTGTCATTTAGGGAATAAATTACTAACTTATAATGCTTCTAAAAAAATATATAGGTACATATGTAATGTAAAGCATGACCAGAAATATGAGGTGTGTGTAAGGTGGGCGATGATTTTTTATTACAAGCTTTTATTTAACTTAAAAATATTAAAACACATTTATAGGTATAAAAGGTGTTTTTAACAGACTTCAAGAAAAAAGGTTCTTTGTTTGACCTGTGTGTACGTTTGTATGTATGTATCTTCGCGATTATCACAAAAACTACAAAACCGATTTGGTGGTTTCTTTTGTAAAGGTTTTTGCATACCTAGGTACATATAATACCCTACCACTGTCGTATTTCTGGTCAGGCTGTACATACCTACATACATACGCGTGGTTTGCGGAACACAGTGTCCAGCTGCCATATTTTAATTAATATTGTTACCTTCTCAATTTATTTAAAAACTATAGGTAGATAGCCGTAGGTATTTATAGAGTAGCATAATACTACCTATCGGAGGCATAGCAGATAGCAGTGGTATCACTATCACTTTTTTTGGAAATGAGCGGAATTAAATTTGTAATATTTTATAAGTACTTATGGCGGCGACTTGAGACACGATAAAGAAGCCTGTCTATCTGTCTGTCTGTCCGTCCGTCCGTCTCCGTCCATTACCTAAATTAAAAAAAAAATGGCATAGTTGTACAACTTGCTTGCCCGCACTGTTTCTAGTAAAAAAATATGAAATCAATTTTATAAGTACCTACCTAATTGAAAAGGGGTCAACGGGGCGGGGAGTGGGTGGTTTATGACAGGGCTTAATCTGTGATAAACTTTTCGATATAAAGCCAAAATTTACAAAAAATGTCCGTCCGTCCCCCCTTATCTCCGAAGTTTTTTTTATTAATCAAATAATCTGAAAAAATCTTAACGTGTAGATAATTACTTATAGGTATTTTATGAGAAAAATAAAATAAAGTGTTCATTATTTACTACAGTTTAAAATTTAGGCTAGTCAAAATGGACCTTAGTGCATAGAAAATAAAGTTCATAACAAAATGAGTATTTTCTTTTGCGTTTACCAACAATATTATACTTATATACGGAACCCTAGTGCGCGAGTCCGACTCGCACTTGACCGGTTTTTGTGTTTCGTGAGAATGTTATGTAGGTAGCTAGTAGGACGTAGGTAGGTATGAAAGTAGGTTAAGTAAATATAATTATCATGTTAAAACGTTGAGAACACAAATTTGGATTTCTTTTTTCAGGCAAAAAAAAAGACTCATCTGGAGGTTTGGAGCTCAACGAGATGACTTGTCCGAAACGATCAAATAAAGATGACTTAAAGAAACAAAGTTTAGTAGAAACTGCAACACAATGCTCTATTGAAGACCAAACAATGTGTCCTTGCAGTTGTAAAAGAAATTTGGTTGCGGTCGAAGTAAGAAAGAAATTGGAAAATGTACCTGAGGAACACTTGATCAATTGCTTTCGTGAAATAAAGGAGGTTATTAAAAAATACGAGGGGAAGTAAATCAATGAAGCGATTTGTGATGACTTTTTATTGGGTACCTACCTATGTACTTATGATTACATAATAATTATTACACAAGAATGCATTTTTATTGTCATACGTCCAACGGTCCAAGTACAGTCACGAGATTTAATTTGGGACACACCTTGGGTCCAAAATCAATCTGACATTCTACAACAATAACGTTGAGTTTCCTGAAAGTTACAAATGACTTGACATCTGTAATGACATTGACAACTCCAAGCATATTTTTCTTGAAATGGGTCCTAAATTAACGCTCGTGACCGTACCTACTGCCCCAATATGCAAAGTTGTATGGCTGTAATTTATAATTTACAAATAAGTACACAAATTTACTTTTTTTATCTTGATGCCTCCCCAAAATGCTCAAAAACCAAAAAGTCTTAAGTCTTATAAAATAATTAACCTACGAGTAGGTATGTAAAAATTTGCATACCTACCGCGGGTCTCAATTAAGTTAATGGCATCTACATTAGGTACTTACCCTTAACCGTCGCCCGACTAGTTGTAGTAACAATGTTATACAGGTAAAAACAACAGCAATCGGTAGGTACCTATTTAGGTATAAAGTCAGTAGAATCAATCTGTTTAAACAGCTCAAGCCAATGCCTCCTCTGTGACGGTAAAAATAACGAAATCAATATGTTCAAACTAACTACCTACCTACGTATGGACTAGAAATAAACAAATTGACACAACACACCAGGGGTGTGATTCTCTCAAGAAGCAAAGGTGAGCGAATGAACGAGTGAAGTCCAAGCGGCGAGATTAAGTAGTCCCGTCAAAGTGAACAAAACACATTTTAGGGCGTGCATTTTCAATTTGGCAGCATGTCGTCTCGAACGTACAAGGCTGCCTAATTGAGAATGCACTCGCTAATATGTGTTTTGTTCGCTCGGACGGGACTTCTTAAACTCGCCGCTTGGAATTCACTCCTGCGTTCGCTCACCTTTGCTTTTCAGAGAATAATACCCCAGCAGGCTTAGTATGCGTTAACTAGTGTCATATTTTATGTCATTCACGTATTAGTTATAAAATATGCTTAGTAATAAAAGGTTTTAAGTCACACAAAATACACTTTTATTTAAAACCTTAAACGTTTACTATTTATTACGTTAGAATATGGAATAGGTAGACTACCTATTTGCCTATAATATTTGAGGAGTTCCCTCAATTCCTCATGGATCCCCTCATCAGAGTCAGATTTGGTGACAATGGGACCACTTCGAAAGTATACCCTATCAAACCAAAAAAATAATTTTAAAATCGGAAAACTGTAAAAAGTTCAAACTAAGAACCTCCTTTTTTTAAGTCGGTTAAAATACTAAAACCTTCTTCTAAGTATAACAAATACTTTTCTGAAAACCACATCAAAATCGGTTAAGCCAAACGCGAGATAATCGCGGACAAACATACATACATACCTACATGCATACATACATACATACTGTAAGGTTCATCACTATAGATATCATAGTCTTAAGCAATGGCATGATGTAAATACTCCTTTATATCAGTAGTTGAATATATTCATAACTGACAACACTGTATTTGAGATGGATTATATTTAAGATCTGTAAACACTGATTTGAGAATGTCAGATTTCATATATGTAACGAAACGATGGGAACAAATGTATTTAAAAAGAGATAATTAAAAACCAATAATCAGATAAAAGTGTTTTGTTCGATAAATAATCCAATAATAATAAGAAGAGTTTTCATCTCAGAAGTGAGATTAGTAAACAAGCCCACAAAAATACCTGACATTACGGCGGTGAGAAGCGTTAGTTACCTATTCTTTACGAGATGAGAGTGTTACGAACACAACAATGATGAGCATCACAGGAGCTGAAGTGAGCCAAGAACATCCCGTTCAAAACAATAAATAAGGGAACGGCAACGCAAGTGTGAACGTCACGAGAAGGAAGCACGGGAGCGAAATGTTCGTCGTGAGGCGACGCTTGTTAAGCACGAGTGAGGATGATCGAAGGAGCCGTTTGCATACAAGACACAACTATGATAGATGTGAACCGCTCCAGCAAGGACATCAAATAAGCGCAAATAAATTAACAAATCGAGAGACGGAACACGGGACACGACACCAAGTATTGCGGGTACGATATTACATTATCCAAAGGAACCAAGTATGGCTGGTATGATATTACAGTGAATAAATATATTTCCTTTCTTTTCATAAACGAAATCGGAGCCGGAGTTGTTGTTGTCATCGAGCGCATCCGGTGAGTCGGAGTATGGAGCGCAGAGACAGCAAGAGAAGTCGAGGGCGCCGCAACCTTCGCCACGAGCACGGCGCGCGCAACGGGGAGTCGTCCCAGAGCAGTGGCAGCAGTAGGAGTCAGCGCTGCAGCACGAGTCAGCACTGCAGCAGGACTCAGCACTGCAGCCGTGACCGTGAGCGTCGCGGCGGTATTGTCGAGCGCAGCGCGCGCAGCGTTGTCGGCGCGTCACAGAGCAGAAATGGTATTCAGATGTCGCGAAATGAGTCAGTGAGTGGAAATGATTTCCAAGGTAAAGATAATCAATTATTTTTGGTGAAACTGATCAAATCTTTGCATAGTAACAGATCTCAAGGTAATAAATTTCCTATGTTAGGTAATTGTATAACAGAGTTTGACCCGATGGTTTAGGGACCGACTGTACACATGTGGCTTGATAAAGTAGACGAGTGCGCCAAGTTGTACTGTAACTGGGGCAACGATCAGATCATCCAGTGCATTACCAAAATTAACAGGTGTGGCAAAGACATGGTATCAGGCCCTTCCTACAATGTCCTCTACGTGGCCCCAATGGAAATGTAAATAATTGTATCATTCCCTAACAGTGATGATTACAAGGAATTATTAACTGAGATATTAAGTAAGCGTGATAAGTTCGTGATTCATTAGAACTATATTATTATGAAAAATTAATTTGCTAAATAGATGAGATATACATGGTAAATGAGCAGTAAGATACAATCATCTTATATGGAATCGATGATCGGTCTGTAAGATTAGGTGCTTAGGCAGTTAAATGTCAAGAACCAGAACAAGTTTTAGAATATATTTACTTAACAATAAAACAACAGTCGCAAGAATTTGAAAAGACAAGACATAACTTTGAATCTTCAGCCAAGTGGCTTCATAAAATGAATGTCACAAGTTAAAACTTAATCCTACATTTAATGATTCAGAACCGCAGTCTGAACTCGTTATTGTCTGTTAATTTGAATAAGTCGGGTCATTTCAGTTTCAAATTTACAAAAGGAAAGATTTTGAAGTGTAACATTTATCATAGGCTAGGGCTATTAACAGGTTGTCCTAAGTTACCTTCTGTAATCTCAGATAAAATCAAAAGTCCTTCAGAAAAGGTTGTTCCACCTGTAGACGTCAATGGGGACAATGACAATAAATACTTATTGGAGTTAAAACTAAAAGTAAATCATGTGCTTACATTTACTACCCATGACAATGCCCATGTGCTATGGGTAGTCAATGCACGTTAATAATAAGGCGCAGCGAAGCAGTTAAAATAGGTATGAATTGGTCAACAACAGGTCACCTTCCAGTTATGAGAAATAATATTGTCTTGCCTGTAGGATCAACCAGTATTGAGTTTTCTGAATAAATAAAAAAAACCTACTACCTAATATCGTAAATGCGAAAGTTTGAGTGTGTGTGTGTGTTTGTGTGTTAATTTGTTGCTTCTTCACGCTGCAATGGTTTTGTGTATTTGGATAAGAATTAGGATGGACATAAGTTATAACCTGGAGTAATTCATAACACATAAGGGTTTTCATCCCGGAAAAATATAAAAAAAAAAACTTATGGGAATTATGATAATCGAATTATGCGCGGGCGAGGACGCGGACAGAAGCTAGTACAAAATATAATGGAAACAGTAAACGTTTTAATCGTTGATATACACGGATTAGGTGGATTGTTAGTAAAAAAATTTAGTTCAAAATTTTAATTCAAATTTATGATGAATTAATTACTCGTGTTTTAAATACTAATTATCGTTTGTATGTAATTATTTTAGAGCTTTATGGAGATGACTCAATTTTAAATTTGAATGTGAGTGAACACCTTAGCAACGATCAGATACGAGAAATCAAGCAACTATTGATGAAACATGAGAATTGTTTTTTTTTTCAGAAGTCTCAAAGATTTAGGCGTTACAAATTTGATACAAATGGAGATAGAATTCACTGATAAGCAATTATTTTTATTTTTATTTTCATACCGGTGCGATCTTTTGAGGAAAGTTTAAGTAGATTAGAGGGAGTCTAACTGTTGAGCGAGGCAGGGCTCACAATTAAACTAAAGAAATGACATTTTTTCTGTAAGCGGTTGGATTTCTTACGTTTTTATGTAAGTGCTGAAGGCGTAGGGCATGATTCGCGAAAAACCTTCAATACCACAATATTTTCATGACGTGAGACGTTTCATAGGATTAGTTAGTTTCTTTCGTAGATTCGTTAAAGATTTCGCCTTAATTGCTCAACCTTTAACGGATCTCTTGAAATTAAAATTCGAGTGGAAATAGACAGATGATCATACAACAGCTTTTAATACTTTAAAACAAAAAATTGTTATACGACCAATATTAGCTAAGAATACAATACAATGGAATAGAAAAACGTTTATTCGACAAACACATCAACACAGGGGTACATCATAGAAAAGATACAACGATGTAAAGGCCAAGGTTGGTGGTTGAGATCCATTCTCTCGAGTTGGAGACCCTTTCGGTTGTAGCATCCTTAAGTCATTTTAGGGTGTATCTTTTCATTCATTCATTCATTCAAAATGATGACTGACTGTAATGTGTTACGAACTACGCTACCAAGAAGAGACTTGATTCCGCGAATTTTCGTACGACTGTGGAATCGAGTACAGGCATGGGTCGCGTATGGCAGACGTAGACGCACTTAGTCGTGGTCCTGTAACTGGGCCAACTGCTGAAAACCAAACACAATATTGACGTGTTGCATGTTGATGTTAAGGATTGGATCATAACCGTGCAAGGTAATGACGAATAATTAAGGTGTATTAGTCTAATTATCATGATCAGGATACCAGATTGATGGCTGAACACGTAAGTGGAGATGATTTGATGATGTTGAGATCAGATGCCAAAGAAAAGATTGTTATGCAACAAGAGTGTTCTTAAGAAGGATTTCGATAAGCACAGGCAGGTAGGAAAGTCATACAGTGTCGGAAATCTTGTTCGGGTAGAATGAACTGTTTATGTCAAAGATCATTCTGGTCAATAAAAAGTTATTTTCCAAATTTTATGGGCCGTACAGAAGTATAAAAATATTGCCAAACAATGGATTTTTAGTTGAAGACACTCCCTTAACTAAGAAAGGTAGCGAAAAGTATGAAAATGTAGTAGCACTAGACAAAGTACATCCATGACTTAGTTTTAAGGGTTACTCCAGTGATAATAGCGATAAAAGCGAAAATTGAGACGACAGCAGTGACGACTTTAAGTAAAATTTGTGCATATGTGATGTGAATACCTACTATTGAGTTGTATTGGAATATATAGCTAAATACGTCTAGATGAATGTTTATGTATCATTATAAGTTAGTTATGAGCTGTCAGTGTCAATTTGAATGGTGTTGTAACGATATTGCATAGATGATCGGGATGATCAGTGCAGCTTTGAATGATGTCGTATAAGAATATATTGTAGCTAAATACGTCTAGATGAATGTTTATGTATCATTATAAGTTAGTTATGAGCTGTCAGTGTAGATTTTAATGGTGTTGTAACGATATTGCATAGATGATCGGGATGATCAGTGCAGCTATGAATGATGTCGTATAAGAATATATTGTAGCTAAATACGTCTAGATGAATGTTTATGTATCATTATAAGTTGGTTACGAGCGGTCAGTGTCGATTTGAATGGTGTTGTAACGATATTGCATAGATGATCGGTATGATCAGTGCAGCTTTGAATGATGTCGTATTTAATATCGCACAAATGATCGTAGATTATAATTAACTTTGTAGAAAATAATTGTGATGAGGCTATGAGCGATCAGTGCAAAAAAAAGAGATATTGAGCAATCATTATCGCACAGATGGTCGTAGATTGTAGCAGACTGTGCAAGATCCTAGAGATATTGTTTGACTTTGTGGAATAAGAATACTGAGCATAGGCTGAGCAGTCAGTGCAGATATGTCAGAAGTTGATATAGCATAGATGGCTGTAGATTATAGCAGACTGCAAGATAGCAAAAAGGGTTGATTATTCACAAATGAATAAAACGAATTGGAGCTTAGGCTATGAGCAGTCAGTGCACATATCAGAAGTTGATATAGCATAGATGACTGTAGATTATAGCAAACTGCGCAAGGTAGCTAATAAGGTTAAATAAATAAATAGTAAATAAATTATCCACAAATTTCTAATAAAACGTGTACTATATTAACAATTGGAGCTTAGGCTATGAGCAGTCAGTGCAGATATGTCAGAAGTTGATATAGCATAGATGGCTGTAGATTATAGCAAACTGCGCAAGGTAGCTAATAAGATTAAAAAAATAAATTATGCACGAATTTCTAACAAAACGTGTATTATATTAACAATTGGAGTAAAGGCTATGAGCAGTCAGTGCAGATATGTCAGAAGTTACCTATATATATAAAAGGCAAAACTGACTGACTGACATATCAACGCACAGCCGAAACTACTGTACCTAGAAACTTGAAATTTGTTACAGGGGTTCCTTTCATGATGTAAGCGAGCACGAAGAAAGGATTTTCCGAAAATCGACCCCCAACGGGAAGAAATGGGGGGAGTAGCGGGAAACTAATTCTACGTGTACGAAGTCGCGGGCGTCCTCTAGTATAGCATAGATCGCTGTAGATTGTAGCAGACTGCGCAAGATCCTAGAGCTATTGTTTTATTAATAATTAGTCGTAGATTATAACAGACTGTGCAAGATCCTAGAATTATTGTTTTATTAATAATTAGTCGTAAATTGTAGCAGACTGTGCAAGATTCTAGAATTACCGTTTTTTTTTTTTAATGCAATATGTTGATTTGTTATTAATATTATTATTATAAATGTTTTTGTTGTAATGGGAGGACCCATTTTGCTAAGGATGGCCGAGTTGTAAGGTTCATCACTATAGATATCATAGTCTTAAGCAATGGCATGATGTAAATACTCCTTTATATCAGTAGTTGAATATATTCATAACTGACAACACTGTATTTGAGATGGATTATATTTAAGATCTGTAAACACTGATTTGAGAATGTCAGATTTCATATATGTAACGAAACGATGGGAACAAATGTATTTAAAAAGAGATAATTAAAAACCAATAATCAGATAAAAGTGTTTTGTTCGATAAATAATCCAATAATAATAAGAAGAGTTTTCAATACATACAGGTCAAACTGAGAACCGCCTTTTTTTTTGATGTCAAAACAAACAATACCCTATGAAACAAAACCCTATTAGAATTTATTCATAAATCATAGCTAAAATAAATAAAACCTAACACAAATAGTACTTAAGTACTTATTTTTCATTTTTATTGTAGTTACTAGGCACCTACTTAATTATCATTTTCTCGGACTAGGTAGGTTACGTATCCACTTTTAGCAATGCTCTCTGATATCAAAACAAACATTGAATCGTGCTGTTAGGTACCTACCTACGCGTTCAAGATTACCGGGCGGACTAACTGCCGCACTCAGAGACGTCAATTAAATTTAATGCTTGTTTAGTGACGTGTTGGCTTATTCTATTGCAGTAGCAAAGAAAGCAGCAACTTTAATCGAGCATTAAATTAAATTGACGTCTCTGAGTGTGGCAGTAAGGTACGTGTATGTGAAGTGAAGTCCAAGGTCTGTCGAAAAGAAACTTGACCACTGTTCAACAAAGGACAAAAAGAGGTCCAACCGTAGATAGATAAGCGTCCCAAGTCTTCACTTTGGTTGACCAAGCTCCCGCCCTTTTTAAATTTGAATCACTGAATTTAGGTAGGTGCAGACCGGCAACACAGCGCGTTTGGTTTCTACCAAAGAAATAATATTATATAGAACTGACATCGCCTATAAAAAATTTGCTACCACGGAAGGACGCGCCGTACGCGTAAATCGTTTACCTATACTAGAAAACAAGCTTTGCAAATAAAAAAACGCCTTATACATTTTACCCAAACACATTTCAAGCTATCCACAAAGTAAGAAGGTATTTTCTTATTTACCTTTTTCCACTCGAGTAATACATATAAACGGATAATATTGATATCGTTAACGGTATCAGAATACCACCCATTGAGTAACCTATAACATGCTATAACCTATTCTATATTGATAATAAAAAATAAAGCATTGTTATTACTTTATTACCATGGTTACGCGCATGAACAATATCAGTGATGGTGTTTGATGATCAACTGACATCTAATTTTTATATATTACTTGTTAAAAACTGTTTTACAAGAAAAAAGTATATGAGAATACGAAAAGTATTTTTTTCTACTCGCATGCTATTAAACCGCCAATATTGAAATCGATAACGGTATCAGAATACCATCCATAGCTTATTAAATCATTAAAAAAGATGATTAGTATTCATCGACTTGTTATTGGTTACCATGGTTACGGTTAATATGAATGTCAGTAATCATGCCTCGTGCTCGCTCGCTCCATACTGTCGCTTCTTGCGCTGTAACCTCGGCACTCGTACAGTCAACAACCTTGTTTCATAATTTTGTATAACATTTCAAACACGACGTTAAAAAGACAAGGTACATAAATGATCACTTATTTATGCTGTTGACTGTACCTTAAGAAGCTTCATTATGTACGAGTTACATAAATAACTATGATTAATTACAATAACAGGGAATTTGAAAGAAGTATTAATAAAAAAAGATCAGAATCCTTTTTTGGACATATCAAAACCAATAGAGCGGCATTAGGGCCCTAATGCCGCTCTATGGTATGTTAATCTTTGACAAGATACCGAGAGTGAGAACAGAGGCTCTACTTTGAAATCCGTAATTCGAACTTCGTCTATTGCTATTCCTTTTGCTCTCGACGCGTCACTAATTCCCAAGAAAGTGACGGGGCGATCCGAAGTTCGTATTACTGATTTCAAAATAGAGCCCCAGTGCTTCTATTTTCCTAATGCCTCTCGGCTGACTATCGCTGTCACACTCGCAATCGTCGCTGACAGTATATTGGTCACTCGTGTGTCATAGAAACACGAAGATTGCCGAGAGACATAGAAGCACTGTAAGTGCGAGCGAGTAAGTACGTTTCGTTTCGCTTTTCGTTTCCCGAGCGCGTATACGGTCGTCACGCTTGCGCGACGCTCGCTGATGGTCTATCAGTTTATCTCTGTCGCTCCTAAGCATAATGTATAATACTTTGCAAGTGTAGATCCTTTCTTCGGTTTCTTCCTCTCCTCTCCTCCCTCCTTCTTTCTTTGCTGCGCGCGGAACTGATCGGACGTGTCGGCCTGTGCAAATTTGAATTTGATTGAATCGTTAGTGAAAGCAAGTGTCATGGATGTTGGTTATCTGTGGCAACCGACGCTACGGACAACACTCTGGAATAAAAATGTCGGCATGTTAATTGTAACTGAGTTTTATTTAATAAAAATACATAACATAACATGGCGCAGTCGGCAATTAAGTGTGTGTGATGAAAAGTAAAATAAAGAAAAGCTAAAATAAACATAAAATAAGAAATAATTGCAACAGAAGTCGGTTAAAAATGGAGATGCTTAAACAACCACCGCCGCTATCTCTCGTGGGTGATCTATCGTCAAATTTCAAAAGATGGGAGCAGCGATTCTTACTCTACTATAAAGCTTCTGGTGCAGAAGAAAAGTTAGAAAAGGAGAATCGTAGTGCACTACTACTGCATGTCATAGGGGAAGATGCGCTGCAGGTATACAACACCTTAGACATCCCGAAGGATAGCGATATAGCTACGATATTAAATAAATTTCGAGAATACTGTTCTCCCGTGAAAAATGAAACTATGCAACGTCATCTTTTCTTCACACGAGAAAAAAAAGAAGCTGAAACATTCGACGAATTTGTGACTGCTTTGAAAACATTAAGCACCGATTGCAATTTTGATAAACTGAAGGAGAGTCTCATAAAAAGTCAAATAATAAGAGGAATAGGGGATATACAATTGCAAGAAACATTGTTGCGAGAACCGGACCTAGACTTAGCGAAATGTGTCAGAATGTGTAAGGCTTCAGAAATAGCAACAGACCATGTCAAGAAAATGGCATCTGAGTCACAGACTCAGGTTAATGCCATAAATAAAACAACTAAAAATGAAAAGGTCCCTACCTATACCTACTTGGAAAAAAAACATAATAGTGAACGCGTCAGGAAACAGTGCCCAAGATGTGGATATTACCACGGCTTCAAGTGCCCAGCATTTGGATATCAATGCAAGAAATGTCACAAATATGGGCACTATGCTAAAATGTGCAGGACGCCTGGCCAAGTACAAGCAGTGAACATAGCAAGTGACAGCGATTCAGACATTGTATTAGGTATGGTGCAAATTAATAGTTCAAACAACTTGAGTAAGTCCCTATATGAGTCTATGGAAATTAATGGCAAAATTGTAGATCTTAAATTAGACACCGGTAGTGACTGTGATGTAATGCCATTACATATTATAAAGAAGTTGTCTTTAGAGCATAAAATAATGGCAAACCCATTAAGACTCTGTAACTATGATGGTTCAAAAATTAACAGTGTTGGACAAATATGGCTAAAATGCAAGTTAATAAATGGAAAAAATGTTACATTATTGTTTCAGGTGATTGATGGCAGTGAAAAATCACCGCCGGTCTTAGGTTATTCTACCATATTTGAGCTTAAACTACTAAAGCGTAAGTACTTAAACAAAATTACCATTGCTAAAGCTAATGGTTATGAACATGTTGTGAAAGAATATGAAGATTTATTTAATGATCAGTTAGGCTTGTTAAAAGATGTAGAGTATGACATTAAATTAAAAGATGATTATCAGGCTAAAGTGGAGCCATGTCGGGGTGTACCTATGGCACTTCATGAATCACTTAAAAGAGAGCTGCAAAAAATGGAAAAAGTAAATGTTATTCAAAAAATTTCTGAACCAACTGACTTTGTAAGCAATATTGTGATTGTTAAAAAACCAGATGGCAAACTGAGAGTTTGTTTAGATCCTAGTAATCTTAACAACTGTATCAAAAGGGAACATTTTAAGTTGCCAACCTTTGATGAGGTATCGGCCAAAATGGCTGGAGCTACTGTATTTAGCAAGTTAGATGCCTCAACTGCTTTTTACCTAATTAAATTATCTGAAAGTAGTTCGAAATTGTGTACATTTGCCACACCATTTGGTCGATACCGCTTCTTAAGATTGCCATATGGATTAGCATCAGCTCCTGAAATCTTTCATAGACATTATAGTTATATATTTGAAAATGTTAGTGGTTGTGAGGCCTTTATTGATGATTTAATAGTTTATGGAAAAACCAAGGCTGAACATGACAAACGACTGTTAGAGGTACTCAAGATTGCAAAAGAAAATGGGATTAAATTTAATTATAAGAAATGTGAGTTTGGTGTTTCAGAAATAACTTATTTAGGTCATATATTGGCTAAAGACGGCATTAAACCAGATCCAAGAAAAGTACAAGCAATTTTAAACCTGGAAAAACCTAAAAATGTAATTGAATTGCAGCGTGCAATAGGTATGATAACATATGTAGCTAAATTTATTCCATCTTTATCAGAAGTATGTTACCCATTACGAAAATTAATAAGAAAAGGTACGGAATTTAATTGGACCACAGAACAAGATGATGCTTTTCAACAATTAAAAAATATTTTAATTTCCCAACCTGTACTACAGTTTTATGATCCCAATAAGCCATGTAAACTATCGGTAGATGCTTCAAAGAATTCTCTAGGTGCAGTATTACTACAAAATAATCTTCCAGTTGCATATGCATCTAAAGCTATGACTTCCACTCAACAAATGTATGCACAAATTGAAAAGGAAATGTTAGCCATAGTTTATGGATGTATACGGTTTCATCAATATATTTATGGTAATACAGTAGAGGTGGAGTCTGACCACAAACCGCTTGAAATAATATTTAAAAAACCTTTGTGTGATATTCCATTGCGGTTACAAAGAATGAGGTTACAGTTACAAAAATATGATCTATTAGTTAAATACAAAGCAGGCAAAGAATTACTTTTAGCTGATTCATTATCCCGTAACTTTAATAATTCTAATGATGATGATACAGTACTAGAGGATTTGGTTGAACCGCATGTCAGTATGATTAGATATAATTTAAAGGTATCATCAGACAAATATAATGTTATGAAACAAGTAACAAATGAGGACAAAGAACTATGCTTGCTGCAAGAATATATAAATAATGGATGGCCTGAATTACAAAAAGTTCCAGATTGTTTAAGACCTTATCATACATTCAAAGAGGAATTGTACATTTTTGATGGTTTGGTTTATAAAAATAAATGCCTAGTTGTACCTTTGACATTAAGATCAGAAATGCTTGAAAAAATCCATTACAATCATTTAGGCCTTGAAAAATGTAAGTCCAGAGCTAGGAAATGTCTTTATTGGCCTCGAATGACAATAGATATAACAAATAAAGTAGCTGAATGTGACACTTGCAATAGATTTAGAAAAAGTAATTGTAAAGAACCAATGTCAATAAGGGAAATGCCAGACAAACCATGGTCAATGTTAGGGTGTGATGTATTTTGTTATAATAATGATAACTACCTGATTGTAGTAGATTATTTTAGTAAATATGTGGAAATAGGTAAGTTACAAAATATGTCAGCAGAATGTACTATTAGCATTTTGAAAGGTATATTCAGTAGGTTTGGTATTCCAGATTTGCTAATTTCAGATAATGGTACAAATTTTTCTAGCTACAAATTCAAAGAATTCGCAAATGCTTGGAGCTTTGTACATGAAACAAGTAGTCCTTTGTATCCACAGTCAAATGGACTTGCGGAGCGTTACATTCAAACAGTTAAAAATATATTTAGAAAAGCTGATTATGAACATAAAGATAAAGATCTTGCTTTGTTAGAATACAGAAATACACCAGTCAATGATTTAGATCTTAAAACACCATCCGAATTACTTATGGGTAGGCAAATTAGGGGATTACTACCAACAGTAGAAAGTAATAATCAAAGCAAGATAGTTATTCAAAATAGATTATATAATAATGCTCTCAAACAAAAGCATTATTATGATAGAAACAGTAGAAAATTATCTAAATTGGCAGAGGGTGAAAATGTTATTATCAAAGACAATTCTGATAGGAAACCAAATATTTATGGTAAAGTGATTTGTAAAGATGTAAGACCTAACGCATATAAAATTAAGACTGAAAAGGGTAATGTTATTTGTAGAAACAGGAGGTACTTAATAGAAAATAAAAGTAATGTTACTATCCCTGCAATGTATAGGCCTAGGAATTATATTAATCTAAACAAAGATGATGTTAAAGAGAATTTATCTGAAGATGTTATCTGTAATGAAGCTACGAATAGTATGCCTAATGGTCCCAGTACCAGTGAACATGTAAACCAGTCTTTGCCTAGTAATACGGATACTCAGATGTATACAACAAGGTCAAACAGGAGTGTCAGAAGACCTGCATACTTGTCAGAATATGTTACTGATTGATTTGTTAATTTTATAACTTTAAGAAAAAGGGAGATGTCATGGATGTTGGTTATCTGTGGCAACCGACGCTACGGACAACACTCTGGAATAAAAATGTCGGCATGTTAATTGTAACTGAGTTTTATTTCATAAAAATACATAACATAACATAAAATGGAAGAGCCTGATGAAATGGCTGTTGGGCTGCAGTACCTGTGCGAGTGGGGCATTTCTCAATCCACTATAAAAAATTTCGAAGGTAAGTTTTTAGTTTTTTACATTATTTAGGTACCTACCTACTTTTGTTTTCTTGTTAAGTTCCGACCGAGTATTTTTAATTTTCGTGTAAAGTACCGACCGCGGCAACCGAGCTTCTCTCAAGAAAAGTATTTCTCCCAGAAACGAGACCCTTACTAGATCGTTTTTTGACTCATACCTACCTACTTAATGTTCATGAGCAGCAATTGTAAAATTAATACGAACTCGTGGTCTTAGGTATCTTCATGACGATGTATTGGCCGATATCTATAATAAATAATGCTCATTTATATTGTTTCAGACAACGAGATAACCTTAAAATTAATGAATGAGATCAAGGAAGCTGAACTTAAGGAACTCATTCCCAATATCAAGGAACGGATATTGTACAAAGCGGGATTGGAAAAGCTTCAGAATATAATTCACGTAAGTTTTTCGATGTTCTTATTAGTAGGTACTAGGACTAGGCTAGGTTCCAGTTTTAGGCCCCCGGCACGGTGTTTCAAGCGATGATGCGAAAGTGGGGGATACTGCGTATACCTACACTATTACCTTAAGTACTTACAATGCACGTAGGTAATTTACCTACGTGCATTGTAAAATCCTATGGTAAAATCACTTTTAATCTACCTCAAGGTCGTTACCTCTGCAACATGTCGATGCCGGTAAGTAGGTACGTGCAGTTGTAGGTAGGTACTGAGATAGGATTGATTAATGCCGTGGTACCTACGTACCTAGGTAATATGTAAATTTCAAAGAAATAAATATTGAGGCGTTATGTAGTTTGACCTATGATTTTATACTCTGAAAGTACTTTAAGTCAACAGGTTTCTATTGTTGAAACAACATTTTTTTTAGGTTAATCTATTAAGTTTTCTTTAGTTAAATTAAAACAACAGTTTTCTTTTTGTTAACTGACTTCTATTGAAACGGATAATATAGGTACTAGCGGTTTCCCGCGGCATCGCTCGCATCGCATGTTTAGTTTGTCCTTAGGATAAAAATACCCTACATAGGTACCTACTTAGGTAAGGATATCATATCATTATGCCAGTCTCTTCAGGTGTAGGTACTAAGATTGATTAATGCCGTGGTACCTACCTTGTTAATCTCTAGATGTCAAAGAAATAAATATTGAGGCGTTATGTAGTTTGACCTATGATTTTATACTCTGAAAGTACCGCGGACAGATAAGGCTTACTTCGGGTTAAAATTTGACATTTGCCCATACAAAATGTGTCAAATTTTAATCCGAAGTAAGCCTATCTGTCCGCGGTTTGAATATAGGGTTCGACCATAAGTCAACAGGTTTCTTTTGTTGAAACATTTTTTTTTTAGGTTAATCTGTTAAGTTTTCTTTAGTTAAATTAAAACAACAGTTTTCCTTTTGTTAACTGACTTCTATTGAAACTGATAATATAGGTACTAGCGGTTTCCCGCGGCATCGCTCGCATCGCATGTTTAGTTTGTCCTTAGGATAAAAATACCGAACATACTTAGGTAAGGATATCATATGCCAGTCTCTTTACGGCCAAACCCTATATTCAATCCGCGGATAGATAAGGCTTACCTCGGGTTAAAATTTGACATTTGCCGATACAAAATGTGTCAAATTTTTACCAGAAGTAAGCCTATCTATCCGCGGTTTGAATATAGGGTTCGGCCATTAGTGGGCTTAGCATGCAAGGACACTAGAATACGTCAAACGCTAGTTAGTGTCAAATAGGTCTATTCCATAAATAAAAGTGTATTTTGTGTGACTTAAGACCTTTTATTACTAAGCATCTTAACGTCATATTTTATAACTAATACGCGAATGACATAAAATATGAGTCATATTTATGACTAGTTAATAGTAGCATACTTATGGCCGGTTTTATAAAGGTCCGTTAGTAAATAATGTCAGATCAAATTTTAGTAACTTAAGCCTTGGGTTTTAAAAAGATCCGTTAGATCAAACTTCGGTCAGGAATGTTAAAACTTGTATGAAGTTACTAAAATTTGATCTGACATATTTACTAACGGACCTTTATAAAACCGCAAACCGCTTGCAGGTGTAGGGACTAAGATTGATTAATGCCGTGGTACCTACCTAGGTAATAACTAGATGTCAAAGAAATAAATATTGAGGTGTTTGTGTAGTTTGACCTAAAATTTAATACATACTCTTAGATTGTACAAACTAAAGAAAAATATAATTAGATTTATATGAACGCTTTTTAACTCTTTTTGTCTTACAGGATACTGCATCTGAAGAAACGTTAAGCCTAACAACAAGTGACGTATCCGCACCCTCGAGTCCTTCGTCCAGTTATGAAACACCCCAGAAAATATTGCATGTAAGTGTTTGATTTTTGACCTTTAACTGCGCGGACTGCGCCTATTCTACTGCGTAAAACCATCTTTGACGTGGTTCTAATTGAGCCTTATGTTAAAGAGTATTTTAAGTAGAGGCCCTACTTTGGAAATCGAAGTTCAAAGTAACGTTAGCTCCATCAGATCACCATTAATTTGCTATTAAATCAAATTTAAGTTAATATAAGTATTTATTGCTTTTTAATGTTTAAATATAATTACAATACTTACTATGTGACATTAAATTTCTTCGCATTTTTTGTATTTGACTGAATGGTCACAGGTTGTGACTCACTACCGTTGCCATTTTGAAGACTGTCAATTAAAAGTAAAATCGTCTCTTTTAATTACTTCGTTTGATACATGTGAGGAACTGTCATTTTCACTCGTCCTGAGTCTTTTCTATCGCCTGCAGCTCGTATTTTTTTTTATTAATATGTACTATTTATCTTGGGTAGGTGTAGTGCAAAAATATGTATCGAAAGATAACATCAATAATATGTCCCATATTATTTTATGATTTTAACTAATTTAATTATATTGTTTTTACGATGGTTTTATGTGACATCTTGGATTTTGATATTTTATGATCTATGCAATATTTGCATGATAGCATATTGGAATTATCCATTGTAATTATATCTTTTTAACGTGTAAATTGGCTTTACTAATAAAATACTTATGAATTATGACTTATGAGAGGATTCTTTCGATAGATATTTTTGCACACTCACTGTACATGCTCGGAAATGTTAACCTTACTGTTGTAAAAACAGCCCGTAAAGTTCTGCGTTCCAGGCCACCGCCAAATTAAAAAAAACTCAAATTATTTTCAAAATTACCGCAAAATAAAAAAAACTAATTATTCTCAACATGATACCATTTTTGAGTTATTATCGAAAAATGCGCTTCTCAACAAAAGGACGTAGTGCTATGAAGATACGCTCTTTTGCTGGTGCACTTTTTTACATCGTATTTTTTGTTAAAGAGAAATATATAATTATGAATTATTATTAATATGAATTATAATATAGTTTTTCGTGTTTTTTGTAACCGTGACGGAACCCAAAACTGAGCATGGTCCGACATGATCTTGCCCGGTTTTTTAAGGTATCGTGTCTCATTTTACGCGGGACTGTTTAGGTGGCGCATGGCGTCTAAGTCTAAATTTGCAGAAAATTTAATTTAAATTCTGTAATTTAACGTTTGTGATGTATCTATAACGAATGGCGTCTATCTCGTAAGTTGAAATTAACCCTTAAATTGACACTGTACATCACAGTGTACATTGTTTTAAAAAAAATACTGACTTCGTAACAGGTCATTATTAAAAACACTTATATCGAAAAGTGGTAACATATTTTATTGCGATCTGTAGAAAAATAAATAATGTACTATTACCAGTAATATAAACTTGTCAATGTCAAAATGAGATTGCCGAGGAAACACTTGTTGTCACCTCGGATAGGTTTCCAACTGTTTTGGCAAGATTTTTGTAAGAAACTATAGCCTGTTGTATTTTCATATTTACTATCAAAGACCAACTACCTAGTGTAACCAAATAGTTTCTTGTATGTACATGTCAAAACAAAAAGCTTTACAAACTCAAACGTTACTATGTACACTGTGATTACCGTTGTCAATTATACTGCATTCGACTGACGGTAACCACAGTGTACATTGCCAAATATTCAGTAACTTTTCTGATATACAAAATTATAATATGCATGTTTTATGCGGTATTTTATAGCGATTTTTGTTTGTTTTTTTGTGTAACTTTATCCTATTCTTGTTTTTTCCCCCAATACTTAAGACAAAATCTTTCTGACAATAATTTGACTCAGGTATCTTGTTGCTACCATTGTTATATGCATGTTCGAATGACGTGTCTGCTTCTGAAGAAAAACCCAACTTTTCGCGACTTTTTATCTAACTTTTATACACTTTTAGTAGGTTTTTGTTTAATGAAAGACTATTTACTATTCAGCTATGGTACACTTGAAAATATTCAATTAATGCAGTATTGCAGTACTTATTTCCGACAATCATTTTGGTGTCTCTGTTACATGACAGATGATATAAAAGAAACCAAATTGCTTTCATAAATTTCATTAATATAATGTTGTTTTATGATAAATTGATTATTTTAACCGAATCTTATTTTACTGCTGCGTTGGCAACGTTAACTACAGTGTACGTTTCATGTCTACCAGTAAATTGGCAGTGTGCATTGTGGTGTACATGCATTTTCCAAAAAACTCTGACGTCATTGTATGTTTTTTTATACTTTAATGTCTTGTCAATTTAAGGGTTAAGTGATTGTCTAAAATTAAATTTACAGATTCTTAACTTAAATTTAAATTTAGACGCCACTCATCTGAATTGGACCCAGTATGAAATAAGATTGTTATATTTTTATTTTCTTTATTATTTATAGGAAATAGATATAGCATCAATTTTGAACGAGAATAATAACGGGAAGCTTGTTTTGGCACGTCTGAGGTCGTGTAATAAACTTGACGCTACCTTTAGGGCTCATTTAACTAAGAGTATAGTTGAGTGGTACCTTAAGCAATACCAACGCATGAAAAAAGAAGAGCTTATGGGTTTAGCTGAAGCTATACAGCGATTTATTCCCACAGAATTAAAGGTTTCTTCTGTGTTTCTTTTGCATGTTATGCAGGGTGGGCAAAATTGGTTAGTGAAGGGAAATCTGAAATAGTAACTTATAATAGGTTGGGAAATTGGTTCTTTGGCACCATGCTTGGAGCTCTGTCACCTAGGCTAGGTAGGTACCTACTTTACAGATATTTGACCATGTTTGACTCCTGGTTTTTACGAATTTCAAAAAAAACTGTTTTTTTTTTAAATGCAATAATCAAAGTCTTGTTTCCTAAGAACAAACTCTATCAGATATATTTTGGTAGTTTCAGATTTTGCCTCGCTAACCCTATTTGACTGCTCACCTGGTATAAAGTAGTGATATCTTTTATTAGCTTGACATTAGTAGAATAGAACAAATTTTTATTTGCTTGAAAATGGTTATTAATACTAGCAAAAGTAGGCAAAAATGGTAAAAAAGGAACCCTTATGGTTAGACTGCGTTGTCTGTGTCTGTCTGTCCGTTTGTCTCTTCAGTTTTTTTGCAGCAGCTACAGATGCTATCCACCTGAAATTTGGCATAGTTGTATAACTTACTTGCCCGCATCTGTTTTTAAGTAAAAAAAATATGAAATTAATTTTATAAATAATTGAAAAGGGGACTCGAGAATGGGGTTAAAAGGCCTTAATCTAAACAATACATATCAAAACATTTTTTTTATAATTTAAATTTTCATCCTTTATCTCCAAAGTTTATGAACCAAAAAATCAGAAATTATTTATAATTTATGGGCAAAATAAAATCAAATTTTACGGCTTCGGAAAATTTGCAAAAACCTGTCCGTCTGTCCGCCCGTCCGTCTGTCCGCCCGTCCGTCTGTCCGTCTGTCCGACAATTTTCCCGTAAAATTTTTTTACACTCCTACGCGACGACGCTTGGATAAAAATATTACTTAATACTTATAATTAATCTTATAGGGCCAATCAATACCTACTTATTATTTTTTACTTTTTAGAGGTGTTTATTTACAGACTTTTGATTCCGGGGTTTTTTTAATTTCCAATTAAATTTTTTACTTCCTTCCTGAACTTAATTCTACTTCCTTATCGTAGAATTAGGTTCGAAAAAATACTCATTTTGTTAAAACTAAATACGGAACCGTCGGTGCGCGAGTCCGACTCGCACTTGACAGGTTTTTTTTTTAAATAATGACATTCATAAAGAAAATCATCCAACCAAAGCGTACAACCAAACTCAAAGTTCTATTCAATTATTTAATGTATCAATTATTGTGCAGCGATCAAATTTTGTAAAGCTAGGTGCACGGTATAGAAAAGGTTAAAGTTTTACTTCAATGCCGTTTCATCGTATTTATTTATCAATGCGTCATTTATGTTTGTTCATCATAATCAAAACCAATAGAAAATACATTTTGTTGTAGAGCGTTGTTAAGCATGTTAAAAATCGCTTATGATTGTAATGTTGTTACTAATTAAGGTTGTCGCAGACATAACCGCTCGGCAACGAACCGGCACCGCCTCGCCTCATCTATATAATATAAGGCGAGGCGATGCCGTTACGGTGCTGATAAGTGCGCGTTGCAGTTGAGTTTCCTACAAAGAATACTGAACGGCTCGAGTTGAGGCGATACCGATCCGCCGCATCGGTTATGTCTGCGCCAATCTTTATTAATAAATTGTACCAATGAATAAAGTTCTTGCATTGTTTCTTTAGGAGACTTACTACATACCGGGGTTCAAGTACAAAAATAAGTACATTCCAGCTAAGGGAAAACTTATTGATCGTTACAACAATCAGAGGCGCTTATTAAAAAAAGAAGGCGTACTTGACATGAATAGGAAGAGAAAACTTGAAATCGAAGAAAACATAGAGGAAATTGTTGGTATGTGTGTGAATTTGCATTTATGTCTTTACCCGATTGCCCGGAGGAAAGGTTGTTTCTGGGCAAGCTCTGCAGCGTTAACGGCTTGACGGATTTTCAACGTAATAAGGTGTCATTCAAAATAATATCAACTGAAAAGCGAAAAACAAGCTTATAAGCTCAATTTTTTTTTTCAAGAAATTTGTTTTCAATTCATTGCTTGTCCGGGGCCTGCAAATGCTATTCCTAGATGATAGAGCTTGTTTTTCGGTTTTCAGTTGATATTTTATCGCAGTTGGGTTTTTAGTTATATTATAGTTTATTATTTTATTAATACCGTTGAAATAATTTTCCATACAACTTTTTTTATATTAACTTCGCTTGTAATAATACCACCGTACTAACTATTTTTTTTCGTTATATTGCAGAAAACGAAGACTCTGTTATATGGTTAAAATATAACAAGGAACCTTTTTGCGAGGTTAAGGAAAAATGGATTGAAACCAGGAAATATCCCATAGAAACGGATTATAAAAACGCAAAAATCAACTTGCAAGATATATTAAACAAATACCCAATACTAAAGCAAAGCTTTGGATTTCAGCTTGTGAGTATGATATTATTATAAATTATTAGCACTTTATAAGTGTTAAAAATACTTACACCTTTATGTTGTAAGCACATTAAGCACTAGTTCACTAGTTTATATGTACGGTTTGCAGATCGAGTTGGACTTCGAGTATAGGTATCCAAATAAGGCTATCTTACTTTTTGAGAAGTTCCCAGAATTTTTACAAAAGGCAAATGAAGTATTAATGGGTGTGAAGGTTTTTCAAGACTTGAAGAATGTCTTTGAAAGCACAACAAAAGAAGGTAAGATCTAAGTACCTACCTAGTTTCATAATATTCGCATGTATAGTCGTAGGATTTTGACGTAGGTCCCAGGCCCCAGCTGTATACCTATGATTGATATTTTTTATTTATTTCAGACACAAAAATATATATCGCCCTATCTTTCCTTTGCGGGAAACTTGTTCCGACTGTCGGCAGATCGGAAAAAACAGGAGGAAAAGATGAGAAGGTAAAATTGCTGATATTTTTTTATTTTTCAAGGTTTTCTATTCATTACCTAAAATACATTTCTTTTTTTTAGTGGCAAAGGGATTCCGGAGAAAAAAAATACAATAAGCCTACAATTTTAGAATCACGTGATAGTTTAATATTACATGTAAAGGTAAATATTGTTTATCCTATGAATCCTAATTTATCTTACAAATACAATGCTGTTATAAATTGTTGAAAGGGCATAATAGCATTGATTAAAGTAAATTCATTATATCAATCGTACCCGCTCAGCAGGTACCTATTGACAAAGTTATGCCAAGAGTACCAAATGTTTTTTTTTTTAGGCTCAAAGTGATATTCAAAACCGCCTTGCAATACGTCGGGATATTCACCTAAAGAAAGGTCTCACATGTCAACCAGTGGTAGTTTGTGTCGGTTCAGACGTCGAGAATTTGTCTGAATTTTACATCAATTACGACGACGTAACTTACCATCTCGAGTCTCTGTTGAAAGCTGTTGACATCTGCTTCAAAACCTTTCACGTGTTTGACATCCAATATCCCCGTGAGAGTCTTCAGCCATGGATGTTCATACAACACTACTTTTATGGAATAATCACACCGCAAGATCGTAAATTTCCAAATGTTGCCACCTTAATTGCAGATTTATTGTAAGTGATACTAACTGTACTAAGTGAAGTCAAAATGATGTTTAAATGTTTTGTTTGTAATGATGAGTTAAGGTCGCTAAAAGGTCTGTTTCTACATTTCGACTTTAAACATAGCAGTCTGTCTGAGTATAGTTGTGCGCAATCTTAATGTCATAGACGTTTTCAAAATGTAAAAAGTTTTAAGAGACATCTTCTAAGTCACAATATTATTAATCATGGTAAATTTCAGATCTTGTCAGAGAATATTGAACCACAAAAAAGTAATGAACATTGTGAATTGAGTGAGCTAAGTGATACTTGTGTTCTCCATGTTGAATCCCAACAAAATAATTACTTTATAGAAACATATAGAGTTGAAAGTTGTGAGCCAGATATAAAACTTCCAGTAATAGTTAAGGAAGGCAATGTAGTTAATGCAAGTCTGCAAATGAGTAATGATAATGTCAATGAAAATATTGAAAATATACAAAACAAAGTAGTGTCATTATGATATATGCAACATGTTATTGTACTATGTTCAAAAAACAAACCTATTTAATCTGAGCACTTTAAACGATAGATTATCATTATTTGATTATTCTGGCAAGGAATTAGATGAAAGGCCCGCAACGCAAATAACCATTGAGAATTTAAAAAATTAAAAATTAAAAATGAGTGCATCAGAGATGGCTTGTTTTGTTAACATTTTACCTTTTCTAATTGGAGATCTCATTCCAGAAGATGACAGAGTCTCGAACTTCTTTTTGAATTTGTTAAAAATTATTGTCATTTTGTTGATGTTAGAAATTGACTCTTCAACAATAGAATATTTAAAATATTTAATAAAAGAACACCATGAACAATATCTTGAATACTTCAATGACACTTTAAAACCAAAACACCATTTTATGATACACTACCCTCATATTATAAAAAGTATTGGACCTCTAAAACATATTTGGTGTATGCGATTTGAAGCCAAACATAAACAATTAAAACTAACTGCGTATAACACGTCATCTAAACGTAATTTACCTCTTACTTTAATGATTAAACAACAGTTAATCCTTGCACAAAGAGTTCATACAAGACAGGGTTTCACTAATAGACTGACATCTTGCAGCACTGATATTACTCCAATTATTTTACCTGAATTAACTGCCGCGACAGTAAACGGAGTTATTCTACGTGACATTCGAATTAAATGGGTGACAAAATATGGGACTATGTTTAAGCCCGGTTTTATTATTCCGATTTTCAATGAGCAAGATATTCTATTTTACAAAGTCCTTTATATACTTAAGCTGGAGACGGAAATAATTTTATTTTGTAAAATTCTTGAAAATATTGTATTTAATAATCATTTGCAAGCGTATAATCTACACGAAAGTAGTACCAGGAATAAATTTGAATGCCTTCATCTAGAAGAAATTACTAGCTTTCCCGTAGTTGCTCATTTTGTTTCTAATGGAGATATTTATTGCAGAGTAAAACAATAACTTAACTATTCCTGTCCCTTTACCATGACTCACCAATAGGGAATATGCATGATATTTTATTTTTGCTTTAATAAAAGCTCATTAATATACCTAAGAAATAGTACTTTTTTTTTTTCGAACAACTAAAAATAACCAATATATAAGCCATCAAAGATTTGTCTCTATATCTCTTTCTAGCAAAACAGAATGTAGCATGGCGTTTATATGGCCGTAGTGTACTATGACGTCACAGTCCATATCGGATTTCTGTTTAATGGCTGTATAAATAGTAGTTTAAAATGCTTGTCTTCCGTATTTCTTAGCCAATTTCAATTTAATTTCCCTTTTTGCTATCTTTTTTTATTATATATCATATTTTGTTACGAAAAGCTATAAACAATATCATGCATATACCCTATTACGGTACTCGCTAGCGAGTCGAATGCTCTGTCCCTCGCACTCTATAACAGTATTGGGAGCGACAGAGCATTCAACTCGCTAGTTAGAGCTAGTTTTTATAATCGGTTTCTATGCGGTAATTCTCTTTTTCAATCCGGTAATTATCGGTTTCAATCCATTTGTCCAACCTCGCAAAAAGGATCCTTGTTATATTTTAACCATATGGGACTATGTTTAAGAGGCCGTATACTAAATTTTGCCGGTTTCGCTGATTTACGTAATTTTACAGTTGACATAAGTATTTGTATAAGTTTTAATGCACAGCATCAAAAATCATTTCTATTTTTATCAAATGTACGAGCTACTTTTTTGTTTTTATTATTTTATTTTGATTTATCGACCTGAAACCGGCGACTGTTATTGTTGACGAAATCGAGATTAATTAATCTCGCTTTTGTTATTTCATTTTCAACTTTATAATTAAGGTGGTTATAATATTAAGGTGTATTTATAAATGTCGAAAACTGTTTCTCGTTCTGTTTGTTGCTAAATATTCTCTAATGGTGACACTAACGGATGTGTATTAGAGCGTTATGGTGGCCAGACTGATTTCTTGTTAATTGTGTCTTAATTAATAACAACACATTTTTCTTTAAAATTTGCAACGAGTTTGATTGCTTGTAGTGAATAAAAAATGTATGAAGACCAGAATGACCAACATGTGAAATACCACAGCAACAAATTTCTGCCATAACGATTGTAATCCTAAATTCCATTTCCATAATCGTTTGTTGTATGTTAATGATGTGACATATTTTTTATCGACCTAATAGGCTATTGTCGTAGTATTACCTTTTATCGTAGTGTTGTAGCATTTCACATTGACGTAAATTGTGTTTTAAAACATTTAAAACCAGTCAACTTTATTTTAAACGGAAGCAAAAATAACTTCTCTGCTATAATCAAAAATCTCAATTGTGATACCATTTTAGAATCAGTATTAGATATACTATTTTTCAGAATGTTGGAGGACCCAATTTACAAGAAATCAGTCTGGCCACCATAACGCTCTAATACACATCCGTTAGCGTCACTATTAGAGAATATTTAGCAACAAACAGAACGAGAAAATCTCTTTATTTGTGGCCTAGGCGGTCATTAAAGTGAAGTAAGGTGCCAATTATTAAGAAAATAGAAAAGTTCGACTATCTCGAAAACCACGCAACTTTTAATAAACTTATAAATAAGTCCTTTTTAGGGACCAGCCTAAGGTGTCGATGGATAGAATCTTGTCTATTATTTACTGGACACTTATTATGTGGTTATAATATTAAGGTGTATTTATAAATGTCGAAAACTGTTTCTCGTTCTGTTTGTTGCTAAATATTCTCTAATGGTGACACTAACGGATGTGTATTAGAGCGTTATGGTGGCCAGACTGATTTCTTGTTAATTGTGTCTTAATTAATAACGTAAATTGTGTTTTAAAACATTTAAAACTAGTCAACATTATTTTAAACGGAAGCAAAGGTCGTTTTTTAAATTCGATAGTTTAATAGAATTCAGTCTTTGTTGGATATACTTAATAATAACTTCTCTGCTATAATCAAAAATCTCAATTGTGATACCATTTTAGAATCAGTATTAGATACACTATTTTTCAGAATGTTGGAGGACCCAATTTACAAGAAATCAGTCTGGCCACCATAACGCTCTAATACACATCCGTTAGCGTCACTATTAGAGAATATTTAGCAACAAACAGAACGAGAAAATCTCTTTATTTGTGGCCTAGGCGGTCATTAAAGTGAAGTAAGGTGCCAATTATTAAGAAAATAGAAAAGTTCGATTATCTCGAAAACCACTCAACTTTTAATAAACTTATAAATAAGTCCTTTTTAGGGACCAGCCTAAGGTGTCGATGGATAGAATCTTGTCTATTATTTACTGGACACTTATTATGTGGTTATAATATTAAGGTGTATTTATAAATGTCGAAAACTGTTTCTCGTTCTGTTTGTTGCTAAATATTCTCTAATGGTGACACTAACGAATGTGTATTAGAGCGTTATGGTGGCCAGACTGATTTCTTGTTAAATGTGTCTTAATTAATAACGACACATTTTTCTTTAAAATTTGCAACGAGTTCGATTGCTTGTAGTGAATAAAAAATGTATGAAGACCAGAATGACCAACATGTGAAATACCACAACAACAAATTTCTGCCATAACGATTGTAATCCTAAATTCCATTTCCATAATCGTTTGTTGTATGTTAATGATGTGACATATTTTTTATCGACCTAATAGGCTATTGTCGTAGTGTTACCTTTTATCGTAGTGTTTTAGCATTTCACATTGACGTAAATTGTGTTTTAAAACATTTAAAACCAGTCAAGTTTATTTTAAACGGAAGCAAAGGTCGTTTTTTAAATTCGATAGTTTAATAGAATTCAGTCTTTGTTGGATATACTTAATAATAACTTCTCTGCTATAATCAAAAATCTCAATTGTGATACCATTTTAGAATCAGTATTAGATATACTATTTTTCAGAATGTTGGAGGACCCAATTTACAAGAAATCAGTCTGGCCACCATAACGCTCTAATACACATCCGTTAGCGTCACTATTAGAGAATATTTAGCAACAAACAGAACGAGAAAATCTCTTTATTTGTGGCCTAGGCGGTCATTAAAGTGAAGTAAGGTGCCAATTATTAAGAAAATAGAAAAGTTCGATTATCTCGAAAACCACGCAACTTCTACTAAACTTATAAATAAGTCCTTTTTAGGGAGCAGCCTAAGGTGTCGATGGATAGAATCTTGTCTATTATTTACTGGACACTTATTATGTGGTTATAATATTAAGGTGTATTTATAAATGTCGAAAACTGTTTCTCGTTCTGTTTGTTGCTAAATATTCACTAATGGTGACACTAACGGATGTGTATTAGAGCGTTATGGTGGCCAGACTGATTTCTTGTTAATTGTGTCTTAATTAATAACGTAAATTGTGTTTTAAAACATTTAAAACTAGTCAACATTATTTTAAACGGAAGCAAAGGTCGTTTTTTAAATTCGATAGTTTAATAGAATTCAGTCTTTGTTGGATATACTTAATAATAACTTCTCTGCTATAATCAAAAATCTCAATTGTGATACCATTTTAGAATCAGTATTAGATACACTATTTTTCAGAATGTTGGAGGACCCAATTTACAAGAAATCAGTCTGGCCACCATAACGCTCTAATACACATCCGTTAGCGTCACTATTAGAGAATATTTAGCAACAAACAGAACGAGAAAATCTCTTTATTTGTGGCCTAGGCGGTCATTAAAGTGAAGTAAGGTGCCAATTATTAAGAAAATAGAAAAGTTCGATTATCTCGAAAACCACGCAACTTTTAATAAACTTATAAATAAGTCCTTTTTAAGGACCAGCCTAAGGTGTCGATGGATAGAATCTTGTCTATTATTTACTGGACACTTATTATGTGGTTATAATATTAAGGTGTATTTATAAATGTCGAAAACTGTTTCTCGTTCTGTTTGTTGCTAAATATTCTCTAATGGTGACACTAACGAATGTGTATTAGAGCGTTATGGTGGCCAGACTGATTTCTTGTTAATTGTGTCTTAATTAATAACGACACATTTTTCTTTAAAATTTGCAACGAGTTCGATTGCTTGTAGTGAATAAAAAATGTATGAAGACCAGAATGACCAACATGTGAAATACCACAGCAACAAATTTCTGCCATAAAGATTGTAATCCTAAATTCCATTTCCATAATCGTTTGTTGTATGTTAATGATGTGACATATTTTTTATCGACCTAATAGGCTATTGTCGTAGTGTTACCTTTTATCGTAGTGTTTTAGCATTTCACATTGACGTAAATTGTGTTTTAAAACATTTAAAACCAGTCAAGTTTATTTTAAACGGAAGTAAAGGTCGTTTTTTAAATTCGATAGTTTAATAGAATTCAGTCTTTGTTGGATATACTTAATAATAACTTCTCTGCTATAATCAAAAATCTCAATTGTGATACCATTTTAGAATCAGTATTAGATATACTATTTTTCAGAATGTTGGAGGACCCAATTTACAAGAAATCAGTCTGGCCACCATAACGCTCTAATACACATCCGTCAGCGTCACTATTAGAGAATATTTAGCAACAAACAGAACGAGAAAATCTCTTTATTTGTGGCCTAGGCGGTCATTAAAGTGAAGTAAGGTGCCAATTATTAAGAAAATAGAAAAGTTCGATTATCTCGAAAACCACGCAACTTTTACTAAACTTATAAATAAGTCCTTTTTAGGGAGCAGCCTAAGGTGTCGATGGATAGAATCTTGTCTATTATTTACTGGACACTTATTATGTGGTTATAATATTAAGGTGTATTTATAAATGTCGAAAACTGTTTCTCGTTCTGTTTGTTGCTAAATATTCACTAATGGTGACACTAACGGATGTGTATTAGAGCGTTATGGTGGCCAGACTGATTTCTTGTTAATTGTGTCTTAATTAATAACGTAAATTGTGTTTTAAAACATTTAAAACTAGTCAACTTTATTTTAAACGGAAGCAAAGGTCGTTTTTTAAATTCGATAGTTTAATAGAATTCAGTCTTTGTTGGATATACTTAATAATAACTTCTCTGCTATAATCAAAAATCTCAAATGTGATACCATTTTAGAATCAGTATTAGATACACTATTTTTCAGAATGTTGGAGGACCCAATTTACAAGAAATCAGTCTGGCCACCATAACGCTCTAATACACATCCGACACTTATTATGTGGTTATAATATTAAGGTGTATTTATAAATGTCGAAAACTGTAGTCATTTTTTAATTTCATACAAGGTGAAAGCGCTTTGCTTTACAATGGGTATTTGTTTGAGAGTGAACCTGCAGGTTTTCATACAAAATGCGAAAATGTTTCTATCCCACTAAACCTAGTCCGATCTAATTTTGAAAATGATGTAGACATCATGGAAAACTAGGTTTGAATGTTTTCGTTTTAAATAATAAGTTCTTACAATTTAAATATTTGCAAAATGAAATATTTGCCAAAATGAAAACTGCAAAACCTAGTTCATAAATATCATAAATAATGTCTACAGCTTTTCGAAAAATCGTGAAATCGGACTAGGTTTCAAAAGTATCCGATTAGCTATAGAGCTATTACTTATCGCCTTTTATATGAAAAGGCGAAATTGTTATGCAGGTTAACATTCCTCTTGAAGATAATTACAGCTAATAAAAGTTTTCACAAAATATTTTTTTTTGTTATTTGGTCGCATTTTCTTTGTCGTACCAACTTTTCGTTTGGTTAGGTCTACATAATTAATCTCAATTTTGTCATTTCATTTTCAACTTTACCTATGTCAGAGAGACTTGGTGTTGCTCTACCTATCTGTAGTATGCTTGCGGACTGTTTTCGTATTATTTTATTATTATAACCAAGGTAAAAAAAATGCGTTGGTAAATCCCCTTATTATATTGTTAGGTCTACGTATAATATTGTAAAATTAACCTCGTGATAATGACTTTTTGGAACGGTTGTGTTGGTTAATGGGTATAACAGTGTTGATTTCACCACGTTTAATAGCCAGCGGCATGGATCGACTAAAAGCTAAAGAAAGTTTACAAAATATGTGTCTAAATTGGCCTAACAAAAAAATATTTCACTTTAAAATGGTAGAATCAACAACTAGACACTTGAACCAACTAAACTGCTTTGTTCAAATACTATTAAAATGAGGTTAATTTAACTATATATTTCAAGTAGTCTTAACAATATTCCAAAGTTGATTTAACACTAGATTGTGTTAACCCAAACCCTATTTCAAAATGTCAATTCAACAATCTAGTGTTAAATCAACTTTGGAATATTGTTAAGACTACTTGAAATATATAGTTAAATTAACCTCATTTTAATGGTATTTGAACAAAGCAGTTTAGTTGGTTCAAGTGTCTAGTTGTTGATTCTACCATTTTAAAGTGAAATATTTTTTTGTTAGGCCAATTTAGACACATATTTTGTAAACTTTGTTTAGCTTTTAGTCGATCCATGCCGCTGGCTATTAATCTCATAGATACAACACCAAGACGTTTATCGGCTCAACAAAATTGCTTTAATAAAAAGTAACCATTGAATCGAGGTTAATTAAACAGTGCAATTCATGTAGATCTAACAATTCTAGATAAAGTTGATTCAACATTGCAGCTTTGTTAACCTAACCCCTACTTCGAAAGGCAATTTAACATGAAAAATGGGTAGATTCAACAACGAAGAAACTTATCGATTTAACCAAATAGCAATGTTAAAAATGCCGTTAAATCGAAGTTGATCTAACAATTAATTATCGGTAGACCTAACAAAAATAAAAGTTGGTGCAACATTGCTACTCTGTTGAAAGAACCTCTGCTTTGTAGGTTAATTCAACATTATAATCAGATAGATCCAACAATAAAACACTTGTTAGCTCAACAAAAAATCTTTATTAAAATAACTATTCAATCGAGGTTAATTTAACAGTATGATTCATTTACACTCTACTATTCTTGCAAGAGTTGAATCAACAGTGCAGCCCTGTTAGCCCAACACCTACTTCGAAAGTGAATTTAACATGAAAAATGGGTAGATTCAACAACGAAGACACCTATCGACTCAACAAAATGGCAATGTTAAAAATGCCATTAAATCGAAGTTGATCTAACAATTAATTATCGGTAGACCTAACAAAAATAAAAGTTGGTGCAACATTGCTACTCTGTTGAAAGAACCTCTGCTTTGTAGGTTAATTCAACATTATAATCAGATAGATCCAACAATAAAACACTTGTTAGCTCAACAAAAAATCTTTATTAAAATAACTATTCAATCGAGGTTAATTTAACAGTATGATTCATGTACACTCGACTATTCTTGCAAAAGTTGTATCAACATTGCAGCCCTGTTAGCCCAACCCCTACTTCGAAAGTCAATTTAACATGGAAAAAAATGGGTAGATTCAACAACGAAGAAACTTGTTGAGTCAACAACATGGCAATGTTAAAAATGCCATTAAATCGAAGTTGATCTAACAATTAATTATCGGTAGACCTAACAAATATAAAAGTTTGTACAACATTGCTACTCTGTTGATCGAACCTCTGCTTTGTAGGTTAATTCAACATTATAATCAGGTAGATCCAACATTAAAATAACTATTAGCTCATTAAAAATAGAGGTTGATTTAACTATTCTTGCAAAAGTTGATTCAACATTGCAGCTCTGTTAAACCAACCCCTACTTCAAAAGTCAATTTAAGATGAAAAACACGTAAATTCCACATCAAATCACTTATTGAATCAACAAAATGGCATTGTTAAAATGCAATTAAATCGAAGTTAATTTAACAATTAATTATGGTTAGATCTAACAACTTAGTCAAAATTTGTGCAACATTGCCATACTGTTAACATGACCTGCTTTTAGGTTAATTTCACATAATAATCATGTAGGTACAACACAAACAATTTTATGTAATCAACAATCTGCTTTGTGAAAAATACCATAAGTTGAGCTTACTTAAATATATAAAATCAACATTTCTGGTTTGTTAAAACAACCTCTGCCAAACGTTGAGTTAACATATTATTAATAAGGTAGACCCAACATGCATTAATTATTACCTACATGTAAGTAACGGGCACAACATATTTGAAACGTTAAGACAACCAATTTCCAAAACTGTAAAAACAACGAAAATCTAAAGGTAGGTGCTATATGAACCTTTCCCTAGATGGTTAAATTTACGATTTTGTTGAAATGTTGAATTAACAAAACTACATTAAGTTAAAATTACCTTGTGAGGTTAACAATACAGCTTTTGTTAAATTAACAAAACTCACGGGTAGGTGCTATATTAACCCTAAAATTTTGTTGTTTTATGGTAAAAACAACCCAAACGTTCTTTCAGTGCACCATCTTCAATATTTGTCCGTGTCACAGGGTCTTTAAGGCAAAAGTCATGCGACCTTGTTTTTGTACCTTTTTCCTCATTGACTACTTTCCAAATTTCCCTAGATGGATTTTTACTTATTAACAACCTATTTTCAATGTGGGTCTGCTTAGCGCGCAACGTTGTTGACTTAATTAGATTATAATATCTGTTAATACACTCTGATATTATTGGATTATCCGGATATTGACGTCGAATTTCATGTAGATCTCTATGTTTTTGTATATATTCAATAAGTTCATCAGTCAACCATGGCACGATATTTTTGTTATTCTTTAATTTTATAGATTTAACTGGGAAATGTATGTCAATATAGTACGTCAATATGTTAAATAATTTGTCAAATTTAGTATTAATATTTATGGTGTTATCGTTAATAAAACTAAAATTATAATTTAAAATGGCAGAGTAAAATAAATAAATAGATTCATCGTTGAACAAACGTCTTTGAATAAAATCAGCTGTTTTGTTGTCACATCCGTCATCCCGTCCTACGGCGAGTTGAAATAGCTGCGCGCTGTGATCGCTTATTGCGGTGTCCAACGGTGACACCGTAAGGCACTCGCGAACGTTATTCGCTATGCCGCAATCGATGGACGATGCGCAATCTGCAGTCACGCGAGTAGGAAAGGTTACTGTGTTACTGCAACCATAACTAGTTAGTACGTCGTCGACCCGCCGTCTCAGACTGTTGTCTGATAAATAATCCACGTTTTGGTCACCAACTATAAGAAATCTTTTGTTTTCGTCAGTTCATTTACGCAGTAACAATTCCAATCTATCTAAATAAGTGTCAAATGTACCATTTCCGGTTCTATAAACTGTAATAATAATCAATTTACTATTAATAATTTCAATAGCTGTGCATTCGAAGTGATACTGAACGGAGAAATTCTGCAGGTCGTTTCGCTTTTTATACCCTATACCTTCACGTATATCTATATAGCGCGACTCCGCCGTGCGCGATGTTCGTGCGGCAGTATGAATTAGCCAGCGCGTACCCACATAACCTCACTCGTTCAATTTCACCTTTCTTGCACCAAATTTCACCCAAACCAAGTACATCAGGTTTTTCTGTGCTACATAATATCTCTAACAGTGATGTTTTACCGCAAAGTGATCTAACATTTTGGTGAATAACTATAAATTTTGTGTTTGCCTCGGTTTTGATGTTACTCGTTTTGCTTCTAAGTTTTTTTGCCTGCACAACATTGAATGGACGTACAGACACTCCCTCCGGCCAGTTCTGACTATTTCTTACACTCGTTAACTTTGCTGCCGGGACGTCCAGGCGAAACGAAGAGTAATTGCCTCGCGTGACCACCAGCCGCTCGCACACAGGCGCCGCGACACCCTTCTTGTGAAGGTCTACTGAATCCTCGTGCCTATGGCACGCCTACTAAAGGTTGGTTTATACCTTTATGTCCTACTTCATTAGTTATATGTTTTCTGAATGATCAGGAACCTAAACATGAATTTATTAATTACAGATCTAATGAGAGTTCCTGCCAAATACTGAATGTCTATATAAGCTACTTCATAGCTTTACTAAACCAGAATATAGTTGGAGCCTGAATCGGAATAACGGAATGCAAAATAAATCATCCAACCATAACGGCAAATCAGAAGGCTAAATTATTCTGAAGTATCTAAACAGAATAACAGAAAACAGAAACTATGTAGACGGAAACTTAAATCAGTACATACTGAAAATATCAAGAAACTAAAGAAAACCTACTGAATACTAAAATGAAACTTAAACGACACCCTAAAAAATACTGAATTGCTCTGATTAGCACTACGGTTAAGAAATGTATGAGACATGTGGCCTGACATTTAATGGTTAACAAAATTTTTAATCTTACCGGAAAACTTCAAGGAAAACCCCTGGTAATCTCGACGCTAAGACATTCCCTCCTCTCCACGTGTGAGAAACAATAACTGAAAATTCACCATTTGGTCAGAGAATTGCACATTAAATTGCAACAAATGCCTCCATCAGAAAGATGTTATTAATTATTACTTACAAGTTCCTTTCACCGAAATATGACTGAAAGTATGTACTATATCTCCACAGCAGGTGCTTGGTTACTTTATTCAGGATGGCTCCTCCGCTGTCATTCAGCTTAAGTCTGATTTTGTAATGGGCTATCATCTTGGACATCTTAATGAAAGATACTTAGTCAAAACATAGATGCAACAAAATGCATAGAATGTAGCTATACAAATTAGGTAGTCTGGGTAATTAGGTACCCAATTAATATATTACCTACATGAAAGTACTACATTAAATTAACTTTTGACTGAAATGTGTTTGTTTAATTCTTGTATGTACAATTACTGCCAAAAGAAATCTTTGTATTGTTTTGTTTACTTAATAAATGTAATTAACTATTGACTCCATTTATTGATTAATTACAAATATTTATTATTCCCCTAATTCAAGGTATTTTACCCTAACGCGGCAACACCAACCTACAAATCTATGGTGTTGACGTTTGACAATCAAAAGTAATGAACAGTAATGCCATTAACACCTTAAATATTCCCCCAGTCTTTAGGTTCCGTTTCACGCAAGATATACAACGATACACATGATGAACTGAGATGGGACATTTAAATTATAAAAGTGCATCGCATGTACTCTCATAGGTGGCAGTATTCTTTAATAATATTTGTTTAAGCACATTTTATTATAATTTCTTGCAAAAACTATAAACAAAACATATTTTGGATCAAGTTAACGAGTTGTTATGAAAAATCCTTGTATTTTCATGTTAAAATGATTACTAAATTGACTTTGTATATATATAAAAAATAAGAATGTTCTACATCGCGCTATCGAAGTTTTTTAGATTTGATCATATATGTATAAATTTCAATACTACAATCGTCGGGAAATCCGTGTCTCTGACGACCGGTAGCACATGGAGGACCCGCCACAATCACGTTGCGGAGCTTGATCAACTCTGTGATGTGTGTTGTGGTAATTTGAAATTGAAACTGAAAAATGAAATATTTGAAAGGATAATCCTTGTGCGCTAAGCGGTCGATAGCCCTTGGAGAATCCGCCTAAACACGTCAAACGTAGCCTTAAGCCGGGGTTCAGCACCCTGGCGGCTGCATCATGTCTGTGGGGTTTGGCCCACTTCACAGGCATGTTGTGTGTAATCATCATAGCGCGCTATGTGACCGTAATGGTCAGACTTGCAATGGACCTGATCAACCCAATGCAAGTAATGTTAAGCTTTTGGTTTTTGTTGCAAGTTGCGTTGATATGTTAACGTGATGTCTAACGCAAAACCTTTGGTTTGAGTTCGTATTGTTGATTTCGCATCGAATAAACGATCAAAATGAACGCATACCACAATGTTATGTCAAATTGCATCGAGTATTCCAATCCTCAAAAGTTATTGGGTATTCTAGACCACTTGTATCGAGTATTTAAATCCACAAAAGCTATTCAAAAAAAAATCAAAATTCAAAATATTTATTCAGTAAATTGGCCACATGAGGGCTCTTTTACACGTCGGTAATATGTAGTGAATCTACTAGCGCTTCGGACAAGACCATCATTGCGGAGAAGAAGCGCCGCAAGAAACTCCAGCAGAAGGTCATTTTTTCCAATCATAAAATACAATAATACTTAAAAGTAACATTACAAGGTAATAAAGTAATAAATAATTAAAAAAAAAAACTAACACAAATATTAAATAAATAAATTTAAATAAATATTGAGCATTCTAGACCACTTGCATCGAGTATTAAAATCCTCAAAAGCTACTGGGCATTCTAGACCACTTGCATCGAGTATTCAAATCCTCAAAGCTATTGGGCGTTCTAGACCACTTGCGTAATATTGGGCATCCCACCGATAGAGCGAGGTGGTCCAGAATGCCCAATATTATACTACTTTCGGCTTCTTGGTGTCCCTGTCGTTTTTGACAGCGACGCGAGTCACAAAGTCAATGTCCGAGCCAATATTGAGAGAATATCCACTCAATCCTGCCAACGAGTTCAAGACACTAAATAGGTTCTCTCCATTCGTTTCTGGGATTCCGTTTATCTCAATATTCGATCGCCGAACCCACTGATCGTTACGTCTCAGATCCGCCATTACGTCATTTACCATCGTCTTCACTTCGCTCAATTCAGTCTTGCACCGCTCCAGAGCGTCAACTCGAGACTCGATTACAGTAATACGATTTACCATTTCGTCGAAACTCGAACTAAAGTTGGTCTTATCGGACCTAACTTGATTAACATCAGCTCTAATTGCATGGATGGATAAAAACTGGTTTATGGAGTTCTGAGACCCTAGATAAAATGGTGTTAAGTATCTCACCATGATCCGCTGACCTTAACGAGCCGTCATTAGATGTAGATGTAAATGGTCGGTGTACGTTCGGAGGTGTTGTCAATACCTCACTAACATCAGCAACCCCCACCGGCCTTGACTCGTTCAGAGCGCCATCGCAGGACATAGCCGAGTCGTCCAGGATCACCACGGTTGTATCGAGTTGAACCGGCGGCGTTACGTCATTTCTCCTGCGACGACTATTCACTGATGAGCAAAATGAGCATAGCCATGTTTCTTTAAGCCTAGAAATGTTCTCCGTGTACTGCTCTGAAGAAATATGCAATCATTGATAATGATAGACTCCCACACATCCCGAGCATTTTAACACCGTAGCGGGATCTATGATTTGATTACAAACACTGCACAACATTCTTTAAAGTGGTCGTTATAAATGCCACTCTTAACGTCACAATAATAAGGTTCAAACTTAAACGAACTAACCACACTGAATCCGTACAGTAATTTCGAGCGCAGAGGCTCATTGCACCGTGGCTCAGCGGTCGAAGGGCCGGCTGCAAAGCGATGATCGCTGCGGGGCCGCGAGTTCGAACCCAGCCAAATAAAGCAAAAAGATGAAACTTGAAAATTTGGACTCGCGATACGTCACTAGCACTGCACACGCGTTTGAGTGAAAGGTCCGACACAAATAAATATGGCCGACGGGTAAAATTAAAATATTCCCAAGATAGACAAGGAGGTACCGATAAATTCACAAACGGGGACTTCCGAAAACTTTAGAACGCAAAAATACACCAAATAAAATCCAACAAATAACCAAACACACGTCCACTTCGAGCAACAGACAGACGCAGAATTTTAAATAACGAATATCGAAAAAATATTGAAATACCGGGAAACCGTTATTTAAATTTCCGATATCGAAAAAATACCGGTATTAGAAAAAACCTCCGATATTAGATGCTCTAACTTTAACTGTCGTTTCTTTGTTTTTCAGGTAGGTTAATGACTAAGCTGAAAGTGTAATTAAGTATAAACATTTGATGTAAGTAGTAAAATAAAACTTTGTTTTTCAGAGCAACGCAATTGATTATTTAAAATCTACAATTCCTAATAAGTTTGGAGATATTGTCTTATAATAGTACATTATGATACAAGTGTGCTAAGTTGACCATTATATACTAGGCGTTATTGTGTGCGCACGAGCGAAAGCAAGCGCGCCATAAGAAAGCCGCGTACATTATGGTCACAGGCACACGTGTTTCATACGACGTTTTTCAACACACTTGCAAGGAAAAAACAAGACAGTCAAATTTTAATTATTAAAACAGATAGTAAAAGTACAATTTCCAAAACAAGTTTCAGGTATATTTAATTTTTACAAGGAGCATTTCACCGTGGGTTTCTATATCTTGAGTATCTGTAACGCCAAATATTAACGCAACCTGTAAAGAAACCAAACATAGTTGTACTTAATATAAGAACATTATTATGATAGAATAAGGCGGGTACCTATTGTATAAGTTCAACTTTGTTGCAAGGTAGGTACTGATTATTAGGAGCTTCTTTCAAAAACCTCTCCACGTCGGATGGAGCCAATACGTTTGATTTTCGGCAAGTGAATTCGTTCGAGCGTGTCTTCAAAAATGCCGTCAGGTTACTGTACATCATTGAGGTATTATGTACTAACGTACTAGAGCAGACACAGCAAACAAAGGATTTGCGCTAGACGTTGCGGTCCAGTGGACCGCAACGTCTCAGTCAGTCCCTGCGCTTGCTGTGACGTGGTCGTCCCACACGCGAATAAATATTACGTGAAAATGCCTTCCTGTGTATTAAGAGATTGTTTTATTCATTCAAGACAGCTGTAACTAACCCCCCTTTAACTTAACCTACCCTATCTTATTCTAGCCTAGCCTAACTATCTACTTTTAAAATAAAATGATTAATTTGGCTCGTGATTGTCTAGTGATCAGGACTCTTTAATTGTGAACCGATAATAACCCTAACATTCTTTATTCTATTGTTTTGACTTTGAAAGCGCACTAATACATGAGAATACTGAACAAAAATTGGCTAAGGTGAATTGGAGTAAAGAATTTAAATTTAAAATGAGAATGAAGTATGGTCAACCGCTTAAGGTAAAATTATTAGAGTCAAAAATAATACCTATTAAGTAAGTAGAAGTACCGAATGAAATTAATTTTTAGTCATTTAAATTAAATAATAGTTAGAGTAAAGGTTTGTCATAGTCTTTGGTACTAGTTAGGAATACTACGGTTATACTGGAAAGTATGCTTAAGGCATTTTTCTTTGCGCCTAAGGTCAGAGCCCATGACTCCCCGCTCATGACTGTGGGACTCGTCTACCAGACTGGACATCCCTCCAGCGCCTATCATTTTTTTCTTTCCAGGTTGGGATTATTGATTTTACAGTCTTTGTCAATAGTCTTTAATAAATTAACCATTAGTAACCTGTCTTCAGTCTTCAAGGGTCGAGAGGATTTCACTAGACTCCTTTCTCCATTGCAGGAGTTAAATGTTAAATAATAATCATAATATGGTATTAATGATATTGTATGTAAACCATATTAAATACACTAGGAGCAGATTTATTATTATGTCCAAGTCAAATTGTCCAGATGAGGATAGTATTGGTAGGTATTCATATAAAACCAAATTAATGAAGATCTAATTAATGTTCATACATTATAGTTTCTATTTCAAGATCCTTCATTATTATGCTTATAATTTTGATAGCAACTTTTATCATTTTATAATAAAAGGTGACTTTAGCCTGATATTGCTAAATTATTGTTTATTGTATATAAGTTGTATAAGTCTAGTTTTGGACTTAGGTTTATTTTATACCAAAATGAAGTGTTCAATTTTCACCATTGTATTCATGTTGTACCTTATATTTTTGGTAAACAGTGGAGATACAGAAGTCATTTTGTCTTCGGCTATTTTGAAACCTCATAATAGCTATATATGCTTTGTATGATTTAGGTAACTAGCAATTCATTTATAAAGCCACTTTTTTATTGTTATTAAATTAGCTTGCTTATTTTATGCAACATAAATAAAGAATCTTTATAATTAGAAACTGAAGTAAGTATCATACTATGTTTATATAATCTAGATTTATTTTATTATGGTTCAATCTAGATTAAATACCTTTAATCTCTCAAAGTCTAGTAATTTATACTATCAAACTGTATTGTATGTCAAATTCCGATCTGGAGTATATCTCGCAGTTCTAGGAATACTATTTCTATTATCAGTCCTAAACAGAAATTTAGATTTCAGAAAGTAAATATGAAACCCTTCCTACTTTAGAAGTTACCAACGTCCATATAAACTATGTAAGACTTTCTAGACTTTAACTATAGGTTTTAGTTAATCTAACCTGACCATTTCAACTTATATTATCAAACCTTTTTATACAGTATATAATGTAATTTTCATGTAACTTTTTAATTGAAATTTACTATTAATAATTACGTTACAAAAACCTATTTTCTTACTATCTCAACTTGAATATTTACCGCTAATTAATTTAATTCATTCAATATCATGTCAAATAGTCTACAGCGACTACTTTCTATAAGACAATTTTGACATTTCGAGAATTTGACATTTACCTACGTTTCGATAACGCTACGTCTATCCCAAAATACGATTTTGTATTGCTAAATTTCCTAAGTTTACTAAACTGATTATTTAATTTGAATATTTGGATTTTTAAATATAAATATTAATTTGGGAATCCTAATTTATTTTTGGGAATTTCTAGATTTCTTTGTAATCCTACTCTAATGGTTTTATGACTAATTAGAGAGACTGCTGACTCTCTTATTTAGTCTAAAACTGTGGCGAATGTTTTAAAAAGTTCTTCACGGTGTAATGAAGATCTTTTCTAGCTATACCTATAGCCCTAAAGTTCTACTGTTTTAAATCAAAACTAAGAGTCATGTAACTCTTACATTTACATTTAAACGTGTGAGTTGTGTTTAAAAATATCCGGTGTAAGATATTTTTACTAGGCCAGCTAACCTATCATAAGAGTTTTTCGAAGGCGAAAGCCCTCTATGAGTAGCCTACTACCTGTCCTTCGGTTTAATGAAAAACCTTCAGATGAAAGACAGGCCGGGATCATACCTACTTTGGCCAGATATATACATATATAAAGATTCTGGGGATCGTCACCAAAAATATTCCACGTATCAGTCTCAATTTTCTACCGAAAAACGGTCCAACTTGTGGTCCTTTGAGATGAATAAATGAAATATAATACAGTGGCGCCTGATGTACCGAGTTAAGGCATCAGTCCTTGTACGCGAAAACCCATAATTTACTTGACTAATGGAGGTAAATCATCCGTTTTCTGATTGTGAAACTCTTTCAGATCTACAACCATAGTCAAACTGTAAATGCGGTTTTTGTATGTGATCAACGTCTGCCTCGGATCTTTATAAGACGGTTTACATATAACCATCACAGCAAAGATCTGGAAAACAGAAAATATTAATAACGGAACACGACAACACATAAAACAGCTTCCCACTACCCACAAATATATGCTGCAAAAACCCCACACATATTAAAATAACACCAAATAAATAACGAGCACAAATACAACAAAGAAAATTACGCAAATGGAACGATAACCTCCAACCCACAATCCAAAATAATGACAACTCACCGCGTCGACGCTCGTAACCAAAGTGACTCCCCGTCAACCTGCGCGCGCTTATATACCCTCGGTCTACATTTTTGACAATTCTTGCGCTTCGGACATATCGAGCCTTTTGAGCACTTGAAGCACTTCGTGCACATTTGCGCTCAGAGCGCTGCCCAAGGCGGACCTATGCTTGTCGTCATCCCATAAGGTTCAATTTCGCGTACCCGCTGACATGCATAACATCAAGATGGCGTCTATTTTTATGTTTCTTATTCTGTTTATGGCCTGCTGGATCTAAACCCTTTATTAAACTTAACTTATTTTATTACCTTAATTTGCTAAATTTGTTTAATAATTGGTTAAGTTTAAAGCATAATTAATCATTATTTGTCCAATTATAAATTAATTTGTTCTGGCATTGAAATTAGCGCCATCTATGAAATTCTTGAGTTATTTTTTACTTACTATCGTATCTCGGACCCGCTAAGTAAATTTAGTACACTAAAAAAATCAGAGAGGCCGCTGTCTTCAATTCATCAAGTAGAGTTAGATTGGTATGTCTTGTGAATTTAGTTCGCAAAATAAATCAAAGAGGCCGCTAACTACCCTATTCTATAAATAGATGTGATTTTTGCTATTTGTCTTCAATATTAACATAGTTTAAATGAAATTGTGCTCATTTTATATTTTGATTATGTTACGGAATACATTTTATCTCTTATTAAATTGGTTATTACGTATGAAACATATTATTATTTCTTATGTTCTCTAGTTTGATAAATAATCTAAATATAACCTTTCTTTAACCCTCAAATTAATTAACAATCTAATTTACTTTCCTACTTCACAATAGAAAGTTATTATTTCCTTTACTTATGTATACTACTTAATTCAAAGTTGTTTAACGATTATGAATGGAATATCGTCCCTTGGAAATAACTGAACAAGGACCGATTGGACCATTACACCCTGCCTTTGATTTATCGTAAAATGACTATATACTTTAAAATTGGCATTTGAAGAGAAATCACCCATTTTCTATTCTAAATAACATTTCACCGCTTAAACTACTTTAATTATTCTAATAATTTATCAACACTTAGCCTTTCCTGATCAGAAATTCTGATAATTATGTGGTGTGTGTTTATACCAGTCTGAGTTGAAAACAAAACATACACACAATTTGTCAACAATAAATATTTAGCCATAAAGTTATTGTCACATTTTTATTTGATGTCAAATTCTCTCTGTGGTGAATGGATGTTGTGAGTACCCACAGCTCTAGTAGCACATAACCAAATGAAATTAATCCGGATCTTTTGTATTTATGATTTGAACTTAATGCCATCGATTATGTCTCCCAGAAAGAACCTTAACGAGACAATACTGCATGTCATTCTATTCTATCAACAATCGTCTGTCTATTAAGTCTTACAACTCTGAGCTGGAGTATGTGTAGTGTATCGACGAGTTTGGTCTTCCTAATAGTGAAGTATTGTTTTGTTAATAAAATGCATACAAGCTACCCAATAATTTCATATTATCTCTAATATGAAATATTACTCTAACCTAACATCAATGGGTCTCCAGGCTAAATTTTGACAAACATGGCTGGATGCTTAGATATGTGGTCTCAATTGTACCCCTTTCTAATATATAAAGCTAAATCTCGCAAAAATCTACTTACAAACATCTGTATCAAAAATTCTTCCACACACAAAATAAAGTTTGTCAAAACTTCTCATTAGTTTTACACACTAGTACAACCAAGAACGCAATCTTTCTCGACATCAAACCATTATATAAAAAGTTACTTCACAAACTATAAAGTTTTCTCTTTCAAAACCAACTTTAAATTGTTCAAAAATAAACAAACAATGTTAAAATGAAATGACATCTGTCCAGTCCAACTGATTCCACTCAAAAATCTAAATGACGTTTTGCTTAACAAAACTCTGAATTAAACAGTTACCGCGATTTTTCCAATACCTCGAACGTTCCTAGAAAAGCTATAGTTTAAAAAAACATTTTATGCTATAAAATATTTTTAAAAGTTTCTAACTTATATAAATATTTTTTTTTTTAATGTCTCTACTCATATCTAAAACTGTGTCCCTAGTGTAAATAAGTTCTTTCCTGAACTTCACACAACGTAAGGTAGGGTCCCAACTCCCAACCACCAGACGATCACGGCCTAATCTCTATTGCTATATTTTTCCGAAACCTATTAATTAATTCCTAAGCTAAATCAATTTGCAATGTTTACATGCATTCATACATACTAACTATTTTCTTAATTAAATTGTTTTACCAAACCGATTTTTAATCGACAACATTTCATTTTGGTGACACCTGCAAATTACTATAGGAATCGAAAGGATTTTACCTCCTGAACACGGCAAAATATTTATTTCAATTTATTTTCTTTATTTAAAAAATTATAAGAAAGTTAAAAAATATATCGAATTTTACCAATACTACGCCCGAATAGATATAATACCATTGCCTTTTTTACGAGAAAAAAAAGCTGTCATAATTCTAAATTTGACATTGACACTATTGACAGACAGATACTTAAATAATTAGAGTCTGTCATTATTTAAAAAAAAAAGATTTTTTTTTTTTAATTCAGACTGGCCTAACGTAATATGTCCATTGTGTCGTAGAAATGAAGTACCTAACGCCCTTTTAGAATAAGTACATCTTAATAAATGAATAATAAAATCATTATTCATCCTAGGTAAAAATTAAAACTATTAGTGTCTTCCTCCTTCCAAACAGTATCTATAGAACGAATAAAATTAAAGTCTTGAAAATATGAAATCTTGTCAATTCAAGAGAACTCGACAAAGACTTTAACACACTGCACTAAAGTTACTATAATTATGATATCATTTAGATATTTCCGTATTCCTAATTATTTGCAAAACTAAAACTTCCATACATACGACTTGATAAACAACCAAACATACAACACGTCATGTATTGTATAAATGCTTCCTATTTTTTTTTATGACAGTAATACCCGACTACCCGTATTAATCGCAACTTTTTCCATACAACATACATACGACGTACCTAACAAACTTACAAACATACATGTTGTGTAAAGCGACCCCTTTTTTATCAATCCTAATTAATTGCGACCTTTTACATACATAGGTACAAGTCAAGTATTGCAATAGATATAAAATAATTCAGTTCTGACTGTGGTTCTGACGCAATTCTAAACGAAATTCGGCAAAACGATCCTATTTTCATACAAATGTCTCCTAATGTATTTTTTTATCACTAACATATTTGGTTTATCCTTTTAAATTAAAATTATTGTAATTGAAAGCCAACAACAACAATTATGAAATTTTCATATTGTTCAACGGTTAATAAAATTATCCGCACCTCACGCATATTTAGTCTTATCAAACTTTTCTTGTCTCCTTAAACGCGTTAGAATTATGAACGGAACGTACGCCATAAACGCCCAAGCAACGATTTGACACTGACAGTTTCCTAACCTAATGATTGTTAATATCTATGGATTGGAAAGATGGTTATCGTTGATCGAAAATAAAACAGAGGACCTATGTTTAACAAATTAAGTATTGCTACGAACAATATTATAACTGTATTAAACTCCTGTTCAGTTGACATCACGATTAATGAAATGTGTTCCCGCCTAACGACAACCTGTCTATCTAACGAGCAAAGAGGATAACAAACAACACACTTTAAAACGTAAGTATACAATCGACTTCAATGTTTTTGTATATTTGTGAGTTATAACTTTGTGCGCAACTTTGTTATCTTGTATTATTCTAAAACTTAAACAACCTAATAAAGATACCTAACCTCCCTGGTTTAAGTAAAATTGTTATGAATGTTGACTACAAGTAACTAATGGAATATTTTGGTTTTGTTTCAGCTTTTGCAACCTATATCCTTGAGAAATGATACCGCTGCTGATATAATAGAGAGAATTATCATGCTGACATAGTGATGATAATGAAGGTTTTTCTGTCTGCAAAATATACCTGAACTAGCAAGAACATTTTGCCTGGGAAACTATAACAAGCTAAAGGATTTGGCTTCCTACTTATGCTTGAATTATTAAGTAAAGTGATGTAATATGGGTTTTATTGCACATGTACCATACAAATTATGTTACATAACCTAACTTTTTGCATTTTATGTATTTTTGTTTGTACTATTCTTGAATTACACCATTACCACTTAAGTTTCTTAATTATTTTTCTCCTAACATACCTAACATAGCATGATTTGTTTCCGTTACTAAACAAATTGGCATGTAGTTTTTTTTTTTAATTTGATATAATTCGTTTTCTGCTATGTTTTTATTATGCAAGTGCCTGGTGTTAACTAGCTTTGTTCATTATTCACACTGATTTAATGTGAATGTCCTAACAACCGCTTGAATTTACCATATGTAAGAAGTTTCAAATTTGTGACTGCGGTACTAACTAATCTTAAATCTAAAATCTTGTTAATCTTGTTATCCAACATCAGACCTATTTATACCTATTTTAAATAATATGAAGATTATGTTTAACTGTAATGTCATATTTATTTTTGGATAAACAATTTACCAACTTGCTACTCACAAAACTTTGTAGAACTTATAAATTGGGATCTTGCACTTCAAAAATAAGGCATTATAGGTATTCCAATTATATTAAACTTCGTAATTTATCCTTACCCAAGGCAAAACCAACATACAACTGTTCATCTAAGTTTAAAGGTAAGTACAGCTAAACAAATCCCGATTTTTAAACTGGTGACATAGTCTTTAAGTAGGTACTATGCTAATGAATAATAGATCCTAATAAGAAAGTGTTGACTATAAATTCATAATACATTCTATCATCAGGTTACTACTTTGATATTTCAGTTAACTATTGTGTCATATCCCTAGTTAATAATTAAATCATACTAAAACCACTTTTAATGAAGCTACTCTATGGAACTAGTTTTAATAACTATTAGGTTCTCAAATTTAATTGGAACTTCAATAAATTAATTCTGATTTTGTTATTTCATTGCCTGCCTTCGATAAAACAACTTTTAACATCTAAACAGATATAAGATCTTATGTAAATTTTATATATTCCTAGAATTTTCCTAGATACCATTTTAAAAGATAAGATATTATGTCTTTATTTAAGTATTATTAAACGACAATAAATCCTTTCTAACTTCCTATTTAGCCCTGCCTGCCTTCGTCTATAAAACTTGTTTAATATCAAAATATCTGCTACCTGCCTTCAACTATAAAATTAAAGAATATATATATTTTCATTTAAAAACTCCTGCCTTCAACTATAAAATTAAAGAATAACTAATAGATATCTAAATGATTTATAAATCTAAATCTAAGGAGATAAGAAACAACACTACTCCAGATTCCCACTGCAAAATGCTCAATCCAAAGTCAAAACAAAGAATCCATTTTCACATGCAACACTGGACTTCCGTCAGAAGTCATTGTAAGTTATGAACTAATTAATTAATTTAACACTGAGGTACGCTTTGAATTTAAAATTGTAATCCTGGTTAAAGGTAAACCTTAACTGTAACCAGCCCAGACCTGGATTCTTTTCATATTAGCTTAATTTATTTAATCCTGGTTTAAGGCACCACTGTAACTAACCCCCCTTTAACTTAACCTACCCTATCTTATTCTAGCCTAGCCTAACTATCTACTTTTAAAATAAAATGATTAATTTGGCTCGTGATTGTCTAGTGATCAGGACTCTTTAATTGTGAACGGATAATAACCCTAACATTCTTTATTCTATTGTTTTGACTTTGAAAGCGCACTAATACATGAGAATACTGAACAAAAATTGGCTAAGGTGAATTGGAGTAAAGAATTTAAATTTAAAATGAGAATGAAGTATGGTCAACCGCTTAAGGTAAAATTATTAGAGTCAAAAATAATACCTATTAAGTAAGTAGAAGTACCGAATGAAATTAATTTTTAGTCATTTAATTAATTATTTAATTAAATAATAGTTAGAGTAAAGGTTTGTCATAGTCTTTGGTACTAGTTAGGAATACTACGGTTATACTGGAAAGTATGCTTAAGGCATTTTTCTTTGCGCCTAAGGTCAGAGCCCATGACTCCCCGCTCATGACTGTGGGACTCGTCTACCAGACTGGACATCCCTCCAGCGCCTATCATTTTTTTCTTTCCAGGTTGGGATTATTGATTTTACAGTCTTTGTCAATAGTCTTTAATAAATTAACCATTAGTAACCTGTCTTCAGTCTTCAAGGGTCGAGAGGATTTCACTAGACTCCTTTCTCCATTGCAGGAGTTAAATGTTAAATAATAATCATAATATGGTATTAATGATATTGTATGTAAACCATATTAAATACACTAGGAGCAGATTTATTATTATGTCCAAGTCAAATTGTCCAGATGAGGATAGTATTGGTAGGTATTCATATAAAACCAAATTAATGAAGATCTAATTAATGTTCATACATTATAGTTTCTATTTCAAGATCCTTCATTATTATGCTTATAATTTTGATAGCAACTTTTATCATTTTATAATAAAAGGTGACTTTAGCCTGATATTGCTAAATTATTGTTTATTGTATATAAGTTGTATAAGTCTAGTTTTGGACTTAGGTTTATTTTATACCAAAATGAAGTGTTCAATTTTCACCATTGTACTCATGTTGTACCTTATATTTTTGGTAAACAGTGGAGATACAGAAGTCATTTTGTCTTCGGCTATTTTGAAACCTCATAATAGCTATATATGCTTTGTATGATTTAGGTAACTAGCAATTCATTTATAAAGCCACTTTTTTATTGTTATTAAATTAGCTTGCTTATTTTATGCAACATAAATAAAGAATCTTTATAATTAGAAACTGAAGTAAGTATCATACTATGTTTATATAATCTAGATTTATTTTATTATGGTTCAATCTAGATTAAATACCTTTAATCTCTCAAAGTCTAGTAATTTATACTATCAAACTGTATTGTATGTCAAATTCCGATCTGGAGTATATCTCGCAGTTCTAGGAATACTATTTCTATTATCAGTCCTAAACAGAAATTTAGATTTCAGAAAGTAAATATGAAACCCTTCCTACTTTAGAAGTTACCAACGTCCATATAAACTATGTAAGACTTTCTAGACTTTAACTATAGGTTTTAGTTAATCTAACCTGACCATTTCAACTTATATTATCAAACCTTTTTATACAGTATATAATGTAATTTTCATGTAACTTTTTAATTGAAATTTACTATTAATAATTACGTTACAAAAACCTATTTTCTTACTATCTCAACTTGAATATTTACCGCTAATTAATTTAATTCATTCAATATCATGTCAAATAGTCTACAGCGACTACTTTCTATAAGACAATTTTGACATTTCGAGAATTTGACATTTACCTACGTTTCGATAACGCTACGTCTATCCCAAAATACGATTTTGTATTGCTAAATTTCCTAAGTTTACTAAACTGATTATTTAATTTGAATATTTGGATTTTTAAATATAAATATTAATTTGGGAATCCTAATTTATTTTTGGGAATTTCTAGATTTCTTTGTAATCCTACTCTAATGGTTTTATGACTAATTAGAGAGACTGCTGACTCTCTTATTTAGTCTAAAACTGTGGCGAATGTTTTAAAAAGTTCTTCACGGTGTAATGAAGATCTTTTCTAGCTATACCTATAGCCCTAAAGTTCTACTGTTTTAAATCAAAACTAAGAGTCATGTAACTCTTACATTTACATTTAAACGTGTGAGTTGTGTTTAAAAATATCCGGTGTAAGATATTTTTACTAGGCCAGCTAACCTATCATAAGAGTTTTTCGAAGGCGAAAGCCCTCTATGAGTAGCCTACTACCTGTCCTTCGGTTTAATGAAAAACCTTCAGATGAAAGACAGGCCGGGATCATACCTACTTTGGCCAGATATATACATATATAAAGATTCTGGGGATCGTCACCAAAAATATTCCACGTATCAGTCTCAATTTTCTACCGAAAAACGGTCCAACTTGTGGTCCTTTGAGATGAATAAATGAAATATAATACAGTGGCGCCTGATGTACCGAGTTAAGGCATCAGTCCTTGTACGCGAAAACCCATAATTTACTTGACTAATGGAGGTAAATCATCCGTTTTCTGATTGTGAAACTCTTTCAGATCTACAACCATAGTCAAACTGTAAATGCGGTTTTTGTATGTGATCAACGTCTGCCTCGGATCTTTATAAGACGGTTTACATATAACCATCACAGCAAAGATCTGGAAAACAGAAAATATTAATAACGGAACACGACAACACATAAAACAGCTTCCCACTACCCACAAATATATGCTGCAAAAACCCCACACATATTAAAATAACACCAAATAAATAACGAGCACAAATACAACAAAGAAAATTACGCAAATGGAACGATAACCTCCAACCCACAATCCAAAATAATGACAACTCACCGCGTCGACGCTCGTAACCAAAGTGACTCCCCGTCAACCTGCGCGCGCTTATATACCCTCGGTCTACATTTTTGACAATTCTTGCGCTTCGGACATATCGAGCCTTTTGAGCACTTGAAGCACTTCGTGCACATTTGCGCTCAGAGCGCTGCCCAAGGCGGACCTATGCTTGTCGTCATCCCATAAGGTTCAATTTCGCGTACCCGCTGACATGCATAACATCAAGATGGCGTCTATTTTTATGTTTCTTATTCTGTTTATGGCCTGCTGGATCTAACGCAGACGATCTAACGATCTAAGTAAGATAGTGTCGCGTCTAATTGGTCAAGTCATATTCTATGACAAGTTACCCTACCCCGCATGCGCCCCGCGCTGCCGGTGGCGCACAGATAATGTTCGTGATGTCGGTTCTAGTACGTTAGTACATAGTAGTTCAATGCTGTCCATACGTTCGAATATCTATGTTATTCTTTATCTTTACCGTGCTTTTTAACCCCCGACGCAAAAAAGAGGGGTGTTGTAAGTTTGACGTTTAAGTGTGTGTGTGTGTGTGTGTGTGTGTGTGTGTGTGTGTGTGTGTGTGCGTGTGTGCGCGTGTGCGTGTGTGCGCGTGTGCGCGTGTGCGCGTGTGCGCGTGTGCGCGTGTGCGTGTGCGTGTGCGTGTGCGTGTGCGTGTGCGTGTGTGCGTGTGTGCGTGTGTGCGTGTGTGCGTGTGTGCGTGTGAGCGTGTGAGCGTGTGTGCGTGTGTGCGTGTGTGCGTGTGTGCGTGTGTGCGTGTGTGCGTGTGTGCGTGTGTGCGTGTGTGCGTGTGTGCGTGTGTGCGTGTGTGCGTGTGTGCGTGTGTGTGTGTGTGTGTCTGTGGCACCGTAGCTCTTAAACGGATGAACCGATTTGGATGCGGTTTTTTTTTATATCGAAATCGGTTCAGCCGTTTTTGAAGTATTGAACTTTGAAATGTCAATGTCGGGGGTTTCCCAACTTTTTGTTGGTTAGGTTAGGTTATTAACATAGAGTAAGTGCACCAAAGCGAGCTAGGCTTATACTTTCTTGCCGGTTTTCCATTTTAAAAATGTTTCATAGGCCGCTAAATACTACTTTTCATTAGATTTTGATGGCAAAAGGTTATCGCACGCGTTTTTCGCCTCGTTAAGTATGTCCGGCGGAGTTAATAATAAGTTTTCTTCATTTTCTTTACTTGAAGTAGACATTTTCGTTAATATTAAACTTCACAATAAAATTAATCCAAACTTCGTCACAGCCATCAATTATTTACGAAAAATGGCGCGTTGTTTTTTTTTCTTTCCGCGATACCGATGCGCGCGCAAGGCTAAGGCGCGAACGAGATCGGCCAACAGCCAAGATTAAAAATGTAATAATTCATGTTTAAAACACAAATTACAGAATAATTATAATGATTTTAATGAATTTGAGCTATTTTTTAGTATTCAAGCTGGTTTTACCAATTTATTGAAATAAATATGTAGATACAGTTATTTGCCGCATAAAAACTGTTTGTTGCTAAAAAAAAAAGGTATAACCCGACTAAATTATATCGCTTCTCTTTGTACTTACAACTTGGTACTAGGGTACAAATGTAAATTGGACGGGGTAATAAACTAAAGGCACTTGGTCAATAATATACTGAAAAAGCACGCGTGTTTAATATCTAGGATTATGAGCCAAAAATCGATGGAATAAAAACGTCGGTTTGAGCAAGTGTGTTGAAAATATAAATAGACAAACCTCATGCTATTCCGAACTCAAAGATGTACTAAAAAGAAACTCAATATAGCCTACCAAGGCAACCTTGTTAACGAAGAAAGTAACGTTAAATTCCTAGGCATATATTTGGATGAGTTCTGTAGTTTTAAAATACACGTGGAAAAAGTATGTGCCAAAATAAATGGGTATAGCCGGGTAAGCATGGCGAAACTGCCCTTAGCGAAAAAAATAATTTCCTTTTACTGGGTTATTAACCTTTACATATGTAGTGCTTTCACCAAAAATTAAGCCTCAAATCCTTCAGGTTTAAAAAAAACCGCATAAAAAGAAATAACATTTTTATTTTATTTTAGCCAAAGTACTAATCCGATTTCTTTGTAATTTGGATATGTTGTATATACAATTAAGGTCGCTTTCCAAAAAAAAAAAAAAATATCTCTTGAAAAAAAACAAAAAAAAACGAGTTAATAATTTTCAAAAAAATAAAAAAAATACGTGCGAGATTGCGACAGTTTCCAAGTTTACATATTTTATGTAGAATTTATTGATGTTTAACATAAATTTTTTTCAAAAGCTAAAATCGGGATTAACAGTGTGAAAAACTTGAATTTGTAACATCCCATACATTCTTTTCAAACAAAATAACTTCTACGTATTACACTAGAAGTTATATTTCCAACGCATTTTGAATTTGGAACGCGACTTATTTTACTGAGTGCGAACTCATGCGATCCTTAAAATCCGTGGCTGTATGCGGCTAGGGCTTATGGCATTCAGACAATTAAAAAAAAAACAAAAAGTCGAGAATGGTACAATGGCACGAATTTTATACTGAGCGTTAACGATTGTGATTTTTAAAAAAGTATTAGAGCCATTTTTTCACTCCAACCACGACACTCATTTAAGCCTATTTTCAAAAAACATAAACTTCTGTCATTTTCTTCCTTGTATATTTATGAAGTAGCCACATTTGTATTTATTAACAAGCACCTATTTTCACGAAATAGTGATGTCAAAGCTTATAACCATATGTCGAGGCAGCGGAACTTACTGTTCACGCCCAAATGTCGCCTAAAACAAACGTCACGCAGTCCCTATTTCATGTGCCTGAAAATATTCAATAAGCTGCCTGGGGACATAAAAGACCTACCTTTAAAAATGCTTAGAGTCTGTCTAACGAATGATGAACCGGGATTTTATTTGACTGGCAAGTCTGGCGACACTATTAAAATGACGTTTTGACATTGACTAACAAGTCGTTGTTGGTGCGAATCTGTCAAATTAAAGATTTCTTTTGGAAATTTACGGACTAAACATGCGTAAAACTATCAAAAGTGGCGTGCGACAGATCCTTTTTAACATTATAAACACATATAATGAAAAACAAGAGAAGAGGGAAGCATTCTTGAAACAAAAAATAGAGTGTTTAGATACGGTGACCGAATTCATAGGTTAGTACAAGGTTAGTATGGCATGTTAATTATATTTCAAGATCCTTCATTATTATGCTTATAATTTTGATAGCAACTTTTATCATTTTATAATAAAAGGTGACTTTAGACTGATATTGCTAAATTATTGTTTTTTGTATATAAGTTGTATAAGTCTAGTTTTGGACTTAGGTTTATTTTATACCAAAATGAAGTGTTCAATTTTCACCATTGTACTCATGTTGTACCTTATATTTTTGGTAAACAGTGGAGATACAGAAGTCATTTTGTCTTCGGCTATTTTGAAACCTCATAATAGCTATATATGCTTTGTATGATTTAGGTAACTAGCAATTCATTTATAAAGCCACTTTTTTATTGTTATTAAATTAGCTTGCTTATTTTATGCAACATAAATAAAGAATCTTTATAATTAGAAACTGAAGTAAGTATCATACTATGTTTATATAATCTAGATTTATTTTATTATGGTTCAATCTAGATTAAATACCTTTAATCTCTCAAAGTCTAGTAATTTATACTATCAAACTGTATTGTATGTCAAATTCCGATCTGGAGTATATCTCGCAGTTCTAGGAATACTATTTCTATTATCAGTCCTAAACAGAAATTTAGATTTCAGAAAGTAAATATGAAACCCTTCCTACTTTAGAAGTTACCAACGTCCATATAAACTATGTAAGACTTTCTAGACTTTAACTATAGGTTTTAGTTAATCTAACCTGACCATTTCAACTTATATTATCAAACCTTTTTATACAGTATATAATGTAATTTACTGTAACTTTTTAATTGAAATTTACTATTAATAATTACGTTACAAAAACCTATTTTCTTACTATCTCAACTTGAATATTTACCGCTAATTAATTTAATTCATTCAATATCATGTCAAATAGTCTACAGCGACTACTTTCTATAAGACAATTTTGACATTTCGAGAATTTGACATTTACCTACGTTTCGATAACGCTACGTCTATCCCAAAATACGATTTTGTATTGCTAAATTTCCTAAGTTTACTAAACTGATTATTTAATTTGAATATTTGGATTTTTAAATATAAATATTAATTTGGGAATCCTAATTTATTTTTGGGAATTTCTAGATTTCTTTGTAATCCTACTCTAATGGTTTTATGACTAATTAGAGAGACTGCTGACTCTCTTATTTAGTCTAAAACTGTGGCGAATGTTTTAAAAAGTTCTTCACGGTGTAATGAAGATCTTTTCTAGCTATACCTATAGCCCTAAAGTTCTACTGTTTTAAATCAAAACTAAGAGTCATGTAACTCTTACATTTACATTTAAACGTGTGAGTTGTGTTTAAAAATATCCGGTGTAAGATATTTTTACTAGGCCAGCTAACCTATCATAAGAGTTTTTCGAAGGCGAAAGCCCTCTATGAGTAGCCTACTACCTGTCCTTCGGTTTAATGAAAAACCTTGAGATGAAAGACAGGCCGGGATCATACCTACTTTGGCCAGATATATACATATATAAAGATTCTGGGGATCGTCACCAAAAATATTCCACGTATCAGTCTCAATTTTCTACCGAAAAACGGTCCAACTTGTGGTCCTTTGAGATGAATAAATGAAATATAATATCAGTGGCGTATATTACGGTACGTCAAAAACGGCGCCATGTTGTTACTATGACCACGTCGTTTGTTTAAGCAACGACACCGTTTTTTAAGCAGCGGTGTGGGGAGCATGCGTCAAAAACGGTGCTGATACGACGCGTCACTGCGATTCCGTACCGTCACCGTTTTTTAAGCATTGGTGTGTGGAGCTTGCGTCAAAAACGGTGCTGATACGACGCGTCACTGCGATTCCGTACCGTCACCGTATTTTAAGCACCGGTGTGGTCCCAGCTCTATGCCAGAGTCAGACGAAGTATTTAGAAGAATTATCTTCAATGACCGGTAAATAAATAAATAAATAAATACTAAAATTAATTAAATCATTATTTTTCTCTCTATATAGGTTTATTGTCTGTACCTATATCATGTTGAATCTCTTAGCAATCGAATTTTATTAAATTAATTAAATAAATTTATATGTGTATTAAATTATGTAAGTAAGTTTAAGTTTCAGTAAAACACTAAGGAGGTGTTTATATACATCTAGTTAAAAGATATCATAAACATATTAATATGTATTAACTGTATGCAGAGCAAACAGAATTTCATTGTTTGTGAACCAAATGTACCTGCGTACACTTCATAAGCTTTTGGAAAAGATGTTCGGGTTATACCTGTCTTCCTTTTTCTTAAACAGTTGTGATTTGAACCTCACTGATGCAATTTGATTTCACCTAAACCCAAATGTTCTTAGAGCTGTCGGACTGTACAATGGGGCTGTACTGCGTGTCACAATGTATTTGTAAATAGTGTTCTGTTTAATTCATTCCTTCTTTCTTCTTACAGATGTCAGTGTTTCGACATTGAAGAGAAGAAAATAATGAAGGCAAAGTAGGGTCACCGGGTTAACAGTGTGGGTTGCTAGTACACAGTGGGTAACGCACACACTGATAATATTTACAGTACTATACGATGCTTTCTCGATGCAAAAGACGCCACCTAGTGACAAGTTCCTACTCGCTCAGTGCCCGTTCGGCAGCGCGGACGCAACGACGTGGAGGAATGAGTTTGTGCATCAGCCGCGAAGCGCACACATTTACGTAAGTTTTAATTTTGTCTGTATTTTCTAAAAATAAGACGATACAATTTTATGTTTTTGTTTTCGTTTGAGTTGATTCATAACCTATTTGAGGGTATTGTTTATTTTCTCTCTGAACAGTTAGTTATTTTAAATTTTTTTTTTGTTATTTTGGTGCCTGGGTTGACAGTGGGTCAAGTGAATCGGGTAAATAGTGGGTCGTGACCCACTGTGTACCACGACTATCAATATTTTTATAACAATTAAAAACTATTTTTATTTATTACAGAATGCCGAGAAAAAAGAATCTGCAAAGGAAAATAGGCACCCATAATGAAGAGCAAATGAGGTGCGCTCTAATTTCTATTAAAAATGGTTCCAGTATTCGACAAGCTTCTGTAGATAGCGACATACCTTTTTCGACATTGCAAAGATATTACAATAAAATTAAAGATAAAGAAAATGAGGATGTTATTAGTGTGCGATTGACCCCTCATTACTCTGTGAGTAAAGTATTCTCGGACGAAGAAGAAATTGTTTTAAAAGAATACTTTAAGAAATGCGCCTTGTTATTTTACGGCCTATCTACCAAAGACTGCCGACACGTAGCATACCAGATGGCCCTTCATAATAAGATTAAAATGCCAGCCTCATGGGAAAAGAATCACATGGCCGGTGTAGATTGGCTTAGAGGCTTTCGCGAAAGACACCCTGAGTTATCTTTACGCAAACCAGAGGCATGTAGCTTGGCGAGAGCTACTGCGTTTAATAGAGAGACTGTTAGAGTATTTTTTGAAAATCTCGAAAATATTATTAAACGCAATCCAACTTTTAGTGACGGGACACGAATTTTTAACTTGGACGAAACTGGAACTACAACAGTACAAAAAAATCAAAAAGTTGTTGGACCAAAAGGTCATAAAAACCTCTGTAGGGTCACAAGCGGAGAGAAAGGTACACTGTGTACAACTTGCAATATAATTGGCGCCGGTGGTCAAGCACTTCCACCAGCAATTATTTTCCCTAGAGTTAAAACAAACCCTCGAATGGTTGTTGGTGCTCCTCCAGGATCCCTAATTCTAGCATCACCTTCCGGTTGGATGAATTCAGAACTTTTTGTACAAGTGATGCAACACTTCATCAAACGCTCAGGTACAACAAAAGATAATCCAAGCATATTGATCATGGATAACCACGAGTCACACCTTGCTATAGAAGCTTTGGATTTGGCGAAAAGCTCTGGCGTTACGATCCTCACATTGCATCCACATACTTCAGCCAAAATGCAACCATTGGACGTTGGTATCCATGCACCATTTAAATCGTACTATAATGCTGCAATGGATTCTTGGATGCTTAGTAACCGAGGCTGTTCAGTGACCATTTATGAAGTAGGTCGATTTATTGGGACTGCTTTTATGAAAAGTATGACACCATCCAATATAACCCAGGCTTTCAGAAAATGTGGAATTCAGCCCTTTGACAAAAACATATTTTCGGACGAAGATTTTTTGCCTAGTACTGTTACAGAGCGACCAAACCCTGAAGATCAACCTTCTGTTATCTTAACGCCACAGCAAATAGAGCCAGTGCAGAGCAATAATCAAAACACACACATGGATCTACCAACATTAGAACAACAAATGATCTCTTCCCAGAGCCATTCTATGGAGCAACCTGATTCAAATCAGGATGTCAATCCGAAACCTTACCCTGCAGAACCCCTACAAAGAGCTACCACCAGCACCGAAATGGTTGATACCCCCACACCTACTTCACCACCTACTACTCCATCACAGCGACCAACAGATTCTTTGCCCAGTACATGCAAGGTCTTAAAAACACCAGACGACTTCCGAAAACCTATAAAAGCGGATGAAAAAAGGAGAACAAGAAAACGGAAACTAGGAAGGAGCCTTATAGGTACAGACACACCAAAAAAAATGCAATAGAAGACCAAAAAAAATCCGTCAAAAGGAAGAAGGAACATAAAATAAAACCTAAACCAAAAAAGGTGGTTCGCCAGGTTTTACAGAGTGATTCGGATGATAAGTCTATTAAATTACAAGATTCCAGCGACGATAATAATTGGCCTGAGGAAGATGTCGATGAAAACATTGTCACAGAAGATTCTTTGACCAAACCAATTTCACCACCAAAAGAGGGACAGTATGTGCTGGTAGAATTTACTACAAAAAAACAAAAAGTTTATTATGTAGCCAAAGTTCTGGAAGAACGCAATCAATCATTGGAGGTTTATGTTAATTTTTTGAGGCAAAAAAAACAGGGACTGTTTTATTTGCCGAGTGTTCCCGACGTTTCCTACATAAAATATAATAGTATTAAACTTGTTTTGCCAAAACCAGTGGTGGGTGGCAGCACCGCTCGGCAGCAATCTTATTATTCCTTCTCAAAGGATTTCTCTAACATTAATGTTCGTTAATGATTAGGTAGGTATTATTTCAATGTTTATTGATTTTTAGTTTTAGCTAGTAAGCAATGACTGATTGTAACAATAACACAGGTTAAAAATGGTACTCTATAAGGTTAAGAAGTTGATCTCTGTTTAGTTTAAAAGTTTGTTACAAACACAAGGGTTAAAAATTGATCTCTATTAGGTTACGAAGTTGATCTCTGTTTAGTTTAAAAGTAGGAATAACTTGTAATAACGTGTTTTACCAAAACCAGTGGTGGGTAGCACGGCTAGTCAGTGGCTAGACTAGACATTAATGTTCGTTAATGAGTATAATTTCAATTTTTATTGATTTTTAGCTAGTAAGCAATGACTGATTGTTACAAAAACACGGGTTAAAAAGTGATCTCTATTAGGTTAAGAAGTTAATCTCTGTTTTGTTTAAAATTTGATCTCTTTACGCCCTTAATTATAAACGTGGAATAACCATGGAGTAGGTAAGCCATGCTTTGTCCTTATCTGTCGGATTCAAATGTCACAACGACAGGTAAGGACAAAACATGGCATAGCTACTCCAAGGTTATTCCACGTTTATAAGTAAGGGCCTTAATGTTTATCTTGTTTTCCATTACGTATTTTATTACACCTTTAAGTTTTATTTCTTTCCTTTAATAAAAAAAAAACCATTTATGTGTGTTTCATTTATTCTAGCATGCTGTTAGCCATCCGACTTTTCTTGGCCCACTGTATTCTACCGGGTGACTCAGTGTAAACCACCCCTAGTACACAGTGGGTCATTTAACTTTTTTTTTTTTAAAACCGTCCCGACTCCAAATTAATTTTACTAGGACTTTTTAAGTGTACTATAATGAAAATTAAATAAATTATCCATATATTAGTCCAAATTTAATGTAATTATTTCTCAAGATACGTTTACTGAAAAAACAGGTGATCCACTGTCAACCATGTTACCCTAAACCATGTTGTCTTTAGTACTCCAGGAAAGAAGCGACTTCACAAGGCCACAGTATCCAATTTAGATAGTTTTTACATCCATGCCATCCGAAATAAAGTGAAGGAATTTTATATTGTAAAGAAGCAAGTGCCTACACTCAGATGCCTATTAGCGGAGTAGAGAGAAAGCATCGATTCTACCCTAATAATAAATAAAATCTTTTTACTTAATGACTTTTTATTGATGATTTTATTTACTAAGAGCTCACAAATGAGAAAGCATGCTGATGCAAGTATTATTATGGTGGTCTGCATTTATTTTTCATAGATAGTTTCAAAGCATCAAATACTTCGTGACACCCAAAGTCGCCAAATAGTTCGGTACACGTTTGGCGACTTTGGGTGTCACTATCTATTTATTTAATGCTGACTATACGGGTCAATCAACTTTTCTTTGTAGTTCGTTGCCAGGGTGACGTTTCCTGGGTCACTCATTAAAAGTATGATTTCAAAGGATATAAGTCCACCACCATTCTTTTATGGCTTTTCTTTGTCATGAGAGTCACAATGAGTGTGCTAGAAGTATACATTATAACATTTTTTCTAAGAAACTATCACCGTTATTTCCTGGCTTGCGGGACAATAACAACAACAAAAAAGTTGATCCACCCATACGTATTAAGTAGTAAGACTCTTGGGCTTCTATTAATAAACTGTAATTTGTAACGGGGCGTTTTACGTCCCTTGTTAACATTAATCTCGTCCCCTGTATTGGTACTGAGGGACTGGAGATGTTTTATTCAGTTAGCTCAGGAGGATCAGGGTTTCTAGGTTTGAAATATAAACAACAAGATTTACTAATAAAATACTGAGGCTTTATGCCTGTTTATTATAACTTAAACGGTATCCCTAGTGCTTAAACTTAAGATTGAATGATTGATAGACGTATATAGCCTAGCAGGATGCCGCCCAGCGCGACGCGAGGGTAACCGCACCGCCCTGGCTCAGCAAGGGTTTGTTATTGGGTAGCTGCTGCTTCACAGCGCGACGCGAGGGTAACCGCACCGCCCTGGACCAGCAAGGGGTTGTTATGGGGTAGCTGCTGCTTCACAGCGCGACGCGAGGGTAACCGCACCGCCCTGGACCAGCAAGGGGTTGTTATGGGGTAGCTGCTGCTTCACAGCGCGACGCGAGGGTAACCGCACCGCCCTGGACCAGCAAGGGTTTTATATGAGGATGCCGGGAGCTGTTTCAGCGCGACGCGAGGGGAACCGCACCGCCCTGTTACAGCGAGAGGGGGAGGAGAGGAGTCGGGTGAGCACCACCTGATGTGCTCCTAGCTTCGAGAGGGTTTATTGAACGTCTTGTCAGCTCGAGAGCACACCACGCAGTGTCCTCTGTGAACGCCGCGGCCGCGGTATATAAAGGCCCCGGTGACGACCGCGGGGATTTGCGGGCGCGGGCGGAGTGGGCTCGGAGCGCGCGCCGCCACCGGTGCAGCGCGTATGGCCGTGACGTCACGCCGGACCGTTCGCCCGTTCGATGACCGGCCGGCGCTCGTTACAAATTAAATATGAAACCGAGTGTGGTCTTAATATGGACAAACGGACACTTGAGTGCCTTAGTATTAAGAAAAAGTACGCGTTTCCTCTTCCTTTGTGCCCACCAAAATAAACATAAAAAACAAAGAAACCGCCTTCAAAAACGCAAAAAATAACTCCTACTACTAGGTACTTAGTAGTAGGTACCTATCCTATTAGGTTAGTCCAACTGAAGTCGGCTTTTTGTTGAAAATATTGTGGTCGCCGACTTCAGTTAGACTAACCTAATAGGATAGGTACCTACTACTAAGTACCTAGTAGTAGGAGTTATTTTTTGCGTTTTTGAAGGCGGTTTTTTTGTTTTTTAAAACATTTATTTTATTTTACACTTTTTAGTGATCATAATAAGCTTATGTAGTCCCACTTCTTAGTTGATATATGAAACTTTAAGATATTTCAAGCTCGCCGCAAGCAACGCCGCGGGAAAATCATAGTCATTTTAAACCAATTAAATGTGCTTCGTTGTAGTCGCTCAACTATCTTAATCGAGATATCTTATCGCCACCCTTGAAATCGGTACCGTTGAGGAGTTCCGGTGGCCATCTGTGGTCTTCATCATCAGTTCCGCTTCACCAAGTGACACTTTCTGAATGCAAATGCTACACTTGTTACTAAAAATACTAAAATCGCTATATGTTTGCATACAATATTTGAGGAGTTCCCTCAATTCCTCACTGATTCCTTCATCAGATTCAGATTTGCTGACAATGGGACCACCTCGGAAGTATACTCTATCAAACCAAAAAAGAATTTTTAAAATCGGTCCACAATTGACGGAGTAATCGGTGAACATACATAAAAAAAAAAAAACATACATACAGTGGAACGTATAACCTCCTCCTTTTTTGAAGTCGGTTAAAAATAAGAAAACTATCAAAATCGTTTATTCCTACATTGATCGGGAATACCATATGAAGATTTTTTTAATTTGCCTCTTTTTCTCAGGTTCATCTTTCATTAGACAGACTCTAAAAGCAAACGGTTTATTTGGCTGTGTGAATTATGTGTCTACTCTATGAGTGAGTTTTTAAATATTATATATTTTGTAACCTGGCAACCAGTGCCAGTTTTAATATTTAGGTTTTAAGTAGTTTTAATGTTTAAATTGTTGATTTTTGGGACTTAAACCCAAGATAAACACATAATAAATGTTAAGTGTAAATGTTATTACGACTACAAGTACTTTGAAGAAACTATTATCACGAGTGCAAAATCTGACATATAACTAGGTCAACGACTTTGTGATTTGAAAATGATTTGAAAATTACACCGTCTGCTGTACTGATTAATCATCAACGAAACCTGGGGAGTATTGTTATTTTATAATTTCGTTATTACTTCTACTTCGGCGTTAAATTTCAACCCAAATACTGTGTTTGTAACAACGTAATTAGATCAAATTATGTGACATTGACAGCGCGAAAAGGATCCTAGTTTTTTTTAACTAATGTTTTGGTAGATGTGTGGCTTATTTAAAGCCTTAGTTAGTACAGTAATCCATTGACTAATTAGTATTGTTATAGTAAAATTATTGTAGTCCTTAATATACCTACATATCCTTAAGACAATGTTTAGTTTATTTTGTGATGTTGACACTCTAAGATAGTTAAAGTATAAATCAGGGTAACTATTGATAGGTATATCTTGTTTATTAAACCGTTTTGTGTCCTGGTATTGTACTCTGTCATCATGTTTTCAGCGAAGCCCACAACCCGTCGGGATGTCCTCGTGAACAAATCCGGAACACTCAATCTGAGCTTAAGACAGTGAACGAGCTCAATGCACGGCTGTTGCAGGAGCGTGACAAGAGTGAAGAGGAAGTCGGGCGGGACCGCCTCCAGGCCAATGTGGACCAGTTCCAGCAGTGCCGCGAGACGCATGAGGAGGCGCTACGGCGGATCCGGGACCTGGAACAGCTACTGGAGGCGTAGCAAGTGAAGCAGGACACTACTTGTGCCAGATGTGTTGCGGAGGATTCGGCTTACAATGTAAGCTTGTTTGCGGAGCTCAATACTTCTTACTCTGAAGTTAACCAAGAGATTGTAACAGTGGACCTTACAAATTCTTTAGACATTATTGATCCCAAACCATCTAATATTGCTGTGAGGGGATCAAACAAAATTAAAAAGTATTTAAGATTAAGTAGATTCATAAAAAAGTCAAAAGTTTTATTACGATGTAACAAAACTTTTATGAAATTAACATCAATTAGATACACCAATGTAGCTTTACATAATGAACTTTTAAATTGTCAACACAAACTGGAGTGTATTAATAAAGATTTTAATACCAATGCCGAACAGCTTCAGAAAATGGAAGTGGCTCTGCAGGACGTCTCTAATAAGTATACATTATCTTGTAAACAAATGGAGGAGTACATAGGCTTCATGAACAATGTCATTGATCTAGGTAATACCAATATGGAGAGACTGGATTCACTGGTAGGTAAATCATGCGATGGCTACGGCGGCTCTCCCTGCCACGGCAGGAAGCAGAGCCTGCCGGCCTCGCCATCACCGACACCGACGCCGCGCCGCGCCCGCCCCGCGCCCGCCGCGCCCGCCGCGCGCTCCCCCGCGCCGGCGCCGCTCGCCGCGCCCCGCGCGCCCCGCCGGGCCCCCCGGGCAGCGCCGGGCGCGGGGCCGCCGCGTGATCCAACGGCATCGGCTGCAGCGCAGCAAGGGGACACTCTAAGCTGCGCGCCCGAACCGCCCGGACTGGGCGCGCCATGCGTGACACCTCCAAGGCAAGTTTCTCCCTCGCCCAGTACTATACCAACCCCGGTGTGCAGAGGACCGTTATGTACACTGATGAAGGAGGTATCGGGTTGGGGTCTAAAATGGTTAAGCACCTTGATCATAAAATTATAAACAACTGTCTACCAGGAATGTCTATGGACCACCTGATCTCACGCATCTCTGCAGACACATTTGATCGCGATACAACTTTAGTTGTGTTACTAGCAAACAGTTTGGCTTTTTGTAAACATGACATACTTAAATTGTCTGAGGCCCTCACAGAAAGTAGCAAAGGTGATGTAGGTAAAATAATTATTTGTGCTTGTCTGTTTTCCCATAAATTAACAGATAAATGTAATAGAAATATCGATTATCTTAACTCAATATTATATAAAATGGCATTATATAATCCTAAAATCTCATATTTTGACACAAATAAATTTGTAAACAAATTCGATTTGACGCGTAACTATTGTTACTTACCAAGTAGGTACTTAGATGAGTGTGCTAAGTTGTATGCTATATAATATTTTAGACCCCGTTATGACTAGCATAGCAAGTGATAACAGTAGGACGGAGCCTGCGCTGAGGTTTATTAGCGCCGGCTCTGCGCCGGAGCTGCTATATAGTTATAGCTCATGCAATTTATGATGGCGAGTGGGCTTTACTTGTGGTAAACACATATCTGTATACGTGTCAAAGTGTGCGTGACAGCGAGAGCGGGTATGGTAAGCATAAAAAATAAAGAGAAGTATTGGACACATTATACTTATTATACTGTCGCAAACCCTCTAGCAAATAATGATAAGATATAATGCAATTAAGTATTTTAAACCGACTTCAAAAAAGGAGGTTCTCAGTTTGACCGATTTGATTTCTCCATCAATTATGGTCCGATTTCAAAAATTATTTTTTTGTTTTGTTTGACTGAGTTTACTTCCGAGGTGATGATCCATGATGAGCGGATCCATGAGGAATTGAGGAACAAGCTACTAGAAAGTAGGGTAGGTTTATCGATTGAAAAGTTTGCTTTCATGAAATTATATTCTTCTTGAAGAAAGTGAAAGACTTTGGCGACCATTGCTCGTCCCTACAAACAATTATAAGATCAAGCCCACAGACAGAGGGGTAAATACGTCACCTAATTTTTTTTCATTCATTACGTTTTTTTTTAATGGAATTCAAAGTTTTAAAACTATTTTTGCGTCCTTTTATAGTAGTTTAAGTACATTCATTTCTATAAAAGGAGGCATAAATCGTTTTATAACGTTGAATTGAATTCCCTTAACAAAATTAAGTGACGGGTCTACCCCTTTGTCGGAATAGCCCCGCTTGACCTTAAATATTATAAAACAACAAACTACTTATTTATGTTCTTGATGTGATATGCGAACTACTTAGTCATACTACATGTAGTAGCGACACTAGCGACCTTCTTCGTTGCATCTTCTACGAAATTGATGTACCTACCTAACTCTATCTTGTCGCGAAGATGAAATTTCAAATGTCTCCGTATTTTCTGTCTTAAAATTACGTACAATTTTATGTTACTTAAAATTAAATGCTTATTATTGCCGTGTTTCTTGGGTGACTAAACGTGGATCAAACATCCGTCACTCTCACACTTATTATGTATGTACTTGTCAGAAAGTGTCGAATGTTTTATTACCGTTTTGTCAAGCGATAAACACGGATAGGCCCACAGTTCTAAATAAATTTACTATTTTTATTTTAGGATACTTCAAAATAAAAATCCGTTATACCTCGCTATGAATAACTTTGCGTTTTTTCCGGATATTGGACATGCTGACGGTAGTTCGTGGCAGTAAGCGTCGTGGAAACAATACGCACAAGTAACTCGAGCGACGGCGCGCTCGCGACCATGCTATGGCAACTTAGAACAAACTGAAAATCCAGTTTTTTATTGAAATCAGTGCAATCTTCTCGGTAGCTTTTATACTAAAAACCAGGTGTTACCGCATTTAAAATACAAAGTTTAAATGTTGGTGACTTTTACGATCCCGTATTGATTATAATATTTTTTTTTCTTCAAATGTTAAAAACTGCAATCATAAAATAAATTAGGAAGATTTGTTTTCAACATTAAATCTAAATAAAGTGTTTTTTTCATGATTTTGACCATAGTTGTGAGGAAAATAATTTCTTTTATGTTGGTAACACAGATTAATGCAAAATGCAAATGGCGTGTTATTTATTTTTTTGCATTGCCGGTCTTAACTGTAAAAGTATGGTGTTTTCTGCAATTTCTGCTCTTAGCACATTTCAATTTGGTATTTAAGTTCTGGTCGTTGTTGCGGGTGTATTGATACGTTGAATTGAGTTGAGTATTCGCTCCACCGTGTTGCTGTGCCGCATTACAAATCTTACCCACGTGCCCACGTCCACGTTCGAGTTGACGATAGTACGGTACTCCGTGTCCTCGCCGCGCCGTAAGAGAGACCCCGATCTTGCAAAGTTTCTGTGAGCATAGGCCAGTGTGGACTGATAGTTGTGAACCATGAACTTTATCATGTCGCACAAAATCTTGCTGTGTACCTGGCTGTCCCATATCTTTAGAAGATTGTAAGTATTTACATTTTATTAAACATGTTTGAATGTACATACTGCTTTTTGAGAGTCAGGTCTTGGTATCAATTAAAGACGCCAGCTGCTAAAACAACTGAAGTTAAATCCAGTCTAATGGCTTAAATTAGTTCAAGATTCAGCAAGCCAGCCTTAATCATTCTTCATTAATTGGAAATTATGGGTCTCAAATCAACTTCCATTGACAGCCTCAAAATATGCTTCTACCTTATATCTCAAAAAATACCATACCTTCCGGAATGCAGATTTATTAGTTTTGTTACTTGTGTGTTTCCGATATTTCAATGCAGTAGCATGACACCATGATCTATGTAGAAAAGAAAGTATTATTATTTGGGACTTGACAGAAGCGCATGGACCTAACCCCATGTGCTTCTGTTTATTCCATTAGAGAAAATACTCTTTTACCAAACACTTGTCTGCGCGTGTGATATCCATGGACTTATTTCTCTAATTAGTCCATCGGAGTGTCTATATAACTCTACATTGGCGAAATACATCCCTTAACAGGAGTGAAAGCCATTAATAAAAAAGATAATTAGATTATTATGTCTTTAAATTAGATATTGTGTTTTCAGGTGTACCTCTTCATCGATTTCCAAACCCAGAAACAAATGCAGACAAGTTTAAGGCTTCGATTTCCATTATTGGTGGGGAAATAACTGCATTGGACCAAATTATAGTCTACAACAATAGACGTGTCAGCCGTTGACATTTTGAAGACACCCATTTGTACCCCAAAAACAGACTGCAAATTGGCAGTCCCTGTTCTGCACATGCCAGGTAAATTATAATGTAACTAAGTAAATCGGGCAGTGGAGGCCCAAACCCAATGTGGGCATGTTGTCATTTAACTGAGCGCCAAGAAGTGTTATGTTTTTTGTGCGTATATTTAGATGATATTATGTAGGTATACATACATGTGTCTGTAAAAAAAGGCTTTTTATTTTATTTATTTTATAAGTAAGTACATGATGCACCGTGAGAGAAAGTACTGTAAACTATATACAAGCATTAAATAAACACTGGGTCGGAGTAAAGGAAAGGGGACGCAAATATAGGACTTGGAAAAAAAATATTTTTGGCTTTTTCGTGCTTGTGTATTATGATTGAATCTTAGAGAAAATACAAATTTAAGCCTATTTATTCCGATAAACTTTTCTCTAAAATCAAAAATGCCTGAGTTATAGGGGTTTCAAATGTTGGTTAATTTCAAGGCATCAGGGACTTAATTTTTTTTTCGTAAGAATGGTATCATTATGACACCTAATTTAAATGATTTTATCGTATAGAACACGTTAAAATAAGCATGTTTTACTTGAAAACTTTTCTCTAAAATCAAAAATGGCCGAGTTATAGGGGTTCAAAAGTTGGTTAATTTCAAGGCGTCAGGGACTTAATTTTTTTTCGTAAGAATATGGTATCATTATAACACCAAATTTAAATGATTTTATCTTATAGAACACGTTAAAATAAGCATGTTTTATTTGAAAAACTTTTCTCTAAAATCATAATTGGCCGAGTGATAAGAGTTCGAATGTTGATCAATTTCAAGGCGTCAGGGACTTAGAAAATTTTGATGCTTGAAAATTATGTCAATATAAGGTCTATTTATGATGATTTAATTGTTTAGAACATGCTTATTATAACGTGTTCTATAAGATAAATTTGGTGTTATAATGATAACATTCTTACGAAAAAAAATTAAAGTCCCTGACACTTTGAAATTAACCAACTTTTGAACCCCTATAACTCGGCCATTTTTTATTTTAGAGAAAAGTTTTCAAGTAAAACATGGTTATTTTAACGTGTTCTATACGATAAAATCATTTAAGTTAGGTGTCATAATGATACCATTTTTGCGAAAAAAATACTAAGTCCTGCGTCCCCTTTCCTTTACCCTAACCGAATGCTGCATTCATTTTTTTTTCTATTACTTGCCTCATCAGGGAATCAAAGCAATCAAGTTACTTAGTATGGTGTTCCTTCAATTTGAGATCTCATGTTACTTGAAAGGAATTTAAAATAAATTATTTTACTTGAATTCCCAAAAGTTGGCCCTTTTCAATTGGCATCATAATTATACAGGATTATATTTTTGCCCATTCAGTCATTCCAATAGGGCATACAATAAAAGAGTTCTATGCGGTCTGAGTCGCGGGCAAAAGCTAGTAGGTTATATACTTAAGTTACATTAGACGTCACCTCCATAAAAAAACTGATGTATGAATTAATCGTTATCCTCCAAATAGGCCCTGCAGGCACTTTTACGACGTGTTTTCAAAAAAGTGTCCCGTCATGAAATTGTCAAGAAATCAGTTTGTCAAGAAACGTCAGGAAATTATCAATACTAAGGATGACATTATACCAAAGAACTATAGGAATTAAGCAACGGAAAATTAAACACATTTAGTCTCATAGTACTTAAATGTATGTTTTTATTATCTGTATTATATTAATCTTAACCAACCAAAAAAAGAAGGAAACTGCTACATTTTTCCTACTGATATAAATGTAAAAGAAATTTAAATTCGATTCGGGATATGTTTTGAAGTGAATTACCTCGTCGTTTGATAAAACGCATATATGTATTTTGTCTCCATTTTTTTACCACTCTATGGAGCTGCTTATGTTTTAGATTAAGATTATTATAATACAGATAATAAAAAAATACATTTAATTACTATGAAACTAAAATGTGTTAAATTTTGCGTTACTTGATTCCTATAGCTCTTTGGTTTAATGTCATCCTTTCTTGACATACTGATTTCTGGACAATTTCATTTTTCATCTGAGTCTACCAACGCTTCCCAAGAAGAGAACACTGTACTTCATCAAAAGTATTTCTTTGTCAGTATGCGGCATAAAAAGTTCCTATACTATAATCACCAATTTACCTACCGATCTTACTTTTACTAGAAACATCTTACCTTCTGGTGATAGCTACTAGTATACAATAAATAAAATGAAATTTATTAATAAAATGAGCTCATTCTGTTATAAGACTATATTTGTCTGTTTGTTTGTTTGAGCATCATGCAAAAAGTACTGCATCTATTCTGATGAAATTTGATATAAATAATAAATATAGCTAGTGTCCTGGGGGAAGGCTACAGACAGGATACTTACCCTGGTTAATTGGATAGGTCCAAAGGGAAATGTGATAGTTCTGCTAATAGCGAGTTTGATTACTAATATGTTTGAGTATACAAAGTTACATTAATGTGTTATGGTTTTTTATAGAATCTGGCGCAATAGAAAAGGAAAGCATATACAGCAGATCTGCTTTTATTTTTTGACGACCTGTTTGACAGTGTCAATGGGAGCTACAGCCAAGTAAAGGAGGGAAAAATTTACAGGGCTGCAGTTACCCCTAGATTACTGCATCACAAACTGTGGAACGAGAGTTTACCAGTACTCAAATCGATGCAATTTCAAAATGCGAGTAATAAGTTGCGAGTTGTGCTAGTTATTATACTATTTTCGATTTTGAGAACACGCTTTTGTCTAATAGAAAATTCAAAAATATAATGAGGGTGCCACCAGGCTCGGGCACCCTTTAAGCAAATAACACGATATAGAAAGTTGTTATTGTTTTTATAGACAGTTAAATTTATAAGCTATTCGTGATTTACAGTGTCAACCAATATGATACTCTGCCCGGTCCCCTTGCTTTTTTTTTTGTAACTGCTTTAGACATAGTTAAAATACCTTGTTTGATATGCAGATAATTCTAGCTTTAACGATGTAAAACAAATAGTATTGTATTGTAAGCAAAAAATATGGAAAAAAGTTTTTGTCATAACTTTGTTGATTAGGTATCTCTCTTTTTTAAATCCTAGATGAATATTATGTTGAAAATAGTGTTAGATTTTGCATAGGTACTATCAGCCCAATGGAACCTTGACCCACCATAGAACTGTGTCACAGAGACATTATGAGTCAAGTCGTAAGAAATGTCAAACAATGTTTTATAATTTCACTGTGACACCGTTCTATGGTGGGTCAGGGTTCCAATTGGCTGATAGTACCTATATTAATTCAATATGGTTATTAATTCTATTGAAAATAATCCTCCTCTATAATCTCTCATCAGGAATTCGATTTATCAGTAACCCTGTATGCACACTCAATCTTAAATAATGTGAAAAAATAAACAATTAAAATAAAGCTGATTTTTCATTTATGTCCAGCTGCAGTCACAGTTTTCCGCACCCCAGTCACTTAAAGCGTTGCATATCGATGGTAAAAAGCGAAAACTCTGTAATTCAAAATGAATGAATGCTTTACAGCGTTTTCGCTTGTTATCATCGATTTGCAAATACATCACGCGTAATTGAAAAGAACTGCATAGCTATATATATCTACGTATATCTATGTATATCTACGTATAGCTATGTATATGTTCGAAAGTTTCGAAAGCTAGAAACTAGATGGCGCTTTTTTAAGACTTGAGAAAAGGGCCGAGTTGCCAGTCTATTTCCCAATGTATATAGTAGTCTTTGCTCGCGACTGATCGCTCCGTCAGACACGCACACTACCGCAATGTGCATGTACACGTTCAACCACTAATAAAGCCCACTCGCCATCGTGAATTGCATGAGCTATAATTTAAACTGACAGCTTCGACAACTACCGCGGCTGCCGGCGTTCGCGGCGACAGTCGCGGCAGCCCCGTGCCTGCCCACAGGCCGACGAGTATTAGAAATAGATTGGGTGGTAATGTAATAAATATTATTCACCAGAATATACAGGGATTTTCCCGGAAGGAACTTGAAATTGGTTTATTTATAGATAGTACTAATATACACGTTTTATGTGTTACTGAGCATTGGCTTAAAGGTTACGAGTGCATGTTTAATTTTAATAATCATAACATAGTTAATATGTTTGCTAGGCAATCTTGCAATCGGGGGGATCTTTAATGCTAGTAAAAAATAACATTAAATGTAAGGAGCGTAAAGATATTGTTATGCAGTCCATTGAACGACACATTGAAATTGCGTGTATTGAAATGGAGCAATTTATTATTGTTTGCGTATACAGACCCCCTTCAGCAGATTACAAACTATTTGAGAGCGTTTTAGAAAATGTTCTGAGTTGTGTTTTTAATAGTAAAAAGGGTATAATAATTGTGTGAGGAGACTTTAATGTTAATTTACTCGACAAATCACCCATGTCTATCAACTTACTGAGCGTTTTTAGATCTTTTAATTTAGTAAATCTGTTTTATGAGCCTACCAGAATCACAGCAACCAGCGCAACGTGTATTGATAATATATTTAGTAATTTTGACCCTATACGGAAATCAATAATTAATATGTTAAGTTCGGACCACTGCGTTCAACAAGCTTCTTTTAAGGGAAACACTAATAATGCTCCTCAAGATTTTATATTCAGGCCAATTTCTAAAAATCGATTGGACTTGTTTAATGCTAAGCTCACCAAACAATTAAATTATATGACGTGTACTCGGGATGATCCGGATAGCTTGTATTCTTCATAATTTCATTGTATTGTCAAGGAATTTGACGCCTGCTTCAGTTTGAGGAAGGTAAAAGGTCAGCAAGGTACGAAATTTTGTGACTAGGCTACAACAGAAATTTACGCAAAAAGATATAAATTGTATGAGTTATATGCTACAAGAGCTATTGATCATAGGCCAGAGTTTCTAGATTACGTCAAAAACTACTCTAAAGAATTCAAACACATTTGTGCCGCCGCAAAGTCAGAATATTTTTCTAACAAAATCCGTAACTCAGATAACAAAGTTAAAACTGTTAGGAATGTAATTAATACTGAAACTGGTAAAACTAGAGTTAGAGACCCTCACTACAGCCTCCAAGTTGAAGGTACTGTGGTGAACTCGGACCTAGATGTAGCTAAAGAGTTTGAGCGGTTCTTTACAAATATACCTTTAGATACCACTAAATCATTATCATCATCTCCTGATAAAGCTGAAATATTATTAAGATCAAATGTGAAGGAATGCACAGATGTTTTTAAATTTTATCATGTCTCTCCAAAAATTGTTATTTAAACTTTTAGGTCACTTAATATAAAAAAGACTGAAGATTTTTGGGGCCTCTCCGTCACAGTACTACAGTCCATCTTAGAGTTAACTGCACCATACCTAGCTGCTTTATTTGACAAGTGTGTGGATATTGGAGTGTTTCCTGATTTGATTAAACACAGTAGGATTATTCCCTTGTTTAAGTCAGGGGCAAGAACAGACCCCACAAATTTTAGACCAATTTCGATACTGCCAGCACTGAGTAAAGTTTTTGAAAAAATAATTCTTAACCAAATATCTTCACATTTTAGTAAGAATAAGTTGCTTCATAGTAGTCAATTTGGGTTTACCAAGGGACGGTCAACAACAAATGCCGGTTCTACCCTAATTAAATATGTATTTGATGCCTGGAAAGAATCACTAGATGTAATTGGAGTTTTCTGTGATTTATCCAAGGCATTTGACTGTTTTAATCACGTTACGTTAGTAAGGACGCTAAGCTACTACGGTATTAAAAACGGTGCACTTGATCTTATTATTTCTTACCTTGCTCACCGAACTCAGCGGGTGAACATAAACAGAACGCAATCTCCTGGATCAGCTGTTGCTATGGGAGTGCCTCAAGGCTCAATTCTGGGCCCATTCTTGTTTTTGATTTATATCAACTCCCTCCCTTATGTTGTGCGCGACAAACATGAAATAGTTCTGTTTGCCGATGATACTTCACTTTTATTTAAAGTAGGTAGAAAACAGGCAAATTTAAATGATATTAATGATACGTTGTCAACAACTGTTGACTGGTTTAAAGCCAACAACTTACTTCTAAATGCCAAGAAAACCAAGTGCATGAAATTTTCTCTATCAAATGTGAAAGGAGTGAACGGGACTAGTATAAAACTAAAGGATGAGACAGTGGGATTCGAAGATAAAACAGTATTTTTATGTATTACTTTGGACTCAAAACTGCAATGGAATGCACATATATCCACCCTTGCTGGTAAACTTAGCTCTGCAGCTTATGCGGTAAAGCGCATCCGCCAACTTACGGACGTCGAGACAGCGAGACTGGTGTATTATAGTTATTTTCATAGTGTCACGAGTTATGGGATTTTATCGTGGGGAAAAGCGGCTGACATTCAGGCCATGTTTGTATTACAAAAGCGGGCTATACGTTTTATTTATCAACTAGGTTTACGGGTCTCACTCAGAGATAAATTTAAAGAAATTAATATTCTTACTGTAGCGTCGCAGTATATCTTTGAAAATATCATGTATGTACGCAAACACATACATGACTTTAGGCATAACCGTGACGGTCACAATCTCAACACGCGAAATAAGGATAAACTCGTAGTCCCAGGTCATCGTCTTCGTAAAGTAAGTACATCGTTCGTGGGGAACTGTATACGCTTCTACAATAAGATACCTACTGATATTGTCAATATGCCGTTCAATAAATTTAAGTCTCGCATTAAGTGCTGCTTGATGGGTAAGGCATATTATACTGTAAATCACTTCCTAGATGATAAAGACGTTTTTAAGTAGTGTAATTGGGGTTCTTCTTTTTTTAAGTAGTAATAATAGCTGAGCACTGGGCAGCAGTTATTGCAAAATACCTTTAAGCCAATAATGTAGACATTTTAAAATTTAAGTTTAGCTAATGATTACTTTTCTCGTTGTAATTTTATTGGTTCTTGTGCACAAGACAGTTTTGAAATGAGAACACATTGTGATGTTTCTCGCCGGACAGCTACTTTTTATTGATATATTGTCCGGCAGCATGAGCATGTCATGCTCACTCAAAGGTCTTTGCTTACGGCGGCGTCGTTGATCGGGTCGCCACCTTCCCGAACACATGGTTGAGGGAGGCGATGGCTGAGATACGCGTCATACTCGTGAACGGGTGCTGTCTGTGGGGTCCGGTCTGTTCACGCTTGCGAGGACCTGTTTTCCATTTAGTTATTTTAATTACTGTTCCTGACGTAGAGACCTCGTTATGTTGTTCTACTAGTCAATATTTTTAATTTAATGTTATTGAGCTTACATTTGTAACGATTTATTTGAGTTAGTTTTTTTAAATAATTATTTATTACTTTTTCTACTCGCGTACTATAAACCGCTAATATTGATATCGTTAATGGTGTCAGAATACCACCTATAGCGTAACCGAAGAGTAAAAACAATTGTATATTGAGCGTTGCCATGGTAATAACAGTTCTATAATTTATTATAGCATTGTTATTACCATGGTAACGGTCATTCCGGATATTAGTCTTTGCGTTTAGTTAACACTTGACATCCTAATAATTTGTATAAAAACCGTTAAAAACATTTTAACACCAATTAAAATTACGTATATTAAAAATAAAATTAATTTTGAGAGTAAATAAGTGTTTAGAATTACATTTTTATTAAGTTACTAAAAATAGATGAGTAATATCCATCGATTTGTTATTTCGTTACCATGGTTACGTTCAATATGGATATCAACAAAATGGCGTTGTGTTTGGCATTCCAACTTTTATGGTAAATAAAATTGTTAGAACTGTTTTAGTACCTAACTATTAAAAACTGCATGAAATTTGTAAACATTTAGCAATAAAATTTACAAACTGTTAACGCCAATCGGAATAATGAAAATGACTTTGCTAACAAGTAATTTGTTAGCAGAAAAATCGAGTGAAGTATACGAGAAAAGTTAGCGATTGTTTATTTTTGTCATTATCATTCTAAGCTTGTAGAAAAACTTATGTATGCAACGGTACATAATTAGCTCTTAAGGTACTCGTGCCTATAATTAGAGCGCTCGCAAGCTCGCGCTCTAACCTCGGCGCTCGTACCTTAAGAAGCATCATTATGTACCAGTTACATAAATAACTATTATAACCTTGTAATGTTACTTTTAAGTATTATTGTATTTTATGATTGAAAAAAGTGACCTTCTGATAGAGTTTCTTGCGGCGCTTCTTCTCCGCAATGATGGTCTTGTCCGAAGCGCTAGTAGATTCACTACATATTACCGACGTGTAAAAGAGCCCTTATGTGGCCAATTTACTGAATAAATATTTTGAATTTTGAATTTTGAATTAAGACTGTTAGCAGATAGTAGGTTAAGTTTAGGATTTAATAATGTTCTTTAGTTTGTATGAGATGCGAGAGATATGTGAAACTAAAGATATATAATTTTGCATGCTCATCCGAGTAGAATGTGGCGGAAAAATATATATGTAAATACCTATCTTAACCCATGTTCAGCAAATAAACTATTTCATTTCATTTCATTATTTAAGAAGTCAAATTCAAAAAGGATTCTTTATTTATTTACTTAGTACTTAATTTTAAAATCACTGCGGTTCAATGCTCATTGTAATGTAGCACACTAATTAGTTTTCGCTACCTATTATTTGATAATTGGACTCGAGTATCATGTCCTCTGAATATGGAAGTTGGCTTCATTCCTGCTTTCGTTCGTCAATGCGGCACCGTGTAATAACCTGGACAGATATTAATATATTTACCTATGTATACTTATCAAACTGATTCAATTTAAAAGACATAGGTATTTTTAGTCACAATAATAATATAATATTTATATGGTCACATATATTTAAACTGCAAATAGGATTATACCAGCTCTCGAGTACACCTTGTTAAAATATCTTCAGTACAGAGCCCAGAAAGGTTATTCAGCCTCCATGTGCCATCCTGGATTTTTCTGACAATATCTCTAACATTATTGTAAATTTCAATAAACATGATATTTTTTACAACATGCTGTATGCATAAGCCCCTGCTGCATTTACAGAAAACCTCTTCCTGATTTTCCAAGTCCTTGGCATCGTATATTTCTATTCAGATTATTTAAGACCCAAGGCAAGATTTTTTATTAATGAATAATTTGGTGGGCTGTTATCGGCTGCTGGTCTTTTTCGAGCGGCGCTCAGCCCTAGAATTGTTCGTACATTGTGGAACTTCTCACGGCACAAAATTAAAAAGATTTTCAGTATCCTGCAATAGAATGAGAAATTTTAATAGTAATCCCACCAAAAACATTTTCATGTAAAATTTTGCCAAGACGACCATATAGCTCGCACTGTCAAAAAGTTATCAGATGTCATGTAGAGCCAAGCTTCTAACTCTACACGCCCTAACTCTACAAACTCTAACTTCACAAACTCTACACCTTAGTCAAAATATGTGGCTTGGCCGTTTCGTTACTACTGGAACTATTGTTTAACAGAAAAGCCCATGCGACGGTAGCGAAATGGCCAAGCCACATCTTTTGACTAAGGTGTAGAGTTAGATAAGCGACAAAGTAGATATTTGCAGCGAGAGCTCAAACGGTCTGTAGCAGCTTCTGACAGATGGTCATCGATTTCCTTTCTAATTTCTTCCGCTTTTCGCTGGCAAATATCTAACTCCACTGTTACATCACACTCCTCTAATGTAGTAAATTTAAGGCTACCTCTACGAGCTAGATCTGCAGTCTGCTTCAAAACTTTTTTTAGACTATCCCTACGAGAAGCAGGGTTGACATTAAGTTTACGGATTGTAAGTTCATGAGTTATCTCATCTTTGTGTAAGTGAAGTATCTTACAACCAGCTTTAAGAAAATCCATTATTAGAAGGTTTGTTTAGTCAAATTAACGAAATTAGAAAACTTTAGAATGTATAAGCAGTATGACCTAAAATGCAAATCCTTGAAATTGTGGAATTGAAGTACAAGTAAATTAAGACACGTTTAAAGTTCTTATAGAGATCAGTGTAAGTAAAAGTCCAATTAATGAAATTAATATTAATTGAAGTTTTTAGCAGTAGCCTGTGAAAAGTACAGGATTAAACCAGTAGTTATAACACAGTAAAAGTATATGGTTGAAGTGTTCAACCAAAGTCAAAGTACAAATAAAAATTAAAATTGAGTCCCACTTAGTATGGAAGAAACTCAATTTCAATTTTTTCTACATAAAGTACACAGTCTGTAGTTATTGTAGAATTTACAATGTTACACCAGAGATTAAAGTTTAATTATTAAAGAATATTTTGTGAAAATAACATTTATTTGAAAGATATCACTCTCTAGGCTTCATGTTGGGAACGCCACTGTAATAGTCCAGGGTAGCTGGTTTGGTAAGCATATGAGACTAGGGTGTGAGTAAGATTCAGCCCAGGAAAGAGTTAGTCGAATTTATATAATTAGGGGCGCCAGACTTACATCCCATCAACAAATGAAATCGTTCAAATAAAAATCAAACTTTAGTAAATCACATTTATTTATCTTTGCGTTTACTTAGCATAAAGTATTGCTAAACTCTGTCTTAGATTAAGTTAAATTAAAGTTACCCGCTTAACAAATAAAACGGTCGGTGCAACACGTAGGTTAAATAAAGAAGTAGCTAAAGTTTCACGCTGCCATCTTCATGAGGAATACCTGCGTAGTTTAATAACTCTAGTGCTAGGTAGACTGGATAGGCAGGGCTCACTGTCTCCGCAGGTGGTGATCAGATGAACACTTGCGCATGCGGTGAGATGATGGATATGTAGTTGGACAGCAAAAGCAGGTGCAGGAAGTCAGAAGCCGGGAAGATGAAGATATAAGCCGAGAAGCTTCCAAATTCCATACGAAGAAACAAACGTTAGGCTCAAACCGAAGATTAAATCCTTAAGTTATAAAAACCATAAAAAACCCTGTGAACAAAATATTCACAGTTAAATAACTAGAGGAACAGGCGGTAATGAACGCGTGATTGAACAAAAGAATATGAAGTAACTTACCACTAGCCGTGGGTTTCATTTACGGTATAAGGCAAGAGGCAAAGCTCAAGTAAAATTATATATTGGTTCATTGCTGGAATGACGGTTATATGTTACTGAAAAATAAGTAGACATGGGTTACGAACATGGAAAGAAAAGGAAAGAAAGGTGTCACGCCAAAATGGCGGCAGCGAAAGTTCGAGAAGAAAAGTACACTTACCGAAGAAGGGACTATGGTTTAGCAGTAGACACTTAGAAGAGAATATGGATTAACTTAATCCATATCAGGAAGAGGAAGTTAAATTATAAAAACTCTGCCATGGGCAGGGCCGGATGGCGCGATCGGTAAATCCTTGAGGTTGCTTCGACGTGCTCACATCATGACGATTCGATCCCGATAGCGGTCAACGGGGACGGTCACCAAATACGCGAACTCATTGACTTCCGAACGGCTCTGTTTATTTACATTTGAAAGTAAACAAAAACAAAAGTAAAGTGTCAAGAGATTTATATAGTATTTTCTCCCACATGCTCGGAAATGTCAACCTTACTGTCGTAAAATCAGCCCGCGAAGTTCTGAGTTCCAGGCCCAGGCAAAATTAAAAAAAAAAAGTTATTATTTACCAACGGCAGCGGCTGCGAAAATGTATACAAATTTCATTACGTACTTGGTGTTTTACTTTTTAAAACCATGTTTGGACTAGGATAACTAACTCCAAACAGCCAACCACTCGTGCAATCAAAATTCTTCCTTGTATATTTTACTTTTTAAATGTCATAGACTAAAAAGTCAAACATTTTCAAATAGCGTTTTCAGCGTATTTAATAGTGTATCAAATACTTTGAGGTTTTTTTTATAGAAATTGTGTTCATAAACAAAATAAATTGCCGAAATAACATAAACGCGTAATAAATGTTATAATTTAAACCATATTTTATTGAAATTGAATTTATTACGTTTAAATGTTTGATTTTATTTAATGCTTTGTTTCAGTACTTTTAATCGTACGTGTTTCTGTTCTTTTTTTTCAAGGAAATCTTGACCTGTTTAATATTTTAACAATTTGTGTTATATTTTCTCGCATTGTTGGAGAAAAGCACTATACAAGCCTCGACCGGGAAGGGCGGTTGCTGGACTCGTATATAGCGCGGCCTTGACTGCGTCTCGGCCACGCTAACTCTACTCGTCCCGCAACGGCCTATTTCCCGGTCTGTGCAGTAATGTACTATTCTTAAATAGGGAATTAAGTGATTCTATGGTTATTAAAGTAGTTAAATGAGTTTATTATTATTTACTCATAAGTTAAAATTATCACCATTGCCTCATATTTTAGGGCATCAATAAATAAAATATGTTAAGTATGGAACGTAACGCTTTTGCGTTTCGTTTCACTGGTTGAATCGATCGAAGAGAGAAATCTTTACTAAAATTAAATTAAGTTATTAAATTAAAGTATTAATTACGGGTATGGTTATGAATCGGTACTAGGAAAGTATGGTGATGAGCGAGTGAACGAGAATGGCATATGCCTTCTCAATGTATGTTTGGCTCAGAACAACAAACACTTTTTTTGATCACAAAGACATTGATCAGTATACGTGGAGACGTCAGAATGAGAAGTCTATGATAGACTTGATGATTGTGGATGAACGTTTGCGTAACAAAGTCGTAGATACCAGAGCATTTCGGGGGGTTAGCGTAGGTTCAGATCACTACTTAGTGGTAACACGAGTAAGAGGTCTGTTCACACGTTGGCGCCATCGTGTTCCCGTACCGACAACTGCGTTAGAGAGGATAAAAGTAGAAAAAATGAATGATCAAGTTATAAAAGATGAGTACGTAAGGAAGCTGAAACATTGTTTTGAATGTGTTAATAAGATGAATGACAGTGAAGTTGAGAATGATATAAATAATGTATGGGAGATTATGAAGAATGGAATGGTTAAATCGGCCATTGAAGTATGCGGTGTAGTAAAGAGAAGAAAGACCAAGAATGAACGTCCGGAATGGTGGGATAGAGAGGTAAATGATGCAGTGAAAGAAAAGAAAAAGTGTTGGTTGGATTTTATAGCTGTAGAGTCAGCACAAGATCTAAGCAACAGAAAGAAAGAAGAGTATAATAGATCAAAGAAAAGAGTGAAAGAAGTTGTAGCTAGAAAGAAAGATTTACTGAATGAAAAGTATGATAGGATTTTCTCTGACAACTTCCGGTCGAATATTAAACTCTTTTGGAGCTTGATAAAATCGGCTCGGGGGAAATCAGAGAAAACTAAATTAAGCGCGGTGAGGGATGAGTGTGGAGACTTGATATGTGCGGAAGAAAAAATGCTTGATAGATGGAAAAGTTATTTTGAAAGTTTGTTTGAATGCGAAGATGTTCCTCTTGAGCCAGAAAACATGAGTAAGGATGCAAGTAGCGAAGATGATGTGATTAACATGAGTGAAATCGTGAAAGCTTTAAAAAGTATGAAAGCGGGAAAGTCGGCAGGTTGTGATAGAGTATCGATAGAAATGCTGAGGAGAGGGGATGGCGTAGTGGGTAGTCTATTGTACCGCCTTTTCAATGCATGTTGGAGTAGCGGCCGAGTCCCGGAAGATTGGGTCAAAGCCGTTATCGTCCCTCTGTATAAAGGAAAGGGGTCACAGCAAGACTGCAAAAACTACCGCGGTATCAGCCTCCTTAGTGTTGTCGGCAAAGTATATGCGAAGATTTTAATTGAAAGGGTATTGAATGTTACGAATGACAAAATCTGGGATGTACAAGCGGGATTTCGAAAGGGAATGGGATGTACGGATCAGGTCTTTTCACTACGGTCTATCACAGAAAAGTTCTTGGCTGTCAACCAAAAGGTTTTCTGTGCTTTTGTGGACCTGGAAAAGGCCTATGATAGGGTAGATAGAAAGAGTTGTGGAAGGTGCTGTCTATGTATGGAGTGAGCAGCAACCTGGTGCAGGCTTTGAGGTCCCTTTATGAGGGCTCCAGAGCCTGTGTCAGGATCAATGGGGCATACTCTGCCTGGTTTAATATCTCTCGAGGTGTTAGACAGGGGTGTGTTGCCTCACCATGGCTGTTCAATCTATTCATGGACAGTTGTATGCGAGATTTTAAAGAGTATGATAAGGGTTTGCGTATGCAAGAGTTGCTAATCAAATGCCTTTTATATGCCGATGATCAAGTTATACTTGCTCCATCGGTACTTGAGTTGCAGGAGATGGTGACAATGATGAATGAGGGATTTAAGCAATAGGGGATGAAAGTAAATGTTGCCAAGACCAAGGTCATGGTGATAGAGAAGGACGAGGAGATGACAGAGTGCGTAATAAATATAAATGGTGAATTAGTAGAGCAAGTGAGTGAATTTTTGTACCTGGGAAGTATGTTTACAAGAGATGGTAAGTGTGAAAAGGATGTCGAGAGGAGGGTGAATGCGGGAAATCAAATAAATGGGGCCCTGTACTCTTTTGTGAGCAGAAAGGGCGTTTCACAAAAAGCCAGACTGGCTGTTCACAATGGAGTGCTAGCCCCTACACTGATGTATGGTAGTGAATGTTGGGTGTGGCAGGACAAGCATGAAAGTCGTATAAATGCAGTTGAAATGCGCTCTTTGCGTAGTATGTGTGGTGTGAAACTGACTGATAGAGTAAGAAATGAAGAAGTCAGAGAGAAGTGTGGACTAAAAGAAGATGTAGTGACTAAGATTGAAAAGGGCATGCTTCGATGGTTCGGTCATTTGGAAAGGATGGATGAAAGAAGATTGACGAAAGAGATATACAAAGCTAAAGTGAGTGGAAGGGTCGGAAGGGGCCGCCCTAGGCGTACTTTTTCGAATCAAATCGGAGAAATACTGGAAAAGGGCCGAATTTTAAGTACCCGAAACCGACGTGCGTGCATGACTCGATGTATGAATGTGGAAGAAGCGAAAGAGATTTGTCAGGATCGTAGCAGGTGGAAAGAAGTGGTCTCTGCCTACCCCTCTGGGAAACAGGCGTGATTTAATGTATGTATGTATGTATTAATTACATTAGATTAAACTTAAACAAATGATATAATAGACATTTGAAAGTTGGACGTATGTGATTAAAGAAATTATTAGGAACAAATGTCGTTATGGAAAGTTGTCATACATGTAGGGATGAAATGCGACGAACGAAACGTCACACAAAATGAACTGTCAATTCAACCGCCGGCTTGCTACAATAACAAACATAAAAGAATACCGAAGAAATAAGTCTTGAGAAGGAGAAAGAAAGGAGACTAGTGCTAAAACGTAGGTGGAAAGTTTTAAAGAATGTGGCCAAAGGTTACAGTGTGTAAACAATTTGGAATGCCTAGAAGAAACAGGTTAGTGAAGCTAGATGTAAATAGTGTCTAGACCTCGAAGTGTTACAATGTTTTGAGATCCTTCCATGACGGCATTTCCGGTGGGCACCTTGGAGTGAAGAGGACCTTAATGAAAATTCGGCAACTCTTCTACTGGGTTCACTGTCGTGAGGATGTGGAAGACTGGTGCAGGAAGTGTACAAACTGCTCTTCAGTCAAAGGGCCGCAAACACGCAGTAGAGGAGCGCTCAAGTTGTACAATGTTGGAGCTCCTTGGGAAAGGATTGCTTTAGACGTCGCAGGCCCGTTTCCGACATCCGACTCGGGAAACAAGTACATCCTCGTTATAATGGATTACTTCACAAAATGGCCTGAAGCATTTGCCATCCCTAACCAAGAAGCAGTCACTGTAGCGGAGAAATTAGTGATGGAAGTGTGTTGTCGATTTGGGGTGCCTCTCGAAATTCACAGTGATCAAGGCAGTAACTTTGAGTCCCAGGTATTCCAGGAGACTTGCCGAATCATGGGAATCCATAAGACCAGAACTACGCCATATCACCCACAATCGGACGGAATGGTCGAGAGATTCAACCAGACGTTGGAAAGACATTTGGCAATGGTTGTTGAAAGTCACCAAAAGGATTAGGATAGGCATATTCCCCATTTCCTGATGTCGTTTAGGTCGGCGACTCACGAAAGTACGGCTGTCACCCCAGCTAACGTGAACTTTGGAAGAGAACTTCGTTTACCTGCAGACCTTTTAACTGGACGCCCTCCAGATTCGCTAAAATCGATCACTGAGTATGCCAGTGATTTGCGAAACCGGATAGACGATGTTCACAGTCACGTTCGTGAACATGGACTTCAAGCCAGCGAGAAGATGAAGACACGATATGACCGAAAATCTAAGCAAGTGGGGTTCAAAGAAGGTTCATTCGTGTGGCTGCATAACCCCACGCGAAGAATAGGGAAATCCCCGAAACTATCACCGAATTGGGAAGGGCCGTACAAAGTAGTTACTAATATCAACGACGTTACGTATGGGATACAGCGAAGCCAGCGAAGTCCCTGCAAGTTTGTCCACGTTGACCGATTGGCGAGATACTACGGAACTAATAATGCTCGGTGAAGACTATGGTGTCATGAAATTCGGATGATGACTTGCTTTTTGTATGCTTGGTGACGTATAGAAGAAGAACAAACGTTGAATGTAACAAATTTTAATTCTGTACATTTACAGAGGTAATAGTATATGAACAACTACTGAATGCGACCCAAACTGTGCCGTTAATTTTAATAAAATAATTAAAAAGTAATGTATGTTCGCGCTGTCAGCGATCGACGAAGAGTGAAGGTAGAGGGGTAATTCTTTAGGTTGACAGCTCGGCTCCCCGCGGGGGTACCTCACCCCGTTGTGGCCTGCGACTAGTTAGCTGTTGTTCTCGACATGCCCCCCGGCGTTGAAAGTCCTGGCTTTCAACAGGATCGTTGTCCAAAGGAAGAGGACAGATTCGATTGAAGGCTCTTCTGATGATGCCTTTACTGGTACGTATGTCTGCGACTCTGCTTACGCCATCAACTCCAGGATATACTTTGACGATGCGTCCAAGGCTCCACTTCAAAGGAGGTAGTGCGTCTTCCTTGATGATAACCATGGTTCCCTTGTCTAGACGACCGTTGGAGTATCTCCATTTTGATTTCTGCTGCAGCTCCGAAACGTATTCCTTTTGCCACCTTATCCAAAAGTGTTGGCGGAGTTTCTCGACTCTATCCCATCGTTGCATCCTAGTCGGATTTATCTCGTCAAGCTTTGGAACTGGCAGAGCAGTAAGAGGTCGTCCGACCAAGAAGTGACCCGGCGTTAATGGATTCAGATCTGATGGATCTGCAGATATTGGTGATAGGGGTCGCGAGTTAAGTATGGCTTCTATTTGGACTAAAGTTGTATACAGTTCTTCGAATGTAAGATGAGAATCGCCTACAACCCTTACTAAATGAAATTTAAAGGACTTAACTCCCACTTCCCATAGCCCTCCAAAATGAGGCGCGTAAGCTGGAATGAATTTAAAGTTTATGTTTTCATTCGCCACGGATTCCAAAATGGATGATGAATTAAGTTTCAAGAAGGAGTTTATTTCATTTTTAGCACCCTTAAATTGCGTTCCGTTATCGGAAAATATTGTTTGTGGCTTACCACGTCGCGCAATAAACCTGCGTAAAACAGCAATGTATGCCTCCTTCGTTAAACTTGTGACTAGGTCAAGATGAAGACACTTGGTCGCGAAGCACACGAACACTACAACGTAGACCTTTATTAATTTACATCCACGTCCCTTACGTTCAGCAGCGGTCAGTGGCCCAGCGTAGTCTACGCCCGTAGTTTGAAAGGGGTAGCCTGGATCGAGGCGCTGCTCAGGCAGATGGCCCATTATTGGACTGGCTGTTTGAGCCCTCATCCTGAAACACCTCTGACATTTGTGTGCGACAGATCTGGCCAAGTTGCGACCACCTTTAGGCCAAAACTGGTCTCTAATAGACGCTTGTAATAATTGTGGTCCCGCATGCATTAATCGTGAGTGTTCGTCTAAGAATATGAGTTTTGTCAGTCTCTGTTTACATGAAAGTAATATTGGGTACTTTTTATCAAAAGCGAATTGGGAATTGGCTAACCTGCCTCCTACTCTAATGAATGATGAATCATCAATGAACGGTGATAGGCTCAAAAGTTTATTTTTGTGAGATAAGATTTGTTTGTTTAGTAATTTGATTGTATTCTTCATTTATTTTATTTTATCTTATATTTTGCACATGTAATCATCTCTGGCATGTCATTACTTTGATGCCAATTAGACTCTGATGTTTTTAGAAAATCTGGTCCCGTCCACCATAAGGATAATTTATTTAATTCGGACATGTTGACGAGTTAATAGGTCTGCTGGATTTTGAGCCGTTGGCACGTGACGCCACTCGTGGTTGACTGTAAGTTCTTGAATTTCAGCAACACGATTTTTAACGAATTGTTTTAGCTTGTTGGGTTGCGTTTGGAGCCAACCCAACACTATGGATGAGTCCGACCAGAGTATACACCTGGGAACCCGTATTCAAAATGCCTTGAGCACCTTCTCAGTGAGCCGCGCCGCGACGAGGGCGCCGCACAGCTCTAACCGCGGGATGGTCGTCGGCTTTAACGGCGCGACCTTACTCTTCGCGCATAACAAGTTGACATCCACTTGATCGTTGTATTCCGATCTAACGAACAAGCACGAGCCGTATGCGTCTTGAGACGAATCTGAGAAAGTGTGAATTTCAATCACACTATCTTGATTGTCATTGGTTACACAGCGCGGAATTTTTAAATCATTAATGAAATGTAATCCTTGAATGAATTTGTGCCATAATTCAATAATGTTCAAGGGCAGTGTTTCATCCCAAGATAACTTTAACAACCAAAGTTTTTGAACTATCATTTTAGCTTGAATGACGCATACGCATAATAAACCCAACGGATCAAATATCTGTCCTATGGCGGACAGCACAGACCGTTTGGTCGGATTTTGGTCAACTATATGTTGAATGGTGAAAAATAATTGGTCATTAGGTGGTGACCAACCTAAGCCCAAAGTGCTCGACGAGCCTTGGTCGCCTAAGTTCAATGTTTGACTAGAGTTTGACTGAGAGAGCTCAATATTTGATCTGATCTTACGCAGGTTGAAACAACCTGTAGATAGTACCTGACACACGGTTTCCTTTATTTTTATTAATTGCTCCTTTGTTTGCGAGCCAGTGACCAAATCATCGACGTAGAAATCGTCACTGATAATTTGTGCCAGATGTTGATCTTTGCATTCTATGGCAAGTTGTTTCAAGCAGCGTACGGCCAAGAAGGGTGCGGATGCCGTGCCGTAGGTCACGGTGTTTCGTTTGTATAATTTAAGTTCTTGGCTAGGATTGTCTCGCCATATAATTTGTTGTAAATGTCTTTGATTTTCGTTTATAAGAACTTGCCGGTACATCTTTTCGATGTCCCCGGTCATGACGTATGGATAATGTCGAAATCGCAATAGAATGGATATTAAATCGCTTTGTATGGTAGGTCCGACCATTTGGAGGTCATTGTATGAAACTCCTGTGCTTGTGGGCGCACTCGCATTGAACACAGCGCGTAGCTTGGTGGTCGTGCTTTTCTCTCTCAACACTCCGTGGTGTGGTAGGAAATATGATTGAATAGTATTTTGTGTCAGTGTCGACTCTGTCATGTGACCTGATTCGACGTATTCGGTCATGAAGTCTGTGTACATTTATTTTAATTGCGGTTGTTTTTGTAACCTGCGTTCGAGTGAAAGGAAACATTGTTTAGCGCGTTGAAATGAGTCACCCAAACAAGATTCCTGTCTCTTGAGAGGGACCGCGACGGAAAATCGTCCATCAGGCATTCGGGAACAATTTTCTATGAAGTGTTCTTCACATAAACGCTCTTCGACAGAATACACCAGCTTAAAATTGACCGGTACCTCCTCAAGAGACCAGAATTTAGCTAGCTGATCCTGTATTGTATTATTTGTGACCAATGTGCATGTGATTGTATTTAATGAATTTGTATATGTATGATTGAGACCACTGGTAGGCCCTGAAACTATGTAACCGAGTTTTGTATGTTGAAGTACTGGACAGTTCTTACCTAAACGTATCTGACCTTGTTCAAGCAGGTCCCAGAAAATGTCTGCGCCGAGTAGAATGTCTATGCTCGACGGATTAAAGTATTCAGGGTCTGCCAGTGTGATGTGTGTAGGTATGTTTAGTTTAGGTGTACTGACTGTATTAGTACAAAGCGATGCAATACTCGGTAAGACCATGAACGTCATATTTGTATTGTATGGAGTCGTTTTTAACTCAATGAATGCATTGCAGCGCTTCGCTATTTGCGATACTATATTGTTTATGCCAACTACGGATGACTGTGTTTGTGTATGGTTTAGACGTAATTTACGTAGCAAAGAATTCGTCATGAAGGAAGCTTGGCTACCTGAATCGAGGAGAGCTTTGACCTCATGACGGTGGCTGTCCTTGTCGTAAATGTGGATCACTGCAGTTGAGAGCAAGACGCGCCCTGTCGGCTCGACTGAGAGCGACGTCGCGCCCACAACCGGTGGCTCAGGTGTGTGTAGTGCTATGTCTGGATGTAGCACCGTATTGTGCTTCTGTGAACATTTCATGCATGGGCCCAATCTGCAAAAACGAGCCTGATGACCGGGGCGTAAGCAGTTCTCACATAACTTGAGCCTCCTCACCGACTCTGCTCTCTCGTTTAAAGATTGTCCCAGAAACTGGTCACACCTGTAGATGCGATGATTTTGCTTACACAAGGGGCAGCGATACTCGTATGTTGTATAGTTGTTTGTGACTGCTGCGAGACCTTTGTAATGCTCGGCAGGTTTGTATCTGTCAGTTTTGGCGCTAGTGTTACTGACATTTCTACTCATGTATAAGGTTTCAAGTAAATCAGCCTTATTTTTTAAGAACGAAGTAAAATCTTTCAATTTAATATTTTTCATACTACACTTTTCTTCTTCCCACTCCCGTAAAGTCCTAGCGTCAAATTTTGTACACATGATATAAATTACAAGGGTGTCCCATGACGTGGTGGGCTCTCCTAACGTGTCCAGCGCTCTTAAGTTCTTTGTAAATGTATCGATAATTTCGCGTATTGATTGGCAAGATTCCCTTTTAATTGGCTCTAAAGAAAATAAAGCTTGTATGTGGTTCTGAACTAACAGTCGCGTATTATCAAATCTGTCGCACAACAAATCCCAGGCGATGATATAATTACAGGAAGAAAACTGTAAAGATCTTATTACCTGAGCAGCACCCCCCTCCAGGGACGCTCTCAAGTAGCGGAACTTCTGTATGTCCGAGATCGAAGTGGCTTCATGTATTAACGATATAAATGTATCGCGAAACTCCAACCAGTTTTCGTACTGACCGCTGAACTTAGGGATCTGGATGGTAGGCAACTTGATGCCGCGCGTGCTCGTGCGCTTGGCCTTCGCTCGCGTCTGCTCGTCTCCTGAAACGTACGAACTGCTAGATGAGTCATTGTCAACCTTATTTGCAGATTTATTGGCGTTGAGTATTTCCTGCGCAGACGCAATTATTGCGTAAAACAAATTTTCAAAGTCGGTTTGCTCAGCTAAGTGAATAACTAAATCCTTTTCATCAGATTCAGATTCAGATTCAGATTTTATTACTCAATATAACACAGTATAAATTACATTACATGTCAAATTATATGCAGTTACATTGAGGTCGTCAGAAAATAGAATTAAATTATAATAATAAAAATAGTAAAAGTCAACACAAATATAAATTACAATAAAAATTAAAAGTCAATCTTATTTTATAAGTCAAGTTCCATATACTCATTTACGGAATAAACTGGGTTATCCAACAAAAGATTCCTAAGCCGGCGCCTAAACGTTTCGTCAGATGGTTCGCGTTTGAGTTCGGTGGGTAGACGCTCGTAGTACGTGGGACCGATGACGCGCGGGTTCTTACCTGCAAGTGCCATGCGACGAGGAACAGTTCTCAAACGCCCTGTGTGGCGGAGTTGTTTGCCGACAACGTCTACTGTTGCAAACGAAGAAATATTTGATCGGACAAACATAATAATTTCGAATATGTAAAGTGAATAGTGCGTCATTATGCGGTGCGCTGTGAAAAAGCCTCGACAAGTATGTCTTCGCTTCGCCCCAACCAACGTACGTACGGCACGTTTCTGCATCAGCATTACCCTGTTGGCATCCGTAGAGTTTCCCCATAAGAGTGTGCCGTACGACATCAGTGAGTGAAAATGTGCATAATAAACCTGTCTTAGAGCGTCGTCGTCAGATATAAGCAATTTTAGCTTACGCAACGCAAAGACTGCACTACTCAATCTACCACACAACAGGTCAACATGGCACTTCCAATTAAGATTCGAGTCCAGGGAGATCTACTTTGCATTCAATGGAGGCTTGAATCTCCTCGAAGTGATCCAAAAGTGCATCTGCCTTTTTTAAGCGAGCTTGAAGCTCGATTGACTGTACTGACGTTAAAGTATCTAACTTATCAACATAATTGATAAAATTCGTTAATTTAGCCTTGACGCCACCACGTCTCTTAATAAGTTCCTTTACTTCTAATGTTGTCATAATAACGGGCTATGGGAATTATTGAGATAAGCTGGCTAACATGAATTAAATTGTAAAAATGTAAATACAAATATTTTAATTCCTGCGTAAAAATAATAATTTAATAATTGGCATAAGCTTATCAAAGTTGCAAAAACGCAACAAGGAAATAACTCATAAAATATTTCAAATCATCAATGTATCAGTTAAATCTATTTATAAAAGATAAAAAAAGATAAAAGATGTTTATTCAGTAAGTAGGCCGCACGGGCACTTTTACACGTCAATAATCTACCAGCGCTTCGCAAGAGACCACTGCTGAGAAGAAACGCCGCAAGAAACTCAACAGATATAGATAAGAAGCCTCGCTTGTATCATATCAGCCGTGCCGGCCGGCAGAACAAAGGCGCGGCTACGTGCGCGCGAAACTACCCGTCCTCTAGCGCTAAAGTGATTTTTATGCCGTTACTATGTATCGATCTTTGCAATTTAAAATGATTAATCGTTAATATTTATCGTGAACATGAATAATTGTATGAGTTTACTAAATGAATTTATTTGTTCAGTGCCAGTGACACGTCGGCGTACTCTAATTAAGCAATTGTTGGCAATGAACGCGTTACTTTTATATTACCTTCTGAATAAAACTTAAAATGATTTTTGTATGTATTATATTGTAATTACGGGCTTGTTATCTAAAGGAAATTATTTTAAAGATTATAAATTGGAACGGACTCACTTTTATCACTCGTTCTGGCCTTTTATTCCAAAGCGATCTGATGGCTTGTGTAATATGCTTGTTAACTCCATTTAGGTACACATTTAATTCACTTGTAACTGCATATTCCTTGTGATCCTTGCGTTATGTAAATCTTGTATTTATACGTATATGGGCTTATTTCTTGGACTCTTCGATTTGTAACGGTCCAGATATGCCCGTTCAAATTCACAAATATAAATAGAGTTAGTTCAGGCTCTAGCGAGAGCTGATTAATATGCAAAATCTATTTTTAATAAAATATCATTATTAATAGATATTATACGTATTCATGTATGAAAACAATAATAAATGACAAAATGCGAATGCAACAAATTTAAGCGCCTGCTAAAAATAGTCCGTAATATTACTTCAAAACAAGAGTAATGCAATAAGAAACTAGAAGGACACTCACCATTTTAGTAAGCTTTAAATCAAGTCATGTGTTAGTTTTATAATCTTAATTAATTAAATATTTGTTTAATACAAACTTTAGAATTGTAAATCTTATTTATTTCTTCAATAAACAATGGTTATATAAAAGAAATGGGAATGTTATAATTCTTGAGTAATGAACACGAGAGAGAGAAGGAAGGAACTATATAGGTTGTCTCGCTAGAATCGGACCAAGCCGATTACGTAAACGAACATCACCGAGTAGGTGGCGCCTTATTATGATTTTTGGTGGTACAGACAGGCAGAGTCTGTCATGTTCGAATTGGTAGAATACGACAGTGACGGAGATAGACGCTATCAGAATACGGATTCAAGTTGTGACGTCACGCGCTGGCTCAGGACCGCAGCCTACGCACCCGAGATCACGTAGGCCAGCGGGACGTCACAAATCGAAGCGGCCGCCTCTCCAGTACCGACCCCGCGCCGCGCACCCCGCCCTCACGGCCTATATAAGCGCCCGGCGCAAGCGCCGCAGCGCACTTCGCGGTGTGCTCGCATAGGGTGCGGATCGCTGGCGGCTCGGGGACTACCGTCTCGCTGCATCCCTACCTTTAGATCAAACTATCGAAGTGTCATTCCCTCTCCTATTCCTTAACCACCGTTCCTAAGGTCCGGACGTGTCTGGCAGCTCGGGGATTACCGTCCCGTCGGCGTTCAGATCTTTTCCCACACCTAAACTCTTTCCCAAAGGACCGGACGTGTCTGGCGGCTCGGGGATTACCGTCTCGTCGGCGTTCAGATCTTTTCCCATGCCTAAACTCTTTTCCAAAGGTCCGGACGTGTCTGGCGGCTCGGGGATTACCGTCCCGTCGGCGTTCAGATCTTTTCCCACACCTCTCTTTCCCAAAAGGTTCAACGCGTCTGGCGGCTCGGGGATTACCGTCTCGTCGGCGTTGAAACCATACCGTACTAATTTGGAGTATCTGCACCAAATCCCTGGACTCCCCAGGTCCTGTGCGTCTGGCGGCTCGGGGATTACCGTCCCGTCGGCACTGTGACTGAGGGCGTTTAGGCCAGCAGTGTCAGATACTAGTAAGGAGCCTCACTCCATCCGCGATTTGGGAAACCTCCTTCACCCTATCTCGGCGCGTCACGCCAAACCTCATATTTGGGAGCTTCACTCCATCTGCGTTTAAGGAACTTTTTCTTCCCGTCACGGCGCCTCACGCCGACCATCTAGTAAGGAGCTTCACTCCCGTCCCGTATCAAAACATAGCTTCCGCCTATGGTCACGTGGACCATCCGTATTTCCGCGAGTGATTTAGGTTAAGTGAATTGTTGTAAATATTTAATTACAGGTGTTGGTTTGGGTAAACCGTTGTTTCCGTGAAAACTCCTATTAGGATCCCTGAACTAGAGGTATTAAAGTCGAGCCCTCACAGGACTCGGCATTGTCGGCTGTGTGCGTCCGCGCATACCGTCACAAAGTAGATATTAAAAACGGTAGTACTGGGAAAAATGGAAAAATGTACTGTGTATTGAATAGCATAAGGATTAGTTTCAATTATCAGTGTAGATTCTAATTACGAATCAGGTGATGTAGGTTTGTAATGATTAAAATGACTTAAGCGATTGAAATAGGGATTGAAAGTATACCTTATGTTATTTATAGTAAGGGATAATTTTGAAGGAATTGCATGACTGGCACAAGTGGCAAGAGTGGCTTGACTGGCATGAGTGGTACAAGTGGTTTGAGTGGTTCAAGCGCGATGGCCGCCAGTTGAACTTATATATAGAGATTTCAAAGGGAATATGATTATTATTTTCTGGGCATTCATCGCGGAACGTTTATATTTTGGCTTTATTTTCGTTATTCAAAGGGGATAGGCTCGTTTACTGGGGAGCGCCTTGCGTAAAATTCACTTACGGTTCGTAGTTACCTTGTCGCGTTAACTTCGTTTGGGTTTTATATCGTGCTACGCTCGTTTATTTGCTATATTTTGTGTAAATTTCGGTTAATTACGGGTTTTATAGTGAAATAGGAGTACGACGCGTTCGCGGTTAAATTCTTGATTCAGTGCTAGTCTTTCAGTAAAATTTAAACTACGCAGTATTCGGTTTAATATTTGCGATCTTTTAAAGCGATACAGTTACATCATTTGTATAGTTAACGTTAATTTTGTCTTTAGAGCTAGTAGGGAGGTATAAAATATGTAGGGTTTAATTTCGTGTGACTCATTAGCTAACTTTGAAAAAAAAAATTGTTTTACCGGCTTTAAATAGGTTTATGTATAGCTTTGATAGTGTTTGAAAGACGCGTCTTCGCAGTTAGAGTAGTAATTAAATTCCTTCCGCGAGGGGATAGGGAAACGGTTTGCTTGGGAAGTAGGCTATAGATATTACTGTGTGGGAGATGGTTTTCTGTCATGTATGGGAATGCAGTGCGAAAGCTCTGTATTTTTATATATGATTGGTGTTGGTTGGGGGGTTGTGCTTTAATCAAAAGATTTTGTTTTCCAGATTCATTTCAGTAGACGGGTGGTGGGAACTTTTATATTTAAAGTTGATTTATTTTGATATTTTTATTTATACCTTGGTAAGGAACTTTGGTTTATTATTTCTCTTGCTACTGTTAATCCTAGTTTACATAGCTTGGGTTGCAGTTAGTGAGGCTTTCTATTGTATGATTGTATTTCTATTGTTTGTATTGGTGGGTAGAAATCCTTGCTGGGCCAGGACACCTTTAGCTAACCACTGTGATCAGAGTCCGGACACAGCTGGCGAGGTTTCCCAAATACCAATACGTGTACTAATATACCTTTTTGTGTACTTTTCAGAAACCTTGGGTTGGTTATCATTCGTGTCTGGTACAATATTTTACATAGCTGTAGATTAAAGGACATTCCTTGTATAGTGGGGAATATTTGTTGAGTTAAGCTAGATTAGCATACACTTGTACCAGAACAGTGATCAGGCTATCACTAGTAAATGTCTGACAAGTCCGAGGAAGCCTAACGGAGCCTCTGATTTGGAACTATTAGAGTCTAAAAGAGCCTTGGGCAAGCCCGGATGTCTCTTTACCAACATAGACATCCGTAGAAGCGCCTACTTAGTCTCAATGTCAGCCTTTAAAGAACAAGTAAGGATCACCAGTTGACATGCCGGCGCGCGCTTACTGAAGCTTTATTGGAGTTGAGGCTGGGTTCCGATAAACCTATTTATTATGTATATATACTAAACCACACAATAGGGCGCCTTACTCTCACTATCCCGGAGAACTACGGTTCACCAAAAGTGAGGGGGGAGGTACACAATACACGAGCTATAGGTTGCCTTCTCAGCCGACAGCTGAACTTTCCAGATTCCCTAGGGACCTAGCTAATTACCGGGTGAGGTAAGCCCATAGGTGTAGCAAGTAGAATAGGCCTTATCAGTAGGTTTAGGGTAGCTTCAATGTAGGGAAAATAGGGAACTAGGACATAAACCAATAGGAATTCAACTAGGCATGAAGGGTTAAATCTTGTTAATTAAAAATATTCTTTTAAATTCATCCTAGTTTGGTCTTATACCATTATTATATAGGGAAAATATTAGGAAGTTTAAATTAAATATGTTATCCGCCATAACTAAAGAATCAGTGGGATATACTATTTATTCCCATATTTATTTGTTTTACCTTAAGGAGATTTCAGTTTATTGAACATAGACTTTTCCAATAATATCCATGCCAGTTTGCCAGGAAGTAAATATTTCTAGTCTTTAACTGACAAACAACATTCTTAGTAAATTTCAAAGTCATATTTCGCCTAGTGCCTGCTATACGGGCACATCTCAAAAAACCAATATTAAGAGAAATCGCCGATTAAAGTTTTGTGAGTTGAGTGTACGGCAGAAAAAAGGGTCTAATTCCTTAAGTTTTGGGTCAATAACACTGCGGTTTAGGTTATTTTGTTGTTCATTATATAAAGCTTCAAATGAATGTGCATTTTTTTTCAAGTATGCCTAGTTTTTAAAGTACTGGCCTTCAAATATAGGCACTTCGTGTTGTGGCCATATCGCAGAAAGTATTTTACGGAATTTCGAGATGTGTCCAAAATCGCAAAAGAATTAAATGACGGTAATAAGCATACTATCATACAAAAATACATTTAAAAATAATAAAATAAATTAAAAACACGAAAAATTGTTATCAGATACCTTTATTAATCATCTTTGGCACAGTAAAACATTTTTATATGAGATAATCAATGTCTCGAAGTATGCCTAACGCGTAAATTCTCTTGACAGATAGGTATATAATATAAATTACCTATGTTTGAATATCTGCCAAGCTAAAATCCAGTCTCCTTCTGTGTGCACGACAGGCACCGGCCAGATGCTGCGCCAGAAATTACTCATAGCAGGAGCATCCGGTAGGTATCCGTCGCTCACTCCTTGATCGGTTCCTTCCCACTTTCGGTACACCTTCCTCGGATCACTTTGGAAGAGGTGATTTTGCTGGTATCTATCCACATGCTCTCTATAGCGACGAATACGCCTTGCCCACGCGCAAACTTTCTGCTTCAGGAAGTCGATACGTTCCGTGACACAGGCCATAATAATGTTGGGGCCTTATTCCGGTCCAAGCAAAAGCCTGGTTCACGAAACGCATGACTCGGGGGCGTTCATTACCCCCCTGAAGCAGACTAGTTATCCTATGAGAGTCCTAAACTTATCAATACGCCGCTCAACTCGCACTTGCCAAGCGGGGACAGACCCGCGAGCGCGCGTCGCTCGGTCAGTGTCCGAAAACTTGACTCGAGCTACGCGGCATGCAGTGCTGGCCCCGCAGTACAAATTTGAGTGAGTATCGATAATATCCTCGCTGGCTTGTAAATATGACGCCAGCAAGGCGTTTAGGGCTCCCATAAGTGTTAAATTTCGTTTACTGCCAGGCAAGCGTGGTAAACGGGGCCTAGAGTTGGGTGTGGACCGATACTGCGCGATCGCGTCTTCCAAAGCCCTCCTCAGTTGCTCATTCACCTGGCTAGTTACGCTTATATTCACACAATCCTCAACGTCGCTAACGGGATCATACTGCACTGACATCAATGCGTGTTGGGCGACTGGCATCGAAGCCGATAACGCAGCAGGAGGGTCCCGTGATGAAGCGGAGGTTGTACGAATATGTAGCGATTCAAGGCGTAGCCGATCAAGGTACAGACTGATCCAGTCGCCGAAGCCGCTGAATGGCCCGCACCTGATCCGATAGTCATTGCGCGGTAACAGTGATGGCTGGTTCAAGAGTCTGAAACAGGAGCAGCATTCGATCACGGTACGCAGTGAGGTTAGTTCCTCCCTCTTTAGCCCCGTTTTATGCTCGCATGCAATTTTCATTATTCGATGTTGACCATCGCATGCGGTGCACTAAACCACCGGTAGTGGGAGCTGTGTTCAGAGCAGGATGCCCCGCAGGCCCCAAGCGTGCCGGCAGCGGTGGTCGTACGTCACGTAGGTGGTCGCGACGGCGGAGGTCGCTCGACTCGCTGGTGTCGGGTGCAGTGGCGAACTCATCACCCAAAAGCGATGGCGACATGAGCTGAACGGAGCGGGCTGGGGTGGAGGGCGTGCTATCGTAGTATCCGCTTCTGTTCTATTCGTTCTAGATCTTGTTATCGTGTTTTTTGCATGACATGATATGACATTAAATGTCAACATTGTCACGGGGTAGTAAGGCGCGCCTTCAATGGTTGAGTGGTGCCGCTGCTCACATACACCTTTGGCATACTAAGGTGGACTCAGACTGAGCTGGACGCCCTGGATAGGGGGATCCGTCTACTGCTTAAATCACATCGCATGTTGCACCCACGCGACTCTGTCATGAGATTGTACATCCCGAGGAAATGTGGAGGTCGAGGCATTTTAAATGCTAAGAATCTGCACAACCGCGAGGTGTGCGTGCAATCTCAGGGATTATTTCCTTGGCAATGAGTGTGGGATGCATCGTGGTTGCAGTAGACAGGAGCCTCACGCCTCTCTCCTTTGCAAACGAAAACTGGCGCAGACCAACGGTGTTGAGCACTGAAGACCGCAAGAACGTATGGAAAAGCAACGAGCTACACGGACGCTTCTACCTGGCCCTAACAAGGCCCGATGTAGACTTTTTAGCGTCCGTGAAAACCGAAATCTTTGGGGAACCGAAGGTTTTGTCAATGCAATTGCTGACGAGACGAGGTCATAATGACGAACAATTACCGGAAATATATTCTGAGGGATGGCACGGTCGACATTTGTCGAGCTTGCCGTTGCCCCGGCAAGTCCCTCAGACACTAATTTCAACGGCGAGTACTTGCTCATACATCCAGGATCATCCATCAGCAACTTGCACTTCAATAATGGTCTTGTTGAGTCTGAAGTGCCGTACTATAAGTAAACACCGGCGCCAGTTCTCGAAAATGGTCGTGCTACGCTCTATTGGGATCGATTTGTCATCACGGACAGGACTATTGTCACCAATAAGCCTGGTATCGTATTGACAGATCGATCTCAATCGATCGATCTGCCCGGCGGCAGTGCTCTTCGACGTCACCATCCCGCATGACGAGAACCTCGTGAAGGTCGAGAAGGACAAGCTCAGCAAGTACCTTGACTTGGCTCACGAGGTGACCGCCATGTGGGATGTTGTTTCGACGATCTTTGTCCCGATAGTTGTTTCGGCAAACGGTCTTATAGCGAAGAGTCTCGACCAACACCTCAAGAGACTCTCGCTAGATCAAGGGCCAGATACAGAAGGTAGTACTCCTCGGCACGCATTGTGAGGAGGTTCCTCTCTCTGCAGCCCTAACCACCGGTAGCTTGATCCCTGCCCCGCTGCCGGCGGCACTCGTAGGTTAGGTTTTTTATAATGTATATTTTTTGTATTAGTATTTTATTTTACTTTTATATTTGAATATTTATCATAAAAAACCTATGTACAGAAAATTAAATAAATATCAAAATAATAATAAAACAATACATTATAATGTGATTTATGAAAGGAGTTAATGATATAACTACAATTTTATAATAATTTCACTTCCAATAAGTCCCCAGATTTTATTTTATTTATTAAAATCTGAACAGTGGGCAACAGACAGAATTGTGTGTGTAAAAAAGTTGATTGACCCTTATATTGTTATATTACAAATCTTAGGTATATTAAACTACTTATAACTATTATATAAAGGTACCTACTTACTGTAGTTGTCTTATCATCAAGTGATTTTTATTTCGTTTATATTTTGACGCGTTCATTGTAATCACGGTCTTATTTACTGTTGTGCGATTTGGACGTAACTCAAAAACTTGTTCCGAACGTTTGTGCTACACGGCCGCAACTCCGAAGTGTCTGAACAGCATGGTAGTTTTGCGTGCGATCGTCGCGGGCGCAAGCGGCGGACTGGCGAGTGGCCATATTGCAGGTAAGGGATAGTCGATTTTTGGAAATTTGCATAAGGCCACAAGTGCATTAAGAGGCTTTAGAGGATAGTTTTCCTTATTTTTTTGAATTAAGGTGGTAAATTAAACCCTTCTGACCACGAATCTGCAATAATATCAAAAATGAAAATTTTTGAGATGAGGCCGTATAGCAGGCACTAGGCGATTTATGAGTTGGATTGTCTTCTCTCATTCAATCTTCAGAGGCAGATAGATTGCTGTACATACTGAGATACGTCTCTACCGTCACTGCTTACGAGCACCGGTTAGTCACTGTTATAGTTAATTCAATCAGCCATTCCCACGGGAATTATGCATAAGAACATGCACTACAATGACCGAGGTCACTCCTTCTAGTAAATGTACTTAAAAGCATTAAATAGTATCAAGACTAGAAAGCTTTACTATATCTTCAAATCTATTTTACAAATGTTTAACTGAGAGTTAGTAAACTGTTTTCTCCTATAAATAATAAAGTAACTATCTACTGCGAAAACCAACGTCCGATAAGTTATATCATCAATGAAACAGCTTGTGCAAAGTAAGCTGCAACTTTTAAATAATGACAATGTAACAGATTGTACATTATGTTCATCAGTTCCAGTATTTCTAAAGCTTGAGCATAGTGAATATTTCTAGTTTATGGCAGATAGCCAAATATACCTTCTGCATTGAAAGAATCAACGAGATTAAATGATTTCTCTCAATTTATTTTGAATATTTTACATCATGTGATTTCTCTGTTTACGCTATGGGTTACGTACCCTGCTTGGTTGTTCTCAAGGGAAAACCGGCTTTATAGTTGTGGGCAGTAAGATTCACTATTCTATTCCTGTGGGAATAAACTTCAGATTTTATCTACAATTTATGATTGAAATCATTATCAGAACCAGCATTCATCATGACTAGAAAGTTTCACTATCATTCGAGAATATGTTATAAATATATATTATAAATAAACTCTTCATAAAAGTTACAGTGCAATGTTACACTTCAATCTTCATTAACTTGGTCTTTTAAGACTACTAATTATTACTATATATAACCTAACAAACTTGGTCTTATATATGACTATTTACCACTACAACCATTATCCTGACAGTTTGACTTTGACTTTTAATAATTCAGCTCCTAGTAGATCTATTCAGACATACAAACAATACCAAATGTCGATTAGATTATATTTCACTCTTGCATTGAGTATGGAGCGCTTGAAAACCCTCTTGTCCTTTGGTTGACTGACGACAGACTACTTCTGACTAATTTACTATTGACAACTGACAAAGACTGTAAATTCAATATATCCCACCTGGAAAGAGAAAGAAAAGATTGGTAGGCGCTGGAGGGATGTCCAGTCAGGTAGACGAGTCCCACAGTCATGAGCGGGGAGTCATGGGCTCTGACCTTAGGCGCAAAATAAAATGCCATAAGCATACTTTCCAGTTTCTATCTAATAACCCTAACTAGTACCAAAGACTATGACTGACCTATACATATATTTCATAATATCAAACAACAAGACTTTTATCTCTTAGTTATAATTTGTAATTTCCTTACAATTAACTATTATATACTACTTTAAACTAAGTCTTATAGGGATAGGTTATATACCTATATTTATACCAAACTTATATGCATGAAAAGTTCTTAGGTTACTATCTATAACGGTTCACAAAGTAGGTTCCTTGACACTAGACGATCATATGGCCATTTCAACAATATTAAACATTCTTACTCTATAGGTATATTTAAAGATAGGAAAGTTAATAGGTACTTTATAAGCTTAATAATTTTACATAAAAGCTTTACTTAGGTTAAACTTAATACAAATTTTCATAGCTTTCATTTCAGTGCTTCAGTATAGTGTTAGGATTTTCTATAGACTTAAAATGTAGGCTTTAATTTACTTTAGGCGTTAGTTAGGCTATAGTTAGAGGTATATAGGGTTGCGTAAGGGTTGATTTATGGGGGGGGTTACAGATTCCAGCTTCCAGCTGATAAGCGTTCTGTGGATTCCTGATAGGGCTTACGTTCTCTTGTAGGTATATCTGGCTTCGAGAAGGACCATGAAGACTATGGTGTCATGAAATTCGGATGATGACTTGCTTTTTGTATGCTTGGTGACGTATAGAAGAAGAACAAACGTTGAATGTAACAAATTTTAATTCTGTACATTTACAGAGGTAATAGTATATGAACAACTACTGAATGCGACCCAAACTGTGCCGTTAATTTTAATAAAATAATTAAAAAGTAATGTATGTTCGCGCTGTTAGCGATCGACGAAGAGTGAATGTGGAGGGGTAATTCTTTAGGTTGACAGCTCGGCTCCCCGCGAGGGTACCTCACCCCGTTGTGGCCTGCGACTAGTCAGCTGTTGTTCTCGACACTCGGGACGAGCATGTCTTAGGAGGGGGTAGTGTTACGCCGATGGGATAAGGCACTCATCTTTAATCGTGAAATTCGATGCTTTAAAAGCGTTTTCAGTATATACAGCAATTTTCCACTAAGAGTGAAAGAGATAGCATGATTAGAAAGAGACAGCGATACTGAGAACCTTCGAGAAGCATGTGAAAGAGACAACACGATTAAAAATGAGACGGCAATACGCAGAATATTAGAACAATAGAATGTAGAAAGGCGTAGAACATTCCAGCAACGAATGGTCTCGAACGACCTTGGCGGGGCAAAGTACATCGATCATTCCAAAACGCATTCTGGAATGATCGGAGACGGGAACTATAAAAGGCGGACCGATTGCAAGTAATGGGTCAGTCTTTAATTAGAAAGCGAACAGTGCGAACAAGAGCGACCCGAGCGATCTGAGTAATCGAATTTATTGTGCGATAATTGTTTGTAACGGTTTAAGTGCGTGCGTTATTAAAGTCTACTTTTGATTATCGGTGTATTTGTGCATTTCTATCAGTTACCTACCCCCACGTACGTAACAGTATTGTTATTTTACTTTTTCATATTTGAATATTTATTATAAAAAACCTTATGTACAGAAAATTTATTAAATATATGAACAATAATAATAACCTAATGTACGGAAAATTAAATATTATTATTATTATTATTATTATTATTTTGAGCCCATAATGTCCCACTGCTGGGCAAAGGCCTCTCTCCCCCTCTTCCACTCTATCCGATCTTGAGCGGTTTCCCTCCAGTTCTTGTCCCATGATCCCAACTCATCATTCTATCTCTTCCTGGGAAGGCCCCGCTTTCTCTTAGCATTTTCCGGGAGCCAGTCTGTGGCTCGCCTGGCCCAGCAATTAGGGTGCATTCGAGCAACGTGGCCAGCCCAGTCCCACTTTATTTGGGCAGCCTTCTGAGCTACATCTGTTATTTTTGTCTGGGAACGCAGCTCAGTATTCCGAATCCGGTCAAAAGCTGAACACAGAGAATGCTGCGCTCCATCTTTCTCTGGCAAACCCCGAGTTTGGACCATTGCGCGTCAGTCAAAGACCAAGTTTGGGCTCCGTAGGTAATGACGGGGAGAATGCACATGTCCATGAGCTTGCGTTTCAGAGACAATGGTAGTTGTCCCTTCATGAGCTCCTTCATAGACCAAAAGCTCCTCCAGGCATTGTCGACACGTCTGTCGACTTCCTTGTCTTGTCGTGCCTGGAAAGAGACTATTTGGCCTAGGTAGATGTATTCCTGGACATATTCAATTCTCACCCCACCCACTTCCACCGTATGTTCCTTGCTGTTAGACATGACCTTGGTCTTTGATATGTTCATTCTCAGTCCAACCCCGAGGCTTGCATGGCTGAGTTGTTGCAGCTGAATTAGAGAACAGAACTATATCGTCGGCGAAACGAAGGTTTGTAAGCTTCACCTCACCGACGTCTATACCCCAGTTCTTCCAATCTGGCTCTAGTTTTTTGAAAACCTCTTGCAACACGCTGGTGAATAGTTTGGGGGAGACAAGATCACCTTGCTTGACGCCCCTTTCAATACGAAATGAGTTTAATTACACATATAAAGACAGAATAACTACATTAACATCAAGTGTGAGTGTTATCAAACCAAATTAATTGATAAAAGACAGTTTTGAAGGAATAAATTATATCAAGGCGTAAGTCAACCGTTATCCAGACTCAAATCTATACAAAAAATATACCATGATGACCCAAGTGCCACGATAAAATGAAATTAACATCAAGTAACAGTGATCGATATTATAAAAACTAATGAAAGTGCGAAAATATACGTAAAAAAAAAGAACACCATGAGATACTGCGAAAATAAGTGACTTCGAAGTCATATAATATTATTGTTTAGACATTTCAAAGAACTGATAATGTAAAGAAAATATTAGTATTCATGAAATGGAATCAAGAAATTAAGTATATAAGACGAATTTGTGTTTTGCAAGCTTATTAAATAAATATACATCTGGGGGCACGGCAGTACCCCCGCCAAGATGAGCCAAGCGAACGAAGCGCAAGGGGCACTACCTACCTTTTCTCGAAGCGGTTCGTCGTTTTTTTGAACCTTAATAACTTGGGTTTGGATTATACCAGATAAACAAAATTCTCGGGATATGATGTCAATAGTAGACTTATTAAACATAAAAATTTTCAGTTGCATAGCTCTTATACTTCAGATTTTATTGATATCTAAAAACCCCCGATTTCGTCACTGACTCTCTGATGGTCATCAAAATTGTTAGGGTACTTCCTGAAGTCCTAGAAAGCTGAAATTTGGTATGTAGGCTAGTATTAGTACACAAACCACAAAAAAAAACTAAAACTTGGAACTTTTACCCCCCAACCCCTTAAACTACGGGATCGAAGTTTGTATGAGACTTGACTAGGGGTCTGACTTATTATAATATAAGTAGCATAGAAACCGTGCTATAAAATGAACTTTGCACCAGCTATATTTCTCTATACTTTTTTAGATTACTTATTAAGTACAGTCGAGAAAATTAATTCCTAGACCACTTTTTTCTATGTCAAAGTGACGTAATCAATCAAAACGTAAGAGACTTCTTATGATTTTATTTAAGTACAGTGTCACTTTGAAATAGTCCAAAGTGATCTAAGAATCAATTTCGTCGACTGCATATAAGAGAAAATAAAGCAAAAAAGTAAGAATGTTTTTTTCTTAATTGACATTTTCACAAGGTTACGTCAAATTTGAATGGATCTTCATATGTCCGCAAACGTGTGTATGTATGTAAACACTTTTTACAGAATAGTAATGTAAAAAGACGAACTTTAAGGGATCTCTTCCAGCTAATCTTTGGGTGATTGAGAAGAACTACCCCTATTTCATTTTGTCTTACGTAATGCATCATCTAAAAACTTAGTACAGTACAACCATTTTTTTAATAACGATCGACAATCTTCGTTTTTCTATGACACACGAGTGACAAATACAGTGTCAATTGCGAGTGCAAGTGTGATAGCGAAAGCCAGCCGAAAGTTATTAAGAAGCTGGGACTACTGCAGAGATAGGTAAAGTTGGTGCAAAGTTCAATTAAAGTTATTTTTATAGTCCGGCTTCTATGCTATTCTTATTCTATGGGTTTCTATCTCACAAGTTGCTTGACAGATTTGAACGATTTATTTCATTAGATAATCTAGCAACACCGGATAAAATGACGTTTGACGTTGTTTTGCGATAACTGTTATGCGAAGTGTAATTTGGACAAAAGATATTATGCAAGATGAAGGGAATCCATAATAGGCAACTTACAAAAAGAAGTGAAATCCCAACAAAAACATTTTCATATAAAATGTTGCCAAGACGACCATATACTCGTAGCTCGCACTGTCAAAAAGTTATCAGATGTCAGTAGAGGGGTGCCCCTTGAATCACCGACACTCATTTCATCGAATGCGTTGTTTCATCGAATTTTCATTTCATCGAAACCTATTTCTGCTGAAACCTTATTGTTTTTAAGTTATCTTAAGCATGGGTTACGTAGGCTAGGTTATGTTAGACCTGTGACTGCCAAAAAATTATAACTCTTGCACGTGGAAATGCCAATTCGATGGAATGAAAATTCTATGAAATGAAACTTCGGTGAAATGAGTGTCGGTGATTCAAGGGTAAACCGTCAGTAGAGCCAAGCTTCTAACTCTACACGCCCTAACTCTACAAGCCCTAACTTCACAAATTTTGTGTATTAATCTGGGGGCACGGCAGTGCCCCCGCCAAGACGAGCCAAGCAAACGAAGCGCAAGGGGCACTACCTACCTTTTCTCGAAGCGGTTCGTCGTTTTTTTGAACCTTCATAACTTGGGTTTGGATTATACCAGATAAACAAAATTCTCGGATATGATGTCAATAGTAGACTTATTAAACATATATAATTTCAATTGCATAGCTCTTATAATTCAGATTTTATTGATATCTTAAAACCCCCGATTTCTTCACTGACTCACTGATGGTCATCAAAATTGTTAGGGTACTTCCTGAAGTCCTAGAAAGCTGAAATTTGGTATGTAGGCTAGTGTTAGTACACAAACCACATAAAAATTCTAAAACTTGAAACTTTTACCCCCCAACCCCTTAAACTACGGGATCGAAGTTTGTATGAGACTTGACTAGGGGTCTGACTTATTATAATATAAGTATCAAAATGTGTCCCTTGGCCGTTTCGCTACCGTCGCGTTATACAATAGTTCTAGTAGTAACGAAACGGCCAAGCGACACAATTTGAGTAAGGTGTAGAATTTGTGAAGTTAGAGCTTGTAGAGTTAGGGCGTGTTGAGTTAGAAGCTTGGCTCTACTGACATCTGATAACTTTTTGACAGTGCAAGCTACGAGTATATGGTCGTCTTGGCAACATTTTACATGAAAATGTTTTTGTTGGGATCATAATGGATCAGACCCTTTCTTGGTCGGCTCAGGTAGCTGCGGTAAGTCGTAAGGTTTATGGATCCGTCCATTCGCTTAGGCGCTTGCAGAACTTCCTTCCTCTTCGCACCAATATTACTCTTGCTCATTCCCTACTCCTCCCTCTCCTCGACTACGGTGATATCGCGTATCTGGACTTAAATAAAGACGTGCTAAACAAACTGGAACGCCTCCTTAACTTGCGCATTCGCTACATATTTGGGTTGCGAAAATTTGACCACGTGTCTCATTTTCGTGCACAGCTTGAGTGGTTACCGATTCGCTTCGAAGGAATGCTCATGTCCTGTTGTTGCTTTTTAACATCCTTTTTTATCTTCAGTCCCCACCCTACCTTTCTGAACGTTTTAACTTTCTGGCCACTGGATCTCAAAATCGCTTGCGTTTGAGTGACAATCTTTCCCTTGCTTTCCCATCAAATAAATCCAAAACTTATTCTAAATCCTTTTCGGTTCACGCTGTGCGGTTGTGGAATTTATTGCCTACTGAAATTAGGCAATCTCAGTCTGTGGATTCTTTCAAATCTAGACTAAAGAAGTTCTGGCTTGACTCTTGTTCTTAAACTTTTTCCTACTTATTGTATATATTTATTTATTATATTCGTTATATTGTATATATATGTGTTTATATATTATATCTGTTAATATTTATTGAAATTTCTTTTAGATTTGTACTTATTTGCTTATTCGTTGTAATAATTATTTCTCAATAGCTCAAAGGAACTGGAAGAGATCCCTTAAAGGAATAAGTTCATCTTTGTACATCCCTGTTATATTTTTGTCTATTTTATAATTGTGATCTCTTTTGTTTGTACAATAAAGTGTTTACATACATATACATACATACATACATGGCCTCATGTGAAAGAGATTTTAATTGCCAACCCCTATGCCCTGGGCGGCCTATGTTAAAAAAAAGAAGATAAAAATAGAAGATTGCCGGAAGCATCCTGACAGCATGAAGCAAAGGCCGACAGAAAAAGACAAGGAGAAAGATATAGTAGGAATCATATGAGGTGTCCCGATCTCGTCAACAGCCCACCTTTCGAACAAAGCCATTGTATTCTATTATGTCCTCGAGTGCATAATCCTCAGTTTAAAATGAACGGAAATATTAGACAAAATAGCTCATTGAAATAACGACTTTATTGTCTGGAGCAGAAAGTGCATTTTAAATAAATACTCGTTCGCAGATAATACTTTTTAGAATAATTGCGTCGCAAATTAGCAACCGAGTGTACGTTCATGGACTGCAACAAGTTGATACTTGGAAATTCTTTAGAATTACTATTAAAATTATAATGAAATATTACTTCGTTTATGTGTTACTTACTAGGTAATAACCAAGGTCTGAGTATTATTGTGATTGTGATAATAGTTGGAAAAAAAAACACAACTTTAGATTTCAACTTTATTTCTTAGAGCGATCATAGATAATCAACAAGATAATATAAAAAAAATGCAAATCATTCACTAACCTAAATAAATGTCTTGTAAATATACAAAGTGTCAAGCGTCATAGTCCTAACATAAATCATTATTGTTTCTTTTTTTATTTATTTATTTTCTGAACTTGAACTTGAAGAGTCTTCGTCTGATAATTACTGTAACTGTAACTTGAATAATTACTGCCGGATGGCTATAGTTTCTAGCCATTTTTTTCTCTAAATCGTGTACGTGCCGACAGCAGTTTTTCCACCGATCATTCGTGACGTTGATAGAATCTCTAATTAAATTAAGAACTCCTTCGCTGAACTTGGGATCATTGTTGCGTTTTCTCACATTTCTTTTCAAACTACTCTACATTGGTTCGATCGGATTTATCTCACAATAGTATGGTGGTAACCTTAATACCTCACAATTTTTGGTTTTGGCCATCTCATCCACGACAAAGGTTTTGGGAAAACTATGCTCCTTTAATATTGATAGTAAATCGTTTTTTGTTGCCTTAGCAGGATATTCAATATTATTTGGTCAAGAAACTGTTTTATATCTCCCTTTCTAGAGTTAGTGCACGGTGTTCGCTGCGTCTGGCGTGAATGGTAAGAAGCATTATCCATCACGATGATACTTTTTTCCTGAATGTTTGGTAATAATTGCTTTTCAAACCATGATTCGAAGAGACTTGCGTTCATGTCCTGGTGGTCAGCACTGCAGTTGGCTATATTTTTTGCCGATATGAGTAAAGCTCCGTTTAACCAACCATTATCAGAACCTGCGTGCAGAATTATTATTCTTTTGCCTAGTGATGCGGGAACGTTCAATGCACGTGTGCTGGTGTTATGTTGCCAACCTTTTTTGGAGACATCGTGGGTATCGTACCAAGTTTCATCTAAATAAATGATTGCTCTTTTGTCTTCACTATGTTTTTTAATTTTATTTAAATAGGCATCACGTAGATTAATCAGTCTTGGCAAATCCATAATTACTCTTCTCGAATTTAAACATTTGTACTCGAAACCCATATGTTTCAGAATTTTTAGTAGGTTAGAAAGGCTGTACGGAAAAACGGATCCATTTTTGGTTAATTCTTTAAATATTAAGTCAACAGTAGGTGATATGTTCTCCTTATAAAAAATGTTGATCGTTCTCACAATAAAATTATCAATTCTCCCAAACTTGACTCTGTTTGTCTTCCGTGCTGCTGATGGACGTCCTTTTTTCACAATTCTTTTAACGGTCCTGATATTCATTTTCGTTAGCTTTGCTGTGCGTTTAATTGCTCCATATGGACCAATTTCACTTTGAATTTTGTTATAAAAATTTAGAGCAATTTTTTGAGCATCAGGAGTTATATGCTTGCCCCGCCGACTTTCGTCAGTTTTGCTGTAGCTAGCATTGTTCATTGGGTATCGGAGTGGAACAATAGGCTCGTTACATTGCCATGGTCGCCATAGGCGGAACATTTCAACTAGTACTGCCATTTCACCAAAGTCCATAAGCACAGCCAGGGTCGTTATTAAATACTTCGTCACACAAAATTCCAAACGGTAGGCAAGCAAATTCGATTGAAACATAAACTGATCGTTAAAGTTCAAAAACATGGAAAATAAAATACAGTAACAAACACACAAACGTTGCTGATGCATGAGAGCGACTGAGGGCCGACATACTGCGTTATCTATTATCACCAAGTGAAAAGACTTTACACAAAGAAACAAAAAGAGACAGAATGGTAGAATAGATAGAGAATACGGTTTACGGTCAAGGTTTAACTTACGGTTGACCTAAGTTAGACCTTGACTGCAAACTGCTTTCTTCAAACAAAATAAATATTTAAATGAATTACTGTAAATGTTTACACGGTCAAAATCTTCAAACCTAGATTATATTATGTGATTAGATTTATTTTAACTCTTTCTTACAATTTTTTTTCTCGCACTAAGAAAAAAAGTTCGTATTTATAAACGAAGTGACATGTCATTATAATTTTAATATTTCCAAAGAAACTCCAAGCATAAGCAGGAATTTTCGAGGTGTCCCGAACGACTTGCAATGACAATCCAAGTATCAACTAGTGGTTCTCCATGAATGAACACACGGCTGCTCGTCTACGACGCATTCAATTTAAAAAAATATTATTCACCACACTGAATCTAGGTACATTCTTATGAATTAGAAACCTTAGCGGTGGTGCGCGCTGTCGAGAATTTCCGCAACTATCTCTATGGTCAGCATTTTACATACAGACTGCAACTCTTTAAAGGCCACAAAAGTTAAGGTAGATCTTTCCCCACGTGTCCATCGGTGGTGGGCTTATTTACAAGCCCATGATTTTGACATAATTTACAAGGAGGGCCGCACTATGGAGCATGCTGCTTATCTTTCGAGAAATCCGCTTCTTCGTTCAACTATTTCCACCGCGAATCAATTAGATTCTGAAGAAAAACGCCCAGGCTCACGAAAAGTAGTCCATTTTGTAGAGCTTCACGACAGCTGGCTTCAAGATGAGCAAAAGCGAAATTCCTAAATTCAGGACTTAATAATTAAAAATTGAAATAACGAGTTGCCTGAGGCAATTTCTCACACGTATGATGTACGCAACGGTATTCTTTACAGAAAAGTAGAACGTAACAAAATTATCATTTAGGGTACGACAAAACGCTCGACAAAATCTATGAGCAGTACTGGTTCCCACAAATGGCAAAAAAAAATCGAATATTTGTAAATTTCTGCTTCGAATGGTCCTTCAGGAGCCCAGCAACTAAGATTGCATCCCATTCCCAAAGTGTCCGTGCCATGGCATACTATCCACGTAGACCTAACAGGAAAACTGAGCGGTAAAAGTGACAGAAAGGAATATGCGTCAGTCATAATAGATGGTTTCACTAAATATGTCTGTGGGAGATGGAATGGAGAAAACAGTTTGCAATTTAACAAAAATGTATTCTTTCATTCTTGTAGTGAGGTCACTAATGTAACAGCTGATACATACAGCTGATACCTACCTCTTCTCTAATTATTAGTTTAACGATGCTATAAAACTTTATAGCCTCTATTAAGTTTTATAGTTTAAATCCGCTGACAATGCATAATCATAAGTTCCACACCATTAACCCTAGACCTTGATACTGACTAGAAACCATAGTATATAAGCTATACAATTTACCAATAAAGAACAGTATTTCTCCAGACTCTTGAGTTTTCATTATACCTCTCACCCTACACTTCATGGCGACCCTGCCAGTCGGGCTGCTCGAGGCAGCCTCAGCTTCAGTCAGCACGCCGCCGCTCGGACCAACCAAGTAACCAGCCGAAAACCGATCACCAGCCAGCAAAAGCCAGCACCAGCCAGCAAAAGCCAGCTCCAGCCATCAAAAGCCAGCTCAAGCCAGCTCCAGCCAGCAAAAGCCAGCTCCAGCCAGCAAAAGCCAGCTTCAGCCAGCAAAAGCCAGCTCAAGCCAGCTCCAAGGGACCAGCGGAAAAAACCGATCCGCCGCAGCTCCAAGCACGACATGGGACATCAATGCACGAAAGAAGATAAAAAAGAAGAGGTCATCATCGCTCAGAACGGCCAGTCCAACGACGCAACCACGAGCCAAACCTACAGAGGCGAAGTTACGATTTATTTGACCACGACACTACTCATTGTCGTATGCATCATATTCATCTATGCATTGTGGAAGAAGATCCACGAATGTCTAACTAAAAAGATCGAGCGCCAAGCAGTAGCAGCAACGATGCGGAACCGGCCAGAGCAGATCGTCTAGCAACAAGTCCACGAAGCAGCAGCAGCAGCTACCCACAAACAGCACAGCACAGCAACGTTATGAAGGTATCAATTTAAGATAACCCTAACTATAACTATGTAAAACCTTGTATTGTTCGCTTACCCGAAATTAGTCAGCACTAATAACCCATATATTTGTAAAATTTATTAATGACTTCAATTCAGGAGTTATATAACCAATTAAAATCACTACAAGAGGATATTAGAAAGTTAGGACCAAAACGCCGAACTGAGGCTATTGGCCAAAATAAACTTCAACAAGTAAAAACACTATATAAGCAGTACGAAATATATATAGAACAATATAGCTCCAAATTAGAAAAATCAGAACTATCAGTAAAAGACAGTGAATTAATTCAGTCTTACTTTCTAAAAATAGAGGAAGTTTATAGTAAAATTATAACAACATACGAACAAGACAACAAAAATTTAATCACAATGACGTCAAACGACAGCTTTGACCTAAAAACAGCTGTATCATTGTTACCAGTCATGGACGGCTCGGAAGCCGTCACAAAGCAACTTATAGATGCCATAGACTTATATTCCGCAATGATTAAGGATACAGACTACAAGTTATTGATTAATTTTGTAATTAAGACAAGACTAACGCAAAATGCCAAACTTAGAATATCAGGTAACCATACAAAAATAAGCGATTTAATTGATGAAATGAAGCTCCATCTTTTACCTATTAAATCAGCAACCGCGATACAAGCCAAACTAACGACAGCAAAACAAGGGAATAGGTCCATCGAACGTTTCGGACAAGAATTGGAGGATTTATTTGTAAACCTCACAATAACGCAGGCAAATGGAAAACCAGAAGCCTACACCATTTTACAACCCTTAAATGAAAAAACGGCAATTACAAAGTTCGCAGAGGGATTACGAAATGATAAGTTGAGTACCATTATAGCGTCCCGAAATTACACCTCGCTCAAAGACGCTATACAGGGAGCAAAAGACCAGGAAGTGTCTATAACACCCACACCTGGACCGGAACAAATGTTCCACTTACGGAAAAAAGGATACAATGTCCGTAGACCTTACCGAGGACATTATAGTACACCTATGGGTAAATACACTCGCACGCAACCGGGTACAAGTGCGCAAAATAAACCCACAGGAAAGTACGCACAAACAAATAATTATAGACCACTAAGAACCGCGAATAACTTTTACAGGCGTACACATACAAGTTATCGTGGCCGACGTCAAAATCCATCATACAGACGTCATCAAGTTAATACGGTGATAGGAAGTGAACAAAATACTAGCGATATGTCGGAAGAGTTAAAATTTTTTCGTCCCTAAAAACTACATTCTAACGTATAGTCATATGAATTCAGTTCAGTTTGCAATAAACGGCAAAACGCACATATGGCTTATTGACACGGGCGCAAGCCTAAGCGCCATAACACATGACGCAGCGATATCAGCCGGTAGTCATATGACACCCAAGACGACTCACATTAACGGAGTAGGAGGAAATATAACGTCATACAATATAATTACTTTAAACTTACAGGCAAAAAACCAAACTTTTGAACATAAATTTCATGTATTTCCAAAATTACCATTACAAGCTGACGGAATTATTGGACAAGATTTCTTAAAAAAATATAAAAGTGTCATAAATTACGAGAAAGAGATAATCACGTTAAATAATAACATCAAAATAATTACAATACCATTAACTTTAAAAAATTATAATAACGAAATAAATAGTTCAAATCAAATACAGATACCAGCACGAAGTGAATCAATAATACAAGTTTCAACAAACTGTGCAGAGGATTGCGTAATATTGTCAAGTGAAATTGCTGAAGGAATTTTTGTAGCGAATTCCATAACTTGTAGCAAAAAAGGAAAAATAACAGTAAAAGTTTTAAACACGCGCGAGGAACACATAACTTTAAACAATTTCACACCACAAATAAGACCATTACGAGACTATAATTGTTTTTCATTTGAAAAATGTAAAACAAATGCAGATAGAGTAAAATTATTATTTTCATTTTTAAAATTAGAAAATTTAAATAAGGAGGAAAGTAAGTCCATTGCTAGTATTTGCGCGAAATACGCCGACATATTTCAACTCCCAGGAGACTCTTTAAATACTACAAACCTATATGAACAAAAAATACGATTAAAAGAAAACGTGTCACCAATATATAGTAAACCGTATCGTTTACCTCAATCACAAAAATCAGAGATAAATAAACAAATAAAACAAATGTTAGAAAATGACATCATTGAAGAATCCCAGTCGGAATGGGCAAGTCCATTACTCCTCGTTCCCAAGAAAACAGACTCGAGTGGAGAAAAGAAATGGAGATTAGTAATAGATTATAGAAAAGTCAATGACGTAATTGAAAACGATAAATTCCCCTTGCCCAACATCACTGAGATCCTAGATTCTTTAACCGGTGCTATGTATTTTAGCACTTTAGATTTAAACCAAGGTTATTATCAAATCAAACTAGATCCCAAAAGCAGAAAATATACCGCGTTTATAGCAGATAAACACTATCAGATGAAACGATTACCAATGGGACTAAAAACTAGCCCAAATGCTTTCAGCAGAGCTATGACCATAGCTATGTCTGGACTAAACTACATACAATGCATAGTTTATTTAGATGACATCATTGTCATGGGTCGAAATTTACAACAACATAATAAAAACTTAATTGATGTTTTCGAAAGATTAAGAAAAGTAAATTTTAAACTGAACCCATTAAAATGCAATTTTATGCAAAAAGAAATTTTATACCTAGGACATGTAGTAACTCCCGAAGGAATAAAACCTGATCCAAAGAAGATAACAATAGTTCAAAATTATCCAGTACCAAAAAACGCAGATGAGGTCAGACGTTTTGTAGCATTTGTAAATTATTACAGAAAGTTTATTAAAAATTTCTCCGAAATAACCCAGCCTTTAACAAATTTATTAAAGAAAAACGTAGAATTTAATTGGACAGAACAATGTGAAAATGCATTTAAAAAGTTAAAAATAAACATTAGTACCCCACCAGTACTACAATATCCGGATTTCTCAGATAACAACACGTTCACGATACACACAGATGCATCAGGCACAGCTGTTGGAAGTTTATTATCCAATCAAAATGGATTACCAGTAGCATATGCAAGTAGACCTTTAAATAAAGCAGAAAAAAATTATCCCACAACGGATAAGGAATTACTAGCCATCGTATGGGCAGTGAAATATTTTAGACCATACATATACGGGCGAAAGTTTAAAATTATCACAGACCACCGCCCACTAATCTATTTATTTGGAATGAATAATCCATCAAGCCGACTCACCAAATTTCGTTTATGTCTAGAAGAATATGACTTCACGGTAGAATATTTGAAAGGTAAAGATAATGTAGCTGCAGACGCGTTATCTAGAATAGAAATAACTAGCGAAGAACTCAAAAATATGACAAAACAAGTGGTATCAGTGATGACCAGAGCACAAACAAAACGAATGAAAGAGCAAAACATAAACAATGACTCAAGAAATAAGGACTACCACCGTGATGGGTCTGATCAACCAAGAATAGTGGAACTCCTTAAAAAACCAGAAAATTTACCAGAATTAAGTTTCAATGAGCATGACTATTGCAAAATACTCGAACAAAAAGATTACGTTACGAGTCAAAATAATGAAATCGTGTACTCGCCATCCTTGGCGACATTGTGTGTCAAGCCTAGTATTCAATCGCGTACGAAACGAGCTTTTCTCGCGAGGGCATTAGGTGCATTTTGCAAGGCACAACAAATAAAGGAAGTATGCATACTATATAACAAAGACACCGCGTGTACAATAACAGAGCTAGCTCAATATATAAACAAATATGGTACAGGGTCCGGACCCCGATTATGTATCATTAAAGGTGTCACAAAAATAAACAATAAAGATGACAGACGTGTCATATTGAACGATTTTCATTTATTACCCACAAGCGGTCACGCGGGGATTCGAAGAATGACCAATAACGTGAAGCGTTACTACTACTGGCCAGGAATGGATAATGACATTGTGAAATTCGTAAAAACATGTCATAATTGCCAAACACAAAAATATCATAAAAATGTAAAACAACCACTTTGTATTACTAGTACGGCCACAGCTTCTTTCGATAAGGTATTCTTAGATTTATGCGGACCCCTAACTAAAGATACCAACGGATATTGCTATATACTTACGTTACAGTGCGAGCTCACAAAATACGTAGAGGCATATCCACTTCTAAATAAGGAAACAGACACAGTCGCGAGAGCATTAGTTGATAATTTCATATTGCGATATGGAATTCCAAAAGAAATTGGAACAGATAAGGGAAGTGAATTCATTTCATCAACTATGCGCGAAATATGTAATATTTTAGGAATAAAACAATTGCAATCAACCGCTTACCACCACGAAAGCCTAGGTTCTTTAGAAAATTCACATAAAGCTTTAGGAGCATTTTTAAGGATACAAACAAATAACCAAGCTCACCAGTGGTCAGATTGGTTGCAATATTGGTGTTTTTCATATAATACGACAATGCATTCAGCAACTAAATATACACCATATGAATTAGTGTTTGGAAAGTTATGTCGTATACCAAATAATATTATAACCCAAGTAGATCCAATGTATAATTATGATTCATATCCAATAGAATTTAAGTATAGATTACAAAAATCCCAAGAGGATGCTAGAAATAATTTAATTAAGTCAAAAATAGATAGAAAAATAAGTTATGATTTAAAAACTAATCCCATAAACTATACGATAGGAGATTTAGTATTAGTTAAAAAAGAAGATAGAAATAAAATGGACCCAGTGTATAAGGGACCATATACTGTAATTGAAGATCAAGGTACGAATGTAAAAATATTAGTTTTAGGTAAAGAATACATTGTGCATAAAAATAGAACAAAACCCTACAGCATATAAATTAAACAACGAACACACAGGATAATAAAAAAGTTTAATAAAAAATAAAAAAAAAATAAAAAAACAACAAAACCTTATACACTAAAAAACACCATCACTAACAACATCACTACCACCATCATCTAAGGGAAAATCCGCCATCATTTCGTCGAGCTCACGCCACTCCAAAGTGCGCCACCACACATGCCAGTACCGGCTATCCGGGGTGAGTGCGTAGTCCACAAACAGCACTAAGCCATCTGCGTCCACAGCACTCAATTCCACGCAGATCGTGGACAGCAGGTCATCCGCCGGATGAAGTGGGCACATCAAGGGATGGCCCACAACCGCGTCGAACACACTTAACCATTGGGGCGAACCCGCCACAGTACGCATGGTAGAAAAATAAAACGGTACACCATGCCGTACACTAAAATTTAATGATAAGTCGAAAACACACACAAGTGTGGGATCCAACGAAAAAAAAGACATGTTTAGAATAATAAAAATAATACAGGGAAAAACGACTACACAAAGCAAGAACAAGATTAATGAATAAATGAAACACAACATTTGTCATAAGAAATAAAAGTATAAAAACTAAACCATAACAAAAACAGACAATCAAACACCACCACCAAATAAGGGACCGCTATCCTCATATTTAACGACGGTTAAATATGCTTAACCAATAAATATCATAATACTCCTTGCAAGCATAAAAGTAAATGCAACAATGTACTTCATAGCCATATAAGAAACATGTAACCTAAACGTAAGATAAACTGTAATCAGATAACATTAAGATAGTTTAAGAATTTATAATGTATACCATACCCATAAGTAAATTAAGTAAACCTAAGCCAAAAATTGTTTTGTTACAATTTTTGTCTCAAAAAAAAAAGGGGAAAGCTGTAGTGAGGTCACTAATGTAACAGCTGATACATACAGCTGATACCTACCTCTTCTCTAATTATTAGTTTAACGATGCTATAAAACTTTATAGCCTCTATTAAGTTTTATAGTTTAAATCCGCTGACAATGCATAATCATAAGTTCCACACCATTAACCCTAGACCTTGATACTGACTAGAAACCATAGTATATAAGCTATACAATTTACCAATAAAGAACAGTATTTCTCCAGACTCTTGAGTTGTCATTATACCTCTCACCCTACACTTCATTCTTAATGTTATTTTACACAATATTCAAGAAATTATATATAGCGTATGCATTATAACCCAAAAGGTACTAAGAAGTTATAGGCTATTAATTATAAAACAATAAACATGGGATCAATTACAAGCTTAGAAATAAAATCGGAATTTATATTACCTGACAATTAGGAAAGTGTTCAGAGTACTTTACTCGATCAGAGCTCGAAGTCAACTGACTGCTGCTTCGTTAGTCGTCTCAATCTCGCCATCTTTGAGGGGGATGAGGAACCGGTGACGGGCCTTTCGGCCCCCGACCGGGGTGATCTCCGCCGACCGTTAAAACGGTCGGGTCCTAGGATAGCATCCTGCGGCAATCTGCGGGGATGTGGGGTAGGGGGAATGGGAGGCGTCTAATTGCAGGTTACACTGCTCGCGAGATCGAGCCAGCCGGGTGAGACCCCGTTGGGGGAGGCCTGGCTAGCGACCTACGAGCTGAGCAGCGTCTTCACGGATTCTTTATCATGTCGACGTCGTCACCGTGTCGAGGTCGCGGGGGTAGGCCTTGTCGTCGGGGGGTCGCGCGTGCTGTGGCGCGATATCCCTCAGGTGGGGGAATCGCGACGCGTCTGCTCGCGAGAACATCGACGTGGCAAGGCGTCCGAGGAAGTCGTTCAGGCTCTCGACCTTAAGGTCCCTCTGGATCGTGGCGTTCTTCACGTAGCGGGGGGCATTCGTCACGGACCGCATGCACATGTTTTGCTGGGATGCCAGCTTCTTCTTGTGCGATGCAGCCAAGAGGGCGTACCACGCGGGTGCGGCATACGTGAGGCGGGGTCTGATGTAGGTCTTATAGACCCCGAGATTCACACGCAGAGGGAGGCTAGATTGGAGCACTAGACGCAGCAACATTCGTGCTGTTCTTGCGGAGGCAACGACGGTTTTGACATGTGGGCCCATGGTAAATTTTTTATCGATCGTGATCCCTAGGTATTTAACTACCGGGGACCACGAGATGTCTTGTCTGTGGAGAGTGAGCGGTGGGATACTTCCACGGGTCTTGGTCACGAAAATCGCTTGGGTCTTGGTGACGTTCACGGTCAGCCTCCACCTGGCTAGTCAAGATGGTAAGGCATCGAGTTGTCACTGTAGCTTGACGGCGGCGAATTTAGCCTTGTAAAGGAATCGTAGAATGCCGCGTCATCAGCGTACAGAGCCAGGTGGGATCCATCAACGACCGGTATGTCATCGGTGTCGTAACATACCGGGGATAGGCAGCTGCCTTGAGGGACTCCGGCTGCTATGGGGCGACTTTCGGAGGTAGCGTCTTCCACCACCACTCTGAAGGTGCGGTCCGTCAAAAACGACTGGACCACCTTCAACTGACTGCTGCCATGGGGCGAGCTGGTATTTATACTACTTCACAAACAAGTGACGTCATCTAAAAGAATCAACTAAGGGCAAAACAACAGGTGTCAGGTGTCGTGGAGTGTACAATCAAAGATTTATAAATCAAAAATACCCTGCTCTCCCACATGTCTTACTTGAATATACCCAGTCTCTCGATGCTTCATGTGCAGTGAAAGTTCTTAAAAAAGCCGTCTCATTGTTCGGAGCACCTAGAAGAGTCATAGCATAGTAAGTAGTTATAGTTTAATTTTACAAAAGAAAATCTTAATATTATGCTTATCAGATAATAAATAAATAGTAGCCTCGGTAAAACGCCATTCACATGGCATGACTTAAAGGTATTTAATTGCCTCGGTAAAATGCCAAACAACTTGGCGCGGCTTTAAAGAACGGCCTCGGTAAAATAAGAACCAACAGATGTGTCACGGCCAAAATATATCACGGTTAACTTATTACTCAGTATTATATCCAAACGTCTGGCCAGGAGTTAAGAAGTATACTGGGCGATAAGTAGACTCAACAAGTTAATCAAATTGAGAGTTTAATAACATGTCATTATTCTTCTAATGATTTAGTAAGTTCACAATCCATTTCAGGTGACACAAGTCATTTCAAGTATTATGAACCTTGACAGTGTATCTGTCATTTTCATGAGTCTCGGTAATAACGCAGGGACCTGTGTACTTGCTGTCGAGTTTGGTAATATTTCTTGGATTTTGTTTGACTAAAACAATGTCATCAACTTTAAATATAATACCTTTGCTTTATTTTTATTATATTGTTCTTTTTGCTCTACTGCGCGATGTTCGAGTCTTAGTTTAGCTGCGTGCCTACAAGCATCTAGCTCCCAGCGTTCAATATCGCTCATGAGAGCAGAAACAGCAGGAGGTGACCGATTGCAACCAAGTAGTAGCTGGAATGGAGTTTGTCCACTACTTTTGCTAAAAGAACAATTAATTGCTAGTTGTCCCTCACCAACAGCATCCTTCCATCTTTTCTTGGCAGTATTCTCGACAACCGTGAAACAGTCAGTAAGAACTTTCATTAGTCGTTCGACTTGACCATTTTAACGACTTACACCACTGGCTTTAAAATGCAGTTGAATAGACCAATGCTCACAAAAATTTCGTAATTCTTTTCCAGCGTATGATGCCGCTTGGTCACAAATAATTCTTTCGGGTGTACCAAAGTTAAAAATAAGGTCTTTTAAACAGTTTGCAGTAGCAGCTGCCGTGAGATTTGTTACGGGTCTAATTAGACAATATTTTGTAAATGCGTCAATGAATACGACAGCGTACTGTTTTTTAAGTTTGTTTCCGCTTAATTTTCTCGTAGTGTCCATATGGACTGTATTAATAATCCTCCTCTATAATCTCTCATCAGGAATTCCATTTATCAGTAACCCTGTATGCACACTCAATCTTAAATAATATGTGAAAAAATAAACAATTAAAATAAAGCTGATTTTTCATTTATGTCCAGCTGCAGTCACAGTTTTTCGTACCCCAGTCACTTAAAGCGTTGCATATCGATGGAAAAAAGCGAAAACTCTGTAATTCAAAATGAATGAATGCGTTACAGCGTTTTCGTTTGTTATCATCGATTTGCAAATACATCACGCGTCATTGAAAGAACTGTACAAATAACTATACATATAGCTATGTACATGCTCAGAAGTTTCGGTAGCTAGAAACTAGATGGCGCTTTTTGAAGGCTTGTCAAAAGAGCTGAGTTGCCAGTCTATTTCCTAGTGTATATAGTAGTCATTGCGAATGAGAGCGGCGCGGCGGTCGCCGCGAGAGCTCGGAAACCTTCGGGTGTCCTCGGTAACGCTCGGTTGCAACGGCCGGCGCATGCGACCCACCGCGATATTTATGTAAAGTATGAATCTTCCCAGGTGAATTTTTCGCTTCGAACCCTAATCTTTCAAACAATGGCCATTGTCTCTATTATCGCAAAGCCGCTAGCTACCGAGTTAGCACGTGCCACTACAACATTCATATTGAAAAACAAACGGTATCATCATAGTATTAAGGTTCAAATTTAATGTCACTTATATTCAGGATATTACGTTTTGGTAGTGTAGGACGTTAGACCGCCCCGAGGCAATACGGCACTCATATTATTTTGATACTTGGTGTTAAAAATGAGACGTGTCACCACGTAAATAATTATATTTACGTGGTGACACGAAATAATTATATTTATCAGGCTTTAGTCGGTTACTAATATCGTCATCGTGTGCATCGTGTTATTTTTATAAGTACTCTGCACCGCTCTTCTCATAAACCTATTGTATTTATGCAAAACAAAAGTGGTCAGGTCGCAAATCCTTATCAGTGTTTTTATTGTCACCATGCGTCGGCACCACGTCAGAGGTGCTAATTTCACAGTATCGTTATTTTAAAGATAAGAAGAAATGACAATGCTTGCAGCTCCATCTTTTTAAATTATTACATTTACTAATAAAATAATATAATAAATCACCACGTTTTAGTTTTAACACCAAGTATCAAAATAATATGAGCGCCGTATTGCCTCGGGGCGGTCCATCGTCCTACACTACCAAAACGTAATATCTAGAATATCAGTGACATTAAATTTGAACCTTAATACTATGACGATACCGTTTGTTTTTCAATATGAATGTTGTAGTGGCACGTGCTAACTCGGTAGCTAGCGGCTTTGCGATAATAGAGACAATGGCCATTGTTTGAAAGATTAGGGCTCGAAGCGAAAAATTCACCTGGGAAGATTCATACTATAGTAAAAACATTATCGCGCGTACGTTTGTTTGTTGAAGTAATGTTTATGTTATTTGTTATCAATAGGTTAATTAAGTTACGTTACGTACGTAAGTACATCATAAGGTTATTCGGATATAGTTGTTAGGTTAAATTTAAATTTATTCGTTCCAGATATTTTTGTTACGTATTGTAAGATCTAGATTCTAATAACATATAATTCTTTACCTTTAGTTATTGTATAACGTTTCACGTTACAGTACACCGTCTCCTAGAAGAAGGATTTTTAGTTGGGAAAAATCCTTTTAGTGGAGCTACATATTTTGCGTGCTACTCTCAAATATCATTCATCATCTATTCTTCATTTTCCACACTGGCAATCATTCACGTTGGTTTGTTAACATTCTACTCAAATTGATTATGTGAACAAACTAATAACATACAGAGAATCACAAAAATTTGGGTAATGTGATGCTCAAGCAGCAAAATAATTAAGGCAAGGTAGAGTTGGTGTCACGCGACATGTACAATTGTGATGCTCTAAAGGTAAAGTAAATAATCAAGGATTTTAGAACTCGAAGTCACCATCCGCTTCGATTTGAGACTTTCGTTCGAGGGAGAAATGTCTCTGGTGAAGGCTTATTAAAATGTCACGAGGAAGATCTACGAACAACATCTGTCAGGCATGGAGCAATTTTCGTGAATCCGACTAACCTGAGACGATCACTCGAAATTTTGAAAAAAAACAAAAACTTCACCTTAGTAACGACACCAAGGTATAATTTAGAGCATTTGAGACGTTTGCACTGTTCCAAAGCTTAAAATTTTTGACATGCCAAGCTCCTAGGTCACGGCCTGCCATGTCTTCGACTACGTAAACTAAAGGTGATCGTTTCTCTTTAACACGGCATTTTGATACTTGGCTGCAAATTTTTTACTAAAATGCGCAACTTTGTCGCTTTAAAAATAACACCGTTTCCAAATAACATCCCCAATGTTGAATTCGACTTTCTTTCTTCGGGTGTTATAGCGTTGAGAGTTCTTTTTATGACTCTGCCAAAGAGTTGCTTGCTCAAAAACGCCCGACAAGTATCCCAAATTTTCTGCGTATACATCACGTGGCATAAAAATTATTTCATTTGTGATATCATTATCAGCGTAATGAGACCCGCATGTAACCAGTTCTCGACCATGGACTAGGAATGCAGGAGTATATCCAGTTACTTCGTTAACGGAGTTGTTAATCGCGAATTGAATTTTCGTAAGGTTCACATCCCAGTTCCTATGATCGTCTTGTATAAAAGTTTATAAAGCTGTCACAATTGTTTTGTTATATCTTTCGACGGTATTTACTTGAGGTGTGTATTTTGGGGTAAAGTGAATCTTAGGAACCCTGTATTTTGTGAACAAATTGTTCATCTCGTGACTAACGAACTGACATCCATTATCTAAGATAATAGTCTGAGGTATACCGTGTACTAGGAATACGTTATCCTCTAATATTTTAGTAATACATCGGCCGTGGCACGACGCAAAGGAAAGATAAGACAATACTTCGAGAAACAGCAAGTTACCACGAAGATGTAAGCATGTTGCTTCCTACTGCTGGGCAAGGGACCCACTAGATCGATAGATAGTACTTGAAATGGTCTACTGCAGTCTTTTGGTCTTCCCATCTTACCTCATGTGCCATGTGTAGGAGCTTTATTAGCTAGGCAATTTTCACTTGAGACAAATTTGACTACGTCACCGTACATATAGGCCAATAGTAATTGAGGGCAAGCCGCTTGTAAGTTTTGAATAAGAAAAAAGTTCCGAATGACATTTAGCGAGAGTTTGCGGTCGATTCTCAATGTTAATAACTTCCTTTCAGCTGAACTCAGACGTCAAAACATTTTTATTTTTCATGTGCCTGTATAGTTTGTTATTTTGTACGATATAATTAGGAAAGCTGGTTGGAGAACCCTAAAAAGACTATCCGGTATAACGTTATCCTTTCCTCTACGATGCCTTATAATGAAATCGAATGCGCATAGCCTTACGCCCCACCTAGCCAAACGGCCCGTAGGATTGGTCAATGTCAGAAACCACTTGAGTGCAGAGTGATCCGTATAGACCGTAAATTGCTGACCATTTTCAAGATAGCATCTCCAGTGCTCCAAAGCAGTTAAGACAGCAAGGGCTTCCCTCTCTGTGACGCTGTAATTACGTTCATGGCCAGTCAGCGATTTGCTCATGAATGCCACTGGATGTTCAACACCGTCTACGATCTGCGAAAGCATAGCTCCTATTCCATAATCACTCGCGTCAGTGTGAACTTCAAATGGCAGTTCAAAGTTCGGACAAGCTAAAACTGGTGCCTGAACCAAGCAAGATTTAAGTTTGAGGAAAGCACTATCAGCATCAGGAGTCCACTTAAAAGATGCTGCCTTGTTCTTAGTTGATGTCAGTTTATTAAGTGGCCCAGCTATGGTGCTAAAGTTAGGAATGAACCGCCTATACCAGGAAGCGGTACCAAGAAAACGTTTCAGTTCCTTCCTTGTAGTTGGTACCGGGTAATTATAAATGGTCTAGACCTTATCCGGGTCAGTTCTAAGTCCGTTGCAGTCAACAATGTAATCAAGGTATTTTAAAGTATCTCTAAAGAAGTAACATTTACCAAAATTTATTGTTAACTTAGGTTTTTTAAGTTTTTCCAGTAAGTACCCGTAATAAGATGGATACATGGTCATCAAAAGTTTCACTAATCACAATAACGTCATCCAGGTAACAGAAAGCATTAAGTTCTAGATCAGGCATAAATAAAGAATCGCCTAACCGCTGCTGAGTGGCAGGTGCATTCGTGAGGCCAAAAGCAGTTACGTTATACATAAATGTTCCGCGGCCTGGGACATAAAATGCAGTTTTTTCTCTGTGGCTTTAGTGAATTGGTATTTGCCAAAATGTCTTCGATAAGTCTAGGCTAGAAAGGTACTTTGCGTTTTTTAAGTTGTCGAGAATCTCTGATACATACGGAAGACTGTACGCATCTTTCTTGGTTACGGAGTTCAGCTTATGGCTGTCAAGGCAAAACCTGGGCTTCCCATCTTTTTTACCGACTACTAACACAGGAGAAGACCAAGGACTTTCACACGGAGAAATCACACCTAATGACAACATTTCGTCTAACTGTTCAGTAATGATTCGTTTTTTTTCAGCATACAACCGATAGTATCTTTGTTTAATAGACTTTGCTTCCCCCGTGTCAATACGGTGTGTAATAAGAGATGTTTTACCTAAGCCTTTTTTGTCGAAAGAGATGTCCTTAAACTGATCACTAATATTGTCAGCAATAAGCTTTTGAGAGTGATCAAGGTTAACATAAGAGCGCAAATGATCCGACTGTGCGGCATCAATTTGAAATAAACAAGATTCAGTCAAGGGAATATAATTTACACTACTCAAAATTTTAGGACAAACCTTAAACTACTTCCAGAAATCAATGCCTAGAATGAAGTTAGTGTTGATCTCCGGAACAACGTAAACTTTTAAGATATGTTTGTCGTTCTCAAAAACTAGTGGTAACAATATATTATAACCTAAGGATCCTATCCGTTGTCCACCGGCTGCAACAACGGTAATGTTATCCTTGGTGAATATATTGAAGACATAATTTTGGAAATATTAATGAGAGTCATTACCGAGGATGGTTGCGACTGAGCCAGAGTCCAACAGACCATGTATGGTTATATCTGGAATATTCTCAATCGTAACCTTGACATAAGGACGGGGATCATTAGAGGGCTTTGCATCGAAAATTGTTGCTACCTTGTAAGTACTGAAAAAGTTTTTAATAGTTGTCAACCAACCATTCCAGTCTGCGGCATCAAACTTCGGTTCGCAACAATTTTCGTCCTTCTTGACAGCCGAGACGTAAGTGGGTTTAGAAAAATTAGGTTTAGGCTGAAAAGCTTGTCTCATGTGGCCACCGCCTGCTTGTGGTTGATGATTCGGGAAATTTGGCTTACTATTTGGTTTATTGGCATCCTTCCTAGCATAAGCATAATCTGAAGCAAGTGTGTTCGTAATCGAGGGAGGCTCTTTAAAATCATCTGAACGCGCTTGTATTTGTTCGTAGTTTTTGCACAACATCCTTAGATCAGATAAAGTTGCCAACCCAGGGCTGGTTGCAAGAACATTCGAGTAACAAGGTCGGATATTGTGCAATATTATTTCTAGCTGTTCCTGTTCACTTAGTTTTCTAGTAAGCCTACTAAATATTCCGTGCATAATTGCCAAATAAATAGTTATACTCTCAGAAGATTCCTAACTACGGTTCCTAATCGCCGCAAGCATACGGTAATCATAGTCCACTATGTTGAAATCCTCCCTAAGCAAAACTAGGAGATCGCTCCAAGAACCTATTGCTTCCTTCATGCTGCGGTACCAGTGCAAAGCGTCTCCTGTCAAGATCTCTGTTGCCTGAGAAAGCATCTTCGACTCAGCTACGTCCTTGGCTAGCCGGAATTCCTCCACCCGCGTAATAAAAGATCTAACGCAAGACTTGCCATCAAATTTTATTTTAGACAGTTCAGAACTAAGGCCACGATCGCATGTTACCCTAATACATTGCATCATATTATTTTGCACACCTGGCTTGGTAATTGCGTTAAGTGCTGAAGTCGCGGCTACAGTATCATTAGGAAAATCATTAGTAGAAACCGACGGTTCGGTAGACTTCGAAGACCCTGGCTATCATAAATTCCTAACCCTGTTTTAATTTGTTGTAGCTTGGACCATTACTCATTGTACAATGTCTGAGTTTCTCGTAATAAGTTCAAATGAACTGCCTCCTCAGGTTGTGGAATTCTATTGAGCCTATGGAAGACATGGTTCAGATATGTATTTGTAAGCTCAAGCAAATTATTCTGCTGGGGGTTTTCTGTAAGGGAAGATAAATTCAACGCGGCCTTTGCCAAAGTATGTTTAATGCCAGCTATATCATCATCAAACTCATAGCAGGAGTCGAGTATGTAATCTGCTGAAAATTTAGCTGATAGCTTAGAAATCTGCTGCCTTAACTCCTCGACCTTTTCCTTAGACTCCTCAGCACGAATTATAACTTAATAAGCAAGGTCGGGCTTTGTAAGCTGCAAATATTTAATTGGTCTAGACATAACGAGGCTATAATTTGCAAACCTAGGTAAAATGTAATTCAATCTAAATTTCCCTGCAACAGTCAATCACCGTATCCTTACTTAAATTCAATTAATAAATTAATGTTAGAACGTTCTGAATAAATGATTAGCTAAAATAATTTGACTTTAATGATCAATACATTAATGTAAAAAATATTTGATTAAATTTAAAAAAAAAACATAAAATAATTTAATAGAATTGCTTGACCGACTTAAATAAAATAGTCAATGATAAAACGTCCTAATTATATGTATAAAAAAAAAAATTCATCAATTTAATAAATTAATTGTAAATTCGTTTGTCGAAAATAAATAATGTAAATCCATAAAATAATTATTGAATAATATATAAAATAATTGCTCAAAGTAATAAATTATTAAACGTTCTATCTTTAAAACAATAAATTAAAATAAATCAATTGACAAGGAATAAAATAATTATAGTAGGTAAATTTGCACGATTACAAATAATCAGCCTTAAAATCTAAAACCGCTAGATTTGGAACATGCACACACCATCACCAAGAATGCTAAAAAAAAAACTTACCACCATCCAGAGAAACCCCTACCTAATTTAAAAAACACACATGGGTGCCATTTTGTCACACGTAAAAGTGAGCCCTAATAGGGTATCTAACGCGGACACAAAGAAAATGAGACAAAGTTAAGATTTTTTGCATAATTATATTATTAAGCTGGGTCGTGGGTAAGACGCTTAGGTAGGCGAGGGTAGGTGGTTTGTCCGTGGCGGTGAGGTCCTCGAATACCCGTACGCCCCTCGGTTCTTGCGTGGCACAGCAACGAGATGGCGGTGTAACGGCGGCCGCGTTCTTTTTCCTAGTGAACGGGTGCGGATGATGGAGGACGGAGGACTGATGATGATGCGTTGTCCGCGGGTCACGGGTCAAGGACTCAGCAGGTGGCTCAATAGGCCTGGTAACGCCAACCCGGGGGGTGTCCCTGTAACGCGTCGAATATTGCCAGCATCAGAAGCGGGTTCATATTGTTACGCCGATGGGATAAGGCGTCTCATCTTCAATCGTGAATTTCGATGCTTTAGAAGCTTGTGAAAGAGATAGCATGATTAAAAATGAGACGGCAATACGCAGAATATTCCAGACCCGTGAGTCAAGGTCAAGGACATCGCGAACAATACAAGGTAGAAAGGCGTAGAACATTCCAGCAACGAATAGTCTCGAACGACCTTGGCGGGGCAAAGTACATCGATCATTCCAGAACGCATTCTGGATTGATCGGAGACGGGAACTATAAAGGCGGACCGATTGCAAGTACCTATTCAGTCTTTAATTGGAAAGCGAACAGTGTGAACAAGAGCGACCTGAGCGATCATCCGAGTATTCGAATTTATTGTGCGATAATTGTTTCTAACGGTTTAAGTGCGTGCGTTAAATTCAAATTCAAATTCAAATAATTTATTCAGTAAGTAGGCCCTGCAGGCACTTTTACATGTCGGAGTCTACCAGCGCTTCCAAAGAGACCACTGTTGAGAAGAAGCGCCGCAAGAAACTCAACAGTAAGCCGTTTTTTCCAAATAAATCACTTATTACAATACTAAACTTAAGCTACATAATTTAAATGTAGTAATAATAATTAAATATATGAAAATGTCAGATTATAATAAATAATATAATTTCGGAGATGTAAACAGTCTCCAAATGTCAAATTAAAATTAAGAATTAAATATAATTAAAAAAAAAAAACACAAAACAAGGGAGATGTAGAAAGTCTCCACGGTCAATTTTGGAGATGTAAAGAGTCTCCAGATGTCAAATTAAAAAAGTCTAGTAGTTATTAAAGTCTACTTTTGATTATCGGTGTATTTGTGCATTTCTATCAGTTACCTACCCCCACGTACCTACGTAACAATATATAGCCTGGACTGCAGATGATCATACGCTTACGCAAGGGGGGTGGGCATGAGGTACAGTGAAACTAGCAATCAAGCATGTATGATGGGCAGTCCAGCTACATAAGAAGTAAGCGGTGAATAGAGAAGAAGAAGAATCAGTGCCGAAGCTGCATGTAAAAGGTACCTATTAAAATATATATACCAAAATTGCACAAGCAAACCCGAAGGAAAGCGGTAGTACCTATGGCTAAGCTATTCCGCAGTGATTCTTACCTCGTACAATAATGGAATAATTTTAAAATGGGAAATAAATATGATAAAATTAATGAATCGGCATTGATGATTTAATTAAATAAGCCTTTGCTAGTTAGTAAGTTTAACATTATTTGAAGAATTAAATTACAGATCTCTGTGTTTCGGCACAAATATCAAAATTACATTTCAAATATTAGCAAAGGCTTAATATGCAAGCAAAATTAACTTCGAAGAACCATTTTTTTTTTTGAGTTGTCGCCTGAAGGGCCAAAGACTTAAGTCCTTGCTTTTGTTAGCAGGATATTGAAAGGGTGGCCGGTCTGCTATAGTAAAATCGCCCCTGGCTGAATATGAAAACTGAATATGCACGTTTATTTGCCTCATTGTCAAATATAATTTTACTAAATATTAAGCCTTAAATACTTACGATTAGCGAAATATTAAAAAAAAAAATCAGTTTTTAATTTATATTGGCCAAACTACTTTATCGATTGACACGTCCTTCGAATATTTTATACATGTATTTAACATACATTTAAAAAAAAAAAAGTCCTAGCTTCTTTTGAAGTCAACATTTTTGTCTGTTTTAGTTTTTCTTTTTTTTAGTTGCAAGTTAGCGACACCCACCATATTTTGATATAATATACACAATTTAATATTCTATTACATATATTTTTTTCAAAAATATTAGTTTGGATCAACAAAGTGGAAATAAGCTATTTGTGTAAAAGGGTGGAAAAAAAAGAACACCCATGAACGCCATCTTCCTTAAATATTGGAAATAGCTAATTCTACAAAAAAACTTTTATTTTTGGAAACATTAAATACTTTTGTAATTCGCTCTGATACTTAAGAAATTCATACCTAGGATGCTAGAAACGGGATCTAAACAATCGCTCTAGAAATGGAAACCTACTTCACAAAACTCCCTTTGAAACTCCGTGAAGACCTCTGAAATCAGTTCGCTAGCTTTTGATTTTACACGGGCAGATACTCGTATATCTTAACTTTTTATGTATACAGAGAAGAGATAATATATTTTATTACATTTTTCTCCATATATTTTCAGTGACAGAGGTGCATTCTAAAATTGAAATAAAAAGCAAGAATTAAATAAGAAGCCCGCCGTGTTCGAAATTCAAAATGCGAGTCTATGAATTTAGAACACGGTGGAACAACTTACTTTCTCTGTTTACGTTTACGGAATCAATTTGAATACCACTCCTATACAAATAGCTTATTTCCACTTTGTTGATCCAAATTAATATTTTTGAAAAAAATATATGTAATACAATATTAAATTGTGTATATTATATCAAAATATCGATGGGTCCTACGTAAGTTATGGTAACTTGAAATACGCAACTTTACAGCAGAGTAGTTTAAAGTTGAAAATTGATGCCGTGGATACAATTTTTAATGGATCCTGATGAAATTTTGTACGAATGTCAACAATAATTTTGTGTTTAAACTTATCTTATTAATATTTAAAAAAGTACTTTGGTTTGGCTGCAATTGTTCTTACGATACTTTTAAGTGGATTAAAGGTTTCGATAACTATTGTTTGTGATACTAACCATGTTGTACGTCGGAAAAGCTTGCGCATAAAATATCGTAAGTACAACAAACCATAACTTACGTGGGAATAGTGCTAAACAAATGTAGGACATACTACAATGTACTACGGGAAGTTAAAACAAAAATGTATCGAATCATTAAAAAAAAACTTAAATTTCGTTATAGAAAGTTAAAAATGATTATTTATTTATTATATTTAAGATTGATAAGTATTAAAACACATTACTTCAGTTAAAAAACGTTTATTTATAATGACTAAATATTTTGTATTCTTCGGTAAATAGATTATCTCTTTTTACTAAGTAGCTACTAATAGTAGGTATTTGAGATGGTTTTAAATGTTCATCATGTCAGCCGAAAGACGTCCACTGCTGGACATAGGCCTCCCCCGCGGCTCTCCACTCAGACCGGTCTTGTGCTTTTCGCATCCACCTCGTTCCCGCGATTTTTACAAGGTCGTCACTCCATCTTGTTGGAGGCCTACCTACAGCTCGTCTCCCGATCCGCGGACGCCACTCAAGAACCTTCTGACCCCATCGGCCATCAGTCCTGCGAGCAATGTGCCCCGCCCACTGCCACTTAAGTTTAGCTATTCTTCGGGCTATGTCGGTAACCTTAGTTCTACTGCGGATATCATCATTTCTGATTCTATCGCGCAGAGAAACTCCGAGCATAGCCCTCTCCATAGCCCTCTGAGTGACTTGTTTTTGTACTAATTTATGTTTAACTAATCCGAGTCATTGTCGGACATCGGTTCCACTATATCTACTGCTTTTTAAGTCTCAAAAAATTCGCTATGAAACCTTAGGATTGATCCTGTTACTGCATAAACTTAATAAATAATCATATTTATCTTTATCTTTATCTTTATCATGTAGACTTGACAGAAGCGCGTGGAGCTAACTCCATGTGCTTCTGTTTAGTCCACTACAGAAAATACTCTTCTATTTCTCTAATAAGTCCATGGGAGTGTCTATAAATAACTTGACATTGGCAAAATACATCCTAACAGGAGTGAAAGCCATTAATTATCATTGGAATTAAAATAAGAAATCATCAATTTTTGCTTTCGAAATAGACAACGGATTTGAATAAAGCGGCGGCGTGAGGATAATGGAGCTGATTTATTTTTAGCTGTAGTGTTACTTGTTATATACATACGTATCGAATATTCATCACTTAAAAGCTACTGTATTTATAGTGTCTTTAAACTTCTGTGTTTAAACGGATCTTCAGCGTTTATTTCAATTTTTTTGATTTTATTCCTCTCTACTTTTCGTGCTAGTCAATTTTTCTTTCAGTTTCTACCTTGCAATAAATTGTGTATTTCATTTCTCTTACGACCTAAGGTTTGCTGTCTGTTTTTGAAAACCCTACTAGAGAATACCACTCAGAAGGCGTAAATATGAGTTTAATTTTTGAAAGAGATGTATCCACTTTTGGACCTTATTACAATACAATAAGGTGTTAAAGGGTATACATCTCTTTGTAGTCGACTGTACACTGTCACTTTCGGCCTGTGTGTGATCTTTCTTTAAAAACTCGAAGACTTTTATGTTATGTTTTAATACTACATACATAAATATTAAAAAATTATCAACAATCCGGTTTCGATTCTAATATTCATTATAAAAGAGTCTTGATTTTTAATAACATAAATAATATTCTCATAAATAAATTGTGACGCTACTGTCAAAATATTAATTTGTTTTTTCTTAAAGAATTACGGGAGTTTTGTTAGAGTTAAGTTTTAGGTAAATAGAACGAATGGCCCTTTTTTGCGACACGAATGTAATCTGTACTTCAACAGCTTTTCCCCAAATCAGAATACCGTGCGACATAATACTATGAAAATAATTATTATAAACTAAACGAGTTGTCTCAACATTGGTGAGTTACCTTATTTTCCTAACAGCATAAGCTGCCGAACTTAATTTACCTGCAAGTACTGCTATAAGGGGACTCCATTGCAAGTTTTTGTCTATAGTTATCCCTAAGAAAAGCGCCTTATCTACCATTTCCAAACACTTCTCATTTAGAAATATATGTAAGTACCTACTAGATTCTACCTTCCTGTCTAACATTAGGCAAAACAAACCTAACACATTTAATTTTCTTAGCATTGAGTAGCAAATTGTTACTAGTATACGGCCTCTATACGAGAATGCCATGCCACTATTAGAGGTATTGTAGCGCAATGTGATAAAAGGCTAAACGGTGTAGGTACTTAAAGAAAAAATCGAGCCTCTTAACCCAAAATTATACCCAAATCAGCTCTGCTAATAAAACCAATAAGCTTACTCTACGGCAAGTTAGTATCATTAGAAAAATTAATAACATGCTCTTGCCCATGCGATGCGTTGTAAAGCAAAGCCTCATAATCATTGTCCTGAGGATCGTCACTGATTTCCTTGTCACTGTCTCTGAATACACTTTTCCAAGTAGGTAGCTGCATTGACCGGTTATCAGGTCCAAATGGAAGTGGGGATTCTGCAAGAAAAATAAAAATGAAGGCAAAATTTGTACCTGGTAATCGGTATAATATCGTATGTTTATTTCCCATCCGGAGTAAACTATAGCAAGTAAGACTTACAACAAATAAAATTAATCACAATCCGAAGTATACCATTGTAAGTAATTGTACCACATGTTTTTTTTACAAAAATCCCGTCGTAAATAATCGTAAGTCATACATACAATAGCTTTTACATGCTAGACTCCAACGTAAATGACCGTTAGTAATAGTTACCATATTGTACGCTGGAACCTACAATTAAATAAATATGGAATTAAAAAAATAGGAATCTAAATGCGTTTACCTGATTTCGTAGATGTATCCGATGTAGTGTCATTTCAACGTCTTTGTTTATTGGGAATTTCTCCTCCCACAGCGTCATCGTTTAAATTACAACTGTTTTTCGTTTCTGGGCTATCGCGTTTTCGTATAATAATTTCGTTCTCGACGATACGTTTGGTACTTTATTAGCACAACCAGACTTTTTGTTAATATTACGCTTATATGGAGCATCTAAACCACAAATTTTGTTAATAGCCAACTAAAAACGCGTACTCACCCGCCGCCCCGCGTAGCCGGTCGCAACTGACACATGCGATACGCAAACGCGGGCGGCGCCCCCCGCGCCGTCCCACGTACTTTGTCGTCAAGGTACTTACGATAGAAAACATCGGAGCCGTTTGAAACATACAACAGTTTACGTTTCGAAAAACTGGTTTAAACTACGAATTTCCTTTTGTTTGTTTTAGATACTAATAGTAATGGAATAATACAATGCATTTTTGCTATAAACCGAATTTTGCCATTTTGTGGGTTACGATAACTTACGTAGGACCCATCGATATGGTAGGTGTCGATAACTTGCAACTAAAAAAAAAAAAAAAAAACTAAAACAGACAAAAATGTTGCCTTCAAAAGAAGCTAGGACTTTAATTTTTTTTTATAAATGTATCTTAAATACATGTATAAAATATTCGAAGGACGTGTCAATCGATAAAGTAGTTTGGCCAATATAAAATAAAAACTGTTTTTTTTTTTATATTTCGCTAATCGTAAGTATTTAAGGCTTAATATTCAGTAAAATTATATTTGACAATGAGGCAAATAAACGTGCATATTCAGTTTTAATATTCAGCCAGGGGCGATTTTACTATAGCAGACCGGCCAGACCCTTTACATTTAAAAGGGGCAGAGATGAAAATCCCTTCCGGAGACCTGGGAATGAAGGGCCCAGGTACTGCCGGGCTCGCACCGGCTAAAAACAAAAATGCCCCTTGTTGTGAATGAAGTTATAAACTCCCGCGGATACTACCCCAGCCAGTGCTGAAAGGCCGGAGGAGAAGTTCATTCCTCCGTTTATTTATCCGCGGGGTTAGAAAAAAGGGGGTGGGAATGGGGAATAGGGAATGGGAAGGGGGTTGCTTAACTTAGGTGAGTCGCGGAGTGGGAATCCTGACGCATGCATGCTTACAGACTACGGGCTTCCTTTCTTTTGCCCGACAATGGAAGGGTTGGGTCGGAGATCTTTTTGGACCGCTTGTGTGGCTGTGGACACCATCTTTATGGGTGGGGCTACCCTTTTTTGAGGCTTACTCTTTTGCCTGGAGATAATGTTTTCTTTGCGCGTGTCTCCTTGCGCTGCCCTCTTTTTTATGACCTCTTCCATTGCAACCTAGCCTATACATCTGCTATAATGAAAAGGGGGGAGCAGGTGTCAGTTTGACGAGGGACAAGAGAATCGCGCGCGGAGCCTTACCCCAGCCAGTGCTGAAAGGCCGGGAGAGAAAATCATTCTCCTGTTTAGGTGTCCACAGGATTCTCCATCCCCCGTCCTACCGACACCCGTTAGGTGTTCGGGAGATGCGTGCGTCAGGGGTTGCTGTTAATATAAAACTTAAAGCTAGTTTAGTTCTGGGTTAAGTAAGATATCGTCCAATTTAAAAAAGAAAATTTAAACAAGATTAGGGGTGCGTTGAGGATTAGTTTGGGTTGGGCTGGGGGGGGGGCGGAGTTTTTATGTGGAAGTGGAAAAAAGTTTGGGTTGGGGGAACAGGATAGGGGAGGGGGTTGAAGTTGGAAGGGGGGGGGTACGAGTACGAGGGTTTTTGGGGAAGGTTGGGAGATGTTTGGGGGGTTGTTTCGGAGTGGGATCCTGCCGGGGTCTTGTGGCCGAGGGGTTTGCGTGGTGTCAGATTTCAGCGTAGCGTTTAACAGAATAGTCAGGGTACCGAACTATTTGTTCCTTAAACACGCTACGCGTACTACCTTTTCTATAAAACCCTTCGTGCTTTCGCGGTTGGCTTCTGTTCCCAGCTTGAGCTATCCGGAAAAACTTTGACTCCGGTCTTTTGCTCAAGGTCAAGCCTTTCCACGCCGAAACGCGGGCACTCGCAGACAATGTGCCAGATGTCCTCGTCAAGGGTCGGGTCGCAGACACACGAGGGTGTGTCTTTGATCTTAAAACGGTGGAGATAGGCGGTGAAGCCTCCGTGACCAGTAAACGCTTGAACCAGGAAGTTTGTGAGTTTGAGTTTCTTTAATATGCTGTTCGCATCTCTCACAGTTGTAAAAAACTTCTTGGTTGTCGCACCTGTCCCGGATGCACCGTAGCGAACCTGCCACTGTTCGACCGTGTTTTGTCTTACCGACCTCTTGGTGTAGGACACCGGCACCATGTCGTATTAGGGGGCGGTCTTCTTCGTAAGGGCTGCTTGCTTTGCCAATTCACCTGCTCTCTCATTTCCTGGCGTTCCAACGTGAGCTCGCAGCCAATAGAACCTGAGATCGGTCCCCATTGCTCTTGTTTGGGTTGTAGCGTTTTTGATCTCTTGAACCAAGGGGTGTGTCGTGTCCGGTGATTTGAGGAGCTCCAGTGAGGATCTTGAGTCACTGAGGATGCTGACGCTCCGCGCCTTGTGTTTCCCTGCGACCTGCACTGCCCTAAGTAGAGCGTACAGTTCGGTTTGAAACACTGTGCTATAGGGCGCTAGCTTGAAGGTTGAGTGGCGGATTTCTCTGCCATTCTCCCACCATGTCACGCTCCCGTTTGAACCTCAATTTTACTCCCACCGGTGTAAATTTGAGGGCCTTCGAGTTCGTATCTATCGACCACGTCTTGGTTGAATTCCTCCAAGCAGACGTAGTCGATGGACACAACCCTTGACGGGTGCAGTCTCTTCAGGGCGTCAGTTTTTTCTTCAATTTCTCTTCCTGGTGGAATGTGGTCCTCACTGTAGCCCTTTTTGACCTCGTAGAGACTTGCCGCTTCGTGAATGCGCAAATCCAGTGGGAGGGTTCCCGACAGGATCAGCGCCGATGTCAGAGAGACCGTCCTGTACGCTTTGCAAATCTTCTGGGCGAAACCACGTTGTATTGAATCTAGCTGGTTTCACACCATCAACTTGTTGGCAGACTCGTGCCATGCGGTTGCTGCGTACAGGACGATCGGCTCTATCACCGCCACGTAGATGGTTTTCACTATCTCGCTATTGAGACCCCATGACACCCTCGCCGCACGTGACAACTGTCTGTAGATATTCGTTACCTTTTGGCACGTTTTTTCTACGTGTGCGTTGAAGGTCAACTTACGGTCTATGGTAAGTCCCAATAGTTTGATTTCGTCGACAAGCTCTACTGCGGTCCCAGCCATTGAGATTCGGATGGGGTCCCATTTCAGCTTCCTCGTTATCACCATGGCTTCCGTTTTGTGAGCGGCGAAGTTTAGCTTATTTTGGGTACCCCATTCGACCACTTTTTGGAGAGTCCGTTCGGCTTTTGCTTTTACTGCACCTGAGTCGTTGCCAGAGAACACCAGAGTGACGTCGTCAGCGAAGGCCTGACAATGGGCGTCCGTGTCGTTGAGCATCTGTAGGAGATCGTCTAGAATTACATTCCAGAAGATTGGACCTCCTATAGAGCCTTGGACACATCCCTTTGTGGTGGGCTTTTCGCTGATTTCGCCCGCTAGCTTGCGCTTGCGGTCGTCCAGGTAGGAGCAGACCGTATGATAAAAGATTTCTCGGGCAGCCTTTCTTGGCCAGTTGGGCTCTGAGCTTCGGCCACCAGGCGTTATCGAAAGCCACGCGCTCGCCGGGCGGTCGACCTCGTTTCTGGTTGCTGACGGCTCACATAGCTGACTTCGACAGCTGCGACGGGCCGGGGCAAAATTGGCCCCAACAAAATTTCCAAATTCCCCCCCACAAGGTTTTAAAAGGAGCAATTCTCCCCCCCCCCGGATTATGTCTCCCCCTCCTACTTTTTTGGCTCAAAGTCCCAAAACTCCACCTTCCCCATCAAATCTGCCCACAAATAAACCCCTTCTCCCCTTAAACAAAGTCCCCCAACTCAACAGCTCCAATAAAAATGCCCCCCAAGCCAACCCCCCCACAAAAAAGGCAGCAAGGATCGAAGAATCCACGTGCAGAACTCAGGCACCCCGCGCAGCGAAAAAAGGCCCCCCTTCGGGTAAATCGCTAAGGGGAGGGGAGAAAGTCCTGCATAAGGAAACAGCGGCAGCAGTGGCCAAAGATCCAGCGCCAGCCCCCCCGACCCCGAACCCGATCCCGGACCCCGATGACATCGCGGACATGGAAAGACTGGAGTCTTACGTCGGAGATAGCACATCCGGGCGAGATCTCGACGAAGGCAACTCGGAATGCTATTCCAATGCCTCGATGTCCCCGGGGTCATCAGTGGGTAGGGTCAGCATCCTCGTGCCTTGAAGTGGGAGGGGCCCGGGAGTGGAGATGGACATGGCAACAAAGCTGGCTAATGCGAAGCTGCTAGAAGGCAAGGACGCTCTAGAGTCTGCGGGCAAGATGAAGCGGGAATGCAAAGCAACCGCTCTTGACTGCATGCAGACCCTATATGAGACAGCTTTGTCGCTATCCGACTCCCGTTCCAGACACAAATTCAACCTCAAGCGCGAAAGGTCCAGAAGCGCTAGAGAAGTGGTCCCGATGGAGAGGCAGCATGCCAAGGAAATGGCGGTGGTGAGGCAGGAGGTGGTGGCCGAATTAGGAGTGCTAAAAGACCTAGCCACCAGAACTCTGCAACAGAGTCTGTGAGGGACTGGCTGGGCTATGAAACGGCCACTCCTTTCCAAAAGATCGGAGAAATAAAAACCTCGGTGGAAGAAGTCAAGTTGGCTGTGGAGAAACTATGCAAAAGCAACGGAGCCCAGGAAAACCCAGCCAACGTCATCAAAGTGGCAGACGAGGTGTCGATGCTGTCTGTCCAGGTGAACAGGGTCTCGAACCAGATAGACCAAATGAGGAAAACCATGGACGCACTAGCAAGTGCCACGGCAACCATCCCGAAGACCATCGGGGGAATGTTGCCGAAGGTAATGGAGAGACAAAGTCAGTCACCAAAAGACCCAGAGCTGAAGGAGGCCATCTGCACGCTCACGCAGCGGATTGACCTCCTCACACACTCCACTGAGGATATTAAGAGCCGGCGAGACCCCGAAACAGCAACACAACCATCGGAAGACTTAACCGACATCAGGGAGAGGATGAAGGCAATGAGCTCGCTTGTCAGAACCTTAACGGCAGAAATAAGGACCGAAAAGGAACGCGACTCAGCCCCAGCCTCAACCTTGAACACGGATATGGCAATGGCCGAGATTAAACAGTCGGTCAGTGAAGTGAGTAAGGAGGTCACGCAACAGCGAACAACGGTAGCCTACGGCCCAAGCACATACGCCCAGAAGGCAGCGCTCCCGAAGCAGGCCAGCACCCCCAACCACACCGCGATCGTATCGTCCAAGGACCCGACAAAGACCAGCGATGGTGTCCTGAAGGAGTTCAACAAAGTGTGTGACGTGAAGTCTACCGGGTTGAGGATCGAGCGGGTACGAAAGGCCAAGAACCAAAAGGTGGTGGTTAGCTGTGCCAGCGAGAGAGACCTCGAGCTGCTCAGGAAGATAACGGAAGGGAAACTCAATGCGGAATACCCGCAAATGAGAAACCCCCTAATCTGCATCAGGGACGTCGTCAGTTACCTTAACGACGAGGACCTACCGCAGATGCTGTTATCCCAAAACCACCACCTACTGGGAGGCCTTAACGTGGACCCTGCTCAGATAAAACTCCGGTACCGCAGGAAAGCTCGTAACCCGCACTGCTGTCACCTGATGTTTGAGCTTCCACCGCCTGTCTGGAAGAGGTTTGTGGAGACTGGAAAAGTCTACATCGGCATCCAAAGAACCATTATTTAGTTAATACTTTCCCTTGAAAGTAAAACAATTAATTATCTTTATAAAATTAGTAGCATAATTTAAGAATCATGAGTATTTTAATATTATTTTACACTTATAATGGCAACTACTTACGATGAAATGAGATCATGATGGTAAAATAAAATGGTTCCGAAAGCAGACAAAGAAAGGTCATGAGTTGGCAAGGCGATGTGGCCGTTAACGGTCATTTTTCAAATTCGCTACGATCTACATTAGAACATATTATAAAACACACATGAGCAATAACGCAAATACTAATTAATTAATATTAATTTTGTGCAACACTTACCCAATTTTAGGAATAAACACCACACATAATATTTAAAACGAGTGAATTTAACTACATGTGCACAGCAGCGGACGAGACAAAGGAAGTAGCTGATAAAGAGCATCGCGGACAGTGTGTCCAGAGGCTAGCGGCCGAATGAGCGCGGCACGGCGGTTCGCCGCGAGAGCTCGGAAACCTTCGGGTGTCCTCGGTACCGCTCGGTAGCAACGGCCGGCGCATGCGACCCACCGCGATATATTTGTAGTAAAAACATTAAAATTGCGCGTACGTTTGTTTGTTGAAGTAATGTTTATGTTATTTGTTATGAATAGGTTAATTTAGATGCGTTCTTGAATAATTAAGTTTTATTAAGTAAGTACATCATAATGTTATTCGGATATAGTTGTTAGGTTAAATTTAAATTTATTTGTTCCAGATACTTTTGTTAGGTATTGTAAGATCTAGATTCTAATAAAATATAATTCTTTACCTTTACTTATTGTATAACGTTTCACGTTACAGTGCTCAAAATGAGCAAAGGGTGTGCCGGTGACATACATGGCCCTTGCAACTGCTCTATGTATATTCATCTGAAACAATCCGTAAGAATAAGTAAAAAATATATTAATGGTAAACATAATCGATACTCTATAATAAGGACAAAAATACCACGCCTCGCCGTGCAAAATGAACACGTGGGATATATAATACTATAATGCGGCCGTTATCATCTGAGCTCTGGGGCTATAAAACTGCACTATAGAAAATATGTCTATGTATATTTATCTGCAACAATCCGTAAGAATAAGTTAAAACTAGTATTTTTATATTGTAAACATGACCGATGCCCTATAATTAGGATAAAAATACCACGCTAGCCATGTAAAATGAACACGTGGGGTGGGATATATTGGAACAATACATATTAGAAAATAGTTTATGTGTATTATCTGAAACAATGCGTAAGAATAAGGTTAAACTACTGATTTATGTCCTATCATTAAGGTAAAATACCTATTGATATAATTGCTATTAGGAAAGAAACTGAATATGAAAGTAAGAATCGTGTCATATCATATGCATTCAATAAGTATTACACTATACCCCGCACGCGTGGTATTTGTTGGTGATTTCAAATCTTCTGATTCAGTTGATTTAAAACTAGCTTTTGCCCGCGACTTCGTCCGCGTAGAACTCGTTTATCGCAGTTAAGTGTTTTAAGTAATAGTTTAACATCCTCCCAGGCCAGGATGATCTTTTATGTAATATTGAGCTCCACATTTAAATTGAAATTGAATTGGATAACGTCATCTAGGTAAATACTGTAAACCAAAATCAGGATAACGAGCGATAAATCAGTAAAACCACCACTTGTAGATAACTTAATTTATACATATATATTGATTTAAATAACACTCAGTACTACAACCGAACACCTCAGCGGCAGCAACTGGAATGACTGTCTGGGCTTGGTATCGGTTACAAGAAAGTTCAAATACCTCCGTCTTACCATTTGTACATTGGCGCCATTTTTGACGGAAGTAACCGATTCCAATTCAAGTACAATCCTTATATTCTAATAGTTATTGTTACACTATGTATACATTCTTAATTAATCAGAACGAATTTTTAACAATATTATTATTAGTGAAATAACATGATACAAAACGTATTTACAATTTACATATGAAATTTTAGTTCTAGATTTTGACACCAGGGGTTTAATTATGAAAAATATAATCAAATTATCCTAAAATTATAATAAAGCTTGCAGATTCGTCCATCCTGACTACCACAGACACGACCTCGTAACAGTGCTCTACATATATTTTTGTAATAATAATCCCTAGTACTATAAAACACTTACATGTATTACTGTTGTATCTACATTTCAATATTGTTAAATGGAATTGCAACTTCATTCATATTATAATATGTTAAATTAGCGGAAAAATACTAGGCAACATTTAACATAATAAATCAAATCAAGGAAATATGTACATACTTATCGCTTCATCAACCTTGTCATATTATTGACAGTGAACTTTTTAGTTAATTAATGTGTTATCCTTTAACACAAATTATCATCCTTTCTTTTAGTTAACGAATAACCAAATTATACACTATAAATTATCATCCTTCCTTTTAGTTAACCAATAACCAAATTACACACTATCCAATCATTAATTTATATCCCTCTGAAATAAAATATGAATTAACATCCATCCAGTAACCATTTGGTATCCAATACAAAAATCATCCTTCCATCCTATATCCTTTAAATACAATCCCTCAATCCTTTATCCTTTAAGTATATCATCCTTCCATCCTTTATCCTTTATAGTTTTACTTTAGCCTGAAACATTTTGGATCCTCATTTCGTTACTCATCTACATGCATGCCATCTTCTATCCCTATGTCATCCCTACTGCTAATATTATCTTCATACCTTTCATCGGAACTTGTATCATCTTCAGACCTTTTAAAGTTTAACCAAGGATTTATCTTCTCTACCGGATATACACCCTTGTAAATAGCCTTTCCCTTATGCTTAGTAATTTGAGTATCTTCTACTTTTTACCTGTCATTACTCATCACCTCAATAACCTTATACGGCCCTAAACATTTAGAAATTAATTTCTTGCTCTTGCCCGGACACAAGATAGACCTCCCCACTCTTACTAAATCTCCTACGTTAAATTTTCGTGGATCACACCTAACTTTATCAAAGCGTTTTTTTTGTTTTTGCTGTGTAATTTCTATATGCCTGTCTACTTCATCCCTAATTTTCCTTAACTTTAGTGTTAAGTCACCTTGCTCGTCACTGCTTTATGTCGAACGTAATTTTCCTTCAGCCATACTTGTCAGATCAAGTCCAAATAATACCTGTGCGGGTGTGCGTCCTATACTTTTATTTGTAGTGTTGTTTAGTCCCCACTGAACATTCAAAACCCTGCTATCCCAGGCAGATTCATCGCGACCATGATTCATTGCGGTCAAAGAGTCTAAAATGGAACGATTGTATCGTTCCACCTGCCCGTTTGCTCGAGGAGTGGCTACCGCGTTCATCACGTGTATAATCCCTAAATCTTCTCAGAATGTTTTGAACTTTTTACCCGTAAAAGTAGAGTACCTGTCAGTTATTAACCTTATAGGGCATCCAAACATGGAAAAGTATTCCTCGAAAACTCTAATCGTTGTTAAAGATTTTGTATTTTTAACCGCTTTTAAAATAATAAATTTACTGTAAGAGTCTATTATTACAAGTAAATATTTGTTTTTACGTCTACTTGTATTAAATGGGCCCAGATGGTCAGCGTGAAGGGTATGGAATGGTCTGGTAATTTTAGGTATTGGGTGCAGATAACCCGATTTCTTACCAGACGGGGTGCACATTCCAAGCAGGATTGAACATATTTTCTTGTAAATTTGCTCATTTTCGGAAACCAGTAGGTTTCTTTTATTTTATCGAGCGTCTTCTCAACCGAAAAATGACCAATTTCGTCATGACATGCTTTTAAAATATGCCACCGCACACCCTTAGGAACCAACCACCTGTGCCCATTATCAGTAATCCTATACACGTAATTATTTTTAATGCAAAAATTTTGTTTTACATCTATTATATTTTTACTATTAGGGTCTAACAATATATTTTTGATACGCTCTATTTCACTGTCAGCAGACTGAACAGTCTTAAGCCAGTCATCCGAAATAGTGAAGACTGTCGGCAGATCCAGATCAACACCGCTGTCAGTAGAAATCGGATTCCGGCTCAAGGCGTCTACATGACACATCCCTTGACCAGCTTTGTATCTAATCTCGCAATCAAACTCCTGTATCAAGCTCCACCAGCGAGCTATCCTCGGTATCATGTCCCTTTTCATGAAGGTAGCTCGTAGAGAGTTACAATCTGTTACGATAGTGAACGGCATACCTAGTAGATAAGGTCTAAACTTTACTAAAGACGAAACGACAGCCAAAGTCTCCAATTCGTAGGACGAAAAATGTTGTTCAATAGGTGATGTTTGCCGGTTATAATAAGCCACAGGTTTTAAATCGCCGTTATCTTGCTTCTGAAGCAAGATACCACCTACGCCCCACTTACTTGCATCGGTATGCAATTCCGTCGTCAGTAAAGGATTGTACAGAGCTAGGATAGGTCGGGAGACAAGTCGCTCCTTTAGTTCACTAAACGCTTGTTCTTGTTCACTACCCCAAACCCAAGGTACATTATTCTTAAGCAAACCCGTGAGGGGCCTAGCTAAGACGGCAAAGTTTTTGATAAATTTCCTAAAAAAACTTGCCAAACCAAGAAATTGACGGACGTTATGAACGGTCTTGGGGGTTGGAAAAAATTGTACGGCTTCAATTTTCTTGTTACCTGGCTTAATACCATCAGCAGTAACTTGAAATCCAAGAAAATCGACCGATGTTTGAAAGAAGAAGCATTTACTAGGTTTCAATGTCAAATTAAATTCTCTTAGCCTTTTAAAAATCGATTCCAGTTTTTCCAACCCTTCCTCGAACGATGTCGAGGGCACCAAGACATCATCCATGTAAGCCACAGCTGTGCTAAACCGAAGGGAACCCAAAGCCTTATTTACTGTTCTTTGAAACACGGCCGGCGTGTTTGCCAAGCCGAACGGCATTCTATTGAACTCCCACTGACCGTCTGGAGTTATAAACGCGGTCTTTGGTTTCGCTTCCTCTGATAGCTCGATCTGATAGTAGCCACTAGCTAAATCCAAGGTGGAATAAAAGCAATATCCTGACAACCTTTTCATTTGATCCTCCATGCATGGAAGAGGATAATGCTGTTTAATAGTCTTTCGATTTAGCGCCCTATAATCCACGCAGAGACGTTTGTCACCCGTTTTTTTCGGACTAATATGATCGGGTTAGCATACCGAGAGTTGGACTCTCTTATCATTCCGGTGGCACTCAACACATCTATCATACCCTGTACCTCCTCCCTTTGCTTCTGCGAGAGCCTATACGGTCTGTATACGACTGGTTGATCATCACTTAAATCAATTTTCATTTTTTCTAAGTCTTGTACATCCTAACTCGTTCAATGATGTTGCAAAGCAATCACGGTAAGAGTTAACTAAGTTCAAAAGGCGTAATTTATGTGCATCAGAAATTTCACCAACATTTAATTGCTGCAAGGAAAATGGTTCAAGCGGCTCATTCCTTTCAATCCTATTAATTTCACAGAACCCAAAAGACTCTAAAACCATTTCTACTCTGGCAACCAAATCATTCTTATTGAACTTTATTGGTTTCTCGCTCAAAGGAGTAACAAGAACATGGCCTACCCCATTTTTAATAGAGTAAATACCTTCTTCGATTTGATATTCGTTACCAGGTTGACATCTACAACTGCCATGGACGTATATATATCGCAGTCTAATTTATAATCACATTCCACCTCTAACAAATCTACTCCCTTTATCGTAACGTCACTAGCTACACGTAACTTTAAGAGCCTTTTAACTACCCTGTCTACGTCATGATTGGTTCTAAATATCAATTCCTTTTCAGTTTTGAGTATTTGGATGTGAGGTTGTTCGGTAAACGTCTGGCCGATTAGTAATGGATGTTTAAGGTATTGATCTGGTACAACAACACAAGTGACGTTGGCACTTACATTTTGAATCTGTAACTCTGCCATACATGAACCCAAAGAATTAACAACCGCACCTCCAAATCCTATCATGGGTAGACTAACACTAGTATCTATTTCAGAAAAAATATTTTTAGCTTCACATTCACGAATCAAAGTTAAATCACTACCAGGATCGACTAAACACGTTGTATCTTGCCCATTTACTAATACTCGCTGTACATACTTATCCGACTTTTTGTCTCCTAGTGATTCATTAATTAGTAGTACAGACCTGTCCTTTTTATCATCAGGGTTGTTTTCGCTTTTAGACCGAAAGCATTCTTTGTCAACGTGACCAATTAGAGAGCACTTAGTGCACTTTTTAATAGGTTTAGTGCACTTTGACAACGGGTGCCCATCCTGTTTACAATTATAGCAACATATGTTGGTGTTAGGTCTGTTTGGAGCACCTACAAAGGTATTAGGCCTAAATTCCCGAGCTCTTTTATTTACATTAGTAAAGTTCCTAACTGGTCCCGTTTTCACGTTGCGTAAATATGCCAAAAGTTTATCTGCATTCGTAAATTGTGCCGCCTCAGCCCCAAGACGTACTGATCTGTCATCTATACCATAAAGAATACATTCTACTGCCCTTTTCCCTATTATATCGCAACGGTTTAATAGATAAACTTTTTCGTAATAATATTCTTCGAGTGACTCTCCAAACTTAGCTCGCTTTGCTAACATATCCGTTAACATTTGACCGTAATTTTCTTCTGAAGGGAAAGCAGATCTAAGTTTGGCTTGCCATTCGGCCCAAGAAAACAGAAGTGTCGGCAATCCTTCGTACCACTTTTTCGCAACGCCGTCGTAGCCTCTGGACCTGTCGTAGCGCTGCGATGGTTCCCTGGACCTGCCGTAGCGCCGCGATTGTTCGCTGAACGAGTCCTAGCGCCGCGATGGTTCCCTGGACCTGTCGTAGCGGCGCGACGGTTCCCTGGATCTGCTGCGACGGCGAGAGGGCCGCTGGTCACTGTAGCAATCCCTGGTTTCATAAACATAGGAACGACTGCGACTTCTTGCAGTGCTCCTACGCACACGAGAACGTGATATAGCTGCTGGAGATCGTTGTCGTAGTGCTCTGCACAGGGAAGGGCTACGTAGGACACGTGTTCGCGGCGTCCGTGTCTTACTGCGACCACGATTTAAGTTCAAAGCATTGTTTATTGCTTCACCTTCGGCTGGCAGTGATGCCCCATTTTCGTCATCCATTCTTTAATCTGAAAAATACATACACCGACATCAAATGTTCAAACTATAGGTAACTCAACTAACACAAAACATTTTCAAGGAGTAGCCCTGGCAATGTTTTGAATCAAACTTAATAATGGTGCAGCCAAAGAGTAGCTCTGGCCGTGTCCCATTAATAAATTCGTCAGTAAGCACATTAATACACATATAAACCACAAAATATACCCAAGGAGTAGCCCTGGCAATATGATTTGTACCGAATCTATTAATGGTGCAGCTAAAGGGTAGCCTTAGCCATGTTCCATTAATAGATTCGCTAGCAAACACATAAACACACATGTAAATTACAAAACATATCCAAGGAGTAGCCTCAGCAATATGTTTTGTATCGAATCTAATAATGGTGCAGCCAAAGAGTAGTCTTAGCCATGTTTCATTAATAGATTCGCTAGCAAACACATAAACACACATGTAAATTACAAAACATACCCAAGGAGTAGCCTCGGCAATATGTTTTGTATCGAATCTAATAATGGTGCAGCCAAAGAGTAGCCTTAGCCATGTTCCATTAATAGATTCGCTAGCAAACACATAAACACACATGTAAATTACAAAACATACCCAAGGAGTAGCCTCGGCAATATGTTTTGTATCGAATCTAATAATGGTGCAGCCAAAGAGTAGCCTTAGCCATGTTCCATTAATAGATTCGTCAGTAAACACAGTAACACACATGTAAATTACAAAACATACCCAAGGAGTAGCCTCGGCAATATGTTTTGTATCGAACCTAATAATGGTGCAGCCAAAGAGTAGCCTTAGCCATGTTTCATTAATAGATTCGCTAGCAAACACATAAACACACATGTAAATTACAAAACATACCCAAGAAGTAGCCTCGGCAATATGTTTTGTATCGAATCTAATAATGGTGCAGCCAAAGAGTAGCCTTAGCCATGTTCCATTAATAGATTCGTCAGTAAACACATAAACACACATGTAAATTACAAAACATACCCAAGGAGTAGCTTCGGCAATATGTTTTGGTTCGAATCTAATAATGGTGCCGCCAAAGAGTAGCCTTGGCCGTGTTCCATTAATAAATTCATTAGCATCACACGACACACACATTTTACATTAAGATTTAAAACAATGAAGGCAATTCGACAAACCAACGCTAATAAGGCACAGTCAGAGTGCAGCCCTGACCATATAAAATCGTTGTCAGTTCATGAATTACCTTCAACTATATGAATATTGAAAAAAAAACATAGGCTATGCCAACAGTACATAAAGTTAAATAGTTTTGGTTTTTTTTTGACATACCCCATGGCGGATTTCTCAATATCCAGTAGAATAAATAAAAAAAAAAAAAGTATAAGCGAGAAAAGAATCCACGTACCTTGTTTTTTCGATCCCACTTCTGACTTTGTAAACCAAAATCAGGATAACCAGCGATAAATCAGTAAAACCACCACTTGTAGATAACTTAATTTATATATATATTGATTTAAATAACACTCAGTACTACAACCGAACACGTCAACGGCAGGAACTGGAATGACTGTCTGGGCTTGGTATCGGTTACAAGAAAGTTCAAATACCTCCGTCTTACCATTTGTACATTGGCGCCATTTTTGACGGAAGTAACCGATTCCAAGTCAAGTACAATCCTTATATTCTAATAGTTATTGTTACACTATGTATACATTCTTAATTAATCAAAACGAATTTTTAACAATATTATTATTAGTGAAATAACATGATACAAAACGTATTTACAATTTACATATGAAATTTTAGTTCTAGATTTTGACACCAGGGGTTTAATTATGAAAAATATAATCAAATTATCCTAAAATTATAATAAAGCTTACAATACATTTTTGTATACCTACAATATTTTTTGTTTTGCCATCTTCTGCTAGATCATGAAGATTTGGTGGGCTGGATACTCGTGAGCATGCTATATATAGTTGCCCATGGGAAAAACAGTTTGCTTCAAAATGTACGCCGGCTACTTAATAAGTACTGTTTGTCGTTGCGCTTTGCTTATGGTCATGGCAATATCTGTTTTTAGAGCACTCTTTTAAAGTTAAATGGTAAATCTATCGGAATTATAGGAATGCGGGAAATAAAAACATTTTCTCCTTTAGCAATTCCAGACAATCATTATTGCCCTTAGGCCGACCTTACACCTGTAACCTATTGCTGTGTCTATGACATTGTCTTTCGAGAGATACTCGTACGCCTTCTACGTGATATTTTTAGGGTTCCGTACCAAAATGGTAAAAAAGGAACCCTTATGGTGAGACTTTGTTGTCTGTCTGTCTGGCATGTCTGTGAAGTGTTCATTATTCACAGTTTTTGAGAAATATCAAAAAAACTTTGAAAATCTGTATTAAAATTTAGGCTAGTCAAAATGGACCTTATTTCATAGACAATAAAGTTCATAACCAAATGAGTATTTTCTTTTGCGGTTACCAAGCATATTATCTTGAATTCGGAGCCCTTAGTGCGCGAGTCCGACTTGCACTTGACCGGTTTTTTTTATTTATCTACCTATTAATTTTGTTTTTCGGTGCTAATATTGCCCTTTCACACAATAATTCTCTATTCTTTTTATTGGTTTGTAGATCTGGGTACACGTTATTTTTTAGATCATCTGTGTTTTGTACAATATTACAGAATTCGCTTTATAATGTAATCATATCGTTACTACCTCTTGCCATATAATCTTCGCCAATTTTTAGTAGAACTGCCCCATATTGCCCCGACCGTGTGATACATTTTTTTTACATATTCCTACTCACATTTTACTTGCATTTATTTTATCCGGCAGCGTGCCCCTAGTTATCACCGGTAGGTAGATGAGAATCTGTCTAAATTCGCCATGTAAAAATACCACGATTTTTTCAAGTGATCATAAATCATAACCGCCCTAATATTTAAATAACAGCCGTAGAAATAATATACTTACGCCTTGAATATATGTCAACGCTCTGACACTGCTTCTTTTTACATAGACTTACAAAAATAATGTACAAAGACTGTCCCATGTTGTCACCCACATGAGAGATGCCATAGGAGAAATAAATAAATAAATTTTACAATTTAGACAATAATGACTAATATAGAATGAGATTTAATATTACTAACAATTTATCATCCTGAAATAAATGCATTAATTCAAAAAAACTTTGCTGTTAATTATTTTTTTTCTTCATAATCTGATTGATAAATAACTAACACTCAAAAAATTAGATATTTGTGACCTATGTTATACATGGAAATGACGAAATTGTAAGGTTTCTCTTTTTACTATAATGCTGCGGAAACTAAAGAAGATAATAAATTATTGATCAAAATTGTAAAACCCAAGCTAAGTTAAAAATAGGAGTTTGGTTTTCGAAATATTGTCTTAAATATGTATTCGAACTTTAACCCTCGATATTACCCATTAAAACAACGTTTTCAAGCAACAACGTGACACCGTTAGTTTCAATCACAGCGTCGCTTCTGTAACGTTAATCAATGATCGCGTACTTTTTTGTCTTGATCGCTCCAGTTATAGGAGGGATATGGTTGTCCTTGTCTTTGATATTGTCACATTATCATGGCGTCACATTTGTTACAACAACAAATTTAAATTATTTATTTTATTTATTTTGTACATTGAATTTTTTAAAATCTTTAATTTAAGTTTGTATGTAATAAACGGAGAATGAAATTTTGATATTTGTAATCACGTAAAGTAATCGACGGCCCTCGAATAGGGTTTTAAAGAAATACTTACGATTGGGCTAATTTGATAATTTCTTAGTTGTTTTAACTTTAATCGAGAAATGCTGAAATAGGTGTACTTTTATTTGTTACGAAGAGTAATTATATAGAGTTTCAAGTGACCAGCTCAATCCCCTAACTTTTTTCCAAACTAACTTTGACCACTCTTTCCACCCCTTTGATTTTCATATCTTAATTTTTTATTATACATATATAAACCTGGTCACCGGTTATTGAAACGTTTTAGTGAAAACCGCATTAACATTAGTTCAGTGGTTTTCAATTGATGCGAGGAGAAACAAAATTTAACAGACAAACAGACACCAACTCTAAAAATTTTAGAAACGTGTTCTGCTGCTCATTCTGAGGTCCCCTATAGTATTTTTAAGTTCATATCTCGAATGTACACTTTTTTTCCTTTCTACAACTTTATTACCTATATGTATAGAAATAGATATATTTATTTACCTATATTTTTATAGCCAGGCCGGGGATTTTCTCGACAGATTAGTAAAGTTTGCATCAAAATCCGTTCAGCCGTTTTCACGTGATGCGCGTTCAAATAAACAGACAAACAGATAAACAGACAAAAATTCTAAAAACTGTTGAAACGTGTTCTGTTCTCGATTCTAAGTATCCCCAGCCAACTTTTTTTGGAATATCTGCCATGTACAGACTTTCGACCCTCTTCAGCTTTATTATATGTATAGATAGATAGAATAGATAAAGGACGCGTTAAAATCATATCACTAATTCACTACCGAGTAATCTCCGAATGTGTATTAACATTCTATATGCTTAAACTTATTCTCCATCGGTTTACTTACTTGCTCGTTTTTGTCCATGGGCTCCATGGCAGACGGTCTCACATCTTGCAGCGAAGATATTGAAGAAGTACGATCGCTAAATACAGGCCGCGGAGTCTCCCGTGTTTTTAATTGATTCTTGTCATACTGTTAGAGTTTTGCTTGACATCTTCTGGAGCTTTTTTGCACTTAAGAATGTGCAACGCAAATTTTGTAGCGTTCTCAAAATTGTACACTACACTACAAAAGTTACACATGTATTTTTTTTATTTTCGTTAGTTTTTTTCGGTAATATGATGAAACACTTTACTTTTCGGTTTCATTGTCCCGTTTCAAGCACACTAATCGCCACTTCACATACGTATATGTCGGCGTTTTTGATAATAATTCGATTATAATTGGAATAGTAACGCCATCTGAACGGCGATTGATTAAATTAATAAGCTCGTAGGCAGCGATACTACGCCATCTATGATGAGGAATGCAATCCGTGGATCAGGTGACGGGTGGACAGGCGATATAGTTGTTTTTTTGAGAATAAAGGCGTTCGTTAATTTTTGAAACCAAGAAAAGGATAGTGCTGTCCTCACGTCTAATCGGAGTGATATTTCCACCTGAATCACCTTAATCAATATCGAGAATACTTTATTGTTTATTTATGAAGTGATCTGTGCTTAATTTAGTGAATAAATATAGTGATTTGCAATCGACTGTTTGATTATGGACGGCCACGAAGAACCTGACGAGGAAATCAGTAAGTCTCCTATCTTACCACACTCAAATTCCGACACCAGAAGAGGGGATGAATTGCCCTGTGCTTCTAATAGTTCGCAAATTCCTGACCTAACAAATAACAATGAGTCTGGCCATATTTTAGCATCATTGGCCAGCATATTAGAAAAATTAACAAATCAACAACAAGCTAATTTGAATGCGAATAACGAACTTTTAGCCGGAATATTATCAAAGGCCACGGCCTCGACACAGCGACCTAGGTTGAGCGACATTTATATAGCACCGTTTAATCCTGACGGTGACGTTCCTGTTCGAGACTGGTGTGAGCACGTTGATCGCGCTAAACAACACTGGAACCTTACAGACTATGAAACTTGTACCAAAATTGCAGGGTTGTTACAAGGTCGAGCCAAAACCCTCGGAGACACGTGGCTTGTAAAGTCCCCGTTATGGAATGATATGCGCGATGCTCTTGTGCAAACTTTTGAACCCGGATATTTGGAAAAGAGTAATAAGCGGTGATAAGGAAAAGGATGCGGTTGAGGCTATTATAGGCTGTGTTGACAATGAGTATTTACGGCTGCGATTAATATCTAGTAAATGTTTAACTGTCCCTGAATTGATTTCTGTGGCTTCAACGACAAAGCCCCGAGATACTAGGAGCAGCGAACCCCCCGCGAAACGGCCTAGACTACGAAATAACCGTGAGGAGACACTAGCCTGTTTTAGTTGCGGAAAGTTCACACGGAAGGGTCACATCCAAAAAAATTGTCTAAGTAATAAGGTGACGGAACCAAAATCTTTACTTACTGTCATTGAGCCTAGCTCAGAGCCTAAATCCGAAAGATCAACACAAAAGTGTACTTATTGTAGTAAAATAGGACACACAGAAACGGTTTGTTTCAAAAAATTAAAAGACAATGGAGATAAGATAGCTCTAGCACAAGAACAGCCTAACGTGTCAACCCCAATGAAAGTTGTAGTAAACAGTAAACCGATTGTGGCGTTATTTGACAGTGGAGCAGACCGTTCTCTTGTACGCAAATCGTTAAGTTTTTCACTGCCCGGTAAACGAGAGGACTATCCCCTTTTACTTCAAGGATTAGGTACGGGCACGCCGGTCCTTTCGTGCCAGTGTATTACGGTTTTGTGTGAGATAAATAGCATTTTTGTTGAAATAATATTTCATGTAGTAGAAGACCACGAGATTCCTTGTGAGCTTTTGATCGGATCAGATTTAGTGAAAATGCCAGAACTAGCTGTAAATATAACTACTAACGGTGCCACTCTGATGCGAACTTCTCAGACCTTAACTGCGTTAGTTAGTGATGACTTGACTGAAAAATTAGATACCGATTTAACTGATGTAGGAGAAATCCGGGAGCTTGAAGCAATTCTAGATAAAAACGCAGGTGTTTTTGCGACCGGAATTCCAAAAACAAGAGTAAATACAGGCTATTTAGAGATTCAACTCAAGGATCCTACTAAAGTCGTGTCCCGTAGACCATATCGAATGGCACCTATTGAGCGTCAAAAGGTGAAAACTATAGTAGATGACCTTATTGCTAACGGGATAGTTCGTGAGAGTACTTCAGAGTTTGCCAGCCCGGTAATTCTCGTTAAAAAGAAAAATGGCGATGACCGTATGTGTACGGATTACAGGGAACTAAATAGCAATACTGTTCCGATCAAGTTTCCATTGCCCATAATTTCTGACCAGATAGATAGGTTAGCAGACGCAGCATATTTCATATGCCTTGACATGGCGCAAGGGTTTTACCAGATACCTATAAAGGAGGAGTCTATATCTAAAACGGCATTTATTACTCCAGACGGTTTGTTTGAGTATGTGATGATGCCTTTTGGCCTAATGAATGCCCCTGCTGTATTTCAGCGATCAATAATGGCAGCACTGCGCCCATTCTTGGATGACATTCTTGTTTACATGGATGATGTATTGATTAAATGTAAAACTTTTAAAGAGGGCCTTGACATGTTGGACAAAGTCCTAAACGCCCTGCAAAATGCTGGATTCTCTGTAAATCGTAAAAAATGCGTGTTTTTCAAGCGCTCAGTTGAATATCTTGGCAATATTATTTCGCAAGGTACGGTTCGACCAAGCCCCAAGAAAGTCGAAGCGTTAGAAAAGTCTCCGGTGCCTTGTACAGTTAAACAAGTTCGGCAATTTTGCGGGTTGGCGGGTTACTTTAGGCGATTTGTACCGTCTTTCTCAGAACGAATGATACCACTGTATAATTTGACAAAAAAAGATGCCAAATTTATTTGGACAGCTGAATGTGAAAGCTCTAGGCTGGATATTATCCGACGTTTGACTTCAGTCCCGGTGCTTAGGATATTTTCAGAGGATCTACCAATCGAGCTCCACACGGATGCTAGTAGCCAAGGATTAGGTGCTATTCTCATCCAAATAAAGGACGGAAGACAACACGTTATTGCGTACATGAGTATGAGAACTACTGAACCTGAAAGCCATTACCACTCATACGAGTTAGAGACGCTGGCCATAGTCCGAGCGGTCAAACACTTTAGGCAGTATCTCTACGGCAGGACTTTTACGATCGTCACAGACTGCAACGCAATAAAAGCTTCCATGCAGAAACATGAGTGGCTACCAAGGATTCATCGCTGGCTAGCGTTTCTCCAGCATTACGATTTTAAGATTGAATATCGGCAGGGTAGTCGTATGAAACACGCCGATTTCTTCAGCCGCAATCCAACAGCATGTATTAATCTAGCTTGTAACGTGGATTCTTGGCTGGTAGTTGAGCAACGGCGCGATGTGGAATTGGCCGCGATCATCAAGAATTTAGAACGCGGTGATGAAGTCAACAAGTATCGATTACATGACAACACCTTACAACGCCACAGCCCTGAACAAGAACCAGGACGCAATGTTTGGAAAAAGGTTATTCCAAAAACGTACCAATGGAGCATAATAAATGCTTACCATACAGCGCTCAAACACTTTGGTTGGGAGAAAACTCTGGCAAAACTACGAGAAGTTTATTGGTTCCCAGATATGTCTAGCACTGTTAGACAATTTATAGACAATTGCGTGATATGCAAAACAAGCAAAGGAGCTTCTGGAGCAAAGCAGGTACAAATGTTTCCGATTCAGAAAGAGCCAATTCCGTTCCACACGGTACATATTGATATGACGGGAAGATTGACCAAAGGGAATGACAAACATGAATATGTAGTAGTGATTATCGATGCTTACACCAAGTACACAACATTGACCTATGCCGCTAATAAGACTTCTGTAGCAATGCTTCATGCACTAAAAACTCTAGTGTCTCTATTTGGAGCTCCAAAACAAATTATCAGCGATCAAGACACGGCTTTCAAAGCCGAGTTCGAGGCGTATTGTAAAGAGCATGGAATCCATCAACATTTTATAGCACCTGGCCAGGTGCGTTAGTCGTTCAAATGGTCAAGTGGAACGAATGATGGCCGTCGTGAAAAATGGTTTAACTATCATTCGCAATTATGAAACAAATGACTGGAAAAGAGGTCTTAATGCACTGCAGTTAGCCATAAACTGCACTAAGAACAAAACAACCAATGTAAGTCCACTAAAAGCTTTAACAGGCAAAACATGCGCTGTCCCGGCTGAACTTATATCCCTTATAGATGAAGCTGAAGGCACCGTTGATCGTGTCCAACTAGACAACTACATAAGCAAAAAAATCGAAGATAGTGGACAAGCAAATAAGCAAAGATTTGACAAAGGGAAAGCACACGTAACTAGATTCCAGAAAGGCGAAATTGTGCTATTTAAGACAAATCCACGATCTCAAATTGGACTAGACTTAAAATACCCAGACGCATACGAAATTTAGAAAATATTGCCCCGTGACCGTTACCAAGTAAGAAAAGTAACAGGTAAAGGAAGACCGAAAAAAGTTGCCCATGATCAGCTTCGCCTCGCACCAAAGCCGGGGAACGGTGAAGGTCAGATAGCTCAGTCGGCGGATGATAACTTAGACGCTGAAAATGAAGACATCGGTGCATTAACTCCACTACCACATTAGTATTATGTGAGTATTTCATTTTCTACAGCTATAATCCCCTTAATATAGACGTTTAGTTTAACTTTTGTATTTAAATTTGGTACACATGTATAACTATGCAATAATAAAATATAGTTGTACAGTCGACAGCATGAATGGGTGGTCGTTTGTGTACCTTGTCGCTTTAACGTAGTGTTTGAAATGTTATACAAAATTGTAAAACGGTTGAGGGCGACGGGGTGCGTAAGTGATCGCTTGTTTATGCTGGTGAATGTACAAGGGGCATGACATGTCGAACCATCACTGAAACATTATTGTTACGATTAATTTGACCAATTTAATGATTGCATAGTTACATATTATTTGACTTCGAAGTTTGTAGATATAATTGCTTGATTGCTTGGATCGGTTCCTGTCAGAATCAAACTTTAAATGTATCCTATTATAATTTTATTTACGTAATGTAGTTGATCCTATTTAATAACTTGTAATGTATTATCGTAAATGCTAAATAACGTGATAGCTTTATTGACTACCTACATTGTGTTTATTAATTTCTTTATATTGGATATTTCTAAATGAAATATACGGTTATTTGTTCTGTGGGGTTAGTTTCAAAGCGGCTATATATGAGTGATTTAACCTACTATGCTTAATCTTAATTCGTACTGATCGGTAACACAATTAATTGATGAATTAAGAAATAACAGCACACAATTCACTTATGAATGTTAAACATTAGTCTACATTCAGATGATAAAAAAAAGGTTTAATGGTTAGTCTTGTGAGTCCTAACGTGGTTTACATAATTTAATTAATCTGTTACCTGCATGAAAATCCTTATCAAATAATAATAACTATATTTTTGTATCTGGTTGAGGACAGGGGCCTCCCATTTGCATGGTTGAAAATTGATTGACTTTGTTGGCAACACCTGGTGTGCGCCACCAGCAACGGTTGAGATGAAGTTTCCGGCGACAGTGGCGCCACCAAGAATGGATAAAAAGCCGGTGCACGAGCTCGTTCGGGCTCGTCTTCTCTTGGCGTGCACTCTTGTTAATAGCTTGAAATATTACATTGCTAAATTGTTATAATAAACCGATTAATTGACTTAGAGGCTTGTTATTTATAGTAAAGTTATCATCAGAAGTGCTATTGTTCTCCACGCACCATGGGCAAACACAAGAGAAGCCGTAAGCGTAGACGTGCACGTTCAAGTAGTTCGAGTAGTAGTTCGAGTGCTAGAACGCCGTCACCTCCGCCACCCAGACGCAAGAAGACGACTTCACGGTCGGCAAGTAAGAGTAAGACCTCACGGGCAAGTGGAACCGAAACTGTAAGTCACCCCAATTCAATTACATTGAACAATATTATACCCGAGTTCGATCCTCTTAAGGACGATATAAACGCGTGGCTCAGTATCATTCAATCGTACTCACAGACGTTTTCGTGGTCCGATGAAACAACCCGTTATCAGGCATTAAACAAACTTAAAGGCTCCGCTAAAGTTTGGTACGACTCCTTGTTGCGTACCGATAATCAATGGCCGTTATGGAAATGGTCTGATTGGCATACTAAGTTATCTAACAGTTTTAAGATTCAAAGAAACATGTTTGAACTATTGAAGGAAGTCGTAGAACAAAAACCGTTCGAAAATCAATCCCTTTATGAATTTTATTTCGACCAAAAGTGTAGAATCGATCGTTTACGCTTAAATTTCACGGACCAAGACATTATATCTATAATAGCAGGTAATATAGGCGACGGTAGCATAGAAAGTAATAGCTTTAAGACTTGTGATCAATTAGCTAGTTTCTTACATAGCCGGACATATAAGCCCAAGAAACAAATGAGTCATTCACTACCTAAAGCAAGTCAAATTCAGTCGACCGCCTCTAGTGTTGCCAGCACTGTAAACTCAAGTGCGGGAACAAATCAAGTCGGTCCATCAAATTCCGTTAGTATTAACGACACTAATTCACAACTATCCAGTCGACGAGTACTAAAATGTTTTACGTCACGTACGTTTGTGTGACGTCACGGACGATGACGAGTGCGGTCGCGATTTGATGTTTAGCTGGTGTAAATAAATTAATAATCTATCGTAAAGTAAGATTTAATCAAAGTACTAAGTTGGTAACATTACAATTATTGCCGGACAGTGTTTTCGTTGTGAAATTTAAATAAATAATATATGTTTTGAGCTAAATAAGATAAGTGAACTAATCTTCTTGTGACTTATACCCACCAAATACACAATAAATCAATGTTGGACATTATCCGTAGTGTAAAGTTCTCAGTGCCTGAGTAAAACCGCGTCATAGCCTGCAGTTAAGTAGAGCCGGTACGCCTCGCGCCGGAAACGTCCGATTAAGGAAAATATTTAATTAATTAGTTTTCCTCATAGCGCGTGGCGCCATCTAGTTCATTAGTGCCGGAACTGAATAGTGCGCCATCTAGTGTAGTCGTGACGAACTAATAGGCCATACAGACTCAGTTGAACGATCGATATGGCGGCTTGCGCGGCAGCTTGTGGAAAGCCTCTTGCGGCGACAGGTGTCGCTAAATGCACTGTATGCCCCTCAGTGTATCACAAGCACTGTGTCAATATCCCCATTACCGGCCGCGTCCCCACTGCTTGGGCATGCCCGGCTTGTAGAGCTAAGCCTATGCGGGACAATGCGGACAACACCCCCGTTAAAGCAGCTGAAGCTGGGGGGGCAAATGCTGTTGCGTCGATGTTGTCGCTTGGAGAACATGCGGATGTCGCGGAGCAGCTTCGTTTGTTCCGGACGGAATTTACTGCGACAAGGGATGATTTGGTGGGCCTCAGGCATGGCCGAGATCTATGGGGTTTTCAGGCAGTAGAAGAGAGGGTGCAGCGGTTAGAGGAGCAGATGGTGCAGCGATCGACGGATGGTGATGCTAACAGCGAGTTGGCAGCGACGGTTGCCGCATTAAAACTTGAGCTTTCCGACCGCGACCAGGACCTGCTCCTCAACGATGTTGAAGTTACAGGAATCCCAGAGCAGCCAAATGAGAGCCCCGTACACCTCACTTGCTTGGTCGCGCGGAAGCTCGGCATCAGCTTGGAGGAGCGTGACATTGTCTTCGCCGAGAGAGTGGGATCGAGAAGACTAACGCCGGTCGCACAGGGGGCAGGTGCTGTGGCACCACCTGGTGTCGGGAGTTCCGCCGCCGTGCTTGCGCCGGTGCCTGCCGGGCGCCCGCGCCCGCTGATCATACGGCTCGCGCGCCGCGGGACCCGCAACGAGCTGCTGCGTGCTGCGCGCGTGCGCCGCGGGGCCGACACTTCCGACCTTGGCGTGCACGGGGAAGTAACTCGATTCTATCTGAACGAGCGGCTGACAAGGCTGAATCGGTCTTTACTCTTTAGTGCGCGCCAGGATTGCAAGAAACTCGAATGGCGTTACTCGTGGACCAGGGACGGGCGAGTCTACGTACGCCGACAGAGTGGTGAGCCGCCACACCGAATCCGATCTGAGGAGGATTTAAAACAGATTTTTGGAAAGAGTCACATTTGAGGCATAGTGTTAAGATAAAAACAGTAACTATTTCATGTTTGTTTATTTTATATAGTTTAATGTTTCACACAAGGCCCATAGGTAGGCAGATTATAATATATATGAAGACTATAAATGTTCTCAGCATATTTCTCTTAGCCAGTTTGCGATACAGAATGCAGCAGACGACTAATATAGACTTTTATATCCAAATTTATCTGTATCATAATTATATGTTTAAATTGTCAGTGTTCCAAATAATAAACATTTGCAATGATAAATAAGCAGCTAAAGATTGGTTTGCTAAACGCGGGTTCTCTCGGCACGAATCACGACAACTTTATTGCAGCCTGTACTCAACAAGATTTTGATATTTTGGCAATAAATGAGACATGGCTAAGAACGGGGGAGGAGGGACGAGCGCCAGTACTACCAGGTTGCAGACTTCGCCACAAACCTCGCCCGCCAGGCCCCTTCTCTAGGGGGGGAGGAGTAGGTTTCTATATAAAGCAAGGGGTCAGCGCTCGTACCTTGTCCCACCCGGTAGATCCCCAGCACAGCTTGGTTGAACAAATGTGGGTAACGTGGAACCTTAATGGGGAGAGACTAGTGATTGGGACAGCGTATCGACCGCCTCGAATGGATGTGGACCTATTCTTTGATGCCATCTCTGATACGATTAGTTCCCTACGCAACTATGACCATATAATCCTTCTGGGCGATTTCAACATAAATACTTTGGCTGGTTCGGATTCAAAATTAACTAAATTTAATAATTTTCTGTCTTGTTTTTGCCTCACTCAGTTAGTTACAGAGCCGACACACTTCACAGACACTAGTAAGACCCTCATTGATGTTATTTGCACCGATTTGCAAGCTAAAAGTATTGACGTTGCACACTTGGGGTCCCTTCATGGACACTGTCTTGTAGGTTGCGAGTTTCACATTAAGCGTAAAAAGCCAAAGCCATTTACCATCACCCATAGACCAATGCATAACATTAATCCCTTATTTTTTGATAGGGACTTGCAAAGTATAAAATGGGAACTAATACCTTTGGGCAATGTAAATGAGACGGTCAATGATTTAAATCTGCTAATAATGTTTTTATTTGACCTACATGCACCTATAAAGACAACCGTCGTCAAGGTCCCCCAACCCCCTTGGATAACTGACACTATAAGGTCTATGATGCAATTGCGTGATAGGGCGGCAACAGACTATCACAAGACAGAATCTAGTATTAAGAAAAATTACTATAAGGATTTGAAATCCACTGTATCATGAGAAAACTGCCTACTTCAAGCACAATATCAACAGTATAAAAAATCCAAAACAACTATGGAAGAATCTCAAGTCTACCTTGTTACCAAAACATGAAGCAGAGTTACCAACTTCTCTTAGTGACCCCTCACATAATTAACAAGCATTTCTTGAGCCTGCCGAGCACATTGCAGGTCTCTATTTCTCAGCTGACCTACTTTGAATTTCATAAATATAGTGATTCAGTCTTTAAGTTAGAGCCAGTAAATTCAGATATGGTTGCTAAGTTAATCAGTGGTCTTAAATCAAATGCAGAGGGCTGTGACGGCATTAGTCTGAATATGTTGTTAATGACTTTGCCATACACTCTGGAGATAATCACTAACTTAGTAAATTCCTCAATAATAACATCTACCTTTCCCGACATCTGGAAGGTGGCCATTGTGCGGCCTCTACCTAAAATATCAAATCCATCAGAGCTTAAAGACCTTAGACCCATTAGCATTCTACCATGCATGTCTAAAATAATGGAAAAAGTTGTCTGTTTGCAAGTGACTGAGTACCTGGAAAAAAATAATATATTACCAGATGTTCAGTCGGGTTTCAGAAAAGGTCGTAGCACTGTGACAGCCTTGCTGGATGTCACAGATCGCATCCTATGTGCCCAGGATCAAGGAATGTGTACTCTGTTGGTGCTGCTTGACTTTTCTCGGGCATTTGATTGTATAGATATTAATTTACTGTTGTCCAAATTGAGTTACTATGGCTTTGACAGAAATGTGCTAAAATGGTTCAACAGTTACCTTAGTCATAGATGTCAGTATGTGAGGTTGTGTCAGAGTGATGGATCGTCTCAAGCATCAGGTAAAATGGAGCTCACACGGGGTGTGCCTCAGGGATCCATCCTTGGCCCAATCTTGTTCATTTTGTATGCTGCCGACATAGGGACACAAATTTTAGATTGCAAGTATCATTTTTATGCAGATGATGTACAAGTGTATATCTCGTGTAAACAGACTGAAATTGATAATGCAATACAAAAACTCAACATGGATCTCTCAAGAATAGCAGCCTGGGCCTCGGGTAATGGTTTACTGTTGAATCCTACTAAGACCAAGTACCTAGTTTTTGGTAGCAAGCAACAAATGTCTAGGCTTGCCCCTACCCGGGATGTTAAGTTGATGGATGAGCCTATTGAGAGAGTCTGTGAAGCGCGTAACTTAGGCCTGATAGTGGATGGCGAACTACGTTATGAAAAACACATTTTAAATTCGGTGAGAGGATGTTTCTACAAGTTGAAAGTTTTGTACAAGATTAGACCCTTTTTAAGTGAAGCCCTGCGAATTCAGTTAGTGGAATCTCTTGTATTGTCAAAATTAAATTATATGGACATAGTTTATGGTCCGCGTCTGCTCTCAAAAACAAAAAGGCTTATTCAGCGAGTTCAAAACGCCTGTGCCCGTTTCTGTTTCGCCATTCCGTTTCGGGCTCATGTCACACCTTATTTGAATAAATGTAACATTCTTAAAATGCTACATAGACGCAAGCTTCATCTGGCATGTCTCCTCTTCGGGGTTGTAAAGCACCAGGCCCCAGCATATCTCTTCGATAAATTGTCTTTTCGTAACCCACGAGGTAATCGGCAGTGTGGGTCGCAATTGTTGTCCCATCGACATGCGTCAGCTGCTTTTCGTGGCAGTTTTAGATATGTAGCAACAAAGTGTTGGAATAATCTGCCTCCGCCGCTTAGGAACCTGAAATGTATACATAGTTTTAAAGCTCAGTTAAGGAAACACTTGCAGGAACACCAAAAAAGTCAAGAAAATTTCAGACATGACACTAGTTGCTATTAATTTTGGTTCGAGTCACATTATCACATAGCGCCTACCTGCTTTTTGTATCCCTGAAGCATCCAGGAGCATGTTACTGGTTGTTTTACATTCACTGACTGTATGCACTTTCGGATTTGGAAATCACCTCAATCACCTTAGTTTTGTAGTACATTTTGTAGTTTTAATTTGGTTATCATGGTCCTTGACCCATTTTTGCTCATATTATTTGATAAGAATTATGTATTCTCAAATCTGTAATGTTACGTAATTATTTGTTAATTTGTTTGTCATAGATAAGGCCTGAGGCCCTACTCTGAGGGTCGAGGTTCGAAGTTGCGTTGGCTCCATCTCTGTCACTCGTCATTCGAGACTAGATTGAGAGAAAGGGATGGAAATAACGTAGCTTCGAGCTTCGATTTTCGGAGTGGTGCCTCTGGTTTAGTTTTCTTTTTAATAAGCCACAGACTGCATAAGGCGGTGTAAAGCGGTGTTTGCACGGCGATATTATCGTATTTGCGTGGCATGTTTTATCTGTTTGTTTGTTTTTCTATTACATTTTATTTCTGCCAGTATTTTTTGTGAATTGTGCTTTAACTGTTTTATGTTTGTGCGATCGTGGCGTCATTGCGCCGTGTCTTCACCAAAATGGTCACAACGGAAGACCAGCGCTGGCTCTGCCAGCATCACGCTGAGTTGTGTCCATTTCGTGACAAACTACGACGTATGCTTTTGTGTCCAGAACCCTGTATGTGTTAATTAATGTTTGTCACGAATAAATAATTTCTTTTCTTTTCTTTTCTTACCTGTGGCGGAAACCACAAAAGGAGTCAATGTGATGTTAAGTGTGATTTTTGCAGTAAGAAGGGACACGTTGAATCCGCTTGTTTTCGTAAAAGAGATATGAAATCGGAACAAAAATCAGATAAGCCAGAAATTAAATTCGTGTCGTCGTCGAACGCTCGTAATAAATTTGTTAAAAACGTAATCATAAATGATATTTTGACTCATGACGCATTTATTGATACTGGCAGTAGCTGTTCCCTGATATCCGAGGCTTTATTAAAAAAATATTGCTTACAAACCATACAACTACCCTCGCCTGTCACTTTACAAGGTTTCTCAAAACGTTCATCGGAAACTGTTACCGACGTTTTGAATGTAACTTTAAAACTAGATTCAATATATGTGCGGAATGTCGATTTGTACGTCATAGATGATTTAATGGGATGTGATATTTTAATCGGAAGGAATGTGACGGAACGCCCGGACTTGATTTATTCCCGAATAGGTGAAGTGTTAAAGTTTGACTACGCAGATAGCTTTGTGGATTTTTGTAACACGATCGGGGAGACCGAATTTGATGCCGATTCGCATCATGCTGAATTAATGAGTATGTTTAGGAAGTACAGTGACTGTGTTGCAATGAGTGTTAAGGAATTAGGTAAGGTAAACAACCACGAGATGACAATAAATGTAACTGATTTGCGCCCTATACAATGTAGGCCTTTTAGATCCTCTCATTCAGATAGGCAGATTATTCGCGACATGGTGGACGAATTATTGACTAACAACATTGTGCAAGAAAGTAACTCGCCATATGCAAGCCCTGCCCTTCTAGTAAATAAAAAGAATGGGGAGAAAAGGCTTTGTATAGACTATCGCGGGCTAAACAAAATAACGGTTAAGGATAAATACCCCATGCCGCGAATAGAAGACTTAGTAGACCGACTTCAAGGTAGCGAATATTTTACGAGTCTTGACTTGAAAAACGGTTATTACCAGATACCAATGAGTGCCGATTCTGTTGCTAAAACGGCGTTCATTACTGAAGACGGGCACTACGAATTTTTAAGGATGCCGTTTGGGTTGGCAAATGCGCCGTCGTGCTTCCAACAAATGATGAATAGAGTGCTAGGGAATTTGCGGTTCGGTAACGTGATTGTTTATCTGAATTGACGTGAATTGTTAGAACGGGTGCTGGGCATTTTTCGTGATAATGGATTAACGCTTAATTTAAAAAAATGCCACTTTTTTAAGACTGAGATCGAGTTTCTCGGACACAGAATTAGACCTAACGCTGTTATGCCTAATGATGGTAAACTAGAGGCTGTAAAGTGTTTCCCCACGCCCAGAAAGGTCCATCAATTGCGTCAATTTTTGGGATTAATCAGTTATTTCCGTAAATTTATCAAAAACTGCGCCATGATATCATGGCCACTCACAAGTTTACTAAAAAAAGACAGTAGCTGGGAGTGGGGCAACACTCAAGAACATGCATTCCAGGCGTTGAAAGATAAACTAACTTCTAGTAGCGTTTTATCCATCTTTGACCCACTGAAAGATAACATTTTGTATACGGACGCTAGTAGGGAGGGGGTCGCTGGCATTTTGATGCAGGTCACTACCGAGGGTGAAAAGCCAGTCCATTATTATAGCAGACAGACCACTCAAGACGAAAAGCGTTATCATTCGTTCGAATTAGAGCTGCTAGCGATCGTTTCTTCGTTACAGAGATTTCGATTATACTTATTAGGCTCACCATTTAGGATCGTAACAGACTGCAATGCCGTGCGCTATGCTTTGTCAAAAAAAGAAATAATTCCCCGGATCGCACGGTGGGTATTGGCGACACAAGAGTATACGTTTGATATCATTCATAGAGAGGGCTCACGTATGCAACATGTGGATGCCCTAAGCCGCAACCCCGTGCCATCCGGAGAAAAATCCGAGAGCGAGGTAGTTCTGTCTATTACTGAAGCAGACTGGTTACAGTCCGTCCAACTGAAAGACCCCGAATTAGTAAAAATTAAAGAAACATTAGAGTCAGGACAAGCCGATGATAATAAAGACATTTTCAACAGCTATGAACTTTTAGGTAACAAAATATACCGAAGAACGACCCGAGGCCGTCGGTGGGTGGTGCCAAAAAAATGTGTTTGGCAGATCATTAGAAGTAACCACGACGACCTGGGTCATTTTTCGGTAGATAAGTCGGTTGAACGCATTGAGCATTTGTACTGGTTTCCGCGAATGCGACATACAGTTAAAAAATATATTAAAAACTGCATAAACTGTATTTACTTTAAAAACAAAGGTGGGCCTAAGGAAGGACAGTTATATCCATTACCCAAACATGCCCAACCGTTTCATACGCTACATATGGACCACTTGGGACCATTTGTCAAATCAAAGCGTAAAAATAAGTACTTATTAGTGGTTGTTGACGCTTTCACGAAGTTTGTGTTTATTTCCGCTGTTAGGTCGACTAGTTCGGCAGAGGTAATAAAAGAGTTGGAACACATTTCTAAGACTTTCGGTAATCCTAAACGTATTATCACCGATGCTGGCACGGGTTTTACATCTAAAGACTTTTCTCAGTATTGCAACAATAAAAACATTCGATTGCACACTGTAGCTACAGGCATGCCCCGCTCTAACGGCCAGGTCGAGCGGTTCAATAAAACTATCTTAGATGCCATGAGGACTTTAAGTGCCAATACAGAAGACGATCAATGGGATCGGTACATTAAGATTTTGCAACAAGGCCTCAACAGTACTGTACATAAAACTACGCAAGCAGTCCCCAGCGAAGTCCTGTTTGGATATCGCTTGAGAACTGACGGCGATAATTTGTTAGCATCAGAGCTTGATAACGAAAAGTCTGTAGACGTATCTGAGTTACGCAATAAAGTTGACCAAAATATCAAAAATAATGCCACTAGACAAAAACAAAGATTTGATCGTTCTAGAACTAAGGCCAAAACATACTCGGTGGGGGACTTGGTTCTAATAAAAATACAAAGTAAAAATAATGACGGTCAAAGCAGGAAACTCATGCCAGTTTATAAAGGGCCGTTTCAAGTAAAAAGCGTATTAGGGAATGACAGATATGAGGTGACGGACCTTAGAGGAACCGAACGGAGTACTAAGCACTACGTCGGCACGGCAGCAGCCGAAAATATGAAGCCGTGGATCCGAATTGACGATTGGTCTTCGGAGTGATTGTGAGTATTCCATGTTGGCAAGGTCTTTATGTAATTGGGGTTCTTGGGGTCAGTAACTAAAACTTATTTACTCTTTGTTTCTGTAAATCTAAATTATTTTATTTTATTTATTTAATCTTTATTGAATAAAAATACAAATTTGAGTACTATTTTATTTAAATTATTCAATGGTAATTTAATTTACTTTGTTTCATTGCACATGGGCCAATGAGGTGACGGGATTGGGAGTGAGCTCGGTACGCTTAAGCGAAGTGATTCGCTATTTAAGTGCGAGTGACTCCTTGAATCTGGACAGCCATAATATTTAGGCGAACTCGGCCTCTTAAGTGAAGCGAAAGCTCTTTAAGTGCGAGTGGTCTATAAATAGAATCAGGTTGAAATAAGCATTGGTTCATGTGCGTTACATTTGTTAGACATTTGGAAGTAGGTACAAGTAAAGAAACATCAATAAATACCAATCTTAAATCAGTGTACTTTAATATGTTTCAGTATCATGGACCCCAGAGGTGTCAGGGGCTGACACCGCGCAGCATGGCCGTGTTGGCAACACCTGGTGTGCGCCACCAGCAACGGTTGAGATGAAGTTTCCGGCGACAGTGGCGCCACCAAGAATGGATAAAAAGCCGGTGCACGAGCTCGTTCGGGCTCGTCTTCTCTTGGCGTGCACTCTTGTTAATAGCTTGAAATATTACATTGCTAAATTGTTATAATAAACCGATTAATTGACTTAGAGGCTTGTTATTTATAGTAAAGTTATCAACTTGTACTATGGAATAAGTTGAGAACAGGGGCCTCCTCTTTGTCAAGTACTGAAAAAAAAAAAGTCGAGGACAGGGGCCTCCTTTTGTTATGTAGTAGTAAAAGTAGAGGACAGGGGCCTCCTTTTGTGATGTGGTAGTAAAAGTAGAGGACAGGGGCCTCCTTTATGACACAGTGGAATAAGTTGAGGACAGGGGCCTCCTTTCGTGACTTCGAAGAACAAATTGAGGACAAGGGCCTCTTTGCAGATGCTTAGTTTCACTGTCAGATTAGCCGAGTGGTTGAATTGTTGGCAGTTTAGTAGATATGATTGTTTTTTTTTTGCAGAGCATGTCGAGCTCGACCTGCAGCAGAATGGCCATGTCGGCGTTTTTGATAATAATTCGATTATAATTGGAATAGTAACGCCATCTGGTGGCGATTGATTAAATTAACAAGCTCGTAGGCAGCGATACTACGCCATCTATGATGAGGAATGCAATCCGTGGATCAGGTGACGGGTGGACAGGCGATATAGTTGTTTTTTTGAGAATAAAGGCGTTCGTTAATTTTTGAAGCCAAGAAAAGGATAGTGCTGTCCTCACGTCTAATCGGAGTGATATTTCCACCTGAATCACCTTAATCAATATCGAGAATACTTTATTGTTTATTTATGTAGTGATCTGTGCTTAATTTAGTGAATAAATATAGTGATTTGCAATCGACTGTTTGATTATGGATGGCCATGAAGAACCTGACGAGGAAATCAGTAAGTCTCCTATCTTACCACACTCAAATTCCGACATATACGTTCACTCCGCTTCGTGGCAAGGGTAAAACCACAGAGTACTTTATATATAACTGAAATAGAGAACAAACTCTGGGCCTGAAATGGGAAACGGCATAACTAACGCCTATCTGTTATTAGTAGTTGGACTTACCGTGTATAAATATGCATAGGTATATATAGTGCGTACTATAGCGTCAATATTATTTGTAGTTGGTTTAGGTCCCGTTTCTACGGCCGTAATTTTTACGGCGAGAACGCGCGTTTCGGGGTAAAAATGCAGGCCGTAGAAATGGGGCCTAAACCAACCAGTTTAGTATTTTAGGAACCTATTAGGAAATAAATGAAATACATGTTTTCTATATAGGTTATTTATTATTATTCCAACTTTTGTACATAGAAGAAAGTTTTTTAACCTTTAACTGATACATATCCCTGTCATCGTCAACTTCTCGCCTCCCAGCCAAAATTTTGTTATTATTTTTACAATGTGTAAAAATCATCAATTTAGTAAATAAATCAATCATGTACGATATGACTTTAGTTTTATTTTTATCACAATTAATAAATTGAAAATCAATTAGAGTGTACATTGCGGTTGCTATTGTTTCTCTTAAATATTGAATGTCTAACTGATTTTGAAAAATTTGATTCGTTATATCTTGCGAATTTGAGATCACTGTCATTAAATCATTGCTGGGGTAGCAGAGCCAACGTTGTCCTGCATATTCTCTATAATTAATATATTCGACTTCGTCTTTACTAGACAAATCATTTTTGCACACTTCACAATACTTAAAAATGGTTGTTTTTGTTTTTTTAAATATGTACCTGCTAACATACTGCAAGGGTGCAATTATATTCGGGGTGCCTTCTTTGTCTTGCAGCGATGTAAAAGTTATATCCATAATGTTTTGTACAGGTATATCGCAGGACGACGTTGCCTCAAGGTTGCAATTGATGATGAGCGCATGTAACGCTGTAGTAAAATCATCTTCACAATTTTTTCCATAGGTATGGACACTAGTCAAATTATTTATTAAAAGGGTTACGAAGGCCGATTCAAATTGGTCGCACGTCGGATTTATGTTGCGGCACCCATGGCTCCTAATTACACCGAAAAAGTTTTCTAATGGGTCCTGATTTAAATGTCGCAACCATACCGACGTGACACCAAATCGATTCGCAACATTTCTTAATAATACTTCCATCCCTTCTAGAGTCCACACCCAATTCTGTACTGAACAGACAGATTCTTTTTTCCGCAAAGCTGTCATAAATTTCATTGACGCCAATATCTTTTTACTTTCTCGCCATGTTTTCAGGTGGACAGAGTTTGGCGTTGCTGGTCCAAGTAATGGATTGGCGTGTTTATTTTTTAAATAACTTCCATTTACGGAGTCAAAAAGGTTATCCATAAATATTATAAAGTCAGCTGTTTCTTTACACTCTGCCTGAAGAATGCCTTTATCTGAAAAAAATAAAATATTGTACTGTAAGTAGTTTCCAATAAAATAAGTAGACTACGTGGAATAAAACAGTGGTAATCTAATAGGTTCAGTTTAGCCTCGCAGAAGTTTGTGGGTTAGAATCCTGGTTCATACCAAAAAGTTTCACTAAACTTATATAAGTTTATGCCCGCGACTTCGTCTTTAATTAAATTAAATTGTCAAAAGTAGCCATTTGTTAATCCCGTGTACCTATAATCTATCTCTATTCCAAATTTCATCCAAATCCGTCCAGCCGTTTATAAGGCTTTTAAACAATTTTGATTGTTTAAGATTTTTTTTATTATGGGTGTTAATTATAATATGAATTATTCAATCAAGTAAGTAAAATGAATATTAAAAATGTCATATAGGTACTATATTATTAACAACACAAAAGAATGCAAGAGCATATTAAAAATAATCCACAGTCAAATTGGGATAGGCTGTAAGGATAGTGGTGTGTACGTATATATAATTAAAAGTAGTAGGGAATCCTCGGTCCTGCCCCCGACTCTACTCCCTCGAAAAAAATGGTGCTCTGACGACTCGTTTCGCTCCTAGAATAAAATAAAATAAAAGTATTTTTTTCGGCGTTTATCCCCCCATTTAGAGCGGGTCCCGAGACTCCCAGATCACTCCTTCACATAGCTTGCAATAGTCCATGTACTCAATACAAAAGGTTATCAAGTACCAGGGTACCCTGCTGTCCCTTGGTCGCTCAGCCTATTGTTTGTGCGAACGCCAGCCCCTTTGTTCTCGGGGCCTCCAACACCATTGTCTAGCATTGGGCGCGTTCCTACCTTTTATTACATTTTACCTGATTGCGCTATTAACTGTTGTAATGCGATTTTTAATTTTACCTACGTGTTTCTCATATTATTTAATTAAGTAACCATAGTGGTTTTCTTAACATACTGTTTTTAAGGGTCATAGTTCTAACCTAACCTAACCTACCTTGTTGAAGTTAGCCTAACATCGTGAAACCTGTCCTAGCTTAACATACCTACTGTTTTTTAAGGGTTACAGTTCTAACCTAACCTAACCTACCTTACTGAAAATACCTACTGTTTTTAAGGGTTACAGTTCTAACCTAACCTAACCTACCTTACTGAAGGTAACCTAAAATTATACAACCTAATCTAACTTAACGTACCTATTGTTTTTAATACTTACCTAACTTAGCTTGGTGGTGGCTCGCAAAACGTCCGCCAGTGCGAGCGCCACGCTTCTGAGTCGCTCCGCACTTAATCGGCAAAAAACTAAATTAATCGCGCAAAACAGCGTTAGAAGCGTCAGGTGATTCGGCCCGTTACGGCCTACACCCGGGTGAAATTTTAAAAATTTTGAAAATCGGACCATTTTTCACCCGTGTACAGCAACTTAAAGTGTGTGTTGACGGACAGTGTTGTGAGGACCAGATCTTCCCGGCTCCCAGAATTGCCCAGGGACTGCGCAGTAAGTCAATACCAGTCAATCCCGCTACGTGCAAAAACTCGCCGAATTATCGCCATATTTCCGACCATAGGGAAAGCGATACATTTTGTACCGAGACGCTTTGACGCATGTTTTACGCCCATCCAAACACTCCACCCCTTCCCTCAACCCTTGTGAAGACTCACCGTGCTCCAACCAACATCTGGAGCAAAGTCCCAGCCCACAGGAGCAACCAGAGAGACACCACAGGGCCAAATAGCTTATTTTTTTATTTTTTATACTTAAATATTTAGACGCTTAGTTAGTTTAGTTCTGGGGTAACTGAACATAAAATTATTCCTCGTTAAATTTCCTGTCTTTCGATACCCCAAACTCTCCCTTAGCAACTCCCCTTTCAAAAATTATTAACGAACCAGCCATCACAAAAAATCGTATTATAGAAAACCATATCTAGGTTACCCGACGTCACGCGATTTGACCAGCTGGACAATAGCGGCTGACGCAATTAGTAATAACTAAGTATTATTGCATCATCCGACGCAACGACGCCACGCGCTCGCCGGGCGGTCGACCTCGTTTCTGGTTGCTGACGGCTCACATAGCTGACAGCTCTAGTGACGACTTCGACAGCTGCGACGGGCCGGGGCAAAATTGGCCCCAACAAAATTTCCAAACCCCCCCCACAAGGTTTTAAAAGGAGCAATTCTCCCCCCCCCGGATTATGTCTCCCCCTCCTACTTTTTTGGCTCAAAGTCCCAAAACTCCACCTTCCCCATCAAATCTGCCCACAAAAAAACCCCTTCTCCCCTTAAACAAAGTCCCCCAACTCAACAGCTCCAATAAAAATGCCCCCCAAGCCAACCCCCCCACAAAAAAGGCAGCAAGGATCGAAGAATCCACGTGCAGAACTCAGGCACCCCGCGCAGCGAAAAAAGGCCCCCCTTCGGGTAAATCGCTAAGGGAGAAAGTCCTGCATAAGGAAACAGCGGCAGCAGTGGCCAAAGATCCAGCGCCAGCCCCCCCGACCCCGACCCCGATCCCGGACGAAGCGGGCTTGCAAAGCAACCGCTCTTGACTGCATGCAGACCCTATATGAGACAGCTTTGTCGCTATCCGACTCCCGTTCCAGACACAAATTCAACCTCGAGCGCGAAAGGTCCAGAAGCGCTAGAGAAGTGGTCCGGATGGAGAGGCAGCATGCCAAGGAAATGGCGGTGGTGAGGCAGGAGGTGGTGGCCGAATTGAGAGTGCTAAAAGACCTAGCCACCAGAACAGTGATCTAGATAGATTAGGTACATACTGTGCAATCAACCAACTTTATTTGAATGTCGAGAAGTGTCACTGTATTTTTTTTTCTCGTAAACGTAACAGCATCATATATAACTATTCGCTTAATGATACAGTTCTCCAACGTGTTACACAGGTAAAAGATCTTGGAGTATATCTTGACGATGAACTGCAACTTACTTCCCACATTAGCAAAATGGTCTCGAAGGCTTATAAAAGGTTGGGATTTGTATTTCGGCAGGGCAAAGAATTTAAAGATCCTAACACCATGCAACTTCTTTTTAATGCGTTTGTTCAGTCCAACTTGGAATATGCATCTACAGTCTGGAGCCCTCACTTTAACGTGCACATTGACGCCATAGAAAAAATTCAAAATAAGTTCATCAGGCGTATGAAATATAAATTTAAATCCTTTAACAGTGACAGTATTGCATCTCTTCAAAGTCGTCGTGACACCAGAGATCAAATATTCCTGTACAATAGTACATTGTAGCCCAGGTACAGAAAGTAAGCAATAGATGGACGAGTTAGTTCGCGGGCCGAGCCGCAGGTGAGGACCGCGAAGATACGAGTCCATCTATTGCACTTTCTACCGAGGCAATACTATGTGCTTTTCACGCCTAATGTAAGGAAATAAAACAGGTTAGGACATAATACACAGTTTAATTAAAAGTAATATTGATATTTGAAAGTTCATCAAAGTAGGTCAGCATTACGCTTTCAGAGAAAGAGTTCGTTTTTTTATTTATTTGCCATGCTTTGAAATTTTCATACACTTTCTGATATTTGCGACGGGATTTTATTGGCAGTAAATTCCGAATTACCGACTTTGCCGTATCCTGAATTTCAGGCGGTGTAAGATCCATATCTGTACTTGTATCACTCATTTTTGTTGAATATCGTACAAATTTCCAATCAAAAGTTCAAAAGTTTAGCGTTTGTTTCCAATTAAAAGAACAGAAGTAATTTTCATTCCCGCCTTTTTAACTTTTTTAATTTTTACCTTATTTAAAGATGCAAAGGCGTTTTTCACGTACGCCTTAAAAACTTACATAAAAACACGTTTACAATCGCAAAAATACACTTTCACTGAGCGGATTTGACGTTTTAATTTTTTAATTAAACGTTCTAATGTCATATTTGTCAAACATTTTTATATTTATTTCCGAACGAGTTACTAATGTCATAAATAACCGACCAATAGCAGAGTAGAAAGTAAACTGGTCTAAAAACACTCCATTTTACTTTGCAACTCAACATTGTTGGACTGTTTTTGTGTTGTACTACTAAGAGCAACTTTCTATTCTGATTTCGATCCTTCTTTGGCCATATTTCCGAGCAGTGGCGTGAAAAATTATTAACGGACATATAGATTCGCCAAATTTACTTTCCAACATATTCTTTCGGTGCTTCGATCGACAGACCCGTTCCTCGAACCTATTTGCCATCCCTTTTTGTCGTACTGCATACGCCAAAAATAGATTACTTATTAGGACATGTAAAAAGCATAACCAATTATTTGCCCACTCCGATATATTTCACATTTAAATAAATCAATTTGTTTCTGCAATAATCAATAGTCAATAGTTAATAATTATTAATCAATCACTCTTTAAAAATAAAAATTTAATATCTGTCAAAATAAAATGAGTTCTGTAATAATCTTTCAACTTGATCATCAGTATAAAGGTAGTTATTATAGTTTGCAACCATCATTGTTAACATAATGAATTGTTAGTTAGTTATTTTGTTTTTTTTTTAAGGTAATATGTATTTCTTCTGAGCAACAGAAATGTATTTAGATTATAAGTGGAAACTGTTTTGGCTGATGTACTTTTTAAATTTGATTGTTTCTTAATGTGTTAAATATTGCTGTTTGTTTCCCAAATAAATAAATAAATAAATAAATAAACTCTGCAACAGACAGAGTCTGTGAGGGACTGGCTGGGCTACGAAACGGCCACTCCTTTCCAAAAGATCGGAGAAATAAAAACCTCGGTGGAAGAAGTCAAGTTGGCTGTGGAGAAATTATGCAAAGACAACGGAGCCCAGGAAAACCCAGCCAACGTCAGCAAAATGGCAGACGAGGTGTCGATGCTGTCTGTCCAGGTGAACAGGGTCTCGAACCAGATAGACCAAATGAGGAAAACCATGGACGCACTAGCAAGTGCCACGGCAACCATCCCGAAGACCATCGAGGGAATGTTGCCGAAGGTAATGGAGAGACAAAGACAGTCACCAAAAGACCCAGAGCTGAAGAAGGCCATCTGCACGCTCACGCAGCGGATTGACCTCCTCACACACTCCACTGAGAGCCGGCGAGACCCCGAAACAGCAACACAACCATCGGAAGACTTAACCGACATCAGGGAGAGGATGAAGGCAATGAGCTCGCTTGTCAGAACCTTAACGGAAGAAATAAGGACCGAAAAGGAAAGCGACTCAACCCCAGCCTCAACCTTGAACACGGAGATTTTAAGATAAGATAAGATAATGTTTTATTGACATAAAAAACCCCCTAATCTGCATCAAGGACGTCGTCAGTTACCTTAACGACGAGGACCTACCGCAGATGCTGTTATCCCAAAACCACCACCTATTGGGAGGCCTTAACGTGGACCCTGCTCAGATAAAACTCCGGTACCGCAGGAAAGCTCGTAACCCGCACTGCTGTCACCTGGTGTTTGAGCTTCCACCGCCTGTCTGGAAGAGGTTTGTGGAGACTGGAAAAGTCTACATCGGCATCCAAAGGCAAAAAGTGGAAGACCAGTCGCCCCTTGTACAGTGTTCTAAATGTCTGGCCTACGGACACACAAGGACGTTGTGCAAGGAAATGAGCACCAACTTTCGTTTCTGCCTGACCTGCCACGGACCCGGCAAATGTCCGGAAAATCCTGAGACACCAAAGTGCATCAACTGCACCAGGGCAGGCAAGGAACCGACGGAGGTACAGCATGGGGCGTTTAGCCCCGACTGCAAAGAACGTCAGAAATGGGACACCATAGCACGGTCGAGAGTGGCATACTGTTGTTGACACAGTTGTACCGGCAAACAACACGCAAACCTCCCCCCCCACCGCCCCCCACAAGACAAAGTTCCTGCAAGCCAATCTGCAACGGTCAAAGCTGGTAACAGCTGAACTCCACCAGGCCATGCAGAATGGAAACTGCGAAGTAGCACTGCTACAGGAACCGTACGTGGGCGGAAAGGGAGAGATGACGCCGCAACCAGGTTTCAAGGTGATTCAGTGTACCCAAAATCGCGCGAAACCAGTCAAGTCAGCAATAGTAGTGCTAAGTGATCGAATCCAGGTGCAACACGACCCACAGCTGGTCACGGAGAACATCACGGCGGCACTCCCGAAGTTTGGTAACGTATCAGTCGGAGTAATCTCGGTTTATTTCGAGGGAGACCAAGACTTAGAAGGATACATGGCCAAAACAAAGGAGATCATGCTTAAGCTGGGTGCAGACTGCTACATCGTGGGAGGTGATGTGAATGCCTGGAGTTACTGGTGGGGAAGCAGATTGGAGAACCACAGGGGGGCAGCTTACCATAGCTTCCTCAATGAGGTAGATCTGAATGTTTTGAATATTGGACACACTCCGACATTCGAGACATACCGGGGAGGCAAGCTATACACTAGCATTGTTGATGTGACGGCGTGCAGTACCAATATTCTGTCCAGGATCCAAGACTGGGAAGTAGACAGGAATGTTGTCACGTCCGATCACAACACCATAAATTTGCAGTGTGTAGTGAAGCAGCCCCGAAGCCAGTACCAAGACCAAGAACCAGGATTAACAACACAAAGAAAGCTGACTGAACCAAGTGTATGACAACTATGTCAGGGGAGCTTCTAGAAAGAGACTTGACAGTGCATTCTTTAAATAACATTGGAGACACCGAAGCACTGGAGCAGGCGACCAACGCCTATATCGGTGCGGTGTCGAAAGAATGTCAAGAATGCATCCCGAAACCGGGAGCCCCCAAGACAAACTCAAAGCCGCCGTGGTGGTCCAAAGATTTGGATCGACTGAAAAAAGAGGTGTTAAGAAGGAAAAGGCGAATAAGAAACGCAGCCCCAAACCGAAGGCAGTACGTACTCGACCGGTTCTCTATCGTTTGCCCGAAATTCATTTGCCATAATTGTATCACTTGTCATAATATTCATTTGCCATAAAGGCTTTTTCTCTGAAACCATAAACTATTCAGAATTGTTATAAAAGTAACCTAACCTAACCTATTAGGCTCTATACGATGGTATGTAAAAAATACCTGAAAGGCTAACAGTTTCAGAAAAAATGCCTTTATGGCAAATGAATATTATGGCAAGTGATACAATTATGGCAAAAGAAATTCGGGCAAACAAAGTGATCCCTACTCGACCAATACCTCCATGTAAAGGAAGAGTACGCCGTGAAAGCAACAGAGGCACAGACGGCTAGCTGGAAAGATTTTTGTACCACACAGGATAGGGAGTCTATGTGGGACAAAATCTACCGAGTAATCAGGAAAACGGCTAGACGTCAGGAAGACACGTTGCTCAGAGACAAACAGGGGCTCACTTTAACACCGAAATAGTCGGCTCAAAGACTGGCAGAATGCTTTTACCCGGATTACCGTCAGGACGGTGAGTCGGACCATCACAGGAGCATCAGGGACGATACGGAGGGAGACAACCCGGCAGTGGAGTCACACCTCACTGGCGATGATCCACCTTTCACACAAGTGGAAATGGATACAGTAGTCAGAAGTATGAACCCGAAAAAGGCACCTGGGTCGGACGGACTTACTGCAGACATATGCGCAGCAGCTATCCAGTGCAATGAAGAAGTATTTTTGTGCTTAGCGAATTCCTGCCTTAAGCTAGCCTACTTCCCCAAAGCCTGGAAGTCAGCAAACGTCTGCATCCTACGGAAACCCGGTAAGGAGGACTATACCCACCCTAAGTCATACCGACCGATTGGTCTATTGGAAAAAATGTTAGTAAACAGGATCAAGTGGCATATACTCCCGGCCCTGAACAAACGTCAGTACGGGTTCATGCCCCGAAAGTCAACATAAGAACAGAAGCAAAAACGAAGAAACGCATCGTGCTACTTGTCTCGCTAGACATAGAGGGAGCTTTCGATAACGCCTGGTGGCCGAAGCTCAGAGCCCAACTGGCCAAGAATGGCTGCCCGAGAAATCTTTATCATACGGTCTGCTCCTACCTGGACGACCGCATGATAAGGTTACACTACGCGGGCGAAATCAGCGAAAAGCCCACCACAAAGGGATGTGTCCAAGGCTCTATAGGAGGTCCAATCTTCTGGAATGTAATTCTAGACGATCTCCTACAGATGCTCAACGACATGGACGCCCATTGTCAGGCCTTCGCTGACGACGTCACTCTGGTGTTCTCTGGCAACGACTCAGGTGCAGTAAAAGCAAAAGCCGAACGGACTGTCCAAAAAGTGGTCGAATGGGGTACCCAAAATAAGCTAAACCTCGCCGCTCACAAAACGGGAGCCATGGTGATAACGAGGAAGCTGAAATGGGACCCCATCCGAATCTCAATGGCTTGGACCGCAATAGAGCTTGTCGACGAAATCAAACTATTGGGACTTACCATAGACCGTAAGTTGACCTTCAACGCACACGTAGAAAAAACGTGCCGAAAGGTAACGAATATCTACAGACAGTTGTCACGTGCGGCGAGGGTGTCATGGGGTCTCAATAGCGAGATAGTGAAAACCATCTACGTGGCGGTAATAGAGCCGATCGTCCTGTACGCAGCAAGCGCATGGCACGAGTCTGCCAACAAGTTGATGGTACGAAACCAGCTAGATTTAATACAACGTGGTTTCGCCCAGAAGATTTGCAAAGCGTACAGGACGGTCTCTCTGACATCGGCGCTGATCCTGTCGGGAACCCTCCCACTGGATTTGCGCGTTTACGAAGCGGCAAGCCTCTACGAGGTCAAAAAGGGCTACAGTGAGGACCACATTCCACCAGGAAGAGAAATTGAAGAAAAAACTGACTCCCTGAAGAGACTGCACCCGTCAAGGGTTGTGTCCATCGACTACGTCTGCTTGGAGGAATTCAACCAAGACGTGGTCGATAGATACGAACTCGAAGGCCCTCAAATTTACACCAATGGGAGTAAAATTGAGGGCCAAACGGGAGCGGCACTCACATGGTGTGAGAATGGCAGAGAAATCCGCCACTCAACCTTCAAGCTAGCGCCCTATAGCACAGTGTTTCAAACCGAACTGTATGCTCTACTTAGGGCAGTGCAGATCGCAGGGAAACACAAGGCGCGGAGCGTCAGCATCCTCAGTGACTCAAGATCCTCACTGGAGCTCCTCAAATCACCGGAAACGACTCACCCCTTGGTTCAAGAGATCAAAAACGCCACAACCCAAACAAGAGCAACGGGGACCGATCTCAGGTTCTATTGGCTGCGAGCTCACGTTGGAACGCCAGGAAACGAGATAGCAGATGAATTGGCAACGCAAGCAGCCCTTAGGAAGACGACCGCCCCCCAATACGACATGGTGCCGGTGTCCTACGCCAAGAGGTCGGTAAGACAAAACACGGTCGAACAGTGGCAGGTTCGCTACGGTGCATCCGGGACAGGTGCGACAACCAAGAAGTTTTTTACAACTGTGAGAGATGCGAACAGCATATCGATACCTTAAATTTCAATTCGCGTATAGCACAAAATGACGTTTTTGAGTTTTTGATGCCACTTTGTTCAGTTTTTTTTTCTCTATCGATCTGTATTATTAGAATTGTAATATCTTCACAAAAATGTTCTTTACGCACACACTTTTTTTTGGGTACAATCTACTTTTGCCAAAAAACCAGGGCTTTAAAGAACATAATTCTCTTGTGACAAATTTTCAATGGATGTAAACAACAACTTACAAAACCAACATTCAAAGTAAGTTGGTTATTAATTACAAATGGCTTTACACCCAAATTTAAAAAGACAAAAATATATTTTGCGCTTTACGCGGTAATCATGTTTTAATACTTCTTAATTTACGTGCTTTACGCTGACAAAGTTGACTAGTGGATCGTTGTTATTGTTTGAGACGGAGCATGCGGACGATGGCTATCACTTGCTTACGCACCGGTCATATCAGTGAATAAGTGAGAAACAATTATTTGTAGGTATTATGCGCGAGCCGCGTGCTTCTTGTTTACATTAAGTTGCCGGTGCCGGCTTTAAACCGGAGCGAGCATTGTTAGTGAATAGTTGTGGTCGAAAAATGTTGATTTGTAATGTGAGTGAGTGTGTTCGTACCTACCTTATGTCTTGCAAAACTTAGTGAAGTGTTCATGGTATAATGAATAGAAGTGATTTAGAAAAAAATTGTGCCAATAAAATCGTAGATTCGCTGGTGGCTCGAAAAAGATAACTTGAGGCAATTCTAAACCACCGCAGATCAACGCGGTAAGTAACTATCAAATAAGAACTATATATCAGACAATCAATAATTCTTTGATTAATGTTTTCCACTAGATTCAGTTGGTAAATTATGCCTACTAAGTACTAATATACTTAAAATGAAAGATTAATTATGTCGTATGTGACCCTTATTAGTAGGTATTAACTTTATATTGTGCTATACACCTAAGCCAACGTTATGCAATACCCTAATTTAGTATGATTTTACAAAGTTACACCACCAACAAATGACTCAAAAACTAATCATCAGTTACCAGCTGACAGTGCGCTATCATACATTTGTTATAGTTTAGGATTATTAATAAACAAATGGCAAATTATATTGTATAAATAAGTTTGTACAAATTATTTCAAGTTTAGTGCTATACCCCCTTATTATTATGAACTTCGTATCAAAATCGTGCTTTACACTTAAGCCAACGTTATGCAATGCGTTATACACCCTTTTAAGATAGTGATTTTACAGGACTACGCCTCCGCCTCCAAATAACGCGGAAATAAATCATTTACCAGCTGACAGTGAAATAAACAGGTACAGCGTTTTAACATTTTTTTATTTTTTTATTTTTAATCAAACGTTAAAATAAATATAATGGATTAACTGTTAAAGCTCTCGATTAAAAGACGGACTGGTTCGATTCGACCTTACATGGTGTTTAATCATGTCTCACGTTAGTTTAGGATTATTGTTAAACAAATGGCTTGTTATTATCATTATTTATTGTAAAATAAATGTAACTGTTTCTGTTTATCTGTTTGTTGTTGCTTAATCTTAGTGCCATTCTGTACAGCTAAAATAAATAAAAGTTTTAAGTACAATGAGACCTTTTATTGTATTTTTTTTGTTGTTTTAAAAATCGAAAACATTTCATAACTACTTTTTTAAATTATCAATTTATTGGTAGTGGAAATACATATAAATCAAAGAGACTTTTTACCACTATCAGTAATTTTTCATACAATATTCTCATTTTTATATGTAATTTACGACAAAAATAGACATCATATGATAAAAAACAGAGCTTTACGTCCAATTTTCTAGTTTTGTACCAAAATATGCAAGGACGTATAAAGCGTTTTTGCTGTGGTCAAGGGCGTATACGACATGCTATCTCGGAAACTAGGAGGTTTTACCAAACTAAGACAATAAAATAAAAAAATCTCGTGGTTTTAAGAAAATTCGCTTCAGAAAGGTAAAAGATATTTGCTAAAACAAAAAAGTTATAATTTTTTTAAATTTGTAAAAATCGTTTTTTTGCTCTCTTGAAAAGTGGCCATTTGTGCTTTACGTGAATTGAAATTTAAGGTATCGATATTAAAGAAACTCAAACTTACAAACTTCCTGGTTCAAGCGTTTACTGGTCACGGAGGCTTCACCGCCTATCTCCACCGTTTTAAGATCAAAGACACACCCTCGTGTGTCTGCGACCCGACCCTTGACGAGGACATCTGGCACATTGTCTGCGAGTGCCCGCGTTTTGGCGTGGAAAGGCTTGACCTTGAGCAAAAGACCGGAGTCAAAGTTTCTCCGGATAGCTCAAGCTGGAAAGCCCTACTGGGAACAGAAGCCAACCGCGAAAACACGAAGGGTTTTATAGAAAAGGTGGTACGCGTAGCGTGTTTAAGGAACAAATAGTTCGGTACCCTGACTATTCTGTTAAACGCTACGCTGAAATCTGACACCACGCAAACCCTCGGCCACAAGACCCCGGCAGGATCCCACGCTGAAACAACCCCCCAAACATCTCCCAACCTTCCCCAAAAACCCTCGTACTCGTACCCCCCCCCTTTCCAACTTCAACCCCCTCCCCTATCCTGTTCCCCCAACCCAAACTTTCTTCTTCCACATAAAAACTCCGCCCTCCCCCAGCCCAACCCAAACTAATCCCCATCGCACCCCTAATTTTGTAGGATGATGTAATAAATACCTATTTCTTATTTCTTTTTTAAATTGGACGATCTCTTACTTAACCCAGAACTAAGGCCGAAGGCTGCGGCAGCTGCTCCAATTCTGCCGTTGACTTCGTTCTCAAGGAGGCACCGCGATATTATGGTGCTACCCAGATATTTGAACTTATATTTATATATATTTGTCTATCTGCTTAAGCGAGTTATCACCGAGTTTGATGTCAACCTGGGCCCCATTTTGCTTGTCAAGAACCAATACTTCGGTCTTTTTCACACTGATTTTCAGGCCAAATTTGCGACATCACTCATCGAGACTCGTCATAAGCCTTTGTAGATCCTCTGGGGCTTCCGCCACAAAACCTCATAAATAGCATAGATCAACTCCGTAATAGCTCCGTGAGACACCTTGGTGCCAGCTTTTAGTATTGCAAGGTTGAAGACTCCGCCACCAGCGGTACGGAAAGGAATACGAATGCCCCCTAGTTATTCTACCTAGATAGGATACTGATATATTTTTTTTCTTTAATTTTTTTTTTGAACGTTCTAAATTGAAATGATTTTTTTGCCACAAAACATTGAATTGCTGAATATGCAATGGCAAGATGTGACACAAAACGCAATATAAGCCTCACAAGTACACACTGTATCCACATTGAAAAAATAAGCGACTTTAGAGTTTATGTAACTTATCACCTCAAAACATGCCAGCGCCCCGCCGGACTAATTCGCTACCTATATTATAAACTAGCTTTTGCCCGACTCCGCACCCGCGTAGAAGTCGTCTATCGCTGCTCCCGCAATTAAACAGTATCCTATGTCATTTCTCGAGACTCAAGCAATCTCCATACCAAATTTCATCGAAATCGGTTTAGAGGTTTGGCCGTAACGTAAGCGGTTTTGAAAGCGTATCAAACAGACACACTTTCGCATTTATAATATGAGTAGGTATAGATAATTCATCAGCATAATTGACGGTAATTTGTATTTCATCCGATTTAATAACGGAAACTGGTTAAAAAATGCCTAGCAATGTTGCTAGGCATTTTACAATGATATACTTAAATACTAACATACAAGTTAACTAAATAAAGGGCCTTTAAAAATTAGTTTCATGCGCAATTAATCTTTTTGAAATACTTTTAATCTACTTCTTATTTAGATTTTTTTCACTAACAAGGTAACATTTGGTTTCCGATCAAATTATTTTTCATAAAATGTATCGAAATGTATTGTGCATAAAGATTAATAAATTATAGGTCACAATTTTATTAACATATAAATATTGAATATAGGAATATACCGAAAATATTATGTACCTTAACGACAATTTTTTCATGACTAAGAGCTTATTTTGACATGTTACAAAAAAAAATTACTTACTTTCTGGATGATAAAGTTGCAACTAAAAATTAATCACTATTGCACAAACTATTTTGTAATGTATCAATGTTACAAATATAATCAGCATTTTTTTCTGAATTATTTTGGGGTGTGCCTGTAGTCATGATAAAAATTTAGCTTCTTTGTTGGTAGTTGCGGCTCAACTGGCTTACCTACGCTGTTGCCCACAATATGGCGTCACAATTGGACCAATGGCATAAGGGCACAGTGCTGCCACGTGGCTGTTTTTGGAGATAATGCAATGGGTGTCTTAGTCATCATAAAATTTTGAATATCTCACGCGTCGTGTTATACTTATCTCAAAAACGTAGTATTTCGTGTTATGACACTATCATCGATAAGCAGCGAAAGGTGGACCTGCTAGACACTCCTTGGATAGGAGGAGGGAGACCATTCCAGCACTTGGACGCCGCAAACCTGAAACTACCTCTGAATGCCGCAGTCCGGTGTATAGGCACGATAGCGATTGCCTTATACCTGCGCGCACTTCTTGACCATTTAATCCGGTTAAAAAAGTAAGATGGAGTTTCGCTATGTACTACACCAAACAGCAGAGTGGCGAGGTGCAGGCGCCTGCGTGCAGGCATGTTCAACAGGTTTGCAGCGTTCAAGTAGGGAGTGATGTGGGAGCGGGGAGGGACGCGGAAACAAAAACGTGCGCATGCGTTTTGCACACGTTGTATCAACCTCTTAGATCTACCAACAATGCAGCCATCATAGACTACATCACAATAATTTAATCTAGATAATATAAGCGATTCACAAAGGTCAACACGCAAATCGACACTAAGGTAAAAAAATGCGAGAGCACGCGGAAACCATGCGAAAACTCGAGTCACCATCCTCCCGCTGTATGCGACTCGAAAGAATGCGGGAGCACACGGAAAATGTGCGAAAACTCGAGTCACCGTCCTCCCGCCGTATGTGACTCGAAAAAATGCGAGAGCACGCGGAAACCGTGCGAGAACTCGAGTCACCGTCCTTCTGCCGTATGCGACTCGAACAAATGCGGGAGCACGCGGAAACCGTGCGAGAACTCGAGTCACCGTCCTCCCGCCGTATGCTACTCGAACAAATGCGGCAGCACGCGGAAACCTTGCGAGAACTTGAGTCACCGTCCTCCCACTGTATACGACTTGAACAGATGAGAGACCATGCAATGCTTTCTCGTAATAACGAATCACCCATTGCCCGTGAACAAAGAATTACGACTATGAGATCACAGTCTCGTGTCCGGCGGCAGTTATTTGTAAGTAGTGATGCTACTTTCGATGACGTTATTTATCAAGTAGCTGATGTGGAGTGTTATGTATGTAGTAAACTTCTGTATAAGAAACAGTCACGTTGCATCTCAACTGCTACTGTTACAGTCGTTCCACCTAACACTCCTGATCGCATTAATTGTTGCCATAGATGCGCCACCAAATTGTTGAAAAATCAATGCCCATCTAATTCCTTTTGGAATAATATGACTGTCTCGCCTGTGCCACCAGAACTTGATCATCTCTCTGAGATGGAACTGCGTCTCATTTCCCGGATAAAACCTTTTATTAAAGTAGTACGTTTGAGCGGTCGTTACGGGCAACAGGGATTTAAGGGGCAGGCCATTCTCTTCGCCCAACAGGTTGAAGAAGTGATAGAGCAGCTTCCAATAAATGCAGCAAATGCAGGAATAAGTATTGTTACAGAACAATTGGAAAATGTTACTAGTAATCGAAGGTTTGCGGTAGATATTGACAAAATTAAAAGAGCATTAGAATGGCTAGTGCGTAATAATCATTTATATTCAAATGTGCAAATCAATGCAAACATAACAAATGAAGAGTTGCAATTAAGTATTATGGAGGCTATAGTGACTTTATACAATGAAGATCAGAATAGAGCTGAGCCACAAAATAATTTTAAACCATTCGAAAACGACCGACACATAATTATTACGAGGGTCTTTTTGCCAGGGCAGCGAACAATTTGAAGAATTATCACGTGGTCGCCAATGCACTGCAAATGCTGCAGCGGCAATTGCCTACTCTTGCTCAAAACCTTTGAATGAATGGGCCTCTTCTGACCTAGATCGTGTTTTGTTGGCCGGAAATACTTATATTTCTTTTCAACAAATGAAAAAGGAATCGTCACATGTCAAACCAATATCGCAGTAGCGGTAATGAAAATAAACGATTCCTATTATTTATTCGATTCGCATTCTAGGGGACCTAAAGGCTTTGTTGCGACTACCAGAGGTACTTCGATTTTAATGAAATTTCCACATCAAGGTGAATTGTGTCAACATCTTGCAGTGGTACTACAGGTTAGGAGATGCCATGATATGCAATTTAGTATCACAGCTGTAAACGCATCATTATTAAATGAATCACCGGTAGAACAAAATGAGCAATACGATACACACAATTACAGCTGCGGAGATCAAGATATCAGCAATGCCTTGCATGAGGGACACGCCTTCGTTACTAACGCACTTATGCCTATTGATACCAATATACCGGATTTAAGTGAAGTTATTTCAAATACTGACGTAGAAGACAGATCAGTCCCTATCTACGAGTTAAAACGGAAAACGGCTCCTCCCATCAATTTATTGAAGGAGCAAAGAGCTGAAGAGCTAGCATGAGTTAAGTTGTTCCCAGACGGCCGAAATGGACATAGAGAACAAAGGCCCATTCCTATAACGCCCCTTGATTATTACCAAACACGTGTAATGAGTAGCGATAAAAGATTTCAGCTCAACGAATATTTATTTTACGCTTTTTCGGCTGTGGAACTATGCAAGGCGCAACAAAATGTTTCAGTGTGTGCTAGGTTGCGCCAGAACGAAGCTGAGCCAACGGATGTTATTCAAAATGTACATCTAGTGATGCGAAATATTCGTGGTACGTCTGCATATTGGCACAAGGCTTTGTTCAATAGGCTACGAAGAGAAAATGATCCAATTTTAGGAAAAAAGGTCGTTGATTTTTGGTGGCGGGTGAAGTTTCAGCTACGAGGCAGTCCCCATGTGCACATGGTTATATGGTGCGCTGATATGCCAGCTTTTGACAACCCTGAGGGAGTACAGTTACTAGAGCAAATTGTAATGTGTAAGGTTCCTGGTCTCGATGATACTAGTTCAGAAATGAGTAATTTAGTTACTCAATTACAAACTCATAGACATACACAAACTTGCTACAAAAATAATCGCAATATTTGCAGATTCGGTTTCCCGAGGCCAATTTCAGAAAGAACGGAAATCTTGGACGACGACCAAGCAGTAAGAAACGGAGGGAGGTTTTATATACTTAAAAGAACCGAATCTGAAGTAATGATAAATTGCTATAATCCTCACTTATTAACACTATGGCGTGCCAATATTGATCTACAGCCTTGTGGTTCGGCTTTAGGCGTAGCGTACTATATTTCAAAGTACATCTCAAAACCTGAACCCGTAGAGGTATCTAGGTCTGTTCGTCAGGCTATACAAATTCAGGGCGACTAGTTTTTGCTATACAAAATGCAATCTTGACTCATAGAGAAATTTTTGCCAATGAATGCGTATTTCGTTTATGTCATTTAAAATTGAGGGACAGCTCACGTAAATGTGTATTCGTGAACACTTGCGTGCCAGAACTATGAAATAGGATGCTACGGTTTGACACGGAAACATCGGAGCCGTACAAAAACGTGTTTGATAGGTATGTGCACAGGCCTCATTCGCTCGAGCATCTGAGTCTAGGTGAATTTGCAATCTGGTACAATGTGGTTTCTTCTAGAATAGACATTGATGAAGATCAGCAAGATATTGACGCTTATGATGCTCACAATGACGATGAGCTCAGTGGCCAATATATTACTTTGCTAGACAATGGAGGTAGGATGAGGAGGCGGACACGTCCAGCTATACTCCGCACGCGTTATTTTACATTAGCCTCCGACCCAAAAGCGTATTACTATTCCTTAATTGTAACTCATGTTCCGTTCCGGGCAGAAGAAGAACTGTTAGAGCGATTTGACTCAGCCAAAGATGCTTTCTGGGCTAAAAAGGTTCGACTGCGGCCGTTGCAAGAAGGGTTTGATGCCGAAACTATGGTGCAAATGGAAACTGAAATACAAAATGCGATAAGTCGTATCGTAGCTGAAAACTTGGCAGCAGGGGTTTCAGAACAGCAAATTGAGGACAGAAATTTGAACACTGTCTATCAGCCTGTGCTGGATGATATCGGTCAACTTATAATTGACGAGTTCGAAGAGCAAAATGAAGTTGGCATGCCAAACAATCAGTTCGAAATAGCAGTTGAGTAGGTAATAATTGGGAGTTTCAAATCAGTTTGATTCGAAACGCCCAATTGGTTTTCGGGTACCCTATGTTTGATTCGAAACGCCCAATTGGTTTTCGAGTACCCTATGTTTGATTCGAAACGCCCAATTGGTTTTCGGGTACCCTATGGTTGATTCGAAACGCTCAATCGGGTTTTCACATATATTTGAATCGAAACGCTCATTCAGGTTTTCACATATATTTGATTCGAAACGCCTAATCGGGTTTTTGGATATATTTTGATTCGAAACGCCAAATCACGTTGATGAGATGTAAATTAACACGTGGTCTTTAAATCGCTTCATTCGATTTTGGTAAAATATTGTAATGTGAGTCAAATGCACTTACGAGTAGGTAGTTACTTATGATTATTCGAAACCTATAGTGGTTCATTTACCGTTCGAACAACCTTCTTCGAAGTCATTCACTACTCGCGACTTACCTTAGTTGGAATAAGTCTTCCTTGCAAGTAGAACGTATGCGTTGCTTGATTAATTTTGAAGAAATATGAAGTTTGTGAAACAAAATCAGAGCCTGCAGTTGGATGTAGTTTGTTCAACTTGCAACACGCGTAGTTTACGTCATGGTAAACTTTTACCTGACACTATTCGCAATATAATTTGCGGTCCTTCTAATTGCGGAAAAACGAATTTAATTGTTGGTCTTTTACTTCATGAACAAGGGTTACGGTACCAAAATGTTTATGTTTACTCAAAAACCCTTTTCCAACCTATGTATCAATTTTTAGAAAAAGTATTTATGATGGTCCCCGAAGTTAAATTTCAAAAATATAGTGGAAATGATGAAGTATTAATTCCGAACGAAGCTGACTTTAACTCGATCATGATATTTGATGATGTGGCTTTTGAAAACCAAAACAACATAAGGGATTACTTTGCAATGGGAAGACATAAAAATATTGATAGTTTCTACTTGAATCAAACGTACAGTAAATTACCAAAACAATTAATATGGGATAACGGCAATTTAATAATTATTTTTAAGCAAGATGATGTTAATTTACGTCATGTTTATGATGAGCACGTTGGAAGCGATATGTCTTGGTCTCAGTTTCGAGAAATGTGTGCTGAAGTATGGAAACTGCCATATAACTACTTGGTTATAAATAAAGATTGTAGTCGTAATTCTGGATGTTATAGAATGAGTTTTGACACATTTATCATTATGGATTAACTATAATACATATTGCATCATAATGAAACATTTATTGCTTCATAGGAAACCATTAAGATCAGACATGAACCTTAAAATCATTGACGAGAAAACTTTGAAAGAAAAACTACTTAAATCTATCAAAGCCGTTAAAAAGAAAGTTAGTTTGATTCGTAATATGAAAACTGATAATGAAATGATGATGGCATCAGTATTGAAACCAATAACAGAAATAGTTGAAGTTAAAAATGAGAATAATTATTTAAATACTAATGATAATGATTCTGATAACGGATTGCAATGGAGAAAGTCGGTAAAAAGATTTAAATTTAGCCCTAGTGAAGAAAAGAAGCAATCTATTAATGATCAAACGGTTGTGAGGAATTCTTCACAATCTAGTCTTGATGGGGATGACATATCAAACGACGATCAAAGTGATGCAAGCGATGGAGTAGAAAGTGAACATATTAATGAGCAGGATTCACCAAATAATATATCATTTAAGACGAGTGAATCTTATGCATCTCTTCGTGATGATCCTCAATTTCAAAAGCAATATATTACCAACTTAAATATACCTTTTGGTGTTCGAACGGAACGGGACAAGCAAATGTTGGGATCCTGTCCGGTATACACTACAAGTGACAAAAAACTTAAAGTAAATGGCCGTACTTACTATTTAACGCCAGGTTTATACGAATTGTTATATAAGAAAGTACCGGATTTAGATATTATAACTGAGGATGATAAACGCAATTATAAAATTTTATTATTAGAAACTAATGCACATAGAAGAGATTTTAATCCTAATAAACCAATAAAAAGCAACAAAGGTATGAAATACTTGTACATAATAAGACCTCTTTTTAAATTAGCCAAGGAACGATTAGTAAGTGGTGATGGATTACCGACAATGAAAAGAGTTCAAAATAATGTGTCATATGTATATTGGGACAACCCAAACGAATTAGTAGAAAGATTAAAATTGCTTATAGCTTCTCGTGAAGCTGGTAATACAGGATTGGATAATGAAATCATGTCTGTTATTGAAGAACTGCAAGAAGCAGGATTAGTTAACAATGCTCATATATAAAACAGTTACTTTACTATTATTGTTAGTCAAGGCAGAACTTTTGATGTACAAATATATCATAAAATGAATATAGACAAATTCGGACATCATCTTCATAAACGCCTGCGTGTATCTGAAGTTTCTGAACTTAAAAATAATGCTTTGCTCCGATCAGATGAAGGACATTTCGATTTACAATCAATAAGATTAAAGGGACTTGCGGATCCATTGTCACCTGATGATGCCGTTAATAAGCTGTACGTCGATCAGCTTGTTCAGAACCTTTATCAAAAGAAGTATATAGATTCTATGTTTGATACTATAAATTCTCAAATTCATCAGTTGGCAAATCAGTTGAAATTAAACTTTTATACAAAAAAGGAAATAGACGACATTTTCAACAAATTAAACAATGGTAAAGCAGCAAGTCGTGAACGAGATACACAGATCAGCGCGAAAAAACTTTAAACGACGAGCAGTTTTATTAAAAGGAATTGATGATTTGTGGTAAGCGGATTTGATTGACTTACAAAATGTACATAAGATAAATAGAGGATATAAATACATTTTGGTTGTAATTGATGCCTTTTCAAAGAACGCATGGTGTATTCCAACAAAATCCAAAAATAAATTAGAAATAAAAAATTCTTTCGAAAAAATTATTAAATCATCAAAACGAGTACCGATAAACTTACAGACAGACTTAGGAACAGAGTTTTATAATAATGAATTTGATGGTTATGTAAAAAAATTAAAAATAAATCATTATTCCACGTTTTCAATTAAAAAAGCATCGATTGTTGAAAGGTCAAAAATAAACTTTACAAATATTTTAGTTTCATTGGAAATTATAAATGGGTTGGAAAACCTTTGGGTGATATAGTTAAATCCTATAATCTCACTATGCATCGTACAACGAAATTTAAACCTATTAATGTTAATTTCGATAATGAGTTAAAAGTAAAGAAAAACATAGAAAACGCACAATCCAATCTAAGTAATAGATCAAATAAATTTAATATAGGAGATCACGTACCCATAAGCAAGTATAAAAGTGCCTTTCATAAAGGTTATACACCGAATTGGTCAACAGAAATATTTACTGTTAAACATGTAAATCACACTCGCCCAGTTACTTACCTTATTGAAGATCAACGAAAAAATACAATACTCGGTTCATTTTACGAACAAGAACTTCAGAAAACGAAGCATCCTGATGTTTACCTCATAGAAAAATTGTATGTAAAGTGGTTAGGGCTTAATGATAGCGAAAATAGCTGGATTGATAGAAATGCTATTGTATGAGTATATTTATTAAATTTACAGTATTAAAAATTGACATTATTATATTGGATATGAAAGGGAGAGGACTTTTAAACAGTGTTATTAATCACTTACCGTTTGAGCTGCACTTACCTGGCTATAATTATTGCGGACCAGGTACAAAATTGCAGAAACGGTTGCTAAGAGGTGATAAAGGAATTAATGTTTTGGACAACGCATGTATGCAACACGACATTGCTTACGATAAACATTCTAATCTAACAGATCGTCACAGTGCAGATTTAGAACTTTATAAAATGGCTAAACAGAGATTCAAGTCTAAAAATACAGGAAAAGGAGAGAAACTAGCTTCATGGTTAGTTAGCAAAGTGATGAAGTCTAAAATAAAAGCTGGTGCTGGGATAAAATCGTTCAAACAATTTGTTTCAAAGATACGCAAGGGATTGAAAAATAAAAAGTCCAAAAATAAAGGCACTGCGATCGAGCAGGCATTTCTTGTAGCGAAAAAGATATTTGTAAATAACAAAAAAGTAAGAATTCCTCGTTTAATTCCGATTCCAAAATCTGGAGGTATATTACCACTAATACCTATCTTTGCTGGACTTTCTGCGTTAGGATCTTTGGCAGGAGGAGCTGCTGGGATTGCTAAAGCTGTCGGGGATTACAAATCTGCAAAGAAAAACTTAGTCGAATCAGAACGCCATAACAAAATGATGGAATCTATTGCAATAGGAAAAGGTTTACATATTAAACCGTATAAGAACGGCAAAGGATTGTGTTTAAAACATACAAAAAACTAGATAAAAGGCTACCCAGACGTGCTCTCAATAATATAGATATTTTAAAGTATTCTAAAGAAATAGCTCATTTTCGTGGTGTTTATATGAGAGATAGTTTGCCAAAACAACCAAAAAGAGTAGAATGTGGAATCATAAATTTAGACAGTTCTGAAAACCAAGGGACTCACTGGGTAGCCTACGTCAAGGACAACAATTATTGTGAATATTTTAATAGTTATGGTGATCTTCAACCACCGATAGAATTAATAAGGTATTTAAAACATCATGATATTTTTTATAACTATAACACTTACCAAAAGTTTAACACTGTAAATTGCGGGCATTTATGTTTAAAATATTTAAAAAAGTTTTGGAGTGTCCGTTTAAATATCTCTGTACAATAAAAACCTTACCATTCTCACGATGTCTTTCACTTTATCTATAACCGGGACCTCTTCTACCCTGATCACTAATTATTCACCAGCTTTTCAACTGAATGGTGAATATGAATGCGGATTGTTACATATGTCGACTTTTAACTCTATACCTAATATAGACTATAGAAACAATAAATTTTATTATGGTAAAAACGAAGTAATAGAAATTCCTGAAGGGTCATACGAACTCCAAGACCTTGACGATTACCTCAAAAGACACCTGCAAGGATGCACATTTTCACTGACATGTAATAATAATACGTTAAAAACGTCAATATTGTGTTCTAAAAATGTGCATTTTAATAAAGAAAACTCGATCGGTAACTTATTAGGTTTCGGTAAAGAAACTATTCAAGCTAATATATTAACAGAGTCCCCTTTTCCTGTATCCATTCTGTCTACAACTATAGTGCGAGTTGAATGTGATATAGTGAGCGGATCATTTGTAAACGGGAAACCAAGTCATATTATTCACGAGTTTGTGCCTAATGTACCACCAGGCTATCGGATTATAGAAACACCGAAAAACGTAATTTATTTCCCTGTTACACAAATAAACTTGAGCTCTCTTAAAATAAGAATATTGGACGGAAATGATAATTTAGTTAATTTACGAGGTGAAGAGATTCAAATATATTTACATCTTTTAAAAAAATGATAGATTTCAATAAAAGCGAAGTCTTGCACGACAAACATATTAGTAATCTTTGTGCTATCAAGAAAAGAACACCTAAACCGCAATTTACAAAGCTTACAAAGGAAAATAAACAATTTTTAAGAAACATTGGATTGTTAAAATGAGTATACTTAACTTAACAGATCCTTATAGCTTTGATGAGACGATTGAAAGTTACGAATATCATTCATATAAACCCTACGTAACTAGTTTTAACTTGAACGATGAAATCCGTATACCTATTAACCAACAAGATCTTTATGTATTGCCTTCGGCGAGTACTCTCTATGTGGAAGGCACCATTACAGTATTCAATAGAGAGACAAAAGCAAAGGTGAATAGTGTTCTTTTAACTAATAACCCTATACTACATATGTTTCAAGATATTCGATATGAACTGAATGGGATTGAAATAGATAAAATTAAAAACGCCGGAGTTACGACAACTATGAAGTGTCTTGTATCCATGAATGAACATGAATCGTGTATGTCACAGTTATGGGGTTGGAACGTTGATGGTACTAAAATTACACATGGCTCATTCTCTATATCTCGTCGCTGGAAAGGCAAAACTACTAACATCCAAAAGTGTCATTTCGAGAAAAAGCATTTTTAATGTTTTTTTTGTCTTTTTACTGTCATAACTTTTTTTCTTTCGAATGAAAATGGAAGCTGTAAAGGGTAACATATCATGTTTTTTTTTTTATCTACACGACTCATTTATCGTATTGTACATGTTATCAGTATTTACGGAGTTACGTGTCGCTTTAGCATTAATGCTCTCAATCCCAAAAAAATGCTGGTAGGGCAAAATTACTAAACTCCACATTAAAGTTTTAGGTAAGGAGTCAATAAATACTAAGGACTTGTCTCCTTTTACTTTCTCTTGAGAAAAAAATACTTACATGTTTCAAAAAATATGTTAATCATAAGCGGAAAATACTAAAAGTCAAAAAAACTTTGAATAGCCATAAAGCAAATGGAAATTTAGCATTTAAAACAAGTTAAATTTCAAATGTATGTTACTTAAAGGACATAATGATCAATTGACCATCCTGATGTTTGATCTAGTACCTAGGTATATACCTATAATAAAAACACTTAGGCAATGAAAATGCCTACGACGTGTTCTTTACGGAACATGGACCGTGATTACCATTATAGGTATTAGAGTTCACATCATTTAATTTTTGTATCATACAACTTAGGTTAAATTGACTGGTTGACTTCTTGGTATTGTTTTGGGGGTTAGTAAGTTTGTTAGTTACATTCAAGTGAAGCTTAAAATAGCTTGTTGTAGATCTGATTAAAACAAATCAAATGACTCTAAACTAGACGAGTGCGATAGCAACTTCAAAGGTTCTAATAAGTCAAAGTAGGTACTTTCCAGTTCCGCATCAACAGCTAATCATTTGTTCTAAGTATTCCTCTGCCCTCCTTAAATTATTGCAAACGCAGTACTTGCAAAAAGGCGCTTTCGAGATAAACGCGGTAATCATATTTCTTGATATCTAATCAAATCAAGAAATCTCTTTTATATAACTTTTAAAGTGTAACCTAAAAATAGTAAATTAGTAGTAAAAACTACCTAAATTCTGTTTTATTTCGTCACTTAGCCTCTTAAATATTTGACAGAAGTTTAATTTACCTACATTTTAACTCGCACCAGGCATGAAAATAGAAAATGATTGCTAACTACAAACGCAGTATTGAGCACATGCTAGGTGATTTTGCAGTAATAAACATGAAATTTCTTGTCAGCCTAAAGACGTCCACTGCTGGACATAAGCCTCCCCCAAGGCTCTCCACTCAGACCGGTCTTGTGCTTTTCGCATCCACCGCGTTCCCGCGATTTTTACAAGGTCGTCACTCCATCTTGTTGGAGGCCTACCTACAGCCCGTCTCCCGATCCGCGGACGCCACTCAAGAACCTTCTGACCCCATCGGCCATCAGTCCTGCGAGCAATGTGCCCCGCCCACTGCTACTTAAGTTTAGCTATTCTTTGGGCTATGTCGGTAACCTTAGTTCTACTGCGGATATCGTCATTTCTGATTCTATCGCGCAGAGATACCCCGAGCATAGCCCTCTCCATAGCCCTCTGAGTGACTTTGAGCTTCCTTATGAGGCCAATTGTTAGCGCCCACGTCTCAGATCCGTAAGTCATCCCTGGCAACACACACTGGTCAAAGACTTTTGACTTCAAACACTGCGGTAATTTGGACGAAAAGGTGCTACGAAGCTTCCCAAACGCTGCCCAGCCGAGTCGGATTCGACGAGTGACCTCTTTCTCAAAGTTGGACCTACCTAACTGGACCGTTTATCCCAGTTAGATATAGTCGTCAACAACTTCGAGCGCAGAGCCTCCGACTATCACGGGAGTTGGCGTGACATGGACATTGGATATGACTTTCGTCTTGTCCATGTTCATCCTCAAGCCAACTCGGTCGGAAACTCTACTGAGGTCAGCGAGCATTGCACTGAGGTCCTCCATGGTCTCAGCCATGACTACGATATCGTCAGAGAATCGAAGGTGAGTGATGTACTCGCCATTTGTATTGATGCCTCGTCTTTTCCAGTCCAGAACCTTAAAAGCATCCTCCAATGCAGCGGTGAACAGCATCGGAGAAATCACATCTCCTTGTCTGACTCCCCGCTGCAGAGGAATAGGCTTCGTGCTCTGGTCCTGTAGTCGGACGGACATAGTGGAGTTTTCGTACAGACACTTCAACACTTCGATATATCGGTAGTCAACTTGGCACCGCTGGAGAGACTGCAGCACAGCCCAGGTCTCGATCCGATCGAAGGCTTTCTCGTAGTCCACAAATGCAAGGTAAATGGGCAGGTTTTACTCCTCGGTCTTCTGTATAACCTGCCGCTTCGCATGTATGTGGTGAAACCGGCTTGTTCGGGAGGCTGGAAATCGTCAAACCTGCGCGCGAGACGATTTGTGATGACCCTCGAAAAAAGCTTGTACACATGGCTCAGAAGTGAGATGGGTCTATAACTCTTCAACAAAGTTTTATCACCTTTCTTGAAGAAGAGAACCACCACACCTCTGTTGCATGTTTTCGGCGTTCTCCCTTCGTGGAGGACGGAGCTAAACAGCGTCTGAAGGCCCCTAAGGATGGGTTTATCACCCGCCTTCAGGAGTTCGGCTGTAATTCCATCCTCACCTGGGGCTTTGCCATTCTTAAGCTGTTTGAGGGCCACACTAATCTCGTATAGGCTGACGTCGAGTACTGCATTTAGTATTAGTGATATTGTAAAGCCCGCAAGCCCAGAAAGTTGATGAAAATGCAATACTGAGCATTTTTAACAACTAAGGCAATATGGTAAAGAAAAAAATATGACAATAGAAAGCTCGCTAAAACCACGCACAAGTTCCGTCCATGAACGATAAGCGAAATGCACTATACCGTGCGGCATTGGTACATGCCAAGCTTCCTCTCACTCTTGCTTCTCTTAAATGTAGTACTGTAGAATACTGCGTTTAGGTTCAGCGTCGCAAGAGTAGGTTTTTGTTATTTTTGCTACACGCAAATGCAGCAATGGTGAATACTGCGTTTAGTTTAAGCGTCGCAAGAGTAGCTCTTTGTTATACTGGCTACATTCAAATGCAGTAATGGTGAGTACTGCGTTTGGCTTTAATTAGTATTCGTTGCAAAAAAGTTATAATATGCTAAACGAATAAGTAAACAGTAAACGTAGCAAGTACTGTGCATAATCTTCTAGCACATGCTTAATGCTGCAGATCTTTTTAGCAAAAGTAACATTTAGGTGCAAGTACTGCGTTTCACGTTAGATAAAAAACATGTTTTTAATAAGAAAAATCTCGTAAAAATATATTTTTTACTTATAGATTATCTCCTTGGGATGTCATTTTTGCAAAAAAGTAAAAATCACAAAAATGACGGTTACTGCAAGTACAATTAGCAGGGCAGTGCTGTAGGTACACGTTTAACGGTACGGTATTATTAAATTGGAAATATGGTCTTCCTACATTTATTACTTACCACGCTTTGTTATAAGAAGGTACCTAGGTAGGTATTTTTATTATAAGTCCACGGTATGAGTAAACCGAATACAATTTTAATTTAATAAATTAAATAAATAATTAAATAATTAAATAAATAAATTAAAATAATAATAATTAATAAACGGATAAAACAATACAGTACGCGCGCGATTTGAGTGCAGTCGGGGCCTGAGGTGAAGGGCGCCACGCCCACGCGTCTCATCTCTCGCCTGCAGTGTTCACTAGTAAAGGTCGAATTTGTTACAATTTTATGAATCACATAACGCCTTACCTATACTTTTCTAATCTATTTTATAACTTAATAATTACTAATATCTTGTAATATTCTTAAAGTATAAAGTGCAAAGTTTCTTAAAAGACGTAACAGATAGAAGTCCCGCATTAAAATATACTAATATCCTTTTACTTTGTGTATTAAGTAAGGCTTAAATACTAAAGCGCCACAATCGTCGATTCCTGCTACAAGATTATTTACTTACAAGCATGACTTCACATGATTATCAATAGAGAAAAAATACTAAATTACTACAACTGACGGTTATTGCGTAAACGTTATTGACTAAAAGACATTTCATTTTATATTTACTAGAAGCGAAATTTACATAATCACCACCAAGTATCCTCAGTTATGTTATCTAAAATTACTAATAAAGCTTGAAACGGCTAGATACAGTAAACACAATACTTAACCGCCAACTATTCAAAAATATGTCTAAATGAGTTGGATATTAGTAAAAAGCCTTAGAAATTATTGAAATTTTGTCCCAATTTTCACTACTAAAGCGCTAAAAACATGCTTCGATCGCTACGAGACCCAGACCAATCGACGCAGAAAAAAAAAAGCAGTCGAACTGTATATATAACTCATTTTGACCAAAATGGCGCTTTAGTAGTTTTGCCTTTCCAGCGACGATCTGTTCCTTTAAATAAGATTCTTGGTTTTGCAGAGGATTATAAGAAAATAATTATTAATTGCAAGCATGAACTTATTCTCCTAAGATCGAATAGTAATTTAAATAGCGTAAAATTGAATACAAATGAATACATAGAAAATATTACTATATCTAAAATAGTATGGCGTATGCCGCATATTAAAGTTTCTGATCGGGAAAGATTAAATTTACTCAAACATTTAGAAAAAGATCGTGCTATTCAGATAGCTTTCAGAAATTGGGATCTGTATGAGTATCCGCTTTTACCTAAAACCTCTAAACATTCTTGGTCAATCAAAACCTCATCTCAAATTGAAAAACCACGATACGTTATAATTGGATTAAAAACGGATAGAAAAAATATGGCCAACAAAGATGTAACATGGTTTGATCATTGTCATTTGAGAGACGTCAAAGTTTTTTTAAATTCATACTATTTTCCGTATGAAAGTTTAAATGTTAGTTTTGGAGCTGAAAGGTATGCTTTATTATACGAACAGTACGCTAAATTTCAGCAGTCTTATTATAACCGTGGTCAAACTCCGCTGTTGAGTCCGCAAGATTTTAAAGATAAAGGTCCTCTTTTTGTAATCGATTGTTCACGTCAAAACGAAACCTTGAAAACAGGTTCAGTAGATGTCAGAGTTGAACTAGAGTGTGAACAGGATATTCCTGATAATACTGCGGCGTACTGTCTAATTCTGAATGATAGTATTGTAGAATACAAACCCTTAAGCAACATTACACGAAAAATATCATGATGACTGACCGTTTGTTCGTGGATCTTCAGGGATTTAAATCGTATAAAATGAATTTATTGTTAAAGAATTTGCATACAGTACAGATGAATATACACAAGTATTTTCAATAAAACCTCCATACCCATTTTCTACTTTAACGGAAAACGAAAAAAGACAAGTGAGATGGGTAGAGAAAAACCTCGGAATTTTATGGCGTGAAGGATATGTTGACTATAGGAATTTAAAAGAATGATTCCCAGCTACTTGGAAAACAAGAAAATATATGTAAAAGGATTAGAAAAAGTTAAATGGGTTAAAGACTTGTGTGCTAACTGTACTGTATTAGATTTAGGTGAAAAAGGTCTGCCTAATTTTCAATCTATGCATCAAAAATATTGTAAAGACTACATTACATATAATTGTTTAATTCATAAAAGCTCTTGTGCGTTAAAAAATGTTATGTGTATACAAAAGTGGTACTCTGAAAATAATTTATTATTATATTCTCATTTGTAAATTCGCTCTCTGTACAACAACATAAATTATTTTATTTTGAAATAAAATCGTAATTAAGAATTTTTGGAAGTTTGATTTACAAATATTATGCCTATTTACCATTTCAATACGTTCATTAAGGTTCGGTTCTATGGGTCCGTTAGTAAATAATATATGTGAGATTCAATTTTAGTAACTTTATTAAAAATTTAACATTTGAGGTTTAATCTAACGGATGTTTATAAAACACAACCTAAATAAATAAGTGAGCATTGGGAAACAGAAAAAGAGGATTAAAATAAAAGAAGAACATATACGATAAGTATTTATTCCTGAACATATATAACTAGGTATACATAGTTTGACACATAAAAGCTAAGGCCAATCTATTTAAGAACAATAGTAAAAACTATAAAGTATATCTAGATAATTAATTTATGTCTGATGATTATGATTTATGAATGTTGTCCTTTAATATAACCCGTTTATCATCATTCGACGATAAGGCTACTTTATTAAGAGACTGTGTGAAAATTTCATGTTTTAACGACTTAAATACAGTGTTCCTTTTCTTTACATTTATTTTATTAAATAGTACATTTTCATAGTCCTGAAATGCAAGATCCCTAATTGCATGTTTCTTCGTACCTTTAGCTTTCTTTAACTGTTTCTCTTCTGTTTTAATGCAGTATAATTTTGACCTCAGACCTACAAAGTGGGTGATTAATTCACCACCCATTTCATCTTTAAATAACCCCGGTACCTTCTTATTTCGTTGACGTATGCCGTACACATTATTCTCATGGTAATTGCTTGTATCTAAATGTTGTTGAAAATGCAATTTTAGGTCTCTATATAAATCATTGGTTTTTATGAAATACAAATAAGAGTCTGTATCGGTATAACACATACTCAGATTTTGACCATAAAAAGGTTTCATTTGAGAATAGTGAAAGTCATACATGTGAGACTTAGATATTTCTAAAACAGAAAATCCAATATAAATCGGTTTATCAAGAGTAATAATTTCTGGTTTCATTTGAATAGCTACTAAATTATCAGTAAAAACACTTGAACTATGAAAATAAGGTCGTGCTACTAACACTTCAGCACTAGTTTTTTTCTTAGTTTTGTTTGCAGTATCATTCCACTGATTAACTAATAGTACTTTTGTCCTATTTTCTATAGCTTCTAAGGTTTTCCCAAAAAGACTGTTATTGAAGAGTTTATATAAATTCATTAGAAATTCTGATTTTGTGTTTTTTCTCAACTTTGTGTTTAATTCAATATACTCTTGTATAAACGGACTTTGTTTGAATCTTATAACTCTATGTATTTTTCTAAACTTTAAACCATGTTTCAAGCACGTTTTCAGGTGTACGTAATGAATAACATATTCATATTTATCAAAAAGGTTTGGAATAAGTTTAGAGTTTTTTGATCCGGGAGGTGTATACTTTTGAGGGCAAAATGGAATGTCATTGTGTAAATTGTGTAGGTATTCTGGATACTCTAAATCTACTTCTAATATATAACCGTAAATAGAATCATGGGGCACTTCGCAGAAATTATTTTTTTCTATTTCTTCTTTATTTAATAATTTAAAATCAGCATAGGGTAAATAACTACACATAGCAAAACCATACAAATTGTTACAGTCTATATAAAACAAAAACGAATCTGGAACTGAAGTGTCATAATTCGGCATGTATTTGTTATTAGCATGCGCGTATCTAGAAGAACAAAGGCACACACCCCCTCGAATACCTTTTTGAATCATTCGGATTATTTCAAGATCATTTATGAGTTCTAATTTTATATTGGTAATCAGTAACATTGCATCAAAGCTTAAGCTCGGAGCTGTCATGTAAAAAGCAGGATCTAGTTTGTATAGTTCAACATAGACATCTTGCGAAAATTTTCGAATATATCAGCTAATAATAGCACATCGGACTTAAGGTATAAGTCTGTATAATCCCCCAAATTCTTTAAATTAAATAGTTTCCATACACGCTTCGCATGCTCATACTCCAAGTCAGAAATAATACAATCGGTTATTGAGCTATAAAAACATTGTTGAGGAGGTAGTGCTTCCTCTTCATAAGTTTTCTAACAAGTAATATATTCGTATGGATATACACCCTTGCCTCTTAATAATAGAAAGTGGTCTTCGATTGGAAAAAAACTATGTCAATGTACGAAGTCTTCATTATTTAAATCAGCCGCAAGTTTTTCTAAACTACTTCCAAGAAATTTGAAGGAATCTACAAACCAAACAGCTACGAATTCGTCTATGCCTGTTTGGAAATACTTTGTAAATGAAATATAATTTTCTTTATTTTTTGCTATAACTTTTAACCTACCATTAATTTCTCCTAACTGTTTAATGAACAAATGGCAGTCGTATCCAGACAAATTATGAGAGAATATGGGTATAAATTTCGGTAAACGAAATTGAAGATTACAAAACGAGTGAGCAGCACCCCTGAATCGTCCCGATAAATGACAATGATCTCTGACAGCATCATCTAATAGCAGTTTGCTGCAAAGAAAACAATATTTCTCTTCTAAAAACCGCTTTTCTTCATCCTCTGTGAGTTTCAAAGGAGCGGGGTTCTTATAAATTTCATTTATTCTAGCTATATCAATTTTCAAATAATCGAGAAATTTGGTAACACAATCACGCCCACGATAACTAACATATCTGTTGAGAGAACTATCATAGGAACATACAATATAATATGCAAACGCGGCTGGCACGTGTTTCTGTAATGATGTTGTACATTTTGAATCGAATTCATTATTTGTAATTGGTTGTAATATAGATTCAAAGTCCGCATAGATAACATAGGGCATAGTTTGCATTCTTTCAAAATTTTTAAATTGGATATGTGAACCACTTTCAGGTAAAACTGTTGCAACACCCCCACACACATGTGTGTTTAATTTATCTGCATTGTGAAAAAATATCAAACATTCCTCGCAAAGAAATATTTGTCCATTATGTTTCGTCAATTGTTTTTTTACAAGACGACTTAAATTTTTTATCAGACAATAATGCGCATGGTTACCATTTTCCAACATCAAAAGATTTACATGGTGTTTCCTTTTCTTATCAGTTTTGTACAGAGGTCCCACGATATCAGTTTTGTTTTTTAATCCGTAAACATTAACGCTTATGTTTCGGTTATTTTTTTCGAATATTTTGATGTCGAAGAGACCAACCGGAAACGTCATATTTTTTGTCTCAAGTACGCTTTCAAAATGCGGGTAAGATGATAATCGATCCTGATTGTTTTGAACAGGAAATAACGCTGCCATTATACACCATGAAAAACAGAAATTGTCACTATTTTTAATATTAACGCAAGCTCGTCTCAATTTTAACATTTTAGGCAATTCGATAAAACCGGATGCTCTCAGTGGATTGTATTTGTTAATGTTGATTTCTAAATAAAGGTTTCGTAAAAAACACCAACCACTGTCCCTTTCTTGAAATTCATCTATTTTTTTGCATGAATTATCACAATTAATGAGAATATTTCGTTAAATTCAGAGCTCTGATTTAAAATGATATTTTGCGTAGCAAAGGATTTGATTTCACATGTATCATTTTTCGGTAAACAAAATTCAGCAAACAACTCAAAGTTGGCTTTAATAGATCCAAAAGAGGCTCTCCTTGCTTCAAGAATTTGACGAACTCGCTCGCGAACCGTGCTCAGAAACCGTGCAGGTGACTCATGACAACTACTATCTGGACCTCGTACTCTATATGACGCTATCCTATTACGAAAAGCACTGCTTATTTTCTCAATGTCTGAGGTTAATTGAATAGAATTATTATTTTTATGTAAGTTAGTACGCAAGTGAGCAGATAGGGTTTTACTTGGAACACTTATATCACACACGGAACAAAATACCGAATTTAGTTTCATTTTAATAATGAAAAATAGCTCAAAAATAGACTGGGTGGATCTTAATAGCTACTTGTAAAAACTATAACAGAATTAATAACTATTTCTATCGGGAAAGAAGGTTCCTTCTTGTGTAAAGTCCTCTTTACAATTTTTCAGAACATTTTTTAATTGTTCTATGATAGGCGAACTGGAATCAACCCGATATTTTAAATTTATTAGGGCTTTCTCCCAACGAACTTGTGGTGAAACATTTCGAATATCGTCTACATTATAAAGTTTAAACTCAACAAAAAGGTCACCCGTTAATGAAGCTACACGCCGCACCTTGCCGCCGGGAACGCGACGCGTCAGCACCGATGTTAGAGACTCGGCGCTGGTTACACGACGTGGCACTTCAATATCTTCATCCTAGTTCGAAAACCAACCAGTTGACGGGGCAGCCTTCGGTTGGCGAGCACCTTCCTTTTTCGTTAATGACTTGGATTTAGCCTTTGTACTGAAATTAAATATTACGTATTTACCTATTTAACAATAAAATAAAACTCAAATGAATGTTAGAATTAATATCATATTCATAGCTCTTAGGTAAATTTTGGTAGGTAGTTAAAGTAATATCGAGAGGAAATGTGATTACATAAAATAGATCATTACCTTTTATTGGTGAGTTCCTCTACAGAATCACATTGATCCTCGTTCGAAAACCAACCAGTTGTCGGGGCCGGTTTCAGTTCGCGAGATGCGCGTTTCCTTTTTGCTGGAGTTTTTGGTTGGTCCCTGAAATTAACCGTCAACTTCATATTATCTAATTAAAAATAAAAGTGCAATTGAAACATAAAATAAACCTGATAAAATCTTGGATAATAGGTAATAGGTAATTGGATGTGGAATCGTCCCCAGAATCACCTTGATCCTCTTTAAAACTTTTAGCGTTGTACTCCTTGTTTGACCTGCAAAGAACAATAAATTTAAAAATAAATTACACTTTTTAATGTTTTAAGTAAGTAATACCAAGAATATAAAAACTTACGAACATTATTTTATTGTACTGTAGTGCTGCTTCCTCGAACGTAGATAATGTAATAATTAAGTTGGAACGTAAAAACTGATCAGCTAAAATGCTACTTGCAGTAGTTCTCAACCTTTAAATATTTATCGCGTATAGTTTCTTACTACAAAATACGAAAATTGTTGGTTTTTTAAAGGTTTAATACCACAGATGCTGATAATGCAAAGAAAGCAAATGTGTAACAAACAAAAGTATCATATTTAAGAGGTTATTTATTACGCAAGCGCCGCCGATTTCAAAGCCGCCGCTCTATGTTCAAAGAACGCGGTGATTTAACACCGGCATATGCACGTCACAAATCGAATACTAACTTCCGTCTCGCTCAAACATATTCAATGAAGCTCGAGCGAGAGTAAGCCATTCCTACTGCTGACTTTAAGACAAACACACTTCGTTCGTGACTGCCTGCGTTTACATTTATTTTAACAGACTTTAAATAAAATGGTAAGTCCACACAAACATTATATATATATATATTTTATTGTTTACAGAGTAAATCCAGTTCACAACCGATTGACAACTCATGAGATTCTGATGAGCTAGCACTGTCAACATTTTATACTCAAGCTGCATTTGATGACCCTTTCCCCTGCTCTCAAGATGTAGACGCATACTTGAAGTACCAAAATGAACATTTAAGTCGAGTTCCGGATATTTCTTCACAAAAGGCTGTAAAACGAACTAAGAAACCCTCAAAGAAGACGAGCTACGGAAAAAATAAAATCATCGATAACGGATTGAACTCCTACGTTATTAAAAAAAATAAGACAGGCAGGCGAAATATTAAAATCAGTATATCAAATCTTGAACTGAACAAGGAGTCTACAGAGGTTGCCGTACAGTACGTCGTTGAAGACGAATATGATGACATATTAAGTGCCACGGAAGGACTAGTTGATAAAATTGTAAAAAGATTAGCCAATGTTAGTTATTAATACAACTAGATATGTGAAATACATACTTATTTAGAATATTTTATTATGCACATAAAATAGATATCGTGTAAATAAATTGCATGTAAAAATAATCAATCATTTGTTTTATTAGTCCATAACATATTATTTATTATTATTATTATTAATAAGTTAACTTTAATTTTACTTATATCAAACACGTGCATACGGAACTCTAAATGACACGTATGCAAATAAACTATTAGCTTGATGAGCGCATGACCGCCCGACCAATTAAACAATATCATATTTCAAGTTCGAAACAGTGTGCATCGCTTCGATTATGAAATGATATAATATAGTTACAGACGCATTTAAATTTGAAACTTGAACGAACAATAATAAGGAGTAAATTTGAACTTAGCTTCGGTTTATAATTTAATTATTACGCTATGTAGTTGTCACAACTACGTCACACAAATTGCACATATGCAATATATTTTAATAAGGTAATCAATGAAATGAAATTTTATCGCATTGTAGACTTTACTTGGCCTGTTAAAGAAACAAATCACCCTGACTGATTTATTGAGTTGCAGGTAATTTACATTTCAAATAACTTTTTAACTTGCATCGCGTGCTATAGATGGCGTAAATATCAAATAAAAGAATATTTTCGTGTGTTTTTGGATAACTTTATTGTAAGCCATATTTTGGTAGGGGTCAAAATTAAAGTCAATGTTTGAATGTTACAATTCTAATAAAAATGCTAATAATTTTCATGTTGTTACAGGCAAAATAGACAAAAACAGGTTCAGTTCTGCATCGCGCTATCGAAGTTTTTTAGATTCGATCATATATATAGAACACAAAATAAGTAACCGACGTGCTCCCACCTTCTGCGACCGACCGGCGGAATGGTAGGGATGCACCAGCAACCTGTGGCTCGGCCTGATCACCCTTGCTACTAACCGCTGAATTTGTTATCTTGGAAGTCCCGGTGATTCTGTGCCTATGCGGTGGTGGGCATGGATGATCCACGCCTCGGTGGGAGGCTCTAAAACCACCAACACCTTCACGTAAAATGCGGCCATAAGACCACTGGGAACTTAACGCATCCCGGGTGGCCCGTCCTTGTTGTGGTGCTTGATCACCTCCGCAGCAAGTTGTGAAAACACCATAGTCGTCCTAAGTCGTTGCGACTGGGGCGCTATGAGAGGGTCCTGAACCCACAAACATGCTGAGCCTGATCAACTTAGTGTGTATGTGTGTTAAGCTTTTGTTTTTTAACATTAACTTATCATATAAAGTAAAGTAAGTTCTACGTGTTAATTTGATGAAAAATCTGTTGAATGAATCAAACATACGTGAAAACCCGATTGAGCGTTTCGAATCAAATATAATGTGAAAACCCGATTGAGAGTTTCGAATCAAAATATATCCAAAAACCCGATTAGGCGTTTCGAATCAAATATATGTGAAAACCCGATTGAGCGTTTCGAATCAAATATATGTGAAAACCTGAATGAGCGTTTCGAATCAAATATATGTGAAAACCCGATTGAGCGTTTCGAATCAAACATAGGGTACCCGAAAACCAATTGTGCGTTTCGAATCAAACATAGGGTGTACCCGAAAACCAATTGGGCGTTTCGAATCAAACTGATTTGAAACTCCCAATTATTACCTACTCAGTTGCATCGCTAAACTTGAGTCAACGTCAGTTGTTTCAAAAGATATCTCAAAAATTATTGGATGTGACAAATACTGATCAATTATTGATTTTTGTCACCGGAGGAGCTGGTACTGGGAAAACATTTACTTTGAAAGTCATGACTGAGCAAATCCGAAGGTTAAATCCCATCGATGCAGGAAAAAGCGTAGCAGTTACTGCACCAACTGGGGTCGCGGCCAGACTCATTGGCGGAAGCACCCTACACTCAACTTTTGCTATTCCGATTGAAAAAGGAAAAAGTTCTGGCTTGACTCTATCTCCTAAATATCAACTATCCTCTAGGTACATAAAATGTAGTTTATGTATGTATATTTAAGTATTAATATATATTTCTGTATCTATTTATGTAGGTATTTGAATGTATTTTTATTTTATTTATTATTGTTTATATTTATATTTTTTATTTTATTTGTTCTTCTAAATAAATTTGTACACTTGCTTACTCGATGCACAACCTTAACTTTTCTCAATTTCTCAAGGGTTAGCTGGAAGAGATCCCTTAAAGGGATAAGTTCGCCTTTGTACTTATTTTTATATTAATTGTATTGTTCTGTTTTTTTTTCTTTTGTACAATAAAGTGTTTACATACATACATACAAAAAGGAAGAGCTGAACCATTACGTTCTCTCACCGGTGAAAGGCTACAAAGAGAGCGACAAAAGTGGAGATCTATTAATTGGCTTATCATTGACGAAATATAAATGGTGCCTTATTTGACCTTGAGAAATATTCATCTTCGACTGCAGCAGCTGAAACAAAATCAAAACTTATTTGGTGGAATAAATATTATTTTATTTGGAGATCTTATGCAATTACCGCCAGTATCCAAAGTCACAGGTGGTGCTTACTGCTTTCGACAACCATCGAGCTTAATCGGCGAAACAAATCTGTGGCAGTTATTCAGCTTTTGCGAGTTGCCCCAAAATATGCAACAGGCAGGAGATAACACATTCGTGGATATTCTTAATAATATTCGCGTCGGAGAATTGACGATGGACCAGCTTGAAATCCTTGACAGCCGCAGGGTCCCACTAGTAGGTCCATTTGCCGATGGAGAAGCGGTGAGGATTTTCCCAACTTCAAAACAAGTTGATACTTACAATTCAAGAATGACTGAGGAGTTGGGTAAATCTTTAAAACTGTATCAGGTAAATGCTGTTGACACCTCCTTAGAATCGAAAACCTACGGCCAGTGCCCCCGCAAAGAGTTCGTGCCTGACGACCCAAATAAGATGGGGGGCATTCTCAACACATTATGTATTGGGCTGGGATCGCGAGTAATGTTACGCCGTAACATCAACATTAACCATGGTCCTGTGAACGGCGCACAGTGATTCGAACAGAACAAGCTAGCTGGACAAAATTATTTAGTTGAGGTTTCTGACTCTACTGCTTGTATTTATCCACGATTTGGATATTTTGTATGATAAAAGTACAATTGAAGCATGCTATATAATACTACAGTGGTACATTTGTAATGAAATACTTTTAGTAGGTAAGATGATATTTATTGTGTTAAATTATAATTAAAAATTTATAAATAGCACACAAAACAAATGAAAAAACTGAACCTAGTATTTATAAATATATTATTAATAAATAATACGTATATAATATTATACAGTAATCCTAAATTATTTAAAGCTATTAAGTAATTATTTATAATATGCAAAATTCAAATAATACAGTAATCTAATTGTAATTGTATGAAGGACTTATAATTTGTAATAAATTTAATACTTCGGAAGGAAGATTGCCAGTCAATTATTTAGGAACCTCTTTGAGGCTGTTAATTAAAGGGTCAGATGAAGTTTAATTTCTGCTCGTGTCTCGTTCACAATAATTTGATCATCACAAGGAAAACACTCTAATTTAGCTTTTCTAACACAATAAAATGATGGAAATACTTGGTGCCCTGCTTTCATGCTGCACTTCCAAGTCTGTTTGTAAGAGTGGCTTGTCGATTTTGAGTCCACATAATATGCCAATGCCTCTTCTTTAGTAAGACATCTCTGCTTAGAGGTTTTACTCAAACTGACACTTTTTGTTTTTACACTTGTCGGAACTATCAGTAGCAACCTTAATAACTCCAGCGAAGTCCCTATGGCCAGATAATCGTGCTGAAACTTCAGCGGCAATTAATAATTACGAAGTATTCCGTGAAGTAATTGAGTCTTCAACTTTTCTTCTTTTGGTCTTGTCGCTCGTCTCATCAAACTCCTTGCGAGGCCGTCCAGGTGTTGAGTCCACAGATGTAGAAGGCTGTACTTGATAAAGGGAGACATTAAACACTAAGTGTCCCTCCATCCACTCACTATTGTTTTTAAGAAAACACTCCTTTCTTTTTCCACATTTCGTCCACTTTTTCATTGACTTGGAAGAAAACCTGCAAATAGTATTTTTTGAATCCCTCATCGATGCCTCGGAAATACTCGAAACATCATATTTCGAGGACAAAAATCGATAAAGCATAGAACTTTAGTCAGTTTTTCCATTTTTCAGCCATTCTTCGAAGAACTCTATTTTTTAAACAGAGTAGGAGCAAGCTGAAAAAAAAAAAAAAATTGTACAAAAGTGTGCAGACAGAAATTGATACTTTTAGAAACCCAATGGTCACAGCTACGATATACATAAGTTCTAGACCGGAGGCAGATGGGGGCATATAACTTTTAGACTGATAAATTAAAAAAATCACTAAAAAAGTGCAATGTTCAAGATTTCGACATTTTTTATACAACAATAAACAATGTTATGTACCAGCTTTTATAGAAAACATATAGTACTCACCTTTAGCTTCACAATCCATCACTTATTTATATTAGGCACAGTAGTTAAAAATAACGTTATGTGCTTTCGCAAGAAGAGCGAAATATGAAATGAAATCATGCACTTACCCTTTTCTCCTTAAATAAGACGTTCGGTACTCATTATTAGTTAATGATGGTACAACAAATTTTGCTAATTCGTAATTACTGGATTGTTGTTTGTCACTCTCTATAATCATTTCTAGGATATTCCCAAATGACTTTTGTCCAGCTAGCTTGTTCTGTTCGAATCACTGTGCGGCGCTATGGGTGTTGTCCGAAAGATTGAGTGGCCTGCTCTTCGCAGAGAACAATTTAAAAACAGGAGAGTTACCGCAAGCAATATTTGTTGAATTTGATGACCCTACAATCAAAGGTAATCAACCAGGAATAGGTGTACGGATTGAACCCTGCACCATCGACTTTGATGCGCTTAGGGGACAAGGAAAAATTCCGATGTTTCCGTGTCAAACCGTAGCATCCTATTTCTTAGTTCTGGCACGCAAGTGTTCACGAATACACATTTACGTGAGCTGTCCCTCAATTTTAAATGACATAAATGAAATACGCATTCAATGGCAAAAATTTCTCTATGAGTCAAGATTGCATTTTGTTTAGCAAAAACTAGTCGCCCTGAATTTGTATAGCCTGACGAACAGACCTAGACACCTCTACGGGTTCAGCTTTTGAGATGTACTTTGAAATATAGTACGCTACGCCTAAAGCCGAACCACAAGGCTGTAGATCAATATTGGCACGCCATAGTGTTAATAAGTGAGGATTATAGCAATTTATCATTACTTCAGATTCGGTTCTTTTAAGTATATAAAACCTCCCTCCGTTTCTTACTGCTTGGTCGTCGTCCAAAATTTCCGTTCTTTCTGAAATTGGCCTCGGGAAGCCGAATCTGCAAATATTGCGATTAATTTTGTAGCAAGTTTGTGTATGTCTATGAGTTTGTAATTGAGTAACTAAATTACTCATTTCTGAACTAGTATCATCGAGACCAGGAACCTTACACATTACAATTTGCTCTAGTAACTGTACTCCCTCAGGGTTGTCAAAAGCTGGCATATCAGCGCACCATATAACCATGTGCACATGGGGACTGCCTCGTAGCTGAAACTTCACCCGCCACCAAAAATCAACGACCTTTTTTCCTAAAATTGGATCATTTTCTCTTCGTAGCCTATTGAACAAAGCCTTGTGCCAATATGCAGACGTACCACGAATATTTCGCATCACTAGATGTACATTTTGAATAACATCCGTTGGCTCAGCTTCGTTCTGGCGCAACCTAGCACACACTGAAACATTTTGTTGCGCCTTGCATAGTTCCACAACCGAAATAGCGTAAAATAAATATTCGTTGAGCTGAAATCTTTTATCGCTACTCATTACACGTGTTTGGTAATAATCAAGGGGCGTTATAGGAATGGGCCTTTGTTCTCTAAGTCCATTTCGGCCGTCTGGGAACAACTTAACTCATGCTAGCTCTTCAGCTCTTTGCTCCTTCAATAAATTGATGGGAGGAGCCGTTTTCCGTTTTAACTCGTAGATAGGGACTGATCTGTCTTCTACGTCAGTATTTGAAATAACTTCACTTAAATCCGGTATATTGGTATCAATAGGCATAAGTGCGTTAGTAACGAAGGCGTGTCCCTCATGCAAGGCATTGCTGATATCTTGATCTCCGCAGCTGTAATTGTGTGTATCGTATTGCTCATTTTGTTCTACCGGTGATTCATTTAATAATGATGCGTTTACAGCTGTGATACTAAATTGCATATCATGGCATCTCCTAACCTGTAGTACCACTGCAAGATGTTGACACAATTCACCTTGATGTGGAAATTTCATTAACATCGAAGTACCTCTGGTAGTCGCAACAAAGCCTTTAGGTCCCCTAGAATGCGAATCGAATAAATAATAGGAATCCTTTATTTTCATTACCGCTACTGCGATATTGGTTTGACATGTGACGATTCCTTTTTCATTTGTTGAAAAGAAATATTCAATCCCGGATGATAAAGTAGAAAAGTATCCTTCAAGTACTTCAGATGGTGCTCTAGAATTAACAACCCCAACGACAACATCAGGTTGTATAGAGAGATCATATTCTGTCGAGGCCACAGAAACAGAAGGCAAAAGTTCCTCGGTATTTAAGAACGGCGGCCGAACTACAAGTCGTGACATGCACTTGTTAAAGTAAGTATTTCCGGCCAACAAAACACGATTTAGGTCAGAAGAGGCCCATTCATTCAAAGGTTTTGAGCAAGAGTAGGCAATTGCCGCTGCAGCATTTGCAGTGCATTGGCGACCACGTGATAATTCTTCAAATTGTTCGCTGCCCTGGCAAAAAGACCCTCGTAATAATTATGTGTCGGTCGTTTTCGAATGGTTTAAAATTATTTTGTGGCTCAGCTCTATTCTGATCTTCATTGTATAAAGTCACTATAGCCTCCATAATACTTAATTGCAACTCTTCATTTGTTATGTTTGCATTGATTTGCACATTTGAATATAAATGATTATTACGCACTAGCCATTCTAATGCTCTTTTAATTTTGTCAATATCTACCGCAAACCTTCGATTACTAGTAACATTTTCCAATTGTTCTGTAACAATACTTATTCCTGCATTTGCTGCATTTATTGGAAGCTGCTCTATCACTTCTTCAACCTGTTGGGCGAAGAGAATGGCCTGCCCCTTAAATCCCTGTTGCCCGTAACGACCGCTCAAACGTACTACTTTAATAAAAGGTTTTATCCGGGAAATGAGACGCAGTTCCATCTAAGAGAGATGATCAAGTTCTGGTGGCACAGGCGAGACAGTCATATTATTCCAAAAGGAATTAGATGGGCATTGATTTTTCAACAATTTGGTGGCGCATCTATGGCAACAATTAATGCGATCAGGAGTGTTAGGTGGAACGACTGTAACAGTAGCAGTTGAGATGCAACGTGACTGTTTCTTATACAGAAGTTTACTACATACATAACACTCCACATCAGCTACTTGATAAATAACGTCATCGAAAGTAGCATCACTACTTACAAATAACTGCCGCCGGACACGAGACTGTGATCTCATAGTCGTAATTCTTTGTTCACGGGCAATGGGTGATTCGTTATTACGAGAAAGCATTGCATGGTCTCTCATCTGTTCAAGTCGTATACAGTGGGAGGACGGTGACTCAAGTTCTCGCAAGGTTTCCGCGTGCTGCCGCATTTGTTCGAGTAGCATACGGCGGGAGGACGGTGACTCGAGTTCTCGCACGGTTTCCGCGTGCTCCCGCATTTGTTCGAGTCGCATACGGCGGGAGGACGGTGACTCGAGTTCTCGCACGGTTTCCGCGTGCTCCCGCATTTGTTCGAGTCGCATACGGCAGAAGGACGGTGACTCGAGTTCTCGCACGGTTTCCGCGTGCTCTCGCATTTTTTCGAGTCACATACGGCGGGAGGACGGTGACTCGAGTTTTCGCACATTTTCCGTGTGCTCCCGCATTCTTTCGAGTCGCATACAGCGGGAGGATGGTGACTCGAGTTTTCGCATGGTTTCCGCGTGCTCTCGCATTTTTTTACCTTAGTGTCGATTTGCATGTTGACCTTTGTGAATCGCTTATATTATCTAGATTAAATTATTGTGATGTAGTCTATGATGGCTGCATTGTTGGTAGATCTAAGAGGTTGATACAACGTGTGCAAAACGCATGCGCACGTTTTTGTTTCCGCGTCCCTCCCCGCTCCCACATCACTCCCTACTTGAACGCTGCAAACCTGTTGAACATGCCTGCACGCAGGCGCCTGCACCTCGCCACTCTGCTGTTTGGTGTAGTACATAGCGAAACTCCATCTTACTTTTTTAACCGAATTAAATGGTCAAGAAGTGCGCGCAGGTATAAGGCAATCGCTATCGTGCCTATACACCGGACTGCGGCATTCAGAGGTAGTTTCAGGTTTGCGGCGTCCAAGTGCTGGAATGGTCTCCCTCCTCCTATCCAAGGAGTGTCTAGCAGGTCCACCTTTCGCTGCTTATCGATGATAGTGTCATAACACGAAATACTACGTTTTTGAGATAAGTATAACACGACGCGTGAGATATTCAAAATTTTATGATGACTAAGACACCCATTGCATTATCTCCAAAAACAGCCACGTGGCAGCACTGTGCCCTTATGCCATTGGTCCAATTGTGACGCCATATTGTGGGCAACAGCGTAGGGAAGCCAGTTGAGCCGCAACTACCAACAAAGAAGCTAAATTTTTATCATGACTACAGGCACACCCCAAAATAATTCAGAAAAAAATGCTGATTATATTTGTAACATTGATACATTACAAAATAGTTTGTGCAATAGTGATTAATTTTTAGTTGCAACTTTATCATCTAGAAAGTAAGTATTTTTTTTTTGTAACATGTCAAAATAAGCTCTTAGTCATGAAAAAATAGTCGTTAAGGTACATAATATTTTCGGTATATGCCTATATTCAATATTTATATGTAAATAAAATTGTGACCTATAACTTAAAAAATCTTTATGCACGATACATTTCGATACATTTTATGAAACATAATTTGATCGGAAACCAAATGTTACCTTGTTAGTGAATAAAATCTAAATAAGAAGTAGATTAAAAGTATTTCAAAAAGATTAATTGCGCATGAAACTAATTTTTAAAGGCCCTTTATTTAGTTAACTTGTATGTTAGTATTTAAGTATATCATTGTAAAATGCCTAGCAACATTGCTAGGCATTTTTTAACCAGTTTCCGTTATTAAATCGGATGAAATACAAATTACCGTCAATTATGCTGATGAATTATCTATACCTACTAATATTATAAATGCGAAAGTGTGTCTGTTTGATACGCTTTCAAAACCGCTTACATTAAGGCCAAACCGCTAAACCGATTTCGATGAAATTTGGTATGGAGATTGCTTGAGTCTCGAGAAATGACATAGGATACTGTTTAATTGCGGGAGCAGCGATAGACGACTTCTACACGGGTGGAGTCGGGCAAAAACTAGTTTATAATATAGGTAGCGAATTAGTCCGGCGGGGCGCTGGCATGTTTTGAGGTCATAAGTTACAAAAACTCTAAAGTCGCTTATTTTTTGCATGTGGATACAGTGTGTACTTGTGAGGCTTATATTGCGTTTTATGTCACATCTTACCATTGCATATTCAGCAATTCGATGTTTTGTGGCGAAAAAATCATTTCAATTTAGAACATTCGAAAAATAAAATTAAAGTTAAAAAATATGTCAGTATCCTATCTAGGTAGAATAACTAGGGGGCATTCGTATTCCTTTCCGTACCGCTGGTGGCGGAGTCTTCAACCTTGAAATACTAAAAGCTGGCACCAAGGTGTCTCACGGAACTATTACGGAGTTGATCTATGCTATTTATGAGGTTTTGTGGCGGAATCCCCAGAGGATCTACAAAGGCTTATGACGAGTCTCGATGAGTGATGTCGCAAATTTGGCCTGAAAATCAGTGTGATAAAGGCCGAAGTATTGGTTCTTGACACGCTGAATGGGGCCCAGGTTGACATCAAACTCGGTGATAAATCGCTTAAGCAGATTCAAATAAGACAAGTCCAAATATCTGGGTAGCACCATAATATCGCGGTGCCTCCTTGAGAACTAAGTCAACGGCAGAATTGGAGCAGCTGCCGCAGCCTTCGGCAAACTTCCTTCCAAGGTGTTTCGCTCACACTACATAAAAGCTCTAAGAATATAGCTGTTTACATGGCGATAGTTCTACCGCAAGCATATTCGGACATAAGATAGATTCCACCTAGAATGCCTACGCGACATTATGAACATTCGTTGGTCTGACCGTGTTCGTCAGTGCCGGATTAAGCCAGCGCGGGGCCCGTAGTAAGTTCTATATATAAAGAGACCCTTGGTTTGTTTTAGGTTATTTCTTAAGTGCTAAATAAAAAAGAACTGGTAGAAATCCATGTCAGGGAGATGTGGGTGCGCGGGGCCTCTCAATGCGCGGGGCCCAGCATTTGCTGCTCTTGCTACGTGGCTAATCTGGCACTGGTGTTCGTAACACGGAAGTCCTACGAAGAGCTAATGTCGATGGAATAGAGGCCTATCTAATGCGACGACAGCTGCGGTGGGGCGGCCATGTTTCCCGCATGTCAGGTTACAGAGAGGCAAAGCGCATCTTCTACTCAGAACTACAGGATGGCAAGTGGAAATAAGGCGACCAATTCCTGCGGTACAAACATGTGCTTGAGCGACATATGAAGCGGTGTGACGTGGACCCGTCACCATGGGAGGCAATGGCAGCAGACCGGCCGTCTTGGAGGCATACAGTGAGCACTAAGGTTTCCGAGTTCGAAAGGAAGAGACGTGAGGTGCTCGATGTTAAGCGAGACGAGCTCAAGGCCCGTACACCTGCGGTTATTCACTACAATAGGGTATTTATTTGCCTGATATTACATTTCATATATTAATTTGGATAATATATCAACATTCGTAGTGTGATAAAATAATTCAAAATCAAATTTGAAATTGGTAATTAAAAAAAAGTTATTGCTTTATAAAGTTTTTTGTCTATTTCTTTCTCACAAAACGATGTTGTGCGTGTAATTCATATGGCGGTTGAGTAATATGACGTCATATTACTGTATTTTCCCCTTTTATCTAAAAGCAAGTTTTAAACATTTATATCTTTTGTATTTTTAAAGATATTAAAAAACTATTTAAATTAGGCTATTCGGAAGGTAAAAAAGCTTCAATTTAAATACTAATAAAACATTAGGAAAATACCCTATTATATTGGAGGGATGACTTGCATCGAATGTGGTCGAACTTTTGATGCAAGAATCAGCTATGTCAAACATCATAGAGCTCACGAGCGACGCTCTAAATAGTCGGATCCCAGTCGCTGTGGCCGAAATCGGTCAGAATCGATCGATGGGACAATCTCACACAAATTGACCTAGTCCCAAACTATGTCCTAGGCTTGGTACTATGGGTACTGGACAACGATAAACATACTTAAATAGAGAAATAAATGCTTAAATACATAGGAAACTTCAAAGACTAGGAAAAAATACTTGCGCTCAGCTCACAAATATTTTCCCTTACTGGGAATCGAGCCCTGGACCGCTACCCTCGTAGGCAGGGTCAATACCAACTAGGCTAACCGCGTCGTTGAACCCCTGATCGCTGTTTTATTCCAGTTTGTCTTAGATATTATGCATGCCGATGCGTTTTCTAAGGTCTCACACGTCAAATAAGGTAAATCATTACTTTGTAATGTAAAAAAAGAGGTGTGCGATCACAAAATATGCCCTTATTTATGACAAAGAATTAATATTTTTATAGACATAATTCGTATTTCTTCGGTTTTGTCCATGATTTATTGGTATTTTCTTAGGTATAAAACGATATGCATCATTAGTCATCAAAAAAAGAAAAAAATACTAGGGTTTAACACAAAAGCATCGTTGTTGTCCAAAAGGTTACACGTATAATTTTGTAGTTTCACTACTTGTGTCCTTATTGCACATAATCACGACGAAGGTTTTGAGAAGCATGTCGAATAGATCTACAATTTGTAATGATATTAAATTAGACTTGCGTCTCTTGTATTTGATTTTTGGTTTCATAAATTAAATGGGAGGTGATAATATTACGACAAAAACAAGTATCTTTTTATCTTATGAAGGTCAAAAGTTATTTCAAAATGTTTTTTTTTTTTTAAATGCCTCTCCTGAAAGAAATGCTTTTTTGAGTTATGCCTTTATCATTGATAGGCAGCGCTTTAAGCGCAAGCTTAAGGGCTATTTGTTGACACTCCAGAAATCCTAGCCCTGATCCAGCACTTACTACACACATTATTATTTCAACCTGTTGCTTTTAAATTGAACCTTTAATTCATTTTCAGTTTTATCGAGGCTGTATATCGGTATTTATGTATGCGTTTTATTTTTTATTATTATTTCCCCATTTATTTTTCCGCTATATGTAAGTGTTATGTAAGTAGTTTACACGTATAGTGTAGTATGTTTATACAGTATTCCGTGAGTCACTGCCGGTACTGGCTGAAAATCAGCGCTGTAGGTGTCTGACACCTCAGCATTTTGCTGAGCCAGTGTCCGTTTCACTGCCGCGAGGACACACATTTGCGTGCTATGCCTGTTACCCTCATTGTTTTCTTGTACCATTTGTATATTTGTGTGTCTTATGGTTGGTGAATAAATGTATTTCTTCTTCTTCTTCTTCTTCTTCTCCCGCATTTGTTCGAGTCGCATACGGCGGGAGGACGGTGACTCGAGTTCTCGCAAGATTTCCGCGTGCTCTCGCATTTGTTCGAGTCGCATACAGCGCGAGGACGGTGACTCGAGTTCTCGCACGGTTTCCGCGTGCTCCCGCATTTGTTCGAGTCGCATACGGCGGGAGGACGGTGACTCGAGTTCTCGCACGGTTTCCGCGTGCTCCCGCATTTGTTCGAGTCGCATACGGCGCGAGGACGGTGACACGAGTTCTCGCACGGTTTCCGCGTGCTCCCGCATTTGTTCGAGACGCATAGAGCAGGAAGACGGAAACTCAGCTTCTCGGATATTTTTAGCATGCTCACGCATTTGATTCAATCGCTCGACTCGAGTGGACGGCGATTCTTCATCACGAACCCTTGCAGCATATTCACGCATCTGAGTTAGTCTTTGAAGGCGAGATGAGGGCGTCTCTTCTGCCCTAGTTTTAGATTTAGCAACATTAAGCCTATTCCGACTTTGTTCTCTACCAACACTAGATCCACGTTTACGAATACGCAGGGCACGTTGACTGATGCTTTTTATAAGCTCTCTACGAGAATCAACTGAGAGCTGGCTATAAAGCTGCGACGACCTTTCTCTTTTTTCTTTAAGGTGCTTCTCGCGCTTGCTAGGAGTTTCAGTTTTTAATTTCGAGATCTTAGTTCGATTATTTTTTGTCTTACGAGACAACGCCATTTTAAGAACTTAAAATTACCTAATTATGGTGAGACTCCACATAGGTACCTACGTGATTATTATGTGGTGGGATAAACAAATCAGAAACAGAAAGTACCTACTCAAAATTAAAATAAAATCATCGCAAAACTCAAAATTACTACTATCGTACTAGCAATGGTCTTATTTATTACTGTTCACTAAATAATATTCCGTGGGTAACAAAACATTTACTTACCTACCTATTTATTGAAAAAGTATAATAATTGATGATTATTATATGTGTTGGTATTTGTACTATTCAGAAATTACTGGTCTAAAAGTTATTTTCACTTATACTCGTTTGCGAAAAATATAATTTTTTAGGTATTTTGTGAAAATACAAACTAAATTTACCAATATTTTTTGCACTTTCGACCCATGAATATTAATTTTTATTTACTCCTAATATAACATTATGTTTTACAAAACAAATACTTACCTAGGTAATAAAAAACATTAACATCTAAATACTTAATGAAATTAAATACCTACTGGTAAATTATTATTTAGTAAGGCAAACTGGGATGTTTAATTTCCTTATATTTGGGTTCATTTTAACTCCTCCAATATAACATACACAGACCGATCTCTTATACTAAATAAAATAATTAAGTAAACTATATCTAAAGAAATTATATTTGGGTTCATTTTAACTCCTCCAATATAACATACACAGACCGATCTCTTATACTAAATAAAATAATTAAGTAAACTATATCTAAAGAAATTATCCGTTAGCAAGCAAAATTATCTACCTACTTTTTTAACAACCTATGATTATTTATTTTAACACACTACAAATAGAATGTTGTACCACATAAGAAATATTTAATTGGAAACAATAAAATATGATGGAATTAAATACTTACCTACCCGATTTTATCCCCTTTAATAGGTAAGTACCTAGGTATAACATCTACACAAAGACCGTGCCAATCCACGAGATAACACTTTACTTTATCTCTTATCTTAAACTAACTAACTAAACTATATCTAAGTATTGAAATTATATTTTTACCGCGCAGAGTTATCTTCTTATTATTCGATTAACTAGGTACCTACCTACGAGTCTCGTACTTATTTTTACTCAATTTAAGTAGGTACGAATACACCTAATATTATTCCGCACACAAGAAATACATAATAAGAAACAATAAGTCATGTAGGAATTAATACTTAAGCACCTATTTTTTATTTAAAACGCTAAAATCACACCGACCAGACCGTGCAGTCCTGCAGTGTTACCTATCTCTTACTTTTCATTAACTTACTAAACTACCTATATCTATTGAAATTAGAATGAAATATAATTAAATAATATTTTGTTAACCTCTTAATGTTTTTTTTTTACCTAAATTAATTTGTATTTCAGACAAGGAATCATTCTTACAATTTATTTTCATATTACACATAAAAATTCCTATGAATAAGCAATGAATCACTGACAGAATTTTATTATGTCGCATAAGCCGCGCCGAGAAAAGCAAAATTACAGACAACCGTCAACGACGTCTGCCCTCACGTGTCTGCCCGTATCGGGTCGCTCACCTAGAAACTAAGCCCCCCGCGCCGCGCACCGCGCGGGCCCCAAGGAACCCGCACGCCGCGATCTGCGGATTGCTTTCCTTGGCGATGATAACAAATAATTAATAATCAAACGAACTTACCCAGTTGTGAAGTTCGATGATAATTGTGGGAGAGTTTAACCGAGACATTAATTCCTTTTAACTGTTAGTTAGACGCATCGGCTCACCATAATCCACGTGTATGTTTAAAGTTTTTTTTTTTTGCGTGTTTCTGCTTATCTGGAACACTCCGATCCGTCGCTTGTCATTCAGTTTAAAGACGATATTTTAATTCAGGACCTGTAAACTAGGGGAGGATTAAATCCCACGGGTATGGGCGGGAGTGCTAATATCTCGGTTAAACTCTCCCACAATTATCATCGAACTTCACAACGGGGTAAGTTCGTTTGATTATTAATTGTGGTTCGAGTTTAACCGAGACATTAATTCCTTTTAACTGTGAGATGTTTAAAGTATACAGTCATGAAATAGGAACACCTTTTAGTAGTAAATGAAATTATATTTCTATAATTCTTGTAACAATCAATCGTTTAACTATAAAATAATGTTTTATAGTTATAACTCTTTATTAAATCTTTTAATTAATAATCAGTATAAAAATTAAAAATAGCACAATTCTAACGTTAAAAAATAATAATACTTCTTAATCATTTAAATTACAGACAGTTTCGGCAAACAACGAGGCTGACTGTACAATAGGCTTATTATAAAATTGTGTAAATACTGCTGAGTTGGGGCCCCAACCTGCAAGATTAAATCAACATTTAAACCCATAATATTTGCCTTTGATGAAGCAGCATGTCGCGTGCTATGTGAAGAGAAGGTGGAAATATCTATTCCACTTTTATTTAAAATATCCTTTATCCAGCGACTAATTGTTTGAGATGTTATTACTGTATATGGTCTTCTAAAAGTAATGAAAAGTTTTCCATTATTATTGGAACGTAAGTTTTCAGTTCTTTTAATGTAATCATTTAATGTTGTTGCTGCACAAATCTCAGGCCTTTGGGTAAAATATGGTAACACTAAAGCAGGTTGCATTGCTCCAACTCTGGAAGTTTTAATGAGATCATTTATTTTAATTATAATCTTATCATCTGAGAAACAAATATTTTCTATCTTAATTAAACTTAAGGTTTGAACCCTGTGCGCTGTTATAAGTGCTAAAAGTAACTAATTTTTTGGATAATAATTCTAGTGAGATCTCAGAGTTAGGATACAATTTACTTAAAAAATCTAAAACGAAGCTAGGATCCCATGTTACATTATATTTAGGGGTTGTAGGTCTTAACCTAAAAACTCCCTTGAAAAATCTTTTGACTAATTCGTTAGAACCTATATGAGGTCCAATTATTAAGGCTAATGCTGACCGAGTAGAATTTAGGCTCCCATATTTTGAGCCATTATTAAACAATGTGGTTAAATTTTTTATGATATCTGGGATGCTAGCGTTACAACAATCTAAATTATTTTCTTGGCAGTGTGACCACCATGATTTTAGGCACTTATTGTATTGCAGTATGGTATTATCAGCTAGCGAAGCAATCATGACTTCTACCGACGCTTCAGGCACACCCCTGTTTGCTAGCGCTTGCCTGATAAGATGCCTGCAACCAGGGAAAGGCGCTGGTGAAGCGGGTGTGGTTGTCTGTTAACAGAGGTTAACAGTGATACATTAGGTGGGAAAAAAATTGGTTTAGACACAAGTAATTTTTGATACAAAGTGTACCAAGGCTGTGACGGCCAGTGAGGTGCAACTACTATACCAGTAGCTTTCTCATCAACAATCTTTTTAAGAGTCTTGAGCAACATTGAAAATGGGGGAAAAGCATAGAAGAAATATTGGAACCAATTAACTGTGAAAGCATCTATTGCAAATGCATCTGGGTCTGGTTTGTACGAGATAAATAAATGTAATTTTTTGTTTAATCTACTAGCAAAGAGATCTATTTGTGGCATACCAAAACATTTTACAATCTTATTGAATGCACTGTCTGCCAATTCAAATTCAATACAAGATTGTGATTTTCTTGATTCTGCATAAGCTACATAATTTTCTTTGGATTGAATGTATGATGCGAAGATGTAAATATTTTTGTTTTCGCACCACTGCCATATATCTTTTGCTAAAGCACTAAGATGGGGAAATTGGACTCCTCCCATGCGATTAATATACGATATGACTGTTGTGTTATCAATCCTAAGGAGTACTTGGCTATTCCTACAGTTCAAAGCATATGTTTTTAACCCAATAAATGCTGCAAGCAATTCTAGGTAATTAATATGATATATTTTTGTTCACTGATTGACCAAGAACCCCCGGTTGATGTATTATTGCATGCTATGCCCCAACCAGTAAGGGAAGCATCGGTAAATATTTCTAAATCATATGTATCAGATCTGATTTCGTTACAAGAGGAATCTATGTGAGTTATCCACCATAAAAGGTCAGTCTTGAGTGTTTTTGGCAATTTCATATTTTTATTGTAATTATTATTGTTTAAGAGATTAAGATATTTTACTCATCCTGAAGCCTTTGTGTACACCATACCATACTTAATGGCAGGGCAGACTGAAATAAGAAGACCCAGCAAATGTGCATAGTCTCTAATTTTGCAATTGTTTTTATTGTAGAAAGCAAGTAATTCTTGTTTGATTTTTCTACGTTTTTCAGTAGGTAATTTTAATCTCATCTTAGATGAATTTAATATAAAGCCAAGATACTGACAAGATTGTGAAGGAGTAAGAGCACATTTGTCATAATTTATTGTAAAATTTAGCTGTTTAATCAAGGTACAGGCTTTTGTTATACCCTGTTCTGCCTCAAATTGAGAGTCAAAAAACAGGATAATATCATCCAAGTATATTGTACACGTTATTCCCTGAGCTCTGAGATGTTCAAGTACTGGTTTCATTATTTTTGTGAAAACAAATGGGGCTGTACAAAGTCCAAAGGGAAGTACATTAAATAATTTATCCTGCCATTTGAAACATAAGTAGGTATTTTTTGGAATATTTGTGAATAGACACTGAAAAATAAGCATCCTTTAGGTCTATTTTTGCCATTAAACAGTTTTTGGTTATTAACTTAGTGACAGTCCTAATATCTTCAAGTTTGAAGTGTGATGTCTGTATGTATTTATTTAGCCTTTTAAGGTTTAGAATGAAGCGCATATCACCATTAGGTTTTGGGGTTAAGAATATGTGTGATCGGCGTCTGCTGGGACGGCTGGTATCTCCGAGGCGGGCCCCGGTAGTTTAACGGTGGCTTCGTGTAGGGTTTGGCAGTTTGTGGACGGGAGAACTTTATCTCCGTGCCTGTTTTTGAGATGGCTTTTCCTGCCTTCAGATCTTCGTTTAAATTATCTCCAAATATGTACTTGCCTACTGCAGTTTGGCTCACAATATCTTTGGTGGGCTTGTTTAGGGCAAATTGTAATAAATTGCGCCGTGATGTACACTCTGTGTGAAACATATCACAAACCATGCGCCCTGCATCACTGACAATCTTAGTGACATCTTTACATTCTTTTCTTTCAATTAAGATGTCAAGAGCTTTACCAATGCAGCCTGCTACTTGTCCCAAATTGGTTTGATTATTGAGCAAAGCTCGATCCCTTTTGTAAACTGGCTCAGATATAGCCGCTTTTATCTCTGGGTTAAGTAGCGGAGCCTCTAAAAAGAGACAATTCCCTGGAATTGGGTATAACTTAAATAAATCCGTTCGCCGTCTTTGTGAAGCCCTGATTTGACTATGTGATCCCAGCGTGTAGCAATATCTTTGTGAATCGGCTCTGCATAATGTTTATTTTCTTTGGGATCTTCACCGAGTATCTCTAATATTTCCTCATCTAGCGGTGGTTTTGTTGTAGTTTCTTGACCCTCTGGGTCATTATTAGCAACCGGCTCGGCAGAATCATTCGGTATTGGAGTTACTGGATCATTTAAAATGATATCCAGTTCTGAAAAAACGGTTATTATGAATAAAATTCGATAACTCAAAAAATTCTGGTATCAACCATAATTTTCTTTTCGTCCCAGCAAAAAAGTACAGAGATTAAGGTAGCTCGGAAAGGACCACACGAGTATTACTACCACACGAGTCGATTCACGGACCTCAGCCTTCCATTACGGAAAAGACCACAAGAGAGGTTATGTCCTCCACGCGGGTCAAATCACCGGAAAAATTCTCCGCAAATGGTTACGATCACATCCGTGATGTAAAAAATATAGGATATAGTTGAATATACACTGTGGAATTAAACAAGAAAACAAGTAAAATGGGTTTTACCTTCGATCCCGCATGGCTCACGATGTTCATCGTTAGCGTCACTGTCTTCACTTGACGAATTTCTTCTCATTCTTTTAGCAAATTTCTTGAACAAATAATATAATTCGTCATCCTTGTGTTTTCTCTTGTGTTTTCCCATTTTTTAACGGAAATCACTCTGAAAATTCTTAATTTTTTCGCAAAAGCAACGACGAGCGTGGTTTTATGGCGCGCACGTAAAACGTCGAATGACAAGCGACGGATCGGAGTGTTCCAGATAAGCAGAAATACGCAAAAAAAAAAACTTTAAACATACGTGGAATATGGTGAGCCGATGCGTCTAACTAACAGTTAAAAGGAATTAATGTCTCGGTTAAACTCGAACCACAAATTATAATTCGAACAGATTATAGATACCTACTTAGATCGAGAAATAGTAATAATAAATAAACTAACTTCTTTTAGGGCCTGTTTCACAATCAACAAGTAAATTTATCTGTCATTTAAAGCTGGCTTTCTCCTTGTGTATTTTCAAGTGTAAGACAGAGAAAGGGCTAAATTTATCGGTCAAATATGCTTTCCTTATCGAGTAAATCTAGCGGATTGCTTTGCTTAGCGATGATAATGAGTAAATTATAATTCGAACAGATTATAGATACCTACCTACTTAGACCGAGAAATAGTATAAATAAACTAAAGTTATCTTAATTAGCTAGCAATTTTCGAAGATTATGAAAGCTAGTTACACAACGGTCAGTACGAGTAGGTACTAGCGTATTAGGCACCTACATTGAGGTTACCTATTCCGTGTATCTTTAAATAAACTGTCCGAGCGTAGGCAGGATGGCGCATTAGGTATTACTGGTATTAGCCGGCAATTTAAACTATCACAACAATGTGCATTAATCATTTAATTAAGTACCTACGTATTCGCGAATTATTAATTATTACATTAGGTAAGTGGTTTATTTATACATTGGTACTTAGGTAGATTGTAGGCGTTTACAGCTCAACAAGAAATATTTATTACTTAACATTTTTGATTTCCTGTCTAAATGGTAGCATCAAAGTGTTATAATATATATACAGGGTGTTTTTTTGGTCGACAACTTCCGAAACAGGAGAGATAGTTTAATTAATGCTGAATCCGGATCACATTAAACAATTAAAAAGCCTTAGGAGGTCAGAGAAATAGCATTTTCAGTTTATCCCATTTGTTGCGGCCCTAGGCTCCTATGGGAGGTGATGCAGGGATCCTAGGGTTATTCTCATTGAATGATTTTACTATATTGACTTTACAATTATTTATTAGGAATTTAAAGTACAGGCGGATAGACGTTCGAGTATACGTGTTCGTTCCTTGATGATCAGGTCAGAAGAATCCCGTTGACCCCCTGTCAAATTTGAATGTCCCAACCGCCGCGCCGCGAGGTGACGTCACGACGGCTGCGTTTTGGATGCGTTCTAAACATGCTCCCCGCGTTGAAGTACTTCAATGTATGTACCTATAATTAAAGTTAAATGTTATTCTCTGTTACAAAGATGTTGGGAGTGGGCATATATTATTGAATGCCCGCTTGATTACTCCCTTTCGAGTTTTAATTTCTGCTACTCTCGCTACTCCATCTTTGCCAGGGTGAAGCTTGGTTATGCGACCAAGTAGCCACATAAGAGGGGGAACCCCCTTCTCTTTTACTATGACGAGAGCTCCATCTGTCAATTTATTCAACGATGAGAACCATTTAGTCTTCTTTTGTAGTTGACTAACGTACTCTAGCTGGAATCTGCTCCAAAAATGACGTTTCAATTGCTCGACCCTCTGAAACCGTTGCAGAGTGTTTATTTTCTCCTCCGGTATAGGCATTTGCGAATTAGGAACAAACATAAGTTGTCGTCCAATGAGGAAGTGAGCTGGTGTAAGGGAGGTCAAATCGGAAGGATCGCTAGAGATAGGAGTTAAGGGACGGGAATTTAACACTGCTTCAATTTCGTATAAGCATGTTGTCATTTCCTCGAAAGTTAAATGTGTCAAATTTAAAATACGTCGTAGATGATGCTTGACAGATTTTACCATAGCTTCCCATAAGCCACCAAAGTGTGGTGAATAAGGAGGGGAGAAAACGAAATTTATGCCAGACTGAGCAAGATCTGACGTCACATTCGACGATTTTAGTACCTTGTACAATTCGTTACAAGTACCAGTATAATAAGTGGCGTTATCACAATATAAATTTGTCGGTTTACCCCGACGAGCAATAAACCGGTTTAAACTGGCCATGAAAGCGTCTTTAGTGAGGTCTGAGACAAGTTCCAGGTGCACCGCTTTTACTGCAAAACATGTATAAATACTGATCCAGGCTTTGACTAATTTGCAGCCCCTACCTTTCCGGTCAGCTATCAGTATTGGCCCGGCGTAATCAGTGCCCGTGTTACTAAAAGGATATTCTAATTGTGCGCGTGCGGCAGGTAAGTTACCCATTACGGGCTGAACAGTTTGCGCTTTGAATCTACAACATTTAACACAATCAAGAACTGTTCTTCTGGCTAGATTTCTACCCCCTAAGGGCCAATAGAGTTGCTTTACACTTGACAATAATAATTGTGGGCCTGCATGTAAATATTGCAAGTGGAAATAATGAAATATTAATTTAGTAAGACGATGTTTACTACATAGTAACACAGGATGCTTGACGTCATCGCTGTAGTAAGTGTTGTCAAGTCTGCCACCTACTTTTAATAATTTGTCGGAATCAATGTATGGCGTGAGCGCTAAAAGTTTGTTTTTCGGTGGAAGAGGTTTGCTGGACTCTAGTAGCGAGTATTCCTCGTTAAACATTTCTTTTTGACATAATAATAGAATTGTTTTCCGAGCTAAAGTTAATTCTAAGTTAGAGAGACACCCAGAGGCCCGTTTCATGAAGCTACAAGTAACAAATTACAAGCGGAACTCTCCTTCTCGCAAAAGGAGTTAGAAAGAGACTTCCGCTTGTAATTTGTAACTTGTAGCTTCGTGAAACGGGCCTCTGATAGCTTTAATCCTTGTTTTAAATAGTTGTTAATAAATCTCTTGACGTAAGCTATAACTCGCACCAACTTTGAAAATTTGGATACTCTATTAAGCAAGAGGAAAAAAGGTAATTCTTGAGTGTCTGCTACGTGACAGTTTACCATCTCAGGCAGATCTTGCACATGCAAAGGTGATTTAGGCCACGAAGTCGAATCCTGTTTAAGAAATTCAGGCCCGTTCCACCACAAATTAGAAGTCGCTAAGAGCTTGGCATTCATGCCACGCGAAACCAAATCGGCAGGATTTTCCTTAGAAGGCACGTAGTTCCACCCGTGACCAGCAGTAACATCCTGTACTTCGCTCACTCTGTTGCGTACGAAGGGTTTAAGATGCGCTGGCGATGACGTCAGCCAGCCCAAAACTATCATAGAGTCGCACCAAAATGTGCATTTGCTGAATGTTATCGTGAGTGAGCTAGTGAGTACCTTAGTAAACAGCCTTGTACCCAACAAAGCACCGCACAACTCTAACCGCGGGATAGTAGTCGGTTTAATCGGAGCTACTTTGTTTTTAGAGACTAAAAGGCGAACTGTTATTAACCCCGTGCTATCCCTAGACCTAATATAAGCGCATGCTCCGAAGGCAGCTTCGGAAGAGTCTGTGAAAATATGCAATTCTATATCTTGCACCGACTCACACAACACCCAACGCGGTATATTAATATCGTTTAAACATGGTAAAGTTTCTTTAAATTTGTTCCATGGTGTTTCAATGTTTGAGGGTATTGCCTCATCCCATGAACATTTTTGTTGCCATAGCCTTTGTAATATTATTTTAGCTTCAACAATACACGGCCCCACTAAGCCTAGTGGATCGAACACTTGAGCTATCGACGAAAGTATGTGACGTTTAGTGACCCTGATGGACCTTGTCACATTAATTACATAAAAGAGAGAATCAGTATCGCATTGCCAATTTAACCCGAGGGTTTTCGCTGATTCTGAATTACTTAAGTTTTGAATATTTGAAATACCTATCGTTTCACCCGAGCTAGAAAAAATTTGCAGTGCTTGTAGAATTTCTGTGTTATTCGACCGCAATTTTCTTAAATTTAACTTGGCTGACTTAAGTGTGTCAATTACGCCCTTACCCAATTGAATCGCGTCTGATATATCTGTACTACCACTTAAATAATCATCAACATAGAAATCATGTACAATTTATTGTTGAATGATTGGGTCTGGAGATTCAAGTCCTAATTGTTTTAAGCACCGCGTAGCTAAGTACGGTGCTGAAGCTGTGCCATATGTAACCGTATTAAGCGTATAGCACTCGAGACGATCAGTCCGATTAAAACGCCATAATATTTGTTGTAAACATCTTTGATCGGGTGTAACTAACAGCTGACGGTACATCTTCTCGATATCACCAGAGATGACATACTTGTGTTGCCTGTATCTGAGAAGAATTGAAATTAAATCATCTTGGACGGTGGGCCCGACCCTCTGAATCCCATTTAAGGAAACGCCTGATTTCGTAGACGCCGAGGCATCGAAAACCACCCTTAACTTCGTAGTGAGACTTGACTCGCGAATGACGCCATGATGAGGTAAAAAACATTCCACATGATCCTCCCCTTGTTTGCGCGTAGAGAGGGACATGTGACCTAAGTCAAGATATTCGGTCATAAATACGTTATAGCCTTGCCTAAGTTCAGGTTCACGATCGAATTTTTTCTCTAAAGATAAAAAACGACATTTAGCCATATCATATGAGTCACCAAGAACAGTCGGTGATTGTTTAAGCGGCATTGTGACTACAAAACGCCCTTCGGTTGTACATTCTGTGTTTAACATAAAATGCTGTTCGCACTCACGTTCCTCCGACGTAAAATTATGAATCGGCAAGACGCTATCCAGCTCCCAGAAACGGGAGAGCTGCTTTTCTAAGTCAGTGTCAAGTAATTCTGAAGCATGACAGACAGTGTGATGGTTTTGATTGCTAACAATAGAACCGGAAATTATCCAGCCCAGTTTTGAGTCATACAGAATAGGTTTGTGTTTCCCTAAGTTAATCCTAGTGGAACCTATGACGTCCCAAAAGGTTTCCGCGCCAACTAAAATGTCAATTACTGACGGAATATTAAATGTTGGGTCTCCTAACTGTATGTGAGACGGAATTTGCAATTTATTTATGTTTACATATGATGACGGAAGTGACCTAGTTATTTCAGGAAGCACGAGACACCTAAGGTCCGCCCTGTAGTCCCCCGACATCGAGTGCATTGTTAGGTTACAAGACCGAGTACTGTTAGAAAAGGAATTGTTAATACCTGTCACTGTAGAATTCGTGGAAGAAAGTGGAAGTTGTAGCTTACTACGAAGCTTCTCGGTGACAAAGTTTGCGGTGCTGCCGTTATCCAGCAGGATCCTGGCGACGTGATGAGCACCCTTACTATCGCTGACTCGCACCATGGCTGTGGAAAGCAGCACACAAGATTTTTGAGTCGTAGTACGGTCTGCGGATACAGCAGCTACTTCTACCGTATCACCGTTACTTTCTGCATGAAGCAATGTATTGTGGCGTTCATTGCAGTATTTACATTTGGATAACCTGCACTTAGATACATGATGACCTGGCCTAAGGCATAATTGACATATATCCAAGTCATTGACTTTCTTTTGACGTAAGTCAACGGACAGTCTGCGAAATGAGGGACACGAAAAGAGAAAATGATTTTCCTTACACACTGGACACATGTACTTGGGTTTACTGGGTTTAAACGTTTCGTTTGCTACAAGGAAATTCTTTTGTTTATGAGCTAGCTGATAATTATTCGGCTTACTAAAAGATTTAGATTCTTCAAGTGTTTCTAGTAGATCAGCCCTAGAACAAATAAACGATGTGAACTGTAATAGCGTCGGAGGGTCATCTTGACGACTCCTGTACTCTTCCCACTCACGACTAGTAACCGAATCTAACTTTGAAGACATAATGTAGATAACCAGTGTATCCCAGTGGTCAGTCGGCTGCCCTAATGTCGTAAGCGCCCTTAGATTTTTGTTCGTCACATCGATAATGTTACGTAACGCTCTGTAAGATTCCTTTTGAATATGCTCAATATTAAATAATGACTTGACGTGATTATTAACCAACAAGCGTTTATTGTCATATCTAGCGCATAACAGTTCCCAAGCATGAGTATAATTGTCGCCCTTAAAATCTAGACTTTTAATGACGAGCGCCGCACTACCTTGCAACGACGCACGCAAATAATGAAATTTGTTGATGTCATCTATACAATCATTGGAATGAATCAACGATAAAAATGTATCCCTGAACTCGAGCCAATACTGATAATTTCCGTTAAAGTGTGGCAAATCAATCTTAGGTAGCCTTACCAAATTATTCTTGGACTTATCCTGCGATGAGCTGGAACCAGCCTCAGACATAACCTTATCCGTTTTGCCATGGCATTGCACGCGTAGTACCTCGCGAGCGCACGACAAAATGGCGAAGTACCTGTCTTCAAAGTCTTTCCGTTCCTTATATTGCTCCTCCGTGTTAACCGACAAGATTTCAATCGAGTCCTGTAATTCGTCAAAAACAGAATAAATTAGCTCAATCTTGCTAAGCCGACACTCAATTTCACCTATGTGTCTTTCACTTAACGTATTAATATCTTGATATGGCGAAAGATACGATTCAAAGTTAGTAACTTTTGTTTTAAGACAACCACGCTTCTTAATTAGCTCTGCTAATGACATGATTAAGCGCCCAGTAACTAATTAACTATATGCGTATACTTTTTAACACTAAAGATAATGAATTAAGGGATTATTACCGTAGACAAACACTAAGCAAGTACAAAATAACTGATTCTGACTATGTTGATGAAGTGATAGTTAAACGCAAGCGCATCGGCTGACCGCCCGGGATAGACTAAAAACCCGTTATAGCAAGTAGTTAATTCGTGTAGTTATATGCAATAAAATGTCAAGCGATCATTCACACCGATAACAATCAGCTGTTTCCGAGCTATACATGCGTTGCGTGGATATTTATATTGTGGCTTTTGCAGTTAGTTTGCCTCTCGGTAATAAAAACTGACTTTTGTATTTGGGAAAAAAAAAACGTTTTTTTTTTAAATCGCTTTGAAAATAAAAGAGTTTAACTAATAAATTGAAGCTGTGAAATGAATAATTAATAGAAAAATAGATTATTTAAAGGTAAAATTAGGATAGGGATATTGGAACGAACTCACAGTATGTTGAACCGTTACTCGATTTTGCTCCCTGTTATCTTCGCTGGTTTTTTGAAATTACAACGACGGCGTCTAGTAGACTGGAATTTCGTGGAGCTCTTCGCTTGCTTAATTCTTCGACGAATTGAAGCTTTTGAAAAATGTCCTTGACGAAATATCCGTTGGCATCCGACGACGACTGCGACGTTGTTTTCGCGGCTTCTTAGTCTTGACCCTCGCGTGCTTGTCGTGGTCCAGTCCTCTTTTTCGGGATGCTGTAGATGACTCACGAAGCTGTTGGCGACGATGACGAAGCTTGCGGCGATGATTCTTGTAGGCGCTGGTGCAGAAGAACTATGACGCTCCTCTTCTTAGGGTGAAGGACCATATGTTGCGGCCCTAGGCTCCTATGGGAGGTGATGCAGGGATCCTAGGGTTATTCTCATTGAATGATTTTACTATATTGACTTTACAATTATTTATTAGGAATTTAAAGTACAGGCGGATAGACGTTCGAGTATACGTGTTCGTTCCTTGATGATCAGGTCAGAAGAATCCCGTTGACCCCCTGTCAAATTTGAATGTCCCAACCGCCGCGCCGCGAGGTGACGTCACGACGGCTGCGTTTTGGATGCGTTCTAAACACCATTATTTCACTTAATTGTGGTTACCGTGCGACGTGTTTACCGAAGACTAATGACGTAATCACCATGCACAATGTTATGATTCATCTTTCCCTTCATACTTGTTACAGGCTTAGGACCGTCAAAGATTACAAACAATGTTTAGGTTAAAAAAATGTAGATTATTGTTGTAAAAATCGTTCTGAAATAGCATTTAACTACAGAATAACGGTATGGATTAAAAAACCGCAAAAGTTGTCTTTAGCGTATTTAAAAAGGGGAATCAGCTTTATACAATGTACAACGATTGTTAAAAAGTTACAAAATTTAAATTTTTAAAATGTTCGAAGTGACGGCCGCCTTCGACTCGCCAGTGTTTAAACTGTTTAAGACTAAGAGAGTACTCGCCCGTGACTGTTCTTCGAAGTAATCGAGAATAGCCTGCTTAACATCCACTGCAAGCCCACTTTGGGCTCTTCCTTGAGCATGGCGTGGCGTTTCAAAAGTGCCCCACTCGTAAAGTTTGCTAGCGATAGACCTTACTGTAGTGTAACACGTAATGGCATGCCGATTAGGAAATCGTTCAGTCCAAATTTTCAAACATGTCCCGATTGTCAAGAAGTAAATTTTCTTGTCGAGACATTTTTTTATTATTTATCAATGAAATGATTTAACACTTCACTTAACAAGCACTCGCTTCGAAACAAACACGGTACTGACGTCGCTTGCGCATAGTTTTGTGAGGGTAGTATCAAACAATAACAATCGTGACGATAAGCGGCCTACCCCCTTCGTAGCTACAGAAACGAGAGACCATGATTTATAATGAAGCGAGGATATTGTTTGGAAATTTCATGAAAAAAAAAAAATTTTTTTTTGACCTCAGAATCATGAATATAGTAACCCCTATTGTGGAAGTTGCTGACCAAAAAAACACCCTGTATATATTTGGAATGGGCTATTTACTAGCTTTCATTTAACATCCAATTGTTATAATAAAAAAATAAAAAATATATTTAACCCCCACCTTTTTTTTTCGCAGACTCCATATTGAAATATTATATACCCTATGTCACTTCGAGAATTAAGACGAATGGAATGACACCTCGTATGTTAAAATCCGTCAAGCCGTTTAGGCTGCAGAGCGTGCCCAGAAATAGACATACATACATACATACGTACGTACATACATACATACATACATACATACATACATACATACATACATACATACATACATACATACATACATACATACATTTTAGCATTTTTTTACACATACGAACAGAATTCTCAGCCTGGCCATTGCTCGCCGGGTGATAGATCGGTGAGGTTATGTACTTTATTCCGTTGCTGGCGCAAAAGGTTTTTAACTCTGTAGAATTGATTTTAGGATCATTATCGGATACCAATACAGAGGGAATTCCAAACGTGGAGAATATCGGTTTTAATTTACATATCAATGCTTCTGTGGTGGTACCCTTATCCATGTAAATACAATCTAACCATTTACTAAACGCATCTATTATCACCAAATACACCCTTTGCCCTATAGACATGTAATCCACGTGGACGCGGTGCCATGGCGCGGGCGGGCGCGGCCAGGGCGCGGGGGCCGCGCGTGCCGGCGCTGCGCGCAGGCTTGTGCACGCACGGCACGAGCCGACCCACTCCTCGATATCCCGATCGATGCCGGGCCACCACATGCGTCCGCGCGCATTACTTTTACTCTTTGTTATTCCAAGATGGGTAGAATGTAACTCGCTTAACATGCTCTTCCTTAAGATCATCGGAATAACGACTCTGTGTCCTCTAAACAAACAGTCGTTTTCAGACTGGAGGTCCGTTTTGCATTGAAAATATGGTAATACAGCCTTACAATTAATTTTTCGTGGCCAACCATTTTTCATATACTTTAAAACGGTTTTCAAAACCTTATCGTTGCCTGTGGCTCGTTTTACATCATTTGAGTTGACTGCCGGTGACAAAGAACTTAAAAAATTTAGTGAAGCATACGTGTCATACTCATTATCACTACCACTTTTACTTATAATAGGAGCACGAGAGAAAAAATCAGCCACTACGTTATTCTCACTCGAAGTGTATTGAACGACATAATTATACGCTGACAAGATTATAGCGTATCTTTGTAGGCGTAATGCTGATGTTATTGAAATACCATGCTTTTTATTAAAAATCGAGACTAGCGGTCTGTGATCGGTTTTTAGTATGAACGGATCGCTGCACCCATATAGGTACTGATGAAAATGTTTCACCCCAATAATGATAGCCGTCGCCTCCTTGTGTATTTGGCTATAATTACGCTCGCTAGCCGTCAGAGACCTAGACGCGAACGCCAGCGGCCGCTCTCGGCCGCCCTCGTCCCTGGTGGCGAGCACGGCGCCGAGCCCCTGCGGGCCGGCGTCGACCGCCAGCACGAGCCGCGCGCCCGGCTCGTAGTGCGCCAGCAGCCGCGCGCCCGCCAGCTCGGCCTTCACGCGGCGCACGGCGGCGACCTGCCGCGCGCCCCACTCCCACTCGGCGCCGCCCCGCAGCAGCTCGTTTAAGGGACTCAGGATCGACGACGCGTTAGGAATAAAATTCCTGTAGTAGTTTACTTTACGATACCTATAAATCGTTTAACCTCGGTAACGTTCGTGGGTTCGGGCGCATCGGTTATGGCCTTGACCTTTTCCGGACACGTTTGCAACCCGCTTTTGCTAATTACGTAACCAAGATAGGTAACGCTCGTTTTGAAAAACTCGCATTTTTCTCGCTGCAGACGCAAACCGGCGTCATTTAATTTAACCTACCTAATACTTGGCGCAAACGTTGTAAATGTATTTGTTTTGTAGGTCCGGTAACGCAAATGTCGTCGAGCCAACAGCTAACGCCATTTATTCCCGAAAGTAATGTTTCCATAGATTTTTGGAAGATAGCCGGCGCGTTCGCTAACCCGTACACTAATCGAGTGTATTTAAATAAACCCTTAGACGTGTTAATAGTTGTAAGATCTTGGGACGCGTCACTAAGTACAAACTGATTATAGGCGTTTTTTAAATCTATTTTACTGTAATGCTCTCCACCGCCAATTTTAGCGAAAACTTCTTCTATTCTAGGCAATGGATATTTATCGATCACTAAGTCGTTATTCAAAGTGACCGAATAGTCGCCAGCTATTCTGACCTTTCCATTATCTTTCAGAACGGGAACTATTGGGGTAGCGTATCGAGAGTGATTTACCGGGATTAGTATTCCGAGGTCTACAAGCCTATCTAGTTCCTTTTCTACTTTGTCTTTAAGGGCAAAGGGTACGGGTCGCGGCTTGAAAAATTTAGGTATTGACGTTTCTTTTAATTGTAACTCGACATTAAATTTATTAAAAGTGCCCAGCTCATCTCGCCATAATTCCGGGAAAGCCTTTAATATTGTACCAACCTCACCGTCATCACATATACTGTTTAAACTTGTACCGAGACAAAGGTTAAAAGCGCACATAAAATCTCGTCCTAATAATGGTGGACCTCCATTTTTAACAACATATATTAGACCCCGTCCCCCTATGTAAGTATTTATATCGTTGTCTAGTACCCATTGTACAAGCCTAGAGCTTAGTTTGGGACTAGGTCAATTGGTGTGACATCGTCCCCTGATATTTATTTATTTAATATGTAATTTGTGATATCAATAGTATCTAGTGCAGCAGGCTGCGCGGCGACTTAGTTCCGCCCGCTGTCTTAATTCGCGCTGCCGCGCGGGTATATTTATTTATTCTACTCGTCTTAAATTAATGATATAAAATAAAACTATATGTTTTTTAAATCTACATAAATTGGGCTTTTCAACAGTATTTTTTGTAAATACAATATTATACATATATTATAAAATATTGTGTATTGAAACAAAAATGATAAGCTAATGTTGTGAAACTTCTTTATGTATATCAATAAATTTATATGAAAGAGTGTAATTATTATATCAAAAATAAAAGCCCCATCTATGGTTTATCAGAAAATGACACCACACTCGAGGTGGTAGGTAAACTGAAGCCGATATATTTTTTTATTTGAAGCGCGGCGGCGTGTAACTTTGAATAAACCCAGGGGGTGGCTGGTGGCTACCGGGCTAAATCAGCTCAGTTTGACCTAGGATACATCTGTGCCAAGTGAATTCATCCGATACCAAATATTGACCTCTCCATACATTGGGTGACACTACCGCCCGTACTAGTAGGAAAAATTCGGAAAGTAATCATTATTGGTAATAGTTTTCGCTATGCTATTCTTATTATTTCTACTTAAGATGAGTAGTTTGTCCTTTAACAAAGGGTTTAGAATTTCAGCATCTGACGGACTAGACGGATCAGATGAAGGGCTCGCAATAGATTTGAGCTGCTTAATCAGTTCTCCTTCAGGCCTAGCAGCATGCCTTGTCGTGCCGTCGGGTAGCGTTAACTTAGATTTCGACTGCAGCACTCTCTTTTTTTTTATTACAGCCACGGGTGTTCTGCTAGGTGTACCGGGTGCAGACCCTTTTAATAAATCCTTATAAAATTCACATTTTTTACGGGACTCAGACAATGAATCCTGTAACTGAAAGTTCTCTCCGAGCAATTTTTGTATTTCTCCTTCTGCCCCTAACAGCTCTACTTCAAGGTTCTTTATCTGAGCTCTTAATTCTTCAACTACAAAATTATTAACCTGCGAGTCCAAGTTAGGCAAACTGCGAATGCTCAGTTCCCGTGCCGATAATAGTTCTGAGGTTTGCGGAACACCCTGATCACGCACGCTTCCCGTCGTAGATATCTCCGGATTACTTCTGTTTACTTTAGAGTAGTTAAGCATATTTAAATCTTCAAAAGTCTCGTCAGGAAGCGAATTAAAGGAATTATTTACCGGTATGTTATATCTCCTCATAGTAACCCTATCAGGTGAACCTGAAAGATCTTTTAATGAGTTATTTACCGGTATGTTATAACTCCTCATAGTAGCCCTATCAGGTGAACCTGAAAGATCTTTTACTGAGGAGTGTCCTTCTTTAACGGGTGATGATGTTTTATTTAACGATTTAATCTTTTCCTTCTCACATTCAGACATTATTTTAGGTGTAGACGATTTACTGACTGTTTGCCCATTTAATTTTTGATTACTCGGTGTTGATGGCTTGCGATTATTTTTTTTCCTATTGCATGACATACACGTCCACGAGGCCTTCCGATCCTTGTCCATAAGGTAATAACGTTTTTCAGCATTACAACATGAAAGGTCGTAGGACTGCTTACAACATGAGCAGGTCAGGTATTGTTTTTCCTGTATCTTCTTATTACATTTGAAGCAAATTGGTTTCGGAGCCATTCTAATATATAGTACAGATAGCCAGGAATCAGTTTAAAATGAAAAAAGTTCAATAATATGTATTCAAGGTAGGTAGAATAGTTAAAATATCATAGTTATCCTATTTTCACGGCAATTTATGCGGCCATGACTGGGTTTTTTTTACTTATAGTATTTGATCGTAATCAGTACAAGAATAGTAGAAGAGGACGTACTCGGTAGAATGTTATTTATCCCACTTTTTCTCATAGCACTTATATGGGTATGCGTTCTCACTCTAATCTGTGTCAATGGATGTGATCGTAATTTACTGCCTTTTTGCTAGGTGACGCTGTTGTTAATGTGGGATCTCGTACGAGGAACCCAATAGAAGATAGATCGATACACAGGAGCTCGTTCGGCTACTCGGAGCTAGGTGGCGCATCAGTCAACGTACATCTGCTAGTCGTCTCCGATATTTTGCTTGTATGAATTACTTCGTTTCAAAACACTATGCTGGCTAACAGTTTTGCTATTTTTTATTTCGTACACAGCACTTTTAAATTGTCGAAAACTCTTCTTTTGAGGGCTATTCCACGGGGTCTATTTTTCAAATTACAAAGTACACCGTGACCGTTGCTTATTGTTTTAAAATTTTAGACACTTTGAGCACAAATCACATTCTGCATTCTTTGTCACAGAGTAATTGCCAGTAACTCTTTAGATTTACACTATTTTTTAACACTTTTAACGCTTGACTCTAAATATAAATAAATAATAAACACGGACTAGATCTTATCAGGTGCACAGTGGCGCTACCAGTATGTATATATATGTATAATTCAAGGCGTAAGTATATTATTTCTACGGCAGTTATTTAAATATTAAGGCGTTTATGATTTATGAACACTTGAAAAAATCGTGGTATTTTTAGATGGCGAATTTAGACAGATTCTCATCTACCTACCGGTGATAACTAGGGGCACGCTGCCGGATAAAATAAATGCAAGTAAAATGTGGGTAGGTATATGTAAAAAAAATGTATCACACGGTCGGGGCAATATGCGGCAGTTCTACTTAAAATTGGCGAAGATCGTATAGCAAGAGGTAGTAACGATATGATTACATTATAAAGCGAATTCTGTAATATTGTACAAAACACAGATGATCTAAAAAATAACGTGTACCCAGATCTACAAACCAATAAAAAGAATAGAGAATGATTGTGTTCTTGTTTTTATTTTGTTCATGCATGCTTATTGTTGCTATATTTTTTCTGGTGGGCGTTACGTCGTTATCGCTGTCTATGTTGTTATTTACTGGAAGTGGAATTAAGGTATGTATCGGCCTTTTCTGGTCTCCCCCTTGTGACCTTTCGAGGGTGACTACCCTAATGGCACCGACACTGCCTGGATGTACCTCTTTAATTTTTGCCAATGGCCATTTACTTGGGCTTATGTTTGGGTCTTTTATGAGAACAATTGTGCCAATTTTTAAATTGTCTTCATTAGTTTTCCATTTATATCGCTGTTGTAATTGATGTAAATATTCTTTTGTCCAGCTATTCCAAAAATCTTTTTTCATTTTTTGTATCTGTTTCCATCGATTTATGAGGTCTGTGTTAATATTATTTATGGGGTCCGGTTCGAAGGACCAAATGTAAAACCAACTAGTTGACACTGCGCCAACCAGCTGACCGTACGAATATATATTACTAGGGAAACCTATGACCTAACCATCTACTGCCCTAACAGCCCTAAAGCCTTACAGAGCCTAGCCCTAGTTATGGAAAGTCAATAAATATATAAATGCAGGATGCCTGTACCATGCGACCTAAGGCATCAGGCGGAAGGGTGGAAGGAAATGGGTACCAGGTTGGATACTCACTGCCAGCCTGCAGACTCACAGGACTGATCAAAGATGGCTAAGGGTGTCTTGGCCACAGTGAGGGTTTAGTGTGGGGAAGGAGTAGCTCCCAGAGAGTGGCCCTGGGCAAGCTAGGTAGTTATGGAATGAAACACCAACGAACAGTTGATATCTGATTTATTCATTCACTTACATGCTATTTATATTATTTACATTTATGTACACATACACAGTTTTAGCTTTGTGAGCTGTGCGTGTAACTAGCCGCTGTAGCAGATTTAGATCTGGGTTGTGGGTCAGTGGCGTGTTGGTTGTGTCAGCGGATTGTAGGTCGCGTAGTCCAATGGTCAGTTGAAGATGCTGAGACTGAACAATCTATGTCCATTTTTAATAAATGCCCGTATACCATTTACACACTGTATAAAGACTCACTTGCTACTTTTAAAAACAATTACTAATGTAAATAAAAATATTACACATGGAGGTACCATAGAAGTAGTATGAGGGGTGATCAATAAGGTTTTAGAATCGGTATAAAAAATGGGAGATATGTAAATAATTATATTTTAATTGGAATATGCACACTTTCTATATTTGCAAACATTTATTAAAATAATTTAAATGTTTTATTTTACCTGTGTAAAAATATTTTTTTCTTTTGGTGGTCAAATTTTGTACCTTCACTAGATCATCATCAGCTTGTGATTTTTATGTAGTGGTTTTTGTTTCATCAGTTGTTTTTCTTTTAAATCCATAATTATATGGCAGAATAATGTTACATAATTCTCCTAGGTTATTTGATAATTGCTAAAAGCTAATATCACAGTATTTATTTGTAGGCCTCAATCATCCCGGAAAAAGCCGAAAAAGCCACCTTACATTTTGGTGACCGAGCTGGAAATAAAAAAGTCCAGTGCAAACAACTTGTTTATCCTTTAAATCATGAGGGCATCAGGACTTTCTCCACACCGCTCCAAATAATTACAAAACTAACTCTTATTTTTACCGTCTTATAAAATTATTTATACAGATGTTTTTTGTTTAGCTATCACAGAAAAACAAATTAATAATGTAAATTATTGTTTTCTCTTATTTAACGTTTGTTAGTGCCATGGTATAATCCATATTAAAATAATATTATTATGGTTCATAACAATTCTAAAAACTTATTGATCACATAGTTTAATCATTATGATTTTGGTAACAATGCATTTCCCTATAGTCACTAATGATAATGCCATGTACAATTATATCATTATAGTGTAGTTAGCAGAATAAGTACACATTAGCAAGCTACAATTTTTTATAAGATTGTATGTTAACTTCATATATAATTTTACTTCATAAATAGCTATTAAATAAGGCCCTCATTTTAAACTGCCATCTTTGCAAAAGTGTAGTATAATTATAGACTTATTAGTTATTAATCATTTCATTAGACAAAATGATCCATAAAATGATCAGATATTGTTAATAAATGCCTCATAAGTATGCCCAGATATCCCATTGATATGAATATATTCTAATAGCTCATAGAACAAGTGCAAGTGATATCGACATCTTCAGTAACTTGTTGCAAGTCTTTAGGACCAAGTAGGGAGCTATCTAATATAATTGAATAATTTGTTACCTAGCTACCTTAATTTAATTGCACAAAGGTTAGTTAGCTTAATAGCGCTAATTAAATTGTATAAATAGTAGGAGTGCTGAATAAATTTGCTCCGGTATCGCACACAGAATTAAAATGATTAATTGTTAATTGTGTAATTTTAACAAATAATCGGATATAACTATACTCGAAAATCTAATTTAAGACTCAAACATTGTTGGTGTCGCAAAGCCCAATTGAACATTTCAGATATACCTAGCCAACCTTTTTGCATTGATAATCAAATCGTTGAAAACATTATGTAGCCTAACAATTTCAATATCAAAACTTACCTATATAACAATAGGGAATATGCATTCAATGTTTTTTCTACCCGATATTCAAAAACATTAAAATATCTCAAAACAAATATTTTCTGATATAGTGTGTGTTTAATCATTATATGGCGGGTGTGTGTGTTAAATAAACTTTACTTACTGAATAAATTATTTGAATTGAATTTGTAACAAGTTTCTCATATTAGCAAAAGAGGATTAAAGCAAAAAAATACGTTTTCATACCTTAAAGGTTGACTTCCATGGGTAGCGGCTGATGCGACAGACGCGTGCGGCTGACGTGCGCGATTGTAGCGCGCGTCTCGCGACAGTAGTAAACACTATGAAAACGTATGGCACCGCTTCCGTAGTAAGCGGCTCAGCCGCGCAGCGCACGGCTCGCAGATTCGTCAGCCGTTAACCACGGAAGCGGTGCCATACGTTTTCATAGTGTTTACTACTGTCGCGAGACGCGCGCTACGATCGTGTGCACGTCAGCCGCACGCGTCTGTCGCATCAGCCGCTTCCCATGGAAGTCAACCTTAAGTGATCCACCCTTTTATGTACACTGGTAAATGTTATTGCCATATACTTACATAGGTGGTCACAAATACTGTGCGGGTGGTCTTGTAAAGGGTTAATTCCATAAGGTTTGGAAAAAAATCTTTGGCATTTGGCATTCCAAAGTTGTAGGTACTGATTTGTATGAACGGATGTGACAGCACTTAGTTTATCCCTACCTGTAAAATATAAGATCAGCTTTTAATACAGGTTATTGTACCTTTTTAGACTTTAGTCAATTATTACTACATTTACAACCTAGCAATCAAATTGATTAGGTACTTATTTAATGGTATGGAAAATATGTGAACACCTAGGTATATATATTCACAGTTATTAGCAAGACTTTCCCAGGGTCTGTAATAGTCTGAAGGGGCCCGTTTCTCAAAAGTATTAGGTACTTTAATAATATTTGTGTTTTGTTTCATTTTGTAGTTTTATTCACGAGACAGAACACTATAATATTATTAGACTAATACTTTTTGAGAAATGGACCCTAGTCCGTACAACTTGTCAGGCTATAAATACCTATAATGCTTTTTTTTTACATAATCGCACTTTTAATCCAACAGCGACACTGGGTATGTAAAAAAGACATTCCTAAAAAAGTTAATTCTTCTTTACCTCAATAATGTCACTGTTCAAAATATGGTTTTTAACATGATTGATTAGAACTGATGTAATAGTAGTAGATTATTTATTCCATATTTTTCATACGACAGTCGGCAGGTATTATGTCATAAGTTGTGTTGTCTTGTCTTGCTTGTCATGTCATGTCATGTCAGAGGCTCTACTTTGAAATCCGTAATTCGAACTTCGTCTATCGCTATCCCTTTTGCTCTCGACGCGTCACTAATTCGCAAGAAAGTGACGGGGCGATCCGAAGTTCGAATTACTGATTTCAAAGTAGAGCCCCAGCTTGTGTGACATATGGACACAAGGCAATTTTTCATTTTACGCAATCGTGCAAGCTGTCAACCTTAGTTTAAAAGTATATTTAATTAGTATATTTAAATTAAAATATAGTTCTGTAAAATTATCTTTATATATTTTTTATTAATTTCAATAATTAAGTACACTAAAACACTCAATACGTGAAGCAGACCATAGACCCGTTTCATGAAGCTACAAGTTACAAATTACAAGCGGAAGTCTCTTTCTAACTCCTTTTGCTAGAAAGAGACTTCCGTTTGTAATTTGTAACTTGTAGGCTTGTAGCTTCGTGAAACGGGCTACAGGTTGGTAGAAATTGACTGTCTATGTAAGTTGGTTATAAACTGTGGACTCTGTGGTACTGTGGTTAGTATAGTGAGTGACTAGAATCATCCCACAATAACTCTGCAATGAGGTGACAATAGTAGAAATCATAAGTTTGTTTATGGCAATACTGATTTTTAGTCACACAACACGTTTTGATACTTACAAGTATAGCTCTAATTATTATGTACGGTAACAGTCGAGCCAACGAACATTCGATAGCATGATATTCCGAGAGTACGTAGTCGAAACTATGATATACACTCCTATGGAAGTATGTATATGCATACTGGATCCTTACTTCTACACTAATATTATAAAGAGGAAAGATTTATATTTTTGTATGTTTGTAACGATAAACTCAAAAACTACTGGACCGATTTCAAAAAATATTTCACGATTACCTGCGCGGGCGGAGTCGCGGCAACAGCTAGTATATTATTTATAAATGCGAAAGTATGGTTGTCGCTTACATAAACTGCTGCACTTTGGCATAGGGATAGTTTGAATCCCAGAGGACATAGGCTGCTTTTTATCCTGGATAATTTGGCAGTTCCCAATGAAACGCTATGAACCAATTCTACACAGACAAGGTCGCAGGCAAAAATGCATGTATGTCAGCGGGTAATTTTGTAAGTTGAGGTCTTACATGCATGAGGTACAGTCAAAGAATTTGGTCCGCAGGCCACTTTGGACTGAGTCATGACGTAAGTAATCAAAACGTTAGAGACTTCATATGATTTTATTTACAGTGTCACTTCAACATAGTCCAAAGCGGTCCCTGATTCCTGAATCAAATACTTTGTTTTTATTTAATAAAATGCAAAAGATTTTTTGACATGTTTAATCAATAAATAAATGAGATATCTGAGTCTAAAAATTCCACTTTTTCATACTGTTCTTACTGAACTTCAACTTCTCCGAACCCTTCTCCTGTTTCAACCTCACTGTCATCATACTGCTCACTGTCATTATTACTTTGCGCATTTATAACATACGGCAGGTCCAATTTGTCCAGTTCTATTTATGCTCTGTACATAATTTGCGATTGAAGTCCGTGTTGTAGTATGAACAGCTTCAAACAATTTCACCTTAAAGAAATTGAACAAGTTAAAATACAATCCTACTAATAATATAAACGAGAATTTTTGTGTGTTACTTTGTATCCCAGAATATTTTAAAAATCCCGAGGGAATAACTGTAATCGACATCTAGGCGGACGAAGTCGCGGGCAGAAGCTAGTATTATAATAAAATAACATCATCTTAGCCTAATCGTTTCGTTAATATGTTATTTTTTCATAATAGAATATTAATTCATGGGGTTAATATAAAATAACACGGAACGCAGTAATAAAATATCAAGAATTTACTCGTAGAGTTTAGAATTTTATGTAAACATTGCTCCTTTTGCTTACGGACGGACTCCATTTCTTCTTTTACATTTTGGAAATGAGTTATCATCTTGAGTATAAGTTCTCGAACTCCACTTTTAATAGGTTTATCCATTTTGAAAATAGGAATCGTTAAAAAATCCTCGACAAAATATTCACGTAATACCAATATGTCATGTTTGAGTGACATGAAAGAACACAGATTATAAGGGTATTTTATGGGTTGCCGGTTAAAATCTTGTGCAAAGTTATTGTGGGCTGACTCTAAGTGCCGCACTCAGAGACGTCAATTAAATTTAATGCTTGTTTAGTGACGTGTTGTCTTATTCTATTGCTGTAGTAAAGAAAGTGACAGCATCCACTTCAATCAAGCATTAAAATAAATTGACGTCTCTGAGTGCGGCAGTTAGCAAGAAAGAAAGACTAGAGTGTAATATTTTTTGCAGGACACGTGCAGTCTTAATTTCAAGAATATGCCTGTACAAGCGCCGCGCGCCGGCGCGCGCGCTCCCGGGACCTGCCCCCTATAGAAGACGGCAATCTCAAGTGTTTTTATGTTTTCTGAGGTGATGTCATCAAGATAATGTTGCGAGTGTTGCGACCAGCAACTTGCATCACTGGCTTACTCGAGCGAAACTAGCTAAATCTGTCAATGGGGAAGAAGTTTAGTGATCCTGACGAGAGTTCTGCGGGAGCCTACACTGTAAAGAAAGCAGAGCCGCCGATTTGAGTGCATCGTATCTGTTGTGGGTGCCAGGCCTTAAAATAGATGAGGGCTATAACTATTTAATGAGTTACGTGAACAAAACAAAGAAAAGGTAAGTGAACATTCATGTAAATAAAAAAAAAATAAAAAAAAATAGCCATTTATTCCGACCTTTCAATTTAAATTATTACAATATTATCTATCATAGTTTTACAATTAATTATTATTAATATTATTTTTCTTTGATTATCATATTTATCATTGACATCGGTATGGTCGACTTGCCTTGCGGCATAGGCCTCCCCTAGAATCTTCCACTTCTCCCTGTTCCTTGCTGTTTGTCTCCATGTTGGTTCTGCTACTTTTTTAAAGTCATCCTCCCATCTGCGACAGGGTTTGCCTCTTTTTGTTTTGCCGTCTCTGGGATACCAAGCTGTGATTGTTGACACGTAACCCTGACACCGGAGATAGCCCACCCCTAGACCTACCAAACCAGCCTAACATGACCTCAGTAAAAGTTGCACGGTTTTCGAGATATTGCCAATAATGATAATTAGTTTCGTATGAATTTTTTTACCAAAACAAAAAATAATTAGAAAAAAAAAAAAATTATTAGGCTGGTTTGGTAGGTCTAGGGGTGGGCTATCTCCGGTGTCAGGGTTACGTGTCAATTATGGGACACCCTGTATTGAAGAGAAATAGAGTAATACAATTGAATTTTGTAAGTGACTACTGACTATGTTACTCGAATTGCTGTGGCTATTTTTGCTTTAAGATATTTTAGTGTACCTAAATGTACCTTACAATTAGTAAAAAAATTAAAAGTAAATGTTGTTTTCATTTGACTACCTACCTCTTTATATTTTTTAGTGACTAATAATTCATCATTACCTGTTACTGTAAAGGTTTGAGTACCTAATTATAAGAAAGTAAATTATAAAATTAAAGATTGTAGCGAAAATGTATTTTTGTTACAGTAAGGGTTAATTTAAAAATAGCTATGTGTTTTTAAAAAGCACAATTAAAATAGTCTCCATAATGTCTAAAAATAGCTATGTACTCAGGAAGCACATAACGGGTATTTAAGAGCTAAAATAATTAACGCTATGTAACAAAATTATGGAAAAGTTTTTTTATAAGCTTTATTGTTCGTGATATATTTTCAAAATGAATCCTAATTAACTTAAAAATCTATAAGGTATTATCATATAAATTTTCCTTTATCTGCTTCCAACATCAACCGAGAAAACCAGTTTTTTGCTTCTCCTGTAAAGTAGGTCCAAAACACATAGCGATGCAGGCACAGCGACGATATTAAAAGAAGTTATTTTTTCCGTTTGCGTTGTGCAAAACGTGGTTATAAAATTATCAACAAGTTGTTATAGTTGTTGGTAATTCTGTAGCTCTGTCTACCACACTCTGGAATGAAAGCGTGACGGTATGTTTGTATGTATGTGTTATTTTTTGCGTTTTTGAAGGCGATTTTTTGTTTTTTAAAACATTTAACTATTTGTTGTTTTATACTTTTTACTAATCATAATAAACTGTTATGTAGTCCCACTTCACGTCGCGTCCCACAAGGAACGCCGCGGGAAAGTCATTGTCATATTTAAACATTTAAATGTTCCTCGTTTATAGTCGCTTCACTATCTTAATAGAGATAACTTATCGCCACCCTTGAAATAGGTAGGTAGCGATTTTCTACTGTTCCAAAATTATTTAAGTGTTCGTAATATTTTAATATCACCCTCTGTTACCACCTAACGTTGCACATACGGGTATTTAAACAATCTACGTGGCCAAAAATCAATTTTACAAAAGGTATGCCAGGTAAAAAATACGACTACCTGAGTCAACGGGATTAGTTTGGGAACAATACCCATCCCCTCCAACCTTCATTCTGTTTACGCTGTCTACGTACGAGCAGTCGGAATTCGATCGTCCCGTGAGGTGTACGTGGCTGTTCTCGGCGTTCGTGTGCAAACATAAACTTTGACAGTGAATATTAGGTGTTTCAAGTTGAGTCGCAAAAAAATAGTGATGGATCCAGATACAGCAGGTAATTAACTAATTTTCTAAATTTCGTTTGACTCGCACTTATTATGTAGAAATTAATTTCAGGTGTTTTGAAAGTTAGTAGTTAACAGACTATTTTTTTACATGATTTGTTCTTATATTAAGGTTTTTGTTGTACTATCGGGTGAGATCCGGTTTTGATTCTTGTTTTATTATAAACTTGAAACCTTTAGGAAGACAACTTTTAAAAAAATTGCCGCGAAAAATTGCGAATTAGCATTATTGAGGGAGGAAGTTAAAGCGAAAAATACTACTAAAACCACGATTTATGTCTAACCCATTTTTAAACGCTTATTTATTTGTTTTAGGTTCACAAAGCTCGTCAGGTGTGAGGCTTGTGACTCGCAAGTACTTGTTTGACCGTTTATGCAGCTTTGAATTAGCTAACATTGAAGAAAAGCTCAACTTTTTAAAAGATGATATTTTATCAGGCGACATATACCACGAGGACCAAATCGCGAGTTTTAAGCGAAGATTTGCTCATTTTAAGTCCGAAATTAAACGAAGATGGTTTAAAGCTCATAAAAAAGAAGATTTATTTCGAAAATGTAATGATTTATGGCTTCAAGGCACTTTTGAACTTCCCGTGCTGACACAAACTAAACGAGGTCGACCTTGTAAATTATTTGAGGAATCAAGTGAAAGATCTAAAAGAAGGAAAACCAAAGAAGTTCGATCGACTTTAGAAGGAGAAGTAATTGTCCATGCTGCACAAACTGAGTTGCAAAAAACTGGAAAACGTGATGCGTCTGCCGTGTTATAAGAAATTGTTAGTTCTCCAACAAGGGCAACTAAATATAAAAAAGCATTTGAGGAAACAAGAAAAGCAGAAACCGATAGTCTTACACCTATTCAAGCTTTACAAATGTTTGTAGATGCAGACTTAACTCGTCGACAATATGAAATAATCCGAAATACTAATAAGAAGTTCTTTCTCTGTTACACGCTTTTGCAAAAGGCCAAACAAGAGTGTTATCCACCTCCTGATGAATGCAAAATGACGAGCACCTCTGCTGAAAGCAGCTTGCAAAGCTTGGTTGATCTCACAGTCAAGCGTCTATCAATCTACTTAGAAGACGTCCTTATTACATTGCAGGAGCAAGAACGAGAGAGCCTAAAATTAATTTGTAAATGGGGGTGTGACGGATCTCAACAGTCACAATTTAAACAAAAATTTGAAAGTGATGCAGACTCGGACGCGAGTATCTTTCAAAGTTGTTTTGTTTCTTTGAGACTAGTCTGTGGCAAAGATGACAAGAAAATTGTATGGGAAAACCCTAAGCCATTTTCTCCACGATTTTGTAGGCTTATTCGATTTAGATTCGTAAAAGAGAGTACAGATATAACGGAACAAGAAATAGACCACGTTAAAACGGCTGCTAATCTGCTAACCATAATATAGGTGGTATTGAACAACAATAAATTTATGGTTAAACATGTTTTTATCATGACAATGGTTGATGGTAAGGTCTGTAACGCTGCCACTGGAACAAAATCCACAAGTCGATGTTACATATGCGGTGCAACTTCAAAAGACTTCAATAAAATCGATTTAAATAAGGATATAAGTTTTGAGGCTATCGAGTTTGGACTATCTGTGCTTCACGCCAGAATACGTATCTTTGAAAGTATTTTACACTTGGCGTACAAATTGCACGTAAAGAAATACAGGGCGAGAAAAACAGAAGCTGAAGTAGTAGGGATTCGCCGGTTCTGGCCCCGCCTCTACTCGGCCGAAAAAAATGGTGCTCTGACGAGCGAGAGGTGGGGTTTCGCTCCTAAAAAAAAAAAAAAATTAATTTTTTTTTCGGTGTTTATCCCCCCATTTAGAGCGTTTGGGAAGGGTCCCGAGACTCCCAGATCACTCCTTCCCATAGCTTGCAATAGTCCATGTACTCAATACAAAAGGTTATCAACTACCTGGGCACCCTTTTTTGTGCCTATTGTTTGCGCGTGCGCCAACCCCTTTGTTCTCGGGGCGCCCAACACGATTGTCTTGCATCGCAAGCGTTCATACCTTTTTTTACATATTACCTGATTGCGCTATTAACTGTTGTAATGTGATTTTTAATGTTATCTATGTTTTTCTCATATCATTTAATTAAGTTACCATAGCGGTTTTCTTAACATACTGTTTTTAAGGATCATAGTTCTAACCTAACCTAACCTACCTTGTTGAAGTTAACCTAAAACCGTGAAACCTGTCCTAGCTTAAAATACCTACTGTTTTTAAGGGTTACAGTTCTAACCTTCTTTTTTTTTTTTTTTTTGTCCCGGGGGAAATGCCTGTGCATACCCGCCCCGACGGGGGCCAGGACGGGTTATGTCCGACTTGCACGGACTAAAACCCCCGGGGTGTTACGCCAATCGCTTTAGGAGGGGGGCTACGGGATCGCTATAGCGCCAAAACGTAGCCCCCCAGTAGCGGATGCCCTTTGGGCTCGCCTTCCGGCGGGCGCCTTTATAAGGGTCCTCGCCTACTCCGCTGAGGGCACCCTGGAACACAGCAGGGGGCCTTCCAGCTCAGGACCTTTTACTGCAGGTGATAGACCCCCCGATCCATCACCCGCAGGCCCCCGTTACGGTGGCATGCGGTTGGCGTAAGCCAACCGCCGCCGACCCAGTCGCCTGCGGCGCATTGGCAGCGCTTCGGTATCAGCCTCACGCTGCCGCTCCGCTGCTTCCTTCAGCGTCATTACTATGTCGCTGAAGGTCACCACCGCCTCCCACGCCTCCTCGCTGCCAACCATGGCTTGCGCCAAAGCAGGCAGCGAGAGGTCCCCGCCTACTACCGCGGACAGCGCCGCTCGAGGTTCCGCCCAGGCTGGACACATCTCACGCGTGTGTCGTGCCGTGTCTGCTACACCCTCTCCACAATGGTGGCACGCCGGTGACGGCTCCCTGTTCGCCACCTCACACAGATATTTGCCGAAACATCCATGACCGGTTAATAGCTGTGTGAGGCGGAACGTCGGTGCGCCGTACTTTCTTTCGGCCCAGTCCCTAAGGACGGGTCGAATAGCAGACACGAGTTCCCCGCTAGCCCCCGGGATCTCCAACCTTGCCGACCACTGCCGAAAGAGGTCGTCACGGGCCCTCTCTCTCCACCCATCGACCTCTTGCGGATGCGGTCGGCTGCCCTCCAGCCTTATTTCAGCGCCTCGCCAGTACACTGCCGCTAGGACCCGAGCGTCTAGGACCCACGGCGGACAGCCGGCGAGCACGCAAGCTCCAGCATGCGACACAGTACGGTATGCTCGAGCCACCCTGAGCGCCATGACCCTTTGCGGACGTCGTAAGAGGGCCAGATTGCGGTTACACAGACCGTCCGCCCATATTGGCGCTCCGTATAGTGCAATGGAGCGCACCACACCCATATATAGACGTCGGCATGTTCCACTTGGTCCTCTTAAGTTGGGAAGGATGCGTCCGAGCGCCCCCGCTGCAGCCACCAGTTTTGGGGCCAGGCGTCGAAAGTGCTCGTCGAACCTCCACTTGCTGTCGAGGACGAGTCCTAGGTATTTCATCGTCGACCCAACAGCAATAGAGGTTCCCCCCACCATGATCTCCGCTCCAACCGGTGGCGCGTTTCGGGGCCCACAAAACACCAGCGCCTCGGATTTGTGCAAAGCCACCTCGAGCCCCAACCGGCGTATACGACCAACCACCTGCGCTACTGCCGCCGTGGCGAGGATCGACGCCTCCCTGTGGGTGCGTCCGCGGGCGGACACGAGGGTATCATCTTACAGTTCTAACCTAACCTAACCTACCTTACTGAAGTTAACCTAACATTATACAACCTAATGTAACTTAACATACCTACTGTTTTTTAAGGGTTACAGTTCTAACCTAACCTAACCTACCTTACTGAAGTTAACCTAACATTATACAACCTAATCTAACTTAACATACCTACTGTTTTTAATACTTACCTAACCTAGCTTGGTGAAGTTAACCTAACATTATACAACCTAATCTAACTTAAAATACTTACTGTTTTTAATACTTTCAAGAAAATAAAGATGAATCAACCAACAAAGAAGTTACGAGTGGTTTTAAATTTTAACACCCCATGGTCGGCTGTTATTAAGGATCGCCTAACTTTACATGAGCTTAACCTAAGCTAAGAACTGATTTAAATGTAGCTTAAGTCCTAATTTTCACTTAATTGAATTTACCTAAGTTAATGTTAGTAAATCTAGGTAATCGTAGTATTCGTAGTATTATCTTAAGTCGTTGTTACTTAGAGCCTATTGTAAACAACTATCAAAACCATATATTGCATATAGGTATTTCTAAATGAATTACCTACACTTCGCTTATTAAAAATATTGTGGTTAAATTCAATCTAACCTACGTACGGGTATGTATCTACGAATATGTATCCTTGACTAACATTAGCTATAACATTATCTATCTAGTACGTATATGGGGTTCACCTCCACATACATTTTAATTTTATTGTAACACACTAGTATGTAAAACTAAAACGAAGCAAGTAAACTGGTTCTGACTTGATTCAAAGCGCTATGGAGTAGGTATATCAATAAAAAAGCCTGTATCGACAAGTTTCGTGTACCGGAGTGCATTGTTATAACGGTTTAATTGTTTTATTGGTAGCCGCCTATTATATTTTACGTCACACCTGGCCATAATGTGAGTTTTATCGCACGCTGCGCGCACGGTAAAACTCGCATTGTGGCCAGGTGAAGACGTAAAATTGTGTACTCATCACGGGTAGTAAAAAAGAAAGCCCTCTATCGCATATTTACGACCCTCGCCTACGGCTCGGGTCTCAAATACCTGCGATTTCGGGCTTTCTTTCTTTTACAGCCCTTGTTAAGTAATGTACTATTATGGTCACAACGGATGCGATTGTTACTTGTGCGTTTTATTATTTTGGGTGTTGTTGAATAAATCGGCGTCTGTGTTAGATGAACTACAAGTTCAAACATGTTTTTAGGAAGACGCTTAACTTACGGAGCGTATAAAAGCGGTGGGGTATTGTGTCTGAACAACTATTAGCCACGCAACAGTCTTCGTTACCGGAGCTCCCTGTACTTAAAGCAGTATATAGACATAATAGTCTTGTGTCGTGCAGTGAAGTGTTTATAAAAAGGCCTAATAATGGATGTGAGTATGTACAAATATTTAACTTAATTGTGTGTTTTTTTAGCATTTGTGCACCGTGTTTTTGTTAAGCAGTTGTGTAATTTATTGTTTGATATTGTTTCAGTTCTCTGAAAATACTTTCAAGAACTATTACTACCCGGAAAATAAAGATGAATCAACCGACGAAGAAGGCACGCCTGGTTTTAAGTTAAGCAGGCCATGAAAAAAGCGTTCAGTAAATAACATCGACAGCTTTTTTGAACGTCCCAAGAAGAAAACTAAAGTATTGAAGCGCTCTTCCAATGTCAGTCAAAGTTCTCCTGACGGGGTGGGCTATATATCAACCGGACAAGACGACGGGGCATACGCTTCTCACTTGATTAAAATCGAGATATATGATTTGCAAAAAATTAAAAACATTCCACCCACTGAGCACTGGAAACACGCAGATGTGAGATTAAAATTCTACGCGCCTTCTGAAGAAGACACTCAGCTCCAAACTACACGTGATGTTATATTTAACATCACAAAGCAAGTAGCTTCTAAAGACAGTTGTATGAAATATTTTATTGACAATAAGAAACAGTGATAAAAAGTGTTTGTGTAGGTTAAACAAAAGCTTGTTATTGTATTACATGTAAAAACCTTACCTTTTAAGATTTCAAGACCTTTTCCAGTCTAAACAATTATCTTTTCTTTGTAAAATTTAATTGTGCGAAATACTTTATTTACTATAGGATGCAGTGATAAAAAGTGTTTGTGTAGATTAAACAAAATGGATAGTTTGAACTGTGACATCTACGATGCCCAACTCATCAGACTCTGTGAAGAGCTTGAAGAAGATCAAGAATTACTTGATATCGGGGAATTCATAAGCCAACTTCATCGTGATGCGTAAGTTATATTTTTAATTCTTAATATTCCTGTTGTGACCTGTGTAAAAGCGCTTGACCAGTACTTACCTGACAAAGGATGGGTTTCTGACTTGTAGTAACTTGATCCTATTGTTATGGAAGCAGTTAGGTGGGGCGCTCCTATATAAGTGAGGTATTCGATGTTGAAATTATTCATTGTTTGCGTTACTGTGTTTGAGTTACTAAGGTGTCGGTTTATTCCATCATGGTGTTCATCATAATCCATTTAGTTCGTGATCAAATTGAGTGTTTAAGTAAACAGTTTATTATAACTAATTTTCATAGAAGTATACGACTGTGGTTTATATCAAACCAATTACCCACCACACTATTAGAAGATTCTGATGTAAGACCATATTTTACACCATGTGATGGTCATATTAAGGACAAACAAAATAGTTCGTGCTCAGATGTGATTGATGGAGTTTTAACAATGCAAGCATACTGCCAACAATGTAGAGAAGATTTGAGTTAGTATAATATCCCATCCAATTAATTAAAAACTTTGTATTTGTTATTAAGTCGTACATTATGTTTAATTTCATGTTTTCTTATTTTTACAGATCTTCCCAAGTCGGAGGTGGAGTAAAGAGGACAGCTGCAGTTTCGAAGTCAGAAGAAGTGCTGGCAAAGAAAAACCGCCCTTCAACTAGTCGCGATGCAGTATCAACATCATCCGAACCAATCTTAGATGAGAATGTGAGTACAAAAAATAATGATAATGTTGAATGTTCTGTGTGTAGTAAGTTTAGTAACAATGTGGTGAATCTTAGCATCGACAAAAATGATATTTTTATAACTATAGTTAACGAAATTTTAACAAGATTATCTAACTTTGAGAGGAAAGATAGTGGATGGAGCTTAGTAAAATTCAACTATCTAGATGTGAATGTAAATAAATTTAACCCATTACGTGGTTCTTCCTATATAAAATTGCCTAGAGATATAATGAATAAAAAGGCAGTTATTAATGTAAAAAACAATGATCATGAATGTTTTAGATGGGCTGTATTGTCAGGGTTATACCCACCTACAAACCATCATTCAAATACATGGAATTCATATATAGCGCATAAACATAAACTAAACTTTGAAAATTTGACTTTCCCATTTAAATTAGGGGATGTTCATAAATTTGAAAAAATGAATGATATAAGTATTAATATTTTTGGACTCGAGTACAATTCACAAAGTAAAAAACATGATGTGATAGGGCCATTTCACTTAACTAAATGTAAAAAAGCTACCCACTTAAACTTATTATATATAACCAAAGGTAGTAAAGCACATTATTGCTTGATCAAAAATTTATCTAGATTAGTATCTAAACAATTATCCAATACACAACATGCTACACATATTTGTGATGGTTGCCTAACAAGCTTTACATCACATGAAAATTTAATGAATCATCAAAGAAACGACTGTTTCCATGTTTGCACGAATTTACCTTCAGAACAGGATAAAAAGAAAAACTGGTTCAATGAAAATGTCCCATCAAACCAACTTAGCTTCAATAATTATGAACGTAAATTAAGGGTGCCTTTTGTTGTTTATGCCGATTTTGAGGCTTTTTTAAACCCAATTCCATCATGTTTCAACAATCCTAGTACATCCTCTACAACAAATATACAAAAACACGAGGTATATAGTTTTGGATACTACATTAAGTGTTCTTATGATGATAAGTTGTCAATGTATAGAACATACAAAGGTAAAGATTGTGCACAGACATTTATGAAATACATTAAAAAAGATTTAGATAACATTTGTAGGAGTAATACTTTTGGCAAAACCCCTTTGCCTTTATCTGATGCAAATAATTTAGACATTGCTCAGAGTAGTACATGTTACATTTGCGATAAAAAATTAAATGGTGATTCTTCTATTTCTTATAATCATCATACAGGTTTTTATGAAGGAGTAGCACATCAATTTTGTTCTGAAAAATACAGTGCACCTAATTTTGTACCTGTATTTTTTCATAATTTGAGCAACTATGATAGTCATTTTATAGTACATGGGCTTGGATTTGAGGAAGGGGACATTGAACTGATACCAGAGAACAAAGAGAAATATATTTCCTTTTCTAAATGTTTGCAAGTGAATAATCGCACAATGAAATTGAAGTTTGTTGATTCACTAAAATTTATGAGCTGCAGTCTTGAAAAATTAGCCAAAACCTTGACAGCTGAACAATTTCGTGAATTAAAATTGAGTTTTCCATGTGAAGAGGATTTTAAACGATTAATACGAAAGGGTATCTATCCCTATGAGCACATGACATCATATGAAACGTTACAATTGACTTCTCTTCCCTCTCAAGATAAATTCTACAGTTCTTTGACTGATTGCAACATATCAGACGACGATTATGAACATGCGAAAGATGTTTGGACTCATTTTCATTGTCAAAATATGGGGGATTATTCTGATTTATATTTAAAAACAGATGTTTTGTTACTTACTGATGTATTTGAAAATTTTAGAAATGTATGCCTTAGGACATATGGATTAGACCCAGCTCATTATTATACTGCTCCAGGATTAAGTTGGGATGCGATGTTAAAAACTACAAAAATAAATCTAGAGCTCTTAACCGACATTGATAAAATTGCTTTCATAACTAAAAATATTCGAGGTGGCATATCGCAATGTAGTAAAAGACATGCAAAAGCTAATAATAAATTTATGCCAGAATATGATCAAAATATTCCTTCTTCATTTCTTATGTACTTGGATGCAAATAATCTTTATGGGTGGGCTATGTCTCAATGCCTCCCTACAGGTAAATTTGAATGGGTGAATGTAGATACTGATTTTAATGTTTCTGATGATGCTGAACATGGGTTCATTTTAGAAGTCGATCTAGAATACCCACACGAATTGCATGACTCTCATTCGGATTTACCATTCTGTCCTGAAAATATTTGTTTAGGGAATTCCAAAGAAAAAAAATTAATTCCCAATTTAAATAGGAAAACGAATTATGTTCTACATTACAGAAATCTAAAACAATGTTTGAAGAATGGTTTGCAATTAGTTAAAATCCATCGTATTTTGAGATTTGAACAATCTAAGTGGTTAAAAAGTTACATAGACTTAAACACACGCATGCGATCGCAGGCAACGTGTGATTCTGATAAAGATCACTATAAAAGTATGAATAATTCAATGTTCGGTAAAACCATGGAAAATGTTTTGAAATATGTGAATGTCAAATTGTTAAATCACTGGGAAAATCATGGGAAATCACAGGGAGTTGAAACTATGATAGCGAAACCTGAGTTCCACAGTTTATCAATGTTTTCAGAGAACTTAGCTGCTGTTCAATTGAATAAAACTAAAATCTTTTATAATAAACCAATTTACTTAGGATTTTGCATTTTAGATATATCGAAAACTTTCATGTATAAATTTCATTACGACTACATGAAAACGAAATATCAAGAAAATCTCAGGCTTCTTTATACAGATACAGATAGTTTAGTATATCAAATATTCACTGAAAACTATTATGAGGACATAAAATCAGAGCTCGATTTATATTTTGACACATCAGACTATCCACCTAACAATGAATATGGTTTACCATTAATAAATAAAAAGCGGTTGGGATTTTTCAAAGATGAAAATAATGGTAAAATATTTAAAGAGTTTGTTGGTCTACGATCTACAATGTATGCCTAAGATGTTGAGAATATGAGTCTTATATCAAAAGCTAAAAGAGTCAATGAATGTGTTACTAAAAAACTGACCCTCAACAATTATAAAAAGTGTTTATTTGAAAAAAATATGCAACATGCTCAAATGCTGAGATTTAAATCAATAAAACATGTAATATTTACTCAAAATATAAATAAAGTATCATTCTCTCATAACGATACAAAACGGTATTTGTTAGAAAACTCTTCGGACACTCTAGCGTGGGGGCATTATAAAATACCCCATGGATCATCACAAAATAATTTTTCCATGTAATTTATAATCACAGAACATTCAAAAATTTCAACTTTATTTTTTGTACATTGTATATTTTTAATTTTTAATTGTGAATTTTATTGTGAATTGTTATAATTGTAGAAAATGTAAATACATTTTAGTTTTTTTGTAAATATAAATTGGTGAAGGTGAATTAAAGTGGTGGTACTCTGTATTTGATTTTTATTTAATTTTTTATTGTAACTTGAAAAGAGACTTATGTTGAGTTTTTTGCACTGTTTCTTTAAAAAATTATACTCAAAAAAGTGTAAATTTGAAAATAAAAAATATTTGACTATGATATCTTTGTTTTTTTAATGTGTTTATCCTTATTTTGGTTGATTTATTTAAAAAGTAATTGAGTTCATAAATTGTATCATTTCAAGTTTAACTGTTTTCATATCAACACGTATTACGAGTTTTAATAATGATACATTTTTATCATCCTTTCACAACCATTGTAGCTGGTCCAAGTGGATGTGGCAAAACTCAATTTGTCACAAACTTTTTAAATAATTTCAAAGAAGTATGTAATGTTGAATTTGATGAAATAATTTGGTGTTATGATGAAATGCAACCCCTGTACAATCTAGAAAATGTAAATTATAGTCAGGGAATACCAGATTTTTCAATATTTTATGGGAAGAAACCTAAGCTTCTTATAATAGATGATCTGATGAGAGAATCAGATGGACGAATAGTTGACATTTTCACAAAAGGTAGTCATCATAGAAACTTAAGTGTTTTTTATATTACTCAAAACATATTTCATCAGGGGAGAGGCCAACGAGATATTTCACTAAATACAAGCTACATTGTATATTTTAAGAATCCCAGGGACAAAACCCAAATACGCTACTTGTCACGACAAGTTTACCCGGAAAACCCAAAATTTGTAGATGAAGCCTACAAAGATGCTACTAAAGAACCACATGGTTACCTCATGATTGATTTGAAACAAAATACAAATGACATATGTCGTTTTAAAACAAAAATATTTCCGTTTGATGGACATTGCACAGTGTATGTTCCTAAAAAGGGGTTTAAATACGACAAAAATCAACAAATTTTAGTCAGTTCTACATGATGCATGCGAGAGTAAACACATATAAACATTTACTTGAAGCATTGCAGTTGCTTAAACCAAAATATCGCACGGCGTTACTTAAATCTTGTGATGATGATGAGATCAACATTATTTGTGAGTGCATTTATAACGTCCTAAATGGAAAAATTGCTTTAGAAAAAAAAGAAAAATCTAAATTAAAAATATATAAAGATATCTTACGGAAATTAGTTTCAAAAGGAAAACATAAAATAAGAAAAACTGTTATAATTCAAAAGGGAGGTGCATTTCTACCTATTATATTAGGAGCAGTTTTAAGTGCCTTAGTTAACTCTTTATCATAAACAAAATGGAAAACACGAAAAAAATGCTATTAGTAGAATCAGATTTTATTGAAAGACTCAAACGCAATGAGAGCCTACCTGAAAATTCATCATCCCGTCTAGATGCTGAGATGCAAAAAATCCTTAAAAGTAAAATGAATGATCGTGAAAAGTGGACCTTATATTCACAAGCATTGCAGCGATTTTTACATTTTATTGAAACAGATCGAAAACCATTTAGAATACCAATCGTAACGGAGGGGGAGCTTCAACTCAACTACGAAAGTAATGATCTAAAGTCAAAAGTGAACAAAAAGGAGGTTAATGAATATAATGAGTCAGTTGCAAATCCACCTTTACCAGAAGGAGATGGTACTACAGCAGTTACACCGATTGGTAAAACAAATCCAGAACCGATGCCAATTAGCCCATCAAAAATTATAGATATATTACCCAAATCATATGAGAAAAAAACTCGAACTTTGTTGGATTGCATTGTTTTAAGTAAACCAAAAATTTGGTGGAAGCCAACTGGTGAAGTTGTAATAAACAACCGCACCATTTCAAATAGTAATATTACTGATCTGGTAAGTGACACGGTTAGATCTCTTAAACGTCCTAAATAGTGTCCGACCGAAACACGATTTTTAGCCGAAACCGAAACCGAAACCGAATATTCGGTTTTTTTCTGATTTCGGCCGAAACCGAAACCGAAATTTTTGAAGACTTATGAAATTATTCAAAATTACTGTACAAATCGTAAGGAAAAGGTTATTGCAAGGATTTCTTATATGAGAACAGCCACTGTTTTAGTTAAACAAAATAAAAAACGTTTATTTTTAATGAAAATAGATATAATTAGAGGTAAACTATGAAAAACTGCCAAATCGGATTTTTTTCCTTTTGTGACATTGTTATACCTAAAACAATAACAAATCCGATATAGCACAAACAAAATATACTGTTTACATCACAATACTGTTTTTAGTACCCGACCCGACTCCAGCTCGAATTCAAACTTACAAGTTATTAGTTTACTTATTTTTTATTTACGAGCAGAAAAAAAACTTACTCAAATTCGATCTAATTATTGTTTTTAGAGTATTAATTAACTAAGTATTTCTTTTCTGTTTACCAACCCTAGCATCTATGACTAACCTACAAATTTAAGTTTTCTGTCAATAGGTAATGCTATTTATAACGTTATAAGTTAAGTTATTCACTTGTTATTTAAAATAACATACCTACCTACATATGTAAGGGATAGTAATAGGGTTAATAAGGTATTATTTAAATTATTTTACTGCAGTTATCAAGACTTCACTAATTCGCGGCATAGGTATTATATTATTCAAACAAACAACCTATTCTTATCACGTCTAAACTAAATTCACAATCCTAATATCAAACGTATCGTTCATTAATCACAGCATAAAATGCAGTAACAGATTCTAAAAAATAAATAATAATTTAATAAATACACAACACTCACCATATTTTCTCACGCGCCACGTGGTTCACAAACAAACGTCACAAACGGGATGAATATGAATACTGTCGGTGGTCCCGGCTGGGACGGCCGCCGGTGCATTACCTATACCTACCCGGCCGAGCGCGCCAGAATTAAGCCGAGCGCTCCCGATGCGAGAGCCGCGAGAGGCCCCGAAGCAATTTCGGCCCGGCCGAAGGTTTCGGCCGGATTCTGGCCGAAACCGAAACTGCGGCCGAAATCACTTTTTTGGCCGAAATTGGCCGAAACCGAAACCGAAACCGAAACTTCGGTCGGACACTAGTCCTAAACCAACAGGGTGGGAAGAGTTTGCATTACTTTTAAGAGATATAAGAGTTCCTTTAAGCTGCATAGGCAATCCTGCAAACTTGGAATTTATTAAAACAGCTCAAGCGAATGAACCAATTACATTAACTGCATCTACAAGTACGAGATCGTCAACAGATAAAGAAAAACAAAGAGCTACACCACTTACTACAGGACAACTTAAGCGTCATCATAAGAAAATTGATTGGGAAAAATGGACTCCTTATTAGATATTAAAGATAAAAGATAAAAAAAGATAAAAGATGTTTATTCAGTAAGTAGGCCGCACGGGCACTTTTACACGTCAAAAATCTACCAGCGCTTCGCAAGAGACCACTGCTGAGAAGAAACGCCGCAAGAAACTCAACAGTCAGTCGTTTTTTAAATATTGCTTATGATAAATGATATTATACAACGAAAAGAAAAAACTTAACCTAGCATTATATAAAACAATGAATGTAACAAACAATATGAATATGAATATATATATCATGCGTAGTTGAGCAGAAAAATGTGTCTAAACTCAAAATTCTAAAAAAAAAAACTCATAAGTAGTAACTATAAAAATAAATAAAAATTATACTTAGACGGGGCAAAACAACACATAAATAGTTTCGATACATTTTCCTACAGAAACCGTGTCCCCCAGACAATACACAATGTTTTACATATTTGTATGATTAAGTTATTATTAAGATATTTAGGTGTTTAATTTAGGCCAAGCATTTTTATCTGTTAGATAGTCTTCGACCCTATAGTAAGCTTTAGACATCAACGACTTTTTCAAATAATTTTTAAGTACTGGAAATGGTAACTTTAAAACTTCGTCAGGTAATTTATTATAGAAATGAATGCATTGACCTACAAATGATTTATATACCTTACGGACACGAAATTTTTTTATAGCTATTTTATTTTTATTTCTTGTATTCAAATTATGTATGTCACAATTCTTAATAAAAGAGTCTTGATTTTTAATGACATAAATAATATTCTCATAAATAAATTGTGATGCTACTGTCAAAATATTAATTTCTTTAAATAGTAATCTTAAGGAATCACGGGAGTTTAGGTTATATATAGAACGAATGGCTCTTTTTTGTAACACGAAAATAGTCTGTATGTCAGCAGCTTTTCCCCAAACAAGTATACCGTACGACATAACACTATGAAAATAACTATAATAAACTAAGCGAGCTGTCTCAACATTGGTAAGTTGTCTGATTTTCCTAACAGCATAAGCTGCCGAACTTAATTTGCCTGCTAGTACTGCTATATGGGGACTCCATTGCAAGTTTTTGTCTATAGTTATTCCTAAGAAAAGCGCCTTATCCACCATTTCCAAACACTCATCATTTAGAAAAATACTAGATTCTACCGGTCTAACATTCGGCAAAGCGAACCTAACACATTTAGTTTTCTTAGCATTAAGTAGCAAATTGTTACTAGTAAACCAATTAAGTACTTTACCTAGCGTCGCGTTTATCCTACTATAATCGACGGATTTTCGGTCTACCTTGAAAATCAATGATGTATCATCAGCAAATAGCACAATATCGCAAAGGTTAACTACCGCGGGTGGCAAGTCATTTATATAAACGAGAAATAAGAAAGGACCTAATATAGAGCCCTGTGGCACACCTAATTTAACAGCTGCTCCAATGGACTTTGTTTGGTTTACAACAACCGTTTGTGTTCTATCACTAAGATATGAAGACATAAGATTTAGAGAATTATTTGACAGACCATAATGTTCTAATTTTAATAAAAGAGTCGCATGGTCTACGCAATCGAAAGCTTTGGAAAGGTCACAAAAAATTCCTATTGCATCACAAGATGTCTCCCAAATATTGTATATATATTTAATGAGTACAGATGCTGCATCAATTGTGGATCGTCCTCTGGTGAAGCCGAACTGATTACTGTTAAGCAGTTTATTTCTATTGAAGTGCCCTAACATATCTTTTAACATTAACTTCTCAAAAACTTTACTTAAAACTGGTAGAATAGAAATGGGTCGGAAATTCGTTAAATCACTCCTCTCGCCCGATTTAAAAAGTGGTAATACTTTACTATATTTCATAAGATTTGGAAAGACCCCCTCTAAAATGCAATTATTGTAGATTAAAGCTAAATGAGGTGCAATTATATCTATGACATGATGAATGACTTTTACTGACGTTCCCCATAAATCCTCAGTATTTTTTAAACTGAGCGATTTAAATGCCTTAACAATAGAAACTGAATCTACGTGGGTAAAATCAAAGTTTACATTACAATTAGTAACATTAGCACAAAGTAATTTTTGAGCTCCAATCGCAGATGATTGAAGACATTTCGTGGTATTAATGGCTATGGTGGAGAAATAATCTTCGAACGCTAAGGCCACGTCTTTATTTGACGTGATTTGTTTGTCACCCTTGTTTAAGGTGATTTGATTCTCGCGAGTTTTAGTTTTACCTGTTTCTCTATTTATAATTTTCCACACAGTTTTTACCTTATTGTCAGAAGCTTTGAGTTTAAGACTTAAGAAATTTGACTTAGCAGTTAAGCAAACTTGCTTGAAGGTCCTAGAATAATTCTTAATATAAACTAAGAAGTCACCATTCTTATTCACCTCCCTCTCTCTATATAGTTCATAAAGCCTATTTCTACTTCTATGAATGCCTACAGTAGCCCATTCACTAAACTTGGTTTTAGACCCAGAAACAGTTTTCATTTTGAAATTTTTATTAAATTGGTAAAGAACTACACCGAACAAGTCATTATAAATACTATTAGAATCATTATGTGAAAAGGATAACCTACAGATATTACTCTGAACTTTAGTTTTGAATAATTCCAAACGATTGCTAGTTATGGGTCTGTATGTTATTGTCTGTGGTTCTTGATGAAAATCATTTAAAAAAGAAGCCTTTTGGCCACTATGATCAGAATTAAAGCAATTAAATATTTCCTTATCCAAACATTCGCAATTACAAAAAATATTGTCTAAACAGGTTGCACTTGAAATACCTATCCGTGTAGGTTCAAAAAACAAATTAGCTAAATTAAAAGATTTAAATAAACTTAAGATCTTAATAGTATCAGTTGACGATTCCAGTAAGTTAACATTAAAGTCTCCACAAACAACAACATGCTTTTGGGTTTTACATGCTAATTTTAACACATTTTCCATACTGGATTCAAATGTGCTGAAATCAGCCGATGGCGGTCTGTAAACACAAATGATTATGTAATTTTCTAGTTCTACGCTAGAAATTTCTACAAGCCTCTCTATGGATAGCCTAACAATATCTTTCCTTTCTTTTGATTTTACAGTACTTTTAACAATTATTAAAGAACCACCATGAATGGCGGATTTTCTGGCAAAAAAACTAACTAATTTAAAATTAACAAAATCAAAAATTAATTGATGTGGTCTAAGCCAATGTTCAGTAATACACATAATCTGTACATTTTCAGTATCTAAAAATAATCCTACTTCTAATTCTTTGCTGGAAAACCCTTGAATATTTTGATGAATTATATTTATACTCAAAGGTGTTTCCGCTGTCCTATACTTTAGTTTAAATGATCAGGATTGGCATTTATATTTGTTGAGTGGTATTTGTTAGTTGTTTGTATTTGTTTATATCTATTTGGTTCTATATTAAAAGCCAAAAGTTCTACCAAAGTTAAAATATATTTCTTTGGCAAATGAATTTTTTCAGATGTTAGCGTGAGGCGCTTTATGAATTTATTTAAGTCAAAGAAGTGATATTTGCTATTATAGCATACAGAATTATACATTAAAGAATTTAAGTATCCTATTTTATTATTATGATTATATGGCATATTTTGTGAATATGGTAATGCACAAAGTATAATTTTACCTATTCCGGCCTCTTCAATGAGGCTTAATGTTGTCATTAATCTATCTACACTAGACTTATCTATACCAAGACTGTTTCCTACTAAAATCACTAGAGTAGTAGAACTGTCATAACTTCCCTTTGATATTAATTGACATAATTGCATAAGACTTGCATTATGATAACAATAGTTTGTTACATTTTGTGTCAATTTATTACTTAACAAGGAACCCATTCCAGACCCTATTTGATCTGAATAAATAATAGTTTTATTATTACTAATTTGTCTAGGGGACTTATCTAAAACTATTTTTGGGGCACATAGCTCAGAAGTATCAAGAGCCACCTCTGGCTGAACCACAGCTGTTGGTGCAGATCCTAAACAATTACAATTACAAATGCTATTATTAATTAAGGAATTAAAACGCTCTTCATTATATCTACTACTTTCCAGCAATTGTGTGAATGCCAGCATGTGCTCCTTGATTTCACTTTGAGCCGTTGAGTATTTTGATGTCATATCCTCAAGCTTACTTCTTAATCTACTAATCTCAGCATTTAATTTCTGAACTCTTAAACCATGTTCAATCATATCTGAATCTAATTTTTCATTGCATTTTTGTACCCTATTTTTCATAACAGATAACTCTAATTTCATTTTAGAATAGTTTTTAATACACCTCTGACTTTTAATAAGCTTCTGAGTACGCCTTATGTACTTGTTTATATTAACATATTTCTTTAACTTATTGTTACTATTAAAAAATATTAAGTTATTTATGTTACTGTCCTTATTATTCTTATTACCTAACATCTCCTGATACAAATTTTGTGTAATAGAACTTTGATAACACTCACGTTCTCTCCGTAGATAATTTAACTCTTCATTATCAGCACCGAGTTCTTCTTCTAGGTTAATTATACGGTTTAGTGCCACTTCATGGGTAGAAGCACACTGGTTAAAGTTATCTACTAGGGTCTGCAACTGCTCCACCTTATCTTGTGTGTCTAACAGTTTATAATCGTACTCCACAAGATCGTTCCTTAACACTGTGTTTTTAGCCAACATTTTCTTCTGCTCTTCCTCGCAATCTTCCCTTTCCCTTAGTAGCTGGTCGTTCAAGATATTGGCAGCTTGCAGCTCTTTCAAGGTAGCCTTAAGTTGCATCTCAAGCTGGCGTGTAGTGGCTTTGCGCGATTTGATGTTCGATGCGGCCATGGTGTCACAGTTACTCCACAATCACACTGAAAGATATTAAACTAGTGAGTAAGTGGAGGGGGAGTTTGATGAGCAGGTTATTTTATGCAAGGATATGTGTGAATAGGTGTTGGTGAACAGTGTATCGTGTAGGGCAATGTCTGTGGCAAATGTGACTAGTCTCAACTTATACTTCCACTGTATGTCAAGTAAAGAGAGATCGCACGGTGCCAATGTATGTAATTGACGTCGCTCACGGCTTCAGCAATGAGCAGTGAAAAGTATGAATGTAAACACAGTGTTAAAAATCAGTGTGAAAAGAATTAAAAGAAATACTCCCCAGGTTTTCTTAATGAATTTGAAAAAATCCGTTGACGGTTGACAGACGCTGCTGCGAGCGGCCTGTTTTTAGTCTTCTTGAAGTTTTATGGGCTTCACAGTTAGTAACAACTATAAATTGACTAAAACAAAGTTAACTATAAGGATATAAACATAAATTATTTCAGTTTTAAATATTTCTTAATAAGAAAACACGGAGGACAAAATTTGACGTCTGGAAGCTGTCAGTGTTGCCACAGCAATCCAATTAATAGGATCTACTATGATATCTCGAATCCAGCTGGTTATAGTAGTTTAAATAATATAGCGAAGGAAATGAAAGAACAAATGAACAAAGAGGAAGTAAAAAAATGGTTACAATCTCAAGATACGTACACGCTACATAAACCTATTCATAAGCGATTCACCAGAAATAGATATATCCTATCAGTAGTATAATATTGGGCATTCTGGCCCACCTCGTTCGATCGGGCGAAAATTTCGCCCTCCTCACTCGTGTGATCCAAATGCCCAATATTATTTTGTGGATTTCAAAATTTGGGTTTGCGCAGAATGAAATTCATGCATGCATTCTGTCCCACCTTTTTCGATATCGAGCGATATTTGTGGATTTCAAAATTTGGGTTTGCGCAAAATTAAATAATCGCGCTAACGTGCGCGTTTCGCGACATGTAACGGAAATTGGGTTTGTGCTTAAAATAAAAAGATTATCTCTCGCATGCGTATTGAACAAATAACAAGTCGTAACGTAAATTGGGTTTGCGCAAAATGAAATTCATGCATGCATTCTGTCCCACCTTTTTCGATATCGAGCGAATTCGTCCTCCCCACTCGTATGATCCAAATGCCTGACATTATTTGTGGATTTCAAAATTGGGTTTGCGTAAAATGGAGGTATAGATTTTATACATTCTTAAAGTCCAAGTTAAACTAAGAATATTAGTTGATTTCGTAAAATGCAAAAGCTTAAACACCTCGCACTTGGCCGGAGCGCAGACGCGTTTGTACAACTTGTCGTGAAGGTGATCAGGCTCCACAGACAAGATCGGGTCACCCAGGACGCTTAGTTCCCGGTGGTCGTATGACCGCTTTTGTGTACATGGTGAGTTTGCATCCTTCACCAGGGACGAGTTCATCCGTTATCTACCACCGCATAGTAACAGAATCCCTCCCAAATATTCGAGATAGTTCAGCAATACTCAGTGCAAGGGTGATCAAATCGAGCATCGAGATTGACAAGCTGGGACTTAGCACAACCAAGCCGGTAGGTCACAAGGAGTACTAAGACACTTATGCATTTGGTAAAGTTCTTACTATATATATCAACCTGAGTATAAAAACTTCAATAGCGTGATGTAGGTTTTAACTGGTTTTCGGTTGTATAAAACCAGTCTTATCATCATTTAAATTACGAAACTATAAGATGTTTTATAAACAATTCGTTAGTTCAACTGATTTTTGGTTTGTAAAACCAAAACGCAAGAAAACAACGCATAAATGTGCTCCAGTTAATTTTAATGCTATTGTAATGCCATCTATAGGAACGTTATATATTAATACATTTCTAAAAAAACATATCTCACTTTAACATATTGATGTAAAATCAGTTTTATTGTGTGCAAAATTAAGCTTAGCTAAAAATATAATCGCATGCGACATACAATGTTTTGCGTAATTGTAATTAGAACTCGAAGACCGGGCGGTATGAGATCCGCGATCACATTTCAACTATGGACGCTCGCTATTATTGTGATGATTTCACGCAAATGAACATAGGTGGCGTAGAATAACGAATATTTTGCTTAATCTATCGGAATTAATCGAAACCATTTGCAACTTATATGAAAGTGTAATGCATTCATTAAGCTATTATATTAGTTCAGTACTTAGCCTATAGAGGGCGCTTATGATGAAACCATTGTTAAATTCTTTATATTGGTAATATTTAATTTTTGTATTCAATGTTGGAATTACAATAAATTTACAATTACAGGTGTTTTCTGGATTAAGAAATCGATTTGTCAAGTTCGCTTGTTCGGGAAAATACTTTTTCTGTTTCCAGTACATTTGCGTAAATAATTTAAATTAATATATATATTTTTTTTCATTTGTTGATTTAACAAATATTCCTGCATTTTATTAATTAGGCATTGGTCAATTACGCAACATGTTTTTTTCAATCGATGTGAAGGAAATTGCACAACGCCGGTGGCCCCATTAAAAATATGCAAGAATATACATTTTGAGGGCTGGCACTATCGTAAATGTATCAAATAATGTTATAATTGGTAACAATACTTTTAATTGTGTCGAACATTTTGAATACATTTCGTTCATTAAACTTGATATAATTATTTTACCAGTGAGAAACCCTAGTTAAATGTTAACAGTTACTGGAATAAACATTCAAACTATCACAACATGTAAGCTTAAAGAAAAAAACCAATTTACACTACTTATAATAAAAATAATGTTAATTACCACAATATGGATGTGAAGATGGAATCTTCTCTCACTGGTTCTTCCAGTGCAATAGAAATAGCAATAATATTAAATTAATAATAGCGATATTAACTGCTTTATGCAAAATTACTCAAGTAACACCCCTGGCGCATGTAACAAAGTCATCAAGAATTCGCTATTTATTTGTCAACTTCCACAACTGCGTTCTTTTTGTGCTCCGAGACTTCCAGCTACCGCCACCGCTGCCCTACACCTCGTCCGCCAGCTTACCGCCCAGTGCATTACCACCTCCTGCTGTTTCATCTCGCTACTGTTAAAATGTGAGTAAGTACACTTTTTTCCCAAATAACTTTAAAATGTTTCAGTGATTTAATTATATCAATTATTTATTATTTATAGGTCTGATACCGAATTTGAAAGCATCATTGCTGCTAACGTGACCCCCGTCACCTCAAAATTTGGAAAACAAAAAAGAAGTGCAGCAAATAGGTATATTTCCCGTTGACTTGTTTTCACTGTTAATGTATGTTTTTAAACAAAAACGATTAATAATTATCCATATATCCTGTTTTAGATCTGATTCAGAGGACAGCGTAAGCCAAGATAATCTCAAATCGAAAAAAACCATTAAGAAACGAAAATCATCATCAACCAGGTATTTGTTTTTACTATCTTATTCATTATCTTTTTAAAAGGTAATTCTAGTAAACCTTCTAACATCAAGGTGGTTGTACTGATTTAATTGTTTTTTACAGTTCTGCCGCATCGAAGATAAAAGGAAACCAAAACCCTCATGATTTGTTTGGTATATTCCCGGAAGATTTTAATATTACGCCGAAACCCTCTGTTTCTTCAAATGCGCTCGACTCGTCTATAATCAACCGACTGCCGACAGGAGCAACGAAACGAGCATGCGTTCTGAAGGGAGACTTCTTCGTGGAGCTGAAGGTCTCTCACACCGAAGACATTCGCGGTGAGTTGCCCGATCAGCGTTGGAAGAAAGCCCTTCTTGCAGTTAAGGCTCAAATCAACAGTGAAACACCACAGTGGAACTCGTTGCAAAAATTTGTTCAACGACTTCAAGAACTTTTTGTAGAGGCTGACGTTAAATTTTACTCTAACAACAAGTAATTCAGTATTATTTTAACGTTTGCGTAAAATGTCTGTTTGCTCTTATTATTTTTTATTGTGTTGTAATCTGAATAAACTTACATAAATATGCCTTTTTGCTCAGAGTGCTCCATCAGAGTAGAAAGAAAACAGTGGGTGGGTCACTTAAAAAGTAATAAACATAAAAATAATTCCGTTGTAGAACTAAACGATGAGGTTTATCAAATTTCCTCAGCTTTTAAAGGTCGCATATCGTCATATAGGATAATTGCTACTGATGATTTTAAAACTTGTTTACCTGACGTATTTTTGAACTCTTTGAAATGCAAATTTTTAAGAATTTTACAAAATGCGCTTCAAAAACAAGTGAGCCTTAAAGTTAATTTCGAATACTTTTGCAATTTTCTTTTATTCAAAGATGACAGGCAAGAAATTAAGTCTTTCGCAACAAAAAATTTTTCTGTGCATCAAAATTATGATTTGGAGAAGCTTTTTCAAAAATTCTTTATAACTATAAGAAAAAAGGTAGAGGAATTTGAAGACCGCGATTCTGGTTGGACATTTTTATCAAATTTGTATTTAGAAATAAATGTCAATAAATTTGATCCATTAAAAGCGTCATCTTACGTGGATTTGCCTAAATTAATAAAAAATAAAAAGGCTTGCATAAATATTCGCAATAACGATGACTATTGTTTTCTCTGGTGCATTGTTGCCGCCATTTACCCGTCCTCACATCATAGTGAGCGTACATCGTCGTATCCCTATTTTAAGACTGTTTTAAAAACTGATAATATGAGTTTCCCTGTCACCTTTGCTGATATTAAGACATTTGAATCCGATAATACTGATATCAGTATTAATGTGTATTCTTTAAAAAACAATCGAACTGTTGTAGGACCTCTTTACAGGTCCGAGTACAAAAGGAAACATAGGATCAATTTACTTTTAATCGAGCGCGGTAATAACTCGCATTATGTTTTGATTCGTGACTTGTCGCGTCTTGTACGTTCTCAAATTACTAAGCATCATGGTAAACTTTATTTTTGCGAAGACTGTCTCATATTTTTTGTATCAGAATACAAATATGATATGCATGTTTGTAGTGGAATTGCTACTGTACTTCCAGATAAAGGTACATATCTGCAATTTAAAAATTTCGATCGTAAACAAGACGTACCATTTGTAGTGTACGCTGACTTTGAAACTATTCTTGAACCTTACCAGGGTTGCGAGCAAGCACCATCGATTAGCTTCACCTCAAATAAACAAATTCATAAGCCTGCAGCTTTTGCGTATTACATAGTTTGTTCTTATGACGGAAGTCTGAATCGTTTTATTCAGTATCGCGGACCCGATTGCGTATCCAAGTTTTTAGAGTACTTGTACAGACATGTAAATGAAATACATGAGATCTTAAATAAAGAGGTTCCTATGATTTTCGACGATGAAGATGCTTTAGCGTACAAAAATGCAAAAAATTGTCACATTTGCAAAACCCCTTTGTTTGGTGATAAAGTTAGAGATCACTGTCATTTAACAGGGTTTTATCGCGGAGCGGCCCATCAATACTGTAACTTACGTTTTCGAGTGCCTAAACTTATTCCTATATTTTTCCACAATTTGTCTGGATACGACTGTCATTTATTTATCAAAGAACTGGGTAAATGTTCTGGACCTATAAAAGTAATACCTAAAAATAAAGAAAACTATATTTCATTTACAAAATTTTTAAGGTTATCTAATGATCAGTATGTGCAAATACGGTTTGTAGATTCATTTAAATTTCTAGGTGCTAGTTTAGAAGAGTTAGCTAAGGGTTTATGTAGATCAGAGTTTTTCCACTTAAGTAACTTTTATCCTCGATTAGAAGAGTTTAATTTATTACTACGCAAAGGAGTATATCCTTACGATTATATGACCGGCTGGGATAAATTTACAGAAATTGAGCTACCTGAAAAGAGTTCGTTTTATAACTCGCTTTCTGCGGAACAAATTACAGACTCTGACTATGAGCACGCTCAACGTGTATGGGAGACATTTCAAATAAGAAACATGGGTGAATATACAGATCTCTATATTAAAACTGACGTTTTGCTTTTGTCAGACATATTTGAAAATTTTCGAAAAATTTGTAAGATTCATTATGAATTAGATCCTGCATTCTATTTAACCGTGCCGAGTTTGTCATTTGACGCGATGTTATTGAAAACTGGCGTAAAATTAGAGTTGATATCTGATTTAGAAATCATTCGTCTTATTCAAAAAGGCATTCGAGGCGGAATTTGCATGTGCTCTACCAGACATGCTCTTGCTAATAATAAATATATGAAAACTTATGATGACAGTAAACCCGACTCGTTTCTTGTATACATTGATTGTAACAACTTATACGGATATAGTATGAGTCATTCATTACCCATATCTGATTTTCGCTTTCTAGATTCTGAGGAAATAGAGCAATTAGACTTTATGTCAATTTCAGACGATGCAGAATTTGGATTTATTCTTGAGGTCGACTTAGTTTACCCTAAAGAGTTACATCATTTGCATAACGATTATCCCTTCTGTGCACAAAAATTTGTACCTCCAGGAGGGAAAAATTCGAAATTAATCCCAAATTTGTATGATAAATATGAGTACGTCATTCATTATGTACATTTAAAAACGTGCTTGCGTAATGGTTTGACTCTTAATAAAATTCACCGGGTAATCACCTTCCGACAAAGCCCCTTTTTGAAAAAATATATAGATTTAAATACAGAACTAAGAAAAAATGCAAAAACTCCATTTCAACAGAATCTTTTTAAATTAAAAAATAACGCTGTTTTTGGCAAGACTCTCGAGGATAGTGAACGACGTGTAGATGTTAAGTTAGTAAATCAGTGGAGTGATGAGAGAAACTCTACAAAGAAGTTTGTAACAGCAAGTAAATTAATAGCACGACCAAATTTTCACAGCGCCACGACATTTTCGGATAATTTAGTCGCTGTTCAAATGAAACCGGAGAGAGTTGTCTTAGATAAACCGATATACATAGGATTCGCGATACTCGAGCTTTCTAAGAGTCACATGTATCAATTCCACTACTCTGTAATAAAACCTTATTATAATGAAAGTGTTTCTCTCTGTTATACAGATACTGACAGTTTCATTTATAATATTAAAACCACTGACTTTTACGACGATTTGAAAAATCAGTTTATACATTATTTTGATACAAGTAATTATAACAAATCAAATGAGTTTCAGATACCCTTGATAAATAAAAAGGTTCCGGGATTATTTAAAGACGAGTTAGGGGGCGAGCTTATCACTGAGTTTGTAGGGCTACGTTCCAAGTTGTATTGTATCAAAAGCGAAAATTCATTACTCAAAAAAGCAAAAGGAGTAAAAAAGCCTGGTGTCCGAGAATTAACATTAGATGACTATAAGGATGTTCTGTTCAAGAATACGGTTATTAGGAAAAAAAATATATTATTTAAATCTATTAAACATGAAATCTTTACGCAAACTGTTAACAAAATTGCGTTATCCAGTAAAGACGATAAGCGACTTACATTAAAAGACAAAATTTCAACTAAAGCATGGGGTCATAGATCGATATTGTAGTTTTTATAAATTATAAGCGAATGTATTCAAATCTCGTTAAATAAATTGAATTGTAAATCTACAACTTTACCAGAAATGTATACCGTTAAAATAAGTAATATGTTAGTATTAAGAAACAATTTATGATTATATGTTATGTAAATACCTATTAGTACTGCTATTTGAATAAACGTACATATGCCTAGTGCAATTTGTGTTTGGATTTTTAATTACCTAATTACTCATAAATAATTGGTTCTCCATTTCACAAGAGGTGTATGTTTATTTTTATTTTTTTATTTAACTCCAAACTAATTAGTGAGCTATTTGTGAAATGAATGAACTTTAATTTATATGAGTAAAATACAAACCTATTCATTAAAATGATTTATATTTCTTTTTTTAATTAAGTGAATTTATTAGCTAAAGAAAGAAAGACAGTTAAATGTTAAAAATAGATTTTCTTCAATGATAATCAAAGTTTGCGTGAAAATTAAAAACACCGGTATTCTAAAATTTATTGTCTTTCTAATTAGCCGATAAAAATACTTACTTAAAATGAAATATTAAAATTAGCATGTTTCTCAATCAGCAGGTTAGCTGCTGACGCCTTGTCGAGTCAGCTATGACCGCGTTATACGATACTGACTGAAATTGTTCGTCAATTGTGGTGTAATTTTGTCGATTCATGAATTCTAATCGTTATAAATAAAGGCTCATATAATACTCAGCCAAACATCAGTCTATCTTCAGAACGAAGTTACAAGTTTTTACAAGTTGTTACGAGCTTCATATCCTCAGCCCCGGTGTGGTAAGCAAACATTTGATATATTTATATATTAACAATTTATTCAAGTTAGACTCGATCTATTTATGTAAATGTTATCGTCTTGCATTTTTATTTTTATTTTTTTTGTCTACAAATAGCAAGCAAAATATTAAAATATTTATTTTGATTTATCTTGTTTCAGAATATGGAAGGAACACAAGACACTTTCCTATTTTCGCAATATGCTCAGGATCCATTGGAGGAATTCCTAGTGGAAGAAGAAGAAGACAGCGAGCTGGTGAAGAAACTTAAAAGCGGAATCCAGAAAAAAAATAAAGAAAAAAGATCAAAACGAAACTTTTCCAATAAAGTTTTTAAAAGAAGTGGTCACGACCGTCTGCCATCATTTATAATAAATAATAAAGCAGGGAAAGGTACGAGACTACTAAAAATACAGATAATTGACCTGAACAAAGACAGTGATGATGAAGACAAAGTGATGTTGAGTGCTCAATATTTGGCGGACGATAATTACGATGAAGTTATAGATCATGCCGAAAGTGTGATACATAAGATTTCAAAAAAACTGAGTGGATACAGTGCTAGTTTGTAGTTTTAGTTTAATTTTGTTGTAATTAACATAGTAAGTAAATAAATATAATGAAAATAACTTGTTGTTTCATTTTGCAGTTATTAATGGCCCCTTGCAGCTTTTTTAAATTTCGATATAACTTTTAAACTAGATTTAACAGTAATAGTACCTATCATATATTTTAACATTACTGGACTAAGAAAAAGCTGCAAGTGACCTTAAGAGTTTTTTTTTTACCGACACGTTTTTCTTCATCTCGACTGACAGCGATATTAATTCAATTTAGTGGAAAAACTTTTCGGTAATTGATAATTCTCTTTGAATAGGTGAAATAAAAAATATGTTTGTCAATAATATCATTTATTTTGAAATCAGATATGAGAATACAGTTCTAAATTATTTTCAAAGTACCATTTTTTAATGCATAATACATTTTTTAACGCACAAGTTTTTTTATGAATTAAACAATTATATGTGCCGCTGTTTTTACAATATTTTTGATGCATTGATTGAAAATTAGGAAGACCTTTTTCACCCAAGTCTATTACAGTACAATTATCACACAAATCTTTAACCCATTTAATTTTTTCTAACCCTTTTACAAATATTTTCTTATTTTCTAAGTGAACATAAATCATTCTTTTAAACTCTCTATAATCAATGAATCCTTCACGCCATAAGATACCGAGGTTTTTCTCTATCCATATAACATTACTTTTTTCTTTTTCCGATAAAGTAAAAAATGCATACGGAGGTTTTATTAAAAATACTTGCGTGTATTCATTTGTACTATACGCAAATTCTTTAAGAATAAATTCATTTGTAGATGATTTAAACCCCTGGAGATCTACAAACAAGCAGTCTGAGCTCATGATATCCTTCGGGTAATATTGGTCAACGGTTTGTATTCTACAATGCTATCATTCAAAATAAGACAGTAAGCCGCAGTATTACCGGGTATGTCCTGTTCACACTCTAATTCAACTCTCACATCTATTGAACCCGTTTTTAAGGTTTCGTTTTGCCGAGAGCAGTCGATAACAAACAGAGGTGCTTTATCCTTAAATTCTTGCGGACTTAGCAACGGCGCTTGACTGCGGTTATAATACGACTGTTGGAATTTAGCATACTGATCGTATAATATAGCGAATTTTTCAGCTGCGAAACTAACATTAGAACTTTCATACGGAAAATAGGTTGAATTTAAAAAAACTTTTACATCTCTTAAATGACAATGATCAAAGTGTGTCATATCTTTGTTAGTCATATTTTTTCTATCTGTTTTTAATCCGATAACAACATATCGTGGCTTTTCAATTTGAGATGAAGTTTTGATTGCCCAGGAATGTTTTGATGTTTTCGGTAAAAGTGGATACTCATAAAGATCCCAGTTTCTAAATGCTATCTGAATAGCACGATCTTTTTCCAAGCACTTCATTAAATTTAACCTTTCCCGATCAGAAACTTTTATATGTGGCATACGCCATACTATTTTAGATATCGTAATGTTATCTATATATTCATTTGTATTTAATGTAACGCTATTTAAATTAGTATTGGATCTCAAAAGAATAAGTTCATGCTTACAGTTTATAACTATTTTATTGTAATCCTCTGCAAAACCAAGAATCTTGTTTAAAGGAATGCATACAGAAAACGACCCATGCGTAACTTTTGTACCGTTGACATCCCAACCCCATGACTTTGACATTCTCGATTCATGTTCATTTAGAGATAAGAGAGATTTCATAGTAGTTGTAACTCCAGCATTTTTAATTTTGTCTATTTCGATTCCATTAAGCTCATATCGAATATCTTGAAACAAATGAAGTATAGGGTTATTAGTAAACTGAACACTGGCCACCGGTAGTTTTGTTTCTCTGTTGACTACTACCATGTTTCCCTCTATGTATAAGGCACTCTCAGAAGGTAACACGTATAGATCTTGTTGGTTTATTGGTATACGGATTTCATCATTAAAATTGAAACTTGTTACGTAAGGTTTGTAGGAATGGAATTCAAAACTTTCTATTGTGTTATCGTAGCCGAAAGTTTCTGTTAAGTTTAGAATACTCATTTTAATAAACCAATAGTTTTAAGAAATTCTTTATTTTCCTTGGAAAGCCTCGTAAGCTGATTTTTAGGTGTTCTTTTCTTGACAGCACAATGCGTACTAATAATTGTACTGCGCGAAACTAATCTTTTATTGAAATCTATCATCTTTTCCTGAGATGCAAATATATCTGGATCTCTTCACCGCGTAAATTGATTAAGTTATCGTTTATATCCAATATTCTTAACTTTAAAGAGCTTAAACTGTTTTGATTAAGAGGAAAATAAATAACGTTTTTAGGTGTTTCTATAATCCGATAGCCTGGTGGTACATTAGGCACAAACTCGTGAATAATATGACTTGGTTTTCCGTTAATAAATGAACCACTCACAATGTCACATTCAACTCGCACTATAGTTGTAGAGAGAATGGACACAGGAAAAGGAGACTCTGTTAATATATTAGCTTGAATAGTTTCTTGACCGAAACCTAGTAAGTTACCAATCGAATTTTCTTTATTAAAATACACATTTTTAGAACACAATATAGACGTCTTTAACGTATTATTATTACATGTCAGTGAAAATGAACATCCTTTCAGATGTCTTTTCAGGTAATCGTCGAGGTCTTGAAGTTCGTATGACCCTTCAGGAATTTCAACTACTTCATTTTGGCCATAATAAAACATATTATTTCTATAGTCTATATTAGGTATAGAGTTAAAAGTCGAAAAATATAGTAACCCGCATTCATATTCACCATTTAGTTGAAAAGCTGGTGAATGATTTGTGATCAGGGTAGAAGAGGTTCCAGTTATGGACAAAGTGAAAGACATCATGTGAATGATATGGTTTTTATTGAACAGAGATATTTAAACGGTTACTCCAAAATTGCTTTAAATATTTCAAACATAAATGACCGCAATTTACAGTATTAAACTTTTGATAAGTGACATAGTTGTATGAAATAATTTTATTTTTTAAATACTTTATTAATTCTATTGGAGGCTGAAGATCGCCGTAACTATCGAAATATTCACAGTAATTATTATCTTTGACATAGGCTACCCAGTGTGTCCCTTGGTTTTCAGAACTATCTAAATTAATAATTGCGCACTCTACTCTATTCGAACGCTTTGGCAAATTATCTCTCATATAAACGCCACGGAAATGAGGAATATCTGAAGAGTGTTTTAAAATATCTATATTAGTGAGAGCACGTCTGGGAAGCCTGTTGACTAGTTTTTTGAGTATTCTAAACACAATCCCTTTCCATTTCTGTACGGTTTAATGTGCAATCCTTTACCTAATGCAATAGATTCCATCATTTTGTTGTGACGTTGTGATTCGGTTAAGTTTTTCTTTGCAGCTTTGTAATCACCAACAGCTTTAGCTATCCCAGCAGCTCCTCCAGCCAATGATCCCAACGCAGAAAGTCCCGCAAAAATAGGTATCAGTGGTAATATACCGCCAGTTTTCGGAATCGGTATTAAACGCGGAATATGAATTTTACTGTTTCTAGTAAATACTTTCTTTGCGAGCGCAAGAGCTCGGGTGATTGTAGTGCCTTTATCTTTTGATTTGTTTCTTTTCAGTTCCTTCCGCATCTTTGTAACCAAACCTTTAAATGATTTTATGCCTGCACCAGCTTTCATTTTAGATTTCATCACTTTGCTAACTAACCATGAAGCAAGTTTTTCTCCTTTTCCAGCACTTTTCGACTTCAACCTCTGTTTAGCCATTTTATAAAGTTCTAAATCTGCGCGGTGTCGATCTGTTAGGTTAGAATGTTTATCATAAGCTATATCGTGTTTCATGCACGCGTCATCCAATTCATTAACTCCTTTATCACCTCTTAATAACCGTTTATGCAATTTAGTGCCTGGTCCGCAATAATTGTAACCAGGTAAGTGTAATTCAAAAGGCAAGTGATTAATTACACTGTTTAAAAGTCCTCTTCCTTTCATATCCTATATGTTAATGACATTTTTTGTGCGAGTAACTATATAAATATATTCATACAATGGCACTTCTATTAATCCAGCTGTTCTCACTATCATTAAGTCCTAACCACTTAACGTATAATTTATTCCCTTTTTTTTTGACCACCTTTTCAATGAGATAAACGTCCGGGTACTTAGTTTTTTGAAGTTCTTGTTCGTAAAATGTGCCCAGAATAGTGTTTCCTCGCTGATCTTCTATATGGTACGTAAACGGTTGAGTATTACTGACTTGTTTAATAGTAAATAGCTCTGTTGACCAATTAGGCGTATAACTTTTATGGAAAGCGCTTTTATACTTGCTTATACGTACACGATCTCCCACATTGAATTTATTTAATTTATGATATAGATTTTGTTGACGTTTCTTAATATTGTTCTTTACTTCCGATTCATTCTCAAAATTAACATCATTTGGTCTAAATTTTGTTGTACTATGAAAAGTTTCATTATAAGATTTGACTATATCATCTAAAGGTTTTCCAACCCATTTATAATTTCCAATTAAACTAAAATATTTGTACAGTTTGTTTTTAAGCGTCTTTATTAACCTTTCAACAATTGATGCCTTTTTAATTGAATAAGTTGAATAATGATTTATTCCTAAAGATTTTAAATAACAATCAAATTCACTATTGTAAAATTCTTTTCCAAAGTCTGTCTGCAAGTTTCTAGGAATTTGGATTGCTGACTTTATAATTTGTTGAAATGCATTTTTAACTTCTTGTCTAGTTTTCGATTTTGTCGGAATACACCACGCGTACTTTGAAAATGCATCAATGACAACTAAAATATATTTATTTCCTTTATTTATTTTATGGAATTTTTGTAAGTCAATCAAATCTGCTTGCCACAAATCGTGAATGCCTTTTAAAACAACTGCTCGTCGCTTAAAGTTTTTACGAGCTGATCTGTGGATCTCGTTCACTACTTGTTCTTTTGCCATTGCTTAATTGTTTTACAATGTTATCTACCTCGTTTTTTGTATAAAAGTTCAATTTCAACTGAGTTGCGAGCTGATGAATTTGAGAATTTATAACTTTGATTAAAGAATCTAGATACTTCTTGTCATAAATGTTCTGAACGAGCTGATCGACGTACTCCTTATTTACTGCATCATCAGCCGACAAAGGATGAGCAACGCCTTTTAATCTCAGTGATTGTAAATCAAAATCTCCGTCTTCTGAACGAAGCAAAGCCTGACTTTTAAGTTCGTTGACTTCAGATACACCTGCTACACGTAAACGTTTATGAACATGGTGACCAAATTTATCTATGTTCATTTTATGATATATTTTTACGCCAAAAGTTCTGCTTCGACTAACGATAATAGTAAAGTAACTGCTTTATATATTAACATTGTTCACTAATCCCGCTTCTTGTAGTTCTTCAATAATAGATATGATTTCATTATCCAATCCTGTATTACCAGCATCACGAGAAGCTATAAGTAATTTTAACCTTTCTACTAATTCGTTTGGGTTATCCCAATATACATATGACACATCGTTTTTAACATTTTTCATCGTCGGTAGTCCTTCACCACTTACTGAACGTTCTTTAGCTAATTTAAAAAGAGGTCTTATTACATATAAATATTTCATGCCTTTGTTGCTTTTTATTGGTTTATTAGGATTAAACTCTCTTCTATGTGCATTAGTTTCTAATAATAAGGTTTTATAATTACATCTGTCATCCTCAGTTACAATATCTAAATCCGGTACTTTCTTATATAGCAGTTCGAATAAACCTGGCGTTAAATAGTAAGTATGACCATTTACTTTCAGTTTTTTGTCATTTGTAGTGTATACCGGACAGGTTCCCAACATTAGCTTGTCCCGTTCCGTTCGAATACCAAAAGGTATATTTAAGTTGGTAATATATTGCTTTTGAAATTTAGGATCGTCACGAGGAGAAGCGTAAGAATCAGTCGTCTTAAATGAAATATTATTTGAAGAATCCTGATCATTAAAATGTTCACTTTCCACTTCATCGCTTACATCACTTTCATTATCTTTTGATGTCTCATCCTCATCATTTTTATTAACAAGGCTAGATTGAGAAAAATTCCTCACAACCGTTTGATCAGTTATAGATTCCTTCTTTTCTTCACTTGGGCTATATTTAATTCTTTTTACTAACTTTCCCCATTGCAATCCGTCATCAAAATCATCATCATTAGTATTGAAGTAATTATTCTCATTTTTAACTTTAACTATTTCATTAAGCGGTTCTGTAATTGGTTTTAAAACAGATTCCAGAATCATATCATTGTTTGTTTTTACATCGCGAATAAGTTTAACCTTCTTTTTAACTGCTTCGGCTGACCGGAGTATCTTTTCCTTTAGCACTTTATCTTCATTAACTTTCTCGACTTTCGAGCTCATGTCCGTTCTCTTTGGATTCATTTAATATAATAAACGATTATTCGAATACTATTCAATAAGTATGTACTTAAGTATATTAATCTACAGTAATGAATGTATCAAACCCCATTCTATAACATCCAGAATTTTTGTTACAATCCTTGTTTATAACCAAGTAGCTGAAAGGTGCGTTCCATACTTTAGCGCAAATTTCACGAAACTGCGACCATGACATATCGGTTCCAACGTGCTCATCATAAACATGACGTAAATTAACATCATCTTGCTTAAAAAGAATTATTAAATTAGCATTATCCCTTATTAATTGTTTTGGTACTTTACTGTACGTTTGATTTAAATAAAAGCTATCAATATTTTTATGTCTTCCCATTGCAAAGTAATCCCTTATGTTGTTTTGGTTTTCACAAGCCACATCATCAAATATCATGATTGAGTTATAGTTAGCTTCGTTTGGGCTAAGTATTTCTTCATTTTCACAATATTTTTGAAATGTAACCGTTGGAACTAACGCTAATACTTCTTCTAAAAATCGATACATAGGTTGGAAAAGGGTTTTTGAGTAAACATAAACATTTTGGTACCGTAACCCTTGTTCATGAAGTAAAAGACCAACCATTAAATTAGTTTTCCCGCAATTAGAAGGACCGCAAATTATACTGCGAATATTGTAAGGTAAAAGTTCACCATGACGTACACAAGGCTTATTGCGAGCTGAAAAAACAAGATCCAACTGCAAGCTCTGATTTTGTTTTACAAACTTCATATTTCTTCAAAATTTCTCAAGCGATGCATAGGTACGTTTTACTTGCATGAAAGACTTATTCCAATTAAGGGAAATCACGACTACGTTTTCACATATATATAACAATTTTGATGCGATTGTTTTTAGCTAATAATTCCCGTTGCAAACGTGCACGTTAACGCGATCATTTCATTTTGGGCAAACCCAATTTCCGTTACGACGTGTTATTTGTTAAATACGTATGTTAACGCGAGAGATAATCGTTTTATTTTAAGCACAAACCCAATTTCCGTTACATGTTGCGAAACGCGCACGTTAGCGCGATTGTTTCATTTTGCGCAAACCCAAATTTTGAAATCCACAAAATAATATTGGGCATTTGGATCACACGAGTGAGGAGGGCGAAATTTTCGCCCGATCGAACGAGGTGGGCCAGAATGCCCAATATTATACTACTCCTATCTAACTTTAATGAACTCTGGCAAGCTGATCTAAGTGACATGAGTACGTGTAATCAATATAATCATGGATACAAATATATTCTTTGTGTTATTGATGTGTTCAGTAAATATGCTTTTGCGAGAGCCATGAAAAAGAAAGATTCATCAACAGTTAAAGAATGTTTTGAAAGCATATTTACTGAAGCCAACTCTGTTCCTCGTCATATACAATCTGATAAAGGTACAGAATTTGTTTCAAAGGTGGTGAGAGATTTTTTTAAGAGCAAAAACATTAATTATTACACCACTAATAATCCCGACATTAAAGCAAGTATAGTAGAAAGGTTTCAAAGAACTCTTAAAATGAAAATGTGGCGTTACTTCACTCATAATAATACATATAATTACACTAATATTTTACAAGATCTTCTTCATTCTTACAACCATACCTATCATTCAAGCATTAAAATGCGACCAATCGATGTTAATTCTAGTAATATTATGACCGTTTGGAATAATTTATATTATCGAAAAAAAGATAGACAAATTTCATTGGAAACCCCAAAATTGAATGTAGGCGATCATGTTAGAATAACTAAATATAAACATGTATTTCAAAAGGGTTATGAAAGTAACTGGAGTGATGAAATATTTATAATTAATTCAATTTTTAATAGATCACCGCGAGTTGTTTATATGTTAAAGGATTTGGAAGGCGAGCCCATCATTGGTACATTTTATTCTAAAGAGTTACAAAAAGTGACTTACCTCCCCTCCACCGAGCATAAAATTGATAAAATAATACGTTCGCGTCATATTAGAGGCATAAAGGAAATACTAGTGAAGTGGCAAGGTTATCCCAATAAATTTAACTCTTGGATACTCGCATCAAGCTTGAAAAAAATATGAATGAAAATAGTTTTTATTTAACTTTGTTAAGCAACAGTTCAACGGATTACTATACGGACAACACGACTGCACATTTTCTAACTAAATTACCTAAGAACATAAAATTAGAAGGGGAGTGGGTAGTTGGATTAGTGGAATTTCAATACCCGTGTTCCATGTATAATGTCCAAGATCATGAAAATATAATTTACATAAAGAAAAAGGTGGTGTCACCCGCAAACAAGTCAACGAAAATTGTTGATATAAAAACTCATATACCAGCCACTACATACGATAATATTGATCATTTCCTTCAAGCGTTTAGTGAGAACCCTCAATTAAAAAATTATGTCAAATTTAGGTATGATACATTGACAAAAATGGTTGGAGTAACAACAACAAATAATGAAATAACCTCTATCATAACAACCCCGATACTAAGTCTCCAGCTGGGTTTCAAACCGAGATCAAATTTGAAACAAGTTACATATGGAAAAAACCCTGCCAATTTATATTTAGGGTTACCACCACAAATATTTGTTTACACCGATATAATTCATCCGCAAGTAGTTGGAGATGTTATAACAGCATTGCTTAGAATAATACCACTTGATCCAACTAAGTTTATTTATGGTGCATATGAAACTCACATTTTCTCACCTGCTCACTATGTACCGGTTTTACGTAGGGAGTTCGATACTATTGAAATAGATATAAGAACAACTACCGGTGTTAATGTACCATTCCAATTTGGTAGCTCCTGCGTGAAGCTACACTTTCAACGAGTAAAATGAATTATAACAGATCGTCAGTCTCTTGCCCTTACCAGCATTATTATTCGCATCAAGCCGGCTCTGGTGTAGGAATTGTCTATAAAGGAGTTCCATTTCAACGAGGGCATGGTATAGGGAGTTTTTTGGGAGGGCTATTTAGATCAGTGCTCCCTTTGTTATCTAGTGGTTTGAAAACCATTGGAAAAGAAACGTTAGGTGCAGGGGTTGGTTTGTTATCCGATATGGTAAATTCACGACCTATGGATAGTTCGATTAGATCACGATTCAAGGAGGCAAGTGCTAATTTAAAAAGAAAAGCCGATGAAAAAATTGATTCCCTCATGTCGGGATCTGGGTATAAAATGACATCTAAAAGAAGGGAACCGCTCATTACATTGAAAGCATCGAGACGAAGAGGAAGTAAAAAAAATAAAAACAAAACTCTTGAGGATATATTTACAAACTAAATAATGTCATTCCTACATAGTCATTCTTGTGAATGTGCGAAATCTGAATTAGATATATTTGCCCTTCCATCAACTCAAACAAGTATTGAAAGTGGACAGTGGGTTCATTACAAACCAATTTCATCTTTAAGTGATGACGCTCCTATCGAATTCCAAGTTCCCGGATCAGGAGATGACTATGTTGATCTATCCCACACAATGTTACATATTAATGCTAAAATATTGAATCAGGATGGCACAAAATTAAAACCAGATACCCTGGTTGCACCCGTCAATAACTGGTTACATTCCCTTTTCAGTCAACTAGATGTATATTTAAATCAAAAACTCATATCACCCCCAAACAATACATATGCTTACCGTGCTTATATGGAAAATCTTCTAAACTATGGACCAGCAGCCAAAGAAACTCATCTTACTTGTGGATTGTGGTATGCTGATACTGCAAATCATATGGATACTATTGATGCAAATAACAAAGGGTTTCACAAAAGACTAGAATTTGGCAAAGAGAGTAAGGAAGTGGAAATGATGGGCCATTTACATGCCGACATATTTAACCAAGAGAAATTCTTAATAAATGGTGTCGAAATACGCATTAAGTTAGTACGTTCGAAGGAGTCATTTAATCTAATTTGTCACCAAGATAAAAAATTCAAAGTCCAAATAATGGATGCCAGTCTCATTATAAGAAGGGCACGAATGAATCCTAGCGTTTTGTTAGCACATCAAAAAGTATTGGCAACAACGACTGCAAAATATCCTATCACAAGAGCAGAAGTTAAGGTTCTTACATTACCGTCGGGGATACAGGGTAAAAACATTGGATAATATATTTCTCGGGCAAATTCCTAAAAGATGTATTATTGGTTTTGTATCAAATTCAGGGTTTAATGGCAATTTAGCTATGAATCCATTTAATTTTCAACACTATAATATGAATTTGTTTAGTTTATATGTTGATGGTCATGAAATTCCTTCTAAAACATTACAACCATCATTTGGTTCTGGTTCTGGGTTAATAGCATCATCATATCACACTTTATTTTCCGGAACTGGTATTCATTTTCACAACGAAGGTAATGATATAAGCAGAACGGATTATGGAGCAGGTTATTGTTTGTTATGTTTTGCTTTAACCCCCGATTTATCTGCTAGTTCAACTTCACACTGGAATCTTATACGGCATGGGAGTGTTCGCTTAGAAATTCGCTTTGATGCTGCTCTACCCTGCACCATTAATTGTATTGTGTATGCAGAATTTGATAACGTTATTGAAATAAACAAAAATCGTGATATATCTGTAGATTACAATAGTTAGTAAACACATAAATACAATGTTTTAATCAATTTAGTTTATTTCATTGTAGCCATTGTTGACAACATCATCAAATTATTCATATTTTTTTATTAAAAAATCAGCCCTTCGTTTGAATTAAACGTTTTTGCTGCTAACAAAATTCCTATTTGGGTTAATCTTCCCGTCTTTATTGTAAGTAATTTGGACCCAGACTCGAAACCAGGCTCCCACTGGGTTGCTATACATATTGACATTAATGGCATAGGGGAATACTTTGACTCCTTTGCTCGAAAACCTTCAGGTTATCATAAGTTATTTTTAAAAAGGAATACCAAGCGCTGGTCTTATAACTATAAAACACTTCAAAACCATTTTACCTCTGTTTGTGGGGAATATTGTTTAGTTTATTTGTATTTTAAATTTCATGGAAAAACTATGAAAGATTTGCCAAGTTTGTTTTCTGAAAATTCATTATGTAATGATCTTATATTAAGAAATATGTTTAAGACTTTTTTTGTGAAATAAAAGAATATGTGAACTAAAATATGATTTTTATTTTTAGATGTAATACAATAATAACCTTTTGTTTAATCTACACAAACACTTTTTATCACTGCATCCTATAGTAAATAAAGTATTTCGCACAATTAAATTTTACAAAGAAAAGATAATTGTTTAGACTGGAAAAGGTCTTGAAATCTTAAAAGGTAAGGTTTTTACATGTAATACAATAACAAGCTTTTGTTTAACCTACACAAACACTTTTTATCACTGTTTCTTATTGTCAATAAAATATTTCATACAACTGTCTTTAGAAGCTACTTGCTTTGTGATGTTAAATATAACATCACGTGTAGTTTGGAGCTGAGTGTCTTCTTCAGAAGGCGCGTAGAATTTTAATCTCACATCTGCGTGTTTCCAGTGCTCAGTGGGTGGAATGTTTTAAATTTTTTGCAAATCATATATCTCGATTTTAATCAAGTGAGAAGCGTATGCCCCGTCGTCTTGTCCGGTTGATATATAGCCCACCCCGTCAGGAGAACTTTGACTGACATTGGAAGAGCGCTTCAATACTTTAGTTTTCTTCTTGGGACGTTCAAAAAAGCTGTCGATGTTATTTACTGAACGCTTTTTTGCCATGGCCTGCTTAACTTTAAAACCAGGCGTGCCTTCTTCGTCGGTTGATTCATCTTTATTTTCCGGGTAGTAATAGTTCTTGAAAGTATTTTCAGAGAACTGAAACAATATCAAACAATAAATTACACAACTGCTTAACAAAAACACGGTGCACAAATGCTAAAAAAACACACAATTAAGTTAAAATATTTGTACATACTCACATCCATTATTAGGCCTTTTTATAAACACTTCACTGCACGACACAAGACTATTATGTCTATATACTGCTTTAAGTACAGGGAGCTCCGGTAACGAAGACTGTTGCGTGGCTAATAGTTGTTCAGACACAATACCCCACCGCTTTTATACGCTCCGTAAGTTAAGCGTCTTCCTAAAAACATGTTTGAACTTGTAGTTCATCTAACACAGACGCCGATTTATTCAACAACACCCAAAATAATAAAACGCACAAGTAACAATCGCATCCGTTGTGACCATAAAAGATAATAGGCGGCTACCAATAAAACAATTAAACCGTTATAACAATGCACTCCGGTACACGAAACTTGTCGATACAGGCTTTTTTATTGATATACCTACTCCATAGCGCTTTGAATCAAGTCAGAACCAGTTTACTTGCTTCGTTTTAGTTTTACATACTAGTGTGTTACAATAAAATTAAAATGTATGTGGAGGTGAACCCCATATACGTACTAGATAGATAATGTTATAGCTAATGTTAGTCAAGGATACATATTCGTAGATACATACCCGTACGTAGGTTAGATTGAATTTAACCACAATATTTTTAATAAGCGAAGTGTAGGTAATTCATTTAGAAATACCTATATGCAATATATGGTTTTGATAGTTGTTTAGAATAGGCTCTAAGTAACAACGACTTAAGATAATACTACGAATACTACGATTACCTAGATTTACTAACATTAACTTAGGTAAATTCAATTAAGTGAAAATTAGGACTTAAGCTACATTTAAATCAGTTCTTAGCTTAGGTTAAGCTCATGTAAAGTTAGGCGATCCTTAATAACAGCCGACCATGGGGTGTTAAAATTTAAAACCACTCGTAACTTCTTTGTTGGTTGATTCATCTTTATTTTCTTGAAAGTATTAAAAACAGTAAGTATTTTAAGTTAGATTAGGTTGTATAATGTTAGGTTAACTTCACCAAGCTAGGTTAGGTAAGTATTAAAAACAGTAGGTATGTTAAGTTAGATTAGGTTGTATAATGTTAGGTTAACTTCAGTAAGGTAGGTTAGGTTAGGTTAGAACTGTAACCCTTAAAAAACAGTAGGTATGTTAAGTTACATTAGGTTGTATAATGTTAGGTTAACTTCAGTAAGGTAGGTTAGGTTAGGTTAGAACTGTAACCCTTAAAAACAGTAGGTATTTTAAGCTAGGACAGGTTTCACGGTTTTAGGTTAACTTCAACAAGGTAGGTTAGGTTAGGTTAGAACTATGATCCTTAAAAACAGTATGTTAAGAAAACCACTATGGTAACTTAATTAAATGATATGAGAGAAACATAGATAACATTAAAAATCACATTACAACAGTTAATAGCGCAATCAGGTAATATGTAAAAAAAGGTATGAACGCGTGCGATGCAAGACAATGGTGTTGGGCGCCCCGAGAACAAAGGGGTTGGCGCACGCGCAAACAATAGGCACAAAAAAGGGTGCCCAGGTAGTTGATAACCTTTTGTATTGAGTACATGGACTATTGCAAGCTATGGGAAGGAGTGATCTGGGAGTCTCGGGACCCTTCCCAAACGCTCTAAATGGGGGGATAAACACCGAAAAAAATATTTTTTTTTTTTTTTTAGGAGCGAAACCCCACCTCTCGCTCGTCAGAGCACCATTTTTTTCGGCCGAGTAGAGGCGGGGCCAGAACCGGCGAATCCCTACTACTAGCTGAGAAGAATACAGAAAGAGAAGCAAAGCTCAAAATACAAAAACTATTTCGCGAAAAAAACGGTCTACTGGTTGACATGCCAAAGGCCAATTTCGGAAACACAAACGATGGAAACACCAGTAGAAGGTTTTTTAAAGATCCGAAATTAGCGTCTGAAATAACTGGAATAGATTATAATTTAATATACAGACTGAAAATCATATTAGAGGTCATATCCAGTGGATATCCAGTTGACCCGGAAAAATACGACAAATACGCAGATTTGTATAATTGGCACCCGATGACACCAACAATGCATCATAATTAAAAATACATTATTGCCTATAGGGCAGCTATCTGAAGAAGCTGCAGAGGCCCGTAATAAACACTTCAGAACATATCGGCGGGATTACGCCCGAAAATTCTCCAGAGAATCCTGCAACAGGGATATTTTTAATAGATTACTTCTCAGCTCGGACCCTGTTTTAAGCAGCAGCAGCATGAGGAGCATGAAAAAAAATAAAAATGAATGTTTGTCGCCAGAAACAATCGCCATGTTGATTTCTGCAACGCCAAACTTAGAAGATTAATGTTTTATTAATAAAAATGACTTATTTTCACAACTTAACTTTTGTTTTAATTATTAATATCATTTAGAAGTAATTTCTTAAAGAAAATAATTTTGGCCGCGTAAATCGTTAAAATACCCCTATGTGCGTTGCTAGTATGATTTACAGTTGTGATTTTTGTTTAAAATGGGTAGTTGAATAGTTGGTCTTGAGTCTCCAATAAACTTCACGATCAAAAGTATTACCAATTTTTAAGAAAATAATTCGTTCTTGAACTATCGCTCTGTTAACCCATCTTTAACTCCGACTTTCGGGCCGTATTTAAACTTATTTCATTAACTGCTCTGGTTTATGATAGGTAAATCTTCTGCATACATTTTATTACATTAAAATTACAGGATCATTTAAAATTTGTTTATTACGTCACCAAGTGTGAAATTAACCATTATCCCTTAAGTAAAAACTTTCAAAGGAATAAACAGCAGGCAAAATCAGCAGAAGACAATATAAAAGAATGAGAAAGTACAGCAGCAATCCTATGACTATCTCCAAATTCCATCATCAGATCAGTTCTTAGACATTATAATACTGCCTTGTTACCGGGTTTACAAGTACTTTCTAGCTTAATTTCGACTAATAACAAAAACTGACTACAAGTAAAATTTCAAGACTAACTTTTACAGTTCAGTAAAAGCTTTTATTTACGACTTAAATTAATAGAGAGTATAGTAAAGCTGATGTCATTTTGACTAATTAATACACTTTGACTTAGGTGGTTACATTCACAAGTTTTCAGTTAAGGGGGTTCGTTAATGTCTCTATTGTAGTACTTAATTTAGTTTTTTACATTTTCCTGTAAACCAAACACAATAAATTTTGTACAGGAGATTTAACATTAATTAGCGCAGTTGTTAGAATAATTTCTAGAATAAAATGCCAAGTAGATACTTACACGTAGGTACAATTGTCTAAATATTGATAATTTTTATGATCACGTTATTAATTGGATACTCAAGACCAACTATTCCACTACCTACAAAACGTAAATCATAGCTGTTAATTTGATTGTTTACATTAAGTTAACGAAGATAGGTGGTAACATAGGGTGTTTGTGAAATTTTACGAAAACTTAAATAACTTTAGAACAGTAGAATACCCGAAACCCAGCCAGGCGTACGAGTATCTATCAGTTCGCCTTTGTACTTATTTTTATATTAATTGTATTGTTCTGTTTTTTTTCTTTTGTACAATAAAGTGTTTACATACATACATACATACATATCGCTGAACATACAATACATGGGGGTGAAATCGATAGGTTTTGACGTCCTCTATCTACCTGCTCCGTTTGATCCACTCCTTCTGACACAAGTGTTGTCTCTCAAATGTCCCTGAGTCCGGCGGTAAGTCATTAAAATATTTCAGGTTTTAAAGTCGACGATGGAACGAACGTGGCTCAGATATGGAAGTTGGCTTTGCTATAAAGATGGTACAGGTACTTACCTATTTGGAATACCCTATTTGAAATACTTGCATCATCTCGGTAAGTTTCCTTCGAGCTCAAGTTAATCTCTAGATAGAATGTTGTTTTTGAAAACACTGTGTTTTGTAATAAAACACAGTGTTTTCTGTTGAACTAATCAAAGCTTTCATTAACTTTCATCACTAACCTTTTCCCTGACATATGCTGTTTCAAATCATCTGTTTTACTTATTTTGGATTAGATTTTAAATATGATCAATATCGCAATACGGAGAGATTATTTCAAATCTCTTTTTAGAAAAGTATAAAATAACCCACTCTCCATTGGTGATTCCTCTTTGTCCATTGCTTACTGTTACTTACTCAACTACGATGACATAGAGACAATCATTCTTTTGCAATCATCTTAGAAGCAGAACTTTGCTGGGGGACTGCCCAGTCTGGGGACGAGGTCCACAATCCTTGAGGGTACTCAAAATCGTATAGCAGCGATTTGGGCGGAAGGAGCGAGCCCGGGATCTTAGGCAAACTTAAATTGCTAATAATGTATGTATGTATGTATATAAACTCTTTATTGTACAAACAGAAAATAACAAATCAAAAAGAAACAGAAACACAAAAGGTATGTACAAAGGCGAACTTATCCCTTTAAGGGATCTCTTCCAGTTAACCTTTGAGCGATTGGGATATTAATAAAAACAACGGATGGCTAAACGTACAACAATTAAAGATACAGAAGACTAAAATAATAATAGCAAAAAAATAAATTATAAATAAATGAATATACTTATATAAATATAAATAAATACATAATTAAATAAATAAATATAATATATATATATAATATAAGTATGAAAGGTAGAAAGGACATACAGTCTTAGATCAGGAACAAGAGTCAAGCCAGTACCTCTTAAGCCTAGATCTAAGTGAAGCAACAGATTGTGATTGCCTGATGTCAGTTGGAAGACTATTCCATAAACGAACAGAATGTACCGAGAAGGATTTAGAGTAACATTTGGATTTGCTAGCAGGAAAAGCAAGGAGTAGGTTGGCACTCGAGCGTAAGCGGTTCTGGGAGCCGGTAGCTAAGAAAGAGAACCGTTCGACAAGGTAAGGAGGGGATTGAGGATTGAAAAGGATATTAAATAGCAACGACAGGATATGGACATTTCTACGCGACCTAATGGGCAACCATTTTAGCTGAGTACGAAAATCAGACACATGGTCAAATTTCCGCAAGCCAAATATGTACCGAATGCACACGTTCTGAAGCCGTTCCAGCTTATTGAGCAGCTCTTCAGTTGCGTCAATATATGCGATGTCACCATAGTCGAATAAAGGGAGAAGAAGAGATTGCGCAAGAGTAAACTTGGTGCGAAGGGGTAGAAAATTCTGCAGGCGCCTAAGAGAATGGAGAGATCTAAAGAGTTTACGACTAACTTCAGAAACATGAGCCGACCAGGAAAGCGTCTGATCCATTGTGAGACCCAAATTTTTGACAGTGGTTGAAAAAGGAATGATAGTACCAAATTCAGACACACAAGGTCAGACAACTTTGCGATAAAATGTGGACTACCGATAACAATTGCTTGCGATTTTCTCGCGTTGATTTTTAGCCCGTAGTTAGCTGCCCAGTCTCGAATAGTCGCAAGGTCAGAGTTTATTAAGCTTATTAAGGAGGTAAAATCATCAATACCAGCCGAGGCGTAAATCTGCAAATCGTCTGCATAAAGGTGAAAGCAAGATTGGAGGGAAGCAGTGATGCCATTAATAAATAAGGAGAACAGAAGCGGGGATAGCACAGCTCCCTGGGGGACACCAGCGGACAAATCCCTCATCTACCTTAACAAGCTGGCGCCTCCCAAGGAGATATGATTGGAACCACGAGAGAGCCGTAGAAGAGACATTAAACGTTTTAAGGATGCCGAGGAGGATGTCAAAGTCAACGGTGTTAAAAGCACTGCTAAAGTCCAATAAGACCAGAACAGTGAGTTTTCTGTTTTCTATATTAAGACGAATGTCGTCGGTGACCTTGACCAAGGCAGTGACAGTGCTATGCCCGGGGCGGAACCCAGATTGTAACAAATTGAAAAGTTTGTGAAAGTTAAGGAATCGAGATAGTTTTCTATTTATAAAATGTTCTATAATTTTCGATAGGACTGGAAGAATTGAAATTGGACGATATTCGGAAAAGGAAGAGGGATTTGTGGTCTTAGGAAGAGGAATGACATGGGCAGATTTCCACAAAGAAGCAAAACAGCCTGATGACAAAGAAAAGTTAATAATTTTGGATAGGATGGGAATAATAGGCTCTGCCACGAGCATAAGCATATCCAAACCCACACCGTCTTCACCAACGGCTTTCGTCTTAATATTTTTTTAAATATTTAAAGTTTCCTCCGTCGAAATGAAGCCTAGGTCGAAAGGGGGAAAGTTGGGGTGAGGAGGGGTTACCTATGTTTTATCAAATTCTGTTTGACAAAGTTATTTTTCGTAAAATTTCATTTGCCAAATAATCGTTTGCCAAATTAACTATTCACAAATAATTGTTACGCAAACCTAATGTTTGGCACATGAATGTTTAGGCATTGACTCGCTTAACAACTGGTAATTTGACCAAATTTCATTTAGTCAAATGTTTTAGTTGGCATAACAAATTTTACGCAAAACAAAATAATAAATATTTGTATCGTCAATATTCAATTTACTATTTCTGTTCAGTCTGTTTTTCATTGAATTGCATGAATGACAAATAATTTCCATCTTTATTTCAATGGTGCAGAAGATACAAATTAAATTACAACGTTTTTATGTTATAAGGGTAAGAAGTAAATCATAAATGACGCTCAATGTAGTCTGATCGTGGAGCATACTGTCATTGAGTGTTGTTTTGATTTCTCTTTATAATTATTATAAAAGTATATTTTTATCCGTTGGTCACAGTTCTAACCTAACTTAACCTACTTCATCGGTAGAATTTCTAACCTATAACTTATTTACCTGGCAACAGTTCGGTTCTGGCGCTTCGCCGGCCGCTGCCGCGGCACGCTCGCTCTGCTCGCTCGGCTCGCGCGCTGTTATTGTCGCAGCTCTAACCTAACCTAACCAACTGCTCTAGTAGCAGTTTAGTTTTCTTGGGGGTCAAAGTTCTAACCTAACCTAACCTACTTAGCTGGCAGCAATTCGGTAATCAATTCTGACTGTAAACAAACTCCGATTTTCGTCTTTATATATTTTGTCAAATCAATTAATTTGACTAAATGTTTATTATCTAATGTATTTTTGCCTTAATAAAGCATTTGCTAAAAGACCAAATGCCTAAATGTCAGTTTCCATAGTAAAACTCTGCTAAATGAAAATTTGACCGATTGAAAATTTGCGTATTATAATTATGCCAAACATTGCATTGGCAATAAAACAGTTGCTAAAATTTGTTTGGGTAATGAAATTTGACCAAAATAATTTTGGCAAAACGGCAGGATCCCGGTGAGGAGTGTTGGCGAGAAGAGATAAAGTCTGTTTTTTTAGAGATGGATAATTTGGTCATCTTTCTTAAATCATTTACTTAACATCATTAAAGAGTTGAGTTACTTCTCGGTTTCTAACGTGGACATAAGTGCCCCTTAGTGTTCGTTTTGATCCCTGATTTCGTTCATTCTAATTCTTGTGGTTTTTAATGACGGCTGGTACAAAGAGTCTTTTATTTTCTTATAAGTCTTATTAGCCCATAATGGTTACACGTTATCCTTGAATCATACGATTTCTTTATATTTATTAAAATCAGTCTCGTGGTAGTCGTGGTAGTTCAAGAACTACTAATTTTGCTCACATACATACACATACATACATACATATCCGGTCGACATCTCACTTCCACGATAGGGCAGACATTTGTTACTGTTATTAACTATCATCTTATCATGTTTAATGCTATCATCTTATCATGTTTAATGCTAAAGAAATTGCTAAATGATTTAAATTTAAAATATTTAAACCTACACAATAAATGGATTTCTAGGTGTCTCAGTAAGTCCATTGCAAAACTTTTTTATGATTTTATCCATTAGTCACTTGGACAATGTGGCGTGGTAATCCATTTTGTATTTATTTAAAGTGGATGGCATTTTTACTATTTTCCTGAAAACTGCAGAAATTTGAGCACATTCGTTTCACTAAAAACTGGATCAAGTTTCAAAAGGTTTTCAGATAATAGCGCTTCGGGGTAGGTTAAACCGTTTGGTTTGTTAGTGTTGTTACACAACGTAGGTATTTTTAAATTTAATTTTACTAGGAACATGAAAAACACCTAGTTACATTGTGTATCAACACTAACAAGCGAAACGGTTTATGCTGCCCCGAAGTGTTAATAAATTGCACAAGCGTAAATACAGATTCAGTGGAAACTCAAGCGGAACACATAGTTATTATGTTAATAAATTAAATTAAATTATAAAACAATAAAATTTAATGAGTTATCATGTTATTATATTACTTTTTAGTCAGTCGTCGTCGGTAGGCCTCCAACAAGTTGAACCGACGTGGATATGGTAGCGGAAAACCGATGTATTGAAATAATGAGTCGCTTGTTTATTTATTGAGTCTATTCCACAAAAATAAAAACTGAATACAAAATATTACCCTAACGCAAAGCCTTGTTAATCTAGGTAAGTAACTTCACATCAACACAACGTAACTTCAAACTGGGGCAAGTTGTATGAACTAAATGTGCTTCTTATTTAACTTTGGTTTCTACAGATCTAATCTAAGAATAAATTAATGAAAATATTTCGTGGGATCAAGTTAAACAGTTCTAACTCATCCTTTATTGAGTCTTAAAATTCTAAACAAACAACGTATTGGCGTTGGACTTTTGACTGTTAATTACGACGAGAAACTGAAATTGCATATTCGGTAAAAATTTAGCTGCGTCATTTCTTTTCCTCGTCATATAACAGTATTTTTTATGAATTTAAATATTGAATTCTTGTTTTTTCGGATAATGCTTGAAAAATTTATTCTAAGAATCTAACTGGCTCCTGGTGATAGATAATCCTTTAAATAATAATTTATAATAGAACGTTAATTAATAATACAAATATTGAGTAAAGTTTTGAGGTAGCAAATTGGTTTGTGAATTAAAATTGTTATACTAAAATATTATTTCTAAACGAACTTGCAAATGATTCGCACTTGACGGTTATGATTTGACAAGTGACGCTCTCTCCCCGCCAAATTGTATGGGTAACGTTGGATTTTACTGTTATGTGATGAACTAAACAGTTAAACAAGTTGTTTTACACTCTAACACTGGCTCGTAGACAGAATAAATTAAAACCTTATTCAATTTAGTTTCTTAGGGGGACTCATAAAAAAGGAGCAGGATTTTTTTTATGGATAAGGAGCCTTTCATTGTCCAGATTTCATTAAGTATAGTAGAAACATACTTAATAGTTACATTTTTAAATAAAAATAATGAAATGGAAATCGTTGTCTATATCAGTTTTAGATAACTTTTGTTCGAAGTCTATCCCAAAAACTAAACTTGTACCTATAGCCTGTGTCAATTGAAATTGCCCAAGATGTAAACAAATTAGTACTGTTTGACACATAACCTCAAATATTCATCAAGCGTGTTTTTATTAAAAATAACGTTTAATTAATAATAATGTGAAAGTAAAGATGTTTTAATAGGCTTTTAGTTTTAGGACTTATTAATCATTCTCAAGTAGGTACTTAATATGACCAGATAATAAAGCATTAACCATTTTATGACCTTTTTAGAACCTAAAGGTATTTTTTACTACCTAGGCCTGAGTGAAATGTTACTTGGGGAACGAACCGTACATTATTTACTTACTATTTTACTATTACAGCTGCATTTACACGTACGGTTCGGAACGTAGATTGGAACGGCGCGTGGCGTTTCCCGCGGTCCGAACTTTACGTGTGCAGGCCGCTATTCTTCCCCGATTCGGATTTTCGTTTGTCCGCATACTCCTCCCAAACTATTAGAGATATCAGGATCAAATTTAGCCCGGAATACGACATCTAGCCATAAATGGTTTATAAAAAATAAAATTGAAAATCGGACATGCCACGAAGGTATAAATCACCAAAAATATGTTCCCATAGACTTCCAATGAGAAAAATGGGAAAAGTGCCGGAGGGAACTCGCGCTTAAGTAAAGTGAGTGAGCGTTACTAAGATTTCTGAAATGATGGCAGCAAATCGCTTCGCGTCATTTAGACTTCCCCGGATACGGCAAGTGCACCTAGTTATGTTATCCATATTTTTTTTTTCTCTTTTCAATTTTTCTAAGTGACTACTAGGAATTAATTAACCGATCTACTTTATTGATATCCAAATAACTATACTTAGCTCTTTCAAATTGTTCACATAATATCTAATTTCTAAACTGAAAAATTAATGTCAAATTTTACAAACCACTTAACAATAGACCCACTCTATTGTTAAGTGGTTTGTAAAATTTGTTTTAACAGCTGTCAAAATGTAACGGTCGATTAACATTGATTAACGTTTAACATTAGACTTGAAAGTGCTTCTCAAAGTCATAGACAGCAGGCAAAATCAGCAGAAGACGATATAACGGATGTTAAACAGTTTTATTAAACAAAACACGTAATGGGGCCCTACAGTAAACTATTAATATGTCCCCATAAGTCAAACGATCTGATAACCGTCCTTTTCCCTCCACAGTCTTCACCTGTTTGTCAAGAATAATCTAACAAGATCAAACTTATTATTGACTCGACGTTAAGTACAGCAGCAATCCTATGACCATCTTTAAATTCCATTATCAGATCAGTTCTTAGTCATTATAATACTGCCTTGTTACCGGGTTTACATACTAACTTAATTTCGACTCATTCTAATAACAGAAACTGTCTCCAGGTAAAATTACAAGACTTTAACTGAACAAACATGTAAAGTTAAGTTAAACCTTTTACGACTTAAAGTAATTTTGACTAATTAATAAACTGATGTCATTTTGACTAATTAATACACTTTGACTTTGACTTAGGTAGTTGCAATCATAAGTTTTCAGTTAAGGGGGTTCGTTAATGTCTCTCTTGTGGTTCTTAATTTAGTTTTTTACATTTTCCTGTAAACCAAACACAATACATTTTGTACAGGAGGTTTATAATTACTTAGCGCAGTTTTTAGAATAATTTCCAGAAAAATGTTTTGAGAATTTTGTTCACTAACCAGCCTCGAAAGTTCGAGTTAAAGTTAATTCGACGAAAAAATCCAAGTACACGTACAATTTTCTACATATTGGTAATTTTTATGATCACGATTTTAATTGGATACTCAAGACCAACTATTTCACTACCTACAAAACAAAAATCTTAGCTGTAAATTTAATTGTTTAGATTAAATTAGCGAAGATAGGTGGTAGGTGGCTGCTGTCTGGATGTTAGTCAAATTTTACGAAAACTTAAATAACTTAGGAACAGTAGAAAATCGCAGATGAACATACATGGGGGTGAAATCGATAGGTCTTGACGTCCTCTATCGACCTGCTTCGTTTGATCCACTCCTTCTGTTACAAGTGTTGTCTCTCAAATGTGTCTTGAGTCCGGCGGTAAGTCAGTTAAAAATACGAGTTTGGACCAGATTTTAAATACGATCGATATCACAATACAGAGAGATTATTTCAAATCTAATTAAAGAAAAGTATAAAATGACCCACTCTCCATTGGTGATTCCTCTTTGTCCATTGCTTACTGTTACTTACTCAAATACGATGACATAGAGACAATCATTCTTTTGCAATTATTTTAGAAGCAGAACTTTGCTGGGGGACTGCCTAGTCTGGGACGAGGTCCACAATCTTTGAGGGTACCTACTCAAAATCGTATAGCACCGATTTGGGCGGAAAGAGCGAGCCCGGGATCTTAGGCAAACTTAAATTGCTAATAATTTGGTCATCTTTCTTAAATCATTTACCACCATTAAAGAGCTTGAGTTACATCTCGGTTTCTAGCGTGGGTTCCTTAATTTATATCCGAAATACGAGATCACTTGGCCAATTTCAATCCGTTTCACTAAAAACTAGATCAACTTTACAACCCAACCCGTTGAACCTACCCCGAATTATCTGAAAACCTTTTGAAACTTGATCCAGTTTTTAGTGAAACGAATCTGCCAACATTTCTTCAGTTTGCAGGGGGAAAAAAATGCCGTCCACCTTAAATAAATACAATTGTACATACGGTCAAACTGGATTTCTAGGCCACATTGTCAAAGTGATTTACATATCTATCAATAAAATCGTAAGAATTTTTTGCAATGGACTTACGGCGACACCTAGAAATCCATTTGTTGTATACATAGGTTTATTTTTAAACAAATCATTTAGCAATTTCATAGCATTAAACATGAAGACGATAGTTAATAAGCAGTAACTAATATCTGCCCTATCGTGGAAGTGAGATGTCGACTGGGTATGTATGTGTATGTATGTGAGCAAAAATAGTAGTTTTTGAACTACCACGACACGACTACCAAGAGACTGATTATAATAAAATAAAGAAATCATATGATTCGTGGATAACCTGCAACCATTATGGGCTAATAAGACTTATACGAAAATGAAAGAATCATTAAAAATCACCGCGAACTACACCCACATATTAGACGTAAAATTTGTTCCTACATTTTTTAAATTACCGAAAAGATACCACGAAAATTCACAAAAAAGTTAGAACTCCAGGCGTTAGAATTAACGAAATCAGGGATCAAAACGAACACTTAAATAAGATTCTTAATAAGTAAGTATTTTTTCTAGCTCAGTAAAGTAAAAGGTGTCCTAGAATGGAGATTTTCTACTCACGTACTATAAACCGCTAACATTGATATCGTTAATGGTATCAGAATACCACCTAAAACGTACCTAACCGAAAAACAATTCTATAATGAGCGTTGCCATGGTAATAACAGTTCTATAATAATTATTACAGCATTGTTATTACCATGGTTACGGACATTCCGGATATCGGTCTTGGCGTTTAGTGAACACTTGACATCTTAATTTCTATCATAAACCGTTTAAAATATTTTAATACCGATTAAAATTGCGTATATTAAGAACAAAATTCATTTACCTACTGCCGCACTCAGAGACGTCAATATGCAGAGACCACTTCTTCCCTCATGCTACGATCCTGACAAATCTCTTTCACTTCTTCCACATTCACACATCGAGTCATGCATGCACGTCGGTTTTAGGTACTTAAGATTCGGCCCTTATACAGTATTTAAAAAAAAACGTTGTATTTGTGAAACAAAACTATTACGTTCAAAATTAAGACTTTTTATTAATGTTTTGCTAAATATGCCGTGCGATTGCGAGTGCATTAGGCAATAGGCCAGCTGACCCCATGTCAAATTTCCAGTTTGTAAGTCAAAATATATTTTTAACAATTTCCACTATTCTCGACATTCACTTGGCAGTTTCCTATTATTAGGTATACATAAACAAACTTAACTTCCATACTTCGATACTCACACCCCTAGGGAATTTCGCATTTCAAAACTGGCAATACCAACAATAATGCCAAGAGGGAATCGTAATAATTAGACATAGTGAATTGATTGATTTTTGAAAGAAATACTATGAATTCTGAATTATTTATGGGTGGTAGGTGACTTTGCTGGTTTATTTAATACTTACGTCCTTTGTAATTTCGACACACTTTAATAACGTAACTCGTCATTTTAGTGCTTTTTTAGCGAAATAAATTCTAACATGTAATACGACCGTATCCCTTGACAACATAATTGACACTAAGGAGCGGAAAGCTACTTATAGGCTAACAGTTAGCTGATAAAAATTTCGACGCATTCATGTCATCAAAGTTCTATCTCTAGATAGAGTAAATAATCAAAGATTGCATATTCGGTGATTTCGGCGTCATTTATTTTCCTCGTGATATAACATTACTTTTTATGATTTTTCAAAATATTTAAATCATATTATTTTTTTGTTTCGGTTAATGCTTAAAAATTGTATTCTAAGAAACTAAACTTGGTAGGTTATCTTTTAGACCAAATATTAAGTTGAAGCACGACATCCTTAGGACACCATGAAGGTCTTTATGAATACCTATACCGTTTACCGTTTGAGAAACCAGCCAACTACAAGTTGAATTCGCACACGAACGGTTCCGTGTCAATCTTGTACGCGGGCCCCCTTTTATTATTTGTTGGTTTTTAATCGGCAATGGTATAAGTCAGTTTTTGAAAACTTCAACTGTCTTGAATTATGGTCCATGAGATATAGCTTGCTTACAGACAGACGGTCTGATGGACGGACGGACGGAGGGACGGATAGACGGACGGATAGACGGACGGACTGCGGCGGCCTAGTAATAGGAGGGTGACGTTGGCTTAGTAATACCAAGTTAAATGGACCATTGCTGCTCCGGAGCCCTATTGCTAAGACAATTCAGATCATCCGTTTGTCTGTCCGCATCTTACTGGCTTTTTTTCGTACATAAGGAACCTGTCATTGCCAGATTTCATTTAGTAGAAACATACCTACTTATTGGTTTAATATTTTTTTTAACTAATGAAATGGAGATCGTTGAAAGTTGTCAGTTTTAGATAACTTTTGTTCTAGGTCTATCCCAAAAACTAAACTTGTATAGCCTGTGTCAATTCAAATTGCCCAAGAAAGAAACAAATTACTTAGTACTGTTTGACACAACCTCAAATATTCATCAAGCATGTTTTTATTTAGAATAACGTATAATTAATAGTTATTTAACTTAATGTGAAAGTAATAATTCGTTGCTAAGACCTTATTTGATGTTTAAAAGCACGTGATTATCGAGTAATAAGGGTAAATTGGTTCGTTTGGTTGTGTTTACATCTTTGCCAATTTGTAGTAATGGGATTGACTTGAAATGCAGCTTATGCGATCTCGATGACAACAATAATAATATGGTACAAGCTGCTATGGTGATGAAGACGGAAGGTGTTCATAGGAACTCCTCAATAGTTACAGTACCTATTCGTAGATCCATCGAGTTTGGATTGATTAACTCGTGTTTTATTTTAATAACGAGTTTATCATCATACATTAGTGTTAGGAAAACAGTCTGCAAGAAAAAAGCGTTACTTACTAAAAATTACATTTAAAAAATAACTTAATTTTGCTAATTTATTTAAATACACTTAGTTACACGACTGACCAAGAAAGAGGATAATGTTTTTTTTAGTTTTGGTTTGTTTAGAGTGCTCGGGGTAAGTTGTGCAATTGATTCTATTTACTTATGGAGCGTTATCTTACGTATCCTACCAATTCTATTCATTATTTATTAATCCATCCATTCATATTAATATTATAAGTAAATGCGAAGTTACTCTGTTAGGCTGAATAAAATTCACACCGAAATGGCAGCGGCCGGCAGCGACCGGCTCGGCAGAGAAATATATTAATGAAAAACAAACTGCGGGCCGATTATGGTCGTGTTTATCGACGTAGATAAGCGTAGATAAAACATCTGTCACGTTCTGACCAATAGTAAGTGCGAGAGTGACGGAAGCTTTGTCCACCGCGATAAAGGCGACCATAATACGGGCCCTGGATGACACTTGTAGGTACTTATAATAATCAGTTTAAGATTAGTTAAATCATTAAAAAAAAATCATTTACGGCATTAAAAAGCTACGTGTAACTGGCATATATATCAACGAATAAAATTAATAAAAACGTGCAAAAATCTCTTGTCAAAGTTAAGACCGTGGAGACTTTCTACATCTCCCTTATTTTTTAATTTGACATCTGGAGACTCTTTACATCTCCAAAATTGACCGTGGAGACTTTCTACATCTCCCTTGTTTTGTGTTTTTTTTTTAAATTATATTTAATTCTTAATTTTAATTTGACATTTGGAGACTGTTTACATCTCCGAAATTGTATTATTTATTATAATCTGACATTTTGATATATTTAATTATTATTACTACTGGGACCTGTACATCTCTGTGACATTTAAATTATGTAGCTTAAGTTTAGTATTGTAATAAGTGATTTATTTGGAAAAAACGGCTTACTGTTGAGTTTCTTGCGGCGCTTCTTCTCAACAGTGGTCTCTTTGGAAGCGCTGGTAGACTCAGACATGTAAAAGTGCCTGCAGGGCCTACTTACTGAATAAATTATTTGAATTTGAATTTGAATTACCTACCTTTGGGGGAGGCCGCGTACGTACTCATCAATGTGTCATTTGTGCGCGCCTAGTTTTTCCGAGGACAAGACTGACAGTGATTTAGTGAAACTGGTGACGAAACACCTAGAGCCAGAGCGGCCGGAGATCGCTGAGCGCCAATTGTTCAGGGGTGTTATTCTCTTAGGCAGCCTTAGTGGCCAGGGTGCCTAGTTCCGCTCTAAGGGACACAAGTTAACCCTAACCTAACCTACTAATAATACAACTGTTACGATTTTTCTTTTTTACTGCGGGGGGCTTCGCCTCGTCATGTTGGGCCATTGTGGATTAGGGCCTTTACATGAAGCTACAAAGCAATCGATCGATATCAGGTGTGCTGACATACTCGGTCACCGGTTTCTGCACAAAACTCTTATTTAAACTCTGCCTATGCCTTCATTTTAGATGCGCCGCCCGGTGGATCGAGATAAGAAGCATTCTACGAATGATTTCTGTAGTTATTGAAAATGTACCTATAGGATTAGTAAGCGTTTTCGAAAAGCATCCTGTCTGGCCACCAAGGGGTGTGATTCTATCAAGAAGCAAAGGTGAGCGAATGAACGAGTGAAGTCCAAGCGGCGAGATTAAGTAGTCCCGTCAAAGTGAACAAAACACATTTTAGGGCGTGCATTTTCAATTTGGCAGCATGTCGTCTCGAACGTATAAGGCTGCCTAATTGAGAATGCACTCGCTAATATGTGTTTTGTTCGCTCGGACGGGACTTCTTAAACTCGCCGCTTGGAATTCACTCCTGCGTTCGCTCACCTTTGCTTTTCAGAGAATAACACCCCAGGTGACCGCCGTGTAATTTATTAACGATATTAATTTGCGACAATTCAACGGAGTAACGGTGTTATGACCTTGAGTTCATAAATTTGACGAAAATTGAATGGACAAAAATAAAATAAGTGAAATAAAACCATTTTTGATTTTAAATCAACACACAAATTAACAACAAAAAAGTTAAAAGTATTATGGTAGGTTTGTTGCTGTGGTGAACTAAGAGTTAAAGGCCAACCGTTTGATACGCAAGTAAATATTCTAGCGTTTCAACCGCTGTCATTGTTGTCTTTAAGATATTAACGAAAATAATGAAAAACACCAGACGCAGAGTAGTTTTCATTCCATTTAAAAGAATAAGAAAGTTATTTATTTTATCTAGAATAATGTGCAAAGACAATAATTACGGCGGTTAAAACGCCGAAGAATCAATAAGGAAAACGTAGGGAAAAAAATATGATATTATCCAACTCACAAGGCATAGCCCTGGGGTGTGATTCTCTTAAAGCGGCGATCGGTCGGACGAACGAATGAATGTCGCAGCGTAGCCCCGTCCCGTTAGAGCGAACAAAACTAATTTTAGCGCGTGAATTCTCAATTAGGCAGCCTTCAGCGGTAGTCTAAACAGCTCAGATAATCGGCAGCATTGCAGGGGCCCGTTTCTCAAAAAGTATTAGTCTAATAATATTACCCCCTTACTAATAAACGTTGAGTAACGGTGGTACCTATAGCTACTTATAGCTTGGTAAATGAATGCTCAAAAGAGGGGTGTGGATGGAAAAGTTAAAAGCAGAAATTTTGACTTCGGAACTTTGTTTGGACTAGTTAGGAGATAAACATACTAAAAGTCCCCACCCCTCGGAGGTGAGCCCTAGGGAGAGGGGCACAAAGAAGGTCCCGTTTTTTTGTTTTTTGTTAACATCTTAAAAACAATGCGTCATAGGAAATGTTGTTGTATGGCATTATTAAAGCTGATAAAATTCTCTACAACTTTGATTCTATAAATTTTTTACCTATTTTCAATCGTTGTCTAGATATGAGCTCCGAAAAATTTACGATTTTCAAAAAAGTGTTTTTATCTCGGGTGTGACTGCATGACACCTTGCGCTTGTGACTACGCGCTGACACTTGGCACACTTGACTCTTAGCTGGTCCTGAGTAGATTCAGACCGGGAGTCATCGAGAGCCATCGCGCATTTAGTGGGGGTGAGGGGGGGAAGTTCGACGCTGGCGCGCTGTAATTGAAGCAACATTTCTCTAAAACTATACATACTAGGGTATGCGATGTATAATTTTCGGATAAACTAAGGACGAGGAATCTATTTTTCAAACAAACAAAATGCACTTTCTAACAAAAAAAATGAATAAAGTAGAAAAGACTAAAACCTACCCAGGGAGAATGTGTATTCTAAGGATAAACCAAACCTGTAAACAGCACAAAGGCATCTGAACATGAGCGTAGGTATCTACTGACATGTATGACAAAAAAACGTGAGGTCAAAATAGCTGTTTTGATAGTGCATTCCGTTGTATGGGAACCTTGCACTTTTTGACTATGCGCTGAAACTTGGCACAGTTGATCCGTAGGTGGTCTCGAGTGAATTCAGACCGGGAGCCGTCGAGAGCTACCGCCCATTTAGAGGGGGAGGGGGGAAGTTTAACGCTGCTGCGCTTTAATTGAAACCATATTTCTCTAAAACTATAATTGTTATGGCGTCTAATATATCTTTTTCGGATAAATTAGGGGTAGGAAGACTATTTCTGGGATACAAATATTGCACCTAAGAACAAAAAAAATATATAAGCTTTATCTTATGATTACTTTTATAATTTATATATTATAATATTATAAGATGAGCAGATTCTGAGCTGGTGCTAACATTGCTAACTGACCACAAACTTGCACCCGTTAGTTAATATATGGCTCTTGAAAAATGCTGATATAATGCAGCTTTAGTCGGTGGGATGTGTCTAAATGCGATATTTAGGCACTCATTTACTGAAGTAGGTACACGAAGCTGATCTAAAATAATAAATTATTCTAGTTTAAGCTTTGAGATCCTATTATATCTGTTTAAAAAAACATAACATAACAGACGTAGGCCATATGTTTTTATTTTTAATATATTTCACGTGATTAAAAATATACGTGATACGTGATACCTACGCTCATGTTTAGATGTGTTTGTGCTGTTTACAGAGTAGGTTTATCCTTACAATACACATTCTCCCTATCCCCTAGGTTTTAGTCTTTTCTACTTTATTAATTTTTTTTTGTTAGAAAGTGCATTTTGTTTGTTTGAAAAATAGATTCCTCGTCCTTAATTTATCCGAAAATGATACATCGCATACCCTAGTATGTATAGTTTTAGAGATATGTTGCTAAAAGAGTCAAGTGTGCCAAGTGTCAGCGCATAGTCACATGCGCAAGGTGTCGTGCAGTAATACCCTAGCTAAAAACACAGTTTTGAAAATGGTCCGTTTTTCGGAGCTCATATCTAGACAACGATTGAAAATAGGTAAAAAATGTATAGAATCAAAGTTGTAGAGAATTTTATCAGCTTTAATAATGCCATACAACAACATTTCCTATAACGCATTGTTTTCAAGATGTAAACAAAAAACAAAAAAATGGGACCATCTTTGCGCCCCCCCTCTTAGGGCTCACCTCCGAGGGGTGGGGACTTTTAGTATGTTTATCTCCTAACTAGTCCAAACAAAGTTCCGAAGTCAAAATTTCTGCTTTCAACTTTTCCATCCACAATCTTTCATTGCCAGGACTATTACTTATACAATGTTTTGTCCTTATCTGTCATTATTGAATAGCTATACCACCGTTACTCAACACGTTTATTAGTAAGGGGATTAGTGTTTTCTCAATTTGTAGTTTCAATTACGAGACAAAACGCTAATATTATAAGACTAATACGCTTTGAGAAATGGGCCCCAGGAGCTATCTACTTATGTACTTACTCAATGGTAGTAGACGGGTGCCAACCTCTTAACTTAACTACAGTCTCACAAATACAGTCATCTAATACTAATAAATTGGTCAAGGACAGTGGATAGTGACAGTACAGTACCTTTTTGTTATTCAATTATTTCTAGTGGATGCTAGCGGCTGTAATGGAAAATTCCATGCGCCCCGCCACCACTGCCAGCTTGCGAACAACATCCCTCCCGCTCGCACCCTAACAATTTGGCGATAGGGCCTAGAAACTAGTCCAAGTAGTCAGTGACGCCATGCTATGGCAACTTAGAACAAACTGAAAATCCAGTTTTTTTATTGAAATCAGTGCCATCTTCTCGGCAGCTTTTATACTAAAAACCAGGTGTTACCGCATTTAAAATACAAATTTTAAATGTTGGGGACTTTTACGATCCCATATTGATTATAATTTTTTTTTTTCTTCAAATATTAAAAACTGCAATCATAAAATAAATTAGGAAGATTTGTTTTCAACATAAAATAAAAAAAAGTGTTTTTTTCATGATTTTGACCATAGTTGTGAGGAAAATAATTTCTTTTATGTTGGTAACACAGATTAATGCAAAATGCAAATGGCGTGTATTTATTTTTTTGCATTGCCGGTCTTAACTGTAAAAGTATGGTGTTTTCTGCAATTTCTGCTCTTAGCACATTTCACTTTGGTATTTAAGTTCTGGTCGTTGTTGCGGGTGTATTGATACGTTGAATTGAGTTGAGTATTTGCTCCACCGTGTTGCTGTGCCGCATTACAAATCTTACCCACGTGCCCACGTCCACGTTCGAGTTGACGATAGTACGGTACTCCGTGTCCTCGCCGCGCCGTAAGAGAGACCCCGATCTTGCGAAGTTTCTATGAGCATAGGCCAGTGTGGACTGATAGTTGTGAACCATGAACTTTAATCATGTCGCAGAAATCTTGCTGTGTACCTGGCTGTCCCATAACTTTAGAAGATTGTAAGTATGTATTTACATTTTATTAAACATGTTTGAATGTACATGCTGCTTTTTGAGAGTCAGGTCTTGGTATCAATTAAAGACGCCAGGTGCTAAAACAACTGAAGTTAAATCCAGTTTAATGGCTTAAATTAGTTCAAGATTCAGCAAGCCAGCCTTAATCATTCTTCATTAATTGGAAATTATGGGTCTCGAATCAACTTCCATTGACAGCCTCAAAATATGCTTCTACCTTATATCTCACAAAATACCTGCGTGTTATTCAAAATACATTATTTTTTTATGCCTTCCGGAATGCAGATTTATTAGTTTTGTTACTTGTGTGTTTCTGATATTTCAATGCAGTAGCATGACACCATGATCTATGTAGAAAAGAAAGTATTATTGTTTGGGACTTGACAGAAGCGCATGGACCTAACCCCATGTGTTTCTGTTTAGTCCATTAGAGAAAATACTCTTGTCCTATAGAGAAAATACTCTTTTACCAAACACTTGTCTGCGCGTGTGATATCCATGGACTTATTTCTCTAATTAGTCCATCGGAGTGTCTATATCACTCTACATTGGCGAAATACATCCCTTAACAGGAGTGAAAGCCATTAATAAAAAAGAGAATTAGATTATTATGTCTTTAAATTAAATATTGTGTTTTCAGGTGTACCTCTTCATCGATTTCCATACCCAGAAACAAATACAGACAAGTTTAAGGCTTGGATTTCCATTATTGGTGAGGAGATAACTGCATTGGACCAAATTAAAGTCTACAACAATAGACGTGTCTGCCGTTGACATTTTGAAGACACCCATTTGTACCCCAAAAACAGACTGCAAATTGGCAGTCCCTGTTCTGCACATGCCTTGTAAATTATAATGTAACTAAGTAAATCGGGCAGTGGAGGCCCAAACCCAATGTGGGGTCATGTTGTCATTTAACTGAGTGCCAAGAAGGGTTATGTTGGTCGGAGTAAAGGAAAGGGGACGCAAATATATGCCCTGTATTGTTATTGTAATTATTGTTATCCTGACTTCTTATTTTTATTTTTGATAATATTATAATTTAATTTAGGTATATTTTTGACGATTCCAAATGTAATTTCTTGTACTTTGACATAACATGCAATGTATACTGTGACTTACTTTGGAAAATAAATATCATTCATTCATTCATATAGGACTTGGAAAAAAAATATTTTTGGCTTTTTCGTGCTTATTATGATTGAATCTTAGAGAAAATACAAATTTAAGCCTATTTTTTCAAATAAACTTTAAAATAAGCATGTTTTATTTGAAAAGTTTTTCTCTAAAATCATAATTGGCTAAGTTATAAGAGTTCGAATGTTGGTCAATTTCAAGGCGTCAGGGACTTAGAAAATTTTGATGCTTGAAAATTATGTCAATATAAGGTCTATTTATGATGATTTAATTGTTTAGAACATGCTTATTTTAACGTGTTCTATAAGATAAATTTGGTGTTATAATGATACCATTCTTACGAAAAAAAATCCAAGTCCCTGACACCTTGAAATTAACCAACTTTTGAACCCCTATAACTCGGCCATTTTTGATTTTAGAGAAAAGTTTTCCAAGTAAAACATGCTTATTTTAACGTGTTCTATACGATAAAATCATTTAAATTAGGTGTCATAATGATACCATTTTGGCGTCCTGCGTCCCCTTTCCTTTACCCTAACCGCATTCATTTTTTTTTTCTATTACTTGCCTCATCAGGGAATCAAAGCAATCCAGTTACTTAGTATGGTGTTCCTTCAATTTGAGATCTCATTTTACTTGAAAGGAATTTAAAATAAATTATTTTACTTGAATTCCCAAAAGTTGCCCCTTTTCAATTGGCATCATAATTATACAGGATTATATTTTTGCCCATTCAGTCATTCCAATAGGGCACACAATAAAAGAGTTCTATGCGGTCTGAGTCGCGGGCAAAAGCTATTAGGTTATATACTTAAGTTACATTAGACGTCACCTCCATCCATAAAAAAAACTGATGTATGAATTAATCGTTATCCTCCAAATAGGCGCTGCAGGCACTTTTACGACGTGTTTTCAAAAAAGTGTCCCGTCATGAAATTGTCAAGAAATCAGTTTGTCAAGAAACGTCAGGAAATTATCAATACTAAGGATGACAATATACCAAAGAGCTATAGGAATTAAGCAACGGAAAATTATTAAACACATTTAGTCTCATAGTACTTAAATGTATGTTTTTATTATCTGTATTATATTAATCTTAACCAACCAAAAAAAGAAGGAAACTGCTACATTTTACCTACTGATATAAATGTAAAAGAAATTTAAATTCGATTCGGGATATGTTTTGAAGTGAAATACCTCCTCGTTTGATAAAACGTATATAATATGTATTTTGTCTCCATTTTTTTACCACTCGATGGAGCTGCTTATGTTTTAGATTAAGATTATTATAATACAGATAATAAAAAAATACATTTAATTACTATGAAACTAAAATGTGTTAAATTTTGCGTTACTTGATTCCTATAGCTCTTTGGTTTAATGTCATCCTTTCTTGACATACTGATTTCCGGACAATTTCATTTTTCATCTGAGTCTACCAACGCTTTCCAAGAAGAGAACACTGTACTTCATCAAAAGTATTTCTTTGTCAGTATGCGGCATAAAAAGTTCCTATACTATAATCACCAATTTACCTACCGATCTTACTTTTACTAGAAACATCTTACTTTGACTGGTGATAGCTACTAGTATACAATAAATAAAATGAAATTTATTAATAAAATGAGCTCATTCTGTTATAAAACTATAATTGTCTGTTTGTTTGTCTGAGCATCATGCAAAAAGTACTGCATCTATTGTGATGAAATTTGATATAAATAATAAATATAGCTAGTGTCCTGGGGGAAGGCTACAGACAGGATACTAACCCTGGTTAATTGGATAGTTCCAAAGGGAAATGTGATAGTTCTGCTAATAGCGAGTTTGATTACTAATATGTTTGAGTATACAAAGTTACATTAATGTGTTATGGTATTTTATAGAATCTGGCGCAATAGAAAAGGAAAGCATGGATACAGCAGATCTGCTTTTATTTTATGGCGACCTGTTTGATAGTGTCAATGGGAGCTACAGCCAAGTGAAGGAGGGAAAAATTTACAGGGCTGCAGTTACCCCTAGATTACTGCATCACAAACTGTGGAACGAGAGTTTACCAGTACTCAAATCGATGCAATTTCAAAATGCGAGTAATAAGTTGCGAGTTGTGCTAGTTATTATACTATTTTCGATTTTGAGAACACGCTTTTGTCTAATAGAAAATTCAAAAATAGTAATGAGGGTGCCACCAGGCTCGGCCACACTTTAAGATAACACGATATAGAAAGTTGTTATTGTTTTTATAGACAGTTAAATTTATAAGCTATTCGTGATTTACAGTGTCAACCAATATGATACTCTGCCCGGTCCCCTTGCTTTTTTTTTTGTAACTGCTTTAGACATAGTTAAAATACCTTGTTTGATATGCAGATAATTCTAGCTTTAATGATGTAAAACAAATAGTATTGTATTGTAAGCAAAAAATATGGAAAAAAGTTTTTGTCATAACTTTGTTGATTAGGTATCTCTCTTTTTTAAATCCTAGATGAATATTATGTTGAAAATAAGGTTGGGGTAAAGGGGCCCGATTTTAGGACTTTGAAAATTTACAACCAAAAATTTAAATTTTGTGTAATGCTCATTTTTTTAGTAACGTGTCATGTAGAATAGATTAAAATAAGTATCTTTTGTTATGTAAACTTTTTCTCTCAGGTCAATAATTATCGGAATATGGGGGTCCGAAAGTTAGTAATTTACAAGGCGTTTGGGACTTAGAAAATTTACGAGCAAAAAATTTATTTTTGCATTTTTGTAAAGTTTTTTGTTTTTACTTCAAAGGAGACATTAAAGTAAGCATCTTTTATTGATTGAAGTTTTTTTATAAACTTGACCGTTTAGGAACTAGAGCGATCTGAAGTTGCGAGTTCTATCTTTGGTTAGGTAGGTTAGGTTAGTTTTTATATACGCCCGAAGGGCATACCGCCCAAAAATAGGGGCCCCGCGTAGCGGTTACCCGTCGACATTGCTTTAAACATGATTTTCCCCATCGAAACTTTCGAACCCTCATACCTCGGCTTCATTTACATTACATTTTCAAGTGTCTGGCTCCTTAGTAATCCCATGGCCGAACTCGCAACTTCAGATCGCTCTAATTCCTAAACGGGCAAGTTTATAAAAAAAAATTAATTTATAAAATATGCTTATTTTAATGTCTCCTTTAAAGTAAAAACAAAAAACTTTACAAAAATGCAAAAATAATTTTTTTGCTCGTAAGTCCCAAACGCCTTGTAAATAATCAGGCCCCTTTTGCTATACTCCGACCGAAAATAGTGTTAGATTTTGAATAGGTACCTATATTAATTCAATATGGTTATTAATTCTATTGCAAATAATCCTCCTCTATAATCTCTCATCAGGAATTCGATTTATCAGTAACCCTGTATGCACACTCAATCTTAAATAATATGTGAAAAAATAAACAATTAAAATAAAGCTGATTTTTCATTTATGTCCAGCTGCAGTCACAGTTTTCCGCTCCCGCACTTAAAGCGTTGCATATCGATGGTAAAAAGCGAAAACTCTGTAATTCAAAATGAATGAATGCTTTACAGCGTTTTCGCTTGTTATCATCGATTTGCAAATACATCACGCGTCATTGAAAAGAACTGCATAGCTATGTATATCTACGTATATCTATGTATACCTACGTATAGCTATGTATATGTTCGAAAGTTTCGGTAGCTAGAAACTAGATGGCGCTTTTTTAAGACTTGACAAAAGGGCCGAGTTGCCAGTCTATTTCCCAATGTATTGAAAACTCTTCTTATTATTATTGGATTATTTATCGAACAAAACACTTTTATCTGATTAATTGGGTTTTAATTATCTCTTTTTATATATTTGTTCCCATCTTTCCATCGTTACATATATGAAATCTGACATTCTCAAATCAGTGTTTACAGATCTTAAATATAATCCATCTCAAATACAGTGTTGTCAGTTATGAATATATTCAACTACTGATATAAAGGAGTATTTACATCATGCCATTGCTTAAGACTATGATATCTATAGTGATGAACCTTACAACTCGGCCATCCTTAGTAAAATGGGTCCTCCCATTACAACAAAAACATTTATAATAATAATAATAACAAATCAAACATTGCATTTAAAAAAAAAAAAACAGTAATTCTAGAATCTTGCACAGTCTGCTACAATTTACGACTAATTATTAATAAAACAATAGCTCTAGGATCTTGCGCAGTCTGCTACAATCTACAGCGATCTATGCTAACCGACGCCCGCGACTTCGTACGCGTAGAATTAGTTTCCCGCTACTCCCCCATTTCTTCCCGTTGGGGGTCGATTTTCGGAAAATCCTTTCTTCGTGCTCACTTACATCATGAAAGGAACCCCTGTAACAAATTTCAAGTTTCTAGGTACAGTAGTTTCGGCTGTGCGTTGATGTCAGTCAGTCAGTTTTGCCTTTTATATAAATAGATAACTTCTGACATATCTGCACTGACTGCTCATAGCCTTTACTCCAATTGTTAATATAAAATTAGAAATTTGTGGATAATTTATTTATTATTTATTTATTTAACCTTATTAGCTACCTTGCGCAGTTTGCGCTAATCTACAGCCATGTATGCTATATCAACTTCTGACATATCTGCACTGACTGCTCATAGCCTAAACTCCAATTGTTAATATAGTACACGTTTTATTAGACATTTGTGGATAATTTATTTATTATTTATTTATTTTTACCTTATTAACTACCTTGCGTAGTTTGCTATAATCTACAGTCATCTATGCTACATCAACTTCTGATATATGTGCACTGACTGCTCATACCCTAAGCTCTAATTGTTAATATAATACACGTTTTATTAGACATTTGTGGATAATTCAACCTTATTAGCTATCTTGCACAGTCTGATATAACCTACAGCCATCTATGCTATAGATATCAACTTCTGAAATGTCTGCACTCTATGCATATATTATATATGTATGCTCCAATTCGTTTTATTATTAGACATTTGTGGATAATTCAACCCTTTTTGCTATCTTGCACAGTCTGCTATAATCTACAGCCATCTATGCTATATCAACTTCTGATATATCTGCACTGACTAGTTATAGCCTATGCTCCAATTCGTTTTATTTGCCATCTTGCACAGTCTGCTATAATCTACAGCCATCTATGCTATATTAACTTCTGAAATATCTGCACAGTCAGTGCCTATGCTCACTATTCTTATTCCACAAAGTCAAATAATAGCTCTAGGATCTTGCAGTCTGCTACAATCTACGACCATCTGTGCGATATTATTTTTTTTGCACTGATCGCTCATAGCCTCATCACAATTATTTTTCTACAAAGTTAGTTATAATCTACGATCATTTGTGCGATATTAAATACGACTCACTCAAATCACGAATCATTCAAAGCTGCACTGATCATCCCGATCATCTATGCGATATCGTTACAACGCCATTCAAATCTACACTGACCGCTCATAACCAACTTATCATGATACATAAACATTCATCTAGACGTATTTAGCTACAATATATTCTAATACAACTCAATAGTAGGTATTCACATCACATCTGCACAAATTTTACTTCAAGGTATAATTATCTTTATGTGGAACAAAATCTAACTTACTCATTTTCGTTACAATCACTGCTGTCGTCTCTATTTTCGCTTTTATCGCTATTATCACTGGAGTAACCCGTAAAACTAAGCCATGGATGTACTTTGTCTAGTGCTACTACATTTCATACTTTTCGCTACCTTTCTTAGTTATGGGAGTGTCTTCAGCTAAAAATCTATCGTTTGGCAATATTTTTAAACTTCTGTACGGCCCATAAAATTTGGGAAATATTTTTTTTATTGACCAGAATGGTCTTTGTCGTAAACAGTTCATTCTACCCGAACAAGATTTCCGACACTGTATGACTTTCCTACCTGCCTGTGCTTATCGAAATCCTTCTTAGAACACTCTTGTTGAATAACAATCTTTCTTTTCTCAACATCATCAAATCATCTCCACTTGCGCTTTCAGCCATCTGGTATCCTGATTATATATAATTTGACTAATACACCTTAACTATTCGTCATTACCTTGCACGGTTATGATCCAATCCTTAACATCAACAATCAACATGCAACACATCAATAATGTGTGTTTCGTTTCAGCAGTTGGCCCAGTTACAGGACCACGACTAAGTGCGTCTACGTCTGCTATACGCGACCCATGCCTGTACTTGATTCCACAGTCGTACTCCTGGAACTGAATCCACCAACGGGAAATTCGCGGAATCTAGTCTCTTCTTGTTAGCTTAGTTCGTAACGCATTACAGTCAGTCACAATTTTTAATGAATGAATGAAAAGGTACACCCTAAAATGGCTTAAGGATGCTACAGCCGAAAGGGTCTCCAACTCGAGAGAATGCATCTCAACTACCAACCTTGGCTCTTATATCTTTGTATCTTTTCTATGATGTACCCCTGTGTTGATGTCGAATAAACGTTTTTCTATTCCATTCTATTGTATTCTATAAAGCTAATATTGGTCGTACAACAAATTTGTCTTAAAGTATTAAAGCTGTTGTATGATCATCTGTCTATTTCCACTCGAATTTTAATTTCAAGAGATCCGTTAAAGGTTGAGCAATTAAGGCGAAATCCTTAACGAATCTACGAAAGAAACTAACTAATCCTATGAAACGTCTCACGTCGTGAAAATTTTGTGGTATTGGGAATTCAATATAGCTAAGGTTTTTCGCGAATCATGCCCTACGCCTTCAGCACTAACATAAAAGCGTAAGAAATCCAACCGCTTACAGAAAAAATTACATTTCTTTAGTTTAATTGTAAGCCCTGCCTCGCAGTTTTAAAACTCCCTCTAATCTACTTGAACTTTTCTCAAAAGATCGCACCGGTATCAAATAAAAATAAAAATAAATGCTTATCAGTGAGTTCGATCTCCATTTGTACCAACTGGAAAAACAACAATTCTCATGTTTCATCAACAGTTGCTTGATTTCTCGTATCTCATCGTTGATAAGGTGTTCACTCAGATTCAAATTTAAAATTGAGTCATCTCCATAAATCTCTAAAACATTTCATCCTAAATTTGAATTAAAATTTTGAACTAAAAAATTGTACTAACAATCCACCTAATCCGTGTATATCAACAATAAAAACATCTACTGTTTCCATTATATTTTGTACTAGCTTCTGTCCATGACCTCGCCCTCATATAATTCGGTTATCGTAATTCCCTCGGGAGTTTCTTACATTTTCCGGGATGAAAATCCCCTATGTCATCATCACCATCATGTCAGCCGAAAGACATCCACTGCTGGACATAGGCCTCCCCCAAGGCTCTCCACTCAGACCGGTCTTGCGATGCATTTCGCATCCACCGCGTTCTCGCGATTTTTACAAGGTCGTTACCAATGGAGTGAATCCCCTATGTGTTATGAATTAATCCATGTTATAACTTATGTCCATCCTAATTCTTATCCAAATCCGTCCAACCATTGCAGCGTGAAGAAGCAACACACACACACGCACACACACTCAAACTTTCGCATTTACGATATTAGGTTTTTTATTTATTCAGAAAACTCAACACTGGTTGATCGTACAGGCAAGACAATATTATTTCTCATTACTGGAAGGTGACCTGTTGTTGACCAATTCATACTAATTTTAACTGCTTTGCTGCGCCTTATTAACGTGCATTGACTACCCATAGCACATGATTTACTTTTAGTTTTAACTCCAATAAGTATTTATTGTCATTGTCCCCATTGACGTCTACAGGTCGAACAACCTTTTCTAAAGGTCTTTCGTTTTTATCTGAGATAGGACAACCTGTTGATATGCTAAGCCTATGACAAATGTTACACTTCAAAATCTTTCTTTTTGTACATTTGAAACTGAAATGACCCGACTTATTGAAATTAACAAACAATTTGGAGTTCAACCGTTAAATGGACCGCTGAATCGTTAAATGTAGGATTAAGTTTAACTTGTGACATTCATTTTATTAAGCCACTTGGCTGAAGATTCAAAGTTATGTCTTGTCTTTTCAAATTCTAGCGACTATTGTTTTATTGTTAAATATATTCTAAAACTTGTTCCGGTACTTGACATTTAACTGCCTAATCACCTAATCTTACAGACCAATCATCGATTCCATATAAGATCATTGTATCTTACTGCTCGTATACCATGTATATCGCATCTGTTTAGCAAATTAATTTTTCATAATAACATAATTCTAACGAATCACCAACTTATCACACTTACTTAACATCTCAGTTAATAATAATTCCTTGTAATCATCACTGTTAGGGAATGATACAATTATTACATTGTAGGAAGGGCCTGATACCATGTCTTTTCCACACCTGTTAATTTTGGTAATGCAATGGATGATCTGATCGTCGCCCCAGTTACTATACAATTTGGCGCACTCGTCTACTTTATCAAGCCACATGTGTACAGTAGGTCCCTAAACCATCGGGTCGAACTCTGTTATAAAATTACCTAACATAGGGAATTTATTACCTTGAGATCTGTTACTATGCAAAGATTTGATCAGTTTCACCAAAAATAATTACTTAATTATTTTTACCTTGGAAAACATTTCCACTCACTGACTCATTTCGCAACATCTGCATACCATCTCTGCTCTGAGACGCGCCGACAACGCTGGCGCGCGCTGCGCTCGACAATACCGCCCCGGCGCTCACGGTCACGGCTGCAGTCCTGAGTCCTGCTGCAGTGCTGAGTCCTGCTGCAGCGCTGACTCGTGCTGCAGCTCTGACTCGTGCTGCAGCGCTGACTCCTAGTGCTGCCACTGCTCTGGGACGACTCCCCGCTGCGCGCGCCGTGCTCGTGGCGATGGCTGCGGCGCCCTCGACTTCTCTTGCTGTCTCTGCGCTCCGTACTCCGACTCACCGGATGCGCTCGATGACAACATCAACTCCGGCTCCGATTGCGTTTATGAAAAGAAAGAAAATATATTTATTCACTGTAATATCGCACCTGCCATACTTGGTTCCTTTGGATAATGTAATATCGTACCCGCAATACTTGGTGTCGTGTCCCGTGTTCCGTCTCTCGCTTTGTTAATTTATTTGCGCTTTTTTGTTATCCTTGCGGGAGCGGTTCACATGTATTCATAGTTATGCTCGTGTCTTGTATGCAAACGGCTCCTTCGACCATCCTCACTCGTGCTTAACAAGCGTCGCCTCACGACGAACATTTCGCTCCCGTGCTTCCTTCTCGTGACGTTCACACTTGCGTTGCCGTTCCCTTATTTATTGTTTTGAACGGGATGTTCGTGGCTCACTTCAGCTCCTGTGATGCTCATCATTGCATTGTTGTGTTCGTATACTCATCTCGTAAAGAATAACTAACACTTCTCACCGCCGTAATGTCAGGTATTTTTGTGGGCTTGTTTACTAATCTCACTTCTGAGATGAAAACTCTTCTTATTATTATTGGATTATTTATCGAACAAAACACTTTTATCTGATTAATTGGGTTTTAATTATCTCTTTTTATATATTTGTTCCCATCTTTCCATCGTTACATATATGAAATCTGACATTCTCAAATCAGTGTTTACAGATCTTAAATATAATCCATCTCAAATACAGTGTTGTCAGTTATGAATATATTCAACTACTGATATAAAGGAGTATTTACATCATGCCATTGCTTAAGACTATGATATCTATAGTGACCTTACAGTATATAGTAGTCTTTGAGTGACGCGAGCGCACCGCACCCGATAACGCCGGTATTTAGTCTCTTTAGACATCCCTCCTACCTAATCTGTGTCCGTATTTTTCTAACTAACTAAAAAGTATCTTCGGTGCAAGGCGCGCCGCGTGCGCATCGCCGGGGCGGCGGCGCAATATCGAATGTTTTCACAAACCGGGAGTGCCAGTGCATGGTGAGAATTCAATTTGAGTGTGGTGATAGTTTTCTACTTAAGTGCTTTAAACTACGTATCACGAAAGACTTGTTTTGTTGTGCGAATCAAAAGTAGTGTCCGACCGAAGTTTCGGTTTCGGTTTCGGTTTCGGCCAATTTCGGCCAAAAAAGTGATTTCGGCCGCAGTTTCGGTTTCGGCCAGAATCCGGCCGAAACCTTCGGCCGGGCCGAAATTGCTTCGGGGCCTCTCGCGGCTCTCGCATCGGGAGCGCTCGGCTTAATTCTGGCGCGCTCGGCCGGGTAGGTATAGGTAATGCACCGGCGGCCGTCCCAGCCGGGACCACCGACAGTATTCATATTCATCCCGTTTGTGACGTTTGTTTGTGAACCACGTGGCGCGTGAGAAAATATGGTGAGTGTTGTGTATTTATTAAATTATTATTTATTTTTTAGAATCTGTTACTGCATTTTATGCTGTGATTAATGAACGATACGTTTGATATTAGGATTGTGAATTTAGTTTAGACGTGATAAGAATAGGTTGTTTGTTTGAATAATATAATACCTATGCCGCGAATTAGTGAAGTCTTGATAACTGCAGTAAAATAATTTAAATAATACCTTATTAACCCTATTACTATCCCTTACATATGTAGGTAGGTATGTTATTTTAAATAACAAGTGAATAACTTAACTTATAACGTTATAAATAGCATTACCTATTGACAGAAAACTAAAATTTGTAGGTTAGTCATAGATGCTAGGGTTGGTAAACAGAAAAGAAATACTTAGTTAATTAATACTCTAAAAACAATAATTAGATCGAATTTGAGTAAGTTTTTTTTCTGCTCGTAAATAAAAAATAAGTAAACTAATAACTTGTAAGTTTGAATTCGAGCTGGAGTCGGGTCGGGTACTAAAAACAGTATTGTGATGTAAACAGTATGTTTTGTTTGTGCTATATCGGATTTGTTATTGTTTTAGGTATAACAATGTCACAAAAGGAAAAAAATCCGATTTGGCAGTTTTTCATAGTTTACCTCTAATTATATCTATTTTCATTAAAAATAAACGTTTTTTATTTTGTTTAACTAAAGCAGTAGCTGTTCTCATATAAGAAATCCTTGCAATAACCTTTTCCTTACGATTTGTACAGTAATTTTGAATAATTTCATAAGTCTTCAAAAATTTCGGTTTCGGTTTCGGCCGAAATCAGAAAAAAACCGAATATTCGGTTTCGGTTTCGGTTTCGGCTAAAAATCGTGTTTCGGTCGGACACTATCAAAAAGTGAAGGACAGTTCGAACAATTACTCAAGGTAACTTAAAACATAAGTGAATTTATTAGTGTGATTAGGTTGGTTTATCTGTTTTCTACTTTACAATCCTTTATCTTACATTTTTATTACCTACACTAATCGGTGTTTTTGACGGTCCCAAGCCCGAAAAGTACCTATGAAGGGAAAATTGGAATCTGATTTGCTCTGTAGCTATCTGATTGGTCCGTCGAGTTGTAAACCGAGTTGGCTAAGGGAACCACCTACCACTGAGCCTTTTTTCTAGGTAGGTAGGTAAGTAGTAGTATTTATTTATCTACCGGTAACCGAATAAATCTAGTAAGCACATACTTAGGTGTGGCGAACGTACATAGGTACCCACGAAGGGCTGGAATGTTATTCTTTTAAACCACTTAGGTACCTACTTTTCAATTCGCTATTGAATTATTCGCGGTAAACTAACCTTACGGCAGAACGTGAGTTAGAGTTAAGTTCGTAATTAGGTAGTGTAAGTAGGTACCTCACTCTTTGGCCGAGGTGTTACACGCACTAAAATGCTTCGACGGGACTAGGGACTTGGGGTCGGCTGTTAATAACTCGTCAACGAATTAAAAACTGAACTGTTTAATGTCCGTTTCCCATATTCATACCGCGGCGGATAGATTTGATACCTACTTCAGGTCAAAATTTTACACATTTTGCACTTGGCAAATGCATACTTTTAAACCTGAAGTAGGTACCTAATCTTATTTTTCCGTGTGATTAGAATATTTAGAACACGGACAGCACCTCAGTCGGACCGTTCGCCGGCAGCGAGGCCGGCGGGTGCCGCGAGGGGCGGCCGCGCGGCGCCGCGGAGACCGGTTCCGCCGGGCTACCGGCGGGCACCTCCAGTATCACCTACAAATTGAGTCAATGCGTAGTGTGCGTACCTGCCTACCACCTACGTAATACGTTTCAAACCTTAAAATGTTTTATTTCGTACTGATCTCCTTTGCGAGTGTTTGTTTGTGATTCTGTTCTTTCGCGTGTGTTAGTGCGTCTGTGTGTGCGTGTGGTTCATTCAGTCTTGTGCTCTGTGCTAACTCGCTGAATTATCTTTGATTTAAGTAAGTAGGTAATTTTTGTGGAACTTACAATAGAAGCAACTTGATTCTACGCATCTACTTACAAGAACACCGGCCAGTAACTTAAATTGGTACGTTCTGCTTTTTGACTACATGCAACCGTAGGGCACTTAGTTAGGTAGGTACTAAATACGTTAAAGAAGTTGACAGACGGTAATCACCTGGGTAATAGGTAAGTACCTAGGTACAGTCAAGGGAATTGATTCCTAAACCACTTTGGACTATGTATTTAAAGTGACGTAATCAATCAAAACGTAAGAGACTTCTTATGATTTTATTTACAGTGTCACTTTGACATAGTCCAAAGTGGTCTAAGAAAACAATTTCTTTGACTGTACCTAGGCATACTTACCTATTAAATGTATTTTTTTTGCCAATAACTCTTAGCTTGTCAAACAGAGCTTGGATAATGGTTAGTGGTTGCCACATAGGTAAGATTGTAAACGTCAAACTCTTTTTTTATTTTAGTTAGGTGTTACTTATTAACTTTTTGGTTACTGTCATAAGGTCATAGCATAGGTACTTAAGTAGCTGTTAAGTTTTAACACGAAGTACCTACCTTGGTTCAGTAGTTACATCACCACGGGCATGTTAAACACCAAAGTTATGACGCATCAACATGCCGATTACCTACCTCTTATCACCTAACAACTCAAAAAGAAAATAAGTACATTCATAAAAAAAAACTAAACCATTGATAATTTATAAACCAAAACCCTAAAAACATGGAGTTTTTTGTACGTTACCTATGTAGGTATGATGCGCGGCGCGCGAGACACGTGACCGCCGCGCGGGTTGACGACCGGCGCCGGCGACGAGGCCACGCCCCCTCCCTCATTGTACTTTGATACATCGTACTACGATTAACGGCACCATTACTGTGTTTATTCTTCATACATAGCGCGGCGAGTTTTGTTAGGAAAATAGAACTTTTTAACCTTACGTTTCCGGAAAAAAATTCCAGTGCATTTCAGTTCAGTTAACTATAGTTTCAGTTTTCGGTGAGCCGTCGCGAAACAGAATAGATGAAGGGATGGTCTTAGATATAAAAGGTATAAACTTACAATTAGTGTTATAAACAGGGTTAACAGGGTTATTTAGATGAAGGGTTATACTTTATATGATTCACTTCACAGTTTTATAGTACATTGTGCATCAAGGGCGGTAAGAAAGGGATTGCTAACGAGAGGCTTTTAATGACTCGAGTTGGTAATCCCCTTACTGCCCGTGATACACACAATGTTTTTCATCACATTTGCGAGAAAGTAAAAAAAATAGAGAGAAAAAAACAACAATTAAACAAATTAACTCGACTCGCTAAAAGAGTTTGTTAACTATTTTCATCAATATAGTCTTCAACAGATAATGCTTAGAACTGTTAAACTTATAATTATTATACTTATACTATACTGCCAGATAGTATTGATTTTCAAAATGAAATTTGTTTAATTATACAGTAAAATTGGTTTGTAGCCAAGTTTCGTATATAGGATATAAACCTTGGCTGAATTTACACCTCCTTAGTCTGAAATGATGTACGAGTGGATTCTATATTTTAAAACAAAACTCATAACTCCCTAGGTAGTTATAAAAAACCATAACTCATAACTCACTAGGGAGTTATAAAAACACATAACTCCCGCGGGAGCTAAATCGGCTATAACTGTTATAGACGTCTGCGTGTTATAACACCCTTTCCGAGCAAGTGTGATGAAAAAATAATTATATTATATTGACTTGAATTATAATAGTTATTTATGTGACTGGTGCATAATGAGAGGCATTATACACGAGTGTGGTTTCATGAAACGAGCCGTAAGGCGAGTTTCATAATAAGATCACACGAGTGTTTTAATGCCTAATTATGCGTACAGTCGCATACATAACTTTATCTACATACATATCATAAGTTTTCTACAATATGTGAGAAACCTGTATCCGTCGTTACCCTGCATCTTAATGTACCTGCATCTTAATGTTCACATTAAAGTGCAGGTCACTTATACTGTAAAGTGAACATTAAGATTCAACTACAGCGATAACCGATATTTCATTGAAATGTTATACTTTAATGTTAACATTACAGTGCAACCACAGATACAGGTAACATAATGTAGGGCATTTGCTTATCGCTTCTGAACATATTATTTTGAAATTATGATATGGATGTACATAATGTAGATAAAAATGTATTATGATTGGAACTTGTTCATAGTTTGGAAGCATGTGAGCGACTGAACTTGTCGTCATGCGCAGGCGATCGTAAAATTAAGAATGAACTCAAATTTAGAATTAAAAATAGAAATAGCCAGATAGAAAATGCCAGAACGATTTTAGTTGAATAAGGTGTAACACATAGATAGGTGAATACACCTCGTTACAAGCCCACCCCCTTCCTTCCCCTTATGACTAATCACATGTAAAAGTAATTGTTTTTCTTCTTGTTTCAGTTAGCAGCCATCACAGACTTTTTATGGCCTCCGTCACAAACATTCACGACGCAAGAGCAGTCTTTGCCGTCTTGCTCAAAAGTGTCTAGTTCCAAATACAGGTACAAGAACCATTATAAAGAAAAAAATAAAATTCAAAGGAAATTCAAGAAAAAAATCGATGGGAACCGCTGCGCTGATCAGTGTTTACATACATAACCGAACTTATTATGTTAGTGTTGTATTTTATATAGTAAAATGTTAAAAAGTTATACAGTTGTTTAATTTATCTCTGTCTTTAGTGTACTGGTATTGGTAATTGAATTAAATAAAAATACAATAAAATGTTTATTGTATAAGTACTATAAATATTCTGTTTTATTAACATATACCTATAAATTGACGCCCTCCCACTCTATTAATATCATAAAAACTAATTTCATTATTCATTCATTCATATTCATATTCAATTTCATTGTTGCTTAAATTGAAAAGAGACACAAATCAAAATGTGTTTGTTGCATTTAAATTCGGAATGCTATTTATTTTAAGTTTGAAATCAAATTATGTTTATTTTTGATTTGTGGCGCTTCTGTATACAGGGTGGAAAGTTGAGAAGGGGCAGTAAGGGCAGCTACTAGATCCCTTGCTGCTACGCGAAAATGCTTTTAGGAGACATTTACTAACTTTTTAAGTAAAGAAAATCAACAGTCACAGATTTTTGATAAAATGTATAGTCAGCGAGGAAATCGTCAGATTTGAGTAAATTTTTTTTAATGCCAATCGATCCCATTTCTATCAAGGATTAAAACACTCTTAAAACACTCACTACTCGGCCTAGGTTGGATGTTGCTTAATAAATAATAAAGTAAGAGACTAAGACTTTATAGGGAAAATATTCTTGTTAATGATGATTTATTATATAAAGGTATATGTAAAAATTAACAATTCTTTAAAACTTTAGGATGGGAAATGGAAAAGACAATATGTTATTTATTATTATTTTAAGAATGTTTTATCCTACCCAAGTATTCATAGTTACTACTGGTTGTGACTGCAGCAATGAGGATAATTGCTGCAGTCACAACCAGTAACTTTGAATACTTGGGTAGGATAAAACATTCTTAAAATACAATACCTTACCATTTAAGTAATTGTGATTGGTGAATTAAATCCAAGATAAGGGAGAATGATATTTATAACAATTGGGTAAGTAAAGTTTTTTGAAGGGGTGTATTTTTTTTTCTGATAGTGTTTGGTCTATAAACAAATAATCTACAGTTATTTTATTTTTAAACATTATAGTTCTTATAAAATACTTTTTTTTTAAGTCCGTTATGACAGTTCTCTGAGTGTTACGGAACTATACGCGTTACCTTAGCCTAAATGATAATTTAAAAAAAAAACCGTATTATGACAGTACTTTGTCTGTCTGTTGTCAAAATTGTCAAACGAATAAAATAAATAATGGTTTCGCTTTCGTTTGTTTACCTCCGTGTTATTTACCAATTGTTTCCTTGAATTTTACGATGACTTCTGCTCAGACCCTTGGATTTGGATATTACCGCATTTCTCGACAACCACCGCAACGCTTTTTTGGACTTGAATTGGACCTACTCTTGACGGCGTATTTTGGCTGACGATTCTTACTATCCCTGACGACCTCTGCATTAGTTTTTGGACTACGATACAAGTTGTTTGCATCATCTTCATCCTTATATAATGGATACATCAAATATAAGTCCTGCAAACGCTGCTTATGATAGAGTATATTACAAGGATGAAGTAAGATGTTTCGTACCGTCGTGTAAAAAATTTAGAAGAAACCATCCCAATGCCACTTATTCTTCTCCATACCAAAAGCTCTAAAAGCCTAATAAGTGCCTAACCATGGAAAGGAATTGCCCAAAACGACTCTTGTATGTCTGTGAAGAGCATGTCAATGTGATTCAGCAAGTCAGTATGAATTTCAAAAAGTACATAAGGCAGCCAGGATAAAATCCATAGTAAGCACAGCTAATATTAAAGCAGTATCTTTAACCAAATTTTCTTTCATCAAGTGGCTTTGCGACACCAACAATGTTTGAGCCCTCGAGCCCTTCAACCTCAACATCATCAAGCAACAAGGAATATGTGTCTGCAAAGCACAGACATTTTTCTGGACAGCAGCACATAATGAGCCTTATAAAAGAAAAACCCAATATGTATATTGAAGTGCCGAAACAGTATTATTGGGTTATAGATTTTTTGGCAAAGCAACTATGTTTAAAATAAAACAAAATGATATTCTACAAAGAAGACCATTTTAACTTGAGCAAAATCACCGTTCAAAAAATATTAAGAGTATGCCGCATCTGGAAAAATACTTGAAAAATATTATTTTTTAACTGCCAGAACCAATAGAAATAAAAAAGACGTTACCTCCAGAATTTAAGGCCAGATATGCAAATGTCCAATGTATTATCGATTGTTTTGAAATTCAAACAGAGACCCTTTCAGACCCTGTAACTCAAGCCAGGACATGGTGACAATACAAGTACTGTAACACATTAAAATATCTTATAGCTTGCTGCCCAAACGGTTTTATCTGTTTTATTTCAAAAGGGTATGGAGTAAGGATATTAGACAAAGCCATTACAGAATGTAGTGGCTTTGTTGATATTGTTCCTCCAGGGGCTGTGGTATTAGCCGATCGAGGCTTCAACGGGATAGAGATTCTTCTTAAAGACAAACATGTAAAACTCCTTCACCTTCCGAGTGTATCATCAACTGAAACGCCAACAAAAAAAGAAGTCATTCAAAGCAAAATCATCGCAAGTCTAAGGATACATGTAGAGCGCGTGATATGGAGGGTGAGCGAGTTCACTTTCCTGAAACCTCACTCAGTAATTAATCACAGTTATATAAGATACATTGATGAGAGTTTGACCATTGCCTGTGATCTAGCAAATTTACAGGGTAATATAATAAAAATACAGTTAATATTTAAAAACTTTGTTTTATTTTATTAAAGCACTTCATAACATTAACACTTCTGGCTTTGATTAAAATGGGTTCACTAAGGGCCGCTTGCTAAAAGCAAAAGGATAACCTGGTTTTAGATTTCAATCTAGATTTATAGTTCCATACTGAAAACTCTTCTTATTATTATTGGATTATTTATCGAACAAAACACTTTTATCTGATTATTGGTTTTTAATTATCTCTTTTTAAATACATTTGTTCCCATCATTTCGTTACATATATGAAATCTGACATTCTCAAATCAGTGTTTACAGATCTTAAATATAATCCATCTCAAATACAGTGTTGTCAGTTATGAATATATTCAACTACTGATATAAAGGAGTATTTACATCATGCCATTGCTTAAGACTATGATATCTATAGTGATGAACCTTACAACTCGGCCATCCTTAGCAAAATGGGTCCTCCCATTACAACAAAAACATTTATAATAATAATATTAATAACAAATCAACATATTGCATTAAAAAAAAAACAGTAATTCTAGAATCTTGCACAGTCTGCTACAATTTACGACTAATTATTAATAAAACAATAATTCTAGGATCTTGCACAGTCTGTTATAATCTACGACTAATTATTAATACTTAAAATATACTTAAAATATAAACAATCTAAATTTTCTCAAATACCTATTTATGATTAATTTATTTTTCACTCTAATTGCATAATAAAATATTATCAAAATTTTATCCTATTAAAAATTCTATGCTACAAATTTTAAATACCCTTATTATATCATTTAAAACCTTATACAAAATCTTATGTTATGGTATATTCTAAAGTTTCTAACTCTATCCCTATTGTTAACTAGTTCCCCCCTTTTTATTAACAATATTATATTTAATTTATCTTAAGTGTTAACTCATATTAAATTTCGCGCGCCAACTATATTGCAAATTGATACCCGCTTAGTTTGTCCACCATCTACCCGGACGGTATATTGCAACTTTTATCCCGGTCACTTTTTAATACACCCTCAAACTGCGATTTGTTCTTTCTTAAACTTCCTAAACTTTCTTGTTTGACTGAATTTAATCTAATCATGGCACTAAATTCTTTGATTGCTAAACACCCTTGTTTGTGGGATTCTAAAGACTCGTTTTTCTCCAGTATTTCCTTGAAAAGGCAAAGTCGAAATGCGATTCTTGATGAATTAAACTCCATTTCTACTGTTAAGATTACTGAGTCTCTTTTAAGAAAGCAAATCAGGTCGTTTCGAAATTTGTTTAAAAAAAACAAGTTACGTCCAACGTTGGTAAGTTCCTTATCTATTTTATTATTATCAAAATTCAAATTCAAAATTCAAAATATTTATTCAGTAAATAGGCCACATGAGGGCTCTTTTACACGTCGGTAACATGAGTGAATCTACTAGCGCTTCGGACAAGACCATCATTGCGGAGAAGAAGCGCCGCAAGAAACTCCAGCAGAAGGTCATTTTTTCAATAATAATAACAAAATAATACTTAAAAGTAAGTTACATTAAGTAATAATAAGGTAATAAAGTAATAAACAATAAATTCTTATCTTAATGGATTTACTTTCCTATACCACCCTATAGGTTTCCAGAATGTTGTAGTGTCCCAGACTTGGCCCTGTTACAAAGCCTAACTACAACCTGCTCCTCGACAGCAAATGAATCGACCATCCATATTACCTGTGACCCTATCTTGTCCTGGTCTAACTTGGATTTATGCGGGGAACAGACTGCCAACATTAACCCTACTTTGGATGACTCGTCTACTGTTCCTTTGCATTCCACAGAATTGACTGCCACTACTCCTGTAAGAACTAAAGTTCTAAACTATTTCCCCATAGGATATAATAGCTATACTCATTTAATATCAACTGTATCTTGTTACTTTCTAATGTTCGTTAACTAACAAAAAAAAATTTGAATTTGGAATTATGTATTTAACTTATGTTTCAGCTACTAGAGGAGATAAATCTCACTACAGAGGACTCTCTATTTTTAGAAGGTGAAGTCCCTGAACCTTCATCCGTAGAAGACCCTTTGTACCAATCTCTTTTTGATCTGGTAAACTTGTTACATTTCATTAATAATTTATTTTCTTATACCTAACACTAAGTTAACACAATTTTGATATAATTATTATCAATTCTCCTCTTTCGTTCACTTTAATATTTGACAATTTAAATTATGGTATTTTCATTCCTTTTCTTTATTATATTTTTGTGCTCTAATAATCTTCCCCCCTCTCTTCTTTCCAGATTGATAACCTATAAAAAGAATTGATCTACTCTCAACTGTCCCTTTTCTGTTTCTTTTCTTACTTAAATAAATTTAAATATTTGTGTACTTTTTTTTTTAAAAAGAAGGGCCGCCAACACTCCCCTCCATCTATATTTATCTCAGTTTTTTTGTTGGTTGTTTTTTTTTTTTAATTATTTGTTTCTTCCTCTTTTTTTTTAAACAAGAACCTGAGTCAATAAGTATAGATGAGCCCTTCCCAAGCCCAACTGATTCTATATAATTCAATAGTTATTTATTACCCCTTTATACAATTAAGTATTCTGAACTTTGCTCTGATACTTAGATTGCTTACATATTTTTCAATTCTTATGTTAATATTTCTATTTACGAATATATATTTTTTTATATAATTAATATCTACTTTATCACATTTAAATCACTTTTGAATTATAATTTTTCTCAACATAAAACTTTATCTATCTCAACCTAAAATTAAAAAAATTAACTCTTATTCTTCTTCCACTATATATAATATAAAATAAAACTTAAAATCAATCATACCCTTCTTTTTAATTAATTATTTTATACTTATATTAATAAATTCATGTATGTGCTATAGTAAATCCCCAAATCAGCCTCAACCCCAGTTCCTTTTTAACCGACTTCAAAAAAGGAGGAGGTTATACGTTCCACTGTATGTATTTTTTTTTTTTTTTATGTATGTTCACCGATTACTCCGTCAATTGTGGACCGATTTTAAAAATTCTTTTTTGGTTTGATAGAGTATACTTCCGAGGTGGTCCCATTGTCAGCAAATCTGAATCTGATGAAGGGATCAGTGAGGAATTGAGGGAACTTCTCAAATATTGTATGCAAACATATAGCGATTTTAGTATTTTTAGTAACAAGTGTAGCATTTGCATTCAGAAAGTGTCACTTGGTGAAGCGGAACTGATGATGAAGACCACAGATGGCCACCGGAACTCCTCAACGGTACCGATTTCAAGGGTGGCGATAAGATATTTCGATTAAGATAGTTGAGCGACTACAACGAAGCACATTTAATTGTTTTAAAATGACTATGATTTTCCCGCGGCGTTGCTTGCGGCGAGCTTGAAATGTCTTAAAGTTTCATATATCAACTAAGAAGTGGGACTACATAAGCTTATTATGATCACTAAAAAGTGTAAAATAAAATAAATGTTTTAAAAAACAAAAAACCGCCTTCAAAAACGCTAAAAATAACTTCTACTACTAGGTACTTAGTAGTAGGTACCTATCCTATTAGGTTAGTCTAACTGAAGTCGGCGACCACAATACTTTCAACAAAAAGCCGACTTCAGTTGGACTAACCTAATAGGATAGGTACCTACTACTAAGTACCTAGTAGTAGAAGTTATTTTTAGCGTTTTTGAAGGCGGTTTTTTGTTTTTTAAAACATTTATTTTATTTATAATATCTAGTTAAATGTATTGTATTAAATTTTCCTCTTATTTGTTCAGTTTTTGGATCCACTAATAAATATACATTTCGATAAGGTATCCCTGCTACTATATAGGGCCCCTCATAAATCTGTTCAATTTTTTTTGTGATATTTTGTTCTGCACTGGATTTATTTAGTCTCCTAATTTTAACTAAATCCCCTATTTGGAATTGGATAATTCTGAACCTATTATTAAATTTCAACTGACGCTTATCCCCTGCCTTTTGTAGATTTTCCCTAACCTTCTCTCGTATTTGATGTATATGATTGATTTCTTCACTATTCCCTATTTCATCATCAAATGATAACTGAGTGGACTCCCCGTACATCACCTCGCAAGGGGTGTACCCTATGCTTTCATGAAATGTTTTATTATATAGGATCTCCAATTTAGGTAGAACTGATACCCACCCTTTATGATTATTCCTACAATAAGTTCTAAACAGTCGTCCTAGCTCTTTGTTTACCCGTTCTGTATTATTAGGCCTTGGATTTCGTACCGTAGTATATATAGGTTTTACCCCTTCCCTTGACATACTTTCTTTCCATAACTTGCTTGCAAATTGTGAACCATTATCAGACATTATTACTTTAGGTTTTATTATGTCAAAAAACTTTTTAATTTTTCCTAATACTGTTCTAGTCGTAGCTTTCCGAAGCTCATAAAATTTAACAAATTTACTGAAAGAATCTTGGATGACCAAAATATAATTCATTCCAAATGCTCCTGTAGGTAAAGGGCCATATAAATCTACCATTACTACATCTCCTATATCTTTGGTAATAATGGAACAACAAGGTCCTACATATTTTATTGTATCAGTCTTAGTTATTTGACAATCATGACAACCTGTAATTATTTTCTTTACTTGTTCCGTTATCCCTTTCCAATAAAATCTATCTCTAATATATTTGATTACTTTGTATGCTCCCTGATGTCCCATTTTCAAATGAACCTGTCTAATTACTTCTTCCCTCAATACATTGGGTAAATATATTACCTTCCTAACCGTATTTGATGGGTTAAAATACAAAATTCCATTTTCTAATAAACATCGGTTAATAATTCTTACTTGTTTATCTGATAAAGATTCTTGTTCATTTACTTTTGACAATATGACTTTAATTTCTTCATCTTCTTTTTGCAAAATTGGCAATTTTTTTAATTTGGATAGCAATTCCTTATTAATTTTAGATTCCATATATAAAATCTCTGGTAATTTAAGCTTATCTTCCTGTAACCAATCCTTTTCTGGTAGATATCTAGACAAAATATCTGGAACTACGTTTTCCTTGCCTTTAATATGCTCAACTTCATAATGGAAGTGTTCCAAAAAATGTACCCAACGAGTGACCCTTGCATTGAATAATTTCCAATTTTTTACAAATGTAAGAGCCTTATGATCTGTCTGTATTATCACCTTTGACCCTCTTAAGTATGTTTCGAATTTTTGTAAGCAACAAATAACAGAATAAAATTCTTGCTCGGTTACAGTCCAATTTAATTGGGCGCCCCTTAAAGCTTTACTGTGGAACCCTAATATCTTCATTTCCCCTGTTTGATCCTTTTAATATAGTACACCTCGCTGCTTGTCTGCAATAACGCTGCAATTCAAAATAATACGTTTTCGAGTTAAGGACAGGACGAGGTGCGGCGGAAGCGAAACTTTATCTTGAATAAAGCAACCATGTGCCTACGTCACAAAATGGAGTCGTGAGAACGATGTGCCCTTCTGTGATTGGTCGGATTTTGACGCCATTTTTTTGGCGAGAGTGGCTTTTCTCCAGTTGTGTCGCACCGTTCGACGGTAACGCTACGTTTCTCTCGTGAATATGGGCTCAAAACAAAATGTTTATATTGAAGAAAAATTTCGTTTCTACAATAGAGGTCCATTACAAAAAACGTGGATTTTAAATATTTTTTAAGAAAGATTTTTTCTGCAATAGTGAAACATTGCCAAATACAACGCAGGAACGGTAAAGTTATTTTGAGGAACAGTGTAGCATTGGCGTTACGGATTTTCTTCAGGAAAAAGTAAGAACTTTTTTTGACGGTATTATAGAAATAAGCTCTTATTCACTAAAAACTCGCAAGTATGCATAAAAACAAATACAAAATATGCCCGTCTGCTAAAAAGAATATTATAGGTATTCATTCGTAGTTACGAAATTCTAACGATAACATAGTTGACATTCTTTTTACCCGACTGCCCGAAGAAGAGTTATGGATTTCCAGCGTATGTATGTATGTATGTGAGTCTTTATTTGGCACGCTCTATAGTCGATGGATTTAAACATATGAGGTGTCGTCAGATTCGTATTAACTGTCGAAGTGTTGTAGGATATAAATAATCTTTAGCTTGTTTTTAGCTTTTTAGTTGATATTCTTTAAATCATCGTGTGGTTGCCGGATTAGAATAGTGCCACTCCATGTCTTCCCGTGGATGTCGTAACTGGCGACTAAGGGAATATAGGCTTGTAGTACTGTTAGGCGATGGGCTTGCAACCTACCACTAAATAGGTACACTGGTAAAAATCTTAGCCTATGTGCAAAATGTGGATACTGAATTATCAACAAGTTTTTAAAGTTGTAGATAATTCTGTAGCTCTGCGTAGCCCACTCTGGGATTACAGGCGTGAAGGTATGTATGTATGTGTAAGTATGTATTCCTTAAATTATTTTGATTATATTAAAATTAAATCAAAATGGAGCCAGAATTATGATAATTTCTATGTATGGCTCTATACGTTTTGGTTTTTTTTGCAGAAATGAACACTTGAACTTAAAAAATATTTCAAAATCTTCAAGTAGACTTAAATACCAATAAAAAGTCTATAGGTACAAAACTGACGATTTTTTCTCTGATGGCAGTGTCGAAGATCGCACTTTTACACAAAATAATCTCTCTCCGAGTGCAAGTGACTGTGGTATGACTTTAACCTCGAAAAAGCAATGAAAGTTTACCAAGCGTATACATAAAAAAAAGCAGACCAGTCCTCTAACACTTATTGAAGAAGATGTTCCGACTTTGAGAAACCAGCCTGAAATGTAGCTAATCTCACCAGACTTCACTAATCGAGATATAGAAAGTTTGGTAATAATGAAATCGCAGTTATAAGTAGAACCAGAAAACCCCGCAATCAATGAATCCAATTTCACTCAAGAGCTAGGTCATGTTAAAAAATCTTCGAGTTCTTCATAGAGCTCCTCTTCTGGTTCATCTTCAAGCTCATCTTCAAAAAGTTCTTCTGATTCTGATCTTAGTCACATTTTCCTGCTCAACTGCGCATGATAATATATGATAGGAATTGTAATGTCATCAGAATCAGAAGAACTTATTGAAAAAGACCTTGAAGATGAACCTGAAGAGGAGCTCGATGAAGGACTCGAAGATTTTGTAACATGACCTAGCTCCTGAGTGAAATTGAATTCATTGATTGCGGTTTTTCTAGTTCCACTGTGATTTAATTATTACCATTAAGTTAGATTTAAAAACGACAGGATAGGTACTACGTTTTTATACGATTTCGAAAAACATAATAATGTTCATGACCTAAGTATCCTGCAATTCTATATTTGAAAATGATGATAAGTCCCCTTTCTAACAATACTCCCGAATATACATACCAGCACTTACTTCGATAGTCAAAGAAATTAAAATGCAGAGTACTTTATAAACGAGCACAGGCCGATTGTTCCGTATGAGTTGGGTTGACGAAAATATTGCTCCCCATAATATTCATTAATCAAATAGCCATAAGTTATTTTCATTCCCAGTGCAATGTTTAAGAAAAATTTAGTGACAAACACAAAAGTGCCACTTATGATTATAAAATTAAGAAAATTTTAAGGAATTAATGCATGTTAATGTGATATTGTTAATAATTAAGAGTACCTTTTTGAGTATAAACCATGATAGTACCTTATTTGTGAAAAATGATACTTAGTGTAATATCTCTAACCAAAAAACGCCTTTATTGATGCTAAAAATACTATGTAGGTATGTGTGGAGTATTACGACTTGGACCTTTCTTACACTGTCTACCTATGAAGTATTTAGATTTAAGCCTTTTTTGCAAATAATTATAAAGCAAGATACCATGGCTCAAGTCGAAGTCACTGTATGTTTTTATGTTTTTAGCCATATTTTTGTTTGATTTCGCGTTTGATTTGATGCACAAAATATTCTTGAATAATCAGCGGGTGTTATTTTGAATTCAAGCATCCCGGTAAAGTTCTATTAAGTACAAAAAAATCGATCCAAAAATTGTTTTATTTTCAAATGGCCCTCCTGAAAAAACATCAATTTTGAGATGCAGCGTTATTGCAGACAAGCAGCGACCTGCTAACCCTATTCCAGAACTATCGGTTTGCAAATAATATGGTTCATTAAAATTTGGATGATGTAACTGTATGTTATCTAGAAATAATGATTTTACTCTTTCAAAGGCTTCTTGTTCTTCTTCCCCCCATTTCCATTGTTCCTCCTTTTTTAACAAGTCTTATAATACTTTAGTTTGTGAACTAAACTGCGGTATAAATCTTCTATAAAAGTTACAAAGTCCTAAAAAAGCTCTAATATGTTTTAATTTCTTAGGTACTGGGAAATCTCTAATCGCTTTTACTTTTTCAGGATCCGTCCGTAACCCTTCTGTTGATATAATATATCCTAACATCTTAACTTGTTTACACAAAAATTCACACTTCTTGAAATTACATGTTAACCCTGCTTGTTTTAATTTGCTTAATACCACATCTAAATGTCCTAAATGCTGTTCTAGAGACCCTGTAGTAATGATAGCTAAATCATCCAAATAATTTACACAATAATCTCTTACTTCATGACCTAATATTGTATCCATTGCCCTGCTAAAACTACCTACTGAAGTTTTTAGACCTTGTGGTAATACATTATAAACATAGGATTTGCCATTAAAAGTAAATCCTGTGTAAATTTTACTGCTTTCTGATATTGATATTTGAAAATAAGCATTATTTAAATCAATTACACTTATAAAGTTTGCTCCATGAAAGGCATTCATTACATCTAGCTGTAATGGAGGCTTTTCTGTTTCTGATACCATTTGTTTATTAATTTCCCGTGCATCTAGTAATACCCTTATAGATCCATCCTTCTTCAAAGTAAATGTTAAGGGACTACAGTATGGAGTAGACGACCTACTAATAATACCCTGATTTTCCATTTCCCTTAACTTTTCCTCCACCTTCTCCCGAAAGGCATAAGGTACCGGATAAGTTTTCCTAACTATTGACTTTCCTAGATCCATTTTAATTACATGTTCATAACAATTTGCCCTACCTAACTCCTTTGAAAATAACCCTTCATACTTTTTTTATTAATGATTCTAATTTACCTCTGTCCCTTATAGTTAAGTCTATCTCTGTTTTTAAGACGTGCTCTTCTTCTACAATATCTGATTCTAGCCCTATATTTTATTCTTCTACATTTTTCTTTCCCTCTTCTACTTGGCTACATTCTTGTTCACTAAATTTGACCATTTGTTTTAGCCCGTTTTGTTGTAGTACCATACCTTTATTTGCAGAACTTAAAATGATATCTACATTATTAGCTTTTAACCAATCGAAACCTAATATGATAGGTCTAGATAATCCTGGTACTATTAATGCTCCAATGCTCATTTCAAAATTGCCTATAGTAATGGATAACAATGCCATATTACGAATGTCTACACTTTTATGGCCTACTGCTGTTTTTATCTGAAATGGTCTTACTGGCATTAAGGGTACTTCCCCTTTTGATTTCAAATTTTGCCAAAACTCTTCTGAAATGCACGTTATGTCACTACCTGTATCTACTAGCCCTATCACCTCAAAATCAAACATTTGAATTGCTACCTCCGATCTAAAATTATTCTTACTACTTTGATCTGTTTCAACCTCTTCAAACACTGTTGTTATTGAATATTTAGTGTTTTCACTAATTAATTCCTGTTCTACTTTTAATTTTAACACATCTACAATTTTATTTGACACCTGTTATTCCCTAAGTTCAGGTTTTTTGTACCCTATTCCCTCCTTTTCCTCCTTTTCTAGTACATCTCCTTTTATCGAAAACTTAATTCCCCTAACACTTTTCCCTAAAACTTGTCCTGGCTTCCAATTCATTTTAGTCATAATACGCAAAAGTATGTCCCCTAGGGTTGAAGCTGACTTGGGGACGTGTACATCAGCTTCCTCTAGTTTAACGCCATATTAACACCTTCTCCTGATGAAGATTCTTCTAGTAGATTGACAGTATTCTTCTTTTGCTCTCCTCTCTTATATTCCACTTGAGGTTTACGCCAATTCCGATACTGCTGCTGACTTTCATTTTTTCTTTTTTCATAATTATTCGCTTGTTTATTCACAACTGTAGCATTATAGCCCTGTGTATCAACACTTTCCATATTTCTTATAAATTCAGCCGTTGCTATTATACTATCTGTTCTAGCTGTTATCCAAGCCTGTTGCACATAACGGGGTTAATGTTTGATCATATCATCTACTAATTGTTTTTCGGGTATTTTATAACTTAATTTCTGTGCTCTTTCTGCAATTCGCAAAAAATAATTTAACATTGATAGATTATCAGATCTAACCCAACTTCCTTGTACTATTTGCCGACGTAATTCACTTTGTTCGTTCTCCCCCCAATATGTCTTGAAAAAGTCAGCCTTGAAATCTTCAATTGTTGTCCACCTATCTTTATATATTCGAGCCCAATCTCTGGCGTCCCCTATTAAGCATTCTTGAATTGTATGTATGTATGTATGTAAACTCTGTATTGCACATAAACAATTACAAAACATTTTGCATCACTATAGATAATGTACATTGGCGAACTTATCCCATATGGGATCTCTTTCAGTTAACCTTGGAGTAGAATAAGCAAGGACAATACAAGTGGATAGGCAAATTTACAAAATAACAATAACAAAAAAAAAAAAAGTTACATACATCCGAAAACAGACATATTAAAAAGTAATAATATCTGCTTTAATAAAATACATACATAGGTAACAAAATATACTAATATATACTACCACATACGTAACCAGCAATTAAAACCTACAACAGAGCAAAGGAACAAACTCACGACTCATCATGTTCACTTAACCACAGCTTCTTTAACCTTTCTTTAAATGAACCGACAGATCCAGATTGCCTCAAGCACGGTGGAAGCCCATTCCATAATTGGACAGAGTGTACCGTGAAAGATTTAGCATAGATACGAGTCTTGTTGGATGGGACAGTAAGGGAAAGGTTAGCACTAGACCGAAGGCGATGTCCACTACCATCGGCCAAAAAACTAAATCTTTCGGAGAGATAAAAAGGAGAAGAAGGAGTGAAAAGTAAATTGAAAAGGAGCGATAGAACATGCACATCCCTACGACGACGGATGGGCAACCACTTGAGTTGCACGCGGTATTGGGAAACATGGTCATATTTCCGCAAACCATAAATGTATATTATACAAACATTTTGGAGACGCTCAAGCTTGTCAAGCAGCTCCTCCCTGAGGTCAAGAAACGCAATGTCTCCATAATCAAGGAGAGGAAGTAGTAAGGAACGAGCAAGGGTAAGCTTAGTGTTAAAAGGTAGAAAATTTTGCAGACGCCTCAAGGAATGTAGGGAAGCAAAGAGTTTACGGCTAACATTATTAACGTGGGCTGTCCAGGACAACGTCTGGTCCATTGTGACACCCAAGTTTCTAACAGTAGAGGAGAAGGGAATCAGAGTCCCATCATAGTAAACATTAGGTGTCACAACTCCAGATAGTTTAGTGACGTAATGAGGGCTACCAATGACAATGGCCTGTGACTTCTTAGCATTAACCATCAATCGAAACCTCTCCGCCCAGCAACGTATAGACTCGAGATCACTATTGATTTGACTTATCAAGGCGGGGAAATCATCAAGAGTAGCACAGGCGTAAATTTGCAAATCGTCCGCGTATAGATGATACGAGGAGCGAAGTGAGTTAGATATACTATTAATAAAAATGGAAAAAAGCAGGGGAGAAAGCACTCCACCCTGGGGGACACCAGCTGACAGATGGCACCATGCAGAAAAGCAGTCATCAACCTTGACCCTCTGGCGCCTCCCAGAGAGGTAATTGCGAAACCAAGAAAGAGTAGTTGTAGAAAGATGGAGGGTATTAAGAATCCCAAGTAGAATATCAAAATCCACGGTGTTAAAGGCGCTGCTGAAATCCAATAAAACAAGAACTGTAAGCTTTTTGTGCTCAATATTAAGACGGATGTCATCGGTGACCCTCACTAAAGCAGTGACTGTGCTATGCCCGGGGCGGAAGCCGGATTGAAAGGGATTAAGGAGATTATGCCTGTTGAGATGAGAGAGGAGACGACGATTTACGTAATGCTCAACCACTTTAGACAAGACTGGTAGGATTGAGATAGGACGGTAATTAGCAAAAGAAGAAGGGTTTGAAGACTTAGGAATTGGGATAACGTGGGCACACTTCCACGCGTAGGGAAAAGTGGCGGAAGAGAAGGAGTAATTGATGATGCTGGTTAGGATAGGGGCTATAAAGTCCGCCGCGAGCATAAGCATATCTAAGCCAAGGCAATCTTCTCCGACAGCTTTCGTCTTAATAGTTTTAAGAATAGCAAGCTTTTCTTGCGGAGAAATATCTACGAGTTCGAAAAGAGGGAAGTTGGGGTGTGGGGCATTGGCAAGAAGAGCCAAATCATTGCTTTCCTTAGGTGCTTTCTTTATGTAATTATCCAAATCTTCGATGAAGGTGACTGGATGATAATCTGTCCTTACTCCAAATTTTGGTTTTTCAACATTAAGATTCCTAACATTATAGATTACGCTTTTATATTCATTGCTATCTAGGGTTTTCTCCACCTCTAAATTATTCATAGGCATGTCTATTTCCTTCTCTGCAACTATCCTTGCTTCTTCCAAGCTATCAACTCCTGTTAAATTTGAGGATGTGGGTTGTCCCTGACTATCTTCTACTACCTCACAAGTTTCTCTTGTATTATTTTGTGAATCTATTAAAGTTTTTGTACTTTTTACTTCCCCAATTATCTGATTCAGTTTATTAGTTAGCGTATTAATTACTCTATACATTAATCCCCCCTGTGCTTTCGATGTTTTTTGTGTCTTTCGCACTCGTTTCGGCGGAGGCGGAGCTTCTATAATCTCTTCTACGGCTGCAGGAGGTGTTTCTATTTCGCTTTCTACTTCCCTCTCTGTACTTGCCGGTACTTGCTCTTCAAATCGACTTGGCCGTTTACGGTTACGTGTTCCTTTCCTTCCTGGCATTTTGTTCCACTTCACTTATCTTAAAATAAAAGAAGAAATATATACACATATATACTTAGACATATAAACCGTTTTAATTTTAATATTTTTTTTCTTTTACATTATTTAACGATTAACAAAACCTCAAAGGGATTTTCTAATGTTTTTTTTTGTACCGTTCCTAATTAAATGTGTACTACACCAAAGTTCTAAACTAATACCATTATTTGTTTTTTTTTTTAATTCACATCAACCTGACAAAGGCATTAACATATCTGGTACTAAAGTTACCATACTACATTAATGTCGAGATATTTTTGTAATCTCTTAATCCTTTTTAAACTTTAATTTACATACATATGACTTGACAAACTTACATACATACATAATGTATTGTAATAATGTTCTCTAAATTTTCCATAACAATAATACTCTTGTTTATGTCGCAACCCCCTTTTTAGGGTTCCGTACCTCAATAGGGAAAAACGGAACCCTTATAAGATCACTTTGTTGTCCGTCCGTCCGTCCGTCCGTCTGTCCGTCTGTCAAGACCCTTTATCTCGGGAACGCGTGGAGGTATCGAGTTGAAATTTAAACCATATACTCAAATCTACAGTCTCTTGAAGCTGGGAAAAAATCAAATTTCTACATTTACGTAAAAAAAAGATACGGCCGTTTATGTCGCAAAAAAACGTGTATTTCGACACTCGAGGGAATCAAAATGTATAGGGTATTTCCCGTTGACCTAGAACTATGAAATTTGGCAAGTAACACTGTCTTTTACTACTAAATATAAGATCAAAACTCAACACATTGAAGCTAGAAATAACAATATTTATAAAAAGTTGAAAAACAAGCTATTTTTAACGAAAAAACTTAATATCCAGTATAATTTGATCTCCCTGTACGCTGATTTCCCATGAAATGTGAGGTCAGCTTAAACTGGTTGTTATATGACGTTGTAAAAAGGGCGTTATTTGCTCCAGCCGTCTATGGCTAAGTGTATATAACACTCGCTTGATTGATTTTGCTTATAACATCACTCTGCACTTCTTTATATTCTGGATCTAACAGAGATGTTGCGAATGTCTTTCTGGTCGGGATATTGTACAAAGGATTCACCATAATAAATGCTTCCTTCCATAGCGGGTTCTGTCACACGTGAAAGTGAGCCCTAATAGGGTATCTAACGCGGAAACAAAGAAAATGAGACAAGGTTAAGAATGATTGCATATATTATTAAGCTGGGTCGTGGGTAAGATGCTTAGGTAGGCGAGGGTAGGTGGTTTGTCCGTGGCGGTGAGGTCCTCGAATACCCGTACGCCCCTCGGTTTTTGCGTGGCACAGCAACGAGATGGCGGTGTAACGGCGGCCGCGTTCTTTTTCCTAGTGAACGGGTGCGGCACGGCTGATGATGATGCGTTGTCCGCGGGTCACGGGTCAAGGACTCAGCAGGTGGCTCAATAGGCCCGGTAACGCCAACCCGGGGGGTGTCCCTGTAACGCGTCGAATATTGCCAGCATCAGAAGCGGGTTCATATATAGCCTGGACTGCAGATGATCATACGCTTACGCAAGGGGGGTGGGCATGAGGTACAGTGAAACTAGCAATCAAGCATGTATGATGGGCAGTCCAGGTACATAAGAAGTGAGCGGTAAATAGAGAATAAGAAGAATAAGTGCCGAAGTTGCATGTAAAAGGTATTAAAATATATATACTAAAATTGCACAAGCAAACCCGAAAGAAAGCGGTAGTGGCCAATGACCTATGGCTAAGCTATTCCGCAGTGATTCTTACCTCGTACAATATTGGAATGATTTTAAAATGGGAAATAAATATGATAAAATTAATGAATCGGCATTGATGATTTAATTAAATAAGCCTTTGCTAGTAAGTTTAAGATTATTTGAAGAGTTAAATTACAGATTTCTGTGTTTTGGCAGAAATATCAAAATTACATTTCAAATACCGTTAAACTACACAACTATGGTCCTGGCCTACAACAATAGTCCAATTTTACTTATCACATTATTCTAAAAATATAATTACTTTAGCTATGGTTAGAATTTAGAGCAATCGATTTTAGGCCAAACAGTACATATACCCAACTATAATAGCAGTAAGGTATCATATTTTAGAATAATGTAATGAGAATAATTGGACTATTGTTGCAGGCTAGGACCATAGTTGCGTAGTTTTACGGTATTAGCAAAGGCTTAATATGCAAGCAAAATTAACTTCGACGAACCATTATTTAGTTAATGCTTTCCCTTGAAAGTAAAACAATTAATTATTTTTATAAAATTAGTAGCATAATTTAAGAATCATGAGTATTTTAATATTATTTTAAACTTATAATGGCAACTACTTACGATGAAATGAGATCATGATGGTAAAATAAAATGGTTCCGAAAGCAGACAAAGAAAGGTCATGAGGTGGCAAGGTGATGTGGCCGTTAACGGTAATTTTTCAAATTCGCTACGATCTACATTAGAACATATTATAAAACACACATTAATATTAATTTTGTGCAACACACCCAATTTTGGGAATGATTGGACTGGCAACACCAGCCGGTTTAGACGACAAATGGAGTGCCAGTTTTGATAACTTCTTTTTAAGTAGTTTTAATGTTTAAATTGTTAATTTTTGGGACTAAAACCCAAGATAAACACATGAATATTGAGTGTACATGTTATCACGGCTATATGTGCTGTGAAGAAAGTATTATCACGAGTGCAAAATTTGACAAGTAAATGGGTCAACGACTTCGTGATTTGAAAATGTCTTGAAAATTACACCGTCTGCTGTACTGATTTATCATCAACAAAACCAGGGGAGTATTCATATTGTATAATTTCGTTATTACATTTACTTCTGCATTAAATTTTAACGAATATACTGTAGTTGTAACAAAGTATTTTCATCAAATTATGTGACATTGACGACACGAAAAGGTTTAAGTTTTTAAAATGTTTTGGTAAAAGTGTGGCTTATTTAAAGCTTTCGTTAGTAGTATTGTAATAGTTAAATTATTGCAGTCATTAATATACAATACATTTCCATAAGAAATTAGTTTATTTTTGTGACATTGTAACTTTTAAGGCAATTAACATATAATTTGGGCTAACTATGGATAGGTGTATCTTGTTTAACTGTTTTTGTGTTCTAGTACTGTACTCTGTCATCATGATTTCAGCCACTACCAAGCCCACAACCCGTCGGGATGTCCTGGTGAACAAACTCAGTCTGAGCTTAAGACAGTCAACGAGCTCAATGCACGGCTGTTGCAGGAGCGCGACGTGAGTGAAGATGAGGTCCTGCGCGTCATCAATAATAACAAAACCCTCAAGAGTTCTCTTGCCAAGCTGGACTTAGAGTACGATGCCATCTACTCGGCAGCTTTTATACTAAAAACCAGGTGTTACCGCATTTAAAATACAAAGTTTAAATTTTGGGGACTTTTACGGTCCCGTATTGATTATAATAATTTTTTTTCTTCAAATATTATAAACAGCAATCATAAAATAAATTAGGAAGATTTGTTTTCACCATAAAATCTAAATAAAGTGTTTTTTTCATGATTTTGACCATAGTTGTGAGGAAAATAATTTATTTTATGTTGGTAACAAAGATTAATGCAAAATGCAAATGGCGTGTATTTATTTTTTTGCATTGCGCGTCTTTACTGTAAAAGTATGGTGTTTTCTGCAATTTCTGCTCTTAGCACATTTCACTTTGGTATTTAAGTTCTGGTCGTTGTTGCGGGTGTATTGATACGTTGAATTGAGTTGAGTATTCGCTCCACCGTGTTGCTGTGCCGCATTACAAATCTTACCCACGTGCCCACGTCCACGACGACTCGAGTTGACGATAGTACGGTACTCCGTGTCCTCGCCGCGCCGTAAGAGATCTTGCGAAGTTTCTGTGAGCATAGGCCAGTGTGGACTGGTAGTTGTGAACCATGAACTTTAATCATGTCGCAGAAATCTTGCTGTGTACCTGGCTGTCCCATAACTTTAGAAGATTGTAAGTATTTACATTTTATTAAACATGTTTGAATGTACATGCTGCTTTTTGAGAGTCATTCAAAATACATCTTTTTTTTATACCTTCCGGAATGCAGATTTATTTGTTTTGTTACTTGTGTGTTTCCGATATTTCAATGCAGTAGCATGACACCATTATCTATGTAGAAAAGAAAGTATTATTATTTAGGACTTGACAGAAGCGCATGGAGCTAACCCCATGTGCTTCTGTTTAGTCCATTAGAGAAAATACTCTTTTACCAAACACTTGTCTGCGCGCGTGATATCCATGGACTTATTTCTCTAATTAGTCCATCGGAGTGTCTATATAACTCTACATTGGCGAAATACATCCCTTAACAGGAGTGAAAGCCATTAATAAAAAAGAGAATTAGATTATTATGTCTTTAAATTAGATATTGTGTTTTCAGGTGAACCTCTTCATCGATTTCCAAACCCAGAAACAAATGCAGACAAAGTTTAAAACTTGGATTTCCATTATTGGTGGGAGATAACTGCATTGGACCAAATTATAGTGTACAACAATAGACGTGTCAGCCGTTGACATTTTGAAGACACCCATTTGTACCCCAAAAACAGACTGCAAATTGGCAGTCCCTGTTCTGCACATGCCAGGTAAATTATAATGTAACTAAGTAAATCGGGCAGTGGAGGCCCAAACCCAATGTGGGGTCATGTAGTCATTTAACTGAACGCCAAGAAGGGTTATGTTTTTTGCGCGTATATTTAGATGATATTATGTAGGTATACATACATGTGTCTGTAAATAAAGGCTTTTTATTTTATTTATTTTATAAGTAAGTACATGATGCACCGAGAGAGAAAGTACTGTAAACTATATTAAAAAGGGACGGAGTAAAGGAAAGGGGACGCAAATATAGGAGTTGGAAAAAAAATATTTTTGGCTTTTTCGTGCTTATTATGATTAAATCTTAGAGAAAATACAAATTAAAGCCTATTTTTTTAAATAAACTTTCCTCTACAATCAAAAATGGCCGAGTTATAGGGGTTCAAAATTTGTTTATTTTCAAGGCGTCAGGGACTTAGTAAATTTTGATGCTTGAAAATTATGTCAATATAAGGTCTATTTATGATGATTTAATTGTTTAGAACATTCTTATTTTAACGTGTTCTATAAGATAAATTTGGTGTTATAATGATACCATTCTTACGAAAAAAATACTAAGTCCCTGACGCCTTGAAATTAACCAACTTTTGAACCCCTATAACTCGGCCATTTTTGATTTTAGAGAAAAGTTTTCCAAGTAAAACATGCTTATTTTAACGTGTTCTATACGATTAAATCATTTAAATTAGGTGTCATAATGAAACCATTTTGGCGAAAAATTTTCTGTCCTGCGTCCCCTTTCCTTTACCCTAACCGAATGCTGCATTCATTTTTTTTTCTATTACTTGCCTCATCAGGGAATCAAAGCAATCAAGTTACTTAGTATGGTGTTCCTTCAATTTGAGATCTGATGTTACTTGAAAGGAATTTAAATTAAATTATTTTACTTGAATTCCCAAAAGTTGGTCCATTTCAATTGGCATCATAATTATACAGGATTATATTTTTGCCCATTCAGTCATTCCAATAGGGCACACAATAAAAGAGTTCTATGCGGTCTGAGTCGCGGGCAAAAGCTAGTAGGTTATATACTTAAGTTACATTATACGTCACCTCCATAAAAAAAACTGATGTATGAATTAATCGTTATCCTCCAAATAGGCCCTGCAGGCACTTTTATGACGTGTTTTCAAAAAAGTGTCCCGTCATGAAATTGTCAAGAAACGTCAGGAAATTATCAATACTAAGGATGTCATTATACCAAAGAGCTATAGGAATTAAGCAACGGAAAATTAAACACATTTAGTCTCATAGTAATGAAATGTATGTTTTTATTACCTGTATTATATTAATCTTAACCAACCAAAAAAAGAAGGAAACTGCAACATTTTTCCTACTGATATAAATGTAAAAGAAATTTAAGTTCGGCTCGGGATATGTTTTGAAGTGAAATACCTCCTCGTTTGATAAAACGCATATATGTATTTTGTCACCATTTTTTACCACTCGATGGAGCTGCTTATGTTAAAGATTAAGATTATTTTAATACAGATAATAAAAAAATACATTTAATTACTATGAAACTAAATGTGTAAAATTTTGCGTTACTTGATTCCTATAGCTCTTTGGTTTAATGTCATCCTTTCTTGACATACTGATTTCTGGACAATTTCATTTTTCGTCGCTTCCCAAGAAGAGAACACCATTTCATCAAAAGTATTTCTTTGTCAGTATGCGGCATAAAAAGTTCCTATACTATAATCACCAATTTACCTACCGATCTTACTTTTACTAGAAACATCTTACTTTGACTGATGATAGCTACTAGTATACAATAAATAAAATGAAATTTATTAATAAAATGAGCTCATTCTGTTATAAAACTATAATTGTCTGTTTGTTTGTTTGAGCATCATGCAAAAAGTACTGCATCTATTGTGATGAAATTTGATATAAATAATAAATATAGCTAGTGTCCTGGGGGAAGGCTACAGACAGGATACTTACCCTGGTTCATTGGGTAGTTCCAAAGGGAAATGTGATAGTTCTGCTAATAGCGAGTTTGATTACTAATATGTTTGAGTATACAAAGTTACATTAATGTGTTATGGTTTTTTATAGAATCTGGCGCAATAGAAAAGGAAAGCACGGATACAGCAGATCTGCTTTTATTTTTTGACGACCTGTTTGACAATGTCAATGGGAGCTACAGCCAAGTGAAGCAGGGAAAAATGTACAGGGCTGCAGTTACCCCTAGATTACCGCATCACAAACCGTGGAACGAGAGTTTACCAGTACTCAAATCGATGCAATTTCAAAATGCGAGTAATAAGTTGCGAGTTGTGCTAGTTATTATACTATTTTCGATTTTGAGAACATGCTTTTGTCTAATAGAAAATTCAAAAATAGTAATGAGGGTGCCACCAGGCTCGGCCACCCATTAAGCAAATAAAACGATAAAGAAAGTTGTTATTGTTTTTATAGGCAGTTAAATTTATAAGCTATTCGTGATTTACAGTGTCAACCAATATGATATTCTGCCCGGTCCCCTTGCTTTTTTTTTTAACTGCTTAAGACATAGTTGAAATACCTTGTTTGATATGCAGATAATTCTAGCTTTAACAATGTAAAACAAATAGTATTGTATTGTAAGCAAAAAATATGGAAAAAAGTTTTTGTCATAACTTTGTTGATTAAGTATCTCTCTTTTTTTAAATCCTAGATGAATATTATGTTGAAAATAGTGTTAGATTTTGTATAGGTACCTATATTAGTTCAATATGGTTATTAATTCTATTGCAAATATTATCTTGACGTTAGTTCGCTCGTCATAAAAGTGCCTAGCTGAGTAGTTAAAGAGTGCAAAAATTACGATACGAAAGTTAAAAAGAAAGATGAAATATCTTATCATCGGTTAGTAACCTTACATTATTTTTATTGCGTGTCAAACAATTAAATAAGCCCTAGAATAAATAGCCTCAATTTTGGTATCAATTCCAATATGGCGGTCATGATGGCTCAATGTATCGACTGGCGACGCGCGAAGTAAGCTTGTAAGGGCGTCTTTTTTTTATCGTTTATTAAAGTAAGTCAGTATCATTATGGGTGCTTGTAATTCCTGGAACAAATGATATTTAATTTTCAGTTTTATTTTATGTGTAAAATATCACCGAAAAACTGACTAAACCAAACAAAACGCTGACTTCGGTTTTCGCTGATGCAAATTCTTATTAGGGGCTCCATCACTTCTTTTAAGTCGGTTTTTATGTTTTTATTCAGTCTTAATTTCTTTTAGATTTAATTTTTTATAAACATAGACATAGCGTCAGTAATCATTCTAAATTTTAAGTAAAATAAAATCAAACTATATGTGTATATCGGCGTGAAGCTGACTTACGTAAGTATGTATCTATACATATAATAAAGCTGAAGAGGGGCTCGAAAGTCTGTACCTACATGCCAGATATTCCAAAAAAAGTTGGCTGGGGATACTTAGAATCGATAACAGAACACGTTCCAACAGTTTTTAGAATTTTTGTCTGTTTATCTGTTTGTCTGTTTATTTGAACGCGCATCACGTGAAAACGGCTGAACGGATTTTGATGCAAACTTTACTAATCTGTCGAGAAAATCTTCGGCCAGGTTATAGGCTATAAAAATATAGGTATCTATATCTATATCTATATCTATTCTATACATATAATAAAGTTGTAGAAGGGAAAACATCTGTACATTCGAGATATGAACTTATAAATACTATAGGGGACCTCAGAATGAGCAGCATAACACGTTTCTACAATTTTTAGAGTTGGTGTCTGTTTGTCTGTTTGTTTGTTAAACCCTTAACCACCTATGCAAGGTCTCTCAGACCTTTGCAAATACAAAATAGAGAATAACTCAACGCGAGTACATTGCATCTCTGTGACCTTTAGTCATAGTTGTTATGGCGAATTTTTGGCCTAAAGCTGCATTTTGTGATGGAAGCAAGCCGCTTTGTACATACATAGTAGGGACCAAAATAAACGATTTTACCCGCAGCAGCAAAACTTTCACCCCTTAGGAACACAGATGGCGCCACTTCAATTTTTCATTTTTCAAAAAATTCTACAACCTAAACGGCTGTACCGATTTCAATAATTAGGGTGTCAATCGAAAGATAATTAAACAATGTATTATAAAAAAAATATACCAAAAAAACAAAACATACTTGCTACCAAAAACCCCTCATTTTTGTTAATTTTTTTTAGTTATTCACTAGTTTTTTATTTATTTACATTAAAAAATGCAAAAAAAGGGTATTATTTTATTAAATCGCATGATTACGCTGTTAATAACACATTTAATAAAAAAACCTACATTTCAATACCTTTAATATTTAGAGAGATATTTACGATTATATGCGAGAGGGCAACGGGGTCATTGACCTCAAATACGCGCGCCAACCCAATTCTGGCCAGTAATTGAAAAAAATATATACCTTGACAATTTCAAAAGCTTAAAAATGTACGTCTAGGATACTTTCAATCATGGTGCATGCTAATTACTGATCATATTATTGACGAAATAGGCAAATTTGTTGTTGTTTTTTTGTTAGATTCCGTTAAAGAATGTGTATCGGTTAAGTAGTTTTTAAAATATCAGTAGTTTTAAACATCTCTTCTAATATCGTGAAACCGTCCAAGTTTGCCCGATTATTTTTTATTATCTTGATTTTCTTTAAAAATTATAATGTTTCACTATGCTTTATCATTTCAAGGTTGTTAATTCAGTCTTATTTATATATGACGGGGAGTTGTGTGGGCGTTCGTTATCAGGTAGTTCGTGGTCCATGATGAGGATCCAAATTAAGACTCGATATGCACTCGTAGGTTTATTAGGAAGCAATTAACAAAGAATCAGCTCAAAGTAATCACACGCGGGGCAGACGATAACGATTATTATCGAAACGCGGTGAAGTCGGATCGAGGTTGACAGCACGTCCGTCTCGTTTAATGCTCTAAGCCAAAGTGAGTTACCGCCTAACAACCTGTCAGTTACCAACGGTATTTCCCGCGCAAACTCAACTGTCAATGTGACAGTTCGCACAGTGCTGCCAACCTCCGTTTCCGAATACACCCAAGTCGATTACAGCTTGACGTTTCGTTTCGTTAACACTGCGACACGGCCATCTTGACTCGTCACACGTCCCTGTGTGATGGTCCTGAAAAGAGAGAAAGGCAACTACAATATCAAAGGAGTCTCGTCTCGGCCCATCCTGATTAATATTTAGTTAATCGGGCTCTTTTATTTCAAACAATCACTTTCATAGTAAACACCACATTTATTTCAAATAAAACCAATTACATCATAGTAACTAACATCTCTAATTTATGTAAGGAAAGAACAATTCAAACGATTGACCAGTATTCACACACTTCACAAATGTACTATGAAAATCTTAATCATTCTCAACATCAATCATTTCGATCATTTATTACGTCTATCACCTCTATCAAGCGTAAAGTGTCGCTATTAACACCTCAATCGAGTGATAATAGCTCATGCCACCTCCATCGAGTGACGAAACCCTTGCCACCTCCATCGAGTGACGATACATCTAGCCACCTTTTTCGAGTGACTCTGCAAGCACGTGATGCCTCCATCAAGCAACACGGCCAATATGTCATCTTAGGAAATGACACAAAACATAGCTCAACAATCAACACAGTACCTCAATCAACATCAAATCAGTCAGTTTAATTGTGGTCAATTGATTCTACATCTTCTACATCACTATTCTCTATAATAGGAACGTCATTGTCGGGCATTTTTTTCAGACGATCATGTGCGTACTTATAGGTCCGTTTGGTGTTTAATGACTTTAGAGTGTACCGGTCTTCTCTAACACTTCGATAACCTTAAACGGGCCCTTATATTTGGGATCGAGTTTCGTCTGATTTCTTTCTTCATTCTTTAATAAGTCGAAATCGCCCAACGAAAATGGAACAATCTTAGCCTTTGTCCTGTCAAACCGTCTCTTGTCATAGTCAGCGCTTCTCTCTATATTAGTCACAGCATCAGTCCTCAATTTCTCTATGTCAACGTCCTGTTCTACATCGTCAGCTAACATAACCTCTAGCGGCCTGGCTACTCTTCCAATCAGCAACTCTAACGGGCTCGATTTAGTCACGCGATTTAATGAACAATTCAGCGCTAGCTGTACATCGGGAAGAGCATCCTGCCAAGACCTATTAGATGTTTCAGTGGCAGTGAGCATATTTTTAAGGGTTGACATCACTCGCTCCATCTGTCCGTTGCTTCCGGTAGCGATCAGATGCAATTTAATATTAACCGAATCACAAAAGTCACGAAATTCCTGACTGGCAAAGCAACGACCTTGATCGGCTATTAGTCGAGTTGGAGCACCAAATAATGCGACACTGTGCTTTACGGCCCTTATACTGCTAGCGGTGTCGGGTCGATACGGTGAGTGTGATGCAAAAGGACGTATTTTGTAAAAGCGTCTATTAAAACGAAGACATACTCTTTTGCATCTCTTTTTCCGCTGAGCTTGCCAGTGGCGTCTATATGCACTGTGTGCCAAGGAACCGGTACTTTTGGTATGGGGTGCAACTCTGCTTGGATTTTGCCTGAATAGGATTTTGAAACTCTACACGTAACGCAATTTTCCACGAATTTTCTTACAAATTTGGACATGTTCTCGAACCAGTAAAAGTCATACATTTTCTCAAGAGTTTTCTCCCAGCCCAAATGTACCAGCCCTTCATGCACATTATGAACAATAGACCATCGCAACGACCTAGGAACTACAGGAAGGCAACGTGTCTTTCCATTACGTTGTATTTTGCGATAGGTATAGTTTACCAGATCGCAGCTCATAGGTTTTTGCGATGTCGTCATTTAGATTATCGCCGACGAGATCGCTAACTAGCTTCACTATGACACTATCTCGCTGCTGCTCAGCAAGAAGCCAATTTTCAGAAATTTCAGTCGCTAGAATCTGCTTTGGCTCTACCTTGTCAAAAGTATCGACCGATTTCAGGGGTAAAGGATTCCGGGAGAGAAAGTCCGCATGAACCATACGCTTGCCCTCTCTATGTACAATATCGAAGTCAAAACTTTGTAAGAAAGCCTACCATCTGTGGACTCTTGGGGTAAGATCAAGCTTTTTACGGGCTGCTTTCAGTGAACTACAGTCGGTGACGACGATGAATTTGCGTCCGTGCAGGAAATGCCTAAAATGTTTTACCGCATTGACGACCGCAAGAGTTTCCAACTCGTAAGAGTGGTATTTGGAATCTGCGGGCGTCGTGCGACGGCTGTAATAGGCAACGACATGTGGCGCACCATCGACTTTCTGAATAATTATACCACCATAGCCGATCGCCCTAGCGTCCGTGTGAAGCTCGGTCTCTCGATTGGGATCAAAGATCGACAAAACAGGTTCATTTGTTAAAATGGATATGACCTGACGCCTAATTTCCTCATGCTCTGGCTTCCAGACAAGCTTGCTTGCATGACCTGCTGTTAGAGAGTACAAAGGAGCCATCAACTGTGAAAATTTAGGCACAAACTGCCTGAAGTAGGAGGCTAAGCCAATAAATTGGCGCAACTGAGTAATAGTCTCTGGGGGTGGTAGAGCAGTTAGAGCTTCAATTTTCTTTGGGTTAGGTCTAATTTCACCTTGACTAACTTCAAATCCGAGGTATTCTAGTTTTTGTTTCAAAAATGAACACTTTTTGGAATTAAGTGAGAAGCCTTTATCCGTGAGAGTTTTAAGAACCACCCTCAGTCGTTCAAGTGCCTCTTCTGGGTCGTTAGCAATAATGAGAACATCGTCCATATAAACAATGACTGGGTGAATTGGTCAAATCACCCAGAGCTTTTATGACGGCACGTTGAAAGACCGAAGGCGCATTCCGTAGGCCAAATGGCATAGCCAAATACTCGTATTGGCCATCAGGGGTAATAAATGAAGTGCATTCGATGGAATCGGGATTTATTGGAATCTGATTGAAGCCTGAAGCCATGTCGAGAATGGTAAAAAAACGGGCACCATGTAATCTGGCAATTTGATCCGAAATGAGAGGGAGAGGGAACCTATCAGGTACTGTGTTATCGTTGAGTTCACGATAGTCGACACACATTCGCTCACTCCCATCTTTTTTACTACCCAGGAGAATAGGACTGGCGTATGGTGACGAACTGGGTCGAATAATATTTGCCGCAAGTAACTCGTCAACTTTCTCGCGTACTACGCTACGTTCGGCTGGACTCAACCGATAGGGACGTCGGTACACGGTCTTGTTAGGATCTTTCAGCCTTATAGTCATAGGGTCGGTGTCGGCACGATTAGTAGGCACACCAGTCGTAAAAGATGTTTCGAATGTCTTTAAAAGTTCTACTAGCTCTGTTTTAAGTTCTGGGGGTACATCAGTATCGAGAGCGTCAAAATTAATGCCAGGTTTAGTCACGTCACAAAGATTTACAACTTTTGACCGAGAAAATGTCAATTTGTCAGATGTCATATTTACAGCTATACCTAAAGCTAGCACCTCTCATCCAATCATGATATCGCAATGTAAACAATGATCGGGCAAAACATGAAAAACAACCTCCATGGAGATATCATTAATCTCGATATGTGACAAAATTTGAACCGTACTAGAGATAGCAGTTTGTCCTATACCGGTTAACACAACAACATTATCGCACCGCTTTCCTCTAAAAGTACGAGAAACAGACTCTCTAATCAATGAGCACTCGGCTCCAGAATCGTATGTAAAATGAAACTGCTCACCGGCATGTCGCAGCATCCCAGCTGGCGCGTTGATAACGCAGACGTTGACGCGCTTCTCCTGTGACGGCCCGGTCCCGCCGCTGGCGCTGCTCTCCTTACCGCTCCTTCGCGGACAGTTCTTCGCAAAGTGGCCCGCAACGCCACAGTAGAAGCAGGTAGTAGATGGCGCCACGAAAGTCTTCTTAGGTGTGACGTCACTAACTGGGGTCTTCGGTCTTAAATCTTGATGTGTCGATCCCTTTCGTGAGCGACATTGGAACGCTTTGTGGCCAATTTTACCACAATTGTAACACTTCGCAGACGATGGTTCACCGGCTAAGCGAGGTCTCTTCACGTCGTGAGAATGATCATTTGGGTGAGATGATTTTCGCTTCATAAAAGAGGTAGCTTTGAGTTCTTGCTGCATGCGGTTTCTTGTGGTAATATCTTGTGTGAAAGATAAGCGCTGGACACGATGTTCAAATTGAGAAATATGTGCCAAGATGGTGGATACCGCAATCTGTTCCACTGAGAGTTTACTCCATTTAGACATGATGGAAGTCATTAACGTGGCAGCGTAGGAAGCCAAACACTCGGTTTCTTTTGGTCTACCATTATGTAGGTTGATTAGGAACGCAGCAGCAGTTTCAGAACACTCGTACCTTGCAGTAAACAAGTCCTTGAATTTGGTCCAGGTCATTCATACGCAGTATAAATTGTAATTTCAACGATTTTGAAGTAATGCTTTTCCAACTTCGCGTAGAGTGCGATATAATGATACTCACGGAATGTTGGCTGCAGCAAGCACCTCTAATACCGATATTGAAAGGCTATAACAGCTTTGCCACTACATTTAATTGTAATCAAAACGACGGAGTAGTAGTTTACGTCAAGGACAATCTTAATTGTTCAATTTATGAACCACAACTTGAAGCTGGTAATGGCCTTGTGATCAAAATTGGTGATGATACTGTTATTCTAGCTATATATCGTCCTCCTTCATACCAAAATCATGATTTATTTTTGACATCTTTGGATAAAGTTTTTCTTAAGCTATCAATGTATAAGAACATTGCAGTTATAGGTGACATCAACATTAATATAATTCCAAATGCTGTTGAAGCTTCAGCTGATCGGTACCTAACACTTGCAGCCTTTCACGGACTTTTACCAACACACACAACGGTCACAAGAGATGCTAGTGAAACTTGTATTGATCATGTGATGCTTAAAAGTAAAAATCCATCACTTACAATCATACTTGAAACCACAATCACTGACCATAAATGCGTTCTACTTTGTTTAAAGCATAAAACAACTCGCACTTATGCAATCTCCACACGTAGTAAACTTAACTTAGAAGGTTTGGGAACTGATATTGCAAATATTAACCTACAGCCAATATACGAATCCCAAGATATTGAAAATTGCATGACCTACCTTATAAGATCTTTACAAACTGCAATTGAAAATAATACCCGAACCTTAACATTGCCAAGACGTAAAAAGATTATCAAGCCCTGGATCACGCCAGGGCTTCTACGCTGTATTAAACATAGAGATAGGCTGCATTTTAAATCAAAGCGTTCTCCTAAAAACTATATTTTAAAACTAACTTATACGCGCTACAGAAATTTTTGTAATTTACTTCTAAAAAAAGTTAAGAGGTCGTATGATAAAGAACTTATAAAAAGTGCTGGCAAGGACAGTAAAAAGTTATGGGAAGCAATTAAAAACATTTCAGGTACTTCAAGAGTAAACATTTTTCCAAAAGAACTACTATCAATAAATTTATCTCCTCAGCAATCTGTCAATGACGTTAATGACTTCTTTGTTAATGTGGGAAGGACTTTGGCTGAAAATTTTCATAATATAGCCAATAACCAACTAAATACAGATCAATACAATCACCGCAATAGCTCTTTCGTTTTGTTGGATACTGACGAAGATGAAGTGAATCGCCTTATTATTGGCTTAAAGAGTGATTGTTCGGTAGGTCTTGATAAAATATCTAACTCATTACTCAAATCAAATAGAGAGTTTCTTTTACCGCCTTTAACCTACATCTTTAACGGCTGTCTAAGAAAGGGCGTCTTTCCGAAAGAATTGAAAAGATCCGTAGTTATTCCAATTCACAAGGGTGGGGACAGGGATCGTGTCGGTAATTTTAGGCCCATATCGATTCTTCCAGCTTTATCTAAAATCCTAGAAAAAATTATTAATATTAGACTCGTAAATTTTCTGGAGACCAATAATATTTTGTCCAGTAGTCAGTTTGGTTTCCGACGTGGCTTATCTACGAATGACGCTGTTCAAAACTTTACGGACTATGTTTCTGAAAACTTGGATAACGGCCGGAAGTGTATTTCGATTTTCTTGGATTTGGCCAAAGCTTTTGACACGGTCTCTGTTCCGAAGTTATTGGAGAGACTTGAAAGCCTGGGTATCAGAGGTACTCAACTAAAACTTATGGCAAGCTATCTTTCAGACAGATTTCAATGTGTTAGGATAGGTACTTACGTCAGCAATGAGCTTCCTGTTTCGTACGGAGTGCCGCAGGGCAGTATATTGGGACCGACACTATTTCTGGCTTATATAAATGACCTGCTATCTCTTAAAAATTTCCCAGGGAAAATTATATCTTATGCGGATGATACTGCTTTACTCTTTGCTGCGGACTCCTGGGTCGAGGTCTTCGAGGTAGCCCAGTCTGGTTTTAGTATTGTAACTAGGTGGTTGAGGGAGAATATTTTGACCTTGAACAAGGATAAGACAAAATATATTGCGTTTTCTATTAGAGATGCTGGACAACCTAAAGTGAATTTAGAGCTTTATGCGCATGAATGTGCTCAAGAGGAAAAGGTTAAATGCTCTTGTACAGGTCTAGAACGCGTCAATACGATTAAATACCTAGGCATTACATTAGATAGTAACCTCTGCTTTAAACAACATATTTTCTCTCTTAGTGGCAAAATTAGAAAACTTATTTATATTTTCAAAAATTTAAGACATGCAGTTGATAAAACTTTACTTAAACAAATTTATTTTGCCCTATGCCAATCTATCACTACTTACTGCATTTCCTGCTGGGGAGGAGTTCCCAAAACCACCCTCTTGTCTTTGGAGGTTGCCCAGCGTGCCATTCTCAAAGTTTGCACTTTCCGGCCTATCTTATTTCCCACCACACTCCTGTATCAATCCTGTGATGTTCTCACTGTCCGACAGCTGTTTCTGCTTTCCATTTTTATGAAGCAACACAGTTTAACTCATTACGATCATTCAATAACAAATAAACGAAGGAAAGATATGATTTTAAACCTGCCTAAAAAGTTCCATACTGCATTCATAACAAGATTCTTTTCTTTTCTTGGACCATATATTTATAATAAAATTAACAAGCTAAAATTTGTTTATCCGCTAAATAGTATACGTTGTAGGAACGAAATTACAAACTTGCTACAAAAATTTACCTACGAGGAAACTGAGGAACTTCTTACAATTTTGAAATAACCTAATAAATTTTATAGCTACACACCCTCTTCTCCAAGCACACGCACACTCACACACAAACACACTCCGACACACGCACACTCGCACACATGCTTACATAAGAAGAGGTTCACTATTACACACCTTCATTCAAACTCATACTTCTGTTATTTAGAATAATAAGTAAAAAATATTTAGCTATGTTAATTTCTGGTAACTGTTTTTCTTTAGTTTTATTTAATAATTCTTAGCTAGATTACAGTATTAAATTTTTGGGGTTGAGCGCTGACTGCTGAAATACAGGTCCCCACCTAGTTTGGCAGCTGTGGCTAAAAATATTAGCGAATTGTTTCTGGCTAATGTAATTAGTATAAGATACATGTATTTTTATGGTAAATAAAGAATTTTATTATTATTATTATTATTATTATTCCGTGGAATGATACTTGTGGCAACCACGCTGAGGCCTGACCTTTCAGTGCACGGCTCAAGGCCATCATAAGCGGAGCTCCTTGCATATCTGGATCCGTGATACACATATCCGCGGTTGTAACCCAAGCACGAGCGTCGACGTTATCCTTGTCTGGGTTGAACTCGGGCAGCTGAATGTCTTTGTTAGCAGACGGCACTTTCATTGCTTCAATTAGTGCCATAAAGTTTCGATTCTGCTGCTCCATTAGTAGTTGCCATTTTTTATCGTCGTTACTAGTTGTTTCACGCTGATTTTCTTCGCGGTTACATCGCACTTCTGATGACGGGGAGTTGTGTGGGCGTTCGTTATCAGGTAGTTCGTGGTCCATGATGAGGATCCAAATTAAGACTCGATATGCACTCGTAGGTTTATTAGGAAGCAATTAACAAAGAATCAGCTCAAAGTAATCACACGCGGGGCAGACGATAACGATTATTATCGAAACGCGGTGAAGTCGGATCGAGGTAGACAGCACGTCCGTCTCGTTTAATGCTCTAAGCCAAAGTGAGTTACCGCCAAACAACCTGTCAGTTACCAACGGTATTTCCCGCGCAAACTCAACTGTCAATGTGACAGTTCGCACAGTGCTGCCAACCTCCGTTTCCGAATACACCCAAGTCGATTACAGCTTGACGTTTCGTTTCGTTAACACTGCGACATATACGATTTCAAGCAATTTTTGATTTTCATGGCGGGCAAACTTACTTTCACTTGCGTCCATGTTTACCATACCCATTATCTGCTAAACTGTAGCTTTTATGGCGTTTTTGTTTAAGAAGGAGTATCTTATCTTATCTTGTTGGTGGGGTCCTTACGGATACACTTCGACCTTATGGGATATTTTGTGTAGTTACCCCTCTTTAAGCGCTTAATCCAGTGCAGCCTCCACCCCTTCCAAAAAGCGGATAGTGGAGTGCCTTGAAATCGTTCGGTTCTGGGTAGCCAAAACCGAGGATTTTCATTGTTACTCCGGCGAGAGCATCACATTCACACAGTAAGTGTTTCATTGTCTCCACCTCTTCGCCGCACATTCTACAATCTGTGTTATCATAAAGGCCCATCTTTGCTAGGAGATGTTTAATCCCAAAGTGCCCGGTAAACACCCCGATAATATATCGGAGTTGTCTTCTGCTGAGTTTCCAAAGTTTTTTGGTCCAGCTCTGGTCAACTCTTTCTATGATTAGCTTTGCATGCCCTAAGCCTACCGTAGTTTTCCACTCTTTTTAGTGATATTGTAGGGCGTTATTTTTCAGGACTGCTTTTATGGTGCCCAGTGAGGGTGCCACAAATGGTTCAGGTCCGACGTATGCGCCCTTGGACCCTTCCCTTGCTAGCTCGTCCGCGGCTTCATTTCCGGGAAAGCCTTCGTGTCCTGGAATCCACATCAGTTTCACTTTATTGTGCCTGCCAAGCCTGTTTATAAGGCTTGGACTCCATTGTAGACTAGTTTCGAGTCTACTTTTGGCACTGTAAGCGCCTTAAGTGCCGCTTGGCTGTCGCTTAGAATATAGATAGTTCTCTCATGTAGAGGCTTGCCAATATTCTCCTGCGTGCAGGCAATTATCGCATACAGCTCCGCCTGGAAGACCGTTGCGTTGTTGCCCATGCTTATGCTACTGTTATAGTCTTTGGCGTGAATACCCACCCCCGTACCGGAGCACATTTAAGAACCGTCCGTGTACCATATCGAGTTGCCTTGTCGGAATGCGGACATTGAAGTTCCTTCGGAATACATACTTGGGTTGCATTTTATCGCCACCCATCGTCAGTATTCTGTCAAGAACAACATTGAGTGCCATTTTTGTGTGTCTGAGGCTCTACTTTGAAATCCGTAATTCGAACTTCGTCTATCGCTATCCCTTTTGCTCTCGACGCGTCACTAATTCGCAAGAAAGTGACGGGGCGATCCGAAGTTCGAAAAACTGATTTCAAAGTAGAGCCCCTGTTTATAGGCGCTACGTCGTTCCACAGGCCAGTTTCTTTCAACCTCTGTAGTGACTTACACGCCTCAGACTGTATGGCGATATGCAGCGGTGCGGTGGGAGGTAGTGCGTTTTGAACGCCCCTGTTATAGCCATGCAGGCCACCCTCTGCACCTTAGTTAGAGAGTCCTTGCATGTCCTTAGTGTTGTTTTTGGCCACCAGGCCAAGCAGCCTCACATAATTATGGGCCTTACTAAGGTAAGGTAAGGAGTATAAATTAATATAACAATAACGCATAACAGCTATAGTTTAGCAGATAATGGGTATGGGCAAACATGGACACAAGTGAAAGTAAATTTGCTCGTCATTAAAATCATAAGTTGCTCGAAATCGTATATAAATAAGACTGAATTAACAACGGTAACGCAATTCTAGGGTCAAAATGACACCCTTGAAAAAGCATAGCGAAACATTATTATTTTTAAAGAAAATCAAGATAATACTAAATAATTCCAATTATTTACTATTATCTTGATTTTCTTTAAACTTGGACGGTTTCACAGTATTAATAGTTTTTAAAATATCAGTAGGTAGTTTTAAACATCTCTTATGTTTAAAACTACCTACTGATATTTTAAAAACTACTTAACCGATACACATTCCTTGAAAGAATCTAACAAAAAAAACAACAAATTTACCTATTTCGTCAATAATATGATCAGTAATTAGCATGCACCATGATTGGAAGTATCCTAGACGTCAATTTTAAGCTTTTGATACTGTCAAGCTTAGAGAATATATTACCTGGAGCCGCCATTCAGTACATTACCCCTCTGTCGAAAAACCTATTTCAAAATCGATTAATGGTCATTCACAAAATCGCCGCAAGCCAGAGAACACTCATTGGAAAAATGCCTGCATGTGCTGTAAGTTCGTGAAAAAAACGATCAACGACTTCAAGCTTCGAAAAAGATGGTACAACAATTCATTTGTAAGTAATTTTATAATTTTATATACGTAAAATAATATTTTTATAAAAATATTTACATCGCACGTCAAATTTAACGATTATATGCAATCGATTCCAATTGTTACTTGGATTAGTCGGTACTCCTCACGAGACTCGGTTTTAATGCTTTGTAAGAAATGACTTAACCGTTTTTGAAATAAATTCCAATTGAAGTAATCATGCTATACATTGTTGCTCGGCGCGCATGTACCCAGGCTGTTTTTTTTTTCAATGATAGCTTCATTAATACGCTTTATATTAATGCATATTAGAAACCTCGTGCTGATTCGTGTTTTTGACTTTTTTGAAGAAAACGAAGCGTCGATACCGAGGAGGGAGTTTTATGAAGAATGGTTAAAGTACAGCAAAAAAGATAAATGAAGGGCTTTATTTTACTACTTTTCATGATTATCGCTCGGACTTCCAAAAAATTTTATGAAAAATGGGCTGAATGTGGAAAAATACAGATCCATTTCGGGACATTATCGCAAAAGGTATTAATTGGCTGAATGGTGAAGACCTTAAATTTACTATACAACTTAAAATAATACAAATTCGAAAATTAGAGCAAATAACGCCCTTTTTACAACGTCATATAACAACCAGTTTAAGCTGACCTCACATTTCATGGGAAATCAGCGTACAGGGAGATCAAATTATACTGGATATTAAGTTTTTTCGTTAAAAATAGCTTGTTTTTCAACTTTTTATAAATATTGTTATTTCTAGCTTCAATGTGTTGAGTTTTGATCTTATATTTAGCGTCAAATAATATTGTCCACCTAGATCGGGCTCTTGTCGCACTGTGCGCCGTTCCTTGCATAAAGACCCTGTTTTTTTGTGATTTGATTAAAAATGTACAGATTTCAGATTTTTTCCTATACTTGCAGTAAAAGACAGTGTTACTTGCCAAATTTCATAGTTCTAGGTCAACGGGAAATACCCTATACATTTTGATTCCCTCGAGAGTGTCGAAATACACGTTTTTTTGCGACATAAACGGCCGTATCTTTTTTTTACGTAAATGTAGAAATTTGATTTTTTCCCAGCTTCAAGAGACTGTAGATTTGAGTAAATGGTTTAAATTTCAACTCGATACCTCCACGCGTTCCCGAGATAAAGGGTCTTGACAGACGGACAGACGGACGGGACGGACGGACGGACGGACAACAAAGTGATCTTATAAGGGTTCCGTTTTTCCCTATTGAGGTACGGAACCCTAAAAAAGAAATTCCAACACTAAAGCCTATTGACAGATGTACAAACAAGTATTGGTTTTCATGGCTGTCGTGAAACTCGCAGACAAATCCTGTTGTAGTCTGAGTTTCTATTAAAGATTTTTTTTCTAAATTCCTTAACCTTTCAACAATGTTTTTCTTTTCGCAGATTCCTTGAATATCTTCAAGATTATCTGTAAACATAAGAAACGGTATCATCATTATCGTCAATATTATTTAATCAAATAATCAGCCGACAAGGATTAAGATTACAAAGTCATACTAACCTAAAAAATCCGACATCGCATAATGTTGTAACTGGCCCGGATTATTAGAACCAATCCCTTCAGTACTATTGGACCGGATTCACTAAGACTAAAATTGGCTAGGCCGGACCTACAATGGTCCTTATAGCCATAGTATAAATAGAGAAGTAGCTCGTCTTCAAACAAAGGTACATCGCGCGGCTTGCACGTGTGCGTTACGCCGACCGTACGGCTGTGGGCGGGGCGAACCTCCCACACGAAACTACAAGCAGAGGTGCGGGAATGGTGATTAGACGGGGTCGCGGCGTCATTGCGTTCGGTCACGTTTGGTTGTAGGTAGTGCGCGTTAAATTAAAACATCGAGCGACAATGTCTTTGTCGAAAACTAGAACATATTGTCCAGTTTACGGGTGTTTAAATAATGGTGTAAGAAATCCGGAGCTATCGTTTTTCCACATACCTTTTGAGTCGGAAAGGTGAGTACCTACATACCTAGAGTCTGGCAAACGAAAGCGTGACCTGGATTTTTTCTAAAGATTTAATATGGCAACATTATGCGATGTCGGATTTTTTAGGTTAGTATGACTTTGTAATCTTAATCTTTGTCGGCTGATTATTTGATTAAATAATATTGACGATAATGATGATACCGTTTCTTATGTTTACAGATAATCTTGAAGATATTCAAGGAATCTGCGAAAAGAAAAACATTGTTGAAAGGTTAAGGAATTTAGAAAAAAAATCTTTAATAGAAACTCAGACTACAACAGGATTTGTCTGCGAGTTTCACGACAGCCATGAAAACCAATACTTGTTTGTACATCTGTCAATAGGCTTTAGTGTTGGAATTTCTTTTTTAGGGTTCCGTACCTCAATAGGGAAAAACGGAACCCTTATAAGATCACTTTGTTGTCCGTCCGTCCGTCCGTCCCGTCCGTCTGTCCGTCTGTCAAGACCCTTTATCTCGGGAACGCGTGGAGGTATCGAGTTGAAATTTAAACCATTTACTCAAATCTACAGTCTCTTGAAGCTGGGAAAAAATCAAATTTCTACATTTACGTAAAAAAAAGATACGGCCGTTTATGTCGCAAAAAAACGTGTATTTCGACACTCTCGAGGGAATCAAAATGTATAGGGTATTTCCCGTTGACCTAGAACTATGAAATTTGGCAAGTAACACTGTCTTTTACTGCAAGTATAGGAAAAAATCTGAAATCTGTACATTTTTAATCAAATCACAAAAAAACAGGGTCTTTATGCAAGGAACGGCGCACAGTGCGACAAGAGCCCGATCTAGGTGGACAATATTATTTGACGCTAAATATAAGATCAAAACTCAACACATTGAAGCTAGAAATAACAATATTTATAAAAAGTTGAAAAACAAGCTATTTTTAACGAAAAAACTTAATATCCAGTATAATTTGATCTCCCTGTACGCTGATTTCCCATGAAATGTGAGGTCAGCTTAAACTGGTTGTTATATGACGTTGTAAAAAGGGCGTTATTTGCTCTAATTTTCGAATTTGTATTATTTTAAGTTGTATAGTAAATTTAAGGTCTTCACCATTCAGCCAATTAATACCTTTTGCGATAATGTCCCGAAATGGATCTGTATTTTTCCACATTCAGCCCATTTTTCATAAAATTTTTTGGAAGTCCGAGCGATAATCATGAAAAGTAGTAAAATAAAGCCCTTCATTTATCTTTTTTGCTGTACTTTAACCATTCTTCATAAAACTCCCTCCTCGGTATCGACGCTTCGTTTTCTTCAAAAAAGTCAAAAACACGAATCAGCACGAGGTTTCTAATATGCATTAATATAAAGCGTATTAATGAAGCTATCATTGAAAAAAAAAACAGCCTGGGTACATGCGCGCCGAGCAACAATGTATAGCATGATTACTTCAATTTTTATCTGGAATTTATAATTAACATTTAAATGGGCTTTCAAATAAAAATATGGAACTAACATGAATAAGGTAAAAAAAACAGGATTTTTTAAAATTTGGTTAACTTACGAGTAAAATTCCGCGAGTCGTTAGAAGAAGGTACTGAGCGATACAGAGCTATAACACGCTAAACAGAGATTTTTTTTGGCGGTGTCTGATAGACGTTTCATCAGTCGCAGAGGGTTAAAAATTTGTGTTGAAATTTAGGCTAGTCAAAATGGAACTTATTGCATAGATAATAAAGAACATAACAAAATGAAGAAAATACTATTGCGTTTTCCAACCATATTATCTTGCATACGGAACCCTCGGTGCGCGAGTCCGACTCGCACTTGACCGGTTTTTTATATATTAATATCTTTTTTAAGTTCTTAAGAAATCTCATTCTCATCTTTCATTTGCCAGACTCTAATTATCATCAGCCTGTACTAGATTAAACATATTGTTGAAGAAAGTAAATGTTAAGTAGGTAAATATTATGTACATTCTAATAAATAAATCAACACACTTGTTTTTTCTCACATCCATGACAGTCAAGGCTTCGTCACACCACAGGTCACACCAAACGGAGCCTTTAAAAACAAATGACTTTTTGAAGTGTGTTTTTAACCACAGGTTAATATTTCTAAAGATGTGGTGTGTTCCTCAAATAAGAAATTAAGTTCGCAAACAACTATTATACAAATTGATTGTCATAAATACAAAAAAAAAACAAGTATCAAAACATTTTTTTCCTAATCTAATTAGTAATACCACATGTATATTTTTTGAATTTGCCGCGTTTTCTCAGGTCACGCTTTCGTTTGCCAGACTCTATTTAGAGTTTGTGTTGTGAAGAATGCTGTTTATTTTTTGATATTTACCTACCTATAGCCCACTTGCAGCTTTTGTTAAATCTATTTTATTGTCAGCGTGACATTTTCATTCGTTTCAAAACGCCAAAACTGTGCCCTAAACCTAGCTTAGGTAGGTACAACTATCTAGATTTAATAAAAGCTGCTAGTGTGTAATGTAAATAACTACTCAATTAATTAGGTATATCGTACCGGCTTGCCTATAGATACCTATAGATACCTACTTAGGTGAAATAAATACGTATTAAGTAGGTAATTTAAGTTATTGAGTGTGACGTGTCAGTTAACATGTGACGACGTGGATGGCCTAGGTAGTTGGTAGTGAGTGACCTAGTGACTAAGTACTGTTTACGAAGCTAGCGGTCCTGGGTTCGATTCCCGGTTAGGGCAAATATTCGTGTAATGAGTGCGAGTAGGTATTTGTTTCAGTCTTAGATGTTTTATATGTACCTATATAGTAATATTAAGTATGTAGGTATTTGTCACTACATAGGTAAGTATGTTTATCGTTACGTAGTACCCAAAGTACAAGCCAAGAACCTAGTTTGGGATTACCTAGGTCAATTTGTGTAAGATTTTCCCGTGACATTATAATTCAGATATTTATTCAATGTTGTGTAATACCGCGCGGCGCGAGCTGCCAATGCTCAAAGAAAGACGCGCGGTGGCGCTGCGTGCCGCCAATAATAGGTAAGTACCTAGTCAAAGGAAGCCGCCTTGTGCGAAAGCGGCATTATAAAAAGGTCGAAAAGGAATTTACATATCACATCACATACCTTTAAACATAATTAATATTTAGTGTCAACTGATAAAAGTATGTAAGTAAAATAATTTAAATTTCGTACTTAGGTACCTAACAATATTAATACTTACTTTAGGTTTGTGTAATGTATGAAAATTACTATGATTAATATGATTATAGATCAAAGTAGGGCCAAGTAGGTGACTAAAATTTTAAAACAAGTTTGGACAACCCTTACGCCCGAGCGGCAATAGGTATCAGAATCTCCTAAAGGGCCGGAGTCGAGCTACTTGTCTATTTATACTATGCCTTAAGTAAGTTGAAAACATGTTTTTTTGTTTGTGTAGATAATGTGTTGTTTTTAGTGTCATTAGACAGGTTTAGGTCTAAAACGGATAGGGCAATATAAATTGTGTAACTAGGGTAATCCATTTAGAAGTTATTAGGGATTTTCGATAGTCAAATGTGTAATAACATAACAATGACATGAAAATAAAAATATTTTCGTTATTATTAATTTATATTTACATTCTTCCCGTTTAATTCTCAACGATAAATCAAACAACTAGATACCTACGACGTCCACTACCACGATAGTTTTTTGTGCATAAGCCATAGTTGACTACCATAGAGCGACCGCTGAGCGTAGGTATGAAAAGTGAAGTACAAACATGTGATTGACTTCTGTACCTATCTATTTTGTGGTGCAAGACTCCACAGACATAGTTTCTTCACCGTCACTATTACAAGCAGTTTCATGAAGAGCAAAATTATCATTTTGATCTTCCGCCGTCACGTCATCATTAGTACATTAGGCTATTTCCACTTAACCGGTTAACCCGCGTGGCACTTCCCGTAAATGTTCGTGGGGGTAGGTACTTATAGACTCTATTTTAACCATTAGTAGGTAGTTATGTCGCAATTCATAACGGTCGTTATCTAACACTGGTAATCGTAAAAGAACCCCTATATTTACCATCTAGTTTTGTCTGGTGCCTTTAATCACTCTTAACAAATACAAAATCTACTGAGAAGGGTCTGAGTCTAGCTCTACTGCTATTGAACCGAAGGGTATCACTGTGAGATGCTTACTGAATGCTACTGGAGGCTTATGAGCGAGCTGTTTCGAGATCTGGCCTCGTTGTATCCTGAGCGTTAATTGATATTCTTGATAATTTCTAATGAAAAGGGAATATGCATGTTTTTTTTTAAATCGCATTTCTCAACAAAATATTAAAATACCGTAAAAGAGCTCACCAAAAAAGAAATTAAAATTAAAATCGGCCAAGAAATACGGATAATACAAGAATTTTAAACTGCTAATTACAACAACATAAACTCACGCCTTCATTCCCAGAGTGGGGTAGGCAGAGCCACAGACTCACCAACAACTCCAAAAACTTGTTGATAATTCTGTGACCACAGTTTGCACAACCAGGCTAAGATGTTATCCAGTGTATTAGTGACAGGTTGCAAACCCATCGCCTAACAGCACTACACAGCCTTTAGTCCCTTATTCGTCTCTTACGACATCCACGGGAAGACATGGAGTGGCAACATTCTAAACCCGGCACCACACGGTCATTATACAATGAATAGACAGAGAGATCCGATATGCACTGTGACGTTATTTAACAGATCGGACATATAAAATCCATGTTAAATACTGTTTTGCTAGAAAGAGATAGGAACAGTACATTGTTGCAGAGGATAGAAAGTACGCGATTTTTGGACGAGTCATATAGACGTGTACGAGTCCATAAATTGCACTTTCTACCGAGGCAGACATAGTGCTTTTCACAACTACTGAAAGGAAATAAAATAAAAATTAATTTCAAAACTCAATAGTGTGATAACTTTTTTTTAATCTTCTCTATTTAATTTTATTATTATTAATATTATTATTATTATTTTCTTCTTTATTTTATTAGAATTTAGTCATCACGTGTAAAAAATAAACTCCTAATTGTCAAAATGTGAGTTCGATGACTAGGTATGTGGTTTTTTTTAAATAAATAGTTTCGCCCTTGCATATCGTGCTTGTATTTACGTATGTATTGGTTGTCGTGTAGGTATCGCAATGCCTCTTAGTGGAGCTGAGAACCAAGAAGATATACATGTCCTTCGAACTTTGGAATTCTTTGTGCCTCGGTTTCGTCTACTTGTGCCGCAGTTCTGAAGGATTGACAGTGTGGTTTGTGTACATAAGTGCGTCCTCATCTTGTGTGCAGTACCTAGCAAATCGGTTCATCCGGCATCCTACAAGCGGGTCTCACCGGTTGAATTGAGAAGGTGCTTAACTGCATAGAAGTGACCGTGGTGCTAAGAGGAATCCCATCGACAACATATCCATATCATCATCAAATAAGTATTCCCGTTGGTAGGTAACTGAAATAACTGTTATCGTCATGGATGCCCTATTATCTCGTCAAAGTCAGATTATCAAGGATATCGAGAGGACCTGCATTAATTTTGGCAAAGATGGTCCTGGAAGGAAAACAGAGGAATACATCAAGTCAAAATTATCTTCGTTGGAAGATCTATGGAAGGAATTTGAACAAAATCACTTGGATATGGTTGCCTATGACGACGTTAGTAGCGAAAATTTCACGAAGAACATTTACGGTGCAATGGTCGAATATTATGAAAGGGAAATAAAAGTTATATCAGCATACCCCGTGACCACGAAGACGCTGAAAGAAAAACCGTCGGACATTAAAGGGCCTCAATTTCGGGTTCCTAGAAGCAGCATTGAAAGTCGAGATACCGTTCTGTGTGGTCTGGTGGAAGAACTTCTATCTCAACAGAGGACAAATTTTAGAGCATTCTCACGCATTACCAAACATATTACGGTAGAAAGCATGGAGGAAAAATGGGAGATTGAAGACCAGCTAAAGGATCTGCTATACCGTTGGCGCATTATAGACGATCTACATCTGCGCCTAGGTAACATGCTGCAGGGTGAGAATGAAGAATATGACACTGAGTTTGCCAAATTTGATGCTGAGTTCAATAACATTCGCAAACAGTTGAATCGCAAGTTGGCCTCCTCCGCCCATCTACAGCAATCTACCCCGAAAGTGTAGATTCCTATATTTACTGGGAAGTATGGACACTGGCCTACCTTTTTCGATCTGTTTACAGAAACCATTCACAATAATAATGGCTTAAGCAAATCTCAGAAGGTGCAACACTTGAAGAGCAAAGTCAAGGGTGAAGCTGAGAGACTCATCCATCACCTGCAAATATCATCAGAGAATTACAACACCGCTTGGGATTTGCTCGTTCATCGTTACAACAACCCTAATGCTCTTTATTCTAACCAAATTGAGACATTACTAAATCAACCTGCTGTTCACAAGCAGACATCATTTGAACTCAAACGCCTACATGACACTACGATGGAGTGTATATATTGTCACATTGGCAAACGCCCGGTTGGTTTCACCAAGTGACAAAACGAAATGGACGGAATAACGTAACAGAAAGTTTGTAGAATAAGTTGAAGATATGGAGTGTTCTAGGACGTATGATGAGGAGCTCAATGAAACAAGTTAGTAAATATCACAGTCTTTATTCCTATGCAGCTCTATACATAATGTTAATCAATTGTGAACACAACTTTGCTCATAATTCTTACGTTACCAGAAAATATTGTTACGTACGTGGGAGTAGGTAACTGATAGAAATGCACAAATACACCGATAATCAAAAGTAGACTTTAATAACGCACGCACTTAAACCGTTACAAACAATTATCGCACAATAAATTCGTATACTCAGATGATCGCTCGGGTCGCTCTTGTTCGCACTGTTCGCTTTCCAATTAAAGACTGCATAGGTACTTGCAATCGGTCCGCCTTTATAGTTCCTGTCTCCGATCATTCCAGAATGCGTTCTGGAATGATCGATGTACTTTGCCCCGCCAAGGTCGTTCGAGACTATTCGTTGCTGGAATGTTCTACGCCTTTCTACCTTGTATTGTTCGCGATGTCCTTGACCTTGAGTCACGGGTCTGGAATATTCTGCGTATTGCTGTCTCATTTTTAATCGTGTTGTCTCTTTCTCATGCTTCTCGAAGGTTCTCAGTATCGCTGTCTCTTTCTAATCATGCTATCTCTTTCACAAGCTTCTTAAGCATCGAAATTCACGATTGAAGATGAGACGCCTTATCCCATCGGCGTAACAATATGTTTAGCTCAGCGGAAGGCTGGTCGTTTTACACAAGTAAAGGTTTTTATGTTATAATTCACAATTCTTAGATGTAATTTGTTAGTCCCTAGTTATAGAGTTGCCACCAGTTCCAATCTGAGTTCAAATAACTATTATTGATATCCTAATTCCCTAATTATAAATATAATTTCCACAGACCTTGATCTAAAGAAAACCTTCCTTCCTGGACGATCGACTCGATGTAGTCCCAAGTCGGCAGACTGGTGGAGCGGTCCCAGCACACTGTGTCGCAAGCCACAGTGTCCTCGGTCAGCTCACAGCAGCTTGTGAAGGTCTACTGAATCTTCGTGCCTATGGCATGCCTACTAAAGGTTGGTTTAAACCTTTATATCCTACTTCATTACTTATGTTTTCTGAATGATCAGGAACCTAAACATGAATTTATTGATTACAGATCTAAAGAGAGTTCTTGTCAAATACTGAATGACTATATAAGCTACTTCATAGCTTTACTGAACCTGAATATAGTCGGAGCCTGAATCGGAATAACGGAACGCAATACTACAAAATAAATCATCCAACCATAACGGCAAATATGAAAGCTAAATTATTCTGAAAGTATCAAAATAGAATAACAGAAACAGAGACTATGTAGACGGAAACTTAAGTCAGTACAAACTGAAAATAATTAAGCGAAACCCTAAAAAATACTGAAAACCCAGTCCAGCTGTAAAGACAGAGATAAATTACTCTGATTAGCACTAAGAATCAGAAATATATGAGACATATGGGCTGACATTTAAGGTTAATAAAATTATGAATCTTACCGGAAAACCCCTGGTAATCTCGACGCTAAGACATTCCCTCCTCTCCACGTGTGAGAAACAATAACTGAAAATTTACCATTTGGTCAGAGAATTGCACATTAAATTGCAACAAATGCCAAAGATCTCCACAGCAGGTGCTTGGTTACTTTATTGAGGATGGCTCCTCCGCTGTCATTCAGCTTAAGTCTGATTTTGTAAATGGGCTATCATCTTGGACATCTTGATGAAAGCTAATCAAAACATAGATGCAACAAAATGCATTAATGTATTAAATGTATTAGGTAGTCTGGGTAATTTGGTACCTAATTAATATATTACCTACATGAAAGTACTAAGTACATTAAATTAACTTTTGACTGAAATGCGTTTGTTTAATTCTTGTTTGTACAATTACTGCCAAAAGAATTCTTGAATTGTTTTGTTTACTTAATAAATGTAATTAATTAACTATTTACTCCATTTATTGTTTAATTGCAAATATGTATTATTCCCCTAATTCAAGGTTATTTACCTTAACGCGGCAACAGCAACCTACAAATCTATGGTGTTGACGTTTGACAATCAAAAGTAATGAACAGTAATGCCATTAACACCTTAAATATTTCCCCAGTCTTTAGGTTCCGTTTCACGCAAGATATACAACGTTACAATATGCGATTCATAACTTAGGAATAGACATCACTACGTGGGATCCAATTCTTGTACATCTTACTGCTAAAAAGCTGGACAGTGAGACCTACAAGGATTACAAGGAAGCACGCAAGTCGCCAAGAGATTTGCCATCCTTTGACGAACTAATGCATTTTATATAGAGCAAGTTCACAGCTCTGGAGCCTATTAACAAAAGGGATAAACAAGTGTCAGATTGCAACAGCAGTACTTCTTCTTGTGCCTACGCTCCTTAAGGATCATTCAACAACCGTAAATTCCAGAGAAATTATCAATCAGTTTCTACAAATACGCCAAAATGTCCTTTGTGTGAAGCCATGCACGATTTATACAAGTGCAAACGGTTCCTTAATTTATCATCGGAATGTAAGTTGAAAGCAATTGCGAAACAGCAAATATGTCAAAATTGCTTGTATAAGCACTACGACAAACCGTGTTTTTCGAAACGTCGTTGTAAAATTTGCGAAGGCGAGCACAACTCGCTAATTCATAACGATGTCATGCAAGTACAGTCAATCGCGAATAAAACCTTATCATCTGCAAATCACTCGTCATCGTCGAAAAACGTGATCGGAACTAAGCCCCTTAGTGACAAGCAACACAACGTTAGTCAAATAACCCAGACCCCCTCAACTATGACGGAGTCGGACGATTCTGTGAAGACTTTTATCAGGCGACAACTCGACGTCTGGCGACCGGCAGGTACGAAGTAGCCCTCCCAATGAAGCCAGGCTATAAAGAGAACCTCGGAGCATCCAAACCAAAGGCCATTTCGCAATTTAAACAATTAGAGAATAGGATGTTAAAAAACGAGGCCTTATCAGAATCTTACACGAAAGTCATTAATGAATACGAAGCATTGCAACATATGCGCTTAGCTGACTCGCTGACGTCACAGTCACCTTGTTACCTACCGCACCACGGCGTGTTGAAATTGGACTCTGCTACTACTGCATTAAGAGTTGTGTTTAATGCCTCCGCAAAAACATCGTCAGGTTACAGTCTCAATGACTTGATGGAATGTGGACCAAATCTACAGCAAGATCTTTAAGGACTCATTTTGAAATGGAGGACACATAAATATGTCGTAACAGCGGACATTGAGAAAATGTTTCGCCAGTTCCTTATCAGAGAAGCTGATCAACATCTTCAAACTATAATATGGAGAAACGCGCCAGAAAAACCTCTTCGTGAATATCATCTCACAACTGTGACTTATGGGACCAAAGCAGCGCCCTTTCTAGCGATGAGGACCTTAAGACAAATTGCTAGTAAGTAAGTAAATAAGTAAGTAAGTAAGTGAGTAATTTATTTTGTGAAACACAGGTATACATAATAGTTCTTAGATTCATTTAAGCGACCTCTATGTTCTGCCTTGCGGCGTACAAAAACAACAATAAAAATGAACAAATTACTAAATGGTTCCATTATACAGGATGTCCCATAATTGACACGTAACCCTGACACCGGAGATAGCCCACCCGTAGACCTACCAAACCAGCCTAACATGACCTTAGTAAAAGTTGCACGGTTTTTGAGATATTGCCAATAATGATAATTAGTTTCGTATGAAAATTATTACCAAAACAAAAAATAATTAGAAAAATAAAAATTAAAAAATAATATTATTAGGCTGGTTTGGTAGGTCTAGGGGTGGGCTATCTCCGGTGTCAGGGTTACGTGTCAATTATGGGACACCCTGTACATAGCTCATATTAAGTTCTTATATTAAACATGCATCAAACTGATTTAAAAATACCAACCATTTAAAATCAGACTTTGTCATCAAAAAATTCATTGTGCGTATAATAAGCTCTTTCAACCAGTTTGCTTTTCAGTTTCTTTTTAAATATGTGAAGATCTTGACATTTAAGTGCATCTGGTAAAAAGTTATAGATTTTCTTTGCCATTCCCAATATACTTTTTCTTAAAAATACAGTTTTGCCAGGCACCACATTTATTTTATATTTATGCCAAATCGGTCTTCCACTTGGGCAGAAGCTTTTCAGTGGAAATAGACCTGGATTTGATTTAACGAAGACTGACACTTCGAAGATGTATAGGCTTGGTAAGGTCAATATGCCTTGTGTTTTAAAATGGGGTTTACATGATTCAGTTTGTTTAATATTGCACATTGCTCTTATACATTTCTTCTGCGCTTTAAAAACACTTTGGATCGAGTTTTGTACTGTATTACCCCAGAATATAATACCGTATCGTAAAATTGACTCCACATATCCGTTATACGCTAGTAACGCTGTTTTTTGATCTGATATAGTTGAAACTCTTCGTAAGGCAAATACAAAGTTATTTACTCTAGTGGATAAAGAGTCAGAATGTGGTTTCCAGCTTATGTGTTTATCAATATTAATACCTAAGAATTTCGCGACATCAGTCTCTTCTATACATTGATCTTTACATCTTAATGTCAAGATGTAAGATGTTTAATTTAGATTGATGAAATTGCATTATCTTTGTCTTGTCAATATTAATTTTAAATTTATTTAGGTCTAGCCAGTCAATTATAGTTGCAAGAGTATTGTTTATGTCAGCTTCATAATTTTAAGGTCATTTGATTGAATTAGAACGTAATGTAGTAGGTACTGTCATCTGCAAATAATGTCATTGGATGGTGTATACATTTTGGCATAAAAGATAAAAAGATAAAAAGATAAAAGACATTTATTCAGTAATTAGGCCGCACCACTGTGGTTCGGCATGTATGAAGAAAGTGTCAAAATTCGATTTCTCCAAAAGTATCAATGAAACCCTCAAACGAAAAATACAGTGATATTTATTAATACTAAATCTATAATAAAAACAATAAAATATAGCTTTACTTTATGTAATTCATAATAAAAAAATATATAAATGTAACAAAAAATCTTGCAAAATTTACTTAATTATTACAAATGTCTAATTATTACAAAATAATATATTACAAATGTTGCATCAAAATAAAATCTCATTCATATTAAAAATATAAAAAAAATACAAAAAGTCTAGAAAAACATATTTACAAAGTTGACACCCAAGGTATAGTTCGTCCGGCGGCGTAAGAGCCAAAAGCCATAAAGATAAGCTAATTAGTCATCTATTGTTAAAAGAGCATAAGTGGTTTCTTACATATATGAAAGGCTAACGTAAACGTTTGCATAAGGGTTCAATATCAAATGGCATGGCTAAAATTGCAAATGCAACAACAAACATCTGGAGGGTAGGGCTGCAACAAACGGGAAAAGTCCATCTAATATTCCGTTGGAACTGATTTAGTGATAACGTGTTAATACTATTTAAGTTGTTTTGGTAAAAATGTTTCGTCCGTGGGTAGATAAAAAGAAAACCAGTACAAGTGTTGGGAACCGGTCGCACATACGCGCGGGTGGAGACGCGCGGGAGGACGACACGTTGACGTCACGACGAGCCGTAGCGACGTGGCCGCCACTCGCCTTACGATACTCCACCGCGGTCGGACGACTACGCTATTTATTTTTATATTAATTCTTTTATTAAGTAGACCGGGTAATTGTATAATACGGATGATTATATCAGCCCTATAAAAAGTATACAGTCCACTTTTATTTAATTCACGTCCCAGGACTCTAACATTGGTCCTTTAGGATTCTCACCGTCTTACATAATTCGGTCTCCGCCACGTCTCCGAGCACTTAAGTATGGTCTTCAGCTGCGAAATATACTTCTGCACGGGCCTTCGTGATCACCACATCCTGCGGAAGATACTTCAAAAGCAACCAGCACGCTCGTGAGCCGGGAACCATCTTGAAGTCGACCGTGCCACGGACTTTGGACCCATCGAAAGTTCGAGTCATCGTCTCAAGACAGGAAATCATCAACATCATCGACGATTACCACCTTGGTGAAAGGTTTAGTCATTGGTGAGCCCGTTCCAATTATTCCTGTGATCTTTTCCTTCATTTTCACATCTTTAAATTTAAATTAGCCTTTATATTTAGTGAGTTTTTTGGTCATATGTATGTTTGCTTAAATTCTATCACTTTTTCCATAAACCATACTTCATTCAATCTAATTATTGCATACGCTTAGCAACAGCATTGCGCTCGAATAACGGGATCTTGTTTACGCAAATCGCTCGCTTCTTATCTATCTACCTGAGCCGGCCGGCCGGGTCGCCGCTTGCACATCTGTTCTTTTGTTCGCATACCAAGGTCAAGTTCACGCTGCATTCTATAATTACTTTTGCGTCATAACTTTATTTTGTTAAATACTTCATTACCGCTTTGTCATGGCAGAAGAAAAAATTCAAAAATTAATTAAAGTTCATAGTTCTATTAAATCTAAGGTTACTATATTTAATAAATACGTAAAAGTATTGCAATCAGGCGGTCCCCCTAGCGATTTACAACTGCTAGACTTAGAAAGTCGTTTTAAAAAATTCGATGCCTTATACGCGAAATATGACGAATTACAGAGCGAGATCGAGGTGCTTTCGGACGACAGTGATGCTCAAGAGCTGGAGCGCGAGGAGTTCGAGGGCCAGTACCACCCGCTGGCGGCGGCGGCGCGCAGCCTGCTAGGCGCGCGGCCCGCGCGGCAGCGCGAGCAGCCGCTGGATCGTTCCTTATCGAGCTACGAGGATGCAAGCTTTCAGCAAACAGGTGCTTTCAAATCCAATTGCGTCAGATTGCCCAAAATTGATTTACCCGTCTTCAACGGTCACTATCAACACTGGCTTGAATTTAGAGACACTTTCATATCTTTAATACATTCGAGACAAGATATTGATAACATAAATAAACTGCATTACCTTCGCGCATCTCTTAAAAGCAGCGCTTTGCTTGTTATCGATAACTTAGATTTCAAAGCCGAAAACTATGATTCTGCGTGGAATTTATTGTGTAGCAGGTACGACAACAAACGTTTACTGGTTAATAACCACGTAAGGGAACTATTTAACGTTGAACATATGCGCAATGAATCTTGCAAAGGTATTCGACGCCTTAGAGACGTTACAAATAAAAACCTTCGTGCCTTGACTACCTTAGACCAGCCGACACAGCATTGGGATACACTTATAATTCACATGATGGCTGAAAAACTTGATAGTGTCACTCATAGAGAATGGGAAGAATATAGAAATACTCTTAATAATCCACCATCGTTAGAAACTTTTATAACTTTTCTCAGCAACAGGGCAGACCTTGTGGAGACTTTGCAAGAAAGTAAAAATAAACCACAAAAATATGAAACTTACAAAACGAATAAAAATTTACTTATAGCTACAAACACTCAAAAGGAAAAACAAAACTTCATTAAAAAAAACAACTTATTTAATAAAAAAATATTTACATGCCCATTGTGCCATCAAAATCATTTTCTATTTACCTGTGAAACATTCAGAGCCCTTCCTATTGAAAGTCGTATACAAAAGGCTAAAGAGTCAAACGTCTGTCTTAATTGTTTGCGACCTGGGCACTTAGAAAATAATTGCAATCTTGCTTCATGTAAATATTGTAAAAAAAGGCATAATACGCTATTGCACTTGCATGAGCCACAGCCGATCCCTGAGCCTGCTATGCCATCAACTAGCAGCATTAACCACTTCGCAAATTCAAGCGAATCAAAGCAGTTAGCTACTCCTCCGCTTGTTTTGCTTTCCACAGCGTTGGTGAAGGTGCTGGACGGCAACGGCGCCGCACATTCTGCCCGCATGCTGCTCGACAATGGCAGCACGGCTAACTTCGTTACGCAATCGCTCTGCGGTAAGCTGGGTTTGTCGCGACGTAGCGTGAGCTCCACGGTGACAGGTATAAACAACAATTCATCTCATATTACACAGTCTTGCAGCCTTAAGATTAAGTCGTTTCATAATGACTATAGCCTTACTGTAGACTGCCTTATTCTGCCTCAGATCACCAAAGCTTTACCGTCTTCATTCATAGACATACAAAATATTCCTCTTCCGATGGGAATAAGTTTAGCCGACCCTTCCTTTAACATACCGTCGGTTATAGACATCTTAGTGGGTGCCGAAGTATTTTGGTCCGTCTTATGTAATAATTCCATTGACTTAGGCAAAAATCAGCCTAAGTTGTATGAGACAAAACTGGGCTGGCTGGTGTCCGGGCATGTCGCCCGTCTTAAGGCACCGTCTTCGTCTCCCGTTTGTCATTTTATAAGCGAGGACTCCAATCCAGACTTAACTCGTTTTTGGGAGTTAGACACTGTTGCAGCAAAACACTCTTTGTCTCCCGAGGAGCGTGCCTGCGAGCAAAGCTTCATAGCAAACACCGTACGCAATGAGAATGGTAGCTTTGTCGTCAGCATGCCGCTTAAGGACGATCCGTCAGTCTTAGGTGAATCCTTTCAAATGGCCAAGTGCCGTTTCTTGTCCTTAGAGCGCAAATTTCTTCGGGAGCCTGTTTTTAAGGGTATGTATATGGAGTTCATGCATGAATATGAACGCCTAGGTCACATGAGTAAAAACAAAGAGTCTTCATTTGGCGATTTACAACAGGTCAATTATTTTTTACCTCACCACGGAGTCATCCGTGAGTCCAGTCTTACCACCAAGCTTCGCACAGTCTTCGATGCTTCCGCCGTTTCCAGTTCTGGTTTGTCGCTTAACGACATTCAAATGGTAGGGCCCACTGTACAAGAAGACCTTTATTCAATTTTACTACGTTTTCGCCAGCATAAATACGTCGTTACTGGAGACATAGAGAAAATGTACAGAGCGATTGAGCTTAATCCCGCCCAACGCTCACTTCAAAAAATCATATTTAGGTATGACTCATCACAGCCGTTAAAAACGTACACTTTAAACACGGTGACGTATGGTACGGCATCTGCACCATACTTAGCCACGAAGTGTTTGGTTAGCTTAGCATCTAGTGCTCTCGATAGCGACGTAAAGCAGTTCATTCAACGCGTTTCTACGTTGATGATTATTTAGGCGGGTCGTCGACTGTTGACGACACTATCAAGCTGTGCAAAGGAGTTATTGATACACTTAAAACTGCAAATTTAAATTTACGCAAATTTCAATCTAACAACAAATTAATATTACATCAAATTTCATCTTCATTACAATCAGATAACGTCTTAGACATCGCAAACAGCGATATTCATGTTTCTTCTAAAACTTTAGGTCTAAATTGGATTTGCGATTTAGACATTTTGTCATTTTCAATCAATATTGAACTTCGTGAGAAAGTAACAAAACGTCATATACTTTCAGTTATAAGTCAGATCTTCGACCCACTGGGTCTCGTGGGCCCCTGTGTTATCGAAGCAAAGCTCATCATGCAGAGGCTGTGGATCGAACGATGCTCATGGGATGATGAGGTATCATCGGAAATAAAACGTTTATGGTTTTTGTTCGCCGACACCCTACCGCTTCTTAACCACTTAAAGGTTCCTCGGTGGGTACTTCAAGACCATTCAGTCGTCCATGAAATTCATGTTTTTTCAGACTCATCTGAGCGAGCTTATGGGGCTTGCATCTACATTCGCTCTATGGACGCATCAGGCTCTATCAAAGTAAATCTATTGACTTCTAAGAGCAAGGTAGCGCCAATAAAGCCAACAACTATTCCGCGCCTTGAACTTTGCGGATCGTTACTGGCTGCAAGATTGTGTAAAAAAGTATTAACCTCTTTAACACTACATATCAGCAAGTGTAGATTCTGGTGTGACTCAACTATTGTTTTAGGGTGGTTAAAAACACCACCCTAAAACAACTACCTAACCTTAAAAGCTTTGTAAGGAATCGTGTACACGAAATTCAGGAGTGCACGGAGGGTCACACGTGGAGCTACGTACCGTCGAAGGACAATCCGGCGGATCTTGTTTCCCGTGGGCTGAAGGCTGACCTCATCAGCGGTTCAGAATTGTGGTGGTCAGGGCCACCTTTCTTATCAGAGATAAAAACTAATTGGCCACAAATGCCCAACGTCGGCGTGAAACAGGATCTACCAGAGTTGATTACTTGTTCCTTCGCGCTTAATAACAATTCTAATGCAGACTTAATATCTAACTTAATCAAAAACAAATCTAAATTAACAAACTTACAAACCTCGATAGCATATTTACAAAGATTTATTTACAATTGTCGGAACCCTAAAAAGAAAATGAAAGAACATTTTTCAGTTCAAGAGCTTCAAATTCTTTAAATTTAATTATTAGTAAATCTCAATCTGAGATGTTTCCTGACGAATATGCTATTCTTAAGGCTGGAAAGGCGCTTCCTAACAAAAATCGACTTAAAGCTTTAAGCCCATTTCTCGATGCTAATAACATAATAAGGGTTGGTGGAAGACTCGATAACTCCCCTTACAGTTACGACACAAAGCACCCAATTTTGTTATGCAGCAAACATCATTTCACTCAGGTTATATTCGAACATTTTCATATAAAATATTTACATGCACCGCCTCAGCTTCTGTTAGGAAATATCAAGCAAACTTATTGGCCCTTAGGTGGCAAAAACCTAGCTAAAGCTACAGTGAACAAATGTATGCGATGCTTCCGGCACAAGGCGGAAACTGTTCAGCCTATCATGGGCCAGCTTCCCGCCTCACGTACAGAACTAGAGTTTCCCTTCCTTCATTGTAACGTCGACTACGCCGGGCCTGTGTTGATAGCAGACCGTAAGGGCAGAGGTTGTAAACTTATTAAATCTTTTTTGGCAATCTTTATTTGCAATTCGGTAAAGGCCTGTCATATTGAGCTCGTTACGGCACTATCCAGCGAAGCATATATAGCCGCTTTAAATCGTTTTGTGTCCCGTCGCGGAAAGCCCAAGAGCATCACGTCAGATAACGGTTCGAATTTTGTCGGTACAAGCAACGAGCTAGCTCAATTTCTTCTTCAGTCAGAACTCGAAGGTCAAATAGCTCAAGAAGGCATCGAGTTTAAATTTGTTCCCGCTTATACCCCTCACTTTAATGGCTTAGCTGAAGCAGCAGTACGCTCTACAAAACACCATCTTAAGCGTTTATTGCAAACGACTCATTTCACTTATGAGGAAATGGCTACATGCCTCACTCAAATAGAGGCTGTTTTGAATTCTCGGCCCCTCACCCCTATTTCCACTGATCCCTCAGATTTCTCCGCTTTGACTCCTGCCCACTTTTTGATTGGACGCTCACTGATTGCTATCCCTCAACCACAAATGGGTGATGCGAATATAAACCGCCTTGATCGATTCAAGAGAATCGAGCTTATAAAGCAGCACTTTTGGAGTCGATTTTCGCTAGAGTATGTCACTCTACTCCAGCAAAAGGTGAAATGGCAGTCGTCGACCAAGGAGCTGAAATTGGGATCACTTGTTCTTGTCAAGGATAGAGCTCTTCCGCCACTGATGTGGTCCTTAGGACGAGTCATGCGGCTCTATCCTGGCAGCGATGGCGTTTCCAGAGTCGCCGAGTTGAAGACAAGGAGAGGCACAATTCGAAGGGCCTTTAATAACATCTGTCCCCTTCCAGATTTTTGAAGCACTCTGCACACTTCAACCCGGGGAGCATGTTGGGAACCGGTCGCACATACGCGCGGGAGGACGACACGTTGACGTCACGACGAGCCGTAGCGACGTGGCCGCCACTCGCCTTACGATACTCCACCGCGGTCGGACAACTACGCTATTTATTTTTAGTTAAGTAATATATATATATGAGTAAATAATTTATGTTGTATTATTTTTACTCCATTCCAATGTTAGGTACATTTTTGACAACCCTATGCAAAAGTGATGATGCCTTTTGTTAAAGAAACATAAAGTGCATTATAAGCTGTAATAGAAGTGGTTTGGGTCGAATCTCACTTTGTCGTATTACGACTTCAGACCTTTTGAAATAAAAATGCCATTGTAACAACTTTTATGGCTTTTAGCTCTTAAACCGTCGGACAGACTATACTACAAGTGATAAGTAATTAGTAAAGCCTTAAAATTATTTACATTTAAAATTAATGATTTTAATGAGTCTTATATTAATTTTAGATATGCAATAAACTAATCACTGATTGTGATAAAGCCGATTTTTTCATCTTGGTGAGTTTTCTGAGACCCGTAATCAGGGGGTCTGAATTTAACAGAAGCCGATTTAAAAGATCCTCATTTGTTACTTTGCGTGACATTTTCCTAGTATTACTGGGCCTGAACATCTTAATATTTTTATTTGTGGACTCGGCAGCTTCTTCTGAAAGCTCTCCAATAGGAACAATAACATGATCGATCACTGCAGCGCAGCCCCGTGAATGAGAACCTTGTGTACAGAAGCCGGTAAATTATACCATGGATATTCCTGAACATGCTGCCGAGCCGTATCTAACGCAAAATGCAGCATAGTTTTTCTTCGGTCGCCCTTTTTGAATTGTTACCCAAGTCATCGGGTAACACTTGCCGGGAGGTAGATGTGGCAGCAGCGGCAGCGACGTCTACGGACGGTAAATCTACGGTTTCAGTTATATTCAACCAATCACCATACTTATGTTTTAGATCCCTACGGGTTCTGTTAACTTTCTTCCAATATTTTTTAATTTGCGTAAAATCAATTTCCACAGCATCACGTAATTTTTCTACATCTAAGTTTTCAGCATCCTCGGGCAACAGTTGAAGAAATAATTGGACTATATGACGTATTTTTTCTGTTTCCGAACCAGTAGCAATATGCCACTGTTCGAATATGTACATCCTCGAAACCGTGCAGTGGAAAAAAGTACCTGGAAGAAAACGAAAATGTTTATAAACAGTTGTTAATATTTTAACACAGTTAGCTCAATCTTGTAGCACGTGCTACGACTTTCGTAGAGGGCTCATATCCTGGGGTCCGGCAAAGTCCGGCAAGTAAAATATCATAACTTCATAAATACACTTTATAAGCAATGCAACGAATATAAAGTCAATCTCCCGGAATCGTTCGGAAATAGTTAAAAGCTTTATGAAATATTCGTAGCAGTTAAATATTTTATTTACAATGAAGGTCACGTCGACCCCAAATAACTCAACATTTGTTGTTTAAATATGTAACAAAAATACAAATAATAATAAAACGTACCTTTATCAACAACTTCCATAATGATGTAACTGATTAATACACAAATGATCTTGAGATATATGTCGTAAACAAACTTTCACTTTAATGACTTACTGATAACGCTAATTACGAGTGGCAGATGCGTACACTTTGAAGGTCCGAAACGTAATGATTATTTCATCATCATCATCATTCGGTCGGGGGTGTGGGGTTGCTTTTACAGGGCTGTCTGCCCTTTAAAGCGGTATCTAGCGCTTGTGGCTGTGCCTTCTTGGCTCTATGTGGGCCTTTCTGCGGCATTATAATTAATGCCTGTCTTTGGCGTTTGCCTATCTGCGGCGGTTATCTTTTGGGCCTTTCGTGGCGTCTATGGCTTCCTAGGTGATAGGAGACTAACTTTGAATGAGCTCTCTTGCCAGAGCTCGGGTTCTTTGGTCTGGTGGGCGCGCATGGAGCGGCGCTATTCCCTGCAGACTGGGATGGCGCGAGTGGTCGGCGCGGTAAAACATGCCCCGCGCTAGGCGCTCTACAAAGGCGTCTAGGCCTTCGTGTCTTAGGTCGCGCTCATTTTGCTGTTACACACATAGCGCGGAGCTGCGACGATTGTGCGCAGGGTCATGTTCTCCTGCGTACGTAGCCTTCGTTTGTGCCTTTCCGCAGTTAGTGCGTACCATGCCGGGGCGCCGTAAGTGATGCGGGATCGAATGTACGTCTTATAGATCCCCAGCTTGGTGCGCACGGGAAGGTTGCTGGCGAGTACGGGGCGTAGCAGGGTTCGTGCGCACTTGGCGCGCTTCACCGCTTCGTCCACGTGGTGGCTCATTGTTAGTCTCCTATCGATGGTGACTCCCAGGTATTTAACCGTGTGGCTCCACGGTATTTCCTGGCCATGTAGTAGGAGAGAGTTCGGTAGCTTTTTCTGTCCTGTCAGCATTGCTTGTGTCTTTGCAACGTTCACCGACATCCTCCACTTTTGGAGCCACTCCGGGAGGACGTTAAGGTTGCGTTGCATTTTTTTGGCGGCAAATGCGGGGTTCATTGACGCGACAAATAGTGCCGCGTCATCCGCGAAGAGCCCCAGCTTAACGCCCTCTACCACCGGCAAATCGTCGGTGTAACGTGCGTAGCATGCTGGCGACAGGCAGCTGCCCTGGGGGACGCCCGCAAGTATCGGGCGCTCTGAGGAAATAGCCTCTTCTACTGCTACTGCGAACCTTCGGTTGGCCAGGAACGATGCCACGACGCGCACGATGCGTCGAGGAGCTGCAGACGTTGACAGTTTGTACAGCAGGCCGTCGTGCCATACCCTGTCGAACGCCTTCTCCATGTCGAGTAGTACTGCAACTGTATACTCTCTCCTGTTGGAGCTTACTGTCATATGGTGCAGTACTCTCGTTAGCTGCAGAGTGGTAGAGTGTCATGCGCGAAAGTCATATTGTTCGTCTCGGGGCTCGATGTGGGGTTGGAGCTTGGTCAATAGGAGCTTTTCAAACACCTTGGAGAGGGTGCTTAAGAGTGTGATGGGACGGTAGCTGCTGGGTTGGCTCTTGCTTTTACCCGGTTTAGGTATCATTATCACCCGGCCTAGCTTCCAGGTGTTGGGAAAGTGCCCAGAACGCAGTATTCCATTAAATAGGCTAGTCACCGCCGCTATTGAGCGCTGCGGTAGTTGACGCAGGGCCATATTGGGTACTGTGTCTGGGCCTGGAGCTTTCTTTGGATTGCATCTCTTTAGTGCTCGCATCACTTGGCCGGGTGAAAAGAAGGCAGGGTCAAATACAAATACAAATAATTTATTTAGCAAGTAGGCCCTGCAGGCACTTTCACAAGTCTGAGTCTACCAGCGCTTCCAAAGAGACCACTGTTGAGAAGAAGCGCCGCAAGAAACTCAACAGTAAGCCGTTTTTTCCAAATAAATCACTTATTACAATACTAAACTTAAGCTACATAATTTAAATGTCACAGGGATGTACAGGTCCCAGTAGTAATAATAATTAAATATATCAAAATGTCAGATTATACTAAATAATACAATTTCGGAGATGTAAACAGTCTCCAAATGTCAAATTAAAATTAAGAATTAAATATAATTAAAAAAAAACAAAAACAAGGGAGATGTAGAAAGTCTCCACGGTCAATTTTGGAGATGTAAAGAGTCTCCAAATGTCAAATTAAAATTAAATACAATTATTAAAAAAAAAAACACACACACACACACACAACAAATAAAATAAGGGAGATGTAGAAAGTCTCTACGGTCAATTTTGGAGATGGTAAAGAGTCTCCAGATGTCATATTAAAATAATAGGTAATCATACAGGGAGATGTATATAGTCTCCACGGTCATTAATAATTGTAATACAAAAAAAAAATATCAGTCCCAAGCATTGTCATCATTCATATAATCTTTAATACGCTTATAAGCTTTACAAATTAGTTTACGTTTAACGTAACTCTTAAATTTATTTACTGATAAATGAGTAACACTACTTGGGAGCTTATTATAGAACCTTATGCAATTACCCATGAAAGAGTTTTTTATTTTGTGAAGCCGTGTAAAGGGCACTGCGAGCTTATGTTTATTTCTGGTATTAACATTATGTATGTCACAGTTCTTTCTAAAATTACTGATGTTCTTATGAACATGCATAATTTTTTCATAAATATATTGACTGTAAACGGTTAATATATTCGTTTCTTTGAACTTATCTCTAAGCGAGTCTCTATGACCCATCTTGTAAACAGCACGAATAGCCCTCTTCTGTAGAACAAAGATGCTGTTTACGTCAGCACCACTACCCCATAGTAAAATACCATATGACATAATACTATGGAAGTAACTAAAATAAACTAATCGAGCGGTTCTCAAGTCTATTAGATTCCGAATTTTATTAACTGCAAAAGCTGCAGAACTTAGTCTATTCGCTAATTTAGCCAGATGAGGACCCCATTGGAGTTTTGAGTCTAACGTTATACCAAGAAATACTGTATCATTAACTAAGTCTAATTTGTCATTTTTAATAGTTACAGTAGTTTGTCTATTTTTCACATTGGTAGTCATAAATTTAATACATTTAGTCTTTTTCTCATTTAGTAATAAATTATTAACACTAAACCAATCTACTACTTTTGATATAGCATTGTTTACATCCACATTAAACTCCTGTTGTCGTTTGACTTTAAATACGAGTGAGGTATCATCAGCAAACAATACTATATCATGGTTGTCCTTTATAAGGTATGGTAAATCATTTATGTAAATGAGGAATAGAAATGGACCCAAAATTGAGCCCTGTGGCACGCCCATTGAGACCAAAGACCCAGGTGATCGTTTTCCATTCACGTCTACCCTTTGTATTCTCCCGAATAAGTACGTTTTAATTAAGTTTAGCGCAGTACTTCTAACTCCATAATGGTGTAGCTTCCTGACCAATGTGTCATGGTTAACGCAATCGAAGGCCTTGGACAAATCACAGAAAATACCTAAAGCATCATGTGACCCCTCCCAGGCATCAAAAATATGTTTAATTAGCTCAACACCAGCTTCGGTTGTCGAGCGACCCCGAGTAAAACCAAATTGTTTATTATGTAATAAATTATTATCTTGAAAATGTTGCATTAACTGTGATAAAATTAATTTCTCAAAGATTTTACTGAAAGTGGGTAGTATCGATATCGGTCTAAAGTTAGTGGGGTCAGAAGTACTACCCGTTTTAAATAATGGAATTATCTTGCTATGTTTCATAAGATCAGGAAACTCACCACAATCAACACAGTGATTAAATATGATCATTAAGTCAGATGCTATGACTTCCATTAAGGATTTAAGGACGTGAACCGAAACCCCCCAAAGATCATTGGTTTTCTTAATGTTAATTGATTTAAATGCTTTGATTACATCCAAGGCAGTAACGTGCTTGAATTCAAAGTGTATACTGCATTCAGACACGTTATCTTCTAATAATGAAATGGCAGACGCCGGCGAAGAGTTCAGACACTTAGTCGTGGACACTGGTATGTTGGTAAAATAATTTTCAAATTCAATTGCAACATCTAAATTAGACTCTAGGATTTTACCATCTACTTTTAAACGAAAGTCATTAAATTCCTTTTTCCGGCGACCTGTTTCTTCATTAATTATTTTCCAAGTCGTTTTAATGACATCAGAGCTATTCAAGATTTTATCACTTAAAAATTTTCGCTTAGCTATACGGCAGTCTGACTTGAAATTCTTAGAATACTCTTTGACATGTTCCTTAAACTCTTCACTAGCGTTAAACCGTCGTTCCTCATATAGTTGATACAGTATTGCTCTTCGTTTATGTAAGTCCGCAGTAGCCCAGTCACTGAAAACCTTTGCGCCACCGACCCTGACCGATTTAGATGTAAATATCATGTCAAATTGTTTCATGAATGTGTGAAAGAATGAGTTGTACATGTCATTAGGGCCCTTATCAGTTGTTAAAAAGGGCAGATTATGCACTAGGTTATGTCGCATTCTCTCCACACGACCTGCAGTAAGCGGCACAAAAGTTATTTCCTTATTCACAACATTATGCGATACAAACTCCAATTTAATTAATTGACCTAGATGATCCGATTCCAGGTTACTGATCAAACACTTACTAATAGGAATTATATCAGTAAAAATGTTATCAATACACGTGGCGCTAGTGTCAGTCACTCTAGTCGGCTCCATAAAAGAATGAGCCAGTCCGAAAGATTTGAAAAGATTTATCAATCTGGAGCTTAGTGAACTATTTTCCAAAATATTAACATTAAAATCTCCACATATAATAACTTTTTTACTAAAATGAGATAAATTGATTAAGATAGTTTCCATGTTCTTTTCAAAAATTTCGAAATTTCCTAAGGGTGGCCTATATACACAAATTACTATGAATTGCTGTAATTCTATTGCAGCGAGTTCTAATGTACGTTCAACAGATAAGGACACAATGTCCTTACGTTCTTTAAATTTAAATTTATTGTTTAATATTATTAACGACCCACCATGTATCGAGCTACTTCTTGTGAACAGACTCGATCGGTGACCAGGTCGGTGGTTGATAAAATTAAACATAGCCTCGTTACTAGTTAACCAGTGTTCCGTTATTTATACATAAAATCCTCCGTCCCGATCGGTGTAGCAAAGTAGCTCTCCAAGTGTCTCTCTACCATTGAGACGTGCCCCGCCCCACATCATCCGTGGGGTTAGGCTTAAACTGGCCTTCTAGGCATTCGGCGAAGATCTCCGCCCGGTCCTCAGCTTTGTACTTTAGTTGGCCAGTTTGGTCGCGCAGTGGGCTCACGGTGTTTGGCGTCGTGCCGAGCTGTCGGCAGAGGCGGTGTATGGATGGTATGTTACCGTCCAACGACGCTATGTGACTCTCCCATGACTCTGCAGCGTGGTCTCGCAGCTCCTCCTTGACCTTCTCGACAAGTCGGTTTAGCGTTGTCTTGGTCGCAGGGTACCTTGTGCGCTGCCATTCGCGCCTTATTTGGCGCTTGCGCGCAATTAAGTCCAATATCCGTTTTGGTAGAGTCTCGCGACCCTTCCTTGACGGCACGGATACGGATTGCGCGGCGGAGTTGAAGGCCTCTAATATGGTGGTGGTAATGGCAGCGGTTGCTCTATCGACTTCATGATGATTATTTCAAATGATTTGCAAACTATTTATAGTTTATGGATGTATGGCTACTAGTGAGTAATTAGGCATAGAGAAATTATGACTGGGCTATAACAACAACCTGGACTTATGGCCTTCTATGGGACCACAGTGCGCACGGGCACTTTTACACGTCAGGAGTCTACCAGCGCTTCCCAAGAGGAGACCACTGCCGAGAAGAAACGCCGCAAGAAACTCAGCAGTCAGTCATTTTTTTAACCATATTTCTTATTAAAATGATACAACTTAGTCTAGTATTATATAAAGCTATAAATATTAATTTAAATATAATATTAAATATCATGCGTAGTTCAGCAGGAAAACATGCCAAAAATATTAGGAGAGATATAGAGGGAGAAAAAGGCAAAAAACAAAAAAAACAACAAGACGACCACATAAAAGTTTCGGCATGTTTTCCTACATCAACAGTGTCCCCTAGACAAGATAAAGGTTTTACATTTGAACAAATTATTATTGACTAAGTTTCGAGTTTCGGCCATGCATTTTTGTCTGCTAGATAATCCTCGACTATATAATACGCTTTAGACATTAACGACTTTTTCAAGTAATTTTTAAGTGCTGAAAAGGGTAACTTTAAAACTACGTCAGGTAATTTATTATAGAAATGAATGCATTGACCAACTAATGATTTATATACTTTACGGACACGGAATTTTCGAATAGCGATTTTATTTTTATTTCTAGTATTTAAATTATGTATATCAGAATTTTTTGTGTACAAATCTAAATTCTTAATAACATAAATAATATTCTCATAAATAAATTGAGACGCTACAGTTAAGATATTAATTTCTTTAAAAAGTTCTCTTAAGGAGTCACTGGAATTTAAGTTGTAAATAGAACGAATGGCCCTTTTTTGTATCACAAATATAGTTTGTATGTCAGCTGCCTTACCCCAAACCAGAATACAGTACGACATAACACTATGGAAATAAGTATAATAAACTAAGCAAGCTGTCTCAACATTAGTTAGTTGTCTAATTTTCCTAACGGCGTAAGCAGCCGAACTTAGTTTACCTGCCAGTACAGCTATATGACGAGTGTCTGCAAATGGTAGATAAGGCAGTTTTCCTAGGCATAACAATAGATCAAAATTTGCAATGGAGTCCCCATTGAAAATTTTGATCTATTGTTATGCCTAGGAAAACTGCCTTATCTACCATTTGCAGACACTCGTCATTTAGAAAAATACTTGAATCTACCGATTTAACATTAGGCAAAGCGAACCTAACACATTTAGTTTTCTTAGCATTTAGTACCAAATTGTTGCTAGTAAACCAATTAAGTACTTTATCTAGTGTGGCGTTTATCCTACTGTAGTCTACGGATTTTCTATCTACCTTGAAAATAAGTGAAGTATCATCAGCAAAAAGTACAATGTCACAAAGTTTATCTACTGTTGGTTGTAAGTCATTTATATAAACCAAAAATAAAAAAGGAACTAAAATAGACCCTTGAGGCACTCCTATTTTTACTGTAGCTCCAACAGATTGCGTTTTGTCAGGCGGGTGACACTCCGCGCTTAGTGCCTACAAAATTTGCGGCCGCCTCCAGGATGCTAATCAGTTGAGTGTCATGCGCGCGCTCGTCTTGACGCGCGCCGCCGTACGCTGCCAAAGTACCTATTCCGGTTTTTGTTTGATATGGCTACTCGAAATAGCAGCATTTCTCTTTGCCTCTCGTTTATTAGGTATTAATGTCGTCGCGTGTCGCATGTTTGTATTGTAAACGCCAAAAAATGTTAAACAGAAAATACCTAGCAGATAAGTTAGCTAAGTTTCCAAGACGTTCACGTTATGTTCAACATTTTTCTCGACGTTACATCTTGAAAAATGTTAATTATTACCTAAAATAGGTAGTTTATTATTTCAGTACGTCTGTCATAGTGTACAGTCGAGTTCATAAATATGTATACACTTTAGTACCTTGTCACTTTAATCATTGTGACAATTTATATAGGTATGGCAGTTTAAACATGACATTAAACAGACAAGGTACTAAAGTATATACATAATTTATGAACTTGACTAAACCTACCTCAGAAAGAGAAATCTAACTGATTGAATTAGACAGACCAACACAAACAAATACAAATACGAAAGATAGGTATAAAGAAAAAAGTCCTGTTTGTGTACCAGTTACAGGTGTGCACAGTCGGGGATTAATAAAACTAAAAACTAGGCACATATCACATTACAGAAAAATTACAAAGAAAATAATAAAAATAGAATTATCAAATATTTTGAAGTTTAAAACAGTATAATACTACGATAAAACTAGTCTACATCTACTGGATAGAAAGGGAGATCCGAGCAAACAACAAACAAGTCGCGGACAATATTTGGCATTTACTATTTTTTCTCGTCATTTAACTTCTTCTTCTTCTTTTTTGTTTATGGCGTTCCGCAGTGATTTCGCCAATGTCAAGTAGGGTGAGGGAGACTCTGCTTAAGGGACGGGTTTCGTGGAAGAGCAAGTGAAAAGGAAAATGGAATAAAACGGAAAGGAAAGGAATATTAAGAAAAGGATGCTGATGAATCACCTGAGACAAAACATACAACTATTATAAATATATATGTATCTACATTACTTAACAACTTAATACTACAGTTTAATATTATTATTATTAATATATTCACAAAGAGTATATACAAAGGGGGTATAAACAAGAGCCAGGAGGGATTTAAAGTTTATAGGGCGGGGGATCTCAGAGGGGAGAATATCATAAAGGGAATGGGGATATTTAGAGCAGCTAAAGAAGATGTGATCAGGAGAGCCATCGTCTAGTCCACATTCACAAACAGAACTATCTTTAATATGAAGCTTAGCAAGGTGAACAGGGGTGCAAGCATGACCTAGTCTCAACCTGCAAACTGTTGAGGCAGTACTCTTGTTGATATCTTTATATTTAAAAAACCACGGTTTGGGAGGAATCATGACCTGAATATCAGCATAGTATTTACCCTTAGTAACACTAGCTGAACTAAAATGATCCTTCCAACGACAAGACAAGGATTGTCTAGCGAGTGGAATGAGGTCCGAGGAAAAGGCAACAAAGTGATCCAGAGAGCCAACATTAATAGCATTTTTAGCACAAAGATCAGCAGTCACATTTCCCTGAATACCACTGTGACCTGGGATCCAAGCCAAAATAACTTCAATTCCTTGATGGTGACAGCGTAGAAGAACCTTTCTGATGTTTAAAATAAAAGGGAATTTGGACTTGGATCTAAATTGGTTAGATAATATTGCTTGCAAGCAACTTTTAGCATCAGTCAGAATGACAGATTTATCAAGTTTATGAGACTCAATATACATAAGAGCCTCAAGGATAGCAATAGACTCTCCAGTGAAAACAGATGAGAAAGAAGGACACTTGAAATTAAGGATAATACTATATCTAGGAATCCAAACTGCTGCACCAACGCACCCAGTGACAGACAGTTTAGAAGCATCAGTGTAGACCATTAGCCAATCCTTCCAGTGTTCACCTATGTATGAGTTCAGATTAGCATTAGCAAATGGGGAATCCTTATCAATGCCAAGATCCAAGAGAACATTAGGTTGAAAAACTAAAGCATCAAAAGGAGTATCAAAAAGAGGGAATAGCTGACTTTGAAAAACTGGACAGGGGAGACTAACAAATTTTCTAAAGCTATTAAAGAGGCAAGGGATACTTCTGTGTGACCAGAAACTTTCAGAGGAAATGAAATTAGAAAGAGTGTGTAATTTATTAATAAGAGGATGAGAAGATGATTGAACTAACTTAAACAGAAACCTGTCAGACAAATATTGTCTCCTTATATGAAGAGGAGGATCACAACACTCTACCTGGAGAGCATTGATGGGAGAAGACTTCATTGCACCAATAATTAAGCGAAGGCACTTATACTGAATCTTATCTAAAAGGTCAAGAGCAGCCTTATTACAAGGTTCAAATAGAAAAGAACCATAATCTAAATGGCTCCGAACTAAAGCATTATATATAAGTTTCTGGGTGAATGGGTGAGAACCCCACCAAACACCAGAAAGAGACCGCAAAATATTGATGTTATTTTCACATTTCTTGATAACATAATTAGAGTGGGGCATACCAGTCATCCTAGAATCTAGAACAAGACCTAAAAACTTAACCTTATCCTTTATTGGGAATGACTGATTATCAGACGACACAGAAATAGTAGGAGAAGATCTCTGACGAGAGAAGGGAACAACACAACTTTTGGAAATTGAAAGGGAGAGGCCATGAGCTGTTAGCCAATCATTAAGATATCGAATAGCAGAGTTGAGAAGAGCAGAGGCCTTATCCATATCATTAGAGGAGATGTACAAGGCTATGTCATCAGCATATTGAAAAATGTTGCAAAAAGGAAGGACTGAGAGTTCTAAGTCATAAGTATATATACTGTAAAGAATAGGACTTAAAACAGACCCTTGGGGGAGTCCCTTCCAGACAAGTCTAGGAGGGAGAATAGAATTTTTAATTTTAATTGAGACAGATCTACCTAAGAAAAGATTACATATAAAATTAATTAATCTTACTGGGATATTTAATTGTAACATCTTCTGCCTTAGAACTGGAAGGAGGACATTATCATATGCCGATGACACATCCAAGAAAACTCCGACAAGAGTTTCTTTTTTCGATAAAGCTATGTGGATATCTGTAACCAAAGTACTAAGACTATCCATAGTACTCGACCCCTTACGAAAGCCAAACTGGCTACTAGCTAAAATACCAGAACTCTCCACAAACCATTCTAAACGATTCTTAATTAAGTGCTCCATAATTTTTGACATGGTGCAAGATAAAGCAATAGGTCTGTAACTGCAAGAATCGCTGCTTGGTTTACCAGGTTTCAAGATAGGCAAAACTAACTGGTTTTTCCACTCGTCAGGGGGAGCCCCCGACGCAAAGATGCAATTCAAGATAGTTAGAAAATGTTTTTTAACAGAAATACTACATTGGCAAATAAAGGAATAGGGGATCCCATCAACCTGGAGAGGAATCTCTGAGACCCTCTAAAACAACAGAGAACTCTTCCCAAGAAAATAGAGAATCAAATTTATGACTAGTAACAAAATCTGAAGAATAAAATGAATATTCGTCCCTAGAAGGAGCAAAAGGCGGAGCTAACCTATTACAAAAAGATTCTGCCCAAACAGGAGGCTCATTACATGAGATGTTTTCTATAGAAATAGCTCCACGAAAACGTCTTATGCTTTTCCACACCATAGAAGCAGGAGTAGTTGGGGAGAGCATTTCACAGAATCTACGCCATCCAGTCTTTTTCTTTTCAGCTAACATCCTTGTAGCTTTTGCAGCCACTCTTTGGTAACTAGAATAATTTTCAATACACATTGACCTAGCATAAGCTCTTTCTGCCTCTTTACGATCCCTACATGCTGCAGTGCAATCACTGTCCCACCAAGGTAATGACTGAGATTTATTCCTGCTGAAGTTTTTGAGGGGAATAGATTCATCAGCTGCTTTTAAAATAGCTTCTTTAAAACTAACATAAGAGGAATGAGCATTGAGTATAGAAACAGAAGAAAAACTTAATAATGAGAGGTCTAAAGAAGATCTAAATAAAGACCAGTCAGCTTTCGATAGGTTAAATTTCAAAAGAGGAACATAATCAGATTGGAAGGGAGGGGTAGAAGAATTAGGAAAAGAAAGGAAGATAGGGAAGTGATCACTGCCATGGGAGACATCATGGATAGACCAAGAAAGTAAGGAAGCAGAGGAAGGAGATGATAAAGTTAGGTCCACAGCACTTTTAACATTTTGAGATGGTGAAACTCTACGAGTGGGGGAACCATCATTCAAAATGCAAAGATTTAAATTATCACACATATCTAAAAAGAGGGAGAACAAAGAATCACAATGATGCGACCCCCAAGAAGTATGATGGATATTAAAGTCCCCTAATATGACAACAGGGGGAGGAAGGGAGGCAGCAATTAAATTAAATTCAGCAAGAATAGAGGGATTAGGGTCTGGAATATAAACTGAAAGAAAAGATAAATTATGAGCTCTCACAGCAATAGCATTAATACCACTGCTGTGAGGCTGTACTGGAACACGAGTGTAGTGTCCTTTTTAAAATCCATTTTAAGACTCAGGTTAATCTTCGCCATCAGACAGCTAGAAATTAGTCATTAGATTTTCTAAAACAAACTGAAAACAGCGCTCTCTCTGGAAAACATTGACAACTATTTAAACGATTAGACATTAAAATTTGACAGATTAATTCTGAGCGACTAGCGGAAATATAGGTTCACTTTGAGTTACCTAGATGGCGCTGAGGTGTGAAATAAAAGAAATTAATAATATGAATTAAAACAGATCATTCTAATTAGAATTTAGGAAATAAATAGATTTATTTCGTTATGTTAGTAAAATAAATCAAAGAGGGAAGGTTTACACAAATTATTTTGTAGTGAAGTAACATTATAGTTGTGTAACTTAATAAAGAAAGATCGAATTGGCTGGAAGTTGAATAAAAAAAGAAATGACGGCTATAATGCTAAGGAGAGTAGGAGACAAGTTCAAAGTATAATGAACTAGACGATTAGACATTTAAAATTGACAGGTTAATTCTCAGCGACTAGCGGAGAAATGGGTTCACTTTGAATTACCTAGATGGCGCTGTGGTGCAAGCAAAGGAAATGGTTGAAATTAAATAAAAACAGATCATTCTAATTAGAATTTAGAAATAAATAAATTTGTTTCGTTATGTTAGTAAAATAAATTAAAGAGGGAAAGTTTGCACAAATTATTTTGTAATAAAGAATTGGCTGGAAGTTGAATTAAAAAAGAAATGACGGTTATAATGCTAAGGAGAGTAGGAGACAAGTTCAAAGTATAATGAACAAACCATTAGACTTTTAAAATTGACAGGTTAATTCTCAGCGACTAGCGGAGAAATGGGTTCACTTTGAATTACCTAGATGGCGCTGTGGTGCAAGCAAAGGAAATGGTTGAAATTAAATAAAAACAGATCATTCTAATTAGAATTTAGGAAATAAATAGATTTATTTCGTTATGTTAGTAAAATAAATTAAAGAGGGAAGGTTTACACAAATTATTTTGTATTGAGGTAACATTATAGTTGTAAAACCTAATAAATAAGGATCGAATAGGCTGGAAGTTGAAAAAAAAAAAAAAGAAGAATTATGACCGCTATGTTGCTAAAATGAGTAGGGGTCAAATTCAAAGGATAATGAACTTTGTTTGTTACATGTTATGTTAGAATAATCATTGTCATTAGAAGAGTAAATGCATTATTGCGGGAAAACTTCTGCGCATCCAAGCTTCTTAATACGCAGAGACGCTAGAGAGACGCTAATATGAGGAGAGATGAGTTCAAACGAAAGTGAGCTTTATTTGTTACTTGAAATGATGAAATAGACACTAAAGTTGAATAATTGAAATTTCTTTTGCGGGAAAAGTTTACGCACCCAAGCGATCTTATACGCATGTTTCATACAGCGGGGCCGAAAATTAGGGGTTTCTACGCATGCTCAGGGTTTTCTATATAAAGTCTGGCGAGGGTCTGAGCGGGGCTTTTTTATTCCGGTCGTCGAAGGGGTGAGTTGATATTTTGCTGAGAGGTGTCACGTATCGTCCATTTTTGCCTTGTTGGTTTTTATTTATTTGTGTTGTGCTCGTATATTATAGGTGATATTATTTTGGGTGTCGCTTCACGTTGCGTTCGAGTAACGCTACAAGTTAACGATTATCGCTACACAGGAATGTTGTAGTTGACTTTCTTTTGCTAGGATTGTGAGAATGTTTTAATAACTGGTGTTTGTGTGTTCCGGGATTGTTTTAACATGTTTATTAACCTTCTTTTGTTTTCCAAAACTCTGTAACGTCGCCACAAATGGTAGTCGGTTACGCAGAGCTCCAGGCAGTTGTAGTTTACGAAAATGAATACCTACACTCACATTTTGGTTGTGAGTTGAGACCTGAAGATTTCCACAATCAGGAAACGGACGGTTTTAACTCATTAACTGAGTGAGTTTGGAAGGTACGCGTACAAGGTTTCCTGATACCTTTATTCGGTATATCAGGCTCTGCTGAATGGTACTTTTTATGTCTCCTCTTCAGGGCCCGTAGAAGTGGATCCGAAATCAGTTTGCGATTGTTGTGTGGCCATCTAAAGTACCTTTGGCATTGATCCCCTTATTTATATATGTATATATAGACCACCGTAGGTATTTTCCCCACCTGGAAGCCAACTAAAGGTTAGAAATAGCCGGTTGAAGGGTCTTAGGACTACACACAGGGAGTTTTACTTCCGAAATCGAGGTTATGTTAGGTCTTAGTTGGTCTAGCAAAGGTTTTCTTACACCGGAATTCCTTTACACTACTCACACGTTTAACGTAACTGTAAAAGTCATTTTGGACTTTTAATTGCTCTAAAACAATAGATTAATAGGTGGTTAGGGGTTATAGGTAGTCAGTAGCTTTTCCTTTACACCGAGGGAAGCTTATAAACACGTAATGTGACTAGCTAGGTATATGTAGACAAAGTTTGTTCTACTACTGGCATAGTAAAACAAGCTCTGTCGACGTAAGAATTATAATTATTGAACCAAGAAGACTTAAATTAGCCTTCTAAAACCAATAGGAAAATTAGGAACTAGTAATAATTAATTCATGTTAGAAAAGTAATCCTTTTAAATTAAATTCATATTAGGCAAATATTCAATCTAGGGTATCGAAACTTACTTATTGAATGTAATCTTGATAGTCTGTGGTTAGGTCTATCTATTCCTGTCAGAAACGTCAAATTCTAAGACTGTCCGTCTAATTAGAAAATAAATAAAGCGCTATAGGCTGCGGAGTATGTATGTTGTCCGATAAACCCGTGTTGGTATGATTAGGGAGTTCGTTTAACATGAAAGGTATTGTAGTGGTTATAATTAGCAGATAGGTAGAGATCTAAGTTTAAGAAACATTCGCGCCTAACCTTAGTGATAAACCTAGGCGGCTAACTAGGGAGATGCCCGCAAACATGTTTTATCAGTTAGAGTGTATAAAGAGTTCACGTTAAAACTGTCCCAAACGAATAAAAGTAATTAGTTAGCTATGTGTATTCACACCAGGTTGTTGTCATAGAAGTCATCTAAGCACGTAACGAAACTTATTAGTCTACGGTATTTTTATTAACTTTCTAGGATAGTAAGGGTAAATTAAAGAGTTCACGTTAAAACTGTCCCAAACGAATAAAAGTATTTAGTTAGCTATTCGTATTTACACAAGGTTGTTGTCATAGAGGTCATCTAAGCACGTAACGAAACTTATTAGTCTACGGTATTATTATTAACTTTCTAGGATAGTAAGGGTAAATTAAAGAGTTCACGTTAAAACTGTCTCAAACGAATAAAAGTAATTAGTTAGCTATGTGTATTCACACCAGGTTGTTGTCATAGAAGTCATCTAAGCACAACGAGAGTCTATGATATTATTATTAATTTTCTAGGATAGTAAGGGTAAATAAGTACGGTTACATACCTGCTAAAAGAAAAGCTAGGCTTATCATATTTAGATATTATTCCCAAGAGGTTCTAGTTGTAAGAATTAAATCGTCATCATTATAAACTATACATTATCTTTAAAACATCAGGTAGAGTAAATAAATCTAGGTTAACGTAGTCCTTTTGTATAGGTAAAATTCAAAGTGATACTTACGAGTTGGTCTGTCCTTCCAATACACCTTTAACAGCTATAGATGTGCGGTACATACCTAGCTACGGCTTACTGTCTCTGTCCAAGGACAATCAGTGGTCACTGTACTTACACATATGCTTAGTTGTTGTCTGAAGGAACCCTAGTGTTGAGTATACACTATGTGGTTCAAGAACACACCACCTTTGTGAGAATATTAAGGTTATTAAAGAAGTTATTTAGTGATAAAACCAAAGGGCTACTAATTTAGTTAAATTAAGTGTTGAAACAGGATATCTGAAAGCGCATTAAATCAATTATAGGGCTACTTACTAGGGCTAATTAATTTTAGATATAATTTAGTGTTGGCAACTTCAGTGAAGTAGATGGTATATGTAAAATTTACACAATAGTGTCTCAGACTAAGTTATGAATGGTGAGGTTACACTAATTCATTATTATATTAAATTTTAAACTAAATAGTTTATGTACTAGGGATATAGTACTGAAATTGAATTATAGTAATCTGAGTGATTCAATAATTCATACTACAATCCAGAGTATAAAGGTTGTAGAACCCGCCTAGTAGGGTTACATTTACATGATAATTACAGTAGGTATACTACTAAATAGTTTGGTAGTTATGACTACAAATTATAGAGAAAGACACACAAAGTTTGTCATAGGCATATTGAGTTTAATTCTATAAGTAAGAAGTAACAGGCTAAGAAATAAGAATAAAGCCTAAAACTAAGCATTGATATTATATTGTTCTAATATATTATTTTGTGTTCAAAAGTAAAATGAATAATTGAATTAAATAGTTTAATCCTTTGAGTTTGTCTCGGTCTCTCTTCTCAAAGGATCCTTTTGGAGAGACTAGTAGAATCAAGTTTACCTAATTGACTAGAATTAGTCTACTAAATTTAACACTAATAGAATAATGTGTTATACTAAATAATAAAAATATATTAGTGGGCGGGCTCTGATGTTATGGTTGAAGAGCAGCGGCACGGCGGGTGATGGGGCCGTTCCTTTAACCGCTAATATATTATTGCCATTTTATAAAAGTATATCTAGTAAGATATTTGAATTAAACCTAGAGTTTGTTCATAGTTATGTAGTTTATATCTGAAGCTTCAAGTAATATTCTAAGTCGCCTAATAGATATTATGTTTCAACAGAAGAATGATTATATTTTATGTTAGGATTTCTATATTCAAGCTAGCTATAACTCTGTTCCTTGGTTAATAATACAAAGTTAGGTTAATTAATCCTTTCCAGTAGACTATTATAATAATTTGAACCTTATTTCAATTAGGAATTTTATTAATATAATTCTTTACTGAATAGTTAATATTTTTAGTTTTGATTTAACAACATATAGATGTTAGCTGGCAAGTTTAATGGTATTCTCTAAAAGTAAACAGTAGAAAGGAGTAATTAGGTACTTCAAAATAGACTAGTAATGATAAACTCTCGCTCATTAAAGTTCTTTGGATTACTATTCGGTTCACAAGGTAGGGTTCTATTAGAGATCATGAGGCCAATATAAAATATATAAAAATAGTTTTATGGGGGGGATCAGTACAGTTTGGGATGCCTAGACCAGGATGTGAAACCTAAATTATTATTTATTACGTGATCTTAGATATAGTATAAATATTTATGCTATGTTTTTCGTCACAATTTGATGTCCGTGTAAAAGGAGTGAGCTTGAGAGTATTATTTATAATCTTAGTCGAGGTCGTTTCATTAGATAAATAATTTAACAACACAAATTGAAGATCAGTCATTTTAATTCTTTGTATTACAATAGGTTAGGTTAAGTCTAGTCGTAGTATTTAGCTAAATCTATAGGTGAGTTTTATGCAGGCTATCCGATCCATTTTGTTCTGAAATGTATGTCCGCAATTTCACTAAAATACGTCCATGACGATTGCCCGCGACAGCGTACCTAATGGCACTGGGTTCACTAAGGCACTGTGTTTCCACTAAATCACATCTTGTAACGTATTTTTCACTTATAATCACTGGGGCTCTACTTTGAAATCAGTAATTCGAACTTCGGATCGCCCCGTCACTTTCTTGCGAATTAGTGACGCGTCGAGAGCAAAAGGGATAGCAATAGACGAGGTTCGAATTACGGATTTCAGAGTAGAGCCTCTGGTTGTTTTGGTCACTAGAACTTAACCGGGTTTTATCAGAGATACGTGGTGATGGACATTGGACGTGACTCGGTGTTATGTATGTATAATTTTTACAAGTCTGGATTAAAATGATACAGTTTACTAAGTGGTCGTTTAGAAGCGTTTAATAAAACCGTGTTACGTTGTCCTATCGTCTAACTTCACTGAACGCTAGGATTGGTTGAAATCGTTATCTTTATCATCTATTTGACCAATCTGTGGTCATCGCATTGACATTTGACAGTAGTCAGGGGCGTTTTTATAATGTGAAACGAGGCGAAGACAAAATGATTATTATACACGCTTCGTCTCATAAAAAGTTGTAAATACCTAGTTCCATACGAGTATATTAATTTTTAGAATCAAAGCCCCTAAATTTTATATAATACGTTTTTAAGTAAAAGGCTAATTACTTGCCATATGACGGATTTAGGAGTAATTTAAAAGAAAAAGTCGCGTGTGGCTCACTCATAGATAATGTAATAAATAAATATTGCGTTACGTTTTACGGGAGATTTATTCGATGATTGGAAATTCGATAGTCATTTGAAATAATTTAAAATCATTAAATTATTTAGACATACAAATACTATTAAATAATTGTATGACATGTAACATGTTAAATACCCAAGTTGGTTATAACTACTGATTCTAAGTTAAAAATTAGTAATTAGAATTCTATAACATTCATTCCATAAGTATACTTAGAACTTTATTTGATCGTATCGATTATACTTATTAAATTAATGAAATAAAAAAAAACAAATCGCATAGCTAGACCCGAAAAACGTTTATATATAGGTAGGTAGGTAGATATTTGAATTGGTTAAATGAGATAAATTAGAAAATATTTAGAATTTAACTTGTAATAAGTAAAAGCTGGTATATTATTTGAATTTACAAGACCAAGCTGGCTTTTGGGTAAGATTAATAAAATGGACTATACTTACCCATCTTATAGATATGTTTGACAAATTTAAAACTGATTAAGAGATTTGCATATGGGGGGGTGATAATTGTTTGTTAGTAAGGAACTAAGATCATAACATAAACATCAGGCAATATTTAGTCATATTGTATAAGAAGTTAGGCATAAACATTGTTTTGATGTATTTTTAGTAATGAAAAAACAATGTAAAGCTTACATTATCATGAATCATTCATAACCTTTAAGTCAGGTAGAAATTTAAGTATGTAGATAAAACTAGCATATATAGATTTTATTTATAAAAACAGCAGTAACCATAACTTATCCCAGCTGATACATAAAAGAAACAAATCATGCTTGGTTTAAGGTAAAATAAGTAAATCATAAGACATTATTATGTAATCCATGAACAGTACATAAAACAGGGTTAGTAGAAAGGAAAATAAGGTTTAGCACAACACAAATCACAATCGTTCACTTAGCAGGAAGCCGTCCCGGGTAGCTTGCAATGGTTTCACATGTAGAATAGTTACTGCTAGATTGGTTAAAACTTGCAGGCGATTAAACATTATGTTAGCAGGGTAATGAACTCTATTATAACTGCAGAGGGTGTCATCTCTCAATATTGCTGAAATAAAAACAGAATATTCCGTTAGTTACTGAAAATAACATTAAGTAAACTTCTTATCTAACAACTATATTTATTACTAGAAAGACTAGGGTACCTTCATTAGTAAATTTAAGTTTAGAATTATGCTAAATAAAAGAGTTATGCGCATCGACATGAACTAAGGTTAATATAAATAAGTTATAGGTATAACTCACATATACATAGAATAGGATTGTATACTTACGTATTATAAGTAGTTCTCTCCATTAGGTTGTAATATGGTTCAAGTTATTAACAGGCAGGAACATATTAGCCATTTTGATTTGCTAATCACACCGGGTGATAAATTAACTATATAATACTTCTTGTTCTTCTCTTTAATGGCAATCTTAGGGCCTGGTGCCAATGTCAGGAATGTTCGATTTAGGTTAAGTACGTAAAATACGGGGCTTCTGTTTTATTTTGATAAACAAACAATATTAGTCATAGAGTTGGTAACGAACAATAAGCTGTCAAGTTATTATTTTGCAGGAGTGTCCACAGATAATATAATAGGGATGTAAGGCGACCGTCTCTGTCCGTTCAGAAACCTAAACACGTTCAAGTCGAAAAAAAAACGGGTCTGAAAATGTTGAGTGAAAACACAATAATAATAATCTCACATTTATTTAGCTATAGTTGCTATGTATCACTACGTGCGGTAACTTTATTTTTATTGGTTATGATGGATGCGGAGATATTTAAGGCAAAGATGGTCAACGAATAATAAAACATTGTGGCCGTACCTTTATACAGATTACGATAAAATCCCTTTTTGAAGTTGTTGGCTGCGAGTTGGACCGTGAATGTGACATGTCAATCGTAATAGGTGACAATGTCAAAGTAGGGCGCTGCAGCGCTGTCAGAGTTTGTTTGTGTTTATCTGTCATAATGTATTTAGTTATGAATATTTTATTCAAAGTTTAGTGAAATAAACTTTTATATACTGCAAAAATAATTACGCGAGTCGGGAATTAACTTGGTAATCATGGCGTAAGTTATAATAAGGTAGTGTCAAAATTAATTAGCTTCGAAGGTTTGACTGTCAGTTGTTAGATATAATAATAAAATGTAAATTTATGGTTTTGTATTAGAATGAGTCAAATTAAATGGTGTTTAGTACACATTAGATGAGAGGATCAAAACTATCGAGTTATTATCGAAGTTTTTCATGCAAAATTCGTGGAGTAACTACATCTGATTTACGCGTAGTGAAAATGACTGAATTTTCTCTTGCTTGAGGAATATATACCAGACAATGTATATGTAAATATGTACATGGTTCATACATATTTAAGAACTTTATCAAAGTTTTCTCTTGCTAGATCCGCAGAGAAATATACATCGGACGTTATGTATATACTTTGAGAATCTCATGCTAGATCCGCTGAGAGATATACAATCAGACCAGATGTATATATGAATAACTAAAATCGCAATTTCACTTGTTAGATATGGTGAAAAATATACGCCAAGTATAATAGTGTTTTTTATACTTTAAAATATTTAAGGAAGCACTGGAATTATGTACTGGACATAACATATGTAACTTTTGAGTATTAAATTCGAATTGGACGTAGTGCGGTATTAGTAGATCTAGAGTTTATGAAGGTGGATTTTCTTTTTTAATATAAGTAGGACAAATAAAATTTAAATTAAAAACAGAAAATCTAAATAACGGATAAAAATAAATAAAATGAAGTTTTAGAATAAGGCGATTAAGCATACTAGAATAATAATAATAATAATAATAAAATAATTAGGTTGTTTGATGGCGAGATTAACTTGAGGAATAGGGAGAGGTTATAGTTAAATAAAATTCAATTGAGAAAATCACTTGTATCATGATAAGGTGAAATTAATTAATGAATAATAAGGTTAAGGGAAGGGAGATTTCTTGCAAAGGAATCTGGTTAAGAATTTATAGGAACGACTCCTCAAACTTGATAGTATGTTTGGATATTACAGGAATACAATTCCTTTAGAGTGTGGTGATAAGGTGAAATGAGGGTGTGATATTATGATCTAAGATGAATTCAGAGGATGAAGTATGGTTTGAGGTTAACTATAATGGGACCATTTTGGAGTAGACGTTCTTGAATTATAACCAGGCTGGATCTGTCGATATCTGAACCTCTGGGAGGGGAATTATACACAACTAATTGTCAAGAATTTATGTGTTAGGTTAAAATCGTATTTACGATTCGACCCATTGGAAGGGGTAGTTCTTGATAGTTAATACTATACAAGTGTAAGAGGTTATAACAAAAAAATACACACCTACTTTCAGTGATGAAAGGTTCAAAGTTAAAGGTTAAATAATAAAAAAGGTATCTGGGTGTATTGACATGCTTAATAGTCACAATATTGAGTGTGCTAATATAGCTGAAGTTGAACTATTTAGTTGTTGAAAGTAACACATGCACCAAAAAGGAGATAACAGATGACTAATTCTGTGGGGGTGAGGAATGGTTTTTGGTTTTGACTTTTGAAGATATTAGTACTTGCTTAACATTATATTAGTTTGCAAGTAGATTTTCTCGGAGGAATCTCTTATTCCGGGCATTGTGGAAAAGAAATTTGAGTTGGGGCAGTGTGAGCGTACAGATTTCGATTGATTCCCAGGAAAATTATTACTAGAATACACTTATCTCACAAGTAAGTGCTACTTTTGCGAACTAATAAAATTAGAGGAACATATCATCATAAATTAATACTAGGAATCATAGATCCAAGCTTCTACCTAAGGTGTCGTATGTTTGTCTTGTGATTGGTTAAATACACAACACATTAAAGCATAGTGGTCGGAACAGATATCAACGGATTTGGTTTCCCATATAAGGTTAGGGTAAGGAAATAGGTATTTGAGAATTAAAAAAAAGAAGAGTAAAACCTAAGATTAAAGAACTTTGACTATAATTGTCATTCTGAATCATGTACTTTAAGGTAAACACATAGGGAAGGTATTATCGATTTATATGAGAGGACTCAACTGTTTCTTTTACCAGAGCAATGTTGGATATGAACAATAGTCGGGCAATGTGACTAAGTTCTAATTGAAAAAGTGGAGTCTGAAGGTATTTTCTTTTACTCCTATAATCGGTGCAGTGATGGGGGTATAAGAACATCTGAGGGATCAATGTGATTATATCTCTAACTGCATTGGTGTAGTTTGAGTTTTGCAAATTATTAACACACATCAGGACAGATTATATAAAATAGAAAGGACGTGATTCATTGTGTAAAATTAGTTATGATAAATACATACCTATTTCTAATTGGTGAATATATCAAAGAATTGAGAATTGAAAATTTTAATATAGGGTTCCAGTTAAAGGAGGTCATCCTTTTGTTTTCCAATGTCTCTTACAGATAACATCAAAGATGTTGTCTTTCTTAGTCATTGTGGGGGTGAGCTGTACTGGAACACGAGTGTAGTGTCCTTTTTAAAATCCATTTTAAGACTCAGGTTAATCTTCGCCATCAGACAGCTAGAAATTAGTCATTAGATTTTCTAAAACAAACTGAAAACAGCGCTCTCTCTGGAAAACATTGACAACTATTTAAACGATTAGACATTAAAATTTGACAGATTAATTCTGAGCGACTAGCGGAAATATAGGTTCACTTTGAGTTACCTAGATGGCGCTGAGGTGTGAAATAAAAGAAATTAATAATATGAATTAAAACAGATCATTCTAATTAGAATTTAGGAAATAAATAGATTTATTTCGTTATGTTAGTAAAATAAATCAAAGAGGGAAGGTTTACACAAATTATTTTGTAGTGAAGTAACATTATAGTTGTGTAACTTAATAAAGAAAGATCGAATTGGCTGGAAGTTGAATAAAAAAAGAAATGACGGCTATAATGCTAAGGAGAGTAGGAGACAAGTTCAAAGTATAATGAACTAGACGATTAGACATTTAAAATTGACAGGTTAATTCTCAGCGACTAGCGGAGAAATGGGTTCACTTTGAATTACCTAGATGGCGCTGTGGTGCAAGCAAAGGAAATGGTTGAAATTAAATAAAAACAGATCATTCTAATTAGAATTTAGAAATAAATAAATTTGTTTCGTTATGTTAGTAAAATAAATTAAAGAGGGAAAGTTTGCACAAATTATTTTGTAATAAAGAATTGGCTGGAAGTTGAATTAAAAAAGAAATGACGGTTATAATGCTAAGGAGAGTAGGAGACAAGTTCAAAGTATAATGAACAAACCATTAGACTTTTAAAATTGACAGGTTAATTCTCAGCGACTAGCGGAGAAATGGGTTCACTTTGAATTACCTAGATGGCGCTGTGGTGCAAGCAAAGGAAATGGTTGAAATTAAATAAAAACAGATCATTCTAATTAGAATTTAGGAAATAAATAGATTTATTTCGTTATGTTAGTAAAATAAATTAAAGAGGGAAGGTTTACACAAATTATTTTGTATTGAGGTAACATTATAGTTGTAAAACCTAATAAATAAGGATCGAATAGGCTGGAAGTTGAAAAAAAAAAAAAAGAAGAATTATGACCGCTATGTTGCTAAAATGAGTAGGGGTCAAATTCAAAGGATAATGAACTTTGTTTGTTACATGTTATGTTAGAATAATCATTGTCATTAGAAGAGTAAATGCATTATTGCGGGAAAACTTCTGCGCATCCAAGCTTCTTAATACGCAGAGACGCTAGAGAGACGCTAATATGAGGAGAGATGAGTTCAAACGAAAGTGAGCTTTATTTGTTACTTGAAATGATGAAATAGACACTAAAGTTGAATAATTGAAATTTCTTTTGCGGGAAAAGTTTACGCACCCAAGCGATCTTATACGCATGTTTCATACAGCGGGGCCGAAAATTAGGGGTTTCTACGCATGCTCAGGGTTTTCTATATAAAGTCTGGCGAGGGTCTGAGCGGGGCTTTTTTATTCCGGTCGTCGAAGGGGTGAGTTGATATTTTGCTGAGAGGTGTCACGTATCGTCCATTTTTGCCTTGTTGGTTTTTATTTATTTGTGTTGTGCTCGTATATTATAGGTGATATTATTTTGGGTGTCGCTTCACGTTGCGTTCGAGTAACGCTACAAGTTAACGATTATCGCTACACAGGAATGTTGTAGTTGACTTTCTTTTGCTAGGATTGTGAGAATGTTTTAATAACTGGTGTTTGTGTGTTCCGGGATTGTTTTAACATGTTTATTAACCTTCTTTTGTTTTCCAGAACTCTGTAACGTCGCCACAAATGGTAGTCGGTTACGCAGAGCTCCAGGCAGTTGTAGTTTACGAAAATGAATACCTACACTCACATTTTGGTTGTGAGTTGAGACCTGAAGATTTCCACAATCAGGAAACGGACGGTTTTAACTCATTAACTGAGTGAGTTTGGAAGGTACGCGTACAAGGTTTCCTGATACCTTTATTCGGTATATCAGGCTCTGCTGAATGGTACTTTTTATGTCTCCTCTTCAGGGCCCGTAGAAGTGGATCCGAAATCAGTTTGCGATTGTTGTGTGGCCATCTAAAGTACCTTTGGCATTGATCCCCTTATTTATATATGTATATATAGACCACCGTAGGTATTTTCCCCACCTGGAAGCCAACTTAAGGTTAGAAATAGCCGGTTGAAGGGTCTTAGGACTACACACAGGGAGTTTTACTTCCGAAATCGAGGTTATGTTAGGTCTTAGTTGGTCTAGCAAAGGTTTTCTTACACCGGAATTCCTTTACACTACTCACACGTTTAACGTAACTGTAAAAGTCATTTTGGACTTTTAATTGCTCTAAAACAATAGATTAATAGGTGGTTAGGGGTTATAGGTAGTCAGTAGCTTTTCCTTTACACCGAGGGAAGCTTATAAACACGTAATGTGACTAGCTAGGTATATGTAGACAAAGTTTGTTCTACTACTGGCATAGTAAAACAAGCTCTGTCGACGTAAGAATTATAATTATTGAACCAAGAAGACTTAAATTAGCCTTCTAAAACCAATAGGAAAATTAGGAACTAGTAATAATTAATTCATGTTAGAAAAGTAATCCTTTTAAATTAAATTCATATTAGGCAAATATTCAATCTAGGGTATCGAAACTTACTTATTGAATGTAATCTTGATAGTCTGTGGTTAGGTCTATCTATTCCTGTCAGAAACGTCAAATTCTAAGACTGTCCGTCTAATTAGAAAATAAATAAAGCGCTATAGGCTGCGGAGTATGTATGTTGTCCGATAAACCCGTGTTGGTATGATTAGGGAGTTCGTTTAACATGAAAGGTATTGTAGTGGTTATAATTAGCAGATAGGTAGAGATCTAAGTTTAAGAAACATTCGCGCCTAACCTTAGTGATAAACCTAGGCGGCTAACTAGGGAGATGCCCGCAAACATGTTTTATCAGTTAGAGTGTATAAAGAGTTCACGTTAAAACTGTCCCAAACGAATAAAAGTAATTAGTTAGCTATGTGTATTCACACCAGGTTGTTGTCATAGAAGTCATCTAAGCACGTAACGAAACTTATTAGTCTACGGTATTTTTATTAACTTTCTAGGATAGTAAGGGTAAATTAAAGAGTTCACGTTAAAACTGTCCCAAACGAATAAAAGTATTTAGTTAGCTATTCGTATTTACACAAGGTTGTTGTCATAGAGGTCATCTAAGCACGTAACGAAACTTATTAGTCTACGGTATTATTATTAACTTTCTAGGATAGTAAGGGTAAATTAAAGAGTTCACGTTAAAACTGTCTCAAACGAATAAAAGTAATTAGTTAGCTATGTGTATTCACACCAGGTTGTTGTCATAGAAGTCATCTAAGCACAACGAGAGTCTATGATATTATTATTAATTTTCTAGGATAGTAAGGGTAAATAAGTACGGTTACATACCTGCTAAAAGAAAAGCTAGGCTTATCATATTTAGATATTATTCCCAAGAGGTTCTAGTTGTAAGAATTAAATCGTCATCATTATAAACTATACATTATCTTTAAAACATCAGGTAGAGTAAATAAATCTAGGTTAACGTAGTCCTTTTGTATAGGTAAAATTCAAAGTGATACTTACGAGTTGGTCTGTCCTTCCAATACACCTTTAACAGCTATAGATGTGCGGTACATACCTAGCTACGGCTTACTGTCTCTGTCCAAGGACAATCAGTGGTCACTGTACTTACACATATGCTTAGTTGTTGTCTGAAGGAACCCTAGTGTTGAGTATACACTATGTGGTTCAAGAACACACCACCTTTGTGAGAATATTAAGGTTATTAAAGAAGTTATTTAGTGATAAAACCAAAGGGCTACTAATTTAGTTAAATTAAGTGTTGAAACAGGATATCTGAAAGCGCATTAAATCAATTATAGGGCTACTTACTAGGGCTAATTAATTTTAGATATAATTTAGTGTTGGCAACTTCAGTGAAGTAGATGGTATATGTAAAATTTACACAATAGTGTCTCAGACTAAGTTATGAATGGTGAGGTTACACTAATTCATTATTATATTAAATTTTAAACTAAATAGTTTATGTACTAGGGATATAGTACTGAAATTGAATTATAGTAATCTGAGTGATTCAATAATTCATACTACAATCCAGAGTATAAAGGTTGTAGAACCCGCCTAGTAGGGTTACATTTACATGATAATTACAGTAGGTATACTACTAAATAGTTTGGTAGTTATGACTACAAATTATAGAGAAAGACACACAAAGTTTGTCATAGGCATATTGAGTTTAATTCTATAAGTAAGAAGTAACAGGCTAAGAAATAAGAATAAAGCCTAAAACTAAGCATTGATATTATATTGTTCTAATATATTATTTTGTGTTCAAAAGTAAAATGAATAATTGAATTAAATAGTTTAATCCTTTGAGTTTGTCTCGGTCTCTCTTCTCAAAGGATCCTTTTGGAGAGACTAGTAGAATCAAGTTTACCTAATTGACTAGAATTAGTCTACTAAATTTAACACTAATAGAATAATGTGTTATACTAAATAATAAAAATATATTAGTGGGCGGGCTCTGATGTTATGGTTGAAGAGCAGCGGCACGGCGGGTGATGGGGCCGTTCCTTTAACCGCTAATATATTATTGCCATTTTATAAAAGTATATCTAGTAAGATATTTGAATTAAACCTAGAGTTTGTTCATAGTTATGTAGTTTATATCTGAAGCTTCAAGTAATATTCTAAGTCGCCTAATAGATATTATGTTTCAACAGAAGAATGATTATATTTTATGTTAGGATTTCTATATTCAAGCTAGCTATAACTCTGTTCCTTGGTTAATAATACAAAGTTAGGTTAATTAATCCTTTCCAGTAGACTATTATAATAATTTGAACCTTATTTCAATTAGGAATTTTATTAATATAATTCTTTACTGAATAGTTAATATTTTTAGTTTTGATTTAACAACATATAGATGTTAGCTGGCAAGTTTAATGGTATTCTCTAAAAGTAAACAGTAGAAAGGAGTAATTAGGTACTTCAAAATAGACTAGTAATGATAAACTCTCGCTCATTAAAGTTCTTTGGATTACTATTCGGTTCACAAGGTAGGGTTCTATTAGAGATCATGAGGCCAATATAAAATATATAAAAATAGTTTTATGGGGGGGATCAGTACAAGGCGGAAGCGTTATTTCTTTAAAAAAAATTGATCTAGACACTAAAAGAGCAGAACCGGCATAACCATCATTCCTATCATCCCTAAGACAAGAAAAGCCAGAGACCCTAAAATGGGACCCGGGCCTAAGCCAAGTCTCCTGAATGGCAAGGACTGAAAACTTAAATTTATTTATTAAATAAACTAATTCATTTTTTTTATTACGAATACTATGACAATTCCACTGAAGAATTGTGGCCATTAATATTAAATTTGGAAAAAAGCTCAGACAGTTTAGTTAAGACAGTGTTCGGTGGGCAATCGGATTGGGAAATAAAATTAATCAGGATGTTAACCAAAAGTTCCAACAAATTATCATTTGAAGAAGTAGTATTGCAGATGTTTCCCAGGAGGGCACTGCCGTTAGGAAGAGAAGATTTGGGTTGGGCAACTAATGATTGATGGGCTTTTCTATCATATCCAGGACTAGAAGGGGGGGGAGACCGTCTGGGAGTAAACACTGTTTTCCTATATGAAAATGTCTGAGGATGCGAACTTTGGGAAAAATCGGAAGCAATCTGACTCTCTTGAGATGGGAAGAGGGGGGGAGACATACGAGCAGTATCCGCAAAGGAACGCCTTACTTGAGGAAAGCGAACCGAGGCTTCGGTGTAAGAAACACTTTCCTGGGACATAACTTGTTTTATATTTTTCTGACGGGCATGTTCTGGGCAAGAAGAGTCAGTGGCTTTATGAGCCCCAGAGCAAAACAAACAAGTAGGAATGGGAGACTGGCTTGTACAAGAAATGCCTTGATGAGGTTGTGCGCAGATGAAACATCGCTCTTTGGACCGGCATTGAGAGGCAACATGACCAAATCTGCAGCAATTGTTACACTGGATCGTAGGAAGAACATATGTAGACACCGGGAGGGATGTGTAAAAACAGTACACACAAGATGGAAGCTTTTGTCCCATAAAAGTCAGAACAACTGTTTGCGTAGGTATCCAAACAGGACTATTGCTATCATTAAAACTCTTTCTGTTAAGTCTCCGTGCTTTAACAATCTTGCCAAAACCAGCTGGAACCTCAACCGCCGTCACCAGCTCCTCTAAGGTCCACTCAACTGGGACTTGACGAACAATACCCATGCGAGTAACATTGTAAGAGGGGATAATCACCTCGTATTTAGCAGATGATAGAGATGGGTGGACAAGAAAGGAGTTAGCGTCATCGGCTGATTTGAATTGGACAGAAACACGGTTCCTCCCAATCTGTTTAATGCCGTCATTAAGCACATTTTTTATATTATTTCGATACAAGAAATGACCGAATTTAATGCTGCGAAGAGTACTGCCAGCAGCAGAATCAGCAACAACTTTGCTAACATGGACCAGAAAAGGACCCACATCTTGACTGCTATAAGTTTTTTTATTAATGTCAAAGTCAGGGAGCACAAAGGTAGATTGCACGGAACCAACAACTTGGGCAGAATGCAGTTTTTTTGGAGGCAAATTCGAGCACTCGTCGGTAGGAAGGCGTTTTCTGCCCAAATTAGGTTGACCAGAGGATTCTATATCCATATCGGAAGAATTGGAAAATATAGACAAATTTGTCCCGCCATTTTTCCCGCCTCCGGGATCGGGAGGTTCAGTATTCATTTTACACAGTAATTAGATAATAAAAACAATAAATACTTACAGGAATACAATGACAAACAATAATATTACACAAATAAACTAAATAGGTGAATCAAACAGCGAAAATATCAATTTATAACACAAAACTAGTAACTAAACACGGAAAACACTTGTTACAGGCACTAGACCATAGAGCAGAGAGCGTCATTTAACCTAAGCGAATTACATAAGAAAACTACAATTAATAATAAATTCATTCTTTTTTCTCACAATTGCCACAGAACAAAAGTTACTGCCGCCCTGCGAAGGGGGCGGAGTCAGTAAAGCTCATGACGGACGAAATAATACAGACTCTCGCGGCGCAGATTTAAGGTGCATTTTGCCTCGTTAGGAGCGCCCCCACTATCGATCGCAGAAATGTAACCAAGGTCACTTCCATGCCGTGCACTTATATTATTATTGTTAACGCGTTCTGAGTAGGTTTAAATTCGCATGTTTGCTGTCACAGAGAGTCGCTTCTGTACTTGTACTATTACTTATTCTGTGGTTTTGTTTACAACAACTGTTTGAGTTCTATCACTTAGATAAGAAGACATAAGATTTAAAGCTTTATTGGACAATCCATAATGTTCTAATTTTAAAATAAGGGTCGCATGATCTACGCAATCAAATGCTTTAGAAAGATCACAAAATATTCCTACTGCATCGCAAGATGTCTCCCAACTGTTATATATATATTTAACGAGTACAGATGCCGCATCAATTGTTGATCGACCTCTGGTAAAACCGAACTGGTTAAGTAGTTTATTTCTATTAAAGTGACCTAACATATCATTCAGCATTAATTTCTCAAAGACTTTACTTAGAACTGGTAGTATGGAAATGGGACGGAAGTTCGTTAAATCACTCATCTCGCCCGATTTAAAAAGAGGTATGACTTTGCTATATTTCATGAGCTCTGGAAAGATCCCCTCTGATATGCAATTATTGTAAATTAATGCTAGATGGGGTGCAATTACATCTATGATATGAAAGACTACTTTAACTGATGTGCCCCACAAATCCTCAGTCTTTTTTAAACTAAGTGATTTAAATACCTTGACTATTGGATCTGAATCAACGGGGATGAATTCAAAGTTTATATTACATTTACTGACATTAGTGCAAAGTAATGATTTAGCTTCAACCGCGGATGATTTAAGACATTTCGTAGTATTAATGGCTATGTTGGAAAAATAATGTTCGAAAGCTAAGGCGACGTCTTTATTTGACGTGATTTGTTTGTCACCTGTGTTTAGTGTGATTTGATTATCACGAGTTTTTGATTTTCCCGTTTCTCTATTTATAATATTCCATACAGTTTTTACCTTATTGTCAGATGATTTGAGTTTAAGACTAAGAAAATTTGCCTTAGCAGTTAAACAAACTTGCTTAAAAGTCCTCGAATAATTCTTAACATAATTTAGGAAGTCAGCGTTCTTATTGTCCTCCCTCTCTCTATATAGGTCATAAAGCCTATTTCTACTTTTATGAATGCCTGCAGTAGCCCATTCACTAAATTTGGTTTTCGACCTAGTAATAGTTTTCATTTTAAAATTGTTATTAAATTGATGCAGAATTACGCCAAATAAGTCATTATAAATACTATTACACTCATTCTGTAAGAAAGGTAACACTGAAAGATTACTCTGAACTTTATTTTTGAATAATTCCATACGATTATTAGTTATAGGTCGGTATGTTATTGTCTGAGATTTTTGATAAAAATCATTGATGAAAGAAGCCTTCTGACCACTATGGTCAGAATTAAAACAATTAAATATTTCGTTACCCAAACATTCACAATTACAAAAAGTATTATCTAAGCAGGTTGCACTACTAATACCTATCCGTGTAGGAACAGATTACCCAAATTAAAAGATTTAAATAAACTTAGTAACCTAGTGGTATTATTTGACGTTTCAAGTAAGTTAATATTAAAATCTCCACAAACTATAATATGCTTCTGGCTATTACATGCTGATTTTAACACATGTTCCATAGTAGATTCAAATGTGCAAAAATCAGCCAATGGTGGTCTGTAAACACATATTATTATATAACTTTCTTGTTCTGCGCATGAAATTTCTATAATCCTTTCTATCGATAACTTGACAATATTCTTCCTTTCCTTGGATTTAAGAGTATTTTTAACTATTATAAAAGAGCCACCATGAATGGCACATTTTCTAGCAAAATAACTAATTTAAAATTTACAAAATCAAAAATTAATTGGTCTTGTTTAAGCCAATGTTCAGTAATGCACATAATTTGTACATTTTCATTATCTAAGAACAACCCTTTTTCTAGTTCTTTGCTGGAAAAACCTTGAATATTCTGGTGAATTAAATTTATACTCAAGGGTGTTTCCGCTGTCCTATAATTTAGTTTAAATCACGAGGCACGTCATTATTGCTGATATTGGCTTGCTGGGGCTGGGAACTATTGTATTTATTTGGTTCTATATTAAAAGCTAATAGGTCAACCAAGGTCAAAATATATTTCCTTGGCACATGAATTTTTCCTGATGTTAGGGTGATGGGCTTTAAAAATTTGTTTAAATTAAAAAAAATGGTACTTACTGCTATGCTATGCTATGCTACTACATATTATCATTAATATAAATTAAAAATAATAATGGTCCCAAAATACTACCTTGAGGAACTCCGCGCATCAGTAGTCTTGTTTCTGAATAGTAAGAGTTTCCTGCATTGACTTACAGCAGATTCCCTTTATTTCCGTATATTGAGTTCTATTTTTTAAGTACGAGTCTATCAAATCAAGGCGATTTCCTCTAATACCACAATGTTCTAATTTATGTAGTAGTCTATTATGGTCGACACAGTCGAAAGCCTTCGACATGTCCATGTATATTGCTGAGATAGGAGTTCTTGTGTCTACACTCAAATTAATTATTTTTATTAAGTCATAAATTGCCAGGGTGATTGATTTATTTTTACGAAATCCATTTTGTTCGTTGATAAAAATGTTTTGGCTTTCTAAGAATTTATATATCAGATCGTATATATTTTTTTCTGTAATTTTAGAGAAGATGGAGAGGAGGGCTATTGGTCTGTAATTTTCAACTTTATCTCTTCTCTCGGTTAGACTTAAGGTAGGTATCACCCGTTTATTCGTAATTGGGGCTTATGCTCCCGATATGAATAAAACGAAAGAAGAACGGGAGAAGTTTTGGGAAAGTCTGCATGAGGTTTCAACAAAATGCAAGGAGAATGAAATAATTATTTTATTAGGCGATTTTAATGGTTGGACAGGCGTGCAAAGGGATGGTTATGAATCGGTACTAGGGAAGTATGGTGATGAGCGAGTGAACGAGAATGGCAAATGCCTTCTCAATGTATGTTTGGCTAAGAATCTCTGCGTGGTCTTTGTTTGATCACAAAGAGATTCATCAGTATACGTGGAGACGTCAGAATGAGAAGTCTATGATAGACTTGATGATTGTGGATGAACGTTTGCGTAACAAAGTCGTAGATACCAGAGCATTTCGGGGGGTTAGCGTGGGATCAGATAACTACTTAGTGGTAACACGAGTAAGGGGTCTGTTCACACGTTGGCGCCATCGTGTTCCCGTACCGACAACTGCGTTAGAGAGGATAAAAGTAGAAAAACTGAATGATCAAGTTATAAAAGATGAGTACGTAAGGAAGCTGAAAGATTGTTTTGAATGTGTTAATAAGATGAATGACAGTGAAGTTGAGAATAATAAAAATGATGTATGGGAGATTATGAAGAATGGAGTAGTTAAATCGGCCATTGAAGTATGCGGTGTAGTAAAGAGAAGAAAGAGCAAGAATGAACGTCCGGAATGGTGGGATAGAGAGGTAAATGATGCAGTGAAAGAAAAGAAAAAGTGTTGGTTGGATTTTATAGCTGTAGAGCCAGCACAAGATCTATGCGACAGAAAAAAAGTAGAGTATAATAGATCAAAGAAAAGAGTGAAAGAAGTTGTGGCTAGAAAAAAAGATTTACTGAATGAAAAGTATGATAGGAGTTTTTCTGACAACTTCCGGTCGAATATTAAACTCTTTTGGAGCTTGATAAAATCGGCTCGGGGGAAATCAGAGAAAACTAAATTAAGCGCGGTGAGGGATGAGTCTGAAGACTTGATATCTGCGGAAGAAAAAATGCTTGATAGATGGAAAAGTTATTTTGAAAGCTTGTTTGAATGCGAAGATATTCGTCTTGAGCCAGAAAGCATGAGTAAGGATGCAAGTAGCGAAGATGAAAGTGTGATTAGCATGAGTGAAATCGTGAAAGCTTTAAAAAGTATGAAAGCGGGAAAGTCGGCAGGTTGTGATAGAGTGTCGATAGAAATGCTGAGGAGAGGACATGGCGTGGTGGGTAGTCTATTGTACCGCCTTTTCAATGCATGTTGGAGTAGCGGCCGAGTCCCGGAAGATTGGGTCAAGGCCGTTATCGTCCCTCTGTATAAAGGAAAGGGGTCACAGCAAGACTGCAAAAACTACCGCGGTATCAGCTCCTTAGTGTTGTCGGCAAAGTATATGGGAAGATTTTAATGGAAAGGGTATTGAATGTTACGAATGACAAAATCTGGGATGTACAAGCGGGATTTCGAAAGGGAATGGGATGTACGGATCAGGTCTTTTCACTACGGTCTATCACAGAAAAGTTCTTCGCTAGTAGTATATTATTGGGAGTTTCAAAACACATTTTACATGTTTTGTTTTGAAACTCCCAAGGCGTTTTTTGATGAAACGCTCATTTCGAGTTGATCGTTTTTTTAAACGCTAAAATAGGTGTTTTGAAACTCCCAATCGGTTTTGAGGTGTTTTGAAACTCCCAAGGCGTTTTTTGACGAAACGCTCATTTCCATTCAGACGTTTTTTTAAACGCTCATTATTTAAGAAGTTCATACGGTTTCAAAAACACATTCTTGTTCTGAAACTCCATATTCACATATAACTACTTAATATCTTGAAGGTGTAGGCGCATTGGGTACAAAGCATTCAAGCTTACAACACGTAGTACTTGATATAACGTTTATTTTTAGAAAATATGAAGTTTGTGAGACAACCTCAAAACTTACAATTGGAAGTCGTTTGTCCAGTTCGCAACGATTGCAATTCACGTCATGGAGAACTTTTACCGAACACAATTCGAAGTATAATTTGTGGTCCTTCTAACTGTGGAAAAACCAATTTAATTGTTGGTCTTTTACTGCATGAACGGGGGCTACGTTTTGAAAACCTTTATGTTTACTCAAAAACTCTTTTCCAACCCATGTATCGATTTTTGGAAACAGTATTAGCGTTAGTTCCCACAGTTAAATTTCAAAAATATCAACAAAATGAAGAAATACTCAGTCCACATGAAGCTAAGATTAACTCAATTATTATATTTGATGATGTTGCATGTGAAAATCAAAACAACATAAGGGATTACTTTGCAATGGGACGTCATAAAAATATTGATAGCTTCTACCTTAATCAAACTTATAGTAAAATTCCTAAACAATTAATAAGAGACAATGCTAACTTAATAATTCTATTTAAACAGGATGATATGAATTTACGTCATGTTTATGATGAACACGTTGGAAGCGATATGTCTTGGTCACAGTTTCGAGAAATGTGTGCTAAAGTATGGAAACTACCATATAATTACTTGGTTATAAATAAAGATTGTAGGCGTAATTCAGGATGTTATAGAATGGGCTTTGACACATTTATCATTATGGATTAACTATAATACGTAATGCAATGTTACGAAACATTTATTGCTTCATAGGAAACCATCATGATCAGACATGAACCTTGAAATGAATGACGAGAAAACTTTGAAAGAAAAAGTAATTAAATCTGTCGAAGCCGTTAAAAAGAAGGTTAGACTGATTCGTAATATGAAAACTGATAATGATATGATGTTGGAATCAGTATTGAAACCAATAACAGATCCGCTTAATGAAATAGCAAAAAATGACGACAGTAATTACATAAACACTTACGATACGAACGTAGATAATAATGTTCCACAATGGAGAAAGTTGGCAAAAAGATTTAAATTTAGTCCTAGTGAAGAGAAGAAGCAAACTATTAATGATCTTACTGTTGTGAGGAACTCTTCTCAATCTAGTCTTTATAATGAAGATGATGGGAATGAGACATCAAACGACGATGAAAGTGATGTAAGTGATGGTGTGGATAGTGAAAATATGATTGATCAGGATTCAGCAAATGATATTTCATTTAAGACATCTGATTCTTATGCATCTCCTCGCGAAGATCCTGCATTTCAAAAGCAATATACCACGAACATAAACATTCCATTTGGTATACGAACGGAACGGGACAAGCTAATGCTAGGAACTTATCCAGTATACACCAGTAACAATAAAATCAAAGTAAATGGTCGTACTTACAATTTAACACCAGGTTTAAACGAATTGCTATATAAGAAAATACCGGATTTAGATATTGTAACTGAGGACGATAAACGTAATTACAAAATCTTATTATTAGAGACTAATGCACATAGAAGAGATTTTAATGCTAATAAACCAATAAAAAGCAACAAAGGTATAAAATATTTACATGTAATAAGACCGCTTTTTAAATTAGCTAAAGAACGAACAGTAAGTGGTGATGGATTACCAACAATGAAAAGAGTTAAAAATAAAGTGTCTTATGTATATTGGGATGACCCAAACGAATTAGTAGATAGATTAAAATTACTTATAGCTTCCCGTGAAGCTGGTAATACAGGATTAGATAATGAAATCATATCTATTATTGAAGAATTGCAAGAAGCGGGATTAGTTAACAATGCTAATATATAAATCAGTTACTGTACTATTATCGTTAGTCGAGGCAGAACTTTTGACGTACAAATATATCATAAAATGAATATAGATAAATTTGGTCATCATCTTCATAAACGCCTGCGTGTATCTGAAGTTTCTGAACTTAAAAATAATGCTTTACTCAGATCAGATGATGGGCATTTCGATTTACAGTCATTGAGATTAAAGGGGCTTGCGCATCCATTGTCGCCTAATGATGCCGTTAATAAGCAGTATGTTGATCAGCTCGTTCAGAACCTTTATGAGAAGAAGTATCTAGATTCTTTGTTTGACACTATAAATTCACAAATTCATCAGCTTGCAAATCAGTTGAAATTGAACTTTTATACAAAAAAGGAAACAGACGACATTTTCACCAAATTAAACGATGGCAAAGCAGCAAGTCGTGAACGAGATACACAGATCAGCTCGAAAAAACTTTAAGCGACGAGCAGTTTTATTAAAAGGAATTGATGATTTGTGGCAAGCGGATTTGATTGACTTACAAAATTTGCATAAGATAAATAGAGGATATAAATACATTTTGGTTGTAATTGACGCCTTTTCAAAGTACGCGTGGTGTATTCCAACAAAATCTAAAACGAAAACAGAAATTAAAAATGCTTTCGAACAAATTATTAAAGCATCTAAACGAGTACCGATAAACTTACAGACAGACTTAGGGAAAGAGTTTTATAATAATGAATTCGATTGCTATGTAAAAAAATTAAAAATAAATCATTATTCTACGTATTCAATTAAAAAAGCATCTATTGTTGAAAGGTTAATAAAAACGCTCAAAACTAAACTTTACAAACATTTTAGTTTAATAGGAAATTATAAATGGGTTGGAAAACCTTTAAATGATATAGTTAAATCCTACAATCAAACTATGCATCGTACAACAAAATTTCAACCAATTGATGTAAATTTTGATAATGAGTCGCAAGTAAAGAAAAACATCCAAAACGTGCAATCCAATCTAGGTAATCAATCAAATAAATTTAACATAGGAGATTGCGTACGCATAAGCAAGTATAAAAGCGCCTTTCATAAAGGTTATACACCGAATTGGTCAACTGAAATATTTACTATTAAACATGTAAATCGCACTCGCCCAGTTACTTACCTTATTGAAGATCAACGAAAAAATACAATACTTGGGTCATTTTACGAACAAGAACTTCAGAAAACGAAATATCCTGATGTTTACCTCATAGAAAAGGTGATCAAAAAGAAGGGGGAAAAATTGTATGTAAAGTGGTTAGGGCTTAATGATAGCGAAAATAGCTGGATTGGTAGAAATGCCATTGTATGAGCATATTTATTAACTTTATTGTATTAAAAATCGTCATTAATATTTTGGATATGAAAGGGAGAGGACTTTTAAACAGTGCTATTAATCACTTACCAATTGAACTACACTTACCCGGCTACAATTATTGTGGACCAGGCACAAAGTTGCATAAACGTTTGCTAAGAGGTGATAAGGGAATTAATGAGCTAGACAACGCATGTATGCAACACGACATAGCCTATGATAAATATTCTAACCTGGCAGATCGTCAACATGCAGATTTAGAACTTTATAAAATGGCTAAACAAAGACTGAAAGCGAATGATGCTGGTAAAGGGGAAAAACTTGCTTCATGGCTAGTTAGCAAACTAATGAAATCTAAAATAAAAATCGGCGCGGGGATAAAAACATTTAAACAGTTTGTATCTAAGATACGTGCTGAATTAAAGAAAAACAAATCTAAAAATAAAGGCACTGCAATTAATCAAGCTTTTGCAGCTGCAATTAAAGTATTCCGTAATAACAATACGAGTAAATTACGAGTTCCTCGTTTAATACCGATCCCAAAAACTGGAGGTATTTTACCACTGATACCTATTTTTGCTGGACTTTCTGCATTAGGATCTTTGGCAGGAGGAGCTGCTGGGATTGCTAAAGCTGTTGGAGATTACAAAGCTGCGAAGAAAAACTTAGCCGAATCAGAACGCCATAACAAAATGATGGAATCTATAGCATTAGGAAAAGGTTTACATATAAAACCGTATAAGAACGGTAAAGGATTGTGTTTAAAAAGTTCAAAAAACTAAATAAAAGGTTACCTAGACGAGCTCTTACAAATATTGATATTTTAAAGTATTCAAAAGATATACCTTATTTTCGCGGTGTTTATATGAGAGATAGTTTGCCAAAACGACCAAAAAGAGTAGAATGTGCAATCATAAATTTAGATAGTTCTGAAAACCGCGGGACTCACTGGGTAGCCTATGTCAAGGACAACAATTACTGTGAATATTTTAATAGTTTTGGTGATCTGAAACCACCGTTAGAATTAATAAATTATTTAAAGAATCATGTTATTTCATACAATTACCTCACTTATCAAAAGTTTAACACTGTAAATTGCGGACATTTATGTTTGAAATATTTAAAACAGTTTTGGAGTAAACGTTTAAATATCTCTGTACAATAAAAACCATATCATTTTCATGATGTCTTTCACTTTGTCTATAACCGGAACCTCTTCTGCCTTGATCACTAATTATTCACCAGCTTTTCAACTCGATGGTGAATATGAATGTGGGTTGCTGTACATGTCAACTTTTAACTCGATACCGAATATAGATTACAGAAATAATACATTTTATTATGGTAAAAATGAAGAAGTAGAAATTCCAGAGGGGTCATATGAACTTCAAGACCTTGATGATTACCTTAAACGACACCTGCAAGGATGTACATTTTCACTGACATGTAACAATAACACATTGAAGACGTCTATATTGTGTTCTAAAAACATCTACTTCAATAAAGAAAATTCGATTGGAAAGTTGTTAGGTTTTGGAGAAGAAACTATTCAAGCTAATATATTAACAGATTCCCCTTTTCCTGTTTCCATTCTATCAACAACTATAGTGCGGGTTGAATGTGACATAGTGAGTGGATCATTTGTTAACGGTAAACCGAGCCATATAATTCACGAGTTTGTACCTAATGTTCCACCTGGTTATCGAATTATAGAAATACCTAAAAACGTAATCTACTTTCCTGTTACACAAAACAGCTTAAGCTCTCTCAAAATAAGAATATTGGATGTAAACGATAATTTAGTTAATTTGCGAGGTGAAGAGATTCAAATTTATTTACATCTTCGAAAAAAATGATAAATTTCAATAAAAGTGTAGTCTCGCGCGACAAACGTACTAGTACTCATTGTACTATCAAGAAAAGAAGACCTAAAGAACCAATTACAAAGCTAACAGAAGAAAATAAACAATTTTTAAAAAACATTGGATTGTTAAAATGAGTATATTAAATTTAACAGATTCTTTAAGCTTTGATAACACGATTGAAAGTTTTGAATATCATTCATATAAACCATACATAACAAGTTTTAATTTGAACGATGAAATTCGTATACCTATTAACCAACAAGATCTTTACGTATTGCCATCGGCGAGTACTCTCTATGTAGAAGGCGATGTTGCAGTATTCAATAGAGAGACAAAGACGCCGGTGAACAGTGTACAATTTACGAATAACCCTATACTTCACTTGTTTCAAGATATTCGATATGAACTGAACGGGATCGAAATAGATAAAATTAAAAACGCTGGAGTTACAACAACGATGAAATCTCTTGTATCCATGAATGAAATCGAATCGTCTATGTCACAGTTATGGGGATGGAATGTTAATGGTACTAAAATTACACATGGATCATTTTCTGTATCTATTCCTTTAGATAAGATTCTTGGTTTCGCAGAGGATTATAAGAAAATAATTATTAACTGTAGGCATGAACTTATTCTTCTACGATCCAATAGTAATATAAATAGTGTTAAATTGAACACCAATGAATACATAGATAACATTACTATATCTAAAATAGTATGGCGTATGCCACATATTAAAGTTTCTGATAGGGAAAGATTAAATTTACTCAAATGCTTAGAAAAAGATCGCGCTATTCAAATGGCATTTAGGAACTGGGATCTTTATGAGTATCCACTTTTACCTAAAACATCAAAACATTCTTGGTCAATCAAAACTTCATCTCAAATTGAAAAACCGCGATTCGTTATAATTGGATTGAAAACGGATAGAAAGAATATGGCTAACAAAGATATAACACGGTTTGATCACTGTCATTTGAGAGACGTCAAAGTTTTTTTAAATTCAAACTATTTTCCGTATGAAAGTTTAAATGTTAGTTTTGCAGCTGAAAAGTATGCTTTATTATACGAACAGTACGCTAAATTCCAGCAGTCTTATTATAACCGTGGTCAAACACCATTGTTGAGTCCGCAAGAATTTAAAGAGAAAGCTGCTCTGTTTGTAATCGATTGTTCCCGTCAAAACGAAACCTTAAAAACAGGCGCCATAGACGTACGAGTAGAATTAGAGTGTGAACAGGATATACCTGATAATACTGCAGCGTACTGTTTAATTCTGAATGATAGTATTGTAGAATACAAACCGTTAAGCAACATTACACGAAAAATATCATGAATTCAGATTGTTTGTTCGTGGATCTTCAGGGATTTAAATCGTATAAGAATGAATTTATTATTAAGGAATTTGCATACAGTACAAATGAATACACACAGGTATTTTCAATAAAACCTCCATATAAGTTTTCGACGTTAATGGAAAGCGAAAAAAGACAAGTAAGATGGATAGAGAAAAACCTAGGTATTTCATGGCATGAGGGCTTTGTTGATTATAGAGAATTTAAAAGAATGATACGCTGTTTTTTGGAAAACAAGAAAATATATGTAAAAGGGTTAGAAAAAGTTAAATGGATTAAAGATTTGTGTAGTAACTGTACCGTAATTGACTTGGGTTGTAACGGTTTGCCTAAATTTGAATCTATGTATCAAAAATATTGTAAGGACCAGAGTAGTTATAGTTGTTCAACGCATAAAAAATCTTGTGCGTTAAAAAATGTTTTATGTATTAAAAAATGGTATTCTGAAAATAAAGTACAATAAATATTATAACTGTAAAGCATATTTTTATTTCATAATTATTTCCCTTTATATACCTACCTACATATGATAAGATAGAGTGTCCGATCCGAAAACTACAAATTTAAGTGCCTGTAAAAGTTTAAAATAACAATGATAATGACAACTATTTGTTATTTCATGGGCACTTAAATTTTAAAGTTCGAATTGGACCCAATGGGGTTACAAAAGGTTTAGAAGTAAAATAAAACCAGATTCATAGGAAATAACATTTATTTATTAATTACCACACCTTTGTTTATAACATAGCATCTTAAATCTAATTTTAACTTTAATATTAAAACAAAGATTGATGACCCCAAGACAACGTCGAGACTTGATTATCTAGTATAACGCGTTTGTCATCATTTGACGACAGTGCTACTTTATTCAAGGACTGAGTAAAAATAACATGTTTTAAAGATTTAAATACAATATTGCGTTTTCTTATCCGCTCCTTATTTAATAGTACTTTTTTATATTCCTCAAAATCCACACCGCGCAATACATGTCTCTTTGTGCCTTTAGCCTTTTTCAGTTGTTTGTTTTCTGTTTTTATACAATATAATTTAGACCTAAGGCCAACGAACTCGTTTATTATTTCTCCACCAAGTTCATCTTTAAATAAACCGGGTACTTTTTTATGTTTAAGAGTTATACCGTATGCGTTACTGACAGAATAATTACTTGTATCAAAATAATGTTGAAAATTTCGTTTTATATCTACATACAAATCTTCTGTATTTATGGAATACAAAAAAGAATCTGTATCGGTATAACATAAACTTAAATTAGATCCATAAAAAGGTTTCATGACAGAATAGTGAAAATCGTACATATGAGTTTTCGATATTTCCAAAACAGTAAATCCAATGTAAATTGGCCGGTCAAGAGTTACCGATTCCGGTTTCATTTGTATGGCGACAAAATTTTCACTAAAAACGGTAGAACTATGAAAATTAGGTCTACCTGTTAGATGCTCTGCTGTGTATTTCTTTTTTGTTTTATTTCTATTATCACTCCACGCATTAACTAACAGAACATTTAACCTTTTTTCAGCGTCTTCCAACGTTTTTCCAAATATAGCATTGTTTGCAAGTTTGCACGAATTTTGCTCAAACACGGATTTAGCTTTTTGTCTTAACTTTGTATTTAAGTCTATGTATTGTTTTAAAAATGGACCTTGTTTAAATTTGATTACTCTATGTACGTTTTTCAATACCAAGCCATGCTTTATACATGTTTTTAAATGCACATAATGGATGACATACTCGTATTTATCATATAAATTTGGGATAAGTTTAGGTTGCTTTGAACCAGGCGGTGTGAATTTTTGAGGACAGAATGGAATGTCATTATGCAAGTCATGCAAATGTTCTGGATATTCTAAATCCACTTCCAAAATATAACCATAATCCGAATCATCAGGTGTTTGTAGGATATCGAGTACATTAATTTTATCCCGTGGTAATAATTTGAAATCATCATAAGGTAAATTGCCACACATTGCATAACCGTATAGATTATTACAGTCTATGTAGAATAAGAAACTGCTTGGATTACTGGAATCAAAGTTTGGCATGTATTTATTATTTGCCTTTGCATATCGAGTAGAACATAAACATACACCCCCACGAATACCTTTTTGAATCATTCTAATTATTTCAAGGTCATCAATGAGTTGCAACTTCACACCAGTTATAAGTAACATGGCATCAAAACTTAAACTTGGGGCAGTTAGATAAAAAGCAGGGTCTAATCTATAATTGACTTTACAAGTTTGACGAAACTTTTCAAATATGTCAGTTAGTAATAATACATCTGATTTAAGGTAAAGATCGGTGTATTCTCCTAAAGTATTAATATTGAATGATTTCCATACAAGCTCGGCATGTTCATAATCATATTTGGATATAATCTCATTTGTTAATGAGTTGTAAAAATAATGTGGCTGAGGTAAACATTGCTCTTCATATCGACTCCAACTAGACATATACTCGTATGGATAGACGCCCTTTCGTTTCAATAAATCGAAATGCTCTTTTAAAGGAAAAAAATGTGAGAGATGAATAAAGTCTTCTTCATTTAAGGTGCTAACAAGTTCTTCCAAACTTGCTCCTAAAAATTTGAATGAATCTACAAAACGAACGGGCATATATTCATTTCGACTTGTAATGAAAAATTTCGTAAATGATATGTAATTTTCTTTGTTTTTTGCAATAACTTTGACTTGACCAGGAAGTTCACCCAATTGACGTATAAACAAATGACTGTCGTACCCTGATAAGTTGTGAAAAAATACTGGCACAAATGTTGGTAGGCGGTACCGAATATTACAATAAGAATGGGCTGCCCCTCTATAGCGTCCTGTCAAATGGCAATGATCTCTCACGGAATCGCCGAGTAATAACTTGCGACAAAGAAAACAATATTGAGAGTTCAAAAAATCATTTTCTTCTGTCTCTGTAATAGTTATTGGCTTCGGGTCAGAATATATTTTATTTATTCTATGTACATCTTTTTGCAGATATTCGAGAAATTTTTCTACGCAGTCTTTTCCACGATAAGACACAAATTTGTTTAGGGAGCTGTCGTATGAACTAACAATGTAGTACGCAAATGCAGCTGGTATGTGTTCCTGCAATGTTGTAGTACATTTCGAACTAAGTTTTTCATCCGTATTTGGTTGCAATAAGGATTCAAAGTCTGCATAAATTATAAAAGGCATATTTTGCATCCGCTCAAAATTTTTAAATTCAATATGCGCACCCCGATTAGGTAAAATTGTCTTTACGCCCCCGCATACGTGAGCATTAAATTTGTCTTGACTATTAAAAAATATCATACATTCATCGCAAAAAAATATTTTCCCGTTATGTTTTGTAAATTGAAGTTTAAGCAGCCGACTTAAATCTTTTATAAGACAGTAATGTGTTTGACGACCGTTTTCTAACATTAAAAGGTTAATATGATGTTGCTTCCGACATGTGGTTTTGTAAAGTGGACCTACGATTTCAGATTTATTTTTGAGTGCGTACACATTAATACTAATACGTTGATTGTTTTTTTCGAATATTTTTATGTCAGATAATCCCACAGGAAAAGTCATGTCCTTGCTATTAAGAACACCTTCATAATGGGGATATGAAGATACCCTATGCACATTATTTTTAGCTGGAAATAAAGCAGCCATCACACACCACAAAAAGCAAAAAACATCTTTATTTTGTATATTGATGCACGCCCGTTTTAGTTTTATATTTTTAGGCAAATCAATGAATCCTGATGCTCTCAGTGGGTTATATTTACTGATGTTTACCTCTAGGTATAAATTACGCATAAAAGCCCAACCACTATCCCTGTCTTGAAACTCATCAATTTTTCCACAAATACATTGTAAAAGATTTAAAAATATTTCATTAAAATCATAGTTCTGATGTATAACTATATTTTTCGTTGCAAAAGATTTTACGTCGCAAGTATCGTTTTTAAGTAAAGAAAATTCAGCAAATAATTCAAAATTGACTTTGATAGTATTAAACACTGATTGTCTTGCTTCCAAAATTTTACGAACACTGTCGCGAAGGCTACGTATAAACTCGGCTGGTGCACAAACCTGGTCTGGCCCGCCTTCACGCCCCCGCACACGGTAAGATGCTATCCTACTTCTAAAAGCTGAAGCTATTTTTTCAACGCCTTCACCGTTATCAATAGAAATATTATTTTTATGCACAATACTTCGTAAATGAGCAGAAAAAGCTC